>JAJQWJ010000008.1:33620000-34942500 GCA_023637945.1 Phaethornis superciliosus
ACCGACAGGCAAACATGCCTACCTTGGCTCTGTGATAACTACAAGGGTAGCTGAGAGAGGTGATAAGAGTCTACAAATATTTGAGAGGCACATACTTCAAAGCTAGAAACTAATTAATTTCGTGAGGTGAGAAGGGGCATAACTAGAAACAAGGGAATGAGATTATGAAATATATTAAAGTATGAAATAGGCTGCCCAAAGGAAAGGCTGGAAGAACAAATATATATGAACAAATATATAATATGTAAGACTTGTAGAAAGATTCAGGAAATAATCTAACATCAAAGACTCAGCTTTCTGATGAAAATAGATTGAATAATTTAGTAAGTCACTTTTTACCCATTTAATTTATGTTTGCTGTTGAGGTGCTACTGCAAGTTGGCAGCCTCTCTTCACTCCTTAATTTTGCCTCCCTAATGCTTCCTGTCAGTTCAAGTCTACATTATTGCTGACTGATCTCAGACTGTCTTTCTTTAGAGAAATGTTTGAAAAAGGAACAGTTGGGCAAACATTGTAAAAAGATACGAGGGGAGAAGAAAGGTAAATAAGCTTTGGGAATGACTTGCAAGAATATTTTCTTCCTACCTTCTGCCTAAATGTTGTACCTGCCAGTAAATGGGAGCAAAGGAGTGCTGGATAGAGAGGTTTGTTGCACTTTTTTGTTCCTGTTTGCACCGAAGTGAACAATGGTGAGGGAGCTCCCAGACGGTGAGCTCTCTTTGTGTTATGTGTGGTCAGCCTGTGACTGAGGGGATGGTAAGAACAGGAGCAAAACCTTTTCAGCATAGAGGGAGGCAGTGGAGAGTTTTTTCCTTAATGAACCAAAGCTCATCTGAAATTGCAGCCAGAAAATCAGGTGGACTGCATCTGAGAGGGGATGGAGAGCAGCCCTAAGCTTCTCTTTTTGGCTTGTGTGAGTAGTGAAAGGTGTTCAGGGTGACTGCTACTCTCGGTGGCTTCCTTCCTGGGTGGGTGTCAGGTGCCAGGAGGAGCCTGGAGGAGTCACTGGCTTTGGAGAGGAAGGACGTGGCTCTGCTTGGCATTTGCTGGCTGGCTCCTGTTGCGTGGAAGGCAGCCCTGGGATTTATTTGAGCAGATTACTTGAAGAATTTGGGAAGTGTACCAGTTTTGGGGCTTACCTTTGCAACAGAAAAAAGTCCTCAACATTTCAAAACAGCACTAAGGGAAAGTGAATTTATGCTGCTGCTGCTTCACGTGTTCTCTGCGTGCACTCTGTACATTGCAAAGCTGCTGTCAGAGCTCCTGTGTTCAGGACTGCATCTCCAGGTGTGTTTGAACTTTTTCATTATGAAGAAAGGGTTCATGTGAGATTTAAAGGCAAGTTCTCAGTTCTGTGATACTTAAGGTCATGGAAGTTGCATCTCTGAATGGTGGACTGTCAGCTCTTACAACAAGCAAGGAGTTTCTTAGCATATTCTTCCCCTTTATGCCTTTCCTGTTATATTGCGGATGAGTTTCAGTGATTAAGAAATATTGTCTTCATTCTCACTTGCTGTGTTTTTAAGGACAGACAGTAGTGTGCACTGCCTTGCTGAATGGTGAGTGTTAGAACAAAGTGACTGTGTGCTTGGCCTTCTGCAGTGATCTTCATACTTGTACAAAATGAAGTACTCTTTGATCTCTCTTTGCTGTGTGTCTCTAATCCAGACTCATTGTACTCTTTTTTTTTTTTTTTTCTCCCCCCCAGCTGGAGGGTGTGCTTGTTGGCTTTACTCTGCTTGCTGGCTTCTGAACAAAGGTGCTGCTGAAAAGGTGAGTACTTAACTTCCATCCTCTTTGATGTAGATTTACTTTCAGAGGAACTGATAAATACAGACTTGCCAAACCTGTCACCTTAAACCCTATCTAGCATTGCAATGGAGAAAATCTCATCTACCAGCTTATAAAATCATGAGCACCAGCCATCCAATGCACTGCTAAATTCTGGTTTGGTGTAAATTTTATGGCATTCTGCAGCACTGCAGGTTAACTGAAAGGGGAGCATAGTTCATTCCTTGGACAGGTCTCAATTTAGAGCTAGAGAAATCGCTGACACCCTGAAAATAAAAAGTAATAAAACCAAAATTCCTACCCAGTGACCACCCTGGGAAGGGATGGCTGCGAGGAGTGCATGACAACCCATTTCCTTCACAGCTGTGTGAATTCTTCATCAAATCTAATGCCTATCACATCATCTCTCTTCTGAAAGTAGCTGAGGTGCCTGAGCATTATCTGAAAGAAAAAGCAAATAGGCTTTTATCAGATTGAGAATGCTACTTTATGAGATGAGGGATAAGTTTAATGATGCTGCCCTGCTGTGAGTGCTTAAGCAGGGATTTCTCAAAACCTTTCCCTTCAGTCGGTGAAATGCTGAGTGTGCCAGGCATGCAAAGCTGCCTTTTTTGGGGTGGTGATGGTGTCATTTTACAAGTCCTTCCACTTGGCAAAGAACAGAGTCAAACAACAGAGGATTAGCACAGAAGGGAACTTTTAAGACCATCCAGGGCTTTATGGTTGAGCAATAATGTTCGTATTTTGTCTGTACGCAAACAAAAATTTGTAGGAGAGCTTTAGTGCTTTTAGAAGAGCAGATGAAAGGCAATCTGTGATACTGTAAAGTTTGTGCTGGTCTGTCCATGAGACTGCCTGAGCCAGCAGAAATGGGGATGTCATGCATAAGATTTAAAGATGGTTCTTCAGGAGCTTCTGTAGAACTTGATGGTGTCAGATGCTGTGTGTTTATTTCTTGTGCAGACATTTTCTTTATCCATGTTCTGAATTTTAAAATAGTGGTGTGTGTGTATATATAGCTCTATAAAACCACTGTGGGTTAACTCATTAGCTTAATATTTTTAGAATCAAATGGAGTAATGTGTAAAAACATTCTAGAAACTGTGAACTAGTAGCCTAAAAAGGCTTTTTATGTACAAGAAAGTATGTAAATATGTTAACATTATGAAGGGAAATATCTTTGAATGTTTAAGTTTAAAAGCCAAAAATGTATATTCCATTAGAAGACTGGACTTTCTATACGTGATAAATCTTGAACATACTGAGATACATAGATTTACATTTTGTCAGTTACTCTTACTGTTTGCTCCAGTAAATGTTTTAATAATTGCTGTATCATATTAGAAGTGTGATTACTGTGTATCTGTTTAATAAAATATTAATTACCTAAAAATCATGATTAAAGTATTGCCTTGTAAGAAGCTGCTTAAGACATCTTAGGAGAGCTATGGGTAGTTGTTGAAAGGAGAGAGTTTGGAAGAGGTCCTGTTCTGTAATTGCAATTCCACTTGTTTCAAAACTCAGAGTATTTTCACGATACTCCTTGTGATAGGTCTGATCTGGAACCTCTTCAACCTGTCTCAGAATTTGTCTGTTCATGTCAGAAGTCCATATTAATGTTCCAATATTGTATCACAGTCATGTTTCTAACTTTATAGGAACATATCATGGAGCTTAGTGTCCAAAAAGTGCTACACTTCTTAATTTTCTTTTTATAAATAATAGTTTTGGGCGTTTGTTTGTTTATGTTTTGAGTTATTAAAAAATAACTTCTGGTTGCTTCAAAGATGTCTACTATATATATATATATCTTTAAATCATGAAAGTCAAAACAAGATTCTTTTAATCTTCTTGTGCATAGAGAAACACCTCTGGTAGAGCAAGATCTTGTTCTGGGAGTCTCATGTCTATGACATCTCTGAGAAAAACCTTTCTCACTAAGGACACTTAAAATCTCTTGCCAGAAGTACACTAGAATAAGCAGTCTACTGCCTACAGCTCAAAAACTAGTTGTGTGTGTCAGAAGTGTGTCCCTGACTGACATTTGGCACTTAAAAATGAAGTGAATTAAGAGTTTCCCGTTGTGTTTGTCATATTTCTTCTGCCAGGAAGGAGTGAGAAGCAATGGTGAGGAATCCAATGCACAGAAAGGTTTGCGAGCAAGCAAGGAACAAGCTTAATAGTGAGAGGTGACAGATGTGAGGATCTGGCCTGGAAGAAGTTACAGTTATGAGGCTCTAATTTTATTAAATAATCATAAAGAATGATTCTCTGTACCTGGGGGGTTGTAAAGGATAATAATTTCCAATAAGGTTTAGTTCAGCAATTACCATGGTACTCCTGAGGCTAAGAATCTTCAGTCTTTTTACCACTGGCAGCTCCATCACATGAGACTCAGTGGTACAACTGAGTGGGAAGTAGCATTTTGTTTTGTTTTTGTTTTCTCTAAAACTTGCTGTTGTAGACAAGGTCCTAGAAGTAAACATATCCTCTGTGTTGAAAAGTTTTAGGGCAGTTGCTGAGGCTACTTGTGTTTTTGTGGTTGTCTTCTAGAAGGCGTGGATTCCCTAAAAAGCAAAAAAGAAAACCAAACCACAAGCAAAAACCAAACCAGATCCCTCAAACAAACTCCCTTAAATTTAGTGCAAAATGTGATACTTTCATAAGAGATCTGAATCAAGTTGCTTCTTTCCTCTTTTAATTTCTCACCCTTTAAAGGGGAGTTCCTGTATGCCTTCTGTTATATCTGTGTAACTGGCTGAGCTGCAGACATGCAGTAACTTCATGCATCTAATGAAGTGGTGTATTCATACACAAGTCACATCTGTTTAATCAGACAGTCTGAAGAAGACCAGAAATACAAAATATTTCTTCCTTTGGAATATTGTTGAACTTAGCAATGTAATTTTATGTACTGAAAGGAGCAGATGGCTCATCCCTGATGTTCTGTGGTATCTTTGAGCTCCCATTCGTGGTGGTGGAGGAAGACTTGAAAACCTCCTTTGATAAACGTGGAATCTGTAGAGGGATCTTTGGAGTCCTTCCATTACCATGTTATGTGCTGCTCTTCATTTTCCAGCCTGACATCTCCCTCTCCAGTCGGCAGCAGCATCCTGCTGGTTGGCTTTTTTGGATGTGAGCACATGGGGGGGTAGTTATTGCCTTGAATTTGGTGTCTCTCCCAGGCTGGCAGGATTGTTCCCAGCTGTCAGTGACTCACAGTAGCAGGGTTGCTGTCTCAGAGTTCAAGTTAATGGAATTTGCAGTTCAGTTTCCCTTGGATTGTCTGGCAGAGATGGAATTTCCCATGAACTAGGAAGAGTGAGAGAGATTCCACAACACAGAAGCTTTGAAAGTGTTGGGCCTGAAAAATTGCTGAGAAGTGCTGTCCTTTCTCAGGCCCTCCTGCAGTCAGGCTTTCAGGTGTTTCATTTTGTTCTGTCTGAATTCTCACACCATGCCTCTTGCTGAACAGCTCCAGTTTCCAGAAATGTGTTTATAAAAAGTGATAAATGGATGTCACATGATTGTCATTTTTTCTCTACATGGATGGCAAACTTCATGTGGATTTTGAGGTTCTGTTCTCTCAGCAGGGTAACTACTTTGTTTATGCCAAAGTAAAGGGCCACAAACATCATCACTGCAATGAACTGATAGAATCAATGTGTTTACTGCAGTAATTTACATTTCATCCTGGTTTTTTTGCTACTTGTTCATTTTAACCACACAGGTTGTCCTTGCCCCTTATGCTAATGTATTATATTTGAAATAGCAGGGGTGTGCCACAGAGAATGGGGACCTGGGGTTATGTGTTGATTTTGACTGTTGTTCTGGAAGTGTCTGAGTCCTCTGGAGAGCTTGCTGGACTCTGACAGAGCTGTGTTTGGACACAAGCAGCATTGAGTGCTGGCTCCTGAACGGCTCAAAATCAGCAGGATGCTTTGGATTTAATTTCTTTGAAGACAACTGAAGTGACTGAGAATCACTGGCATTTCCCAAAATAAATCAGACTTCTGAAGCCTTGTTAGTTCTCAGAATACTGGCTAGCCCACATTTGTGTCTCAGTCGTAGTACATGCAGTGGCTTGTTCCCTCCCTTCTTGCTGTCATTTGCACCTGTGAACCTGGGTATCTGCATGAAAAGTATCCTCTAGTTCAAGTGTTGTTTGAAAATACATGAAAGGCAAAGAAAATAGCAATGTCTGCTACCCAATGTTGTAATTTTCATGTTGTTATTAATATATTAAAACAAAACTAAAAAAATCCAGAGTAAGAAGATGGTATTTAGTTCACTGATCATATAAGCAAAGAGGTAATGGGCACAATTTTGATTTTTGCATATATTAAGCAAGAGCAGCCTGAGAAGATTAAGGGCATATGTGTTTCAGATTCCAGGTCTGTTTTTCCAGCTGGCACCATAAAAATTTTCTGTCTTCTTCAGTGGAATCACAGGTGATGAAACTCCTCTTTTTCCACACTGGGACTGGTGTGCCACATAGAAAACTGCTCAGGAAGCTTCTCAGGTTCTCTGATGTCAATCTCTTATCTTGTAAAGATCCGGATATGCTGTGTTTCTTCAACCTTTAATGCCCGTTGGTCAACTTGAGGGATATGAAATATTCTTAAACATACAAATTATTGTGTTAGATTATTAGCTGAGTCTATGCTTCTCGTCAGCCTACAAGAGCACGAATTCTGACTACTTGATGCATCAAGGATGACTTCTTTCCTGCAAGGAGTATTTCTGCTGAGATAGCTGACGAAATTGACCTTGTCCCCAGTTTCCCAGGTCTTCTTCCCATAAACTGGAGAAGTTCAGTATTCTGTTTTTTCTGAGATCCTTCCTGCTAAGAGGATCAATGAAATTTATGTCCAAGCTTGAAAGTAATCAATCTCAGGGCTACAAGGGACAATGCTTATGATGACCCTTGTGGCTTCCTTTTCTCTGTTGATACAAAGGGTTCATTTCAGTGTCTGGTCAAATCAGTTTTTACTGTTGATACATCCACTGTGGCAAGAAAATGAAGTGTTCAATCTCATCATAAGAGGTCCCTCTGGCTTTTGCTGCCTGCATTGTAACTTCAGCTGAATTTGGGGTGGACCAGTGGCTTGCTTTCTAAGCATGTGGAGGTGAGGAACAGCAGCAACATGAGGGGTGTGGGTGCATCACAGTGATGTAGTGAAGGGAGAGAAAAATGGAATGGTGAAAGGCAAAGCATTCCTTGAAAGGAGCTTCTGGAAAGCAGAGAGAGAATGTACGTGTGGTGAGAGGGAGCTGTCTCCAAAAGCTGTGTTTGTTCCCTGGGGGCTCCCGTGTGCTGTAATTGAGTCAACATCTCCAAGTGAAGTGTGTGGCAAGCTCTGGGAATGGGGAAAACTGCTACTTCTGCACAGGCAGGGCTTGGATGAGCCCCTTCTTACAGCAGTAAGCAGCATTCTTCTGCTTTTGCATGGCTGAAGCCACAACGCAGCCAAATAGCTGTCCAGGCAAGCTCTGTAGCTGCTGTTTCTCTAAGAGCTGCTGTAAAGCTCTGGTTGGCTGGGGAGTGAAGAATAACTGGTTCTGACCTTGATTCTGGTGCAGATGTTAATGAAGAGGATGAGCAGAAGGGGAGATGACTGAATGTGCCATTGAGGTGATGCAGGTGGCTAGGGCCTCCCTTCATCTATCTCTGAATCTCAGAGAAACAAATGTGCTTGTTTCTGATGTCAGTGTAATGTTTTGGGGAAAAAGGGACTTTTCTCTACTGTCTGATTTCTGTTTATTAAATGGATGAGAAAAAGGTTATTACAGTGCTTTTTCCTGGAGGATAGTTGCAGCATTTGGCTGTGTGACTTTGTGCATGATGCTGCACTAACAGCTCTTTCCTTGGCCAGAGCTCATTGCAGTGTTGTAGGAACTCATATGAACTTGAAAATCCTTTTAACCCAATGTTTCTGTGCTAACGAGCTCATTTTGTCTTGATTGTTTTTAACATTTACTCTTTACCTTTGGCGCTTTCGTATTTTATAAATCGTGCTTACTGACATAATTTGATGTTCTGATTGTTTCCATAGTGACAGCAATGGCAGAAACCTGCAAAAGGAAGGTGAAAGCGTTGTAGTTTCCAGATTAACTGTTTTCCAGAGGAATGGCTTGAGGGGGTGGGAATGCAGTAGATTTTTCCAAGTGGGGACTGAATATTTGGCAGTACCTTACTTGAAGGTCAGAGAGAAAAGGCAGCAGGACAGAAGGATTGGTTTGGTATTTTGGCATTTGTTTCTGTGGGGAAACAGTGAACACAAGGGCAGCCTAGAAAACAGATATTTTCAGCAATATGTCTCCTTTCTTGCTGCTCCGAAAGGTGATGGGATGTCAAAATGCAGAAAAATGCAGTGTACAAATTATCTTCACAGAAGAGGTGGAAGTTAACATGCCCGCGAGGCAATGTGTTAACATACCTTTGTTTCATAATTTCTCTGTTCCAGATTAGTAACCTAAGTGTAGGAAGCTTCTAGCATTAGAAATCAAACACTTACAAAGCCATTAGTGAGAGCTGCAGCCTGCTTTTTTTTTTTTTTTTTTCCTCTCTGGCAAAAATTAACTGTGTGGTTTTATTTTCTGGGAAGCAAGGCTACATCCCCTTTCTGTACCCATCACACTGGGCGTGCTTGTCACCAAGGTACCTTGAGAGAAGGCAGGTGCTTGATGAGAGTCCATGCTGCAGCAGAGAGGGCTGTTTTAAAGCATTTTGTAAGTTAGAGAGAAGCCTCCCTATCCTTTTGAAGTAGGTGCTGACGCTTCTGTCTTCTGTGCAGTTACTTGAACCACTTGCTTGAATTCTATCAGCATTCCTTCTATCAGCACAGACATGTGGGAGGAGAGAATGCTTATAAATCAGGCCAAATATTTTCTTCTGGGGACCTGACTGTTTTCTCTGAAGCATTTGATAGCTTTCAAAGTGTGTTTTCCCTCCACAGTGCCTCGGAGCTAGGGTTGGGACCTTGTCCCAGGTAGTTGTGCTGAGGAAAGGTGAAGTCAGGCTGTGCTGCCCATCTCCTGCACAGCTCCAGCCCTGGGGAAATCAAGCAGGCTGGTGGTAAGACACAGGTGCTACACTCCAATTTAACACATTGTTAAATTCACATCTCTCATGCCTTCCAGCCAAAATATGGCAGCGTTCTGTAAACTGAATTTGTGTTATACCTTATTACACTGGGGAAGAGGAGCTGGCAGCTGGGAACTTGTGTTGCCTTGAAAGTTGCAGAAGTTACATATTTGTCAGTGCCTGAGGCCCTCTTTGGTCATATATGCATTGGTACCCCAGCTGGTTTTTCCATTATTTTGGTATCTTGGGAGTGGAGTGCATGAGAATATGTCATTCATGGTCCTTCTTTATATTTTTCTGCAAAGTTTTGGTCAGCTGGAATGCTGAAAAGTGTTTTGATTCTGGATTTCCCTTCACTCTACAGAAAGCGAAGTTTCTCTGTCTTGTACCAGCTGGGATCATTGTGTGTAAAACTGGAAAGTGGTTTAGAAATCGTGGGAGCAGTTAGTTGGAGCAGAAAGGCTGATGTAAGTTGTGCCATCTGTTCTAAATACTGTCCTCTTATTTGCAGGATGATACAGAATTAAATGAAAACAGTTTCTTCTTGAGAGACAGGTTCATTTATAGATAGTTAAGCTGTTGAGATGCTGACTTAGTGGGAAAGTAAGAAGATTGGTTTGGATGTGTTCTCTCCAATCACCCCCACCCCCAAAAAACCCCAAATCCCTAAATCCACTAGGTTTGCATTATTTACACTGATGGACCTTAAAGTAGTGTCCTGGGATCCAAACATATGTTTGACACCACTTGAATTTCAGTTGCATTATGAAATGTAGACAGAAACAGACTTAGACATGCCTCTGTCATGTGAAACTTGGATCTGGTTTCTTCATCTGTAAAACTCATTTCTTACCATTTGCAGCTTTTTCTGATCCCCCTTAGAACGAAGGGATGGTGATTTGGGGGTTTGTACTGGTAATGACAGCAATTATTGCTGATTCATTGCCATTGACCCCCCCTGCTGCTTGTTATTTGGCTTGCAGAATCTTTGTAGCTGTTTAATCTCGTAGGAAATAGGTAAAATCCAAGAGGAAATTGGGAACTAAAAAAACCCCACCCTACTATTCACATGTAAATTTACCTATTAAAGCCATAGATTGTGTCGATTTGAATAACATTATATTCATTTCTTGAAGTAGAACTTTCCCTTAAATCATGGAAAAACATCTGCTAAGAAGAAAGCATTTCCTACAGGTCTTTTACTTCTGGTTGCAACAGAGGCAGCTGTCTGCTTTATATGCAATGAAAACAGCTAATTGTGCCCTTGTAAACTTCTCAGTTTAGAGGAACATGTATTTATTCACATGAAAATGTGGATGTGAAATGCTAGAAACTTTTCCTGCAGATATAAAATTCTCTTATGGAAGCTCTTCCCTCACTGGTTTGGTAGCTTTTCACCTCTGCATGTATAATTAATGTTTAGTGCTATTGCCAGGGTTTGGATAACAGGTTTTTATGATAAAATTCTCTGCATTTAGCCCATTTCTCCCCCTTTGGGGTGGTGTGTCTGCAGTGCATTCCACTGATTTCTACCGTGGCTTTTTTTACTGATGGGTTATGGCGTTAGGTCAGCTCAGTCTGTGTTCTCTGGCCACATCATTCCTACCTTCTAATGACTGATATTGACAGTAGCTCAGAGATATTTCAGCCATGGCTGTCAATTTAAATCAAGATGCTTTGGGGTTCCAGAATTTATTTTGAAATCTGGATTTTTTTTGCATGCTTTCTAGTTGCAGTTTTCAGTCTTTTTTTTTTTTATCCCCGGAAACCACTTTAATGTGTGCTTTGAAAGATTGATGTGTAGCGTTTTTACATTTTTGTCCTCTGAATCTTTATAATTGAATGTCTGTATTTTTTGCTTGTTCTTTCTCACTTCTGCATTTCAGACAGATAAAATACGAGGGTTTTTCCTGTGATTCTCCTAAGTGAAAATTTGTAGTTCTCTTGCCATGTTTATTAGAAACTCTTATTTTGTGTACCTGGGATGAGATTGGTAATGTCAAGCCAAAAGCTAACTCTGTCTTTCACACAGTAGAATGAACTTTTGACATTGACAGGATCTGCAAAGCTGTTAACTTAACAACCGGATAAATTAGTTCTGTGATGGCAAGTGATTTCTGGACATGGAATCAAAATAGGTGTTTATTTCTCAGACAGTGATGATAAGTTAATGTGTTGTTTAAACCCAGAAGTAAAAATTTATTTCAAAAAAAATAATCTCATGTAGAGCTTCAGAAGTGTAGAGAGCTGAGATGTTGCCTTTTTCTCCCCATGGTATTCAGGTATTCAGTTGGGATGTTGTTGATGGAGTTAAGTCTTTTGCCCTGTCAAGTTGATACATGCCCTCTTTCCCCTTCTGTGGTGTCATCATTTTGGGGTAAAGGGTCCTGATTTATTTGAAATAAGAGGGCTTTGAGGACCAGAGAAGCATCTTAGTGAACAGTGACTCGGGTGGATCAAGCATGGCTGTTGTCCTGCCAGTCCCCTTCACTGCTCTGGATTTTAGCTGGGGGTTTTGGCTGTTGTGTTAGTTTAGGGCATCATATCAGTCTTTGTCAGTGCCTGTGGATATGGAGTAGCTGATTGAGTTTGCCCCAAGGCTGTGAGCAGGAACAGGATTTGGTCTCCACTGTTTCCACATGTCAGGCTGGGTCTGCTCTCCCTCTCTGTTGTGTTAAAACACCCCTCAAGCATCTTCTCTTGGACACTTTAAATTCTGTCTCAATCTTGGTCGTTGTGCTTGTTGGTGGATGAATACTTAAGTGAAAACTTGGAGTATTCGCTAAGTTTTAATGTATTTATTTCCTTTTCTTAATGTACAAGAGGCTTGCTGATTTCCCTATTTTAATGTGGTACTTCAGGGAATAGCTGTAGTAAAGTGTTCTGCTGCTAAATCATAGCACTCGTACAGTGCAGTCACTTCTCATGTTAATTTTCTTAGTAGGCATGACAAGGTTTTCCAAGCAGGCATCTACTTGGAAAAAAAAAGTGAATTTAGTTCTGGGTTCACAGCTCTGGCAGCAGAAACTCCCTTTTTTCTCCAAGCAGATGCCCTATGGGATGCTGTGATGTGCCATTGCTGTCACACTGGTGAGCTTCACCTCTGGTTCAGGTTCACCAACATTTCCTTCCTCTGTAAAACTGCTGCCGATTGAGGTGGTAGCTTTTTTAATGCCAGAGCTGCATGGAGACCACCAAACTTGATCAGAACCAAAGTCACCTTGGTTCTCAGCCAGCCTGAAGCTACTGCTGTATCCCAGCTTTTGTTACTGGATGGCAGGCACACATGGTGGGCAATCTTTTGACTGCTGGCTGTACAGTGCTGTTCATTCTTCTGATTTGGGAAGCTGGGTAAGACCTTGATTCCTGGGGGCATGCTTCTCACTTCAGTACCTCTCCCTAGGGTGCCTTTTGAGATGCCAGCCCTATCCAATTCATAGCAGATTCCTTTCCAAGATGCATATCTTGTTGGTGAGGCACATCCACATCCCCTCTCCGGTGGCTGTAGGAAAACACACTGTGGGATGATGCAGTTGGAGGGCTTTGGGGCACATTTCTGATTCTTGGGGACATTGTCAGTGTCTTCTTCCCTAAAGTATGCTGCTAGAATGGATTTGGGAAAGCTCTTCATTTCTGTGGCTCTAGTTTTTGGGTCACAGGAAGACAAGTGGATGATGTTATTAGATGGCAAGTCTTTGAAGTACATTAGAATCAACTTCAGAAAAAAGAAAATCCTTTCTCAGAGGTACTGATAAACAACAATGCTTTCCAGCCTTGTAGAGGATCAAGGTGAAACTCAGTGAACAGCAAGAGCAGAGAAGATGATCCTGCTTTGTGATGAGTGGCAAAAATACCTTCTTTTCTTCCTACGCCTCTGTAACAAAGCACAATAACAAAGTACTCTGAGATTGTTCTATGAAAGGAACGTAAAAACCTTTTATTGTTAAATATCTTCATCTTAATAGATGTGGGTGGAATGTATTTTGAAAGTGATGGAAATATCTCCTTGGAATTCTGAATTATCTTCAAAAGTAAGTGGAAAGAACTCAATTCATCTGTGTGGATGAGTTTAAGAGCATTCATTTGCTTAGTTAGACCCATAAGAGGGCAACGTCTTCCAACTGGTGTGTGTCACTCCCAGATTAGTTGGCTTTGGCTGGGGAGGAAAGAGACTGGAACAGCCCCATTTCTCTTATTAAATTCTTCAGGGAAGAAGGAAAGCACTTCTGACCCATGCATCTGAAGTATATTTCCAAAGGTAAATATGCCTTCACCTAAAGAAAAGGCTGTCTTGAGAAGATGAGTTGGAGAGCAATAGAAAGTGGCTACAGAAGAAAAGCAACTGAAGGATTCTTCCCTCCAAGGTTCCCTTTTATTTTTTTCCAAGATTTAGAGTGTGAGAAGACAAAGGAGAAAATTAAACACTTTTTTTTTTAAAAAAAAGGAGGAAAGTATTTTTCAAAAGCAAAAATATATTCACATGGCTGGTGGTGGATAAAGGTTAGTGTTCATGTGTATTAACATGCCTTATGGGTTGCAGTGTCATGAATGTTAAATGAAGACTTAGGTTGCAAACTGAAAGCTGAATGTACAAAATTCAAATGAGAACACTGATGAAGAATGTATAGTTGTTGTTTTTTTTTAAATATGATTTTTCAGCATCTTTGCTGATACATGAGGACCACTGGAAGAACTCAAACCAGCTCAGCAGGTTACCTTTAACAAAAAACTGTCTAGATAAGGCTATGAAGAAAACATCCCACAACAGCATGTCCCAGATGCAACAGGAAATAGAGAACAAACTCAGAATGGAGAGGTGGTGGGTTTGGGTGGGGGAGGGAGATTTAAATGTGTCAGTTCAGGAAAGAAGCTGTGTAAAGAATGGAGAAAGAAATAAGATGGCAGCAGCAGCAGCCAGGATTTGCAGAGCTTTTCAGTCTTTTGTTTGGTTATCTTGCATAAGTGCTTTATCCAGAGACTCTTTCAGTAGCTGCATGGGGCCAGCTTGGAACACAAACGTGCATGAATCCAAATGTAACGTCCCTGTTGTGCACATTCTGGCTGTGACAGCTCAAGTTATGAATGTAAAATAGCAGGGGGGGTGGAAAAAAAGGAGTTCAGTAGATGACCAGGCCTGAAATGTTAATAAGAACTGAGCTCTGGTGAGCTCAGCCAAGGTGCTCCCCACGTATTAAGTTTCACCACTTCCATGCTTTGTTTAGGTGTGCCTTGGAAAAGCAGCAGTACCCCGTTTCTCTGCGGGTCTGAGAGGTTCAGCTGAATAAATGTAACAAAAAGTTTACTGCCACGGGAGCTGCCACAGAGGCAAAGGGGGTGATGCTCATTCTCAGCTCCAGTTTGCGGGCAGCACTGGCACACAGAGCGTGTCCCCATCGGTGGCTGCAGCCTGTAGGCAGCAGGGCCTGCTACAGCAGTAGTAGCTTTTCCCTTTCAGGCAGTTCTGTTTCCTGTAGGGCAGTAATCTTTCCTTGATTCCTGGTGTTCGAGAGGCATTCTCTGTCTTTCTTCTGGGGAGGACTGGTGCAGAATCTAATGGAGTTGCCCCCCTCTCCCATATCAGTACAATGCTCACAGAAAGGGCACCTCATGGTGGCTGTGGGACAGCTTCTCTCAGGGACTGTGCAAGCAGGGAAAGAGCTTTTCCCACTTCTACTTGCATGGCAAAGAGAAGTTGCAAAGTTTATAACTTTCCCTGCTTCTCCAGCCTCCTATTTTCCTGGGTCTGTCCTCTTTCTCTCTTTTTCCAGCCACCTTCCATCTCTTGTTACCATGGAGAATGAAATGCCAGTTCCATTCAAGTTGTCGGCTGAATAGGTTTTGAGGTTGATGGATGGTGAGAATCTCTTATCCCTCCTTCTCCAAACACCGCCCCTGCCTGGTTCTTGACATTTCACTTGCCAGAGACTGGCAGTCAGTGAGAGGGAGCTGAAAAGGAGGCTGGCAGTGTCCTGCTGAGATGCTCTTTCAGTTCCGTGGATGAAATCGGCAGCCGTGAGAAGGTCTTAAGGGCTTCGGTGCACAGCCTTGTCCTCATGCTGGCTGAGGCATATGAATGCTCACTTGAGTGCATGCTCCTGCATCCCAGAGCACCCAGGGAAAGAAAGATTCATGTAGAAGACTTGCTTCTGCTCATGGCTGTGTTTCAAGGGGTGATGTAATCTCTGCAATGTAAAGGGAAAAGGTAAGGAAGGAATTAAAAAAAAACAACCCAACAACCACACACTCTAGCACATGCTGTTTGTTTCGTATTATACTTCTTTTAGGCTTCATCCTAGTGCCACATCCACACAAGAAGTGGAATTTCTTTGCAGGAGTCTGTGGCTAGTAGGATTCTAAGAGTTGCTGGATGCTCTGGTTGCCTCCACGCCGCGTTATTAGTGCGGTGTCAGAGCAGCTTTCTGCATCAGGTACCTCTTAACACCAAGTGTTCTGTGGCATTGTGGGTCTTGCCAGGCCCAAGGTTGAAATGGGATGTTGGGGACAAAAATACTGCTACAGTCTCTGCAATAAACTCGTTAAGGAAGGGGATGGTATTTTTTACTATCTGGGGAAGAAAGAGACTGGAACAGCCCCATTTCTCTTGTTAAATTCTTCAGGAAAGAAGGATTGGGGACACTGCTGAAGTGCATGAAATGGAGCTACAAAGCAGAAAAATCAAAATGATGGCACTGTAAAATGACACAAAATATTCTTTTGTTGTGATTTATTAATTTTGATGCAAGATAACGATGGTTTTAGAGGGGATCAGGAGTATTTTCGGCTTATGCTGAAAGGCTTAAGCTTGTCCTTTTTACTGGAGGGGTTATTTTGATTGATGACCACTTAATAGAGTTTGGGAGAGGTGAATACTTGGCATTGTTTGGTAGGTATGTGAGTTTTGCTTCTGGAAGTAATATTTAGTAAATTTTATGACTTTAGAATTTAAATTCAGACATCTTTTTTCCAACCTAGAAGCATTCCATCAACATATACTCGTCGGGAGAGGGAAAGTACTTTTTTTATGAGCTTTCAACTAAAACCTGCTGTGTCAGAAGCACCCCAACCCAGGAATTAATACCCTTGGTATACTTCAGCAGGTGGCATTTCAATTTGTTTAAGGTCAGATGTGGAATTTCTTCTGGGTGCTTTTGAAAAGCTGTGTTTGTTAAGTGACTGTGACTTTTTTTTTTCCCAGTGTGTCTTTTCAGAGCATTGCACTGGTAAATATTTCCACACCTTTTGCATGTTCATAAACTTGCTAGACAAATCCATCTTTCTACACTACCACCAGCAGCTTTTGCATCTGTCTCAGCTCCTCGAGAGTTCGCTTTCCATTTGATGTTTTATGTCCTGTTTGTTGTTGGATTGTTGTCTCCCTGCTGGAGTTTTCCTACTGTGCAGTCGCTTTTCCTGTTGTGCAAACCACTTCCAAAATGCTAATATGTTAGCTGCTTGGCCACTGCTGTGTTAAAAGGGGGTTTTGAACTCCTGCATCAGAAAGGCATATGTGTTTGTCAATACAGACAAAAGGAATGTGGACATATGCATGTGAAATTAAAAAATACCATCCCCTTCCTTAACGAGTTTATTGTAGAGACTGTAGCAGTATTTTTGTCCCCAAAGTTAGGGACAGTGCACACCTAGATGGCCTGATTACCCTGACTTTTAGTCGTAAGAGGTAATATGCAGGACTTTGATTTCCTCACTTGATCCTGGTTGGCTGGGGGTACTGCAAACTAACTTAGTTTTTTCTAAAATACACCGCAGAAGCAGCTTCTTTTTACCAGAAATGCTCCTGTCAGGTAGAGTTGAGAGAAAATGACAGAGGGAGGAAAAAAGTAGGGAAGTCCATTGGGACACCAAATGAATCTGCAGTTTAGGCTTAGCTTGGGTTCATGTTACCATTTGTAAGGGATGGGGGGAAAGTGAGCATATGTTTTAACATGGTGATTCTGAGTGATCTGCAGCTGCATCAGCATGGAGGACTGTGTGTATTTCCATTTATTCTGTAAACCTGCTGTTTTTTTTAATATTTAGATTTTGCTATCTCTATGAAAAAAAAAAAACATTCCTACCTGCTTATGAGTTGGCCTGAGATGAAATCCCCAGTCTTCCCTTCCCACTCTTGTTTGTGGAGATTGTCATTCTAATAACTTTAGAGGTTGTCAGAAATTTTTCGGGGTGTTTCTGACAAGTTTCAATTTCTGAAGAAAGATCTTCCAGTTTTCTACATGGATATATTTAGGTTCACTTTGCCATCTGAAATACCACTTTCTCTTCTCCCCACCAAGATCAGCCTTTACTTGGCTGGGGTTTTTTTTCATTTTTTTTTCCCCTAATAGAAATTGAACTGACCTAACCAAAACAACAACAATAAACTCTTATTAGGTCACATCTGGGATCTTCTCTGCTTCATTCCATCTCATCTTTGGTTAAATTATTTGTGGAAATTTTCTTAATGCCCCAGTCATTTTAGATTCAGAGTTGTAAAATGCTGCTTTTGTGACTGCTCCACCTTAAACTGTCACTCAGATGTTTTACAGGTTCTAAGATTTTAATGAATATACTGTGGTCAGTACTATTAACCTCCAAAGGTGGCTTTATTATATCTAGAAATATCTTCTGACTTCAGAAATGTGATGGCTTCTACAGTCCCGTGAGCCTTCCTGGTGCGTGCAGCTCTCTCACAGTGTTTGTCTCTCTTACTCTGAAGGTTGATTGCTGCTGACACTGTTTAGTAGTATACTACTGTTCAGTTTTTTCTAGAGAGGCAAAATACCACGAATTCCCCAGCTATGGAAATCCTGAAGTTTTTGCCTTTTCCCTTCAATTTTGCTTATGGAGTGTACTGCTCGTATTCATTCTGCCTTTTGAATTCTGCTCACCTGAGACCCATCCTTTATACTGTAAAAAACATAAACACTAAAAGCAAAATGCAAACACCCAGAGGTTAAGTGATTTAATGTCAACTTCGATTATTTTTCAAATCTAAGCTTTCTGAATCTTTGTTTTATCTGAAATATCTTTTCTAAGCCTGGGAAAAAAAAGGCAGCAAAACAAAGGAATTTCAGAGTGGCAATGTTGTCCTCTGCCAGTGCACTTTCCCAGAGTTGTGCCCATCTGCCTGGAATCTTTGAGGACAGGAATAAGGTTTATTTATACATGGATGACATTTTTTGGCAAAACAAGGGCAACATGAGCAGATAGTGATCCTGTATTGAGCTTCTCGGGGGGGGCTGGAGGGCACCTTCCTGACATGCCTGCTGTGGCACACAGGGAAGGAATAATTCTGTATTGCTAATTAAGCCCATGCAACAGATTGCTAGCTAACTTTTTGTTTAATATATTTAAATGACATGCCAATTAATGCTACAGCTGGTTTGAGGAGAAGTAAGATAAATTTGTCAAATAGATGATTCCAGCTTTCTTGTTACCTGTCACTGTATCATCTTTGACAAAGGGTGCCCAATCACATAGAGAAGTTACTAATTCTGCAGAAGAATACTGAGCTAATTGAATTATTGTGAATAATGAATTATTGTACTAACACTAGGAAAATTTGCTGGGTAATTTGACTATTCTTTGGTTGTTATTTGTAATCCCTGGTTTTGTTTTTTTATTCCTGTTTCACTCAAGTTGTCCCATAGTGGAAATTAGGGTATCTAAATTATTTTGTGAGCATTATCTGGGACTTTTATCTGTGTGTTCCTTTCCTTCTAATGCTTCTCTCTTCCATAAACATGTTCCTCCCTGCAGTCTTTCCCTGCTGTACTTCTGCCACCATCATTTTTCCCCTCTTTCTTTCTCATCTGAACAGCAGCCGGAGTTCATAATTTTCTTACCTTGCCCTGAAGCCTCCTGGCTGCTTTTTGCCTACAGGCAGCTGGAGGAAAACCCAGCTCTTAGACCTCCTTCTGTTTGCTAAATGTTTTACTTCACCTTTTCCTCTGTGATTTTCAAGGTTTCTGTGCAGATCTTTCCCAGGGGGTGCAGCATGGAACTGACCTTCTTTGCTTCAGCTCCACTCCTAGCTGGGGCTCAGGTCAGGGAGGATGGACAAAGCTTTGGTCACTGCAGCTGGGAAAAAAATAAAAAGCCCTGAGATGAGCAGCAGATTGAAGCTGTCTGCCCACGGATTTACAAAGACAGCTTTTCACTGATTCATACTTTGCAAGTTATCTTTGTAACCTTAAAGTCTTGAAAATTAATTTTAGTTTGGCTTTTGCAAAGGCTTCCTAGCTGATCTGGTCAGGTTTTTTTGTTTTTTTTTTTTAAGCCCTTTATTATAGGCTGGTCTGTATGCAAAGAGTGAGCATCATGTTCTCCAGTGTTTCACTCTGTTATCTCAAGAGTCATTTACTGGATTCTTTCTACCTTTGCCTCCTGTAAAATGTATCCTGAGTTACAGGCATTTAAATTCAGCGTGTTAAGTGTGTGAAGGATGAGATGCATGTGGGGGTTTTGATGGCCATATCCTCAGTCAGAATATTAAAATCTATGATGTCAGGTATCTAAACTGTTTTCTAGTGTATTGAGAGCACTGGGTTTGTAAGAACAAGTTCCAGCTGAGACAAGATGTGTTTCTGTGCTGGGTTAGCACACTGGGGGATCACATCCTCCTCTCCCCTGGCAGAGGGGCTGCTCCCCAAACCCTGTGGCTGCAAGGGAAGCAGCTCAGATGTGCAGTGGCACTACTGCTGGGCAGGAATGGGCAGATTTGAATAATTGCTACATTCTTGTGAGGGTTTGACTGGAAAAAAAACATGGCAGGTTCAGGTCTTGTGCATTTGCTTTTGCCTGTAATCCCTGTCTGAGTCACCCCACTGCATCTGATGCACTTTCCACTTAAAATGTAAAACTTTACACTTAAAATTGCCTTGGTTGGTGTCTGAGGGTGATTTTCTGCCTCATTTTCTGTGCCTTGAACATTGTGGTCAGAGTATTAATGCTTGCATTATCTGTAGATGTAGAGCTTTAGATTCTCAGAGCTAAGGCTTCTTATTTATTCTGTTTATTTTACATTATGCATGGCAACTCAAGTTCCTGTTGCCGTGCTGTAACCTAAATTTGGAACACGACATCAAAATGAAAAACTAACCCAAAACACAGCACAGGAGGCATGACAAGAAGTGGCATTAATCTCTTTAATATAAATGTTCTTCCCACTAACCTTGGATTCCTGAGTAGATGTTTGGTGTCAGTTTACTACTCCTAGTCTTTAGGGTGAACTGATGTGGGATGGAGTTGAATTTGGGTGTAAGATGAGGGATGCCCCTTAAAATTGAATGGATTTGTGTAGTGTATGCCTCAAGGGCAGCTGCTGGCTGTTTCAGATTTGTCCCTGCAAAATCCTCTCCTTCAGTCTGGTTCCAGATTTGTAGTGCTCTGTACCAGTACAGCCCTACCCAGGGTCTGGTTACCTTTTGCTGGCTCTGTAGTGCTCTTCCCCAGCTCTGATACTGGATTTTAATTCTAAAAGCAGAACAAAAAGATAGGAGAGAAGCAGAGGAAGCAATACCTGAATATGGTGTTTGCTTCTGATTTAAATAAAACTTCACATTTTTCACAGCAGAGAGAGGAGGGCACTCCAGGGAAAGCTTGTGAAAACGCTGCTTGAGTTTCACTCTTGTGCCAGGGATTTGACTCCAGGAACATACTCCAAGTCTGTTACGGTTTGAAAGGCAGGATGAAGCCAAGTCCCAGCTGCATGCTGTCAAGTGCCCTCACCAGCCCCTAAATCTGACCGACTGATAACAATTGGTGAGGGAAGAGTGATAAGAGTTGGTGGGGAAGTTACCTGGCTGGGAATAGCCAGGGATGGAGGGGCCACCTTTTTGTCTGAAGCCATCAGCCCTGCTCTGGTGCCTCTTCTCCTGAGGAAGCTGTCACTCCCCTCAGCCCCGAGGCACAGAGGGGGCTGGCAGAGGTGCTGGCTCCAGGTGAGGAGCAGGTGGGTGCCATCAGGAGTTGCCACCCTGACCTAGCGTGGAAACAGTTTTGAGATTCTCTGCTTCGACAGGTGACCTTCGGAGGCAGTATGGATCTTTTCTTATCTTGAACCAAATGTGGCTTTTTTAAAATTATTATTATTTTTTAAAGTTTTTTAGGAGGTGGCTTCTAGTCCCATCTTCCCATTTCCGTAGTTTACCTAACACTTGTTTAAAATGTGTGGGGTTTATTACTCTGGATCGATGGATAGAAATAGCACAAGGCCTTACTGCTGCGAGCAGCTCGGCCTGCCTTTTCCTCTGGGATCCAGGCACAGGTGACCTGGAAAACTTGGGTGTTCTGGGAGGTAAAACTTCTAAATAATTTTGTAATTAGTCAGAAGCTGTTTCCTCTGTACTTAAAGTAAAACAGCATTAGTGGGGTTTTTTTTTTTGTGAAGGCCTTCTGAGGCCTTTCCGAGGCCTTCTGAGGCCTTTGCGAGGCCTTCGGAGGCCTGGATTTCAGGCACTGTATATTGCAAATAGCCTTTGTAAGCATGAGAGGTTAATTTTTGACTTCTCAATTACTGTGTAGGCTGAATTTGGCTTTTCTTCTGCTTATTTTTTCACAGCTAATGTCATATTTTCTGTGGGTACATTCTTCAGGTAAAAAGTTATCCCTGCAAAGATTCTAGGCCTCGGTGCAGCTGGGTTTGTGTGCTTGGGGTTTAGCCCTTGGGTTTTAACCCTTGTCTGTTAAAAAAAAAACTGACTTAGTGTGTTAATGCTTGGTTGAAGGCTATCTTGAGTGGTGTCTGGCCAAGCTAAAAATTGTGTTTAGTTCAGATGCTGTCTCCTGGGATGAGAGGGCAAATAGTGAGAGGCATGACCTGACTGCTGCTGAGTCCACCTCAAGTTGCTCTAGGAGAGGTTTAGGTACTGGGCATTAGAAAAAACCTCTTTACTGGAACAGGCTGCCCAGGGAGGAGGTGGAGTCACCATCTCTGGAGGTGTTTAAAAGTTGAAGATTTGGTGCTGAGGGACATGGTTTCCTGGTGGACTTGGCAGAGTTGGGTTATGTGTTGAACTGATGATCTTAAATGTCCTTTCCACCTAAGTAATTTTATGCCCTTAAGGGCTTGAAAAGCATTGTTCTATCCTTGGGCTGTGCTTGTCTACAGAGAAGGAATTAACCCAATTTGTTAGTTGTAAAATCTGTTGCCATCTGAGACTGACATTTTTGTCTCCTGCAGCTTGATTTTGCTGTGTTTGTTCTGCTGGGTCTTCAGGAGTGTTGTGTCATGCAAGACATCTTTGCTCACCTAGTAAAGCACCTCACTGTGTAATGGTTTTCTCCTTTCAGCTGGAATCCCATGGTCTTCCTAGTCCTTGGTTTAATTTTTCTGCCCAAGAGATAAAATAACATCTAACAGGCTGAGCAGCAGCACATGGTTGAGCCTCCTCTTTCCTTCAGGAGCTTGTGACCAGGGAGTAGTCAAAGTGACACTGATGGTTCTTACTAACCTAGGAAGAAGGGTGAAAACAAAAAAGAAATCTCACTGAAAAAAAACCAGCAGTATACTTTACTATACTACTGTTCTTCTTGATTTTTTTTATTTTATCTGTGAGTAATTTTTAGTCAGTTCAGTTATTCCTGTTCCTAGCTGAAGGAATCACTACAATCAGGGCTACTTGGATTTCCTGAGCTGAAAACTGCAGTAGTTCAGGTGCTGAAGTGGATAAGATCCACTGGCTGATGAATGTTTGCAGCTTGGAAAATATTACTGCCTTACACTGTATTTATATTTGTGTTTATACAGAACTACTTCTCTCTCCACAGGTTCATGGTGCTTTCACTCAGTCTGCATCTGGGACAACACAGCTCTTTCTGAGGCTGCACATACACTTCTGGAGGTAAGAAAGAATTGATATGAAGGAAAATTTTGGCCTGGGTAGCATGGTAGACAGAGGCACTGGGAGAGAATTTGTATTTTGTGGATCTTGGTCTCAGTATGTTGGTGAAACTTATACAAAACAAATCTTTGGTGACTTGGGACTTTAACCTTTATCTAAATACTTTATGCTTTCTTGATTGTGTTATGAAATGCCATTGTGTTACTTATGAAGTGCCATGAAGTCAAAGGAATCAGCTGAACCTGAGCAGTGACTTCAGGTTTTCAGTCACTTTCAGTTTTCAATTCACCTCATGCATACTCCTTGAGGTAATTTTTTTTCCCCTTGGAATTAGAACTGAATTATAAAAATATTGGAATCTGTGCTGAGCATCTGGCTTCTAGCACTGTAAAATGGTACTGCAGTGAAGTACATCCACATTTATGGGTATTTACAGGTGGAAAGACTGAGATACAAAATGAAAATTAGTTTATTAGAATGAAGGTTACTCTATGGTATGCATTTTAACTTTTCTGGTTTGTTCAATATGCTCTTCAAAGATTGACTTTCTGTATCACGACAATTCAAGGAGTTGGGTATATGAAGATGAAGCAGTAACCTTCTCCAGGGTGCATCAGTAGCTATTTTTGTCACTAGCTTGCTGTACTTTCAAAAGCAAAAATGTTCATTTTGCTTCAAGTGGCTTTATCCTTCAGAGCTTGGGGGTATGATTGCAGAAGATAAGGTGCTGTCACAAGTTCCATCCTATGGGTTGCTTTGATGTTAGGAGCTAGAGCCAGCTCTAGAGTGTCAGAACAATAGATTTAATTTCTCAGCATCACCTTCTGGGAGCAGTGGTAATAGGAGATTATAAACTTGTCATCTCCCAAGTATTCCTTCATCCCTGCTAGCTCCTTATCAGCTGCTGTGCTGGACTCCCTCCAGCACCAGGAAGCATCTTCTAGTCCTTTGGGAAGTGCCCATGTTGAGTTTCTGTGTGCCTGTCTGGTTAATAAGGTTGTTTTGAAAGGAGAAATTTAGAAAGGAAGAACTTAGAAAGGAAGAATTTAGAAAGGAAGAGTGCTTAGGCTTTTGGGTTTGGTTTATATGCAGCTCTTTGTGTTTAATGTGTGTCTTCTACCTGTTTCTGAGCTGGGGCCAGGCACCAAGATGTGGTTCTTCTGAGGTGATAGCACTGCATCACCTGGGTATTTCTGAGGTATTGCTGAGCTCACTGTGACTGAGCTGACACAGTTTGAAGCAGGACAGGGTATCTGTGTTAAATTTCCAAGTTTTATGTTAAACCTGATGTCACTTCTCAGCAGGGATAGACTCTTTAAATCTTCTTGTTATCATGCTCTAGGGGCATACAGGGACAACAGCATCTCTGCTTGGTGTGTAAGGCTGACTGCTGTTTTAGGAGGAAGTCTGTGCTTTCATCCAGTGTCTCTTAAGTAGCACAGAGACTCAGGAATACTTCTGAGATTCAGAGCACTCCAGGAAAGTTTGGAGGCATGTGGATTGCAAGTGAAGGGATTGCAAGTGAGTTAGCCAAACCCTGAACTTGGTAGGTGGGCAGAGATGACTGAGGAGGTTGAATCCTGGCTATAGTGAATGGATGTGGAATGGATATTGTGCTTCTGAGGGTGTCTTGGAGATCCTGGAGCCTCAGCCTTCCCACAGAATTGCCATGTTGAGAGGAAGTGAGTATGATTCCCTTTACTGTCTCCCCCTTTGTTTCTGTACTCCTTTCTTTTTATTTATGATTGTTCTTTAAAAAAATCACATTAAAACCCCTCACAGATTTTAATAATTTTTACAAAACAAAAGGGAGGTACAAAGGAACCTCATTCATCACCTTTTGTCACCAGACTTGATTTGACATCTGAGACTACAGAGAAACTTTGGCAAGTGCAATGATTTCCCGTGTGGGGGTAATAAGAGAGAAAAAAGCTGTCAGTTGAAAACAGCAGGAACTGCATTAGCAAATATAAATGAAACAGATGGCTAAGATACTGCAGCTGTCGCATAGAAGCTTCAGGAAGATCTTTAGCTTGGAGCTGCAGGAGGCTCTTTTAAAAGGAAAGATAAAAACAACAACAAAGCAAACTTGAGCATGAGGAAAGAGAGAATGGAGCCATTCAGATGATTATTCCAATCTTACCCAGTGTTGATGTGTTGTTTTCCTTCACGTTTTCAAATCTCGAAGTAATCATAAAACAGATTATGGTACAAATTTTCCCATCATGGGTTTGTCTGCTGGTTTAGAGGTACTGTTCTGTACTTGTGTGGGAGACACTGGCTCTTGGCACATGCTCTGGAAGGTAGGGAGAAGTGTAATTCTGATCTTCAACTCTTTCTCTGCTGCTTCAAGAAAAACTTCTCACAAAAGAATTGTTTATAAATAAAATGCTTGTGGGAAAGCAGTGTTACAAGTGTTAAGGTTTTGGTGGAGGGAGCATCTGCATTTAAAGTGTCTTGCATCTTCAGACCTGGTTTCAGCTTCAAAGTGATTGTTCTTTTGTTTGTGAAAGAAGGTATAAAAGTGCCTCCAACTATGTTCGTTGTATTAAAACACAAACATATGTTTAAATGAGGACAAATTGGAGTTTTGCTGCTGTTTCTTAGAGCCCCAAAGGCAATTAACTCTCCAAACATTGTGTCTGTAATGTATTTCCCTCAATTAGGACTAATAGTTTGTCACACACACCTTGTGCTTAAGCAGAGGCTGTTATGCTGCCTTTATTGTGAGGTGAGGATATGAATTCTGATACAGATGCAGCTGCATTTGAAGCCTATGTTTTACATCCAAAGAAATAGTGTGCACAAATGGATCCCTAGCCAGGCTGATGGATTTCCCAGAGTTCTGCCTTTTCTGTTTGCTTTTTTTACCACAAAAAAATTCACGTATTTATGGTTGACTTTTAAAATTATATTTAATAAATATGCAAGCAATTCTGGATCTTAATTGTACTACAGCTGTTTGTACAAATGAATATATCTTTAACTCTGCTTTTTGTTTATTTTCCAAATTGTGTTTTTCCTTCACAATGAGTATCTTTAGGTGCAGTTAAATGTAATTCTAAACTTCATCTGTGCAGACGATTTGAGAGCTACAAAGCCTTCGTATCAAAAAATTAAATCTTGTGTTCCTCTGCATTTATCTTTTCTTCCATCATACCAATAAAATTGGAGTATATAAGCCCTAGCACTTTGAAAGTCAGGGAGCCTCCATTCTGCTAGCACTACGGAGTTCCTCCTTGAGATATAAATGCTCTTTTCTGGCTGAATCTTTAACCTGTCCTAGAATTTTTCCTGATCTTACAGATCAGGACACAAATCCTGAATGGCATCAAAGGTAAAAAGCAACAGCTTGAGTTTATTTGTGTGAGCTTGCTGAAAACATGTAGCCTCAGTCTTGCCATACTGCTCAGTATGCTTCCAGTGTCTCTCTGAGTAGAAGTGAGGTCCTCAGCATTCAGCTGCATTTCTTTTGTGGCTGTGGCTGGGTGTTTCAGTGCAGAACAGAACAGGAGGTCATGCCAAGTAACTGTTGTTTCTACACTTTAAATTTCACTTCTACTCCTGCAGAAACTTCAGAGCAGTCTTAAATTCCAGAAAACTAAAAGAAAAAAAGCCTCAGCCTGAGTTGTATGCCTTTTCTTCCTTTTTTTTTTTTTTTTTTTTTGCTTAAGTGAAGCAGAGTTGGCCTTGAAGTGTACTTGACCATGTTCAATGTGAGATATCTTTGTCAGTGATGGAGGGACGTTTCAGAGGAGGTGACCTGCCACTGGGAAGCCTGGCCTCCACCTCCACGTCTTCTCTCCTAGACATTTGCTCCAAATGCTTTGGCTAAACTTTGCTGCCAGGCTGTGCTCAGCCAGGGAGCTGTTCTGTGTGGGCAGGAGCCAGGGCATGCAGGAGTGTTGGGCACTGAGCTCTGCACAGGCCCTGGGAGAGAACCAAGGGATCATCAGGGGCTAAAGAGAGATGACAGGTAAGAAGGAAAGGGGCTAAAACTGAGAGCTGAGTGGAATGGGGAGAAATAGAGGGGCAAGTTAGCCTCACCCCTAAAGGTGGCTAACCTTACATTTGCCTGCTGAATATCCCAAAGGCAAGAATGAGCTTTTCCAAGTAGAAATGTAGGTTTTGGCCATATTCTGTCCTCGGTCTTCATGCTACCCTTCTAGTGATACCAGTGGAGGATGGAGAGGGATGTGCTTGCTGTGTTGGAGGGACAGCAAGTGAAAGCTCTCTGGCCTCTGGCACAGAGATAGTGGGGAAGAAGTCTTTCCAGTTTTTAAAAGAAGGCTGTACCATCAATTTTCATGTCATATGAAGTGTTAATATCGGACTCTCGTTGATTAGGAGCAGCTGCTTACATGCAAAATGTATGCTAGTGGAAAAAGGAAACATGATCCAGCTTTTTTAATGCTCTCTGGACAAGAAAATGCTTCTTAAATGGAAGCAAGAAAGCCCAGCCTTTTGGTGGTACAGCTTTGGTCTGTAGCTTAACCAATGTGTAAAAAAAAATTGTGTATTTCGGTTCTGATTTGAACCTTGCTCTTTTTAAGCCCAGTTCAGACCTACCAAGTCTGGTTTTTAGGTCAGTGCTATAGAGACAGGTACAGCAGTGACTGGGAGAATGTGTAAGAATGATAAATTCCTGCTTATTGTTGAGCTTTTCATTTCAGAGGTCACAGAAATAATTCTCACCTGTACAAAAGAGCATAACACAGCAGGTAGTCCTGGTATGTGGGCTGTGTGTTCTGGGGTGCTGTGTTGGTAAATAATAGGTTACTGATTAATTTACAGAAGCCTGGCTTTTTCTAATTTGTTTCAATAGCAAAGAAGATTGAATTTCATGTTTAGTTTTGTTTTAATGTAGATACAGCTTTTTCAAGTGGAAAGCAACTGTATACACCTGCTCAAATTTTGGTCATGAAACCACTTGTAATATGAAAAATAAATATTCCATAACGTTCAGTAGTTTACTTGCCTTGGCTCTAGCAATTTTCTCTTTAGATTTTGAGCTCTATTCCAGATTCAAGCACGCCTGATCCCAGTCAGTTTGTGGGGAAATATTTAGGCAGTTTGTAACCCAGCAGAAACATGGCTCTGCCAAAGTCTCATCCTGCAGATTGTTCACTCTGGTGGTTTGGGTGTTAAAGATTGCGTGCAACTGCAGAAAGGCTTATTCTAAACTTATTCTCTACTTATTCTAAAATAGAAGTATCTACTGGAGAAAAGCCTTCCAGAGGTGTGAAACATATTATTCCTTTCCTTGGGTAAGCAAGCCCTTAGGTGATAATATTTGCTTCAGGTTTCTAGCACGAGGGGGAAATGCTGAAAAGCAAAATGCAAATACATTACTGGTGGTAGCTGCAGGCTGCCACCCTAACCAGCTCAGAATAGGCCTGAACATGACCACAAAAAAGTGGCAAGTAGTTGCTTGGGAGCCTGGTGTGATGGTATCTCTCCAGCAATAACAACTGGATATTTCATGTTGGTTTAAACTTGGGTGAGAAAATGGGGGTCTTGAATAGAAATAATAACAACCACCACAATAATAATAGCACAACTAAAAAGTTCTGTCACATGAACTAATTTCTTGTGCCACAGTCTGTGTTCTTTGCACTGGTGTAAGTATTTTCCTATTTGGCAGAATATATCTGACCAAGGCTTTGTCTTAATAGCCTTTATTCCTTTGGCCTTTTGCTTCTTACAGGAAAAAAAAACAAAAAACCCACTAATTCTTTTGTATAAAATAGGAAAGTCAAATGCATTTGTTGCTAGAGGGACTCTGTTGCTTCTAGCTCATTCACATGATAAATAAATGAATGTATGGCTTGATACTGTGCAAGTAGTAAATCCACATTCTTCTTTTTCAGTCTCCAAAATACGTGTGTCAGAGCTTATCCTCTGAGGTTGTGCCAGCAGCACTGTGTTAAGATGCTGCAGAAATCCCCCTTAGCATTTAGCTGTCACCAAAACCATGCTTCTGCTGGTTTGCCTTGTGTTTTTAGGGAACTGGCATTAGCTGTTCTGGCAAAATAACTTTTTTTTGCTTGTGTAAACCACATCTAGCCTAGGCAGATTTGCTAGTATAGCTATTTTAGCAAAGCCTTCCTACTGTAGAAAAGACCTTATTGATAATACTGTGAGGTTCCCACAGCAGATGAAAGGCACAATACAAAGAGCTTTACAAACACGAATTAAGCTTCACAACACCCTTGTAAAATAAATCATTCTTGTAGCTTGCTGATGCCTAGTGTCTTTTCCTGTGAGATGTTTTGCAGAGATAAGAAGGAAGGGGGGTAGCAGAGTGAGAGTTGGGAGATGTAATGTTGCATTGTAGCACTGAGAAACTAAGCAAACTTCTAACCTGGTGGAATCCCCTACCCCCTCTGTCTGATGTTTAAAATGTCTTAACATAGTGGGTTAGAGTATCAAATACTGGCTGGTTTCACCTGATCTTTGCTAGTAGAGAAATTCTAATCCTGACACTTGGCAATCCCTTCCTTCTTGAGACCCTGGAGCTGACTTTTGTGTACATGACATTCTCCTTAACATTGGTTTTCACCACTGTGTTCTCTCTGATTCATATTAGGCACTTGTAGTTCAGGATATGAACAGCTTACACAGCTGAGGAGAACAGAACTACAGATTTATGCTTAAGGAATGTTTTCTTTTCCCAGCTGTTTTAGTTTGCCTGTACCCCAGTATTCTGGTTCTAAGACCTAAACTGCTGCCTTTTCTTGCAGAGCACAAAATTTGTGGTACTGAGCTGTTCAGTGCATTGCATGCTCTAGAAAATGTTGGGTGCTGTTCTGCTCATAACACACTAACTGACTATATTGTCTATTGATTAAAAATTCTATTTCATTTAAAAATCAGAGTAGTCATTTATTAATATAGGTGGGGGTAATCTGCCTGTAAGAGTGAATATTTAAAGCAGGACCCATCACTATGTTAGGCTTTTGCTGTAAATGTTTCTGCTTGGAGTCAGAGTGTGGTAGCTCTCCAGCATCACTGTTCTTAGTTCCAAGTGGTTTTGCATCAGGACACGAGAAGTTTTGTATTTTTCTCTGACAAAATAGTGAGTGGATGTGTTGTCTGGCAAAATGGATAACTAATGGATGGAACCCCATAGTCTGGGGTTGTCATGGATAGGCACACTGGTTGTAGCTGTCTTTACAGTGCTAAGGCCAGAAATTAATAGTTGGTTGTCCATATGAAATGCAAAAAGCTGTTCAGGATTAGGCATCTAAGGTCAGAAATGTCACATTTGTACAGAAGCCAGAAATTAATTAAAATACAATTTCTTACTTTCTATTTAAAAGCACATCTGGATATAATTTTCTTGTTAAAGAGCCTGTATTTAGTTCAAAGATGAAGAGCATTCCCATACTGAACATCTTTAAAATTGAAAATTAAGTTTATGATTTCAAGTCTTGCATTGCTTGGACTTCAGCTCTTCCTCCTGCTTGTATCTAGCTCTCTTTGACTGCACTTTGTACATTTGAGTTGAAGCAAAAACTTGTGTATTGCAATACCAGGCTGTAAAATTCCATGCCTGTTTAGCAGTCAGTATTTTACCATTAAGCTATTTGACACGAATTAAAATTTATGTTAATACTGTCTTGATTAAATCACACTCATTATCACCTACTGTGATTTGGCCAAATTGGTTTCCTAGCAGATGTCTCAATAAAGCAACCTATAGCAGGTCCAAATTAAGCTGAGGGTATTGCAGTACTGCCTTGCACCTACATAGCACCTTGCATGCCAGAGCACCTCACCCCAGCATGGATGAGCCTGGCAGAACATATTTGGTAACTTAATGACCAAAGCAAATGTCTATGTTTGGAAGAGCTACAGGACATTTTGAACAGATGTCTTGTAAATATGATTTTTAGTGGTTAGTACAAAATTGTTGTCTGATGGTTTCTAACACAGACCTCAGTTTATGTAGCTTGCAGAAGGTTCTACCCTCTGCAGACTGGAGCAGATGCCTCTATAGATATGAAATATTTAAAACCACAGCTTGAGACTACTTTTAAGTAATCCTTTCCAACCAGTCTTAGAAGTCTTAGTGCTCTTCAAGCCTCCTCTCTTTCATTTTCTTTTAATATTGCTACCACAGAACATTCTTGTGTTTTCCCAAGGTTCCCTTCAGTTACTTTTTTGGGTCTACCTGGAGCATCACTTGAAACTCCTGTCACGTGGGCTTTGCAAAACTGAAAACTGAAGTGCAGAGGATGTCTTTCACTCTATTTAGTGTCAGGTTCACAGCTATGGATACAGGTGTTTCCTCCTTTAAGTCCCCACAATTTGTTTTTATGTAGTTTGTTACATCAGTTTATGTATACAGGGAAACCTGATAAAAATTGTAATTGTGTTTCTGCAAATCTAAGGATTTTCTGTGTTCAGATTATTTGCCTGTAATGTCCTCTTCCCCTTCCCATTTTCCAGCCTCTCCAGCTTTTGGAAATCATATTCCAGTTGCAACGTAGTGCAAAGCAGCTATCTGACACCTGACACCACACAGGCCCCTGCCTAATTTTTTTCTGTTTAAGAACTGAACTAATCATGTTTTGCATTTACTTAATGGTTACATTTATTGATACATTTTACCAATAGCATAACTGAGAGCAGGCACTGAAGACATTTTGCTCAAGATCCCAGCATTTCCTGCAATTCTGGTTGTGTTTTCCTGATTGAATTTGGAATGATTCAATTAAGAACTATAAGTAATTTCATAGCTGTGTGATGTATCAAGTTTGGGGCTCATCAGATAACATTCAGACTCACCACTTCCCTCTCTGCATGCACCTGGCTGGGTTTTCTTGTAATCAAAACTCTTTGGTTTTGGTTTTTTTTTTGCTAGATTTTCCCCCACTTAAAATGACACAAGCTGCCTAGTAAGGTTGATGTCCATGTTACAGGGTGAACAGTTAGTTGGATTTCAACCATCCTGGAAAGCAAAAAGTGCTTCTCTCAAATATTAAAACTGTTTCTTGCACTTGTTAGGACTTTCTGAAATTCAAAGGCAACTGAAACAAACTTTACAGACTGAGAAGGTAGAGGAGGTGGTTGGCATAGCCAGGAGGCTCTGGGGGCTCTGGGGTCTCCCCCTTTGACTCCTGAATCCCTTGAAGTGTCTGCATTGCTGGTGGGGACCTGCGAGATGGGAGAGCTGTGAGTTGGGTTTTAAGTAACACTTAAAGGAACTGAAGGATGCAGGGAAGTGAGGACTGAGGAGAGATCCAGGGAAGGCTTTCTGAGACATTAATGTTCCTCCAGTGGAGTCCTCCTCCATTATTCATGCCCTTAGAGCTTTTAGCCAAGCTGAGCACTCTGCATTCAAGTGTGATAGTAAAAGGAAATTAACCCTGTAGTGAGATATGGAAAGTTTCTCACCTAAGCAGTCACTTTGACAGTGTGTTGAGGGGAAAGAAACATGTCTGAGAGGGGAGAAAAACCAGAATGCAACTCCAAATTGATCTAAGAACGGGCTCGGGAGTACTCTGGAGAGAAGCAATAGGAAGACCACTGGAACATATTTGTAGGTCCCATCCTGCCTTACCCTTCCTCCTCAGAGTACCTCTGCCAGCTTTCAAAAGAAGGTATTTTTTACAGTTTAATGGAGCTAGTACTCAAACCTTGCCAGGGATGCTATGTAAAGCTTTGCTGTAGAAGGCTTCAGCGTGTGAGAACTGGCTGTAGGAGCCAGGACTTCTCAGTCATTTGTAGATCGGGTACCAGAAATCTGTACCTGGATTCTGTCTGTGGCTTTTTCTTTGAACATCTTTTACCTTCCCTGAGCTTCAGGATTGTTCTTTTCCTCTCCCTCCTAGCATTTTGAACTTCTCCCATTATAGATACTGGTAGGACTGGTTGCTCAAAGGAGGCTTTGAGGGAGGGTTCAGAAACAGGATGCTTTGGTTGCTGTGGTTCTATATTGGGAATTGGTCTGGGATATTTGTGCTGGAGTGCTCTCTTATAATCAGCTTTTAGTCCCTTTTCTATCCCCTAGCACCTCTGAGCTGTCCAGAATTATAGAGATTATTGAAAAAGGAGAAAGTGGCTGTAAATAGAAGTCCTGTGCTGGTGCATAAGCTTAGGGATGTCTAAACTTTGATTTACCATATGTACCTTTTGTAGATAGAACTAAAATATGTTATATTTGAAGCAGGGAAGATAAATCATGGTGGAAAAGTACTGTACCTGTGCCAAGGACTTTTTAACTTGTGAGAAACAGAACACAGATTTCCCCATGTGCTCGTAGACTCTTTATATCCATTTTTTTCCTTTTTCTTTCCCCCTTAAAGAAAATCATGTTTAAGAGTAATATTTTTAAAAGCAAATTACTGCTTAAAAGCGTAGGATATGTGGCTTTTAGGTAAAAGACAATTCTGAACATTTTACCCTGGAAAGTATCTATCTTCTAGGTTGGAGGGAGTTGTTTTGGTTTTGTGGGAGCCAAGAATTTGATGCATTTGCCACTTCACTTAAGTCTTAAGGATAGTTTGATTAAAAGACTGTGTGTTGGAGTCCAGCAGTCTGGATGGAAGGGTCTCTGGGAGCAGTGATATCTCTCTGTGCTCTTGCTTTTCAGCAGAGACTTGAAGTGTTTGGGCTGCAGCAGTAAGGACCAGTAGGAAAATACTACACAAAACACAGTGATGAGAACTAGTCTGAGTATCATAACTGTGCCCAGCACTCTTGAGAGACAGGAAGGAGAAGAGTTTAAAATAAATAAATAATTTTTGTGAAGATTGTTCCTCTGGGATTGTGCTCTTGGTTGTGCAGTCTGAAAGCTGCATATTAAATGAGCTGTTGCAATTTTACCCCTCGGACATTTTTCAAGCTCCTGAACATTTCTTTTGCTGGCAGGTATCAGCAATACATAGTCCTGAATGCTCTTGAGAGCCAAATGTTCCTAATAGCAGGCTTGGAGTGATGATTGAGAAACTGTTTTGCCTGACTTCTAAAGTATGCTAAACATAAGAAAGCTGAGCAGTGAAACTCTCTTTGACCTTGGTTCAACTGAGGCTCTGCCTTACAACCATTGCTGGGGGCAGATGGTTTTCTTCATGGGGGGGTTGTGCTTCAGTGTCAGTCAGGTTGTATGATCAGCAACAAAGACAGTGAAAAAGGTGCTGGAAGTTGCAGAAGGTCTCTGTTGAAGGGCTCCAGTCATCCAGGCTTTCCCACCACTTGCCTGTCATTTTGTGAGACAGAGCCTTTTACAATAGCTCTGCTCTTGTTTAACTTTGTGAACGAGTGCAAAAATTCCTCTATTGCTTTGTCCTTCGGTGGGGAAGACTTTCCTTGCATGCTGTTTATTTAAAGACATCTCTGTAGCAAGATGGCCCAAGCAGGTGCAGTTGAGCACAACCCCCCTGAGCTGGCTCAGTCACTGGTACCATCCATCCTTCCTTCTCCTCTGGCTGCACAGCAGGAGAGCCACCCGTGGCTTTCAGTCCAACCTTTTAATTCTTTCAATTCTTTTTTAATCAGCAGTCACAACAGTGCCTGCAGAGACACTGGGTGACAAAGAAACTGTCTGCTTCACCTCCACTGCAGTTCATAAAGCAGAGATGGGGAAATACAAAGCTGTAGTCCAAGGATGAGACAGCAGGGCAATGCCACTCCTCTCCATCAAAAGAGGTGAGACAGGAAAGTCCTGCTCTGGAGAACAGGTAGGCTTAGCCTGGGAAATAAGGGGGAGGAACTGCAGAGTCTGGGTTTCACTGAAAGAATGCTGGCTCCATTTGAGCATTCAGCATGCCTGCCATGCTTAATAATGTTGGTATTTAAATTGTTTTAAGCAGGCTTTGAAGTTAGAGCCACACTGAGTTAAGGTAGAGGTCAGTGTGTTGTAACTGTTGGCTCAACATTGATAACAGCTCTGTGTACTTTTACCTTTTAATGGTATTTGACCAAAAGAGAGAACTTAGGAGCAAGATTTTTAATGGAAAATAGTAATTATGGCAGTTTCGTGTGGCAAAACACAACAAATCACAGAGGACTCCTGTTTTTTGCATCCGTAGTACTTCATGGCCTAAGTGAACACTTGAAATACAAATCTTTTTTTTGCTCCAACATGCAGAGAAATGTGTATTTCCAGTTGCAATTTTTAAACCATGCTTGTCAAGTGTTTTAAAGCCAGGAAATCCCAGGCAGGAGGGAGAGAGGCATCTCCCTGTCAAAGTGGTGTGCAGGCTCAGTGGCTGTGCCTGGGAAACTGGTACAGGGCAGCTTCACTCTGCAACCCCTGCAGGCACTGGCAGCACTGAAAGAGAGGGAATTGTAAAGAAGCTATCAGTGTAGACAAGCCCAACACTGCTTCTCTGGAAGGAACTGGTCCAGGAGATGTTTATCTTCCTTTCCATTTTGCTGTTCACTGCTCGTGTCCCATGTCCTCAGTGTTCTCCTTTTGACTCCCAGGACTGATTGATCTTTCAGGTGAGCCTCCCCTTTCCTGGTCTTAGCTTGGAGAGGGTGTGAAAGACAACAGCATGGAAGGAGGGCATGCAGTTGTGTTGCCTGTAATGTCAAGAGCCTTTAGAATACTTGGGATGGTGTTTGCTGGAGGCACAAGGCTGCTTCAGATCTTTTAAGATACAGTTGAGTGGAGTTTGCACTGGTATAAAGAGACCAGTATGGGCTGAAAGAGCAATTACAGAGAGCACTTTAGTGCAGCTCAAGTGGGAAAAAAATACTTTTTTTTCCCACCCACTGTTTAGCAGGGCTATGTTTACATAATTATTAGGAAAACTGCTGTCAAATACCTGTAATTCTGTTTATATTCCCATGGGGAAAACCACTTTCAGAAATCTATAATTTTGTGTATATTCCTGTGAGGTCAGTAGAATGTGTGACTATAAACCCCCCCTTGACACCACATCATCTTGGTGCTCCTTCAGATGTGCACCTTGCACCTTGTGCACTCACAGGTTGCAGAAAGCAGTTCAGCATCAGTCCTGAGGGCACCAGTGCCCTGAGAAACTGAATTTGGGACCAAAGGACACCTCCACCTCTGCACTGTTTCCCCAGGAACTGCCCCAAATCTCAGGACTGGCCCTTCAGTCCTGGCCTGAAGGTGTGGGAGGTGTGCCAGTCTCCAGCCTTGTTTCCTGCATGGATCACAAACCCAGGCTGTAGATAGTCTGTCTTCTGCCTTGTCTTGTCCCTGGCTCCTTTTCCTTTTGCTCCCAACTGGACCCTTCTGTGGCCCTTGGACCTGTTTCATCACTCTCCTTGCTTGGGACTGTCCATGGACCTCATCACCAGCTCACAGCTCTGCACTCCATCTGTCACTCTGTATTCCCTTGTTCTCTTGTTAGGAAAACCAAATTAATAGTTCTTAATCTGTCCAGCCTCTCCTCTTGACTCTTTCAGATTTTCTCACGTGCCTCTTAAGCCTCCTGTCAGATTTAAGGGGGGGAAAAAAAAAAAAAGTAAGCCAACAGACTTCAAATGTTTTTCTTGATGTTAGTTTTTAATTAGCAATTTCAATCCATTACTTCAGTGGTTTTCTGTTGTTTTAGTATGAAGTGGTGAGAACTGAGCAGTGTTTCACAGCAGAAAGCACATGTTAGTTCTTGTACTACTCACCTATTAATTCCTTATACAACTTAATTTAACTTAATTTGCTTTTTTACTGTCACTACTTACTAAGCACACAGTGTACCTTTATGAACATGTTGAGGTTTTTCCCTTTTTTTGTGTTGGCAATTTATTTATGACTCTGCTTTTCTTAAAAAGTACAAGTTCCTTAGAATTTTCAATGTTTTGTACTTTGCTTTTATTGACCTTGAATGTAATGTATCATCATGTTCTTAATTTGGTTTTTCTGAAGGGAATATATGTCTATGAAGTTATAGTTTGGAATACAACTCATTTGTGTTGCCAAAGTGAACAGAGTCCTCATCACAAATCAGGTGCCAGATGTTATGAATGCAGAACAAACCCCAAAGCCTTCATTTCAGCTCACTGGCAAGCTGCAGAAATCAGATTTCTAAACCAAAAACTCACTGTGCCACCATTTCTGCTTCTGTAGAGTACGGCGTTTGCTACTGCAAATCTTTAAAATCTTTCCTTGCTGTTAAATTTGATTATTTCAAATAGATACATGTACTGTCTGCCCTGTTTATCAGGTTTTATTGACAGCTTGCTTTACATCACTGTTCTGTGCTATTTTTCCTGAGTTTGTGTTCTGCATTCTGCCCTGTGATTTGTGTAATATGAAGCTTGTTTCCATACAAATTGGATTATGTTTTTCTCTTAATAGAGAATGTTTTTATTAGACTCTGTGTAAGCCTCTGCATATGACAAATCTTTTCCTCCCTCATTAATGTACTCTGGTTTACAGCCCTCTCTGATCACAGCCCTAGTGACTTCTGTCATTCCATGTTCCCTGTTGCTTGTTATGTTGTTCTCTTCTTACATGGCAGAGTAATTTTCTCTTTCTTTCATACTGTTCTTCATTCTGCATCACCCTCTTAAACCCCGGATGTCACTGGTCTAAAAATGGCACAGAAATTAATCCTGAACTCAGAAGACCCCAAACCCTCTCTCTTCCAGGCTATGGTGTGTGACTGCATCTCCATACCTGGCACAGGGAGAAGGTTTTGAAGTCAGCTGTCACTTCCACATCCCTCTGCTGGGAGGGACACCTGGAGGGGCTGCACACATAAACCACTAAGCCAGCTTCTCCAGCTCTGCTTCCCCCACATTTTTCCTTTACCCTCCCACCTTCTGGACACTACACAGTTGGTGTTCTGCCTGTAGTCAGCCTTTGCACCAGTTGTGTATCACCCACTCGTCAGCAATTGCTCATTATTTCCATACTTCCCAATCTATCCCTCTCTCCAGAGCTCCAGCCAGCCCTTGCTTGCTCCTGTTGCCTTGGTTATAGGGCTGCCCTCAGCTGCAAAGGGCACTGGTGAATGGGGGGAAGGAGGATCTGCTGGCAGGTGGAGAGAAAAATCCTGGGCAGAGGCCTTTCCTAGGTAACAGCATTTCCACTTGTAGCATTCGTCCAGTTGTGAAGAACAGCATGCTGTGTGCTGGGGAATTTTCATAGCCAGGAGATGGAGGGTGGCTCCTGTGTTTGCAGCAGCTGAGAGGATGATGCAATATGGTGTAGGAAGCAAGCTGGGGCTTCCAGAGCTTCTGTGTCAGCACAGCTCTGAGCACAGCTTCTCCATCATCCTCCTCATCCATTGCCTCCATCTCTGAGCTTCAGTGGGGTCAGGGATAGTCAAGGTGGTCAGGAGGACATAATCTGTGTTTTTATTGCTGCAGGGGCTGGGGAAAGGGCTGTGCCTGGTTTGTGAGAGCTTCATTATGATGAATGAGCTTTTCCTCTTGAATGACTGCATGGGGTACATCCAAAGGGGAGACAGCAGAGCAATGCCCAGGCCCTGTGTGGGCAGGGAGCAGCCTGAGCTTCCTGACCAAGCCAGCCCTCTCTCCTCCTCCCAAGTGCTCCAGTAGGTCACAAGTGAACTTCAGCAGGAAAAGACAAAATGCAGTTCATGAGTAGCTGTGCAGTCCCCCTCCTTCCCACCCACTCCACTCTCTGGCCTGGGAATGTGCTGCCCACACAGTGACCAGAGAGGAATCTGGAGGCATTTGCAAGATAAAGTCATATCAAATGTTCCATTCACACACTTTCTTCTTGTATTTTCGAAACTGTTTAAATATTGCCTTTCAGTTTGCATGAATAAGCACAGCACTTTGAGAGTAAAAAGGGGGGAAATGCATTTGCAAATGTGCAAAGCCATGTAATAAATTAAAATTATTAAAAATTACTGAAATAAATTGCCTTTCCTGTTTGCTTGCTGATGTTTACCAGGCCAGTCATCCTCCCAGAGTAATCCTCATCCAGATTCTCCTCTTCACTCACCCGAGAGCCGTTCTGATCCTCAAATGCTGAGCAAAATCCTGGATGTGGCTCTAACAGACAGCAGAAGGCAGAGTAGGTTTTCTCCTAAGGTATTCGGTGTCTTAGCATGTTTTAGAGTAATGGGTTTTTCCTCAGGTTTGTGATGCTTTTAGAAAGAAAGTTACAGCTCAAGGCAGAGTTGTCTCCCTTGTGAATCCAGTTTCAGCCAACAGTTTTCAGCAGAGGTGGAGGTAATTTCTGTCATCCTCCTCAGGCCATCACAGCTCCTGGGTGTTTGCACAGTGCTCCTCTGAGCTTTCCTGTACTTACTGGTTTTCCCAGTGAGTGCCAAGCTCCTTCTGTTTTCCTTCACTGTTTGGGAGGACTGGGAAGGTGCTACAGGAAAGTGCTTTGCCTTCTTAATTTTTGGATGACAAAAGCTACAGAAGCATAATTGTGTTGCTTTTACTGCTGGCTAAACACTATTTCTCACTCTTTTCTTGTCCACCGTTGCCTGTACTTGACCTGCTTGGTTTTGTTTCAGTCTAGAGATGAAGGTGCTTTTTAACTCTTTCACCTTCTGTAAGGTGGGTGGTTTTGGCATTACTAAACTTAAGTTATTCCCTACATCAGGAGTGATTTAAAGTGTTAGTGTGAGAAAAGGTCTTACTTTGAAGAATTTCAACTTCTAGTGGAAAAGAAGGCAGCAAAGATTAAAGGAAAGCTTTTCTACTTTCCCTTGGCTTTTTTCCCTACCTTCAGTGGGGAAAAGCTGTTCAGTGCTGATGGGATTAAACACAGAAGAACTGACAATGACATTTTTCTTTTCTTCTGGAGAGAAATGATTTTTCAAAAGGTTCAGACTCCGTTTGGAGAGCTAAAACAGCCTTTTACCTTATGGTGGTCTCTTGGTGCCCATCTTATGCCCTTTTCTGAGGAATCTCCAGCACAAGCCAGCCAAAGTGATCCTAAGAGTCTAGAAATAACCTTTGTGCTGCCCTTCTCACAGCTGGGAAACTGATAGCATCCATTTATTCCTCTGCTGGTAACTGTGTGCAAAAGAGGGAGATACTTGATCTTCCTTCTTGAAGTTTTCTCCCTGGAAGTTGCTATGCTCTCAGGATATCATGACCATAGTAATGAATTCATCAGTCAAAATAATCTGATTAATTTGATGGCAGAGAGGGAGCCAGCACATGAAACAAACAGATTATTTTAAGATACATGAGATACCCAATTAGTGACTGACTCATTCAGTGCTGAAATGGAAGTGTTGCACAACAGATTTGCTGGTGAGCAACATAAGAAGTTACACTGGATGGGCTTTCAGACAGGAGACAGACTTGTGCACTGTTACATAGACCTGGAAATAAAACAATGGCAAAGGATTGCATTTAAGAAAGACAAGGTATATCTATTACTTCATTTTTTTTGTTGTGGTTGGTTTTTTGGTTTGTGTTTTTTTTTTTTAATAGGCATATAGATGAGTATGTCCAGTACTATGGAGAAATTAGCATGGATTTTATGAGTTGTACAGGTACTTTGGCCAGGACCTGGTGCATGTGTTTTCAGGCATATGGGAAACTGAGACTTGAGTAGGAAGGGAGTTGCTTTGTGTCACTGAGGTTTCAGGGGCAGTCCCTGCAGAGTACAGAGATAATGGAAGGGAAGCTTTCTGTCAGGGAGCATATGTTTTTGTGACAATTACACTGTGTATAGATTAGGACTTCTGGGAGGGAGGGAATGGGAAGATGTGCTTGGTACATAGGACCATCTGCCAGTACCTTGGCATAGTCATTTCATTAATGAGAAGCTTATTAGCTTGAGTCCAGCTGAGAGAGACAAGGAAGGCAGCAAAAGGGACAGAAAACTGTCATCCAGCTGCCATTGAAACAGGGAAGAGATGTCTCTTGATAAGCTGTAAAATCTGATTTTGCTAAAAGAACTGTTCTCATTCCACTTAATGAGAAGGTATCAGTCTTTTTCTTGCTGACAAAAATGTTTTGCCTAATTTTGTGATGCACCATGAGACATTCTTTGGTGGGGAAAATATGTAACTGAGAGCAAGTTGGCATTGACAAGAAGGTGCTGGGAAAAAAGGAAAGAACATTGGTTTTTAGTGGGAAGTTGGTTTTGCATCAAATGACTGCCTTTTCTCTTTGGTAAACACTTGAAGGTGCCCTCTGTTGACTGTTGGATATTAAATATTTGTGGTGGCACGGGATGACACCTGGAAGATACAAATTTGAGAGCTCCAGTCCCAGCCTGGGCTATGCCAGCAACCTCAGAGTCCCCAGCCTGGCCTGTGCTCCATGTGAAGCCAAAAATCTGAGGGGTGCTCTGGGTAGGCAAAAAATAGTGCTCCAGGGGGAAAAAGGCAGTGGGTAGGAGCCTGTGAACCTCAACCTCACATTCCTGATTGTGCTGCTGACACAGTAAGTGGCCAAGCTGGTGCTTTTCCTCCATTTGGCTGTCCTGTAAATCAGAAAAATTACACTGTTCTGAGGAGCTTTGGGCTATTATTCTGTTGACACAAGACTTAAATGCTGTTGTATCTAAACAGCTGTTTTTCTTTTGACAGTTGAGTCAGATGTGAGTCTAGGCAAGGGTGAGATGCCTTTGCCTGGAGAAAATGGTGGTTAGAAGTACAAATGGTTTGAGTGCTGGTATTTGGGAAATTATTAAAACTCTTTTGTCTGGTTTTATGCTGTTCAGGTTAGACTTAGTAGTTAAGCTGAAAGGAAGGATTTAGAAACAAAAACCATGTTTCCCATGAAAAGAAGCCCTATATTCTGCAGCTGCCTGGGTCCCTGGGGGTGCTGGATGTGTTCAGGTTGTGAGGGTTGCAGAGCTCACCAGCAGGATAGTCTGGTACATAAGGCTGGACAAGAGCAAGTTCTGTTTGCACTGCTAGGATAATAAAGGCAGTCTCCCTGATATTTTTGCTGACTTAGAGGTAATGCAGATGGGGCATTGTCTCTGACTTGGTCTATTGTGTATCTTCTAAAACAAAAGGAACATGCATTTTCAAAAAATGAGTAGAAAAATAGAGCTTAGGTGTGTCAAAACACCAAAGCAAAGTGAGCCTTAACTGAAAGGGGTCTGGTTAGTCATCCACTTCGCAAATTCTCTTTTGATACTCAGGAGAGGAGAAGATTAATGAGATGAAAGTCTGTGTTATTACAGAGATAAGAATGGGTTATGGTCTGTGGGTCCTAAAGGAGAAAGAATTTTTAAAATACTATTAAAAAACCCTGACCCTGTGCTGTGATTCATGTGTAATGCTCAGATGGTTCCATGGCAAAGCAATGATTATAATACTGTGGAGCATGGTGTTCATGTATGTAAATGTATGTACAGATACTGGCACAACATAAGTTTAAATTCAGACCCTTTGCTTGTTGAATTCGTTAGAAATCCTGCAGATGGTTGTGACAAGCATTAGATCAGATTCTCACATTGATATGTCAAAATGGTCTAAAACTCAATCTGAAGCTTCTGCTTTTGCAGGGTGGTTTGTTGTTTTTTTCTTTCTACCTGCCTTAAAATGGAGCAGAGTCGATTGAAAGTCTTTTAAAAAATTGTCCTGTACAGCAGACCCTGCTGTGCTTCATTTGCTGAAACACTGACAGTGATGATATTCACTGCAGTGATAATATTCAGTGGCCATGGCACATAGTTTTTAAACTGGCAGTTCATGTATTTTCTTTCTCAAGTGGTGGCAAAGCATTGCTGGTCCCACAAGGGCAGGGCAGAGCAGGGGTTTGGCTCAGGCTATGAATCTAAAAGGCTTTGCACTTAGTGAAGCCATAAAGAAACCTCCAGCTGGCTGGATGCTTCTCTTAAAAATACAAGTGTGGCCTTCTTGTGAAATGATGCTCAGGAGAAGCTGTGAGATAAGCTGAGCTCTTAGATCAGAGTTGGGAGGCTCCTTCACTGAGGTGCCAGTCAAGCCAGGGAAGTCAGATGCTTGCCTAAAAACATGGAATCTGATCACTGATTGACTCAGAATCACTGTGAAAGAGCAGAGTAAGATGAGGGAAGATAAAGAAGGCAGGCAGCAGAGAGCTTTTAACTGGGGATATGAAAAGAAATTAAGAAAAGAAGTAGGAATTTTCATTTCACTACAAGCACAAAAGCTCCCTTGGCTGTTTTTTGTGAACTATGAAATTGTGGAGCTCTGTGCAGTGTTTTCCTTCCAGCATCAGACCCCACGGCCTTCTCTGGGAGTGTTATGCACAGCTTTGCTTTTATCTTTTTCTGGGTCAGTGGCTCTCAAACAATGCCAGGCAGAGCTGCTTTAGTCCTGCTCCCATGAGTCAAGTAGTGACACCTCTCCCTCAGCCTAACCCACTGTCCTAGAGAATCTGCAGGCTTTTTTTTTGCTACTAATCTCATTGATGGTGTTCCTTGAGCTCAGGTTGGTAGCTCTGTATCTGTACCTTTTTTCAGGTGCCATTCTGTCAGATTGTTGACTTCAGAAGACCAAGGGAAAGGCTGTGGCCAAGTCCTGACACCTATAGCACTGACAGAATCAGTGCTTCTGCCCCCACCTTGTTCTGGCACCATTCTCAGGAGCCACCATTCCTGTAGCAAAATGGGGAGGAAGAGAATTACTGGTTTGTTCGAAGATTTTTTTTCCACCCTTAGTGAACAGGATCAAGCTGTTGCATCATTCAAATTCTAAAATGGATTGGCGTGCCATGTTGCTTTACCTCTGCATCCCAGGAAATATAAAGAAAAAGAAGGGATGGTAGGCAGAGTTAAATATGCACTTAAATATTTTTTCCAAACATATGGTAGAGGAGACTTCTGCGTATGGATCGGGTATCTCTTTGCATTTGTGGGAAGCTCTGGTGACGATTTGAGCATTTATATTGCCAACCTCAGGGGTGCTTTGGGAGTCCCCAGGGAAGAGGGAACAGTCTGTTCAACATTTGTGTGTTCCTCACCAGCTGACTGTGCCTGCAGCCTTGTCCACCAGCAGCTGTGGCACACCAGGGTACAGAGATGTTTTGAAAAACAGCAGCAGTGAGGAGCAGCAAACTGTGTGGAAAGAGAGAGAAAGTTATCATACCTCAGGGAGTGGGAAAGATCCTGAATATCCACATCTGTTCCTGAGCACTGAACTGAGTGTGGGGCTGGACATGGGTTAAGTGTGCAAAAGGTAACAAAGAAGTTTGGATGTCTTCTTTCCCCTCGTGCAACCTGGCTGTTAACAAGTGTTACCCCTTCACAGTTTGACTTCAAGGTATTGCATTTACTCTGCCAGACTTGGATTTTGTTCAGCTTTGTGCATTTGCAAGCAGGAAAAAGCCCTATATTTGTAATGTTTAAATTGTTTTATTGGCTGGGTATTTCTCCTTGTGCATGTCCTTACACCCAGCTGTGCTGTGGCATTCACTGTAAACCTCAAAGTGTATACGAGGAAAGCTGTTTAAACAGCACATTAGAAATGAATCCTGGGCACAGCTACATTTTCTTTAGTGCCCTGTGCCTTTACACTCATATTAAACGTGTTTTGTACCTTTTATTTGGGTATACCTAATTGGCTCTATTTGTTTTCCTCTTTCTAAAAAATAAGCAATGTTGATTTTAGTTTTCATTATTTCCTTGGTGGGAGCAAATCCTAACTTGGAATCGCCGATTCATAACATTGTAGGCATTTGTGGGGTGAATTGAGGAACAGTTTAAACTTTGTTTTTTTTCCCCCCACATCATCTTATTAGATATTGGAGGAATCTCCTCTCCAAGGTAGACTGCACTTTGCTTTATGATAAAAGACAGAGATCAAAGGAAGCATAAGGCAACACTGTCCAGATCAAATATTGACAGTGATAAATGAAAAATGTAGAGAAGGAATAACATGGACTTAAAGTCAGCAGGTTTCTGACTTAATTTGCTTTATTTAGCAGGGGAATAAAATGAAAGAAATAAATGACCCTCTTCCTCTTGAATTCTCCATGGTAGCTGTCAACTTCACTGTAAATTGGGGATCACAATTTAGGTACAAAGCCTTTGCAGAGCTTTCTGTTGATGTTAAGTCCCTTCCCAGGGGATTTGGGCTCCCAGGTGTTTTCAGGCTGTCTGCCTGTAAACCTGACACAATTGCTTTTCATTAATCTGGTTATTTGTTTGCTCTTTAATTGTTTTGGTTTGTGTTTTTTAGTGCTGTTTTTCTTAAGATAAGGATGGCTTTGTGACTGGCATAGGGGAGATAAGACATTGCTTTGTCTGTGTTAGCCGTGGTTACTAGGGCCAAGGAAAGACTAGTACCAAACTAGGTGTCTTTTAGGGGTTTCTTGGGGGGGTAAGTAGCCCAAATAAGCCATGAGCAGGATTGTTTAAATGATCTGGCTGGGGTGAAAGATTTGAAGCTCTCCTACTTTAACCCCATGATGCAGAGTCTGCTCAATGCTGTCAGGAGGCAGAATGGAAACTGACAGTCTTTTATGATATGACTCTGTAATACATAAATCTGAAGTTTTCCTTCTTCAGGACCGTCTGTTGAGGTGCAGTCAGAAACAAAAGGAAAAGAGATAATTGTAGCAGTGGAAGTTTATCAGCTGAGAAAGCTGTTTCCTTCCTAACCATGTGATGAGAGCAGAAAACAGAGGAGAACAAGGAGAGATCATTTCTTAGTATTTTAGTTGTAGTCATTGCCCCCTTTTTAAAAAAAATTCTCCTCATAAAGATGGGATGAGTGTAGCTGCATTGGGAAGCAGATTGTTAGACTGATACCTTTTTTTTCCCCCCCTTGATTGCAGTTGGTTTGCTTTTATTGCTTGTTGGGAGCTAAGCAGCTAGCTGATAGGAGGAGAGGAAAGGAGAGAGGAGAAGGCAGAGAGCAGCATGGTGTTAACACTTGACTGCCTGCCTTGGCCTTTCTGAAAACTGGGCTGCTGGAGCAGTCAAGGGTCACGGGGGTTGCACTTCAACCATTTCTCTTCTCAGACCAGTTCTGCTGGATGCATGTGACTGAGCCAGAAAGCAGCTGGATGTTAAGGTAATCTGTGTAGATGGCAAGTGTCCTTGATGAACTACTGCAGTTACATCCTTGCTGCCTAGTTTCTGTTTCATTCACTTCCTTGGAAGATCCTGACAGGGAATGCAAATGCAGTTTTTTCCGTGTTGCTTCTTTCTTGAGCATTTGTAGTCTCTGACAATGACTTTTTTCTCTTCCACACACCTTTTCTCTCCCCCTTTTCTGTGTACATTCCCCTTTTTTTCATGTTTGGTTGCTGCAGTCCATCCATCCCTCCTCCCCATGACCACTGACAGTCACCTCTGCCTTTGCTCTGTGTTGTCTGTGTGCAGCTTTGAACTGTAAAGCCAGGCAGCCCTCTCCCTGATCTTGCAAAGTATTTGTTACCCAGGAAGGCAAGCAAATCTTAGGTCCCTGTGTTTTTTATTTTCTATTTCATTCTTATATAAAAATTAATTTACAATCTCCACCATTTACTAAGCAGGACTTTCTGTTCGTGTCCCTGTAACTTCTTTTCTATTTTGTATCAAGCTCCCTTCCATGCTTTCCCAGTGTGTGCTTTATCATTTTATATTTACACTGTGCTTCTGATTTGGGATTTAACAATTATTATCTTTAAACTAAGGCCTGCCATGTTTCTTTGGTGCAGTTACTACAGTGACATACAGGTGAGAGCTATTGTCTGTCTGATGACTTGAGTTGTTTACCCAGATTAAGGGTAAAATCTTTCATGGGAAAATAGTTCTGCTTGGTTGGGCTCCTGTCTGAATACTGTTCTGCTGACTATGTGGACCCTCTTGTGTTTGATTAGTGTAAATATTAATGTTTATGCTTAGAAACACTATGCACCCTTCTCATTTTCCTGAAGGCTGTTTTATCTGGTAAGGTGAAAGGGACCACACAAGTGCTCTCCTTATGTGTCCTGGGTGTTCCAGGCAGCATCTGTTACACTCAGGTTTGGTTTCTTTTTTCAGGAGTAAAAAGTAAAGTGAAACTTCCAGTGTGGCTGGTGTTGAAAGAAATAAAGGTGTTAGGAATGCAAATGAGTGTCCATACAGTGCACACCCTGCGTGATGGGACCTCCCGATGGAGTTTCTCTGGCTTGGTGCACAAGCTCCTGAGCTTTCTCACTCCTGTTATGGCTGGTAGATTCAAACACTGGAAAAGATGTGATACTCCTAGGGCTATTGACATCTTCCCAAAATTGCTTATTTGTGTGTGTGCTAGGCAGAGGTTCATTAACATTAGTAAATGGTTTGATGCCCAGAGATGAAATGTGGTGTTTTCCCTGGTAAGCATTTGGGAGGTGGTATTGAGCAGCTGTGGATCAGGGTGGTAACATGCACTTTGTGCTCAGGGCTTTCCAAACACACAGATCTGTTTGCTTCTTAGGGACAACATAATCAGAGGAGTATGTATGAAGGAGAGAAATGGGAAATTGTTAGGCAAGGTTTAGGCATGGCCACCTCACTTTTATTTCTGTGGAAATGCCAGCTGTGGCGTCCCTTTGCCGCTGCTTTAAACCACTTCTTCAGTTTAAGGTTCTTTAAAATAAATCTTCCTGTGAAATCAGATTTTGCCAGTTCCAGTCATATTCTATTGGTGAAAAACTATCTGCTTGACAGTATCACCGTGTTCTTTGTGTGGCTACTTGTTAATTATTGTGTTCAGTTTAAATTCCTTATTTCCCCATTCAGCTGGTGCTAAATTCTGCCTCCCCTCCTGCTGTGTTTCTATTTCTGTCAGTTGGGACATGCTTTGGTGGGTAACTGTGGGACAGCAAAAACCAGGAGTCTCTTGACCTCGTTGATATAACAGTTTATGAGCTGAAGGGAACTGCTTAAAACATGAAAATTATTTGAAACTCATGTTCTTCTCTTTAGTGTCTCCCCTGCATTTGTGAACTCTTGATCCGTTTGGATTTTTTTTCAAATCTGCTGTATTCTGGGAAGTAAAACCGACCCACTTTGGTAGCATTTTGCATCAGAAAGTCTGAGGTACTTTACAGTGAAACATCAGGGAACAGCCAACCCCTGGAGGAAACTTGTATTAAATGCCATGAGCTGGATTTTGGTGTATCTGTTTGTGTGGGTCTCAGCGACTGCCGTGGGGTAGAACACAGGTGAGAGTCTTATCTACTGCCATGGTATAAATTCTGGTAATAATTAACCTCCTAATTTGATTGGTTTTCTCTGTGACTTCTAGTGGATTGTCACAGTTTTGTGCAAAACACTCCTTTAGTTGTCTGACCCTTTTCCAATGGCATCAGTTTTGTAGGTCAGTTTTTAGTGTTGCATCTGGCTGGTTGGTTGTTTACCCTGTGTTGGTGTCTCTGCCAAACCTTTGATGAAGAAACATAGGAATTATGGATGAAAATATAAGAGGAAAGTTGTGCACTGGGGAAAAATAGGTGGGGTTTTTTTTTCCTAAACCTGTAACAATAAAAAAGGAGAAAATTTTGCTCTTGTAAATTTGCTAGCAAGGCAGGGAGCTGTGCACAGTTGGTTCTGTTTGCAGGCAGCACATGTATGGTTCTTATTTGTTTATTAATTGATTGTAGAGGTATGAAAGATTATTGAGATCTCAAAGGTCAGAGTTTTTGTTGAATCTGGGTCAGTGTGAGCTGGACTCACTGCTGATGTGGAAGAGCTGTTTTCAGAGGTTGTCTGACAGGTATAGTAAACTCAGCCTTTAGTCCCGACCCAGTTCTGATCTGGGCCCTCCCTCAGGGTCTGGGTGACTCCTGAGGTGCTCCCAATGCCAAGCTGCTCTCTGGGTGCATCTGTGTACACACACAGAGAGGCTTCTTGAGCTTCAGGTAGCTTCACAAAGTCCTTTCATCTGTGTGATCACCAGCCAGGTAGAGGGGTGGAGGAAGGGTGTAACTGGGTCCTTCCATGGCCTGGTTTTGTTTCACAGTACACCTAATGGTCCTGACTCTTCTAAATACTTTGGCAGTAGACTACACAGATGTCATCACACCACTGAAGTTGTTCTGAGCTGATTTAGCTGTGGCCAAGACTGACAAAGGTAGTGTCTTACAGTGTGCTTTGTTGGCGGCTTCAAAGGGAACACTATTAATGAATAGCTGTGAGAAATCCCATTGGAAGCATGCTGACATGTCCACCCCTCCCAGCTCACACCATTTTTGCTTGTGCTGTGCACTTCCTTTTTTTCCTTGTGGTTTCTCTCTAGTTCCATCTTCCTGGTTTGCTGGTTGGCTTTTTTTTTTCTTTTTTTTTTTTCCCCCTTGCACTTGCCTTTTCTCATCTCACCCTGCTGTCACTCTTGCACAACTGAGCCCAGGGCAGTGCAGCCCTCCCTCCCTGTCTGGTTGGTGCCAGCAAAGCTGCTGTCCTGGCCTTCTTCTGTCCTCCTGCCACGGGCACTGTCATGTAATCATTACCTGGGCTCTGCAGAGCCAAGGTGCTCCTGCTAAGTAAATGTTTATTAAGTTAGGGAAGGAAGAGAGAAGCACCGTTTCAAGTCTTGTTTCTCTTTTTAATCTATTTTAAAACCCATCATTGTTTCTAAGCAAAGCAGCTGATGAGTCTTTTTCCTTCACCAGACTGCGAGCAGTGGTAAGTGCGGAATCATTTGTGTTTTTATGGGCCAGCATCTCCAGATTTGGTAAGGGGAAGAGCTTGCTTGAGTCCTTTTTAGTTTTTTAGTGGTCTCATGTCCAAGTTAGAAGCAAGGAATCAGGTAGGAGGAGGTGGGCAGATTTATTTGCTGCAGTGTGAAGCTGCACTCCTCCATCCTCTCCTGAGAATGACTTTGCAAAGGAAACAATTCCACAAGCCTTGTTGCACAGTTGTCAGCACGAAGTGGCACATGAGTTAATTTGGATCAGAAAGCAATTTCTGAGTTCCTGAGTGAGAGGATGGAGTGGTTGCCCCTTGCTAAATCCTACTTTATTTAAATGAAGTTACTACTTCCCTACCTTGTGGGCAGAATTTGAGGAGATGTTGTTCAGTATCCATTAACTCTGCCTTTGAAAAGGAATGGGAAGGATGTGGGCTGAAAAGCTTTTTTCACAGAAGCTGTGACCCGTGCATAACAGCTGTAAGATGCCTTTGGGAATAACTATGTTTACATTGCTCCCAGCATACTGAAACTGCATTCATATCTTATACCCACAGGAAATACCATAAATGTAATTAAAACCAGAAATATTGGGTTGGTCTAAATTCTGTGCTGAAGGGAGTCCTACTGTTTTTTTTCCTCTCAGCTCTCTCTGGATGAATAGTGAGGGAAGATAATTCTTGTGGAGCTCATTTAGGAGATGTTTTTGAATACTGCACTGTTATGTAGCAAAAAAACCACTGGTCCTGTTGAGGTGCCTGATGCAAAACTTGAAAGATTCAGGTTCCTATGAAATGTGTGGATTTCAGGTGCTGCAGAGCCCTACACATGGTACAGCTCTAAACTTCCTCTGTCAACCCAAAGCTGAACTTTAACCCTTATTTTCCTGGAAATCCATAGAGGAGTCTGATCCTCTTTCCCCAGTGAAAGATTTCTTCCAAGGCTGATCTCCAGGCAGCTCCCACTTTCTTTTGGCTTCCGAGCTCCACTCACACTGCAGCTCTGTGCTTTCTCTTAACCCTGAATTTCCTGGAGATCCATGGATAAGGGTCCTCAGGCTTTGGTTGGATAACAGGATTTTGGAGGCGTAGGACCTGTGAATTTGGTGTGCTCCCCGTTTTCATAGCTCAGTGTGATTCAAAGAGTAAATCTTGTCTCCTGGAAACTTTTTGTTGCCAGTTGTGCAGGTGCGATTGGCAGAGGCTAAGAAAGGAGCAAAAATAACTTGAAAGACATAATACAGGTTTTTGTACTCAGCATACACTGTTGTGAGAGTGGTAGTAGGAGCCAGGGCTACTTTTGCATACAGTAGAAACAGAATAAATGAAAAACAAAATTTGTAATGGAGTAGAATTAATGTAACGACCACACTGGCATTCTGTTCAGCTTGAGGAGCTGTGTAACTCCAGAGACACTTGGTGTAAAATTCACATAAGAAATTGCTAAATATTTATAATGGGTGAGAGAGTGACAACATTAATGGAATGCTTCCTATATTCTACTCCTGTCCATCTATATGTGACAGCATGGCTAGAACAGCAAAGGGAGAGTGTGTGACTTCAGGCACAGCCACAGTAAATTGCCCCTTCACCACAAATGCTAGGAAATGGGTAAAGACAGCAGAACTGTAGAATGAACAGAGACTGGAAGAGGACCATACAGTAGGCAAACCAAATACATATATAGCCAGGTAGACCATGCAGAATCCTTTTTACTGTATAGGGGAGAGTTATTGGAAGCTGTAAGTTATTCTTACTGATTTAAATGTGGACTTTGGGCTCTCATTGTGCTAACCCATGACTGGTTCATCCTTAGCAATACTTGCTTATTGGTTAAGGATGTTTTAAGGTTTCCTTCAATGAGTTTCCCTTGCTACTAAATCCCGCGGTTAAAACACAGAAAAAGTAAGAGAGTAAGCCACAAAATGCCTGCAGCCTGTTTTTCAACAATCCTTTTTTTTTTTTCCTGTGGAATGTATCAACTCTTATTCAGTCATAGCAGAAGCAGAGGGACAAATAACTCCTTTTCTCTTCCATTATATTTTAGCCTTTTCTGGTTCCTAACTGTGCCTACTTTGCTCTGTCACCTGGTTCTCATAAGGACTTGTCCACCAGGTATTGAACTCCCCAGTTCCTCACCTCCCTGTCCTGGGCCTGGTTATAGTAACCAATTCCTCTGGAACTTGTGGGATTGATCTGAGTGTATCAGTGAGGTCCTGTCCCTGAAACCCCTCCAGAACTAAGCTGGTTGGCTCAGACACTGTGTTCTTCAGGACATCTTGCCCCATTTATGCAGCAGAGTTGTAGTCTAGTACTTGAACAGGATTTGGTCTTAAACATTTTAATAAGTTTATTGTGCTGAAGTTCAAGAGAACTGGCAGGTTAGTGGGGGGGGGGGGTTGCCAGGTACTATTTATATCATTTTTAAGGATTGGCTGTTGCTGAAGATGAGCCTGTCAAGTATTGACAATGAATACAAAAATCAAATAACTGTTTCAAATTGTTGGCACTCCTAAGTGTAAAGGCTGTGTAAGGCTAGCAACCTGCATAGCAACACCTAGTAACCTCATTATCTTTCCCTCCTTATAAGCTTACTTGATCCCCAAGTGGGCTTTGGAGATCTTCTGTGAGATAAGAAATGTGAGCTCAGCTGAACAGAGACAAAAAATTAATTACAAAGCAGAAGGGCACGACTTAGGGTGAGGTGGCAGGGGGGGGGTATGGTTCTCTGAGCTCAATGGATCATCTGTTTGCCAATGGAATGGCTTAACTCTGGCCCTTTTCACCCTTCTCATCATGCATTTTAAATTAATATCCTCTTATGGTTGGGGAATACATCAAAAGCTTTTTTCCTGCTTTAATATGGAAGAGGAAAAGTTAACAGTACTTAACAATACTGTTAAGGTTCCTCCTATAAAGTTTATTTATAAAGTCTATTAAGTTTCTCTCCTATAAAGACAAGCACACATTCTTCCTTTCTCTCACCTTCCACAAAATGATCCATGTGCTTATATATTCCCAAATTCTCTCAGATTATACTTACTGTATCTGGCATTAAATCCAAGGCACTCATCAAACTGCCAAGGTCTGTCCTAAGGTCATGTTTAAAAGCTTGGAAATCAACTTAGGCTGTGGTGATGGACAACTACAGGGCTTCCAGGAAAGCACCTGTCCAGTCAACCATTACAAGAGATTAATAAATCCATTGATTTTTAAATCTGCTCCTGCAGCCAGTATGTACCAGCCTCTTGTCAGGGCATGGCAAGGGCCAGGGCTGGTTCAGTGGCAGGCCAAGAAAAAAACATAGAAAGGATAATGTGACTTGAACTGAATCTGAGGTAGGATAGATTTCACCAGGCACAGAGTGAACGTTCCAGCCAGCTCAAAATTTGCCAAAATTACACAAATAAAATTAGTTTATGGGGATTGTGCCTATATGTTATGCCAATTGTGGGTTTTTCCTTGTGGATCTCTGTTAGCCTCAGGTAAAGGGGAGATTCAGGACAGGCAATTGTTCCTGTGTTACCACACAGGTACTGGCTGGCTTAAATGCTTCCTTCCATCTCCTCCTGTAGCTGCTGGAGAGAATGAGTTTGCCCTCCTCCCTTACTGGTCCCCAGAAAATCTGCTGTATGTCCGTGTTTTTGAGAAGAGCTAAGGTAATCTGGAGGCTTTATCAGTATTTGGGTGGGAAGGGATGGAGGAACTCAAAAGAAATCTAATTTTTTCCAGGCAGTTAGTGCAGCACTAAGTGCCTCAACAGCAATCTATCTTTGGGAGTATTTTTCTAGGGGAATTAACACACAAACATGTTTCTTCCTCACAGGCTGTGCTGAGAGCTTTTAAGATTTATGGGACTGGCTCCACCATATCCTGTGCATTGGCTGTGCCTTGAAACTGGGGGAAAGCCAAGTGGATCAGTAAAAGGGTGGGCAGAGCCCTGGGGGCAGGATTTGTGCTCAGAGGAGACTGAGGAATGGGGCAAGGGGGGGATTGAGGCTGAAGATCTGGGTGAGAAATTCTTGTTTGGCACCTGACTGTAAACTCTGCTGGATTTGTCCCGTGTTTCTGTCCAGAGATGAAGAACTGTTCAGAGATAATGTTATCAACACTGTGGTGCTGTGCTGGCTCACAAGTAAGGCTTGAGCAAGAATATTTTTGTAAGGATGCAAACCAAACAAGCAAGTATCTTCCTGTGTCCTGGTTGTTGCAGAAGCAATAAAGCCTCCTCTGATTCTCAGCTGCCATCAGTGTAAATGTGATCTTAAACCTGTTTGAACACCACGTAGCAGGAAAGCATATGTCCATCTGACATGGCAGGGCATGGAAAAAGTGTTTTGCACAGCCATTTAAAGTCATCCTATGGGTCCACTAAACACCTTGTACTGTAGCCCAAGAAATGAGAGACACCAGAGAGGATTATTGGGTGTGGGGAAGAGTGGGAAGGCAGAATTTCAGTACAGGTCTGTTAGCAGATTTGCTTGGACAGTGGGATTTTGCTCCTTTTTTATTGAACTTTTCGAAGTGAATTACAAACTAAGTGGTATCATTACCTGGGTACCATATACCCTTTTAGGCTACTCACACAAAGCACAGCAAAAAGTTTGGGCTTAACCAACACCCCAGGATGATGCCATTACACACTATGACTCAGGTAAGGAGGAAATACTACAGAGACTGCTGGTATTTTTGTAGCAGTCACCATTCTCACTTCAAGAAAAGAGACTCTAAGAGGTCCCCCTGTTTCTCTGAATAGTTGGATCTGTTTTCCAGGTGGGTTTTCCAGAGTATGAGCCTTAGAGATAAAGATCCAGGCTGGTTCAGAAACACTGCAGTGTGTACATGGTTTCAGCCAGGACAGAAAAGGGGCCAAATCCTGACAAAACATTTTGAGTTTGCCTTCATTTTCCTGGGCATTATCCTAACATAGGTTACTTTAAAAATCTCTTTTAATTTGGGGATCTCCAAAAGTTGTCTAATAAAGATATTGACAACTCCAGAGTGAAGTAAAGCTGCTGCTGGGCTTGATTTTGTTGGAGAGAGATACTGAAGTTTTGGCTCTCGAGTGAGCAAAAGTTAATTGTCTTAATATGTATATGGCAGAAAAAGTATTAAGTGTGTGGTGAAAACTTGTAATGAAAGTCTTGGTTATCCTAAAAATACATCCTTTATTATGTGTAACCAGGATTTTCTGTCTTCTTTGTGATTAGTGGTGTGTAGAGAGATTTCCAGCATCTGCTTTTTGCATCCAGATGGATGGAAAGGGTTTGTTTACTGCCAGAGGGAGTAACCTCCCTGGGAGCTGGAAGCTAAAAGTTCAAACAGTTTTAGGTTGTGGAGAAATGAACATTTTAGTCAGCATCATCCATCTGCAGTTCACTAAGAGGCTTCAAGCTTGCAGTGCTGCATTGTAGCATGACATGGAGAGGAGAAAATTTGGGTTTTTAAAAAAGGCAGACTAGGGAGCTATCTGTTCTGTTAGGCTGGATCCTCAGCATCCATTTAATTTTTGGTGATTGATCAGGACAGCAATTCTACTTTCATGTGTAATTCTTATCCCTCAACACCTCATCTTTTATTCACTGGTGAGCAATAAATATCTTCATGTCTGTGTGCTGTTCTTTCTGAAAAACTGGTGGGTTTTTTCAATTTTCATCTTAAACTAAATAATTTGCTGTGTTTTTGTAGCATATCTTCTAGGATTAAACAATGCTGAGCAAACCACTGTGATGCTGTAGGACAGAGAGAATCCCTACTAGTGTGTAGGATTCAGCCAATCCTGAATCAGTGTTGTCACTCATTCAAAAGGAAAATAATCTCTTTATAATAAAAGATGTAAGACTTTTTCTACCTTAGCTTCTGGGGCTCGTTCTTGTCCTGCCAGAGTCATGAGAGGGTAGAAAATATCTTTGAGAAACTGCAGCTGCCTGGTCAATTGAACTGTGAGGAGCTAGACATTGAACAGCAGGCTAAGTTGTAGTAGGAAATCCCAAGAGCCTTGTTTCTGATTTTAGTTTTTAGCTTGTTCTTGTGGGGGTAAAATTTTAGAGGAGATGCTTTGTTGGCTTTGTGTCAGGGCTAGCACCTAAGTCACTGAGATCCAGGCCTCTTTCAGGGTGCTCTCTAACCCCTCGGCACATTCCATCCTCCCTGTCTGATTCCAGAAGTGTTTGCTGTGTGCTGGCAGCTCCTGTTCCAGTAACTGCTCTGGTGCTGGGTGCTGGGCTCTCACTGCCTCAAAGCCCTCTGCTCCCAAAGCCCCACTGGAAAAGCAGCCAACTTGGAGCCTGCCTTTGCATCTTCAAAGAGAAGCAGAGGATGCTGCTGTGCTCAGAAGCACCTTTTTTCCTTCCTGCCTCTTCCCTAAAGAATAATTTTCTGTCATGTTTTAAAGCAGAGAGCCCCTCTTCTGGCAGCCTGGCAGGGATATAAGGAGTGTTCAGCTTCTCTACCACAGCCAAACATAATCAGAGATTTATGTATTTGTTCTTTTTAACATGTTAATGTTTTATTAGTGGTGGACAAGAAGGTGATTTTTCTGTGTCCCTCTACAGCCTGCTTCCAGTCTCCAGATTCCACTCCCAGTGTCTGGGGGGGGTGCTGTCGCCTTGGTTTGATCTCCCCGATAATTGAGCTCAGCTCACTGAGAGAAACTGCCAGCCCCATCAGGGCAGGAGAAGCAATTTACTGCTGCTGAATACATTTGCAGGGAGGGTGGCTTCCCTCACCTTGTCAGTCTGGAGGCATCCATAAACCTGTGACAGCTTCAGAAGACAAAACTCAGGCAGGGAGCTGTCGGTGGGCTCCCTTCCCTCCCCCTCCCCACCTCACCCACCCTCCCTCTCCCTCCTCCTCCCCTTCCCCTCCTCCCTCTACCTTCTCAGGGTTGGTTTAGGTGCTGCTGTTTCACCGGGGCAGTCCCGTTTTCCTTTCATCCTTCCTCCTCTTGCCACTGGAACAAAAGGAAGAGGTGTCCCTGCAGCTGGGGAGGGAAGCAGGGAGCTCTGCATCCCACTCCGCCCACCCCGCCGCTCAGCTTCTTCAGTCCCTTGGTTCGAAATGCCTTTCAGCTCCTGCCAGATCCCATTGTCTGCCCGGCAAATGGAGCTCAGCTCCCAGCCGGGATTAGAGGCACTGTGTGGAAGAGGAGGAAGGGATGGAGCTGGATCCTCACCCTGAAGGAGCATCTCGAATCCTCCTCCTGCTGGGATAATCCGAGTACTGGACCAGATTTCTCTGCCTTCCTCTGCACATCATCTTCCTTCCTTCCCTCCCATCCGTCTGGGATTTCAGGAAGCTTTTTCGAGAGGAGCTGCAAGGCAAGATAGTTTCTGAGGAGAAGGGGGCTGTGCTTCTGGACTTTATGAGGGACTGTTCTTTGCCCACCAGCCACCTGTAGCTGCAGCATGCTGTACCAGCTAGCAGTACATGCTGTATACCAGCTAAGGGTGCTTATGCTCAGCAGTGATGTGCTTTTTTAGCATGAATTTATTTACATTCTTCCATCCGTTTGCACTTAAAATTCCAGCAGTCTTAGGTCCACAAAATGATCTGAAGCATTTTGGCAACACTGAAGGGAAGGCGAGCACTGCTACTAATAGTGGCTCAGCCATCCACCAACTGTGCAGCCCAGCTGCCCTTCTCCAGAAAGGTCAGCTCACTTCCTAGGTGATTTTTCTGAAGAGCAGCTCTCAGGCTGGCTTGCTTTCCCTTTGGCTCCATGGCTTTCTTTGGGTTGCTGTCAGACCCTTCTTGAGAGGGTGACTTCACTAGAGGATTTGGCTTTTAAAGGTAGGACTGTGAATGTTTGTGCTTGTCTTTGCTGTTCCTTAATCTGTTAGATTGTTACAAGGAAACCTTGTTTCCATTCGTGCCTTGTTATTTGACTGCTTGTTAAGTCATCATCTGCAAGGACAATGCTTTCAGAGGAGGATGAAGGAGCTGCTCTTCAGTGACTGTATTTTAGGCAGGGCACTAAGTGGAGTTGGCATCCCTGCTACATTCCTTGCTCATTAAGCTCTTTGTTAGTTCCTTCTCCTCCTCCCTCTGCTCTCCTTTTCCCTCCCTGTCGGGATGTCTCTGCGTCTAACCTTGCTGCTAGGTTAAATTCAGTGCTCTGAAATGTGCTGGAGGGGATGGAATTTGGGCTGTGAGGAGCTTGGGGCTCACAAATGCACTTGAATAATGCAAGGAAGGTGGCTGTACCTGCACACCTTTGCCTAAGCTCCTCCTCACCCTGCAGGATGCAGAAATCCTCCCTTCACCCTTCGTGGTCACTTCATATCTTGGGTACCTGACTGGGAGATGAGGAGATATCAGCAATATCAGTAAAGGGTGAAATCATTGTAGAAATGAGCGCCATTGCAGCGAGAACATTTTAAAATCAGATGCTGTTCCCTAAGGGCTAGTGCAGCCACTTTCCTAATGGTTTGTCACACACTGATCTAAATTCTCATTTGCATCTCAAGAGCAAAAGCTGGTTGTGCTGAGTTAATATTTAGCAAACTTGAAAGCTTAGAAGTGGAAATGTTTAGATTCTTTTTCCTTTCACCACAAAGCAGTAAAAGAAGACCCTTTGGTTAACAGTGTGTTCAAATTCCCTGGGAAATAAGATCCACTTGCAACACTGAGGATTTTCTTATTGTTAGGAAGTTTCTTGATCCTCAAGCTGAGCTGCAGCTGCTATTCTCCTGGTCAAAGCACATGAAACAGAATTTGGGCATTTCAGAATGTTCTTTAAATAACCAGGCGGGTTCATGCTTATAGTACAGATACTTCTGTGGTGTGGCCAAACACTGCATCTGGAGGAAGGCAAGAGCTTGGCCTAGAGCACAGACCAGAAACTTCTCACAGGGGCCCTTCTCTTGAGGATTTCCCTCTACAGTGTGGCTGTGTGGAAGAGGAGACACTTTCCAAGTTCTTTCTCTGCCCTCCCTCTTCACTCCCCACCTTCAGCTCAGGAAGGATGAGGAAGGGTGGTGGTCTTTGTTTCTGTGGTGTGATATGTTTCAGGTTACCTAAAATTGCAGTGGCAATTTTTCCATGCTGTATTAGGATTTGGCCTTCCTATAGACTATTATGTTCAAGAATCCCCCAGTGGTAATGAAGAGGTGTATGTTGACAGGAGTGTTTAACCAACACAGCCCTAGTAACCTGTCAAAGGTGACCTGCTGTGCTAACTCCAGGAATTCTGGGTCTTACCTCACTCTTGGAATTATCAGGCAACCTGTGGCTTTTCTGCTTTGATCATCTCAAATTACTAAAAAAAAAATGCAAATGATCAGTAAAAACTTTTTCCGTTGTTTAAAACCGTGTGGAAAATGATGCATCAAATCTGCTCACCTCAGGTGAAATATAACAAAAAGTCACTAATCCCACTGCTGTCCTTCATTGTCAAGTAACCATTTCATGCATTCAGTAAAATGTCAGAGCACATCAGAGGTGCTTCTTGAGTATTTCTTTTTCAGCCATTTTCCTGACTCAACAATCAAAATCCAGTTGCTTGAAGTCCTGGTGTTGCCACTCAGGCCTATGCAGGTGTGTTCCTGTTGTCATTCCACACACCTGGACCCTGCTGAAGTTTTCCTCCAGCAGGATGAAGTGCCACCTGTAGCACAGAGCTGGACTGAAGCAGGTACTTGGATTGTCAGCACTCTGCAGGGTGCCTGTTTTCTGCTGCTTGGTGATGGAGTCACCCAGTGCAGTAAAAGCACTCGGGTGTGTTTGAAAGCTGGGAACCTCATCCTAGTCCCTGAAGGACGCTCTGAAGAAGGTGCTGGGTTCAATAAGTTTGTTTCGTGAGAGGCAATTGGTGGTGCTCATTTACAAAAAATGTTGCTGGGTTGCTGGAAAATAGGAGGGGGCAAGGAGGTTGAGAAGGAAAGTCTGCAAACTAAGCCTGCTTACACACATTAGGATGAGCCCAGGCATGAAGCAAAAGGAAAGCTTGGAGCTCCTCATTATCTAATATTCCCTTAGGGCAACAACCAACTTACTATAGAGCCAGCAAGCCAGGCACAAGGCTGGCAGAGAGAGAGCACACATTGTTCTCAGAGTATGGCTGGTGCTGGAATCTTTCACTGCAAATTTGAAACCATCTTTAATGCAAAATATTCCTCAAAGGGATCTATTTTTGTTGCTTACTGTTTCAAAAGCTGCTTTCAATCCAGTGTGGTGCCTTCTTCCAAACAAAAGGTTGTAAAGTTGGGGATGGTACAACAAAGGAAGCATGATGATGCTTTTTCATAGCCCCATCCATGAGCTGAGGTAATGCAGAGCCCTTGCAAATTGGAACTGAAAAAGACCAAGTGGAAAAGCTCACCTCTGCTTTAGAGTCTTATAGCTGTTCAGCATCCCTGTGCTGCTTACTGGCCACTCCAGATTGTCTGCTTTGCTTCAGAGTAAGTAATCATTTTTATCCTGAAAATGCAAGCATGGAATATACTTGTGTAAAGTCTGTTTTTCCTGGGATGAGGGTAGGGGGGAAGGTGGGAGAGCACAAAATGCAAACCTCCAGTGTCTCCCACTGAGACAGGTAGAACTGTTGTGCTTTGGGTGCCTATAAGGAGCAGGGGATGGAAGTTAAGGTGTCTCTCCTTCGGTGGTAGGGTGGTTAGGACTGGGATTCTTGGTGCTAGTTGAGCCTGCATGCAGTACATTGGTTGACTGAAATTTGTCTGTTTGAGATTGTGAAGGAAAATGGACCTCTCCCTAAAAAGATGGAGGACTCAGATATCTTCCTTGTATTCCTACCCTTTGCAGAGTCCAAGGTGATTCTTCACGTAAGCAATTTGACCTAAGGTAAATTCTCTCACTTCCCCTTCCCAATAAATGAAATGCCACTGCCAGCAGTTTAACCTCTGGGGTGGCTCTTGCTGGATGAGTGTGGTTCCCCTGTTTGAAGCCAATAGAAGCACCAAGAAAAGTCTGTGGGAAGCTGGCAATGCAGTGGAGGATTCTTCTCCCCTTCCATGGAGCAACCTCTGTGCTGTCAGCAAACCAAGCCTGGTGACCATCCCTTCTGCTCCCTGAGAACTGCTAGGGTCTTTGCCACCTTCTCTCTGTCTCTAATCTCATTTTCTGGAGTGTTTGCAGCCAGCAGTGGGTTTATTGCTGTTTTGAAGTTTGTGTTTTACCCAGGTGATGTCAGGATCCCAGTTCCTATTGATATGTTTTCTGACTGCTGCTTGGTGTCTTTTCCATGCAACATGATCCTCATTTTACAGATGGAGTTCAGGAATTGTCTCAGTGCATCGAGTCAAAAGTAGAATAAAGGGCTGAACTCAGCCTTACTCTCAAATTCCCTGGCTTTTAGGATGCTGTCTAGCTCCCTCCCAGAGGGTACATGAAGAGCTCACCTGCTGGCTTAAAGATGATCTTTGAACCTATTTCTGATGAAACTCTGAATACTCTGGAAACCTGGTGTCTGGATGAGGGGCACCACTGCCTGGTCACAGCAGAGAAATTGGCTGGGGAAATACAGGCAGGCAAAGGGAGGATATGGGCAAAAATAAATGTAAAAGCACCAAGGCAAGATGTGTGCTTTGCATTAACACTTGCAAGCACAGATTCAGAGGAGAGGACAAAGCCAAAGCATTTCAGATTATTGCAGAAACACTAAGCCAGGTTCATAGTGAAGACTGAATTTTACAGTTCACATAGAGGCTTTGTTTCTTTGTTGCATCTGAAAACAGAGCATGGCTTCCAAGCAGCTGTAATCTTTTTATTCCTGCTACCAAATAAATTATGTGAGATGAGAAGTAAGTAGGCCAAGTAATTAGAGTTAAAATTAATTTGTGTATTCAACTTTAAAATTACTGTCTAAAATTTTAAAGTATGTTTACTTTTATATGTGTTTACTTGGTGTATTTTTAGTAGCATAATTCTAGTTCTTCAAGGATGCTATTAAGCTAAAAATTATTTAATTATTGTGTTTTGGTAAGAAAAATTGAAATTTGAATATCCAGACTGCTTTTATTTTCCTCTTTGCAGCAATGTTGAGTAGAAAAGGAGAAAGTCTTGCCAGGTAGTGTCTCTCTAATGTGAGGCTATTAAAAAGCATTAATTATTTAGTTAGAGTCTTTCTGAGTTTGAGTTACTTGGATGCTGCCAGTGTGCTTGTTTCTCTCCCATCACATCTGTATATGAGATTTTAGTGTTAAGTGATCTTGTCAAGTATCTGTTACCTCCCTGAGATCAAATAGCACACACATCCTGGAGATTCATGGTGAAATTTCAGCATTTATAATGTTTTATTGGGGGTATTCTTTAATGTGGGGAATAGAGACTGTCAGGTAGGTAATGCAGTCCTTGCCTCCTTCTCTGAGCAATGGGAAGGGATGAATGCAGTGGGGCAGCACTGCAAGAATATTACATTTGCAGAACCAAAGCAGCAGTGGCTTTAGTCAGGATCTGGGTGAAATAATCCTATGGTGTGTCCAGAATATTGCAAGACATGGTGAATTTTAGGCTGTATGAGTCCTCTTCTGTCAACATGAAATACATAAACTGTTAGCATGCCAGTGTGTTCCTGCTGGAGACCTCTCTTTGAAGATGAGCTGTTAAGCCTTTTAGACTCTGCTTCTTTTTATTATTAAAGAACTTATCTTTTTTAAAAGTAGGCAAGCTAGGCCTAATGTCTCAGGCATATTCTGTCTTTAGGAGCAATGTTTCTGCCTCCTTAAGCACTGGGAGCTGTCATTTTCTCCTACTCCCCTCTGATTCCCTATGAACTCCTCCCTTTATCTCTTCCTCCTCTCTGCTTTGCAGTTTGGTTTATACTACCTTCTATTCCTGGAACAGTCTCCCAGTCTCTGCTGCCAAATCCTCCCTCTCTTTCTCTCTCCACTTCTGCAAAACCTGACTTCCAGCAGTCATTCCCAAGTTGTTTACTTGACTAATTGTCTCTCCATTCCTGTATCTATTGTTCTGGCTCATGTTCCTTAAGGTGAGATAGTAGGTATGGCAGGGTAAAGGACTGTATTTACCATTGAGGATTGTTTGCATTAGCTCTTTCTCCAGTGATTTACAATACATTCCCCTTCTCATTGAAGAGTACAGAATTTTGCACTCTTTATAGTACTCTATTAGAGAGGAGTTGTGTTTTATCTTAAGGTAATTACTAGGCTTGGGAAAATCAGTGTCAGCATTAGAGCAAGTGCCATTAGCTGCCCTGTCCTTGTAGGTAAAAATTCAGCTGCAGTTATCAACCTGGAGGAAACAGTGGGTGGAAAACACTCAGGGCAAATCTGGTGCTCAGAAATATTCAGTGTCCTTGCAGAGCTTCACCACCGTGGTCATTGGGGTGCCATGGCACTCATTTTCCTAGCACAGCCAGGCTGAGAGAGGTGTGCATGGAGATGTAGCTACTGCTTCAAAGCATTTTTGTGCCCTCATTTGTGGAACAAGTCTTGTTTCCAGTTGCCTGAACCAAGCTGAAAATTTCTTAAGAAAGAAAAACATGGATGTTGTTTTAGACTCAGTTTTGTAACACAGTGTTCTGAATACTTTTGTTCTCTGAAGTCTCACTGCTGGTGATACCTGACCTCGTACCTTACTGCTAGGTGTGACACACAAATAGTTTCATAATTGTTTAAGCCTATAGATACTTCACACAAGCTTGCAAAATGGCACACAGGACCAACCCCAGTAGTTTTGACATGAAGGATAAGCATAGGGTTTCCATTATCAGAAACTAAAAATGGACTTGAAAGCTAAATTTATTTGTGGGGGGAAAAAACCAAAACAATTTCTTAACTACAAAACATGAATAGTTTATGTGTTAATAATAAAAATCAAATCAGGTTTTCAGTAGTGGAATGGTTTTTATCAGGAATTTTTTTTTACCAGGAAATTTGGGAAAACAGACTCCAAGAGAGCTGGTTTCATCTCCCAAACCAGTCCTTTGGCACACTGCAGTTTTCAGTACGTAGATCCTTTTGCCTTCAGCTGCAGTCCCAAATGAAGATCAATGTTTTGCTCAAAATGCTTGAGCTTTCCTGACAAAACTTTGGCTTTATCGGCGAGTAGATTTGATTGCGAATATGGCAACTTTAAAGTGCTTTTTGTGGCAGTTTAAAATTAATTAACATATTTGACACGTGTCTTTTTAAGTAAGTTCTATTTCTCTGTTGATTATCTAGAAACAAGGTTTCTGCAAAGGGGACCAGACAGTACCAGGTTGAAATTCTTGTTTAAAAATGCAGTGAACATGGCGTAGTGAAAGCTGTGGTGTGGAAATAAGCATGCAGGGTCTGTGTTGCTCTGATTTTGTAACAAACACAGATGGTTTGAGAGAAAATTAAATAATTCCACCCACACTAAAACCAGGGAGTCTAACAATAGTCACAACTCTTTATCACCCTGTTCCTCTAGCAGACTCCCTTCTGCTGTCACTCACACGTCCTCATGCCTGGAGAACTTACTCATGTGTGAAGCTGCTGCAGAGCCCATCAAATCCAAAAGGACCCCAGAAGGCTGGAGCTGTCCTGACCCACGATGCAGAGGATCTCCATCCATCCTCTTCCTCCTCTGACACCCACAGCATCCTCAGCAACAGCACCCAGCCAAGCCAGACAGAGGTGGTCAGTGACAGCCACCAAGTTCAACCTAGAATCCAGTCATCACCAGATGAGTCCAGAGGGCCCTGACACTCTCCTTTCCTTCCAAATCTAGTTCTGCCATAAGCCTTGTGAAATACCAGCTGAATGTTTTCATGGCCTGGGAAGGCTGAGTGAGGCCAGCTGAGCACTTGGTATTTGTTCCTCCCTTGCAGAACCCAGGCCTCCAAACCACAGCCACCTTGGGTAATCTGCACAGACCTCAAGGCAGCCCTGTTCCACCCACTCCACTCTTCTTCCCTGTGCTTGTTTTTACGAGGCCAGATTGATAGTTTGGTTATATCCCCTTCTCCTGCTTTTTCTGAAGTGAGTTTGCACTGTGTTCAGAGCTGTCTCACAATAGCTAAGCCAGCAAAACTGAGTATTTTGTTTTCCCAGTCCAGGAAATCTGTTTCAATCGTATGAAGTTAATGGAGAAGTGGGTATTACAAACTCCAAAGAGTGGGAGAGATGCCATTAGCTTTACACTGGGTGGGTGGAAGTCCATCCAAAGTAACCTTTCCTTAGGTTTCATGCTTTGATGGGGCATACTTACAGCTTTCTTCTCATGTCAGCTGGGAGGGACTTTCAGCATAGCACTGCAAACCTGTTCCCTACTGTTACATGTTCTGAGGTAAAAGAGATGGGAAAAGATTATGTCCCCTGACAGGAGGAAGCAACTGAATACGGAAGATCAACCTCTTGCTAATTGAGGTGACATTTTTGATGTGTGGCTCAGAGGAAGAGCAGAGAGGCTCCTTTTGTAGCAGTTGCAGAAAATCTCTCATAATGTACATTTCTGTATCAAGACCCCTCAGCTCTAACCAGCACGGGGTTGTCTTGCTTTTTGTCTTGCCTTCCCCCCTTGATGAAGTTACTTAGGAGGACTCTTGCTTTCTGCAGCAGGATTGTTTATCTGGGTTGTGATAAACGGGGTGCATGATTGAGTGGAAATGAGGTCATTGTCCCTATCTCCTGGGGAAGGAGCTGCATTTATTTCCTGTTCTCACAGCCAACTTGAAGATGTTCTGCCATGATAGAGTCTACTTGTTGATTACTGATGTGATGGCATTGGAATGGGCTGCCCAGGGAGGGGGTGGATTCTCCACCCCTGGAGGTTTTTAAGAAGAGACTGAATGTGGCACTGAGTGCCATGGGCTGGGAACCACGGGGGGAGTGGATCAAGGGTTGGACTTGATGATCTCAGAGGTCTTTTCCAACCCAAGTGATTCTGTGTGATAGCAGCAGCTGTTGAGGGCTGAAATTTTGTTTGGTTGCTTGTTTCTTAAACCATTCCTCAGGTTCCTGATTTGCATGTCTGATCTCTAGGTGGGCTGAAAAACAGGGCAACAACTGTTCTCCCTTCTCAGATTTGTCCTGTGCCAAGACAGGGAAACATGTAGGTGCTTGTGGTGCAGACATCCAACCTAAGGAAACACCTCACTGTAAAAATTTGAGATCCCTTGCTTCTGCAACTTAGTGAGGTCAGTTGTAGTGACCCTAAGCAGTGAGTGTAGTATGGTGGGGAGAAGGCAGGGAGCTGAAAGGCAGATTTCCTGGGAGCTCCTTTATTTAATTTTCAGAGGAAAGGATTGGTTGACATTGCTAGCAGGTAGTTCTGGGCCACACTTCTGTCACTGGCAAGGGAGGGTCTCAATCTCTTGTTTGGTTTTTTGTATTGTAAAGGAGCAGGAGAACAAAGCCGTGCTGCAGGCTAGGCTGTCAGTGGAAGGGACATACCAGAGCCCCAGCATGAGCTTGGCTGGCAATTACCTTACAGTGTGGCTGTCATTTCCACAGTATTTGTGGGGTTTTATCCAATATGTAGAACACAATCAGTGTTCCTTCTCCTGAGGGTCTACTGATTCTTCTGCTGTGTGGTTCCCTGTTCTCTGCTGAGGGTTCCTTGCCAGGTTCCCCACCTTCACAAGAGACAGGGGCTGCACCTGGAGGCCTGGCATACGAACACACAGGGAGGGGTGTTGGTGTCTGGCAGTCAAGGAGAAGAATGAGGAATTTTGTGTCATGATGACACCATCAGAGTGGAATGGATTGGAAAATGGCTCAGATTCCTTCTCTGATTACTGTGACTCAATTACTGCAGTCCCTCTGGGGCCCAAGGCAGACCTCTGCATTAGGGCTGCTGTGGACAAAGGCAAAGCAAGATCATGCTGCTGTCTGCTCCAGAAAGCAGCATTATATTATGAATAATAGAAGGGGCTGGGGAAATGTACTTGTGAACACTGGGTTTTAGGGTGGTGAGACCGTGGCTCAGCTGGAAAGGAGCTCGTGAGACTGGAGTTCCTGATAAAGCTGTCAAGTGACCATTATCTTCCTTCTGCCTTGGCATGAATGTACCAGCAGCCCCCAGTACGAGTGTTCTGGTCACCAGTTGTGGATAAAGGTTGGTCTGGAGCATTTGTACTGATCCCCCACAACAATTTCCAAGCACTGGAAATATCTGTTGATCAGATATTAATACCACAGAGTTCTGATCACTGTCTTGCTTTCCTGTCACATCAGTTGCCATGTGGCTTAGCAGCTGATAATTCACAAACCGGTTGATGTTTCACATTAGCACTTCACATCACTAAGGAGAACATTTAAGTTTCATAAAGTGTTTGCCCTAAAGCTGGTGCTTTGGGAGATGGCTGACCTCAGAGCTGCTGGCTGGACAGGGGCCTGTGGGGCCTCCATCCTTGCCCTGCTTGCTCATCCTCACTGAGCATTTTGATTGCTGTTTTCTGCAATTTGTGCTTAGTCCTGGCAGGAGTTTGGAATAGACCCTAATTTATCTATAAACTTGTTGTATTGTTTTGTTTCTTTTCTGTGATGTTAGATTCCAAGGAGTTTGATATCAAGAGGACACAGCTATTGTCTTTTCTTTTAAGAGGGAGGAATTTTCAGTGTAGTTTTTATTTTCTTTCCAGGCTTTTTGTTTTGGGGATGAGTGGTTTCTGACAGCTCTCTCACCTTTTAATATGAATTTTGCTTGGTATATTTGTTTTGTTGCTTTTTTTTTCCCTTTTCATTTGAACCTAAACCAGCTGATGTGGTCCCCAAAGAGCGAAATGCATCCCGTGCCAGCTGGCATGCCCTCTGGCTGTGAAGCCTTGTTAAAGAGATTGGAGCTGACAGATTCTTGAGCAGCAATCTGATACAGGGCTTTTTTTTTTTTTCCTCTCCTTTTCTTTTTTTTTTTTTTTTTTTTTTTAATTTGTTTTTTTGAGCTCGCCCATGTAACAAATGGGGGCTTGTTTGGGAGCTTCGCTAGAGGCTTGAATGGAGTCATTGTTATTAAAACACTGCTGTGATTCAGAAGTGCCCAGCAAAGGGGGTTTCTCTCCCTCTTGCCCCTCAGCTGGGCACTGCAGGTGTGGCTGCCTAGCTGAAACTCTGGTTTCATCTTTATCCTCCAGAATAATGCAGTTTTCTCATGACTTTCATCTTTATATCGATAACCCAGAAACTGAAGCTACAACTCTTTCCAAAATACTCAGTGCAACACTACAAATGAAGTTGGAGAGGTGAGTGAGTGTAACCAGGGAAGAAAAGGGTTTTTCAGGTTGCTGTTTTGGGGATAAAGAGTTATAAAAGTAACACTGTCCTTTGCCAGGCTTTTGCTCAGCTCAGCATACTCTTGATTTTCTTATTGTTACTGTGGGGTCTAGCTTACAAATTCTGCCCTAGAAACACATGCTTGGAGATTTCTGCAGGCAACACAAAGGCTCCTGAGCTTACAACTCCCTCTTTACATCATTTACTTGTGCAAAAACAGCTTCTTGCCAAACACATGTTGAAACAATGAGTCTTTGAATCCCAAAATATTCTGTTTTATCCAAAGAGAGCCTTTGAGGTTCAACGCGACCTTGGAGCACTAGTGCAAAGCACAAGGGTGGTAACACTGGAGCCTTCCTTGCAGAGCCAGGGCTCACTGTGGAAGTGAAAAGGTTATTTTCCTGGTTGCATTTGAAAGGTTGCATGGTTTTGGTTATTATGCTGGGACTGAACTTGACTTGAACTGAGATTACAAGCCATATTCTTCACTCCATCCATACAGTCATATGTTTGAAGTCAGTTGTGGCTTCAGTAAGAAAAAAAAAAAAAAGTATTTGAATTCTGTTTTTTTTGCATCTTCCCATAGTAATTTCTCCCCTTCTCTCCCATGTCCTTTTTCCAATAAAATGTTACCAGTGTGCAGAGACAAAACTGAAAGATGATGGGTTGTCTGTGTTGAAGAAAGCACAGCGTTTGGTTTCCCAATATTTGGATTATGGATTTCCAAATCTGTCATTACAGAGAGCCACTTGGGAGTGGAGCCTCAGTCATTTGGAGTCTGGGGAACAGAGATTGTATTTTCTTTTCTTTTTATTTATTATTTAAATCTTGATTCATCTGCTGCCTTGCAGCGTGACCTTCAGTGCGATTTGCTGTGTCTCACTGGTGGAAAGTGATTTCTGTAATATTCTTTACATTTATAGTCCACAGCTGTCCTGAAGACCTCGTGGAGGCTGAGGTTCCATGGTGCAGTCCTCAAGCCAGCCCTGCTCACTGAGCTGATAGCACAGCAGTTATTTGAGCCACTGAGCATTCTGTGTGAGCAGCACTCTGACTCTTTTCCATCTGCTCCCGTAAATTTAGCAATATTAGATCAATTCATATGAAATCTGCTTGGGGTTTTTTTGTCTCTGCTTCTAGCAGTTTGGAAGACAGCCTGGTGGGAGTCTTCAGAGCGGGACTTTTGGCGTCATCTGTGAACTGATATTTTCCCTGAGTCAGAAGGATTTTTTTCTGTTTAGTAATACAAATTGCAAAATAAGCATCTGTCTCGTAAGTAATTTCTTTTCTGGTGGAGCAAAATAAGCATCTGTCTCACAAGGAGCTTCTTTGGTGCATCTGATTGTTAAAACCCTGAATTTGCTGTATAAAAACCTTACATCTGTGTTTCACTCTCTGCACAAATGTCTTTCCGATAGTCTTTGTTTCATCAGAGTGGAAATAACAAAACGACTCAAAATGGCAGGAATGGAGAAAGGCTGAAGAATATTTTGGTCGTACTTGTTATTGTTGCTCTTGTGAGCTGTGCCAGTTGAGCAGGTGGTTGGAGGGATTCTCTGTGGTGGAGCACATGTCTTTGGGAGTGGGGGGGTGTGAGTAAGAAAGGTTTTGAGAGAAAAAAGGGATTTTTTTCCCCCCCCCCCACTTTTACAAAGAACTCATTTAGGATGGGACTGACGTGGTGCACAACATCTGGTATTCAGATTGTCCTTGGACTCTGCTGGGAAGGGCACCAGGTGCTCCCCAAAATGTGGCTGTAGCCCCAGTAATGCAACACCTGGGTGTTATTGCTGTAGGTGAGACACATTTCTGGTAAGAGAGAGAAGACTACACATTGAATTTATTTTCTTTTTAAACCAAAGAGCAATTTAGTTCCTATCCCTGGTGTTTATGTTTTAGAGGACTTGGTGTTTGTTGGCTTTGTTGAGCATTTTATCCCGGAAAAATAACAACATATGGTGAAAGAGTCTGCTGCCATAAACAGAAAGCAGGAGCCGAAAGAGCTTTGTAACAAGAAGCTTTCATGTATTTGAGACCAACCCAAATTTATGTCGAGCTGTTGGTGATTTAGAGCTGGCTTTGTGTTCTTCAGTGGCACGTGAAGGAAGGTTTCAGGAGAGGTTCCCTCTCCATCTGCCACGGAATCAGTTGGAAGCAGAGAGGTGTGCAGTGCACGGGCAGCCTGTGCCCCCAGCTCCGTGTTGCCTCAGGGCTGATGCTCTCCTGTTTTGGGAGAAGAACATGAGTTCCCAGGACAAGTGGGAGGAAGGGGTGGGAACCTTGCTGTTCCACGGGTGTTCCACCAAGCTCCTGCCCAAATTGTTGCGTCTCAGCTCCCAGCTCTGGCTGCTGACAGGCGAGTGCTGCTGCTCACCTAGCGCCTGCTGATCCTCCCGTTTCAGCTCAGCCCTCTTCATTCCCATCCATCCGTACTGGGAGTTGACTTTTCCTCTTTTACCTTGCAGGCTGCAGAGAGAAAGTGCCACCATGTGAATGCCAAACAGAACCAGGACACCTGGGAAGGCTGAGCTGAAACTGGTTGTGCAGAGGACGAGGGGCTGATTTGCTGGTGGGGACAAGATCCAGGACACCTCCTCCTCCAAAAGACTGAGAGGAGAGGAGCAGGAGGAAGCACCCAGAAGAGCGATGGGAATTGAGGGCAATGGTTACTTGAGATAAATGGCAGATCCCTGGGAGCTGAGCCTGGTAGCTGTGTGCTTTAGCTTTGTCTCTCTCCTCAGCCTCTCTTTCTTTTTTGCCAGCTCCTGCTGGGTCCTGCCAGGGCGACACTGGAGATTCCAAGAGCGAGGTGGGCTCAGGGCCTGAGGAGGGGGTGGGCAGCCCGTCCCACCATGATCCAGCTGTGGAAAGTGGTGCGGCACGTGCGACAGCTGGAGCTCCACAGGCTGATCCTGCTGCTCATTGCCTTCAGCCTGGTCTCCATGTGCATCCTGGCTTACTACGTCACCAACAACCCCAAAATCAAGGAGCCACCACCCCTGCCCTTCAGCGACTGCAGCAACCAGCACCGCCTCGTGGTCCCGCCGCAAGCCAGCTGGAGGCTCATCAAATCCGTGGACACCTCCAGGACGGATCCCGTGGTGCTGGTGTTTGTGGAAAGCATTTACTCCCAGCTGGGGCAGGAAATCGTGGCTATCTTGGAATCCAGCAGGTTTAAATACAGGACAGAGATTGCCCCGGGCAAAGGGGACATGCCTACCCTTACTGACAAAGACAGAGGCCGCTACGCTCTGATTATCTATGAGAACATCCTGAAATATGTGAACCTGGATGCTTGGAACAGAGAGCTGCTGGATAAATACTGTGTGGAGTACGGAGTGGGGATCATAGGCTTTTTCAAAGCCAACGAGAACAGCCTGCTCAGTGCCCAGCTCAAGGGTTTCCCCCTTTTCCTACATTCCAACTTGGGCCTGCGGGACTATCACATCAACCCAAGTGCTCCCCTGCTCTATGTCACCCGGGCGAATGAGGTGGAGCAGGGGCCGCTGCCCGGTGACGACTGGACAGTGTTCCAGTCCAACCACAGCACCTACGAGCCCGTGCTCTTGGCCAGCACCAAGTCCTCGGAGTCCATTCCTCACCTGGCTGCCCACAAAGCCTTGCACGCCACGGTGGTGCAGGACCTGGGCCTGCACGATGGGATCCAGCGGGTTCTCTTTGGCAACAACCTCAATTTTTGGCTGCACAAACTCATTTTCGTGGATGCCATCGCCTACTTGACCGGCAAGCGCCTCTGCCTCACGCTTGACCGCTATGTCCTGGTGGACATTGATGATATATTTGTGGGGAAAGAGGGCACACGCATGAAAGTCTCCGATGTCGAGGTAAAAATTCCCAGGAAAATGTCTGGGGGGTGTGTGGTGTGCTGGGAAAGCCAAGGCTGCATTTAATCTGAGTGATGAAAGAGCCGATTGCTGCAGTTCTCATCCTCAAGGAGAGAATGGCAGAATCATCAAGGGCCTCTGGATCATCAGGTCCAGCCTGGTTTGTTTTTTTTTTCCTCAAATTGCCAGCAAAGGCACTGTCTGTGATGCTCTCGACACTTTGGGGGGGTTAAATGGAGCATTTTGCATCCTGGGACCTCTAGTTGCCCCTCTGAATTTAAGAGAAGGATGCTTGCAATGGTCTGCCCTGCCTCTCTCCTCTTAACATAGGCAACAAGCATAGACTTCCTCCCTCACCCTCTTTGTAGCTGTAAACTCTGCCTCTCAAAGGAAAAGGCAAGTTGTGGTAGAATAGAGAAACTATATCATATTATTATTTATTGTGAGATATATATATAAACTGTGTGTATTACATTGCAAAACTGTAGGCCTCTCCATGCAGTCTAAACTGCTGCAGTCCATGTTTCAGCCATCTGGCTTTTCGGGACATAATCAGACCCCCATCCATCCCTGGGCAGGTAATATCCAAAAATCCACCAGGAAAACCTTCTCAGGGACAGCTTTTGTGACAACTGTCTCTGTGGCCTCACAACTGGGAAAGAGAGATGCCAGTTTTGGGGGCTGCTTTCTGTGGCAGTCCCTTGAGTAATATCCTGACCTGGTAGGAAAGGGCACAGGAAAGGAACAGAGACATTTTGTGGAGGAGAGGAAAGCCAGGCAGATGAAATTAAAAACAAATAGGAAGAAGGTAAGAAACTTAAGTGCCCTTTCTAATTCTGTGTCCTTGAAACGATGTGGCAAATGTATCCATGGTGCCAAGAAGCCTGGGACAGCAGCTGCCTTAGCATGCTTCCAGAACAGCTTCAAAGTGAAGCACCCTTTAGCCTTTCATCCAAGGGTACAGAACATTTGAGGCAAAGCTACAAAATCACCACTGTTGTACATGTATGTCCCTTCCTTGAACTGAGCCTCATCTCTTCCATGTTTCCAAGAGCATTCTTTCACCTCACTACGAGGCTCACCACCTTCTCTGCATCTTGTGCATCCATGCAGAACACACCTCAGTTCATCTCCATTTTTTCCAGTCTTTGAGATTCTAAGTTCTGCTTGTGACCCCAAATCTAGCCTGGGGAGAAGGAAACCCTCGCATTCTGTTTGGAGCTGGCTTTCACTTCACATGGAGCTGTGTTCCTGAAGCAGCTCTAATGGCATTCCAGTATTTATTTTACTTGCTTTGTTCTTTAATAATTTGTTACAGCCACCTTAGACCATAACTGTAAGCAAATAGGTACAGAAAAAATGTTTCCAAGCAGACAGGTATAGAAAAATGGGGCTTGTATATAATACTTCAGAAGAATACTAAAATTATCTTTATTTTACTGCAATGTCCCTGTGTTTTGGGGTGCTGAGATGCTTTGTAAAGTGTTGGGTTGGTTTTTTTTTTTTTTTGAAGGATCACAGTCTTATCTTGGTCCTAAGCAGGCTCTGCCCCCTCTAGTCCAAAGCAGCAGAGATTCTCACCTCTGCAGTGTTTGTGCAGGTTATGGACCCGTGTGAGAAACAGGAGATAGGTGTCCAAAGCTCTTGGAAACAAAGGCTGCTCTGGATGTTAAAAACAAACCCAGACAAGATAATTCCACAAGATGCTTTGTTTGGGCTTTAACAGGGTGAAATGGAGGAATAATCTGTGATCAGTAAGCAGAGAATCTCAGGCAAAGCAGATAAACCCCAGATTTATCCATTTAAAAGAAGCTCTCTGATTGCAGAGCCACGAGAGGTTAATGAATTTTTATTTTTTAAAAGCGAGAAATAACTACATGGATTTGTTGATAGCCTCTCACCGTGGGGAGAGAAGGGGATATAATAGTGCCACAACAGCTGGCATTTTCTTTGGCTTTTTATATGAAAGCCCTCTTTCAAGGCTGTTATCTCAACACACAGCTCCTTATCTCAGAGCTTAGATTACAGCGGTCAGGGTAGCGGTTTGAAGATTGGATGTTGTGTGAAGGTATAAAATTGACTCAGCTGTCCCAGTGAGCCCCTTTGCCATATGCAGGTCCACGTTCCCAGAGCCTCCTGACAAAATTGCTATTAAAAGGGAGTGCTGAATATAATTTGATGAAATGCATACCAGTGGTAGATGTCCTGCCTGAGAAGAAAATGGTTTTATTTGTGATGCTTGAAGGAGAGCTGAGTAGCTTCTGTCATTAATGAGAAAAAAGGGACCCGTGCTCCCTTTTCCTGGAAAGATGACAATCCTTGAGTTCCTGTCTCTGCTGAAGGGCTGCAGCAGGAGCTTGCAGTCTTCAGCTGAAGTGAAACAGTTAGAAGTTGTGCAAGGAAAATATTTTGTTTTGGCCTTTTTTTTCCCCTCATAAAGTTTACCAGAGGTTTGAGCTGCACATAATTAACAAAATCTTGGAGATTCCCTTCTCAATTTGTCAGTTGCTTCCAAAGTCAGGATCCTCGGAATTTACCAGCCCTCCACAGCCAACAAAGACAAACCATTTCTACTACAAAAGGATCTGGCTTTTAGGATCCTTCCTGGTCGTCTTTAGGTATGAGGAAAGAAGATTTAAGTAGATGAGGTTTTGCCTCCTTTGCTGGTAATCCCTGCAAAGGCATAAATGGTGAGTAATCATTGCTAGGGGGGCTGAGGGCAAGCTAGCTGCAAAGCAAGGACAGGCATTTCATTTTGGCTTATGGCTGGTGAGAGTGGAAGAGGGAGAACCCAGTGAGGGTGGCTGTCAGCCAGCTCCTGTCTTTCTCAGTTATAGAGGATGATCTTTCCTGAAATGAAAATACTCAGCAGTTTCTATCTCCCTGATTCTAACATCGTAGGGGAGGCAGAAATAGCAACAGCAAGGATGCTTTCTGACAGCACTGAGTGATGCCAGTGCCACTGCTGGGCAGTGAGAAAACTGCAGAGAATCCTTGGGGAATGTGCTGCCCAGTGAGCAGGAGCAGTTCCTGTGCAGAAGGTGTTTCTGCAGCCTGTTCCTAGCCTGCTGTGCATGAGCATTTGGGAAGAGGCTGTCAAAGCACTCTGCTTCCTTCCTCCATTTTTGATTATCCGTTTCTTCTCCTTTGTCCATGACTCATGGAATCCTCTTCCCAGCATCTGACTCTCAACCTTTTATTCTCCCTTTTCCCTGTTTTTTGAGGGACTTGAGATAGAGGAGTGCTAATATTTAGGGTGTGTGGGAAACAGATAAAATGGGACATGGTTTAGTGGTGGCTCATCAGGAACAGGGTGAAAGCATTAGGACAAGGTTGGACTCGATGATCTTGAAGGTCTTTTCCAGCCTGAGCAATTCCATGATTCTAAAATCTCTGCAAACACTTCTGGAAGTTAAAAATGTCATAGCTAAAAAAAGTGAGATTGCATTAAGGGTTAGTATTATGATGCCAAGGACATCATGCAGACTTAGAAAAAGATTAGGTCCTGGAGAAGCAACTTAGAGTCAGGGAGCTCTGGCTTCCTCTGCTTTCTTCACTCCTAGAATTTTAACACCATTGAGAGAGATTTTCACTGGATGCCTTCGAGAGCTTGTAGTGACCATTGAGTAAATGTTTACTGATGCATCAGCAAGATTATATAGATATTTTAATGTGGTGCCATTAATGTGGTGCCACAAAAGACAGTTTTCAAGTCTTCTCCTCTAGCATTTGCTTAGAAGTAAATATCATCATTTGAGGTAATAAAAATTGTGGGTTTTTTAAAGTGGTGGGCATTGAATGTCAGACTGAAGCTTAGGCCTTTCTTTTGCACCATGTCCAGAAATGTCCATTGGAATGTAGGTGTCTGTCACTTGGACCACTTTCCTTTTTTTTTTGCATTCTGGAGATGAAGGGATAACTAAAATGTGAGCTCTCTACCCCATATCACACGAGCCACTACATTTCTTAAATATGCAGATGAAGATCTGTTTGCATCTGGTTAGTGTTTTATGCCTTAATGGATAGCCTACTCCACATTTCTTGATTGCCTTTCATCTGAGAATCTCAGAGCACATTATGGATATAAATGAAATGCCACTTGAGTCACCTGTTAAGATATTAGTGCTATCATATTCATCCCACTTTATACAACAGAAACAGTGCAGAGGTGTCAGAGCAGAGAGCAGTGCCATCATCCCAGCCTCTTCCCACATCTTCATTATTTCTCCTTACTATAGCTCACAGACCTCCTTCAGCCAGTGTGCAAGGGAACAGTGAATGCAGCATCTGTTGAACCAGTTTTCCAAATAACATTCCTTGGCATGTACTCTCTTAGCAGTGTCTCTCCTAGCCATTTCTGCAGCCCAACACCATTGCCACCTTAGGGATGTGGCTGTGACAAGGACCCAGCATCAGTGGTGAGATGGTTAGCAATAAACCCACCAGATGAGCAGGACTTGCTAGGGCTCCATCAGCTCAGCTCCAAATTTCTGGGGCTTCCACAATTCCTCCCTGGTGTCTCCCTGGACAAAAAGGATTGCTGCCTGCTGGAGCAGGGCTTTTTGGGATTTATCATCCGGCAGATGTGTAGTCATGGAAACCCCAGGCAGGCTTTAAATCTCCCTCTGTGCAGAGGAATGCTAAGCCTCTTAACCTCTATCTTTCCTCCCTCCACCTTCCTACCCAAGCTGGAGGAACTGGAAGTGGTGAGGTTGGGACAGCTCTGGAAACCAGATGAAAAACTGGCATCTTTTCTATCTGAGATCCTGGGTAGTGTGTTCAAGATGCTGGTCCCAAATTTGATACCATCCTGTCATCCAGCTGGGTGGGGCAGGGAAGTGCTGCTCTGCAGGGGTGCACAGCTCTTAGTCTGTGCTCCTTGATGTGTGGGCTGAGTCCCTGTGTCTTACAGGGTTACCTGAGGGGAGCTTGGCCTCTAAGGATCCCTTCTGGAGCTTAGCTCCATGCCCTGGAACAGCCCTTCAGGCTGAACTGGACACCAGCAGAGCCCAGAGAAACATTACAGAGCCAACTGACCATGAACATTTCTTTCTCTTTTCACCCAAACAGGCTTTACTGAGCACCCAGAATAAGCTGAGGACTTTAGTCCCAAATTTTACCTTCAACCTGGGCTTCTCAGGGAAGTTCTACCACACAGGTAAGCTCCTGGCACCCCTTTTCCCAGCACCTGCATTTGGCCCCCAGTTTTGTGTGGGATGCATCAGAGAGAGGATGACTGATTCCCTGTTGGAATGCCAGCATTGCAGGGGATTGGCTCCTGCTTTGAAACACTGAGCCCCTCTTCTGCCTTCTGCTTTCACACTTCCTTCACTGCTCCCTGTAGGTACGGATGAAGAAGATGAAGGGGATGACATGCTGCTCAAACACAGGAAGGAGTTTTGGTGGTTCCCTCACATGTGGAGTCACATGCAGCCTCATCTTTTCCACAATGTCACTGTGCTGGCTGAGCAGATGAAGCTCAACAAGCAGTTTGCTGTGGTAAGGGGCATCACAGTATATTTATTTCCTGATACTTTAACATTCATCTCCTGGAATAGCTTTTTGGGTCCTGCTGGTCCCAAATACTGGTCTCCTAACTCAGTTCTGAAAAGAATTTCTGAAATTTTCAGTTGGTGGGTGGCTCCTGCTGTCTTCAGGCAAGAAGCACCATTTGTGTGCCTGCCTGGGCATGGGAAGTGCTTCCTGGCACCTGCATGGCCCCAGGCAGCTCCGCTGCATTCCAGGGTGCAAATCCCAAGGCTCTTGTTTGGTGAGGTGTGAACTTGTAGCATAACCATCCAAATCCAATTAATTTACAAGCTCTGGCAGTGAGAAGGCATTTCCTTTTCCATCCTTACTTACGGTGGGTTTGTGAAGAGGTTGCCTGATGGGGAGTATAAAATGCTCTGTGTGCTAAGGGCCCTCCCCAGAAAATGCTGCAGGGAGTTCCTTACCTGGGAAGCCCAGGGTGAATTCCCTGGGTTTTGGCAGAGGAGGGGGAAGCCTTGAATATCCCGTGCTGCTGGAGCAATGTATGTTTGCTGCTTCCAGCCCAGAGTTGAAGATAGAATACACGTTTTTCTTCATCTCTGGCTTGGTTCTCGAGATGTTAATCCCCATGGGAATGGCAGGAGGGGACACACACACAGGTGCAGGGGTGATCTTGAACTCAGAGCACAGTTGCAGCATTAGAGAAACAATTTAGGCTCCTTTTTTCTGTCCTGGTTAAATAACAGTGCAGGCTTTTGCAAAGACAGACAAAGTACAGAACACAACTGCACAATCTTAATGTAAACCAGGCTAGCTGTGGGAAGGAGGAAGTTCACTCCTGGGCCCTGATTTTATTGTACACCACCAGGGCAGAGCTGTCATCATTCATATTGTTACCAGAACCACACAGTGCTATTAAAACCCATGAAATTCAGGTATTTTCTGTCATTTTAGCATAGCTCCAGAACCTCTATCTTTACCCTCAACAATCTCTTTCTTTGTGTATGCTTTTTATTTTATTGAATTGCTGAAGACAGAGCCCAGTCATCATCACCCTTTCCTTCTGTATCAGTTAAGGAAACTGTTTTCCTCTGGTGACTCAGATCCAGGCATTGTGGGAGTGATATTTGTCACTTAACAGCATTGATTAGTTTATAGTAACCAAGGAGCCTGACCTGTAGCTTGTGAATTAATCTGATTTGTCACTCCTGCAGGCTACAAGACCATTCTTACAGCAGCTGTTACCAGTGCTGGGTGTCCTTCTTGATACAAAATCACTCTCATGTTTCTAGAAATGAATAAAACCAGAACTACAAACAGTATTTCAGGTTTCCCAATCCAGAGAGTTCTGGTGTTACTCTCAGTGGTCTCCAACTTGCTGACTAGCACCCTAATTAAGGATGTTAGTTAAATACTGACTGATCAAGCTGCATGTTCTGCTTCCAGGAGCATGGGATTCCCACAGACTTGGGCTATGCAGTAGCCCCCCATCATTCTGGGGTTTATCCTGTCCACACACAGCTCTATGAGGCATGGAAATCCGTGTGGAGCATCCAGGTAACCAGCACTGAGGAGTACCCACACCTGCGGCCTGCCCGCTACCGCCGGGGATTCATCCATAATGGAATCATGGTGAGCACAGCAGAGCCCAGGGACAGCCTCCTGCTGGCCTGGATCTGAGACATTGATCTTAGCAGTGTTTCCAAAATCAGGAAGTCAAGGAAAGAGAAGCAGCTTGGCTCAAGGCAGCTGCTGAGTTTGTGGGTACAATTCGGAGGTCACAGAGAGCAAAACCCAAACTAAATTGGGATCCCATTGACTTGGTTGCACTGTGATCAGGAAATGGGTGGGAGGAACATCAAAAGGGTCCTCTGAACCTGTGTCACTTCTGTCCCTTACTCTGTATTGATCCACAGAGTGCTGCTTTGGCATATTCATGTGCAGATTCTGCTGCATCTGCCTCTCACCTAACTTTGCTTTTCTCTGATGTTGCCAGGTGCTGCCTCGACAGACCTGTGGGCTTTTCACTCACACTATCTTCTATAATGAATATCCTGGTGGTTCAAAGGAGTTGGACAAGAGCATTCGTGGTGGTGAACTCTTCCTGACAGTGCTCCTGAACCCAGTAAGCTCACTGCAGAGGGGAATCAGTGCACAGGTGCCTGAGCTTGTATGTCTGATGTGGGGAAGGGAGGAAATCTTGGGGACATCCAATATGACCCCCTCCCCCAGCATGGGTGTCTCCAATATCATGCCAAGGAGATGTGGCAAAGAGGGCCAAGGAAATACCTGCTGCTTTGCTTCACACACTGCCAGGGAAGCATCACTGTTGGGTTGTGACAAGTGCAGCACTCTGGAGATAGAAACTAGCCAGGATGTCATGCTGAGCATGGCCTAAGGCAGAGTTGGTGTCACCTGGGCTGCTGCATCTTCATGAAGCAGAAGTGAGGTGTGCTTTGGCTCCCACTGTTCCAACCACATCTGTTGCCTGCTGGCTTCTCCCCTGCCTTGCTGGTGAGTTTAGCTCAGAATAGGAAGTGTTCTCACCCTTCTTTCAATATCTATATGCTGTGGACTGTTTTATTTTGTGGTGTAGCTGTTGCCCTAAGGCATTTTTGGGAGATCTGGGTGGATTTCTTTCCCTTTCAATACCTGACAGCTCTACCAAACCACTGAGCTAACGTAGTGCCTTCAACACCCTGCACTCCCTTCCCAGTTCTCAGCCAGGGCTGGCACATCACGTGAGTTTCTCACTTCCCACTGAAGCTGGTTCTAGGTGACAAGAAGCACACACGCACACACAAAAAGTCATTTTTAGAAAATCCTGAATGGATAGAATTAGGAGATGAAGCTTTGTCACCTGCTCCAACCACAGCTCACACTCCTCACATTCCTTCTTGCTGGCTGCAGCAGGAAGAACTTGCTGCTCTTTTTGCCTTTTTCAACTCCCCACCTGGATTATTTTTTTATTGCAGCTGATTTGGCACCTCTTGTCCTCCCTCTCTTGAAATGGATGCTGCCCTGCCAGGTTTAAGTAGGGATTTTAGAATGTCTACCTCTGTAGCCAGTCCTGGATGTAATGGTGTTTAATCTCTTCTCACAACTTCCACATTTCTGCTTTCTTACTTCTGCTTTACACACGTTTTCCACCAGTGCCTGAGGATGGGCAAGAAGCCATGTGAGCAGATGAGCAAGTAGGTTGTTTCTCACTAGCTTCCTCCATGGGCAGCCTTAAGTAGTGCTTGTCCCAGGCACTGAGGACTTGTTTGTGGGATTTATCATGTAACATCAATGCCTCTCCTCACCCCGATGTTCTTTCATGCCCTCCTTCCTTTACATCTTGATTGCAGGGTTGAATACTCAGCTTTAGCTGCTTTTGGTAGGGGCTGTAGAGGCTCAGTGAATCAGAAAATCAATCTCTTTCCCTGAGCTGAATTTTTTCCTTACCTCTTGCTTTTTCCTGTGTTCAGTGCCTCTAGGAGCAGAGCTGTGCCAGTGGAAACACTGCAGCTCATTTCTGAGCTGTTTTTCCCCTATGTTGGGTGAATCCCACCTTGTCCTACTCTGGAATTGTTAGAACTTGCCTGCAGAAACAGCAGAGAAAAACTCTGAAACCTAAGAGCTATGAGCTTCTCTTGGAAAACCAGTTGCCAGACAGTAATCCAGAGATCACTGCAGGGCTAGGAGGCTTTGCCCAGGAATTTGGAGGAGCAGAGTTTCTAGAGCTGCCCATTAAAATTTGCTGCTAAACGTGTGACAGTCAAAGCAGCTGCCAGTCAGCTGTGATCCAGAAAGTTAGGGCAGCTTGTGATTCAGTACAGGATGAGCATATTTTCCACATTTACCGTTGGCTTTGCTTTTAAAACCCTTTTCCAGGTGCCTTCTGCTGCTTCCAGTGTTTACACTGTTGCTTCCTTTTGGCAGAGGAGCTTTTCTGTCTCTGTCAGAGCACTGTGAGCTCCTCTTCATCCCTCCTGTTTGCACAGCCCCTTGCATTCCTCCCCTGGCTGATAGAGCCATCTCAGGAACCTGATGGAAAGCTGGCCAGCCCTGCACTCATCCCGAGCAGACTTGGACCAGGCTCTTCCAAGTCCTTTTTGGTGCTTCCAGCTACTTTTGAACAGATCCACACGTGCGGGAGTCTCCAAGGCTGGATGCCTGTGATTAACTCCAGGGTGCAAACAGAAGATGTTTGATCTTCTGCCTGGTGAACAAGGGCTGATGTCAGGCAGGAGAATAGCTGTTGACATTCAGCAGACGGGCTGCCATGTGCCTGGTTGCCACTTCCAGAAGCCAAAGGGCATCTTTGTGATCACTTCTCCCAAACACTTCTGCTCACACTAGGCAGATGGGTTACTGTTGTGCCCACAGCTGCTTGTTACAGATGGCAGGGATGCTCTTACTCTTCTGTCTTCTGTATTCCAGACTCTCTGTGACCTTTCCTCGGTGCAGAGGAAGGGAAGCCACAGCATGCTGACAGGGGGAGAGGAGGGAGGTGTTGTTACCAAGCCAGTTCCTGGGGTCACTGGGTGTGGGTTGGGAGGGAGGGAGAGATGGGATGTGATTGTAGCTTATGTCAGAAGCAGTGCTCAGAGCTGTTTTGGCAGCAGTAGCTGTGACAAGGCAGAGCAAGCTGCCAGGCCTTGTTAAGCAGTGCATGTGTGTTACAGGACACGACTGCACTCCCAGAAGTACAGGGAGATGGCTCTTCTGTTGGACTTGGCTTGGCTTCTTCTAAATCCAGTCACTTGGGACAGTTTGCAGGTGTGAGCCATTTAATGCAGTCAGTCTGGTGACACACGTGCAGGATTTTTGCAATCTGGAAATCTTGTAGGGGCCCCAGATTGTAGCCTGTATCCTCCCTCCTTGCTGCAGTACTTGGTTTATGCCAGTGAGCCAGATACCTCAGGCAGCAAACTTTTCCTCTTAAATGTTTCACTAGCAAGTCACAGGGATGAGCCACCCTTTGGTGTCACACCACCTTCCTGGGGTCTCCCAGAACTGGGCAAATCACATGAGACACATCATTTTGCCACCTTAGGTGCTCCCTGGCATGGCCCTGCAGTTAGGAAGAAGATCTTTCTGTCCTTTGTTCTGTGTTTTGTTTATTGAGCACATCTTTTTCTACCCAACAGCACCAAGCACATGCAGCTCTTGGAAGTGGAGGTGCCAGGGCCTGGCTGGCAGGGACTCTGTCAGCTCAGGAGGAAGCCAGCAGTGAGAAAACCTCTCTCTCAGGCAGACCAAGATGATCATATATTAACTTGCCTTACTTTCCATGTGTCCTGTTGCTGTTTTCTGTTGCCTACCCAAAGAGCTGGAGTCTGAACACCTCATGGGCAGGATTAAATTAATTTCTCAGGACCTTGGGGATGGCTCAGGCACAAAAGAAAAAAAGAAAAGCTGTGACCTATCACTGCCTCTCGTCTCACTGAGCCCAATCCATGGTGGCTCTGGGCAGGAAAATGAATTCAGCCCTCCTGAGTGCCAGCAAATGTCTTCATCCCAAGGCCATCTGTCTCCTCCTTTCCTATTTGGCTCTTCCCCTGCTGTGAGTGGGAAAGCCACTCCTGGCCCTGCCAGGGCATCCTGTCCTTGCCTCCTGGCTTTCCCCAGCATCCTCAGGACAAAGCCCTGAACTGTGCAGCACTGGGTGCCCCTGTTATGGCTTGAGATCTCTTCCCCTCCCTGCTCTGTCAGAAGCTGGGTGGAGAGCATTAAATCATCCCCAGTCATTCTTCCCTTGGCCAGAGTCTTCTGCTCTGGGTTTGGTAGCTTCCAGCCACGGTGTGCTTGGTGTCTGGCAAAGTGCTGGTGTGTCACAGGCACTGCAGTCCCCAGGTCCATGGGAGTTCCATCCAAGCCACCCAGCAGGGCTGAACTGGCAGGAGGCTTTTGCACTCTTTTCCCCAAGGTTAAAATACTCAAAAAAACCCAGACAGGAGAGAAATGGATGGGCTTGAGAGAAGAGGTGAGCAGATATTCATCTGTGCCCTGGCCTGGGCCCCTGGTGGAGCAGCTGGGGAGGTCTCTGATTGTGCTTTAGGGGTAGGAAGGAAAGTTCCTGCTCTCCCATGAGAAAAGCTTTGCAAGGGAGTCACTGCCTAACCCCTGCTCCCCTAAATGTCCCCCTTGGATGGGATTTTCAAATTGTTCTGGTCTGACAGCCAGGGCTCAGTGATCACCCCACACACCATTCCCAGGGGTTCCTGGGAGGTCTGTGTCCTTCCTCTCCTGAGTTCCTCCTGTCTTGCAAGCACTACGCTTCTTCCATTTTTTTTTTTTTCCAAGGCATTGCTGTCTGTGGCAGATACACATCCATCACCTCAGACAGCCAGAGCATCCTGAGATCTTCACAGACTCTTGCTGACATCAGAATCAGGCTTAGAAGGACTGTTGGCTAATTTACCAATATCCTCCGTTTTTCCTGTTTTCAGATCAGCATCTTCATGACCCACCTGTCCAACTATGGGAATGACCGTCTGGGGCTGTACACTTTCGAGAGCCTGGTGAAGTTTGTGCAGTGCTGGACCAACCTTCGGCTGCAAACGCTGCCCCCTGTCCAACTTGCAAAGAAATACTTCGAAATCTTTCCCCAGGAGAAGAACCCCTTGTGGCAGGTGAGGAGACAGCAGCTTTCACTGCTCCTAGTGGTGGGATTCCAAGAGGTACTTCCCACATTTAAAGCGTGGTGAGACTGCTGCTCCAGAGCACAGAAGGGTCCTGCAGAAAGCTTTTAGGTTTTACCTTTGTGCCTTGAGGCTGCAAGTGGCAAATTTTGGGGTGGGATGTGTGAGTTTAGGGTCTGGGGGAGGCTTGCAGGCATTTGGGTTGTTAAAGGGCTTATACGTTGGGTGGGTGAGGCAGAGCCCTGCTTGGTGCTGGAGGAGCTGGCAGGCATGTTGATGTGATTAATCATAAAGTGATTTCACACCACAGAATTCATGTTCATTAAATAAAAAACCAGCCTGGTTCCATCTCATCCCAGGGCAGCAGTTCTCTGCGTGGTAACGAGCAGATGACATTAAGTGAAGGTGATAGAGTTGTCTGCCTGCCAGCAGCTGACAGATGCAGGGCTGTACTCCCAGGGTGGCCCAGCCCAGCATGGCCACACGGGGCAAGGCCTGTGGTTAACACTCTCAGAGGGACTTTGGCACCTTCAGAGCTTTGGATCAAAATATTCCCAAACATTCCCCTGTGGTTTCCCTCAACTCTTGATGGCCAGCAGAGCAGCGGTGTGGCTGTGAAGTGTCCTTCACCTGTTGAAGAGCGTTTTTCCCAAGAGGAACTGGCCTTCCAGCTTTTCCTCCCCTTCCTGTTAGCTCCTGTGGTAATGTTTGACCCCATCCCTTGTGCTGCAGAACCCCTGTGATGACAAGAGGCACAAGGACATCTGGTCCAAAGAGAAAACGTGCGATCGGCTTCCCAAGTTCCTCATCGTTGGGCCTCAGAAAACAGGTAATGTGGATGCTCTGAAGAGAGATTCCAGCTCATTCCTCCAGAGGGGAAGGGCTGGCAGGATCTGTGCTGTAGGTTTATGTGGCTGCACTTTCTGCAAGCTGCCAAATCGCTGCAGAGGATGTTTCAGAGACTCTCAGGTTTGTTCTAACCTCAATCTGGAGAGGCTGTCAGTCCTTTGCACCCTGGCACTTCGCTTGGCTCAGTCCTGATTTGCAGGGAAAAGCCTGCAGAATTTTTTGGCCTTTCCAAAGGAGCTCAGAGGAACTGTGACCTTTCTTAGTGTCTCACCAGGCCTCAGCTGTCAGCAGGACTAACACAGCAAAGGTTGTGATGAATTCCCCTTGGTGCTTTCAGTGCCGTGGATCCACTGCCTGCCCCAGGTCACTGGCAGTGGGAAGCAGAGCTCTTCTTTTGTCTGACCTTTGTCTGACCTCTGCCACCACCTCTAAACTGTGGTGGCACTGTGGCTGTGCCAGGAATCCCTTCGAGGCTGAAGAGACCAAAAGCCAGGGCTTCAAACCTTGCCTGGCTCTGTCATGCAGTGGAACAGCAGCCACCAGGCAGGCACAGGGAGCAGTGATCCTGCTCTTGAGATCCCAGCCAAGCTGCTGCCTCCTGCCAGCATGGCCAGGAAGCTCTGTTGGTGCCTCCTGGATCATAGCTTGAGCTGCTTGTGGTGGCACAGTCAGAAAACCCTTCCCTGGGCTGATTTATTGGGCTGCTGGAGGCCTGTGGCTGTGTGCTGAGCAGGATTATCAGGTTTCACTGGGTAAAGGAAAAACATCTACAGCACAGGCAGGCCAAGGCTCCTTGAGCTAAATTCTTATCCAAGGACACAAATGTTGTCCCTGTCTCCTTCCCAAACATGTGATACTGTCCTGCCAGGTGTCCCCAGGCCACCTCAGGTTTGGCAGGTGCAGGCTCTGCCACCTGACAGTGTGACTGTGCCACCGTGGGGGAAAAAAAGCCCACATGGGGTAGCCCAGCCAATGGTAAGAACATGAGACAGTGACACGGGTGACAGCTGTCATGCTAAGGAGGTGACTGAAATCAGCTGTAGGAGCTGAAGCACAGGATTAAAGTGCTGAGTCAGGTTCAGCCCATACCTGCTTGGTGTCTCACTGCTCTTGTAGCCTGCAGGAGTGAGGGGGTGGGTTGGCCACGCGTGGTGAAAGGTGGGGAATGGTTTGTGCAGTGTCAAACCTTCCACTCAGCCAAGCATTGTGTGTGACCCAGTCCTGTTAACTGGTTCCTGTTGCAGGCACAACAGCCGTGCACTTCTTCCTGACCATGCATCCAGCAGTCACCAGTAACTTCCCCAGTCCTTCCACCTTTGAGGAGATCCAGTTTTTTAATGGACCCAACTATCATAAAGGAATTGATTGGTAAGGATCCTGACGTGTGTTGTTCTGCATTGTTACACCCATCTTCTCCTCTCCTGAGTCTCTGCATTCCCAGCACCCACCTGAGAAGCTTCTCTGCTTCTGAGCAGCTATTTACATTGCTGCTGCTCAGTGCACGTTCTCCACTTTCCTTCTAACCCAACTGCTTGGTCCCAGGAGCTCTCAGGACAGGTGGTTTCTGATCTTAGACTGTTCACTAGGAGATTTCTAGGCATGACGTATCTTTAAAAAAAAGAAAAATAAAATTCAGTCTTGTCTGAGTGCACTGCTGTTGTCATGAGGGTTCTTCTCCTTTGACATGCATGCCAGACAGCACTGTGCTCACTGAACAGTTCTTTGTGGTTTCTGGTTCAGAGGGGACAATCTCTGTGCTGTTCATCTGGGCCCTCTAGACTTCACAGAGGTGACATTGCATTCCTACCCTGTTCTTTACCTGTACAAGTATGCAAGTAAGGTGGACTCGGAGCTTGTTGTACAGCTTAAATTTCAGCAGTCATTCAGTGCTTTCCACTGTCCTGTCCCCCATTACCCTTGCCCCTCCTCTTACTTGAATGATTTAGAGTTGCTGCACTACTGCTTTTACAAGCTCCTCTGAGGCAGAGCAGAGCTCTTGATGCTGTGTCTCAACTGTGAACTGAGGCACAGAGAAATAAAATCATTTAAAAGGGTCTAAACCAAGTGGTCAATATCAGGGCAGGCAGCTGATTCTGCCCTTATTCTTGGGTCAAACCCTTTTTTTTTCTCCTGGACCTTACAGCAGTTACCCTCAGCCTTTTCCTTCTACTGCCTGAGGACACTCTCACCAAAATCCTTTTTTACCCTTTTTTTATCATCTCCAACTGTCTGTGTTGCATTCCACCACTCCTTCCAAGCCATCCCCCTGCCAGCTGTCCTCCTGTTTGCCCACCCACTGCATTCCTGGGGAGGTGCAGTTGTTCTGCCAACTGTGGCTGCTGAAGAGGAGCAAGGGCATCATTCTGTTGTGTGGCTTTTTATGTTGTTGTTGTTGGGCCATTTTTGGTTTGTTTGTTTGCTCACCAGTGTCCCATCTGCTCGGCAGGTACATGGAATTCTTTCCCATCCCCTCCAATGCCAGCACAGATTTCATGTTTGAGAAGAGTGCCAATTACTTTGACACAGAGGTGGTACCCAAACGCGGTGCGGCTCTGCTGCCTCGGGCCAAAATCATCACAGTGCTGATCAACCCTGCTGACCGAGCCTACTCCTGGTACCAGGTGACTTCCCAGCAGTGTTCTTCTGCCTCAGGGCCACTGAGATAGTCCTGGTGAGAAGTGGAAAGCCAGGGATCCATTTCCACAGAAAGGGATCCGTGTCTGCAGGCTGCCCACAGAGGGTGGACTCTGTGGGTGGTTGTGCCAAGTCAGTGGGCTCTGCACAGAGGTGTGTGTAAAGCAGGGATTTTTGTCTTCCTGCTCCTAAATTCATCTGCTTTATGTTTTCCAGCACCAGCGGGCTCACAACGACCCTGTGGCACTCAATTACACCTTCTACCAAGTAATCTCTGCCAAGCCCCAAGCCCCTCAGGAGCTGCGCAACCTGCAGAGCAGATGTCTGCTCCCTGGCTGGTATTCCACACACCTGGAACGCTGGCTCACCTACTACCCCTCAGGCCAGGTAGGAGTTTTGGCAGCAGAGAGAGGCTCTGGAGGAGCTCTGAGTAGGTTTAGGGTAGAGGAGAGAGCAAACTGTAAGAGATTCACCTGTTCTTCCTTCCCACCACATCCTCCTTTCACCTGTCTTGTCTTTTGGCAGAGAAGCCACCAATAGCTTCCTCCTGTCATGAGCTGATGAGGAACCAGGCAGCAATACTCCCAATTTTGCACTTTATTGTGTTTGTAAAAGAGCCCAGAAAATGGGGTTTCATTGCTTTCAAGAAAGGCTCTTGGACTCTGCCACCAGTCAGTTCCCATGCTGTCTGCTGAAGGGAAATTCCATGGCAGAGGTGTTGGGATTCTGTGTTGTGTGTATAAAATGTCTATTAATAGAAAACATAGGCCACTATTATCTGTAAATTCCCAGGAATTTCTTTATTAAATGTCTCCAACAATGTGAATCACAGTATTTTTTTCCCAAGTTCCTTCCTGCTGCTGGGGTTATCCTCAGTCACTCTTAAAGTATCCATTTAGTCTCTTAAATGATGAGGGCTCAGGGTCTCCTGCCTTCAGACTTCAGTTCACATGACTGGTTTTCTGTTGTGTCCTTAGGAACAGGTAATTTCTTAGCACAAATGTTGTTTGTTAGTGTCAATCATACACATAAGGCAAGAATACTCACAGGTTACAGAAGAATACTTAGGACAATGGCTGCTGACATCTAAAAAGAATCCAGAGATGATCTGAACAAAGGCCAGGGGCAGTTTTGAGCTCTAGGAAGGCCTTGGGTCTAATTCAGCACAAGCTGTCAGGGACTCAGGTGGCTGCTGTCTTTTCACAGCTTCTCATTGTGGATGGGCAGGAGCTGAGACACAACCCTGCCTCTGTGATGGACAACATCCAGAAGTTCTTGGGAGTTACACCACTCTTAAACTACACCCAAGCCCTCAGGTATGGAAACTGGTTTTGGTCAGGTGCTTTCTTAGCCAAATGTGACACTAATAATCACTCAATTGGAAGAATACTTTTTGTCTCTGGCTACAAGACCTGCCAAGCTTTCAGAGGTCTGCCAAACCCTAAAAATGAGGTTCAGGTAGCAGGAGGTGCTGTGCTAAGACTGGAATCAGAGCTTGGCCTTTCCAGAAATTCAAGGGGAATGGGTGTTCTTTGGCACCCTTGGGGAGAAACATGAAGTTGCTCAAAGCTGTAATTACCACGTTTTCCATGTGGTCTTTGTGATTTCAGGAAAGGTGCTGGCATAGTCAGCACTTGTTAATGCTGTATGTTATGTATGTTATACCTGTAGCTGACAGAAAATAGAGGAAGCATGATTAGAAATGTGTGACAGGCTGCTCCTATCTTTAACTTAAATTAGGGACACGTCACATAGTTTTGAGTCCCTTAATGCAGAAGGCAGGGACTTGACAGGTGCCCAGGGCTGTCTGAGGACAAACTGTACCCAGACATGGTTCCCAGCACTGCCTTACACCTGTGGTACAGCAAGAAGAGAAACACTGACTCTCTAAATGGTCAGGGAGTCCTCGAATACTTTGCAACAGAACAAGTTGCATACACTAAAACATAGATTATTAATCCCCAAGCTAAACAAACAAAAATTGTAACACTGAAATTTGCATAAAGCTGAAATAGTTGTGGTTGTCACGGGTTGCTTGTCAAAGCAGGCAAGTGCTAACCCCCCCACAACACTAGTACTGCAAATAAACAGAACCCAGGCCCAGTTTGTAAAGCATTGGTACAGGAAATATCTGTGGAGCTACTTCATTCTTTGCTGCTACTAACTGGGGCTTTTAACCACAAGTGTCCTTTGCAGATTTGATGAAGCCAAAGGCTTTTGGTGCCAGCTGCTGGATGGAGGGAAGACTAAATGCCTAGGGAAGAGTAAAGGAAGAAAATACCCTGACATGGATTCCTCAGTGAGTAACTCTGTCAAATTGTGTGTTGGTAGGAGATGGGGAAGCACCCCAGCAAAGCAGCCTGGATTTTCACACCACTTCTGGCCTCCCTGCCCTCAGAACCCTCGGAGGTGACATTGTCTTTCACTCTAACATGGTCTCTGTTTCCCACGCAGTCACGGCTGTTCCTGAGAGACTTCTACCGGGAGCACAACATCGAGTTATCCAAACTGCTCAACAGGCTGGGGCAGCCCCTTCCCTCCTGGCTCAGAGAGGAACTGCAGAACTCCAGCTGGAGCTGAGAGTGTCCCCAGTGCCACGGGGAGGTGTGGGGCTCCAGTGGGTGCTGTGATGCCATCTCTTGGCAAGCCAAAAAAACAACTGGACACGTGAGCAGGAGCAGAGAACGTGCAGGTGGAGCCTTTCCACACCATCAGGAAGAGCTCCTGCCTCTGGCACTGTCCTGGGGCAGGGTGCAAGTCACATTCTTGAGTATTAATGGTGCATTACACTTGGACTGTCACTTACAGGAAGGCTTTGGAGTGCCTGCCCTGCTTTTGGCAGGGGGAGAGAGAAAACATGGTTAACACTTTAATTTACTCTTCTTGATATATGAAACAGGCAGTAGCTGGAGGGTTCACCTGCTGCTCCGAGGCCAGAAGTAAAGACTTAAGAAGTGAGTTCCTGAGCTGCAGAGAAAGAGCACGGTGTCCAGGGACTTTGGTCATGAGCAGTGAGAGGTAAGGGCAAGCTGCAGGTACTGACAGACACAGAGTTAATTTGTTCTCTTAGGAAAAAGGTTGGCATATGTGGCAATGGGGCAAATATTTCTCTGCAGGGACTTGAAGACATTTCAGAAGTTAAGCAAGGAGCAGTGAGTTCCCTTAGAACACTTTGGAGGCATGTTAGTGCTGCACAGCAGCTGGGGGATGAAAAGCTCAGGTACTGAAAATGAAGGCTGATCTAGCTGAAAACAGACAATTCAGTTCTCCACGTCTGAGTGGCGTAAGAAAAAAAACTTTAAAAAGGCAGCATGATTCTCCTCCCAACAGCCCCAGGGCCACTACCACCTCTGCTGCCAGCTAGCAGCTGTTTTAATCCCCCTGCAGTCCAACAGTCCAAAGAGAGCAGCAGAAAAAGCAGTTATGAACAAATATCCCTCAGAAATCAACAGAAAGCTTTGAGTTAGAAGTGGTTTGCTGTATCCAAGAGGGGGTGGTTGGGTTACTGATTCTGCTGCACACACTCAAGTCCAGTAAGGACAAGTGCTTTGCCTCCTCCTGCAGCTGTGAGGACATCCTCCATCCTGGGTGTCCCTCTGGGGTGTTGCTGAGCCCAGGGCTGCTGGAGTTGTGTGGGTCACATCATCCCTCAGAGGCACAGCTGCTCCTTGGAGATGGCTGCAGGTCCAGAGAAGAGAGGGGCAGGATCCAGGTGGACACAGATGATGGACACTTCCACAGCTGTCACCAGGCTCTGACCAGGGGAGAGAAGTTGGTTCAACCAAGCTTTTCCATTGAGCCTTAGGTATTGTGTATTTCTGGATGAATGGTGCATTTACCATTGTATGTAAATGTATATATAGTATGCAACATAGTATTTTATTTCATGTGCCCTTGGAAAGGGTTATTTTGTGCAGCCAAAAAAAGAAAAAGGACAGAAAGACTGGAAACCCCTCTCTCACTCCTCTTAGAGAGAAGAGCCCAACTTCCTGCACTGGATTCATGTACAGCATCATTCACATTGAATGATAATGAAGAAATTCTTGGCTCTTGAAGCTGAGCACAAGTGTCTGAATAAAGGCTAGAAGTAGTAGTTAAGTGGATTCAATAAATGTAATACTTATTTTTCTTCTTTGTGGTGATCCGGAGTAATGTCATGGAACCTAAGCTGGTAAGAAAAACACGGAGAAAAAAAACCCAAAGGACTCCAGGCCTTACAGCTGGTATTTGGGAGGGACACAAAGGTGGTGTCTTTGTACCAAAGAGAAACCACATCCTAAGGCTTCTTCCTCTGCAGGGGCAGCTGTAGGCTGGCAGCACAGCCTCTGTAGTCAGAGGCTCACTTTTCCTTCTTTGCACCAGTGAGGATTTTGGGGCCTGAACTGGAAGCAAAATACTGTTTGCCTAGGCAGGGTTCTGGCAGCATTCTAAACCAGCTTTACAGCTCTTACTTCACCCCAGCACTTCACAACTAAGAGCAACAGCTCTGCTGCTGAGGGTATGTGCTGAACCTCCTTCCCCAGGCTCCAAGAAAGAGCACCTTTGAAGAGCCAGATTGAAGAATTTACAAGGTACCAGGAATAAATGTGGGGAAGGGCTCAGTTTCCTTGTGCCAGTCCTTCACTCAAGGCAGCAAAACTCAGCTTTGTGTTTACATTGTTTACTCCTTCCCTACCCCCCCACTGCTTCAGCTCTCTCCTTACTGGTTTGCTGCCCTCAAACACATCACCTGCTGTGCTCAGCTCCAAAGGCAGGGCTGTTCTTAGCTGATCCACCTGGGGCAGAGTCATTTTCAAATCTGGTAGCTCTCTGCTCAGCACATTGCTGCAGAAGCTGTAGAAACCAACACCCCCTCCTAAGAGACACTCTCAAAAACCCAGCAGCTCTGTGATACCAAAACCTGACAGCAGAGTCAGTTTCTAGACACTGCCCCAGCAGGCACCTGGACACTGCAGCCCCTTGGACTTTGTTGTGACAGTGGAACTACAGCCTCAACTTCTAACCTCACTGTTTGGTAACAGAACTTAAGGGGAAGAGGGTTACTTCTCCGAAGAGAAAAATGGTAAGTTCAAAATATTACCTGATGCCTTGACTGAAATGTACAAGAGATATTTATCTGTAGCATGGTACAGAAGAAGCTGACCCACTGAAACAGGAGAAATGGGAGCCCAGGAAGTACAGCACGGGGAATGGAGTTCCCAGGTCAGGCACTCCTGGAAAGCTGCAGGAAAGGTAAGGATGGGCAAAGCCAGGAGGCAACAGCTGCTTGGTGTGGTGTGTGCTTGGTGGGGTGGTGCGTGGTTGGGTGTGTGCTTTATGTGGTGTGTGCTTGGTGGGGTGTCTGATGGGTCGGGTATGTGCTTGGTTTGGTTTTTTATGAAAGCCATAACCAAGTGTCTGTGTGTGTGCATGTGTATACATATGTATGGCTGTGTGTGTGTGTGTGTGTGTCAGTGTGTCTGTGTGACTCTGTGTCCCCGACACTGTGTGTGTGAGTGCGTGTCCCCGACACTGTGTCAGTGCGTGTCCAGGACACTGTGTGTGTGAGTGCGTGTCCCCGACACTGTGTGTGTGAGTGCGTGTCCAGGACACTGTGTGTGTGAGTGCGTGTCCCCGACACTAAGTGTGTGTGAGTGCGTGTCCCCGACACTAAGTGTGTGAGTGCGTGTCCAGGACACTGTGTGTGTGAGTGCGTGTCCCCGACACTGTGTGTGTGAGTGCGTGTCCCCGACACTGTGTGTGTGAGTGCGTGTCCCCGACACTAAGTGTGTGTGAGTGCGTGTCCCCGACACTAAGTGTGTGTGAGTGCGTGTCCAGGACACTGTGTGTGTGAGTGCGTGTCCCCGACACTAAGTGTGTGTGAGTGCGTGTCCAGGACACTGTGTGTGTGAGTGCGTGTCCCCGACACTAAGTGTGTGAGTGCGTGTCCCCGACACTAAGTGTGTGTGAGTGCGTGTCCCCGACACTAAGTGTGTGTGAGTGCGTGTCCCCGACACTAAGTGTGTGAGTGCGTGTCCAGGACACTGTGTGTGTGAGTGCGTGTCCAGGACACTGTGTGTGTGAGTGCGTGTCCCCGACACTGTGTGTGTGAGTGCGTGTCCAGGACACTGTGTGTGTGAGTGCGTGTCCCCGACACTGTGTGTGTGAGTGCGTGTCCCCGACACTGTGTGTGTGAGTGCGTGTCCAGGACACTGTGTGTGTGAGTGCGTGTCCCCGACACTAAGTGTGTGAGTGCGTGTCCCCGACACTGTGTGTGTGAGTGCGTGTCCCCGACACTGTGTGTGTGAGTGCGTGTCCAGGACACTGTGTGTGTGAGTGCATGTCCCCGACACTGTGTGTGTGAGTGCGTGTCCCCGACACTGTGTGTGTGAGTGCGTGTCCAGGACACTGTGTGTGTGAGTGCGTGTCCAGGACACTGTGTGTGTGAGTGCGTGTCCCCGACACTGTGTGTGTGAGTGCGTGTCCAGGACACTGTGTGTGTGAGTCCGTGTCCCCGACACTGTGTGTGTGAGTGCGTGTCCCCGACACTAAGTGTGTGTGAGTGCGTGTCCAGGACACTGTGTGTGTGAGTGCATGTCCCCGACACTGTGTGTGTGAGTGCGTGTCCCCGACACTAAGTGTGTGAGTGCGTGTGCCCGACACTGTGTGTGTGAGTGCGCGTCCCCGACACTAAGTGTGTGAGTGCGTGTCCAGGACACTGTGTGTGTGAGTGCGTGTCCAGGACACTGTGTGTGTGAGTGCGTGTCCCCGACACTAAGTGTGTGAGTGCGTGTCCAGGACACTGTGTGTGTGAGTGCGTGTCCCCGACACTAAGTGTGTGAGTGCGCGTCCCCGACACTAAGTGTGTGAGTGCGTGTCCAGGACACTGTGTGTGTGAGTGCGTGTCCAGGACACTGTGTGTGTGAGTGCGTGTCCCCGACACTAAGTGTGTGTGAGTGCGTGTCCAGGACACTGTGTGTGTGAGTGCATGTCCCCGACACTGTGTGTGTGAGTGCGTGTCCAGGACACTGTGTGTGTGAGTGCGTGTCCCCGACACTGTGTGTGTGAGGGCGTGTCCCCGACACTGTGTGTGTGAGTGCGTGTCCCCGACACTGTGTGTGTGAGTGCGTGTCCAGGACACTGTGTGTGTGAGTGCGTGTCCCCGACACTGTGTGTGTGAGTGCGTGTCCAGGACACTGTGTGTGTGAGTGCGTGTCCCCGACACTGTGTGTGTGAGTGCGTGTCCCCGACACTAAGTGTGTGAGTGCGTGTCCAGGACACTGTGTGTGAATGCGTGTCCCCGACACTGTGTGTGTGAGTGCGTGTCCCCGACACTAAGTGTGTGAGTGTGTGTCACCGACACTGTGTGTGTGAGTGCGTGTCCAGGACACTGTGTGTGTGAGTGCGTGTCCCCGACACTGTGTGTGTGACTGCGTGTCCCCGACACTGTGTGTGTGAGTGCTTGTCCCCGACACTGTGTGTGTGAGTGCGTGTCCAGGACACTGTGTGTGTGAGTGCGTGTCCCCGACACTAAGTGTGTGAGTGCGTGTCCCCGACACTGTGTGTGTGAGTGCTTGTCCCCGACACTGTGTGTGTGAGTGCGTGTCCAGGACACTGTGTGTGTGAGTGCGTGTCCCCGACACTGTGTGTGTGAGTGCGTGTCCAGGACACTGTGTGTGAGTGCGTGTCCCCGACACTGTGTGTGTGAGTGCGTGTCCCCGACACTGTGTGTGTGAGTGCGTGTCCAGGACACTGTGTGTGTGAGTGCGTGTCCCCGACACTGTGTGTGTGAGTGCGTGTCCCCGACACTGTGTGTGTGAGTGCGTGTCCCCGACACTGTGTGTGTGAGTGCGTGTCCCCGACACTGTGTGAGTGCGTGTCCAGGACACTGTGTGTGTGAGTGCGTGTCCAGGACACTGTGTGTGTGAGTGCGTGTCCCCGACACTAAGTGTGTGAGTGCGTGTCCACGACACTAAGTGTGTGTGAGTGCGCGTCCCCGACACTAAGTGTGTGAGTGCGTGTCCAGGACACTGTGTGTGTGAGTGCGTGTCCCCGACACTGTGTGTGTGAGTGCGTGTCCAGGACACTGTGTGTGTGAGTGCGTGTCCCCGACACTGTGTGTGTGAGTGCGTGTCCAGGACACTGTGTGTGTGAGTGCGTGTCCCCGACACTGTGTGTGTGAGTGCGTGTCCAGGACACTGTGTGTGTGAGTGCGTGTCCAGGACACTGTGTGTGTGAGTGCGTGTCCCCGACACTGTGTGTGTGAGTGCGTGTCCCGGACACTGTGTGTGTGAGTGCGTGTCCCCGACACTGTGTGTGTGAGTGCGTGTCCCGGACACTGTGTGTGTGAGTGCGTGTCCCCGACACTGTGTGTGTGAGTGCGTGTCCAGGACACTGTGTGTGTGAGTGCGTGTCCCCGACACTGTGTGTGTGAGTGCGTGTCCCCGACACTGTGTGTGTGAGTGCGTGTCCCCGACACTAAGTGTGTGAGTGCGTGTCCAGGACACTGTGTGTGAGTGCGTGTCCCCGACACTGTGTGTGTGAGTGCGTGTCCAGGACACTGTGTGTGTGAGTGCGTGTCCCCGACACTAAGTGTGTGAGTGCGTGTCCAGGACACTGTGTGTGTGAGTGCGTGTCCCCGACACTGTGTGTGTGAGTGCGTGTCCCCGACACTGTGTGTGTGAGTGCGTGTCCCCGACACTAAGTGTGTGTGAGTGCGTGTCCACGACACTAAGTGTGTGAGTGCGTGTCCCCGACACTGTGTGTGTGAGTGCGTGTCCCCGACACTGTGTGTGTGAGTGCGTGTCCCCGACACTAAGTGTGTGAGTGCGTGTCCCCGACACTGTGTGTGTGAGTGCGTGTCCAGGACACTGTGTGTGTGAGTGCGTGTCCCCGACACTGTGTGTGTGAGTGCGTGTCCAGGACACTGTGTGTGTGAGTGCGTGTCCAGGACACTGTGTGTGTGAGTGCGTGTCCCCGACACTGTGTGTGTGAGTGCGTGTCCCCGACACTGTGTGTGTGAGTGCGTGTCCAGGACACTGTGTGTGTGAGTGCGTGTCCAGGACACTAAGTGTGTGAGTGCGTGTCCCCGACACTGTGTGTGTGAGTGCGTGTCCCCGACACTAAGTGTGTGTGAGTGCGTGTCCCCGACACTAAGTGTGTGTGAGTGCGTGTCCAGGACACTGTGTGTGTGAGTGCGTGTCCCCGACACTAAGTGTGTGAGTGCGTGTCCCCGACACTAAGTGTGTGTGAGTGCGTGTCCCCGACACTAAGTGTGTGAGTGCGTGTCCAGGACACTGTGTGTGTGAGTGCGTGTCCAGGACACTGTGTGTGTGAGTGCGTGTCCCCGACACTGTGTGTGTGAGTGCGTGTCCAGGACACTGTGTGTGTGAGTGCGTGTCCCCGACACTAAGTGTGTGTGAGTGCGTGTCCCCGACACTAAGTGTGTGTGAGTGCGTGTCCAGGACACTGTGTGTGTGAGTGCGTGTCCCCGACACTAAGTGTGTGTGAGTGCGTGTCCAGGACACTGTGTGTGTGAGTGCATGTCCCCGACACTAAGTGTGTGAGTGCGTGTCCAGGACACTGTGTGTGTGAGTGCGTGTCCAGGACACTGTGTGTGTGAGTGCGTGTCCCCGACACTGTGTGTGTGAGTGCGTGTCCAGGACACTGTGTGTGTGAGTGCGTGTCCCCGACACTGTGTGTGTGAGTGCGTGTCCAGGACACTGTGTGTGTGAGTGCGTGTCCCCGACACTGTGTGTGTGAGTGCGTGTCCCTGACACTAAGTGTGTGAGTGCGTGTCCCCGACACTGTGTGTGTGAGTGCGTGTCCCCGACACTAAGTGTGTGAGTGCGTGTCCCCGACACTAAGTGTGTGAGTGCCTGTCCCCGACACTGTGTGTGTGAGTGCGTGTCCAGGACACTGTGTGTGTGAGTGCGTGTCCCCGACACTGTGTGTGTGAGTGCGTGTCCCCGACACTGTGTGTGTGAGTGCGTGTCCCCGACACTAAGTGTGTGTGAGTGCGTGTCCCCGACACTGTGTGTGTGAGTGCGTGTCCCCGACACTAAGTGTGTGAGTGCGTGTCCAGGACACTGTGTGTGTGAGTGCGTGTCCAGGACACTGTGTGTGTGAGTGCGTGTCCCCGACACTGTGTGTGTGAGTGCGTGTCCAGGACACTAATTGTGTGAGTGCGTGTCCAGGACACTGTGTGTGTGAGTGCGTGTCCCCGACACTAAGTGTGTGAGTGCGTGTCCAGGACACTGTGTGTGTGAGTGCGTGTCCCCGACACTAAGTGTGTGAGTGCGTGTCCAGGACACTGTGTGTGTGAGTGCGTGTCCAGGACACTAAGTGTGTGAGTGCGTGTCCCCGACACTAAGTGTGTGAGTGCGTGTCCAGGACACTGTGTGTGTGAGTGCGTGTCCAGGACACTAAGTGTGTGAGTGCGTGTCCAGGACACTGTGTGTGTGAGTGCGTGTCCCCGACACTAAGTGTGTGAGTGCGTATCCCCGACACTGTGTGTGTGAGTGCGTGTCCAGGACACTGTGTGTGTGAGTGCGTGTCCCCGACACTGTGTGTGTGAGTGCGTGTCCCCGACACTGTGTGTGTGAGTGCGTGTCCCTGACACTAAGTGTGTGAGTGCGTGTCCCCGACACTGTGTGTGTGAGTGCGTGTCCAGGACACTGTGTGTGTGAGTGCGTGTCCCCGACACTAAGTGTGTGAGTGCGTGTCCCCGACACTAAGTGTGTGAGTGCCTGTCCCCGACACTGTGTGTGTGAGTGCGTGTCCAGGACACTGTGTGTGTGAGTGCGTGTCCCCGACACTGTGTGTGTGAGTGCGTGTCCAGGACACTGTGTGTGTGAGTGCGTGTCCAGGACACTGTGTGTGTGAGTGCGTGTCCCCGACACTGTGTGTGTGAGTGCGTGTCCAGGACACTGTGTGTGTGAGTGCGTGTCCAGGACACTGTGTGTGTGAGTGCGTGTCCCCGACACTGTGTGTGTGAGTGTGTGTCCCCGACACTGTGTGTGTGAGTGCGTGTCCAGGACACTGTGTGTGTGAGTGCGTGTCCCCGACACTGTGTGTGTGAGTGCGTGTCCAGGACACTGTGTGTGTGAGTGCGTGTCCAGGACACTGTGTGTGTGAGTGCGTGTCCCCGACACTGTGTGTGTGAGTGTGTGTCCCCGACACTGTGTGTGTGAGTGCGTGTCCAGGACACTGTGTGTGTGAGTGCGTGTCCCCGACACTGTGTGTGTGAGTGCGTGTCCCCGACACTAAGTGTGTGAGTGCGTGTCCAGGACACTGTGTGTGTGAGTGCGTGTCCCCGACACTAAGTGTGTGAGTGCGTGTCCCCGACACTGTGTGTGTGAGTGCGTGTCCAGGACACTGTGTGTGTGAGTGCGTGTCCAGGACACTGTGTGTGTGAGTGCGTGTCCCCGACACTAAGTGTGTGAGTGCGTGTCCAGGACACTGTGTGTGTGAGTGCGTGTCCCCGACACTAAGTGTGTGAGTGCGTGTCCAGGACACTGTGTGTGTGAGTGCGTGTCCCCGACACTAAGTGTGTGAGTGCGTGTCCCCGACACTAAGTGTGTGAGTGCGTGTCCCCGACACTGTGTGTGTGAGTGCGTGTCCCCGACACTAAGTGTGTGAGTGCGTGTCCAGGACACTGTGTGTGTGAGTGCGTGTCCAGGACACTCTGTGTGTGAGTGCGTGTCCCCGACACTGTGTGTGTGAGTGCGTGTCCCCGACACTAAGTGTGTGAGTGCGTGTCCAGGACACTGTGTGTGTGAGTGCGTGTCCCCGACACTAAGTGTGTGAGTGCGTGTCCCCGACACTAAGTGTGTGAGTGCGTGTCCAGGACACTAAGTGTGTGAGTGCGTGTCCCCGACACTGTGTGTGTGAGTGCGTGTCCAGGACACTAAGTGTGTGAGTGCGTGTCCAGGACACTAAGTGTGTGAGTGCGTGTCCCCGACACTGTGTGTGTGAGTGCGTGTCCCCGACACTGTGTGTGTGAGTGCGTGTCCAGGACACTGTGTGTGTGAGTGCGTGTCCCCGACACTGTGTGTGTGAGTGCGTGTCCCCGACACTAAGTGTGTGAGTGTGTGTCCAGGACACTGTGTGTGTGAGTGCGTGTCCCCGACACTGTGTGTGTGAGTGCGTGTCCCCGACACTAAGTGTGTGAGTGCGTGTCCAGGACACTGTGTGTGTGAGTGCGTGTCCCCGACACTAAGTGTGTGAGTGCGTGTCCCCGACACTGTGTGTGTGAGTGCGTGTCCCCGACACTGTGTGTGTGAGTGCGTGTCCAGGACACTGTGTGTGTGAGTGCGTGTCCCCGACACTAAGTGTGTGAGTGCGTGTCCAGGACACTGTGTGTGTGAGTGCGTGTCCCCGACACTGTGTGTGTGAGTGCGTGTCCAGGACACTGTGTGTGTGAGTGCGTGTCCCCGACACTAAGTGTGTGAGTGCGTGTCCAGGACACTGTGTGTGTGAGTGCGTGTCCCCGACACTGTGTGTGTGAGTGCGTGTCCCCGACACTAAGTGTGTGAGTGCGTGTCCAGGACACTGTGTGTGTGAGTGCGTGTCCCCGACACTAAGTGTGTGAGTGCGTGTCCCCGACACTGTGTGTGTGAGTGCGTGTCCCCGACACTGTGTGTGTGAGTGCGTGTCCCTGACACTAAGTGTGTGAGTGCGTGTCCCCGACACTGTGTGTGTGAGTGCGTGTCCCCGACACTAAGTGTGTGAGTGCGTGTCCCCGACACTAAGTGTGTGAGTGCCTGTCCCCGACACTAAGTGTGTGAGTGCGTGTCCAGGACACTGTGTGTGTGAGTGCGTGTCCCCGACACTAAGTGTGTGAGTGCGTGTCCCCGACACTGTGTGTGTGAGTGCGTGTCCAGGACACTGTGTGTGTGAGTGCGTGTCCAGGACACTGTGTGTGTGAGTGCGTGTCCCCGACACTGTGTGTGTGAGTGCGTGTCCCCGACACTAAGTGTGTGAGTGCGTGTCCAGGACACTGTGTGTGTGAGTGCGTGTCCCCGACACTGTGTGTGTGAGTGCGTGTCCAGGACACTGTGTGTGTGAGTGCGTGTCCAGGACACTGTGTGTGTGAGTGCGTGTCCCCGACACTGTGTGTGTGAGTGCGTGTCCCCGACACTAAGTGTGTGAGTGCGTGTCCCCGACACTGTGTGTGTGAGTGCGTGTCCCCGACACTGTGTGTGTGAGTGCGTGTCCAGGACACTGTGTGTGTGAGTGCGTGTCCCCGACACTGTGTGTGTGAGTGCGTGTCCCCGACACTAAGTGTGTGAGTGCGTGTCCAGGACACTGTGTGTGTGAGTGCGTGTCCCCGACACTGTGTGTGTGAGTGCGTGTCCCCGACACTGTGTGTGTGAGTGCGTGTCCAGGACACTGTGTGTGTGAGTGCGTGTCCCCGACACTGTGTGTGTGAGTGCGTGTCCCCGACACTAAGTGTGTGAGTGCGTGTCCCCGACACTGTGTGTGTGAGTGCGTGTCCCCGACACTAAGTGTGTGAGTGCGTGTCCAGGACACTGTGTGTGTGAGTGCGTGTCCCCGACACTAAGTGTGTGAGTGCGTGTCCAGGACACTGTGTGTGTGAGTGCGTGTCCCCGACACTGTGTGTGTGAGTGCGTGTCCCCGACACTGTGTGTGTGAGTGCGTGTCCAGGACACTGTGTGTGTGAGTGCGTGTCCAGGACACTGTGTGTGTGAGTGCGTGTCCCCGACACTGTGTGTGTGAGTGCGTGTCCAGGACACTGTGTGTGTGAGTGCGTGTCCCCGACACTAAGTGTGTGAGTGCGTGTCCCCGACACTGTGTGTGTGAGTGCGTGTCCCCGACACTAAGTGTGTGAGTGCGTGTCCCGGACACTAAGTGTGTGAGTGCGTGTCCCCGACACTGTGTGTGTGAGTGCGTGTCCCCGACACTGTGTGTGTGAGTGCGTGTCCAGGACACTGTGTGTGTGAGTGCGTGTCCCCGACACTGTGTGTGTGAGTGCGTGTCCCCGACACTGTGTGTGTGAGTGCGTGTCCCCGACACTGTGCGTGTGAGTGCGTGTCCAGGACACTGTGCGTGTGAGTGCGTGTCCAGGACACTGTGTGTGTGAGTGCGTGTCCCCGACACTGTGTGTGTGAGTGCGTGTCCAGGACACTGTGTGTGTGAGTGCGTGTCCCCGACACTGTGTGTGTGAGTGCGTGTCCAGGACACTGTGTGTGTGAGTGCGTGTCCCCGACACTGTGCGTGTGAGTGCGTGTCCCCGACACTGTGTGTGTGAGTGCGTGTCCAGGACACTGTGTGTGTGAGTGCGTGTCCAGGACACTAAGTGTGTGAGTGCGTGTCCAGGACACTGTGTGTGTGAGTGCGTGTCCCCGACACTGTGTGTGTGAGTGCGTGTCCCCGACACTAAGTGTGTGAGTGCGTGTCCAGGACACTGTGTGTGTGAGTGCGTGTCCCCGACACTGTGTGTGTGAGTGCGTGTCCCCGACACTGTGTGTGTGAGTGCGTGTCCAGGACACTGTGTGTGTGAGTGCGTGTCCCCGACACTAAGTGTGTGAGTGCGTGTCCAGGACACTAAGTGTGTGAGTGCGTGTCCCCGACACTGTGTGTGTGAGTGCGTGTCCCCGACACTGTGTGTGTGAGTGCGTGTCCAGGACACTGTGTGTGTGAGTGCGTGTCCAGGACACTGTGTGTGTGAGTGCGTGTCCCCGACACTGTGTGTGTGAGTGCGTGTCCCCGACACTGTGTGTGTGAGTGCGTGTCCAGGACACTGTGTGTGTGAGTGCGTGTCCCCGACACTAAGTGTGTGAGTGCGTGTCCAGGACACTGTGTGTGTGAGTGCGTGTCCCCGACACTGTGTGTGTGAGTGCGTGTCCCCGACACTGTGTGTGTGAGTGCGTGTCCAGGACACTGTGTGTGTGAGTGCGTGTCCCCGACACTGTGTGTGTGAGTGCGTGTCCCCGACACTAAGTGTGTGAGTGCGTGTCCAGGACACTGTGTGTGTGAGTGCGTGTCCAGGACACTGTGTGTGTGAGTGCGTGTCCCCGACACTGTGTGTGTGAGTGCGTGTCCAGGACACTGTGTGTGTGAGTGCGTGTCCCCGACACTAAGTGTGTGAGTGCGTGTCCAGGACACTGTGTGTGTGAGTGCGTGTCCCCGACACTGTGCGTGTGAGTGCGTGTCCCCGACACTGTGTGTGTGAGTGCGTGTCCAGGACACTGTGTGTGTGAGTGCGTGTCCAGGACACTAAGTGTGTGAGTGCGTGTCCCCGACACTAAGTGTGTGAGTGCGTGTCCAGGACACTGTGTGTGTGAGTGCGTGTCCCCGACACTGTGTGTGTGAGTGCGTGTCCAGGACACTGTGTGTGTGAGTGCGTGTCCCCGACACTAAGTGTGTGAGTGCGTGTCCCCGACACTGTGTGTGTGAGTGCGTGTCCCCGACACTGTGTGTGTGAGTGCGTGTCCAGGACACTGTGTGTGTGAGTGCGTGTCCCCGACACTGTGTGTGTGAGTGCGTGTCCCCGACACTAAGTGTGTGAGTGCGTGTCCAGGACACTGTGTGTGTGAGTGCGTGTCCCCGACACTAAGTGTGTGAGTGCGTGTCCAGGACACTGTGTGTGTGAGTGCGTGTCCCCGACACTGTGTGTGTGAGTGCGTGTCCAGGACACTGTGTGTGTGAGTGCGTGTCCCCGACACTAAGTGTGTGAGTGCGTGTCCCCGACACTGTGTGTGTGAGTGCGTGTCCAGGACACTGTGTGTGTGAGTGCGTGTCCCCGACACTGTGTGTGTGAGTGCGTGTCCAGGACACTGTGTGTGTGAGTGCGTGTCCCCGACACTGTGTGTGTGAGTGCGTGTCCAGGACACTGTGTGTGTGAGTGCGTGTCCCCGACACTGTGTGTGTGAGTGCGTGTCCAGGACACTGTGTGTGTGAGTGCGTGTCCCCGACACTGTGTGTGTGAGTGCGTGTCCAGGACACTGTGTGTGTGAGTGCGTGTCCCCGACACTGTGTGTGTGAGTGCGTGTCCAGGACACTGTGTGTGTGAGTGCGTGTCCCCGACACTGTGTGTGTGAGTGCGTGTCCAGGACACTGTGTGTGAGAGTGCGTGTCCAAGACACTAAGTGTGTGAGTGCGTGTCCCCGACACTAAGTGTGTGAGTGCGTGTCCAGGACACTGTGTGTGTGAGTGCGTGTCCCCGACACTGTGTGTGTGAGTGCGTGTCCAGGACACTGTGTGTGTGAGTGCGTGTCCCCGACACTGTGTGTGTGAGTGCGTGTCCCCGACACTGTGTGTGTGAGTGCGCGTCCAGGACACTGTGTGTGTGAGTGCGTGTCCCCGACACTGTGTGTGTGAGTGCGTGTCCCCGACACTGTGTGTGTGAGTGCCTGTCCCCGACACTGTGTGTGTGAGTGCGTGTCCAGGACACTGTGTGTGTGAGTGCGTGTCCCCGACACTGTGTGTGTGAGTGCGTGTCCAGGACACTGTGTGTGTGAGTGCGTGTCCCCGACACTGTGTGTGTGAGTGCGTGTCCCCGACACTGTGTGTGTGAGTGCGTGTCCAGGACACTGTGTGTGTGAGTGCGTGTCCCCGACACTGTGTGTGTGAGTGCGTGTCCAGGACACTGTGTGTGTGAGTGCGTGTCCCCGACACTAAGTGTGTGAGTGCGTGTCCCCGACACTGTGTGTGTGAGTGCGTGTCCCCGACACTGTGTGTGTGAGTGCGTGTCCAGGACACTGTGTGTGTGAGTGCGTGTCCCCGACACTGTGTGTGTGAGTGCGTGTCCAGAACACTGTGTGTGTGAGTGCGTGTCCCCGACACTGTGTGTGTGAGTGCGTGTCCCCGACACTAAGTGTGTGAGTGCGTGTCCCCGACACTGTGTGTGTGAGTGCGTGTCCCCGACACTGTGTGTGTGAGTGCGTGTCCCCGACACTGTGTGTGTGAGTGCGTGTCCAGGACACTGTGTGTGTGAGTGCGTGTCCCCGACACTGTGTGTGAGTGCGTGTCCCCGACACTAAGTGTGTGAGTGCGTGTCCCCGACACTGTGTGTGTGAGTGCGTGTCCCCGACACTGTGTGTGTGAGTGCGTGTCCAGGACACTGTGTGTGTGAGTGCGTGTCCAGGACACTGTGTGTGTGAGTGCGTGTCCAGGACACTGTGTGTGTGAGTGCGTGTCCCCGACACTGTGTGTGTGAGTGCGTGTCCAGGACACTGTGTGTGTGAGTGCGTGTCCCCGACACTAAGTGTGTGAGTGCGTGTCCCGGACACTGTGTGTGTGAGTGCGTGTCCCCGACACTGTGTGTGTGAGTGCGTGTCCCCGACACTAAGTGTGTGAGTGCGTGTCCAGGACACTGTGTGTGTGAGTGCGTGTCCCCGACACTAAGTGTGTGAGTGCGTGTCCCCGACACTGTGTGTGTGAGTGCGTGTCCAGGACACTGTGTGTGTGAGTGCGTGTCCCCGACACTAAGTGTGTGAGTGCGTGTCCAGGACACTGTGTGTGTGAGTGCTTGTCCAGGACACTGTGTGTGTGAGTGCGTGTCCAGGACACTGTGTGTGTGAGTGCGTGTCCCCGACACTGTGTGTGTGAGTGCGTGTCCCCGACACTGTGTGTGTGAGTGCGTGTCCAGGACACTAAGTGTGTGAGTGCGTGTCCCCGACACTGTGTGTGTGAGTGCGTGTCCCCGACACTAAGTGTGTGAGTGCTTGTCCAGGACACTGTGTGTGTGAGTGCGTGTCCAGGACACTGTGTGTGTGAGTGCGTGTCCCCGACACTGTGTGTGTGAGTGCGTGTCCCCGACACTGTGTGTGTGAGTGCGTGTCCAGGACACTGTGTGTGTGAGTGCGTGTCCCCGACACTAAGTGTGTGAGTGCTTGTCCAGGACACTGTGTGTGTGAGTGCGTGTCCCCGACACTGTGTGTGTGAGTGCGTGTCCAGGACACTAAGTGTGTGAGTGCGTGTCCCCGACACTGTGTGTGTGAGTGCGTGTCCAGGACACTGTGTGTGTGAGTGCGTGTCCAGGACACTGTGTGTGTGAGTGCGTGTCCCCGACACTAAGTGTGTGTGTGCGTGTCCCCGACACTGTGTGTGTGAGTGCGTGTCCAGGACACTGTGTGTGTGAGTGCGTGTCCCCGACACTAAGTGTGTGTGTGCGTGTCCCCGACACTGTGTGTGTGAGTGCGTGTCCAGGACACTAAGTGTGTGAGTGCGTGTCCCCGACACTGTGTGTGTGAGTGCGTGTCCAGGACACTGTGTGTGTGAGTGCGTGTCCAGGACACTGTGTGTGTGAGTGCGTGTCCCCGACACTAAGTGTGTGTGTGCGTGTCCCCGACACTGTGTGTGTGAGTGCGTGTCCAGGACACTGTGTGTGTGAGTGCGTGTCCCGGACACTGTGTGTGTGAGTGCGTGTCCAGGACACTGTGTGTGTGAGTGCGTGTCCCCGACACTAAGTGTGTGAGTGCGTGTCCAGGACACTGTGTGTGTGAGTGCGTGTCCAGGACACTGTGTGTGTGAGTGCGTGTCCAGGACACTGTGTGTGTGAGTGCGTGTCCCCGACACTGTGTGTGTGAGTGCGTGTCCAGGACACTAAGTGTGTGAGTGCGTGTCCCCGACACTGTGTGTGTGAGTGCGTGTCCAGGACACTAAGTGTGTGAGTGCGTGTCCCCGACACTGTGTGTGTGAGTGCGTGTCCAGGACACTGTGTGCGTGAGTGCGTGTCCAGGACACTGTGTGTGTGAGTGCGTGTCCCCGACACTGTGTGTGTGAGTGCGTGTCCCCGACACTGTGTGCGTGAGTGCGTGTCCAGGACACTGTGTGAGTGCGTGTCCCCGACACTGTGTGTGTGAGTGCGTGTCCAGGACACTGTGTGAGTGCGTGTCCCCGACACTAAGTGTGTGAGTGCGTGTCCCCGACACACTAAGTGTGTGTGTTACACTCACACACAATGTGTCCTCGATACACACCCAGAGTGTCCTGGACACACACACACATGCAGTGTGTGAGTGTTTTTGTCGTGGACACTGTGTGTGTGTCTGTGCAGGATACTAAGTGTGTGTGTGTGTGTTTCTGATAGTGTTAGAAACACACACACACTATGTTGGTGCGTGTGTGTACAGTATGTGTGGGTGTATGTATCCCTGTGTGTGTTTGTGTGTGTGTGTGTGTACACACAGCTGAGTGTGTAGGTGTGCATTGGTACCTTCTCTGCAGCCAGTACAGCCTCATCTGGAGTTCATTCCTCTCCTCTTCAAGGTTTGTGGGGATTTCTCATAAATAAATAAAAATACAAAGCATTGTTAAGATTGAGTATTTCTCACAGCCTTGAGAAAATAATTTGTTTTATGGTTATGGTACCTAAAAGTGTTCTCAACACTCACATCTCCCAAGAAGTACATAGAAATAATTATCAATCATTTTATTTTTGGCTTTAAAGAGTGGTTTTCTTCCAAGACTCTATTTCTTCCCATTTTCATCTTCATATACCAACTCTCCATTAATCCTCCAATCTTTGTGTGCTCTTCTGCCTTGAAACCTCACTCACATTTATTTCACTTAGAGGAACACAAATCAGGTTGGTCACAGAAACACCCCCTCTTAAGTCAAATAATTGGAAAATTACATTTCAGGACTTATGAAAACAATATATTGAGGAGAAGGCCTCTGGAGCTGCCTTTTAAGCCTCAAACTTCTTGCCAGAGAAGCTCTGGTGGCTTAAATTCCCATCTCTGTACATGCACAAGTCCTTTTACCATGGAAACAGCAAGCAAACAATAAGAAGGAAGAGAAACAAAATATTTTAAATAAACGATATAGTTTAGAGCTGTTCATCAGTAGAGCTTCAAAGTCACAGCCAGTCATGGTTATCAACAAATGATGGGAAGTCCTTGTGACTCAACCTACCTTTTTTATTTTTTTAGCTTACTTAAACCAAATCAAAAAAGGCCTCAGTAGCAGGCTGCCAGCACACTCTTCTCTCCTGGCACACACTCTCCCCCTCAGGTGCATCCTGGAAAAATTGATTTGAATATCCTGCCCTCCTCTTAGTGGAAGAAAAATACAGCTTCAGAGAAAACAATTCAAAGTTCTGTCATCCTATAGCTGATGGCCCAGGAGGTGATTTACTCCATGGCTATGTCAAAGGTTACTCCATTTCCACAGACTCCAGGGGCTGTGCTCCATGCACTGTGTAGCAATACTCAAACTAGGTTTGGGTAAAACACTGGCAAAAGAAAAGCCAGAATTCTCTCCCAAAATACAACAGTGCTAGGCTTGATAAAAAACAAACCCACACAAAGAATTAAAAAAAAACCACAACAATTCAGGTTAAACAGCTCCCCAGGAGGCAGCTTCTGAATGGGTTCTCAGGAAAGGGAAGCTACAGCTCTCCAATAAATATTAATGGCAGGAAACAAAACTAAACACAACCTCTCAGCTAACTGCATACCTGTTGCTTCATCAGGTGACAACAACTCCTCACCTTGTTCACAAGCTGCAAAGATACCAAGGTGCAAAGGGCGATGGCCCTCCCAGAGCTTGCCATACCTGATTTACACAGGCAAAAGGCTCTCTGAAGCAGATGAGGTCCAAGGAACGAGGCTTGCAACGACCACAACTTTTATTTTACCCATTCCATGAGAGCAAAAAAAATCCCACAATTCCTTCCACCGAGCCAGGAACACCCAAGGGTCCAGATGCAATCTTGGCATGTCTTCTACCAACACTGATTCCCCCTCTCCCCTAAAGACCCAGAAACTGTGAAGGGATCAAGAAATTTAAAGTTCTAGAAATGCTGTTGTCCCAGATACAGGGTAAGAGTACAAACAGACACTACAGACCACCCCACTGATGTCCTCAGGGAAGGGAGGAAAAAAAACCCTAAGCCCTCTCAGTGACAGTACCTTACCTTTGTCTTCTTCTCCCATTCTCTCCCTTACATTTTCTGATCTATGATTCCCCAGTGTATGTATGTATATATATAAAAAAATGAGACACAGACAGAATCTCTAAGGAGTTGCTTGTAAATATGGAACAGTTCCAAGGAACTGGCCCACTGAAACATCATCTGCTTTTATCTGCATGTACTGAGCCTCAGACACACCAAAATGCAGCATGCCAGCCTGCAGCCTCTTCTCAGCTGGGCTCCCCTGTACAAATCTGACTTCTCCAACTCTCCACCAAAGTGAGCTGTTATTTCCTGAGACACTGACAGCTACAAGGCAAAGTCCATTTCCTGAGGGGGGAGAGCACAAGAGGAAAGAAATCTGGCAAGTGAAAGCAAGTCAGGGAGACAGGAAAGAAGTCTGAAGCTCTCAGCTTCCCTTCAAGGAACAGGCAAGGAATTAGACTTCACCAAACATGACAATAACCCACTGCAGGGTCTCCCCTCACAGAGTATCATCTGTGCTTCTGCAAATCCAGACACACACCTGTAGCCATCAGGAGTGTCTAAAGCCAGGGAAGAGCTGGCAGACAACACAGAAAAAGGCTTCTCAGCTCTGTAAAACCATTTACACCTTGGGAGAACTCCAAAGCAGCAGCAGCCACTTCACCAAGAGAACTTTTTAAAAAGACAGAGGTTAACTTAAAATCAAAAGAAATTTGAGTTGCTTTGACCTCTGTTCCTTTACAGGCCTTCAGCTGAAGTGTCTCTTCAGAATTTCTGAGCCTAAGTGTATTCCCCTCTCCAAACTAACAAGAATGCACTGAGTAATATTTTTACTGCTTTAACAGATTAATGCTCCTGGGGTCAGCAGGACTCATCTCATCTCTTACAAAGGAAAAAAACCTCAAGAACTTCCCAGCCACATGGGAAGAAAAGACACCATCACCTTTCTCCTGGGCTTGCTCAGGTGTATTACCACAACAGATTAACAGATGCAGAGATCCAGGACTGAAAGTGTGTTCCAGAATACCTGAATAAATGAGTGCAGCACCTCCACACAGCCCACATTTCCTTCTGCTCACTCATATTTTTTTTTTCAAGAGAAAAGCCTAGAAATTTCTCTAAATACTGACCTGTGCCTCATCCCACTGAGCTGCTTGCTGTGTCAGTGTCAGCCTGAGGTGAGATTCCCTGGCTTGTCCTCTCTCTGGGCTCTGCAGCTCTGACAGTCTGTAATATGGAGCAGCGTGTTCTGTGTAAGGACTTAAAAAGAGAAAGTTCTGAGTTTTCAGTGAAAGATAAAGGGCTTTGCAATTCCTTTTCTTTTACCACCTTTATGGAGGCTCCACAGGCTGAAAAGCAAGCAGACCTCCAGGTAAAGTCCATTCTAACCTCCCATTAAGCAGTATTCTCCCAAAACAAAGGTACTGCTGACAGTACTCTCATGCTCCTGGTGGTTTTTAGCTACAGTAGTCTGAAAACTTGCCTGCTCAGGGTCTAAGTGTTTTCTTCTAACAGATAAAAGGAATGAGGCTCTGCCATTTATTTCATTGCCCTACTCAGTCTGAATCCTCGATGCTCCTGATCCTGAACACACTCAGCTCTTTGGCTCATTTGCCTTCTGCTTCTTTCCTTCTAGAAGATGCTCCTTTCTCCTATGGGCAGTAGAAAGTAGAAGATGAGACTTCATTAGAAAACTCACTCTTCTCCAAACTCCCTTCCCAGTTCTCAACACACCCAAACCAGAGTGCAGAAATTGCTTCAGGAACCCAACCCTTCCAGACATCAGGCTGTGCTTTCCAGTCAAACCCAGGAGTTTTGCCCAATAAAAGACAGCTGATAATTAACACAGAGTTTAGTTTCAAACCCACAAAACCTCACACATTCTTGCCAACATCAGGATTTATAAGTAGCATGTAACTAGACACCTTATGGAGGAATACTAGGGGCTGCAAGAGCTTTAAATATTGCTGCAGTCAGCAGTAGAGGAACTTCAGTCAGGCTCCCAGGCCTCTGCACTACTCCAAGTCAACTCCAAGGAGCCTGTTCATCTGGTCTGCCCTATGCCTACAACTTAGTTTATTTTTAAGAGTATCATAGAAATACCAAATACAAACAGGCACATAATTCTAGCTTGAGGAACAGAAAGCTCCACGTTTTCATTCGATAAACCCAAGAATCAAAACACTACTGCTAAGAAACTGGATTCTAAACATCCATCAATCATCTGGCTTCCCATTTTACAAGCCTTGGAATTTATGTGCTCATCTGCTTACAGATGGCAGTAGCCTTTTAACTTTTAAAGGCTTTAAAAAGAAAAGCTTTCTAAAATTAATTTCTATACTGGGTGTCTTGCATAGTTGACCAAACATCTCTCTGGCTGCATGATAGAAGAACAACAGCCTCCTTTAACAATGACATCAAGGGTAAATGGCTACTGTTAGCAGGATAATCTGGAAAAAAAAAAAGCTCTGCATTATCACAAGCTATCATCAGAAAAATCAGAAAAGGAACCTGGTGGCTGGCAGAAGTGTAGGCAGAAAATCCCAGGCTTACCACCAACTCCCCTGACACCCATCAACACCCCAGTCAGCACATACCTTGGCCTCTGCAGGGGACATGGCATTCCCAGAGCAGCACCAGGCAACAAACCTTTGGCTCACAGCTTATGGAAAAGCTCTGGCTACCTGCCTCCTGCTGTCCTGCTGTTCCCCAGGGGAGGACAGTTAAATACCAGGGCTCCCAGGAGCTCCCACTGACACCCGACTGCTCAGCTCCACCTGACTGGCAACATGACAGCAGAGAGAAGAGAAGAGTCAGTCTAAGAAAACGAGTGTTTAATCAGGAAACGAGAAGAGACAAGGGATAAGAAACTGAGTACAGGAGAGTAATACCCCAGGCCAAAAGAAACGATTGTACAACGTGGAACAACCAGGATCAAAAAACATCCTATGAGCCAGCAGCACCCAGTCAGGGATACTCTTGAGACAGAGCCCAAGCACCCTGGCAGTCCCTGGGCAGCTCAGGACAGTCCCCAGGCAGCCCAGGGCAGTCCCAGGCTCTGACTGCCCAAGCTCCAGCCTCTGCCCTCAGCAGCTGCCACAGAAAGCCCCAGAGGTGGCTTTCTCAAGTCTCAAAGCTTCTCTCAGCAGGAGGTGCTGAAAAGGAATGGAAGGAGCACAAGCTGTGCCCAGCAGTCTCAACCTCTCCCAAGAGGAGACAGTGTGTAGAGGAAGAGAAGCCCATAAAAAAAACCCAAAAAACCAAAAAACCCCACAAAGTTTACATATTTATAAATGCCAAAATAAATATTTAAGACAGAATCCCCCACCCCTCTAACACGTGCATTCTCACACTGCAAACTGCTTGCCCAACAGCCTTCAGGGGCTCAGGGAAAAATCAAAGCAGTGACTACACCACAGGGCAGCCAGCTCAGCTTCTCCTTCTCGTTTCCTGATGCTTCTGAAGCCTGCAGCCCACTGGGAAGAAGAGCAAGAGTGAGCCAAGCAGAGCGCCGACACGCAGCGGTGCTGGAGAGGAATGTCATGGTATAAATACATCAGCTCAGTGGTTTTCAACAACTTGAAATTAAAAAAAAAGGAAAAAAAAAAAAAAAAAAAAAAAAAAGAAAAAATAAAAAGACACCGGGAGGAAGGATGGTGTAAATGGAACTACAACTACACAGGGCAAAGGGTTGGTTGTGTGTCCGTGGGAGCTTCCTTGAGCTGCTGTCATGGTGAGAAGGTGGTCATTTCCAGAGAGACCCTTTGCCACAGCTCCTTTGTCTGCTTGCTACGTTTGAGGTTCTGGAGGATGTCATTGAACTGCATCATGCCCATGGGGGTCAGGCAGAAGGCGCTCCTGGCGCTGCGGATGGCATTGACAAAGTCATCGTAGTCAGCAGGAGTGAGGTGGATCTGCCGGTGATGGATGTACTGCGTGGGGAGAGGGAAAGAGCTTTCAGGTGGCTGCTCAGCACCCTCCCACCAGTGACACTCAGAGAAGGCCTCGAGGGGTCCCAGGGTCACCCATCACATCATCCTGCTACCCCACGCCAGGTCCCCAGGACTCAGAGGACAGCAGTGCTGGATCTTGCACCCCGATGTGGCCAAGGCCAGGGTTCCCTCAAAACACCCCCCACAGCATCAGCAGGTGTCCTCTCCTTCAGGTACACCAACTCAAGCCACAGCAGAGTGCAAAAGAGCCAGCTCAGACACTTCCCCCCCAGCACCTAACCTTCGTGCCCTTCATTCTGCAGGTTACACACGGGGACCCCGCATGTTTGTAGAATCATAGAACAATCTGGGTTGGAAGGGATCTCTCAGGGTTACCTAATCCAACCCCCCTGCAGTCAGGAGGGACAGGAGTTCACTGGGCATCTCTTTTGCTCAGTGTTGGAAGGAGTGAGGCTTACACCAGGTTGCTACAGTCATCTCAAGGCCTTCCAACTCTGACTTCTACCAGCTTCTCAACCAAGACCTCAAAACCAGAGGTGTGGCTTTTGAGAAGTCCACTTCCCTAACCTAGCCTAGAAAAAGAGTTTCAAATTATATCCTCAAATACATCTCCTAGGTGGTAGGGCAGCTAGTCCAACCAGGACAGTTTGTCAACAGAACCACCTTTCTGGTCATTCATTCAAGAGAAGTAGGTCCATGTGAGGTGTTCTGTTCACACTTGTTTTAAGGAACTGGCAGCTCTGCCCTGGTTTCAAATAAATCCTGAGCTGTCTACTGACCCCTGACCAAGCCACTTGACCACCAGTGATATCACTGGCACACCAGACAACCAGGAAAGAAAGAAGAAAAGGGCCTGGCAGCTGCAACAGGCAAGAAGCCAGGCCCCCCCTTACCTGCAGGTAGGCCTGCTGGCACCTCTGCACCAGCTGATGGAAGGCTGGGGTACGCAGGTGGTTGTGGACATGGGCAGGGTTGAGCCTCTGGAGAGCTTCCATGATGATCTCCTGGAGCACAAAAGGGCTCAGCACCCCCTTGGCTGCACCAACACAGAACTGATGCACGTAATTTACACCTGCAGAGGAGAGAGAGGTCAGAAAAACAGTGTAAAGGTGAGAGACAGGCAAGAAATTGAGGAATTCCCTGGATTTGGAGCAGCTTCCCAGTGTAATGAACCCTCCAGCAGGCTTGGGGAAGGCAGGATGGCAAACTCATGGGGACAAGTGCAGCCCCAGCACTTGGGTCTTAGGAAGGATGGAGAGTCAAAGCTTCCCCACTGTGGGCACCCCAAGCAACAGCAGGAAAAGTCATGCCACTAGACAGGCTGTTTGAAGAGGTTTGTTTGTTGTTGTTTTTTTTTTTAAAGCTCTTACTTCTGATGAAGTAATTAAAAAAAAAAAAAAAAGAGCTGACAAAAAAAAGAGCGAAGTGGAAGTAAAACAAACAAAAGAACCCCAACCAATTGGTGGTTTGAACACCCATCGCTACAACAGGTCCTCACAGAAGGTGTAAATATATGTAAGAAAGAGAAGTACCTACAAGATAGTGGGAAGGGAAAAGAAAAAGTTGTTACAGAGTGGAAAAGATGCAAGCTTGGATCCCTGTCCAGCCCCGTGCACTCCATCCAGTGCCTCAAAATTCAACAGCATGCCTCCAGAACCCCAAAATGTGCCAACTGCCTGGATGAAAGAGCAGCAGGGATCGCAGAAAACATTCTCAGAACTGGGATCAGATGCCAGGGCCACCCAGTCTTTGAAGTTTCACTCTTGAGAGAGCTTTTTCCCACCACGGTCCAAAGCCCAGCAAGTGGATTTCTGCTGAAACACTGCTCTGAGCCTTACCTAACTTGGCAGCTAACCCCAGGAGCCATTTTACATCCTCTGTGTAGGGTGGGCTGCGGGAGAAGTTGTTGGGGTGGTCGTTGTGAGCTCTTCGGCCAAGCATCTCCAGAGCCAGCATCCCTGTGAGAAAGGGGCAGCCAGAGTCAAGCAGCACTTCTGCCCTGGGGGACTTGAGTCCAGCACTTCACTCACTGCCAACACAACCTGACTGGCCTGCCCTTCCAGCAGCAGAAAATTCCCCAGCTGCAAAAAGTCCAGAACAACACAAAAGGCCCATCCTAGAGCCTGACACCAGAGGAGGTTATCTGAAGAACATTCCAGAGCTGCTTATTCCCAGCTGGGTGACCTGCACAGCCATCCCAGCTCACTGGAGCTGCAGACAGACACTCCACCAGCATCCACAGCAGGGTCAAGCTGTAACCCCAAATGGCTGCTCTACAGAAGATGTCTTGAATGTGTTTGCTTTATATTTTGCAACAAATCAGCTCCCCAAATCAACTCTCAAATGCCTTTGGTGGCTTACAGCTTTCCACTGTGATGTTTCCAGTGACACCTCTACCCCCTTCTGGATAAGTACTTCTCCAGCTTTCAACAAAAAAACCCTCAAGCAGCCCACAGGCAGCCTTTTTTTCCCTTTTCCTGCTGTTTCTCCTTGTCTGCTGCCTTTGCTTACCTCAGAGGCTTCCTTCTGACCCTGCAAGTATCCACTGGGTCAAACCATGACTATGTAGAAGTAGCTTGCTGCAATCTAAGGTCAATCAGAACCCTCCAAGACTGACATCCTTGAGCCAATGGCAGTTCAGGCAGAGACCACTTCCTCAGAACCAGTGTGAGTATGAAAGGAACACTCACTGCATACCCAGCCCTTCCCAAACCAGGATTTCCCTCCATGTCAGTCTTCAGGCTCCTGTTGATTGGGAAAGACTCTTCACAGCTCTAACCCACTGAAGCTTTCTCTTCTACTCTGATGGCCCTCAACAGCAACCATTCAACCTTCCATTGCTTTGTCTGTTTTTAGCCTCCATGTAGAATCCAGAATGGTTTGGGTTAACAGGGACTTTAAACTTTTGGGTTGGCAGGACCCCCTGCATGGGCAGGGACACCTCCTACCTGACCAGATTGCTCCAAGCCCCATCCAACCTGGCCTGAGACACTTCCAGGCATCAACAATCTCCCTAGGCAACATATTCCAGTCTCTTACTACCCTCACGGGGAAGAATTGTTCCTAATACCTAGCCTAAATCTCCCCTCTTTCAGTTTAAAACAATTACCCCTTGTCCTATCATTCCCCTCTCTGGTGAAAAGCCCCTCCCCAGCTTTCCTGTAGGCCCCCTTCATCTGATCATGGCTTTGCCCAGGTAAATAAGATGCTGTCAAACCCCCGACAGGAGCAGTAGCAAATTGCCAAATGACAGGGAGAAAGCCTTGCAGCCCTGAATCCCTCTAGATTATGGGGGCCATAAATAAAACCCCACTTGGCCATCCTTACCAACTCGGTATGCAGAGTGGAGGTAGTGCAGACCCTGGGGGCTCACAGGCTGACTGTGCTGCTCATCCTCTGCAGGAAACCCCCCTGTAACAAGGGAGTTGGGCTGTGAGGACAGAGCTGTCAAGGAAGCCCCCTGAATCGCTGGGAACGTTGATCCTGCATGGACACTTCCTACTGAAGAGAGCAAAACAGCAGCATTAGGACCCACCACCAGCCTAACAAAAAGTTCACTGGGGCCATCACCTCCCTCACCTGACAGACCCCTGCCCATGTCACTGTTCTATTCCCCTAAACCCAACAAAACAGCAGCCAAACCCCACAGACCTACAACTGAAATGCAGTGGGCTCTGGCATGTTCACAAATAGGGCCTGAGGGGGTCAGCTACATGCTTGACCACCTCTTTTGAACATGCAGATGATCCACATTTTCCATGTTGATTCAAAGGTCTTTGCTATTATAAAATGACATGTCTGGTTCTGACTTCCTCTCCAAAGAAACAAGCATGTGCATGTCTACACCTGAGGAGAAACTGCTGAGGAAAAATCATTGAGCAGGCACAGTGCCAAGTGACTCAAAGATTGAGTCCAAGGATGTGAGGTTCCTCCACATCTGCTGGAAGACAGCTCTGACTCCATCCAGCTGCCACATGGGATGGGCTACTGGAGGCTATCCTTGGAAAGAAGAGCCACCCCATGCATTGGCAGCATGTAAAATCAGCAAGGAAACTTGTGAAGCTCCATCACCTTCAGACATGTAATTAGTGAGGATGGGCAGAATCAATCAGCTCAGCTCAGCTGTGCTCTGAGGAGGGACTCAACATCTCTGTGCCCTCCCAAGAAAGGGACAGAGAGGAAAACACCAGAGAGGAAAATTCTGCCTGGGAATTGCAGAACAGAGATGCCATGAGGTGTGTGCACATTGTTACCCTTTCCTCCACAGCTTCTCTGTGGTGCTACTACACCAGCTTGGGCAATGCTCCAAGTCTCTGTTTCTCCTAGTTCTCTTTTTAAAAAAAAAAAAGGTTTACTAGTGAATAGTGGAGTACCTGAGAACCACGTGCCTCCCAGGAAAGATCTGTCTGAGCTCCTTGACCAAGCAGACACAGGGTGCCAAACCCACAAAGTGGGGCAAAATCCAGGCTGGATTTGAAGTCTGGCCAAGGAGAATAACCCGTAAGAATGAGCTGAGTTCTTGCCAGAGCCCAAGCATCACCTTGTGACTGTGTACACCAGCAACAGTGAAACAGTATTTTAAGAACTGAAACCAGAAGTTTATGCAAGCCATAAACAAAGGCAACTGGAAAGGGTGGAGTTGTTTTTTCCTTTCATTATTTTAAGTGCTCTAATAATGATTTAAAAGTTCTGAAAGATTCGTAACTCTTTGGATCAGTACAGAAATGGTTTCTCACAGTGAAGAGTCAGAGCAACAGCCCAAGACTAAGGCTGTCACAGCAAAGGATGCTCTTTAGATCCTGAGGTCTTCAGGATTATGCTAATTGATTTTGTGGGGGCTTTTTAGCACCAAAATGCAAGATTCAAATAACTGAAAAGATTCTCTTAATAACCTGGACACGAAGGAGGCCAACACAGCTCTTAAGTGTTTTCCCACCTACCCCAGTCTTCCAAAACCCCATGGCAATGAGAGAAAATCCACAGTTCAGTCAACACCTGCTTTTCCAGTGCTGCACACTACTTGATGGATCTTCACCACCACTCTTAGCCACATCACAACACAACACATGAGCAATCCTTCAGATTGCCACTGACATGATCCTGCCAAAACAGCTGAAGTTCCTCCCTCCTGAAGTTCCTAAAGTATCTGTTTTACCTAAAACTGGTTTAGGTACTGCCTGCCTCCAATCTTTTGGACAGGAGAGAGATCTGTTAGTGCTACTGTAAGCAGAAGCCTGCCTGCTTCTTGCACACTCTATTCACCTAAGCCAAAGGAACCACAAGAACCTGCTCAAGATCATCTTGCCCTGAGGAGAGGGGAATAAAGCTCTAATGTTCTAAGTCAGAAAGGCCAGGAGGGCTCCAAACACACTTTAGTCTGAGAGGCCAAAATAATACCCTACTGGAAATAACCTGAACAGAAATTAAAAGCTCCACGAGCTAAACCAGGCCCCATTATATCTCTCAGTACCCCCAGGCATGCACACCTTTAGGCTGGGGTTAGATTTGGTCAGAACTTTCATAAAAGCTCAGGGTGGAAGAGACCTCAAGGATCATCTGGTCCAACCCTTGTAGGCAACACTGTAGTTTATATGAGATGTCTGAACTTTCCAGTGCAAGAACCCAGGTTTTGCACTGTGGTCAACGAGGCAGAGGAAACAAGCCCAGGGCTGTAACACTTACTGGCAACGTTGGAAGACAGTGAAAGTCCTGTCTCACTGTGGTAGGGATGCACAGCAATCTGGGTCATGGATGGGACTGGCACCCCAGGGAATGACACTGCTGTAGCTGCCAGTGAGGGGGTTGTCACTGAGTAAGGGTACTGTGCTCCTATAAATGCTGGATGGACACTCTGAAAGGGAAAATAAATAAGTCATGTGACCCAAACCATGATGTCTCCCCACACACCCTACAACACAGAGAGTCCAGCCCAAGTAGTGGGGAGAGAGCAGCATAGGAAGAAGCAGCACAGAAACCACACTGCACCATACAGCTGTTACATCTTCTTGTTCCTTCTCCTTTTAAATCTAACCAGTTTGAAAGTAACCATTCCTGAAAACATTAAACCAGTCTGAAAATTCCTGGAGAGGTTTTCCACAAAAATATGCAGAGGTTATAATACCCTTTGTTGGTTTTCTCTCTGGAGCTTCTATTTAGGCTGCAAACTCTCAAGATCTTTCTGAGAAACTACAGAGCAGTAAGAGTGAGTAACTGCTGCTGAATCATATTTTGTATACTCTGGAGATTTCACATGCACCCAGCAGAAAGCTCTTTGTAACGCAAAAGCTGAGCTGGGGAGATAAAGTAACTATCACAAGACAGGAAATAAGAAAAGAGCAGAAGCCAGAGCTGAAGCCACAGCAGCTCTGAGCTCCATGCTCTCCCCACTCTGGAAGCAGCTGCACAAAGTCACCAGAACCAAAGGAGACCCCGGGACATCTCACCTGCGGGTAGGCTGAGCCGGGCACCGGGAAGACAGCCGGACGTGGCATGTGCTGGATGGTGTGCCCGATGTACTGAGGGTTGCAGGGGATGTGGGTCTGGAGGGTGGTGTAAGGGTGGAGGCCCTGGGTGTGGGTGTGGGCCATGGCTGGCCCTGCCATCGTGTGCTGCTGGTACATGGTGGACCCCACGGAGATGACCGGCATGACGGTCGCCGCAGCGGTGACGGCAGCCGCGACGGTGACGGTGGTGGGCTCGGAGGTCACCCTGTTGTCTGTCAACCCCCGGGATGCTTCAGAGGTGGCCCGTGCACTGCTGGCACTGCAGCCAGTGGCACCTTCTCTCTGGGCTGGGGTCCCCCCAACAGTCTGTTCATACAGCCAGTACCACTGGTGAGCCACTTCGAAGAGGACTTCGGGGTAGACACCGCCTCCTTTGGCTGCCTCCTCCACTGCCATACAGGCCTTCTCCAGCATCAGATTGTCCTGGAGAAAGTGAACAAAAACCCCAAAAACCAATGCAGAAGTGAAGAACAGAAAACCAGAAACACAAGAAAGCAAAACTACAACAGCATAAGGAGCTGTTAAATCACTAAGAGGGAACGGACAAGTGACAACTGTGCAGAATAAGCAGAGCTATTTGTTTGAACAGACAAGAGAAAATGAAAAGCAAGCATGTCGTGGAGACAAGCTCCTCACCATTTTGCAACTGGAATAGATGTTTCCAGGAGCTGATCAAGTCAGATTTAGGGGCCAGCAATCTAAAGGGTCAAGGTAACTGCTTCCCAGGCAGCAGAGAAATGCCAGCCAGCCTCTGGTCAGATGTGCTACCTAGCAGTAGTAATCATTCCATCAGCTCCTCCTTTCCCTTTTCCTTGCACTTAATCACAACTCTTTGGTTGCAACAAGGAATGATGGATGTGAAGAGGAATCCAGAGACCTGGGATTAGGGTTGTTTAGTAGCAGGGAAGAGCCAATCCATCCCCCAGCGTATCCTAGGTGCTGGAACTCAGCTTGTGTCAGCCAGCTCCCAAGTGATGCTCACCTGTTCCTTACACTGCACCAGAGCTCTCTGGATCTCGTTTGGGTTGAGGGCATGGGCATGGGGCAGGCAGCTGAGTGCCAGTTCAGCAGCTGCCCGCACCACGTTGGAGTCCCTGGCCCGGGAAGCTCTGTCTGCCAAGGATGCCACCTCTGGAGGAGTCAGGTGCCCATCCCAACACTCCACCAAGATGTTCAAAGCTGCGCTACCAATCTCCATGGCCTGCCCTAAGAGGAAAAAAAAGAAGACTCTCACACCCATGTGTATGCCCAGCCCAGTTTCCAGTCAGCCTTCCTTCACCAGAAGGTCCATTCCTCATAGCCCTGAGAAGTAGCAACAGAGCCCAGTTGCTCCCCTCAAGTTTCAAGTCAAATTTAGGCTCTTCCTTCCAAAAAAACAGGACAGGCAAGAATCCCCAGTAAGCAAGCAGTGAGTGAGGACCCTGTTTTAAGTTAAGCTAAAGATGCATTTGGGGCAGGGAGAGGAACTTGGTGTAGCTGACTATAATACTTGCAAATGGTCGCTCTGTTCCTGTCTTGTCAGGAAAACATTAATTTTATCAGGGTGTCTGTCAGGCTCTAGAAGCCACACCTGGATAGGAAGTAGGTTGTAAGCCTGGGTGCAAACTGCAGGGGAAGGAAAGTGAAATGCTGAACACGGCCAAAGAACATGTTCAAACTTGAGATAGGTGTCTTCAGCAGACCTCCAAAGAAGTCAAGAGCAATCTCCATGTGAGAAGCAGTCTACAGCTCTCAAGCACGTTGCAAGTACAAAGAAGAAAGAGGTTGCAATAACTTTCCAGGCCAAAACAAGCAGCACACTGTGTAAAAATCACCAGTGCTCAGCTTGTGCTGCCAGCTCTGCCAGCAGCTACCAACAGCACATCAGTGTATCCATTTGGGGGGCACAATCTCACCTCCCTCCCCTCCTTCCTGCCCAAAAGCAAGCTTCCCAATAAAGTTTTGCTGTAACCTGTGATCCAAGAGACATGGGAGGAGTAAGTTCGAGAGAGCCAGTTGGGAGACACAAAGTTGTGGAGCCCCAGTGCATACAGCCCAATCTCAAAGGCGCAGAGGTGAAGGTTGCGGTGTGGTCCCTGGTGCCCACCACTGGAAGAAGGGTGGGTGAAGATGGAGGTACTGCTGTTTCCACCTGCTTTGATAAGGACTGTCTTGGCCAATTCGAAGTAGAAATGAGCAGCTGCCTCTGAGGGCTGGTTTGGGACATGTGGAGCATGGCTTTCCAGCCTCCTGCCTTTATACCTAGAAGAAAAAAGACAGAGGAACCTTTACAGACAGCAACAAGGACTCCGAGTTCACCAGCTGGAGTGCAGAGTTCCTGTTTTTAGGAACTGTTTTTAGAAGTCCTGTTTTTAGAAGCAGCAAACACTCCCAAGCAAACACTCCCTGATGCACACATGCTAGTCCCCTGACATCAGGCCTAGAAGTTTCCTCCAAGCACTGGTATCACTCCTCACCTGCCAACTTCCACAGTCTTTGCACGGGCTCCCCCGCTGGCTCTCCTGCTGCCACTGGAAGAGGAAGATCCCAGCGAATCACTTGAAGAACTGCTGATGCTGTCACTGTCCTGTCCTCTGCCCCAGGATGTTGTTGCCCACCCTCCACGTAGCGGACGCCGACTGAGTGTTGGAGAGCTGTCAGAGGTGGTTTCAGGAGCACTGCTGTCAATACTTGCCATGCCTGTCACACCAGAACCAACACACTCATGTCACCAGGGTTGGTACATGCAGCACGGGTAAGTAAACCCCTAACCACATCATCTGCACTCCCAACTACAGTCCCTGTCAGTGATTTTTGATTTGCTACTGCAGGCTTGCTGGATGAGTAGAAGGAACTTAAGAGTCTGGTTTGTGAGTTTGACTCTCTTACAGCTGCCAGGCCTTCAACTTTGCAAAATAAGAGAGATTAAATTATCAGTCAGTTTGGCCACAGATAGCAGGGTCATTTTGCAGCTATCGAAATAAAAAGCAGAAGAGTCCAAGAGCAATGTTTTGGTTTTCCCCTTCTCACTATCCCAACCTCTCACTCCATCTGCCAAGCTTTGAGGTGGAGAGTAACACCACTAAGCAAATCTACAGAACAAAGTCAAGTTCCACAGATTGTATGAGGATGAAGAAAACCCTTCTGGTGTGTGCTGCTGAAGGTTCTTCACATCCTTATACCCTTTCTGAGAGAAGTGCAGATGCAGCAGCTCCTCTGCATTTCTTTCTGGACCCACGAGCACAGTGCTCTGCTCCCAGAATCCAGCCATCCTTCAGGCTCCACAGATCTAATCCATCACACAGAGAATATCTGCTGTGAGAAAGGTATGGTACCTGGCCATACAAGAGAAAGGCAGGAAATCTGTGGAGAAAAACCTCCTTTCTCCATCCCAAACATCTCGGAGACAATCAGCTGCTTCTGGAGTTGAGGAAAGGCTGACAAGTGGAATGGAAGAGCAAGAGAACTGTTGAAACCTCATTAGGTTGCCTAGCACAGCAATAGATGTATCAAGTGGTCAGTTCCTACCTGTGTGCTTCTTCTTCTGCCTGACAGGTGAGCCCCAGCATCTCCCATTGTAGCCACCCCTGTTTCCCAGGGCCAGGCGACTGGGGACCTTTCCCTCTTGTTTCAAGACAGTGGCTTCAGTGGCTGGCTCACAGGGTGACCTCTGAGAGCTCTCTGCATGAACAAGAGAGGGATCAGGTAAAGATTCTGATTCATTTCATTCTGTAACCAGATGTGGGGCCACATAAATGACAGGAATATCAAAAGATGCAGGATTTTTATAAAAGGAGTGGCACTTATGAGCAAGATTATCTCAGTTTTCTTCCAGTGTTAAGCATATCACCTGATTCCAGTAACATTTCATCACCTTGAAATTTGTAAAATCTGCTGCAACTACAGAAAAATTTTAGAATAAAAATGCTCCAATCCTAAACTCATTGCAGTCAATCCCAGCTAGTATTGATCCCTTTGGGAGGACATGAGAGCATCTGCTTCCCATCAGCTGGAAATGTATCTGATGTTTCCCACCAAAATGGAGGCACAGCTTGAAGAAAATCACATTTACCTCTAATGTTTTATTGCACAAAGGCACCTGACTGCTTCCCAAACAGACACAAACATACAGTTCCAGAGCTGCAGTGATAATAGAAGGGTTTCAAGAACAGCCCTTACAAAAACACCTCTTACCCTGTGCACTCTTGTCCACAAAGTTCTCAGGACTGCTCTGGACTGCAGTGTTTACAGCAGCTTGCTGAGTGACAGAAGTCCCTGGAAGCTGCTGGATAGCTGCAGTGGACTGGGCAGCATGTTTGGAAGGAGATTTTTGATTTGCTACTGCAGGCTTGCTGGATGAGTAGAAGGAACTCAGAGTCTGTGGTTTGTGAGTTTGACTCTCTCTGTCCAGGAGTTTGTCTAAAATCTTTAACAGCAAGGAAACAAAACAGAAGAGCTTAGCAGAAGGGTAAGAGAACAGGCATTACACTAAGATATAAAGTACCAAATCAGCTTCCTGGTGGACACAAAGTCCCATTTTTTTGAGAGAAAAATAATATATCCTCCAGAAAGGCATCATCTTCCTGTACCAAAGGTCAGCAATACACAGTTGAGAGCCACATGGTCTGTATGACCAAGGCAGCAAAGATTCACTCATACTCAGTAATAATCCCCTTTTTACTTCAAATTGCCACTGCCTTTACTTAAAAACCACCCACAACTGACAAAGAAGCAATCCTAGCACATCAAGGACAGAAGGTAGGAGTCTCTATTTAGTTGTGGCAGTAACTATACGTTCTTGTTTATGTCACCACCTTTCTGTGCTCACCATTCAAAAAATCCTCTTGTACCACTACTGAGAAACTGGTGAAGCCACTAGAGAAACTGCCTTCTACCTGCCTACAGTAACACTATCTTGTCCTTGTTTATTACACTGTTGGGGAGCAGTGCATGACCACATTTTATGGGCTTGTCCACTTCTATTTTTCATCTTTCTCCACATGAAATAAGCACTATGCATGTGACAGCATTTCTGACTGACATCATTGGGTCCCTGTGATTCTCTGGAGAAGGGTACAGCAAAAAGTGCTTCTCTTGTAGGAGGACAGAAAGACACTACTAATATTTTTGTTGGGTAGAAGGATTTCTGAGTATGAAAGATTAACAAAACCCTTCCAGAATCAGGTTTTGATCATTTTATCCTCCTTTTAAAGAGGAGCATTTTACTGTCTTTCTTGCATGGGGAATTCAGGCACAGCTGGACTGAACTAGCATATGAAAGAGGTAAGAGGTTAAAATCCAAAGGCTTTGCTAGATAAACCCTTCTGCAAGCCAACATCCCTGCAGCAAACCAGAATCAATGCTCAGAGCACACACACAATGCACACTGAAAACTCCTGGGACAAAGGATTTTCTTTAGGCAGGTAAGCAAAAACATTAAAAGCCCTGAGAATTTGTCTCTCAGCTGGACCTTAAGAAACCTGTGGAAAGAGGTTGCTCTTTCAGGGCAATCCACCTGTGCAATCACACTTTGAATCACTGGAAAATGATAAATACCACAGCAGAGCTGGTAAATCATCAGTACTTGGCACAGTAACTTATGCTCCCTGGCAGCACTACTAAAGCCATCAAAACCCAAAGATGGTTTGCTCAGCACCTCTCATTCTCCTTTTAAAGAGAAACTCACCTTCTTCAGCTTGGACTGATCATCCTTGTAAGTAATCATCAGGACTAGTGCCAGATCCCCTTTCTCCCTTCGGGTGCCTTCACACAGCAGAGGATGTTCTGCTTCACTGACAGTTGTTTTCATGCCTGCAGGCCAGAAAAGAGGGGATGAAGAGACAAGTGAGCCCAAGGGACTACACCACATCCTGAGCATTGTCTACACCTCAGGCTATTTCCTTCACCTTGCTGTTGCAGGCAAAAAAAAAAGGTTTTTTCCTTTTTTCAATATTTTGACGTTAATTTCAGAAATAGGTCATGAATAAAGAGGAGCTGCTGTCTGTCCCCAGAATACCAAGTTTGTTACAACTGTCAGAATAACCAGATCCTAAATATGCCACGGAAAAGAGTCCAAACAAGCCCATGAATCCACCCTGAAACACCTTTCCAGTTCCTGTAGGTGTTGCACAAAGCCAGCATTCCCAGACCATAAAGAATCCATCTTCCTGCTTTCAGACACGAGACCACACAAGACAGATCTTGTTTAATCCACTCTCTTCCTTTTTGCTTTAAAACAGGCATACAGGTATTGTCAGCATAACACATATATTCACTGCCTTGTATCTGAGGCTGATGAATGAGGCAAGAATTATGCTAAGATCCTGAATTACATGATAATGCCTGCCAGTACCTTTGCTAGTCTTTTACTATCACTGTCTTACCTCTTTTGTGCTCTCAAATTGACCATCTCCACAAAAGCACAAGCAATGCATCTTCCACAAGAGAGGAGCAAGAAGAAAGCTAAAATTCTTGTTACTACTTTAATGTTCAGTTCATGTACCATATCCTCCTTCAATTTTTCACAGCTTTGCAAAGGCACATCAACTTCTGCAGCTGGTTCTGACAAACTGTGCAAGCACTTTCATTTCTGCACCAAACAGGAATGAACCACTAACTCTTACCATCCAAAATGAGGCAGAATGTGGAACATGGATGAAGAAAGACTTGTAAAATATTCTTACCAAGAGCAGCAACAGCTGCCTCAAAGCCAAGCTCTTCATCTCCAGGCATTTCATTATTCCAGTTACGGCTTGGGGGTCTAGAGCCTGTGGGAGAGACCACTGAAAGGAGACACCAGAATTAGTGCTCAGCTTTCAAAGCTAGTATTTGAAGGGCAAAGCCATTTCTAAGAACTTTCTGAATTTGCAGAGCTTCCTGTGGTCATCTTCCTCACCTTATACCAGTTGCAAGACCACGGCACTATCTTGGGTTTGGGCTTTTTCCCCCCTTTCTGTCTCTAAACTCAGGAGGCTCCAAACCAGGCAGATATATGAGCAAGTCAGTCTTCTAATCCCAGGTGGTTGTGGTCTTTTTTTAAATACTAGATTAGCATCCCCTGAACATAACAACCAGCATAAGAGTAGAAAAGTCAGTCATTTACAACTATTTTACAACCACACAGAGTGTGTGGAAACATGGCAAGATTCCAGTTGTTTTCAAACGTAAGCAGAAGGAGAGACGAGAAGCACAAGCACGGAACAAGATTACGTAGCTCTTATATAAAAGACAGTTCCTCTTTGAAAACCCTTCAAGACCTGGCATCTCAGAACATGCCCTTCTCATGCTCAAGCCAATGCAGATGGTACCTGGAGTGCAGAGGACATCAAAGATGAAGCTGGCCAACATGAGAGGCAGGACAGGACGGTAGTCACACAGCGTCCCTTCTCGCAGCTCTTCAGCTCTCCCTCGAATCGTGTTCATCTCGTTAGTGCCCAAGGGAATCTTCTTCAAGAGGGCTGCAATCTCAGACTCCTGATATGCCAGCTTCACCTGGTGGGATCCACAAGGAAACAGAAGAAGCTGTCATCAGCTCAGGCCCTGTGGACAGTGGACAATTTTTCTCCTCTACATAAAGTACAGCCACGGTTTTTATTGGACCATTCAATTATAGCAGCTCCTTATAGACACCTTCACCCTTCTCTCCACACTGAGTTTCAAACCTGATACAAGACTTGCCTCGTATTTACACACAAATTTTGGGTTTTTATCAAATTATCAGTCTTGAGCTGCACGCAGGAAAAAACTCACATGAGCCTTTGTAAGAACATCAGGAGAACTGTTTGACTGGGTAAATCAGTAGAAAAGGTGATTACTCTAGGAAGAAAGGAAGCTATCTTGAGTAGCATACCCATCTCATAATCTTATCATCAGGCCATAACAAGTACAGATAATTAGTGTAACAAGTACAGTTGGTGGATACCTAGCAACAATAGACACCTCCAGGGACTGCACAACCCTGCACTGAAAAGCAAGGTGGCTGTAAAGAACAAAGACAAGATTTTAACTGGACAATTTTTTTTTTCTCTTAACAGGAAGCCTGATAGCAACCAAGCAGTGTCCCAAATAACATGCCTGCACAGTGAGTGTTCACTTGCCAACAAATCATCAGTATTAGCACGAGTCACCATTTTCAAAGGTGTAACAATTGCACCAACTCACTCTAAGGAGTAAGTTTCAAACCATTTCACCAATGCAAATAATTGGACAACTGCATCCACAAATGGCTTTATTTTCCCCAGATGAGCCAGGCAAACTGGACACATATTTAAGGTAAAAAGTAAGCTGTTCTCATAAAAATAATATATTAACAAAGCATTCTGTACTCTAAGATTCTGTGAGCTATTTTCAAGCCTGTAGCTTCATGTGAAATCTAAGGCTTGTTGACACATGAGGTCTGAGCTTCTGTCAACCAAGGTAACACAAGATGAAATGATCTTTCTCATTATTTTTTTGGCAGAATGAGTGCTAATGGGATGTGTTGACAACCCATTTTGTCCCAATGAATTTTAAGGTAACATATAAAAGCATAACCATACTTCAGGAGCTGAAATGGAAAAAAAAACCCACAAATGCAAAACCACTCAAGCAGAATAAAGTTGCTTACAGACACTGCCTCTGAGATCTTTCCTACCTCCAGAGCCTTTGTAGAGGCAGGTGGTCTCTGCAGCTCCAGAGCAAACATTCCTATTTGGAAGGCCAGGTTGTGATACTCCAGCCTCTCACTCAACACAGTCAGCAAGAAAGCAGCTTTAGAGAGGGTGTTGGTTGCCATCCACGTCTGCTTGCTGGTTGACACCTTGTTCTTTTTGCCCTGTTTGAGGAGGAATTTGTCAACAGACAGTTTCCTACACATCCTAAATGACTCCACGCCTGTTCTCCTACCCTTTGCAATAAAGAACACATTTCAATTTTATTCCCTTTGTTGAGGAATCACAAATCCCAGTGGTTACTGGTGACCATCATTACTTCCCCTCTCTCACTCAGCCCAACACAGTGGAAGAGTGGCCTGTTGATGAGACATATGTCCACTATTAAACTGATGCTGTGCTGGCAGATGTTGCATGCCTCACTCTTCCAAGGGAGCCCTTCCATAAAAACACTGATAATGCCACTAACAAGTGATTTTCTCTAAGTTTATACTTATTTATTTCCTCTTCAACCCTCTATCCTGAAATAGCAAAACTTCTAAGGTTTCCTGCGGTGGACATCATGAAATAGGAGACTATGGTTCTGGAGAGAAACCAAAAAGGGTCACAGAGTTTCACAAAAATCAAAACTTCTTCTGGTTGCTGTATCATCTCACAGCACACACAGCAGGTCTCAAACAAAATATCCTTTGCAGATGATATTTAATAGGGCGTTTTGTTCAAGTGATTTTACATAGATTGCCAAAGCAGCTGAGGCTTTTAACAGACAAACCATGCCTCTCTCTGAAGCATAACAAAAAGTGAAGCAGTATTCAACTACACTTGAGTTTCTGGAGACTCCAAGTCCTGCTGAATGGCCCCTTATTTTCTTTCTCCCTTTCACTCACCCCCACATGCCCAATGCTAAGCCACGTTAGTGACATCCAGAGAAGTTCAACCCAGAGGAAGTGAAAGGCAGATGAGAAATGCCCATGCATGCTGCTGTCCCCATCCCACACGTCCCTTCTAACTTACTCTCTCCCCCCAAAACTGGACAAGCTCTCTCTCTACCTTAGTTGGGGGCTGCTCCACTTTGAGATCTGGAGGGTTGGCCAGCAGGTCCCTGGCCAGCTCCACAGTCAAGCGGCAGGCTTCACTGCTGTACCCGTGTGCATAGAGGGCCTCTGCACAGGCAAACAGGATCTGCAAGAAAGAACAGACAGTCAGACCCCAACCACCCTCCCCCAGGCTGGCCCTAGCCTGCTCAAACCACTTCTCACAAAGACTCTGCAAACACAGGTCAGAACCAACTTCAGCAGCAGGTGTTCTCAGACTCCTTGCCTGGACCTTCACCATTGTGCCTTTAAGCACTCCCCTAAAGAGCCTTCTCTTCCATGATTAAGTCCCATCCTCTCTCCAAGTACTACCAGAGATCAGAAAATAACTCAAAAAAAAAAAACCCCTAAAATGCAAACTGACTGAATATATCTCCATGCATCTCCATTTCACCTGCTTTCTCAATATAAGTGCAAGCCCTAAACATATTTTGTGGTTAGGAATGAGATGCAGCATGGCTTTCCAGAGAATTTCTGCTTACATGGCTGGAATGAAATTTTTCCTGTTGCTGGGCATGTCTTGGTCTTATTTTTAATTTCAACTCAATTTTGCCATTTCCAAGAGTGAGACTAGGTGAAACGCATTCTGCAATTGTAAATTCCATTTTCTAAATTATAAAATCTGTAATTTACATTTGCAATTCCTGCAGTGAGATGGGATCAGCTAAAACTGGGACACACGTGAGGTTAGCAGAGAACCAGGAAGCCAGATTTGTGGGAAAGAGGGATGTGTGAGACTGCTGCATTCAGGCTGGAGGCATCTTATGATACAATGGGTTACGATGACATTATAATTAAGCACTTGATTTAATAACACACTGGATTAAGTGTGACAGCTAGGAGGGTGGCAAGATCATGACATATACAAAACACAGAACTGAACCCCAGTCTTTGGAACCAGATTCTGCTCACCTCCATCCGGTTCTCCTGCTCCAGAGGCTTTATGCCAGCAAATATATCCTGCTCCTCTTCATTTCCCCCTTCAGCTTTGTCATCATCTTCCTTGGCTACCTCTTGTGGATTCAGATAGTATACCTGGTAATCATCTTCCTCTTCTCCATCATCCCCTCCCCCAGCTGCACCATTCTCTCCCACTTCTTCTGGCTTCAGGCTCACACCACCACTGTTCTCATCCGCAGAAGGAAGGTCATCATCACCACTGCCCATTTCCCCCACGGGATCCTTGGGCGATTTCTTGCCCGTGGAACCACTCCTGATCCTGGGCTCGGGTCCCTCAGAGAAGTACACCCCACCGTCCTCCTCAAAGGCATCCCTGTAGCTCCTGCTCAGGGGGCTTTCTGTGAAACTGAACGTGTTGCTGGCTTCTGCCCCCAGAGCCAAGCTGCTGTCATCCAGGCTCAGCTCTGCCAAGTCAGGCTCCAGAGAGCTGTCCTCGCTGCTCATGCGACGCTTCCCGCCGTGTTTGGTGGCCAACCCCTTGCTGACTGGCAGCTTGGCTTTGCCCACTGCAGTCTTGTAGACAGCTTTGTCTCCTTCTGCAGAGAGCCTCCTCAGAACCCGCTGCGGCGTTTCCGAGACCGCTTTCCGCTTCCCGGTGGGTTCTTTGGGCCGGACTGCTGGCTCCTGGGGAGAGGCACGTAGCCTGTCCCCAGCCTGCAGACACGGGCCACCAGCCTCCTGCCCGTGGCTCCTCCCGACCTCGCAGGCAGTTTCTGCACACTGCAACCGGGAGCTCCTCTGCTGGATGGCCTTCACCCAGCAGAAGGAGTTCTTCTTGTCGGTGCTGCTGTAGGTGATGCCAGGAATGGGATAAGCTTCCTCCCAGTTGAAGTAACAGGCTTCCACGGCTGGCTTGAAACCCTGGAAGAGCTTCTCCAGGGATTTCTTGTGCTGACCCCTCTTGACGTTATCGATGACTTTCAGCTGCCACTGTCTGAGCTGCGAGCAAAGGTCCCTGCGCCTGGGGGAAGTGAAAGGAGAGGTGAGACACAAAACGCAGCTGCAACAAACCACATCTTACACCTCCTCCTTCTGGGCAGAAACATCTCCTGCTGGATTAAGTAAAGGCAGCATTAGGGAGAAGCCAGGCTGAAAAAAGGCAACAGGGATGCTAACAACCAAGCCCTAGACAGGCCCATGGTACAGAAACAAAACACAAACAGCACCAACACGATACAAACCAGGAGGCTTCAAATTAAATACTGCCTGCCTTGTTTGCTTATCTTCCCCAAATTCAGTATCAGTTATGTGAGCTTCAGCACCCCGAAAGCAAGGAGTGCCAGTGGGAGCTGCTCTTGGAACACTGACACAACAGCTGTGCAACAACCCTGTGAATGATTCCAGACAAAACACTCTGAAGAGCCCACCCAGGGCCCACCCAGGGAAGCACAGTGCCAGACAGGGCCACCAAATCTACCTCCCCAGCACTTACCTCTTTACCCTGAGGTGCCTCTCTAGAGCCCAACAATTTAATTGAGGCTGTAGCAGGCTGTCCTCTGGAGACTAAGCTGTTGTAAACCCACAGGCACAGAACAAGCAAGACAAAGTAAATGACGTTATTTCAAAGCACCCCGCAGAAGCAACAAGCTGGTAGGGTTATACAGACTTAAATTACACAGCAGTTAGTCCCATGCCCCACATTACCATGGGAAGGACAAAGCCATTTTGCATTTCCCAGCTCCAGCTCTCACACAGCACAGGAGCAAGGCAGTCCAAATGGATTAAGCATTTGGGTGATCGAATTGGAGAAAAGACAATTCTAGAAATTGCACCAAGTCTCTCAGCCAACTGCCATCTTGTCTCTGCCACAGAGTTCAGAGATTTGAGGGACAAGCCCCACAGTTCTAACCTCTCTAATTCCCTATCAAAAGCGAAACAACAACACAATCAAATGAAAAGGGAGTGACCCAACTTAGGGTACCCAAAGGGTATTAGGACAAAAGGGGCTACACAAAATGGACTGCTCCTATTTATCCATTCAAGACAGGAATTAACAAGGGAGTAGACTGCTAGGGCTTAATCAAGGAGAGTATTCTCAGAAGGAAAAAGAAGAGGGAACTACTTGGGAAAGGTAACCTCAGGATGAGAGCCTGCAATGAATTAGGAATGAAGTAGCAAATCTTCTTATGATTCACTGGAAAGAATATCAAGGTTGGGTGGGAGAGGGTTCTCCTTGATGGCTATTCAAACTCCTAGAGAATAAGCAATCAAGCAGGAGCATTTCAATTATGCATGAGCTCACAGAGGAGATCTGAGCAAACTTGAGCTGTGCCAAATAACTCAAATGCAAATACCTATAGAACAACTTCATACTTTATTAAAAGCCCAAACCTTTTATGTTTTTTTCTATGTGATCTGATTGATGCCTGTATTTATTTTAAGCTTCACTCCCAGTTGCCTACAGTTTTTTGACTTGTCTTCATCTCCCATATTTAGCTACTGCATGTTATAAACTGCATAAGAGAAAACCTGCATCCATTTTAGTGTCCCTGATGTGCCCGATCAAGAGGGCATTTTATTAATGTTACACAACACTTCAGAGAAAGCCAACCCTGTGTTGAAAATGTCACTGTGTTGAAAATACCACCTGTTTCCATTTGTTCTAAAAAACTTTTTTACAAGCACTTACAGCACATTAAACTAATTCAGTACATTTTACACTCCACACTTTGCAGCTTAGACATGCAAAACAAATTCCTACAAAGCCAACAACCACAGCATCTCATCACAAGCCCCCAGTACCTCAGCTGCTATTCAGCTAAATAGATAGGAGGGATTTACCAAAGGGATTTACCACAGATTAGAAACCTGCAGAAGCCTCACATTTTTCTTCAGACAACTGAAAACACTGCCTGAAAATCATACACTGTTTACCAACACACTGCAGAGAGCAAACTCCCTCAGAACACAGAAAGCAAGAAGTGGCTCATCTTGAAGCAAACACTGAATGATTGGGCTAAACAGAAACCCATTAAACTGCTGAATAGTTAAATTTAGAAAGCATTAAAATTTATTTGTAGCCAGTGTTATTATTCAAAGAAATGTTCTCCAGTGGGACATCGAAATGCAGAATTACACTCATATGTAAAAGAACTCTCAAGAAAAGAACGATTCACACTACGTGATGTTGCAAAAGCAAGCAGCAAGAGCAATTAAATTTTAAAGTAATTATAATGCTTTTGAACCTTAGACAACAGACAGTCTAGAAGAATTAATGGCTGAAGAGGTCATGACACAAACACAAGAAACCTACAAGAAGGAACTCGTGAGCGCGCTTGAACGTCGCAGAACCCAGTGACTGGGTCTGATTCTGGCACTCACCTCTGTGGACTAATAGTTGGGTCAAGGACAGCCAACCTCCAAAGGACCACCATCTCATCACACATACTTGCACAAGCATGAGCAGCTACTTCTGACTGACCATTGCTGCGTCCCGTGTGCCCGCTGGCGCTGCTGTGCGACGCCGACGTCCGCACGCTGTACCACCAGCCCGTGATCTGCAGGAGATGATGTTCAGTGGGGCTGAGTGGTGGTGGTGGCCACCAGCCCAACCCCTGCTCTCAACCTCGTAGCCACAAGTATATGGGAGCTGTAGCCAGTTTTCATTCGAAGGCAAAACCACTGTAAGCATTACTGGTGTTGGGGTTTGTATTGGTTTGTTTCTTGGTTTGTGAGAACTAAGGGCCTCTCAGAACTTCTCTGCTAGAAGGCATGTGCCCACAGAATAAAACACTCACAGCAGGTTGTCTTGCTAGAGGCCCTCAAAAGTGAACAATTGTGATAAATGAAGCATTTCCTTTCCTCTGCTCAAAGCTGATGTATGTGACAGAGCAGTAAGGATACTTACATTGCAATTTATCTTACAAAGTGAGATCAGTGTCTTGAACTTTCAAAGGAAACCTTCCTCCTAATATTTTTTTAAAACATCAGAAAATGTACTACTTAAACCCATCAAAAGATATCTTCTAGAAAAATAACAAAAGAATCTGAGATTCTACCACCCAACATATACTTTTAGTTTTTATCAAAACGACAGCTCATATGTGATGTACTTTGTTTAGGAGAAAACCATTAAAAATTAATCACCCTGACTATGCAGAAATCAAACCCAATGTGCTGAACAAAAGAGTTCAGACTCCATATATTCATGCTAAGAGGAATGAGATATTTGGGGGATTTTGCTACCAAAGCATCACAGGAGCAAACTGTAACACCACTTGAGCATGGCCATGACACATACAGACGATAAAGAAAATTATTCCCCCATGGATTGTACAGGCACATGGCACACATCTTCCCCTCCCAGAGGAAAGAGATTTGAATACCTGCTCATAGTTGAGACACTGATCAGTCAGAATCTCCAGCAAAGGAGCTGCATTGCTGTCCCGTCTCTTAAACATTTCCCGCACGATGGAAAGGAGGTTCCAGATGCCCTCAGGCTCTCTTCCTCGCAGGGGCCGTAGGAGACAGGCCCACTCTGCAGCAGCTGGGGGCTCCGTGGAAGAGAGATACATTGAATTCACATCACTGTGGATAAAACAGAAGAGCAGGCATGAGGGGAAAAAAAAAAATCATGCACAGCCATACAAAATCCTGAGTCTATTCGACATCCAAGAGTACATTTGCGCCTTTCAACAGACATGCAGAACCTAAAAAAAGAGAAGATGCATGAGACTGAGAACACCACACAAACAAGGTGTTGAGCAAACACAGTGTGCTCTACTGAAATAACACTGGCTAAGATATGCAAAAATACAGTCCAGAAGAGCAACTGTGAAATTAAGAACCCTTCAGTCCATGGCATCGCAGAAATGTAAGGGCTACAGGGTGAATGAGCTTACAGATCACACCAATTCCCCTCAAACAGTTACCTGAAAACTACAGGAGTGGGTCCACAGAATTTATGAAGGGTTTTCTTGATGTTGTCACTCAGAGTAGATTCATCTAAATACCAGGTGCTTTGATCCGATGCAGAAGGTCCAGCAGTGGGATCTTGACAAAAGAATAATACATACAGAGTCTGCAGGCTTGGAAGGTATTTTCCTCTGTCTGCCCAGCCACAGAGGCTATAGGGAACAGAACTTACTATCCAGAACTACCTTAAAATGTTATCCCAACACTATAGGAATCACTGACAACACTAAACAGGGAGGGAAAACTGGCATGAGAGCACCACAACCAGTGGGACCAATTCAAGGATTCTGCCAACAGAAACCTCAATTTCATTGAGGAAAGATGCAACCTTCTGTACCTGGGACAGAAAACCCCATCCAGCAGTACAGAATGAAAGCCAAATGGTTGAGTAGCTGGTAGGATTTGGTGATTATGTTGGGTGCCAAGCTGACACAAGCCCATGGAAAATTTTCACTGAAAACATAAAACAAAACAAAAACCAACCTGCAAGCTGGGCTATATTAAGAAAAGCACAGCTAGCTGATTTAAGGAAATTGGTTTATTCCCCTCCACCTGCCTCCGGTCAAGTTACACCTGAAATACCCAGTTTTAGGTCCCCCAGTCTAGGAACAACACTGAGAAACCAGAGAGGATAATGTGGAGGAGTACCAAAGATAGCTGGGGCTAGAGAGCACAGAAGAGACTGAAGATGGGCTAATTTAATCTAAAAAGGAGAGGGTGAGGGGTGATCATTAACAACCTACAGCTACTTGAAATCACAAACACAATGCAGACAAACTCTTCCTGGTAGAAACTGCTAAAAAAAAAAAGAGTATTCATACTGGACATTAGGAAAGAAGGCTTGACCAAAAAAGGGTAATGCAGCACTAAAATAGGAATACTCTGTAATATCAAAGTAATGGCAATAGAGTCCCTTCTGTGTGTGACACAGATGGCTGAAGTAAGATCTAGTAAGGTTACCTGGGGCTCCACACACTGTGTTGATGGCAGTAGACTGAGAAGATAACAGCTCATCCAGCAACCGCTGAGCTGTCGGAAGAATCTGAAAACATGAAGCAAACATTGAATACACAGTGTTTCTTATCCTCATATACCCAACCAAAGCTCTGCCTGGAATTTCATGCCTGAAGCATTCTCATGATTTCAAAAGTATTAAATACACACAGCCATGTTTTCAGAAAGGACCATAGAGGGAGCTAAAGATTACCCAATGGCAACCCAGCTGTTCCTCTGTCTCTTTGCCTCTCAAAGCAAATCTACATGCAAGGCTGACTTCCTACTTTCATAGACTAAAAAGTAAACAAATACATCACAGGTTCCTTTCATATGAGTTCCCTTCTCATTTGTGGAGAAGTAGGAGCCCACAGAGAGTGGTACTGCAGCTAATTTTCAGTGATACAGAAGTGACTGCAGTCAAGGTCACCATTTTCCTGCATTTTGTTCTTTATTCCTCATTCCTAAATAATTTCTTTAAGGCCAAGCTAATGGGAACAAGCTATAAAATACATCTGTACCTAACTTTTGGGGCAGACTTTGGCTTATTTGCTGTCCTGTTAGAAAAGGGATTATCTAAATATTAACTCAGGCTCAAGAATAAAACTAATGCAATTTCAGCACTAATGATAGTTTCTGGCCACCTTGTGGTATAAGCACAGAAGGCACACACCTAAATGCAAAATCCTCAGTAAACCCTTTATTTGCCCTTCTGAAAGAAAAACACTCAATAGAAAGTGTTTTTACCCAAACTATGCCTAGGCTGGAACTGCAGATCCTTTAGCATGCCCACTTAGAGCACATTAGACCACACAGCTAGGGTTTAAATGACTTGTAACAGAGCATCTGATATCCCCCCCACCTCTCCACTTATTTTAAGTCATTACAAAGCAGAGAAGTCACAGGTCTGGGCAATATCACACCTTAAGGCTGAAGTCTCAGGGCCCTACAGTGACTTTTCCTTCAGGCATTTTTTTGCCTAGTATTTAATTGCAGGAGTACTGGCTTCATGAAGGGAAATAGCTCTTGGTAGGAAAACTGAGTAAGTTGATTCTCCAGTTGCTGAGAATCACTGACATCTTCACACCTACAGGAAAGCTTTTTCACAGAGATTCTGAAAACACCTCCTTATCTAGCTGCATTCCTATAGACTGTCATCCCTTTACACTTGACAGTAATTCAGCATTATATTACCATGCCATAATGCCATTCACAAGCTGGAAACAAGGATAAAATGGAACAATCTGTCCAGCCTACTCTCATTTGACATCATGTCATCAAAATATGGGGTCCCAAGGTATCAGAGTATCTATCTCCACTCAGAAACCTTGAAGGGGACTGTTGGAAGAGTTTGAGGCCTTTCTTGTTTTTTCACAACACAGGTTAAGATGCAGCTGCCAATAAAACCCAAACTCTTCTGTTGGGCAGCATCCATCAGATTATCTGGCAAGATAGTAATAATTAAATTAATGTGTTCCAGATGTTCCTGCATGCACAGCTGCTACACATGACCAAAGGAGAAATAAACCCTGTGAAAAGGAGCAGACACAGAATATTTGAAAGCAAACAACCTGCATGTCATTCAGGGAACAGGTACCACCTGTCAAACCCCTCCTTTTGTAAGCACCAGACTATGTCACACAAAGCTCCCAGCCCTGAAGGAGAGAAAACCTTTTTCTGCTAGGTAATGCACCAAGCAGCACACACTATTGATGCTGAACAGCCAGCAACAAAAAACACAGTATTTTTTAACACTTAGATATCCTATGATTACTCTATTCCCTCTCATAAGAAGATTAAGCTATTCTTTTGCTAGATTGTCCTTTAAATTTTCTACAGAAATGGGAATGTCCCAAGCACAGCACTATAATATGAATTTTAGGTACATCCTGACATTAATCTAACCCCTCCTTAAGACATTAAGCACACACCACTGTGATGTGACAGCAGGCCAGTTTTTTTCAACTTTCTTTGGTTGAAACAGCATGAAAAAAATGTGTCAAACCCTCATGTTTTTAAAGCAAACATTTCACAACCACTTCCTCGTGTATTCTGTGCAAGCCTTTTTGGCAGATGATATAAATGACCTGATCTTGCACAACATAGACATTTAAGGAATAAGGGAGCTGATTCTGTCTTTGACTAATACAATTTAATGTCTGTTACTTTCATTAACCTAAATTATTCTTATGAATCATCAAGAGGCTATACTGAGGGAAGTCAAAAGGTTACCACTGGGGTGCATTAGAAGGTGCCTGGATAGGGTGTGTTCAACACATCCCCTGGGTAGTCTGCTCCACTTAACTAACAAAACACACACACAAAAAAAGAGAAGAAACCTGATTTGTCCCAAGTTTTTCATCACCATGCATTTATTTTATTGAGTTTCATCTTCCATGAGCATATATAACCATGCTAAGATGAAAAGCCAACACTCTTCTTTCTCCTTTTAAGCCCCATCTTCTACTTGGCAACAAACTGTCTAACAACAGAAATGGAAACTTGAAAAAGGGCAAGAACTGCAAAATCTTCCTAGCAACTCACAACTGAATAGCACAACTGGTTCCACTGGTTCCCTTACAACAAAAGACACCATCTAAATTGACCCAGAATAAAGATTTGAAATTAAAAAAAAAAATTATTTAAAAATCATTAAAAAAAAAAAAAAAAGGCCCTATCAATTGTCCCCATTTACCTGTTGTGGAAGTTCACTGATTAGATACTGAGCAAATTTTTGCAATTGGTCTCTTTGCAGCCGAGACAAGGACTCAGAAACTGGTGCTCGTAGGCAAACTGCAGATGCCTGGAAAAAGAAAAGGAGACAAAGTCCCATTAACAGGTCAGACCAGGAAGCTGTGTCCACTGCATGGATCAAGTGCCATGAACAGTAGCTGTGCTGATGTATGTCATGCTTGGTCTTGATGGACAATTTGTGTTTCTGCAATTATGCAGTATGTTGCAGATAAGATGCAAATATGCTGTCCAGGCTGTATAAAATGTGCCTTTAAGAGTTTATTTCCAAAGAAACTGCTTTAACAGCTGTGCTTACGATCTGTTGTTGCTAGCAATTGCACAAATACTGGCAGGGATTTCACAAACAAACCTCTAAAATAGGACATTATTCTTTAAGCTTCTGGCAAACCAAGCAGCTCTGTGGGGGGTTGTTTCACAGAATCACAGCCACCTCATTTCCCTCATTAGAGGGGTTTTTTTTATTCAATCTTAAAATCAGTCTCTTTCCTTATCTTATAAAAACTTAAATGATAAAAAACAACACCACTAGTTTCTTAACATTTTTCACTCTACAGAACAAAACATGCCCAAATGGCACCTCCCTAAAATTTAACCTGGAAAAATGGAAGAGCAGTTTGATAATAAAGATTTGTTTGTACAGAGCAATACACCTTGGCTTGCAGCTTGCTAGTGTCAGTGGTCAATATATCCAAACATGAAAATCCTTTCACTATTATTTTTCAGGCAGAAGAACAAGAATGATTCTTCTCTAACACAGGACCCCAACTTGCTAAGTATAAATAATAGAAATGAAAATTTGTTCCTTATCCTCACTCTCCATAACCACCTTTAAAACTGAGACTAATAATTCAAAGCAGAAGCCATTTTTTGGCCAACTCTCTGGTCCTAAATACAGAAAGTATACAGATACTGATGATTTCTCAAGAGTATCAATTTAAGCCTATTACAATTGTCCATTGTGAAACATTAACAAGCTTCAGCAGGCTATTAGAACTTGATCATAAGCACGTTAGCTATAACATGTCCTGTGACAGCAGAAAATCTTCTCTTCCTTTCAGTCATCCAAGATTAATCCTTAATTATTCCTCAGCTTCCCAAAGACTGAGGAAATCAATCTCAGTGCAAGACTGAAACCTCAACTTGCGTATTTGGTGTGGATTCTAAACATTTTCATCAGGAGTTAGTTGGGATAAGAAGCACGAGCAGTCACATAAAAACATAAACTGATTGTTGGAAATCTGTAAGTCAAAATGACACCTTAGCATCTGTTAAAATGAACAGATGAACACAAAAGGCCAACGGTGCTCAAAATTACTTTCCCTCCGCACTCTGATCGGGCAACCTAAAGAAAGAGCTTTCAAATCCCACAATTACAGAGACTTTTAATAAAAGACTAAGTGCAGGCGACCTTCCACTCCTTGCAGAACTGCAGAAAGAATAAGTAATTCTACCATTGAAAGGAGAAACTCTGTGTAGTTTGCACCTTATCAAAGGAGCAGCTCAGAGCCTCAGATAATTCACCCTGCAGGCTGCAACCGCGAGCGCGGATTTGCAAAACCCAAGAACCATTTCCCTCAGGAAGTGAGCACGTTGCCTAAAACTGGGATGAGGAGAGCTCCAGAGAAGCTTCCTGGTCCTGTTTTCCATGGCTTACGTTGTGTATCCGGAAGAGGCAGAGCGCCACGACGTGAGCACACCACTTGGCCCCAGCTCCACAGGTGCAACTGCAGGAGGTGATCCGGCAGCGGTCAAACATCACCGCCACGTTGTACGCGCCTTTGGGGGGCACCATCTGGGGGGGTACCACAGTGGCACTCAGATGGAAACCTGCTCAAATTCAAAAAGTCCAAAATTAAATCTTCTGGGGCTCGGGAGCTGGCACCAGGAGTTGTTTAGGTATATGCCTTTTGAACGTGGTCAGCATTAATAACCACACAGTGACGGACACGGCTGGAGAGTCTCCAGCACTTGCTCCTTTCCAGTCAGCTATGGCAGAATATTAGCAGAGAGGTATAACATGTTATAAGACATTAAAAAATACCAGCTTTTAATATGTTTATTTGTTTCTATACTACTTTCTATTGATATTTAACAAAAAGAGCAGAACTGGGTAAAGCCATGAATGAGAAGTGCAGTTTTTATTACGGGGTCAAAGCCAGACTATAATATTTTCTGCATGATTTCTGTGTTAATTAACTCTGGCAACAATGCAGAACAGGCTAGGTGACTTCTTCAGAGTTACTTCCAAGTCGGTCAAGTTTCACAATTTTACAGTGAACTGAAGACAGTACTTACACCTGAACACTTGCACTTTGAAGCTTCAGGAGCTACCTGTTTCCCATTAATTATGTACCTCCTTGCAATCTTGCAAATACCCCATTTTTATAAACCATGTACTCAGAAAAACAAAAAATTAAAAAAAAATGCCCTTGTGCTTAGACTAAAATCAACAGGAAAGGGAAATTTCAGCAATTACACTTCAGTGAATCCAGCCCCATTATCTGTGATCAAACAAGACAAATTATGAACCTCATCTCAGGCAGGATGACAAGCAGCTTCCAGGCTTGGCTTCATGGCAACTCAAGTACAATGCACACCAGTTGTACTCACTGGGCAGCTCTCTTTCTTTTGTGGCTAGTCTCAAAATCAGTGTTAACAAAGCACAGAAAGCACCAAGATTATCAAAGCCATCACCAAAATTCAGCCTAACAATCTGCCTTGTGTGAAAAAATAGGGCTTGGGACAGATGACTGCAATAAGTTCCTCCATCATCCACACAGGGAAGTACATTATAAATCCACACTATTAAGTTTTTTTATTATGATATTGCAAGATTATTATAATGATGTTCTGAAGTGCACATGACCTACTAAATACCATCTGAAACAATGTGCACTCTCTCTTCCTCAAAATATAATCTCTGGGCCAATACAAACTTGTTCTTGCCTTGTTTAACCTTTCTATTTCTCCTGTTCACCAGAATTCAAATCCTCTTCTTGATGTGGGTGATTATTTTGATTAGTACACATAATGCAACTCAAATCCTTCAGCCATTTTAGCAATTGGAACAGAATCAAACAGAGTAAGGCATTCACACAAAATTACTGCACTGCTTATTACGAGCTGCAGTTCTAATTTATGTTCCCCACTTGGATAATGCAACCCAAACAGTTCAGCTAGTCCTTCTGTTACACTAGAACTATCTCAGGCTGATGCCAAAATGTCCTAATTTTCACAAAAGCAAATGAAGCATTTCACAAATTGGAACTGCAGTGAATAATAAGTATTCAAAAGGTGTTAAAAAAGAATGGGTCACAGCTACACCCTCTAGTTGCTAGGATAAAATTTTTATTTGTGTATGAAGACAGCTAACTGGTTAAATGCAAAGAGGATGAACAGTTATAAAAAGACAAAGGAAAATTAAGGACTTTGGGATGATACAGCACAAGCTTCAGTTCAGACTGTAGACTGATGAACATTTCTGCCACTGCTAATTCAAGTAGCTCTGCCCTACTCTTTTACACCACCAGTCTTGCTGTACTGAGCGACTGTTTGTGGGATAATACAAGAAACCATACACAGAGAAAATGGGGTTAATGATTACTTTGATCAGGAAAACCACCACAATTTAATTCACTGCACAGCTTCCAGAAGTGTGAGTCTGCAGGGACTGAAAAGGAGACTGTGAGGGGGACCATTCCAGAGAGCTTTAGCCCAATGCTACAGATACAAAAAATGGTCATCAAATTCTATTTGTTTGCAGTCAAAGTGCAACTGCTGTCTTCTCCTGCAGACCACAGTTCTTGCCCTCCTGCTTAAATGTGAAGAATCACACCTACTGCACATCTGGGCAACTGGCCACCTCATGGAGACATCAAAAATGTTCCTCCCTCCCACTCACCCACTGCTCCTGATAAGGCTTATCTACTCTGTGCATTACTCTCCATTTCCAAAACATCTGCATGTACCAGCACCATTCATTCGGCAGCTGCTTGTAACCCACCAGAAAAAAAACAACATGAGATCTATACATTATTCTTGGCACACTCCATTCCCAGAAGACTTCAAGAACGAGCTGCAGGTCAGAGGAGGTGCTCTGCTAGGAATCTCATACCCCTGATTACCACTTTTTTTAAATGCACCGTGGGCACAGAGCAAGCCGAGTGCTTCTGTGAGATCACTTGCACTTTCTACACAAAACTGCAGCCACACACCTTAAAATCATTTAGAGCAGACAACTGAAATTACATCCATCCCACCTGTACTGACCAGCTGATGACCTGCTTCCCACTCATGAAAAAAAAAAATTAAAACATTAACAATCCCTCCACTGCATAAAGTTCCACTGCTAAGAAGGAACTATAAAGGTTATTTCAAGTTAGTTCATTCCCTTCCACACACATAATCCTTTGTGAAGAAGCTCAGTATGTGTACTTTAGAAGTTCCTCCTTTTTATCATTCATTCCTCTTTTCCCCTATGCCTGTCCTCCTCCCCCAAGCACACATTTCCTAACCCTAACCTCTAGTCCTTGTTCATTTACATTGCTTTACACTTTCTTCCCTTTTTAATCTACTCCTGAAACAAGCTTTGACCAGTCTTAAATATTTCCCTCTTTCCCACTGTCAAAGTCCCAGGAATTACTGCATTTCAGCCAGCAGCATTTCAACTCATTTTGTCTCCCTTCAACATTTGCCTTCCTCAAGTTGAGCAGTTGCTTTGGAGGCCTCTCTCAGCATTTCAATCCTGACTGCACTCAAAAATCAGTTGAATCCTATTTAGTGGAGTTTTATTCATCCAAAATTACTCTGTCTCACTGACAACTCAATATACCTTATCTATGAGGAAGTACTTCACTTCCATGCCCAAGAATTCCTGCTGTTGTTATGACAATAGGCAAAAAGCAACGTTAAATTCTTTTAGATGCTTTGCCCCATATTCAGAGAACAGTTCATGAGTCCCTTGCAAGTTGTGCATCTCATGGACTATCTCATTCTCCTCTTCCTTTCCAAACTTATACCTTTTATTCCCTTTTTGAGGGTTCTTTACCTAAATTTATTCATTCCACTGACCACAGGTATTACTGGTACTAGCAACTAAACAGATCCATAAAGTTTCTATCCCTCATCACAGGACAATACAGGAACTTCTCCTCCTCAACATTACACAGCTTTTCATATGATCATTTAACTTATTACCACCAGGCTCAGTTCCCACATGCCAATTAATATTCTGATTCTGAAGCTTACACTTGCAGAAATAACAACACATCCACACTGACATGGCTCACCTTGACATACGACTGTCTATTTCACACAACACCTTCCTAACAGCTGTCACTGGAAAAGCCAGCTCAATATTAATTTTTACTTCAAAGCATTTAATGAAAACTTTAGAGTCCAATTCTTTGTTAAAGTTAAGATTAGTTTATAGAACCATCAGACATAAAAAGAACAAGATAAGTGAGGTGACCCAATAAAATCCACTGTCCAGCCCAGGGATTTCCTTCCAAAATACTATATGAAGAACTGTGATGTATTAATACAACTCCTTTGCTACAAGAATAATTACACCTTGCAAACTTGCTCTCCCATAAATGCACTTTAGGCAAGGCATTTGTTTAACCTGACCATTAGAAAAGCATGTCCTCTCTATCAGTGTGGAATTTAAGCATTGCACAAAGGCATCCTACAGACCTTTTTTCAAAACACTGAGACAGATTTAAGGATCTAATTTTCAGAATATTTCTGGCTTTTCACTCAGTTTCACAGCTGAGCTGACTGAGGCTGAAATAAACATAGTAGATAGCTCTACAAAGAACTCTACAAAGAACACAGGTGGCAGGGATTTTAGTCTAAGGTGCCAGAAAAGCTGGTCCTGAGACACAGTCATTGCACTGCTGTCCCTTTGCAAATATGGTTTTGGGAATGTGAAATGTCTAGAGATGTGAAGCAGCAATGTTCTTACCAATTTGGAGAGGGTCTTTGACAGCCCTCACCCGAAAGAGCTGCTCCCCTCTCTGGAACTCATCTGCACTCCCATTGGCCAAGCACGAGTACAACCTGCAAGAGATGGAACACAGCAGGATCAGTCTGGCTTGGAGAAACTTCACCCTCTGACTGCATTCCTTGTTGACATGGCTTTTGAAAAATCGTTGCTAATTTCATCTTTAAGATCAACCCCAGCCCTTTTCTGCCATTTCTCCATTACAATCCACCCATAAAAATCCTTAGTCTCTTCCTAACTTGGGTGTGTGTACAGCCACTGGCATTCCTGGGAATGTCAACCTATGGCTGTGAAAAATAAATTCATAGTCTAAAATTAAGCTTTTATACACAGCATAATAGCAATTCAAGGCCCGATGTTAGCATGCCACAGAAAATCTTCTTTTACTTCTAGATGAGTGAACTCAAGTGAGGATTTTTTACATCTGTGCTCATTAGAATAATGAGGAAGTGCAAGCAGCTTGCTGGCTCTGGTCCCCCACAGGTGATGTTGCCAATTACATCAGCACTCCTGACTTTACCTCCTCCATCTGATACCAGAACATGAGATGAATGCATCTAAGAAAATCAGTCTTTCTAAAATGAGTGTAGTGTTGCACACATTTGCAACAAAATTCTGAAATTCTGAATGCAGGGTTACATGGCCTCCTATAGTATAAATATAAATATCTATGTGCAGATATAAATATTTTGGTATTTTAATATACATCTATAAATACATTGGTAGAAGGTCTAATAGAAGAGCATTTGTCTATGAACTCACAAAATTTATGAGGAAACATAAGAAATACAGCAAGCTCTGGGACTGTACCCACTCTCACTGTGGATGTATCTGGTACAAGGACAGTAGTATCTGGCAAATTAAAGGGTGCTTTTTTTCTGCAGTCATTTACACACATAACCCACATGTGTCTCCTTTCCTGAGACATATGCAGGCCAGCCCACCCCAAAATAAACCCCCTGATCACACCACAACCCACAGTAATGCTACAAAATGCACATGGGAACTGCAGAAGCAGCAAACATATGGGACATCAAATGGCCAACAATTCTCTAGTGAACAGAACTCTTCCTTAAACCTCGATGCAACAGAAATAGTATTCCTTACCTGATATCTTCCTCATTTTCTGGGAAACTCCAGAAGGCAATTCGAAGCTGCAGTTGCTCAGGCACTGGAGGGTAAACTTTCTCCACCACCTCAAATGGAATGTGAAATGCAACCTGCTTTGCAGACAGTTCCACCAATGGGATCACCAGCCCATCTAGCAAGACAAGAACCAAAATGCAATCAGCCACGCAGAGAACAAAATTCACAAGAGGCTGAAGGGATGGGAGCTCTTCCACTTCCCCTCACCTTACCCAGTCCAAGGTCCAACTCTGAGAGATGGTAAAAGGCAGCAGAGAAGCTTCCTCAAGCATTGCCTGCCAACTTGAGGCTTGTTTCCAGCACTCTGGGACAGGGCAACACACTCCTAAAATCACCAGTTCTTTCATCAGGAGAGCTACGGTAGCCCAGCAGACATCAGCAATTCAAACTTTGTCTCCTGGCAACACTGAAGCCATTTAGGAAGGCTTCAGGTAAATCAGCATCTTTCACTTATTTGTCCCAATATGGCAGCAGCATCCTGGGAATGCCAGGTGATGACACAGAGAACTATCAGAGTGTGCATGCACAAGATGGCAATGGGAAGGTTATCCAGGGAGACTCAGTATTGAATATTTTGGTGACATTGAGTATTTACAGGATTTTCATTACTATTAGTACTTGCTGGTTTATTCCCCTCACCTTTTGTCTGTCTGTCTTTCAGGTTCCTTACAGAAGCAGCAGGGAAACCACTTTTGTGCAGTGCTGACTACACTGAGCACCTGAGGATCTCAACTGAAAGCACCAAGAGCTTTATACAAAATACATTTAACCACCAACTCCCTAGCAAACCAACTCCACTTTTCATGTTTTTAAGTGCAAATGGAGATTTCCTATCATCAGGCTATGGGGGCCTTATGTTTGTGCTGTGCTCTGAGCCAGATTACACACTATAGGATATGTCAGCCTCTTCTCCTCTGCAAGCACCTCCCTGCTTTACTGAGATCCCTTCTGGATCTCTCACTACAGCAGCCCTTGTTCCCCCCCTCTTCCAGCTCCTGTTGCCAAGAGCCTAATTAATTCTGCTGCAGATATTCCCAGTTATGACTCCTCACCTCCCTAACCAGCTTCTGAACCACCACTGGAAGCCAGAATGTAAACCAAGCTGGCCCTCAGCTTTCCCTCCCCACCAGGCAACTTATCAGAGGAAAACTTAAGCCCTGGTGTCAGTCAACACCTTCTCACCCTCTGCCCAGAGACACCCTCCAGTCCCAGCAGCTGGGAACCAGATAGGATGGGAGAGGCTCTGAATGTGCATGAACACAGCAAAGCAGCCAACACCTCCTCCAGACCTCCCAAACAGGAGGGTGACATCAACAGGGACAGAAAATGCAGCTTTCAGCCATCCACACTGATGATTTTGGTTTTTTATTGTGCTTGAAATTAGATTTATTAGGCAGCCTCTCTTCTACAGTGCCAGGATCCCACCACCCACAAACCTGAGAGCAGCAGACTGCAAAATGAACAAGTGGCCCTTTCTCTACAGCTAGCAAATCAACAACATTTTGGCAGAAAAGTAAACTCATTTCCACTTTTGACAACCACAACAGGTGGAAAGCTTTCATCAGACACTTAAAAAAAAAAAAATTACTATTTTTATCAGTCACTAAAAAGTTTGTCATTAATGGAACATAAATATCATTGCTCCTACTACAACAGTAGTAGATACCACAGAAGATACAAGCCAAGGCACTTGAAATTACTCTGAGCAATAAAAGAAGTGGTATTTTTTGTGGTTTTGAGTGCACTTTGTGTATGGAGGCACTTCAAGTCTTTCATTACACATACCGGAAAAGAGAAAATACCCAAACATCCTCTACAAGGTACAAGACATAAAAAATATCTCAGTACTGGGTGAAACACCTGCCCATTCCTCAAGGAGCTGCAAGCCTGCAGCCTGGATGCTTTATTCCTTTAACAAGGATTTGGTGCTGGTACAAAGATTGGACCACAGATGCTGAAGACAGATTGAGCTGACAAAAACCAAAGGCAAATTCATTCTCATTAATCTATCAGTAACCTCATTCTCAAAAATATTTTACTTCAGCGTTGCAACAGAGTAGGACACACATTGGATGAGTAACAAGGCCCCAACAGCCCTAGTAGAGTACTACAGGTAGCAGGAGCAGTAGTAAAACCACAGCAGTTACCCTCCAGTCTCTCCATTGCACAGTACTCATTCAAGCTAAACTAAACCAGCTCAAAAAAAAATAATTTTTTTACAAGTCTTACAGAAATTACCTCTCCTGAGGAAACATTTCTTCCAAGTGGGAAGCCAAGAGGAGCTCTCCTCATCTGCTCCAGGGGAAGTCCAGTGCCAGGCTGAGCTCCCCAGTTCTGCCCAAAGCACTGAGGGCAGAGTGAGCAGCACTGAACCCCTGAGCTGAGCCCTCAGCTGCACTGGGTTAGCACTGAGCAGCACCAAAAAGTGGCCAATGATGGCACAGCTACCCCAGCCACAGCACACAGCTTACACATGTGCAGAATCAGGTGAGATTGGAACAACCTGGGGAGGAGGGGAAAAAAAGCACCAAAAAAAGCAATGACCTTCTCTAGAAGGGCAGGCAACTTTCTAAAATGGTGGGTTTTATCTAAGGAAAAAAAGACGTGCAAAAAAGTGAAAAATAGCTGAAAAGGAGAATATAATTTTTCAGTGATCCTGTAAGAGCAGGTGAATTTACAGGAGCTAAGTTGGCACACAATGTAAATACTAAAATTAAGTTACACTGCCCTAAGTTTCAAGGGGGTAGTGCCCTGTGTAGCCAAGGTGAGACAATGATCCAGAATGCAGTTCAGAGGACCTTTCCCCTTTAAGCTGATTGTAAAATCAAATGGACAGTCCGAGTTAGGTGCTTAAATTAGCCTCTGAATACTTTCCTTTGAGTTCCAAGCAGAGATTCATTCAGAAAGTTTATTTCTAGAAACACTGATCCAGGGATGGTGGCTTCATCCCAACTTATATCAAAAGCTTTTATCAATCAAACAGGCAAATGGTAGTGTCAGGTGCTAGAATAAATATATTTTGAGCAAGAAAAATCAAAAAGGAGAAGTCTGCTAACAAAGGAAAGGAGAAAGCATCACGGCTTCTGCTCAGAAAGCAAAGGTAAGGAAAGCAAGCAAGACTGAAAAAAATATATTAAAAAATTATACAGTAGTGAAATTTTAAAATGTGATACAAAATTGACAAATCTGCAAGGTAAATCTATGCAAAGGAGGAAATTTGTTTAAATTGTGTAGCACAACTGGCAAGATTCAATGCTTCTTCCTCTTGGGAAGCTGATAGGATGACTCAACCAGAACAAAGGAATCATTTCAAGTCTTGGAAGAATAAAGTCACAGACAAAGCATAAGCAGCCTCAAACAATCTCACTTACAGGTTAAATGACTGTCACAAACCAGGTCAGGAAGGGATACTGAAAGGCTGCCTATCTACACCTCCTTCCTAAGAATCAGACTCAAGCATACCTAAACCATTCTGAATAAACCCCCTCCCCTCTGGCCACTGGAATGCTGAGGACTATCCTACCCTTTTTGCTACAGTTTCATGTGAATTACAGGTCTGGGTTTTTAGCTGTTACAAAAAGGCTATAAACCTCAGCATAGACATTAATGATTCTTGCCAGAACAACAGCAACAAAACCCCTAATCCTGACAACAATCAACAGGAGCCCAACAAATAATTGAGTTTCTGTGACAGACAAATAGAGAAGAAAACGCTTGAATAAGCAGTAAAATAGGAGCCATGAGAATACCTAAGAGTTAGTAAATGAAACTGAAAAAAAAAAAAAAAAAATCAGCTGGGCCCGGAGCTGAAGATATTTGTTATCCAATTACATCATTGCCACCGGGTCTCCAAAAATAAACTATAGGTACAAGTGAATAAATCTCCTAGCAAGAGGTATGGCAGTGCAAAGAGAGGACACATTTTTCTGCTCTTCAGGAAACTGGCACTTGGGGCTGCATTACCTTTTTAGAGATGAGTCTCCAGCCTTGATTTCAGAGCTGTCCCTGTTCCCCACCTCACATTTCCCCTCACCTTTCCCTCTGGCTCCAGTCCAAAAGGTAGCAGAGCAGAACAAAGTGATACAACCATCCCCAGAACACTGAGAGGAAGCAAATTAAGTGCAGCACTTCTGGTATCAAAAGGCAAAGAGAGAAGAAGCAGTAAAACTATCAGGAAATGAGCAGAGAGCAATCCCAGCTGGTGATGGAGGCTGAGCAGGGTGTTACACAACCTGTTTCACAAACCTCATTTAAGAAATGGTAAATACTACATGGCTTGTTACAGGACTTGCAGGAGAGAGATAAATCTGTTCCTGTAGAATGCACTTGAAGTGTTTCTGCTTGGTTTATTTAAGTGCCTACCAGTAAGGTGCTCCTTGACTTGGCAGTGATATGTTCCCTCTCTTAAAACCAAAAAGTGCTGAGAACTCCCAAATGTGGGAAGCAGAGCAAGCATTACATTTAACCATAACATGCTTAAACCAAAATACTTGGTTTCTTACTCTTTTTCTATTACTTTTACATTTCCTTCTAAATTCTGCTGTAGGTTGGATGAGGCTTGGAGCAGCCTGGTCTAGGAGGAGGTGTGCTGGAAATAGATGATGTTTTAAGGTCCCTTCCAAGCCAAACTATGCCATGAGTCTCTTGTTTGCTGTTTTCTTCTTCCTCCCCCACCACTGCTACTACCCCCACAAGCTTACTAACAGTATTATAAGCCCTAGGGGGATCAGTGTTTTCAAGACTTTCTTACACCTCTCACTTCTACACAACCCTATCTGGGTCCCATGGTCACTTTGCAGCAGGGAAATCACACTCAGAATAAAATCAGGGCAGCAAATGCAGAGCTGGACAAGACCACGTGGAAAGCAAAAGCCAAAGGGGAGGTCAGCATCAGCCCTAAGCCCCACAATGACATTTTGATGCACAAAACACTTGAGAAGCAACAGAACTTTTTCATTAGTATTCACTGGATAAGGCTGATGAGATTCATAGCCACAAAACATGAAAAACACACACCCCAGATGGGCAGATTAAAGCCCAGAACTGGAAGCCTCACACATAACTGCAGCAACAATTACTACACAAATTCTGCTACAAACATCACAATAACATTTTAAGAATGGCACTTTTTAAAAAATAAATTCCAAAAAGGTTTGTTTTCTCGCAGGAGGGTGTCCAATTCACCCCCAAAGCCCCTACCATCTCCAGCAAAAGCCAAAGCAGAAGTCAATCTCAACTCAATTTGATTTCTGAAAATTACATCACAAACTGCTCACACATGAAAGTCAAAATATTTACTGGTTCAAACTATCTTTGTGTTACTGTATTTACATTTCCCTTCAAAACACGTGTTATTTGGCTGACTGCATAAATAAATCCTGACACCACGGCTCTGTCCCAAAGATCAAGACGTTTCAGGAAGCAAGAATTGGTTTCTTCTCTAAGGCAGAACTTAAAATACGTAAATATATCAAAAAAATAACACTAATCTTTTATTTTGCACACAAGTCCTGTAAATTTACAGAATATAACACTGATTTACTTTGTGGATTTGGAGTGGATAAGTAGGGTTTTTTTCAAGTGTCAGTAATTCTAAACCTTTTAAGGCTTGCAGTTCCCCTTTTGGTCATCTGGATAATTAAAAAAATCATTTCTGACAAACCCATTTTGTGTTGTTTTGGGGTTTTTTGCACTCATTCTCTGCATGTGTACAGAGCTAAAAGGACCCAGGAAACCCCATCTGCCTTAACTTTGCTCACCTGTGGAGAAATGGCATCAACATAAGAGAACTACAACTTACAAAATGCATGATGTGTGTTTAAGGTCCAAGAGTTATAGCCCACCAGTAAGAATGTGCCAAAAATATATGCCAAATATCCCATAGCCACCTCCTGCCTTTCTCTGGAGCAATTCATCAGATCTCCCCCTCAGCAAGAACCTCCCATCAGGAGCAAGACCTGCTGCTGCTCTGCAAGGTGCTCATGATCTAACTTCAGCAGAGCTTGCTTTCAGGTGCTCTAGTTCTCAATGCCCCTGCTTTTAAAGCTCAAAGGATGCTGAAAAACAAGGAAGCAGAAGGGAGGAATAGTGGGGGTTATGCCAGCCTGCAAAATGCACGCCAAGACATGTGGCATTTACTCACCCTGAATTTCTAGAGTCTTTGGAAACCAGTTCCTTTTCCTCCCTGCACTCTCTCTCAGCCCTGGGCCAGGTGGGATGAGGACCTGAGACACATGGGGAGTGAGCTCAACCTTCTGGGACTGCCAGAGCAGCCTCCCAGATCACTTGGTCAGACAAGCCAATACAGATTTGTCTGGAAACTTCCACAGGATGACTCAAAACCATTCTTTCATCCCACAGAAGATCAGTGTGTGCTATAATCCTACTGCAACAACAGCCAGAGGGGATACTGTTCCTCTTGCTGCAACTTAATCAATAGGGAGAAATCACATTTTAACCAACTAATGTAGTACTGGTATTACCAGGGGAAATCTGGGATGCTCAGTACTCAGCAGACCTGTGCCAGAAGGAAAAGGCCAGTGCCTTCTGCTACAGGATTTTTTAGAAAATGACACATAAAAACCAGCTCCTTACAAGCAGGAGGCTACACTGTACATGAAGGTGCAGGCAAACTTCTCAGAACATCTTCTGGGAACAGCCGCTTGCTTGCAGCCATCCCAACTTCATCTGTGGTGCCAGCAAGAACACTTTTGGAGACAAAACATCTTAAGGAATTCTCTCTTCAGAGCACCATGTGATGTTAATATGAAAAATATCCCCCCCTGCCATGTTACTCCTCTTTTCATCACTGGTAAACATGGCTAAAGAGTTTCAATATGCCCAGTAAAAGTTTAATTGCCAAGCAGCCTGCTGTGCAATCATCCCTCAAAGGTTCTCTTGCAATTAGTAGGCAGAAGAATTGCTCATGTGAAAACTGCTCCTGCATGCCAGAGGTCAGCTGGCTGAAGAAGAGATTTCCCTTCTTTCTTCCTTATGTCCTTAAAGCATCACAGCTACAACAATCTTACTAGATTTCTATACAGAGTAACATAGACATGTATTTCTGTATATTGCTATATATAGAACCCAGATGTCTAGTAAAAAAACACTTAAATCAAGTCTTCAGAACTTCAGGACAAGGCAAAGGTGGAAAGCTACATTTGGTACCCAAAAAGATGTTTAATGGGGGAGGGAAATAAAAGTGAAACCAAAATCCATTACTTGGTTTCCTGACTCCATCATGTTCCTGTACCACAAGATCCCAGTCACCTAAGTTCTACCTCATGGTTCACCCAAGATTTTATTGTACATGTACATGAAAAGCCTCTTCTTTGTCTGATATACAATGTACCTACAGAAAAACATCTGCTCTGGACAGGTGCCTGAGCCTCCACAAACACAAGACAAAGCCAGACCAGAATGGGGTATTTTCCATTTAACTCTCTTGCTCCTCCTGTGCAGTAACTGTGGAAACCTTCTGCACAGGGCTGTGCTGATGAAACTGGAGTAGTTGATGTTACACTGATGCCTATGCCAGATGAGATCTCTTTGTCTCTTCATCAGCTCTGTATCTCAAATGCAAAATGTTGGTGAGCTCTCTTCTCAATTCCCACCCACTCTTAACATGATTGAGATCCCAAAATTGTAATACCAATGCAGCATTCACAACTTGACAACCTCCCCTGGAAAGTCAGAAATTGAGATTCTTAATTGGGAAAAAAAAAAAAAAAAAAAAAAAAAAAAAAAAGGAAAAAGAGCATCCTGGGCAAGCAACCAGCAGCTGTTACAGCTCCTAAAATGAACAGCAGATTTTTGCTAAGCAAGACAGACAATGCTACGAAACACTGTATTCATGCCAGTGCTGGCCAAGGTTTCCTGACAAACTGGGCAGCTTGCATTCAGAATAACTCTAGAGCTGCAGAAGCAGATCAGCTCCAGGCAAATCATTTCCCCTGCACCGCTGCTCCTGGCTCTGCCCCCCTCCCCGTGCAGACTGCAGAACCCAGGGTGTGCATGCAGGGCACAACCATCAAAACAGCCTCCTCCAGCCTCCCTGCCACCACTTATTCCCACTTCTGCCCCACACCAAGCATCTCAAAAGGTCAGGAGTCAATATGACAAAAAGAAGCTGCAGAGACCAGCAGGGACCAGGTATTTTCCTGAATGGAGATGATGGAACACAAACACTGACTCCATCACAGCTGAGCACCCATCTCTAGCCACAGGTACTGGTATGTTTGCAGATGCTGAAAGAAGTCATGCAGAACATCACAACTTCTACTATTTAATGGTCTGCTCTCTACCATTACTATCCCTCCTGGATTATTACATGAAAAATTCATCTCTATCCAGCTTTTTTCCTGCATCTAAATCCCAGAGCAGGAACACTTGGCCTCCAAGCAAATGCACAAGCAAACACTGCAGAGCTGCATTACTGAACACATCCGACTGAGATCAGACCAGTTTTGTTGGGGCTGATGGGAATGTTATTGTCTGAAAAGAACAGATCAAGGATGAGGCATTCTCACCTCCAGGGAAAAAAAAAATAACTAATTAAACATCTGCCAGGAACTAAAAGTAGATACTGCCTCTTACTATCACCAACAGGAAACCATTCGAGGTTTAAAAATCTGTTTCAGAGAGAGGAGTCAAAAGGAGTTAGATACCTAAATGCTTCAGGGGGAAAAAAAAAAAAATCTTACCTGACTCCTAGTTTTACCTCCTTTGGTTCTGTAAGAATCTCCCCAAACCTGCTTAGGCAAATGCAGATCACCCAAACCTCTCCATCCGCACAAGACCAAAGTGAAGTCAACCATCTTCTGAAAGTAGTTTTGAAGCCTTGAAATATTAGCTGTGTGTAACTAGCCAGGGAAAACTAGCTCCCTGTCCCTGAGAAGGATAAGCAGCTTAGCTGACCCCAAGGCACTACTGCTTGAAATGCAATCAATTAGTCAATGAAAACTTCCAAAGGCATTCGGGGTCACATACAACTTCCCCGTGCCGTATCACTTTCTCTTCAAGTCACACGTGAACATTACACCCAGGTCTAAGATACAAATACTTCCTGCTGGCCTCTGGGAAACAAATTTGCAGCTGGGTCTCCCTATTTCACCCATCTCTGCACTGACTGACCTAGATCTGAGGTAGCAAATGGAATGACACATAATATGCAGCAGAAACTGTAAACAGCAAAAAAAGAATTAATAAATCATGCCCTACAGACTTCACAAAGATATCAGATTCTCAGAAAATGTTGTCATTTCATTTGTACACTTATTTATTACATATTAACTCAGCAGCAGGATGACCATCAAGCTTATAAGTCAAATACAATAACCTCTACATCAGCAATCAGTGTTTACTTCAAGGAAGATTCCTGCTCTGTCCCATATGTTGACAAAAGAACAGATTTTCTTTCAACTTATCCCCTCCATCTTAGCCATTTATACTTTCCTTTTCCTTCTATATGCCAATCTTTATCCCATCTGAAAAAGAAGCTTGAAAGCTCTACTGTACAGACACAAACTGAACCTGTTGGTCAAAAGAAAAGAAAACCTTGAGAAATAACACTCGGGTCCCCCTACGAGCTGTAACCAAAGGAGAATGTTTGGAATTTGTTTAAAAACACTGCTCCTGCAACCTTTTCAAGTTTCCCTCTCCTGTGGAAAGAGAATGTCTTGGACCCCAAATTACTATAATTATTAATATTTTTATTATGTAACACTACTGTTTAACCTTTAAAAAATTCCCTACGCCTGATATTTTAGGTAGTTGATACACTTGTGCTTTGCATTTTACTTTTGGAGGGTCTGGAAGGGTGTTACAAAACAGAAAGAGAAAAGAGATTAATAAAGTACATTAAAATAAAGTTGAGAAGTTAACTTCTAGACATGACAGCATTTTAAATTCTTCTTACAGCTGCTTTACAGTCCTATAATTAGATAGGCGTCAGAAAAAAACTGTTGGTTTAAAAAAAACAATGAAATCTTAAAAGACACCCTTGCACTTTAACAACAGAAGAAATTGGTTTGGACTTTCTGGAAATGTTCCTCAAAGATCTAAAAATTAAAAAAAAATAAAAAATCACAGATATTCTAAATAGCCAAGTATTTACTCCAAAAGTTCATTAAAGTATGTAAAACATCTTTTGAAGCTGTACATTCCTTTCTTCCTCTGGAACAAAGTACTGTGTAATAACTAGGACAGCAGGCAATTAAGAGGGGATGGTTTCTGCTCCCAGTTTTGTAACTGGTGTAAGAAATGTTCAAATCACTGATGTTTTTTCTGTTCCCAGGTATACTGGGGAGGGAGGTTTTTTGCTTGCTTGCTTGAGTGACTACTCTATGATCCTTGCCATTATTTCCTTGTTTCTGGTTTCATATTCTTTATTCTTAGCCTGAACTCACTTACTAAAGTAAGTTTTATTTTAAGCATGTTATATTTGAAAACAGCCCTTCCTAGGTCAGATCAGTTCCTTTCTTTTCTTACTGAAGGCACAAGAAACACAAGCTATACAAAAGATGCTGTTTTTTCTCTAAACTTCCCATCACTTTCTGAACTCCTAATGGTCAAGTGAAGAGACACAGAGACTCACCCAGGTGGCAGGGCATCAGCAAAAAGCACACTCAAAAAAAGCAGGTACTGAAATTGGGTAGTCTGCCTAAAAATGAAAATGCCTGAAGATGAACCCTCCAGGGTTTTCCTCAGGGCAGGAATTACACTGTCCCCTCCATCTTCTCCTGTCAGTATTTTACTCTGAGTAAAATAATCAATGAACAAAAGGCATTTGCATTTCATTTTAGCAGTATGTTTGAGGAGATAACTACACACTTCAAACCTGAAGAGCAGTTTGAGAGAAATCCTGAGATTTTTTTGCTTTTGCTTTGTTTTCACCTCGGGGCAGAACTAGTTACCTACACATAAAAAAATTAATACCTAGGCAAAAATAAAACCTGCTTTTAGCAATGAAGAACAGGTCCAAAGAAATAAAAAGTGACAGATAAAGAAGATAAAGAAAGGGACAGGAGACAAATGGAGAACACAATCCTCAGTCTAGGATCAAACCTGAATCCTTATCCTTGCTTCCCTTAGGTAAACATGCCACAGAGAAGAATAACCCCTGTAGCTTAAAGTCAGCCTGAAATGCAAATAGAGCATCTGTGATCTCCAGCCATTCAGCAAGTCAGGGATCTCCTCAAGGTGAAAGGAAGGGGAAAACAAACACGAAAAGAAAAATCCATGGAAGCCAGGAAAAAAAGATGAGACAGAAGAAAATGAGACATTTCCCAGCAGACAAGACATTTCCCAGAATAAAGATGAGACATGAAAATAGGAAAAGAACGTGCAAGCCATTTTCCAAGGGGAAAATAAACTTATCTAAAGGAAGAGGCCAGATGACCTCCATAAAGTTAAAACTAAGTAGTTAATTTAAAATCTCAGTAGTAAAAAAAAACCAAACATATTTTCCTGACACTTTATTTATGTGGTTTCTCCTGTACACATTTCTGAAAGGAGGGGCACACACAAAGATCTCAGAGAGGCACCAGAAAATGTAAATGGAGACAAATGTGTGAGAGTCATTCAGTTTGTCATCCTTCCCAAAGACAGAGTTATCACTGCATTGTGAAACCACCTTTTTGTTCAGCAGAAACTTCTAGGCAGCTTTCACATCCCAGCTCTGAAGCAGTGCATTTAATTATGCCAAACAGCCTTGATAAATGACTGTCTCTAGAGCTTCTCTGCCCTGTCTTCAGCTCTAATGAACCAATGGCCCCTTTTGCACATTGTACTACAACCCAGTAGGTCCCTTCCTCAACTTGAACTTTTGCTTTATAGCAGGCCAATACCATCAGCTACCACAGAAATGAGTAAAGGAGGTGAAATTCAGTTACTAGGGTGAGAAAATGTAGAGAAACCTATTTTCTGCTTGCAGCTAAGCCTTCACTTTCATGTTACCTTTATCAATGGACAGCTGATCTCTGCTTACTTCCTAAGCATTTGTGATACCTTCTCACCAACATTTATATTTCTAAAAATTCTGTTACTTCTATAAAGAAAATCTTTAGGGATCTGTAAAATACTTGAGCTCAATAGTTACTGGTCTGGGTTTTTAATGTCACTGGTGAACTGGGATATATTACAGCAGATGCATTTGGGCTAAAATAGATTTGTCGTGTGCTGTACTAAATTAAAAAAAAAAAAAAAAAACAAACAAAAAAGCACAACAAAAAATATGTACTATACCTATATCTACCAGAAGTGTGAGCTGACAATGAAATATTCTTCTTAGTACCAGAGGCACAAATAAAGTAGAAAAAAAAAATCAATTGTAACTTTATAATACACAGTTACAGACAGTAACAAAACAACAGCAAACCACCAAGTCTTCATTTCCAGCTTCACCAGGCTCAAGGAGAGGACAGACTCTGGGTAACAACAACATTCTTTTCTGAAAGGAGCAGGAGTCTGAAGATTCACTATGAATCTGAAAGGGACTACGTGTTTCTCCTGCTGCTTTCTGCAGTTACTGCCTGAGCAAGGGTTAACTTGCATTTATTGGTTACTGGCAATCCTGAGGCAGAAGTGTTGCTCCCCAAGCCTTTTATTCTTTAGCCATATCAACTCATGACAATCACTCACTGTCCTCTTACCACTGCTCAGCTTTTGATCAGGTTGTCTCCAATCTGATCTCACCTCAGGCTCTGACTATTCCCTGCCAATGATTCCCCCTCTCTATGGATTGTATTTTTGAGGCACTGTGCCCAGAACTGAAGTTTGTGGGCACTCCCAACAGTTTGGAAGCACACAAACTGTCTGGGGCTGGATAATGAGAACATTTTCTAGGAGACAGCTGCCTGCATCAATCCTTAGCTAAGCCTGAGGGACTTTTGCAATACAGTATGCAATGGTTCAAGCTTCCAGTAAAGAAAAGGAAAAGGAAAACAAGCTTTCTCACTGGCTGCCTACTGGAAAGAGTTGGAACACAACTCATCAGCAGGCTCCCAGCAGAAGCTGGTGTGAATGAATAAATACAAATCGAGAAAAAAAATATTGTGAACACACAATTTAGCAACCCTGCAGTATTTATGGCAACTTGCTAAGTGTTTGGTAAACATCCATGCTCCAGGAACTGTGAAATACAAAGGACTAAGGGTGGGAAAGAGTTTAGAAGCTTTCAAAAAGAAACAAAGCCACGGGGGGTTTGGAGATACAAGGAGTGTATTTGAGCATACACTCCGAGACCTTGGGAACAAAAGTCCTTATGTGAAGTAAATTGATGCTAAAACATCTGCAGGAACACTTGACTTAGTGAAATTAACAATGAAAAGACAATTGTTTTTAAGAGTCAGAAGGGAAATGAGGGGATTGTAATGGCTCTCCCAGTGGTTTCTGGGAAAGAAAAGAGTGTCCAGAAAAGTGGAGAAGAGGCAAGAGGGTGCATTCATTGCTAGAAAGGTAAATCTGTGGAATGTGATTTGATATGGAAGAAGATGAGTTACAGCCACAAACCAACTCAGGGAACCAGATGGTTCAGAATACACTGGAAAGACACTGTTCTCAGAACATCCATACCTCCTCTCCAGTGCTGAATCCCCTTCCTGCCCAGTCCAGCTCAAAGCTTCTAATCCAGGATGGACACAGGCAACAGCCAAAGATCAGTTACATGCATTACCTCCTTCAAAATGAAAAAACACAAAACAAAACCTAGGAGCAAAAGCAAGCAATCAAGGCAATCTAACATGAGAACTCATTTCTGAAAGGAAATATTCAAAATTATGAAAGGACTCTTGGTATTCCCAAATCTGACATGCTTTGCTGACGTTTCCTCTGGAATTCCAGTGCAGATGAAATCAGTGGAGATCAGGAAATGAGAAGGAAGAAAAAAAAAAAAGAAAAAAAAATCAGAACAATCAAGGGACACCTATGAAGTGGAGCAATGTATACATAATACAAATTGTAATATAATGTGTAGCATTGTCACAAAATACATATATGCAATATTCTATTCACATTAGAAACTGTAGATGTAAAGAGAAAACTCTTTTCTAGAAAGTAATACAAGAGGACTATAAGAGGATTTTACCACAGTGAAAATTAAATTAAGGAAAACAAACGAGCTTCTGATCTAACTACTCAGGATGCCAGATTTTATAAAGAATTCTGTCCCAAGGATCATCTCAGAGAAATTCAGGACATTTTTCTCCACCTTTCACCATCTTTCTAGCAATCTGAAGGGATGACAGTCAAGGAAGTGAATACCTCAACGTCTTGGTGACCTCCTGCAGTGAATAGTGAGTGTATTTGCAACAAGCTACCCCAAGCCTTATTTGTTAAATCTGCAGTAAACATAATCAGAATATTAAGAATACACAGGAACAAAATAAAAAGTTGCAGAAAGCAAGCCATGACAGGGGTGTGTGCAGGTGCTTTGGTTAAGAAGAGGACTCCCCAGCCAACAGCACTTCCCTCAGTCTCAGAGGATTCTCTCCAAAGTCATTAATGAAGACCTGGATGGTCACAAGGACAAACTCAAAGAAACTGAAGGAGCTAGAAATCTTTTCTCTTACACAACTTGTCTGGCTGATTGAAAAATCAAAACACAAGCTAGGCTCCAAACTGGAGGGAAATGCTAACAGAATCTCCTTCTTCTCGTTTGCCCTTAGCAGTTAACTGTGCTCACTTCTGTTTGCACAGGCAACACCACCACAGCCCCCTGCAAAACAGCAAACTGTGGAAATAGGAACACAGCTCAGGTCAGAACAAGCACTTTTGGGAAGAGTCACTACAGCTGATAACCTCAGGACCCAGGCTGGTTCTCAATACAAACTGGGTTTTGTGGCTTGTTGTTTTTTTTTTTCTGACTCCAAGAACACAGTCAAAAAGAAGTGTTACAAATCAGTAAGTCGGTGCAGGAGTTCTGGACTTCAAGGAGCTCTCAGCTGATGACAGACCCCCCATCAGGGCAGACTTGCTGTGAACACACTTTGTACTCTAAAGTACTTGCAAGTGTTCCATGTTGGTAATATCACACGTGACTTCACAGAGTGGATAAATAATCATTTAGGCAGCAAAGCCATGTCCACATACTTCTCAAAATAGCTCTGACCAGAGCCTGGGAATTGCCAGCAAATGCATTTAAAGCAGACAGCAGCATCCTTTTGGAATGTCTCTCTTGTTAAAGTGAAACTTTTGTACAAAGGAACTTAGACTCTCTACAGATAAAACCTGAAAAATATGAAGCAAAGACAAAGAAGGCAGCCCTTGCCATTGTGGGTCTACAGAACCCAGAACAGCAGCACCTCAACATGGTGTAAGTAATTACAATCAGCACAACATTCATGTTACCTATGGTTTATCTCATGTCAGGAAAGAGACTGAGGGTTACAAATATGCACAATCTACTGAAGTAATTTTTCATTTTGATGCAACAAGTGGATGATAGTAGAGAAAAGAAATGGCTGTTTGGTTTTAGTTTGGTTAAGAGAGCTAGAGGAACTAGGCCAAAACCCAGAAAACCACACAAATCTGTCCTACACTGAACCAACAGAGACCAGACAGCTAAAAGCATCTCAAAGTTGAACAAATGCTGTTACCTTTTCAAACATCAGCCTGACCTGTAGAGCTGTACTAACCAGTTCCACACATCTCAGCCCAGCCAGGGATTCTGTCTCCCCACAGCTTGCAAAACTTCAGCTCCTTTCCACAAGTTAACATATGCAACAAGACTTAAAGCAAAACACAGTGTATATACACCATGTCCTGTGCCCAGCACTCAGTCCCACACCTCAGGATTCTTAGCTTCAAAAAACTCAACATCAACACTCTCCCCCTTCTTTACACCAGCAGAATATTCCATATTAACACAGCAGAATATTCCATATTAACACCACCATGTCCCAGCAGCAGGATTCCAGAGAGCTATCCAACCTGGGGATGCATTCAGCATTTCCCTCTCTCTCTGGTTTTGAGTTGGGTGTTTCATTTCAAGCTTCTATCCTACTCTCAGCTGTAATCCTGGCTATTCAACAGACACAGGTGGTTACACAGCTGGGACTAGAGACTGTTCTCAAATGTATTAAAAATTTAAAGCTTAAGCAGCACTGGAAAGCCTACAAGTTCACACAAACTGTACTTTCTGGTCCTAATCCAGTGATGAGTGTGTGTCCACAGAACAACACTGCCAGATTTCAGCACTAGTCAATATAAATTGTGTTCTCTGTTCATGTAAGGCCAATATTCAGAAGAGAATGAAGTTTTGGTTGGAGTTCCAGATAGGGTGATATTAAGGAGGCAGCTGATAGTCATGAAGGTCAGCAATAACAGGGAAAGTACTGATGATGGATTGATATTAAAAAAAAAAAAAAAAAAAAAAAAAAGAGTAGAAAGGGCTTGTGTCACTTCTGTTAGCTGTACATCTGGCTCTGATCAGTGTTACCTCCACCTGAATTCTAGAGTCAAGATGCATGAGGATCAAAGACATGGTACATTTCACTTTAAAAAACAAAGAAAAAATCAAGAAAAGAAGCACCAGATACATGATAAACAGATACTTTTACAAAATTTGTAATTGCTAACTTTATGTTTTCCTGCCTGCTGTTAGAAATAAATTACTCCCAAAGGAAAAGAAATACAACAACTCTTGCAGCACACACATTGCAAATTGCTGACTTCTTAGTGACAGTCTTAAGGCCCCCTTGCTCTACTACTACAGAAGTTAAGTTTGCTGATTTACTAGAACAGAAATGTAAAGAAAGGGGCAAAGGAAAGTGACCGCTCTGTGCAGTGTGGGTTTGCACACCTCTACATGAGTAGTTTTATAGCAGCTACAAAAACCTCCACCAAACCTTAGTACAATCAAAGCAAGGGGGAAGGTGGGTATTGTCATTCCCAAGGATTTCTGTATAGCCACAGATTTCCAAGAGTAAACCCAGAAAACCCGCTCGGAAAAGCCGCACGACAACGTCACAGAGCACACTCAGGTGAGAACTCACCCAAAAGACAGCTTTGTCTCAAGATGCCCAGCAAAAATTTCAGTCTTTGCTCAAAAACTATTCCGACAGTGACCCGAGACCTGGCCTCTCTTTGCAGCTTCCACATTCCTTCAGCAGATCTCCTCTGCCCACCAGCCCGGCCCTGCCCCCTGAGCATCCCAATGCACCTGGGGGAACCTCACCTTTCATTTTGACAGTGGGGGAATTGGGTCCAGCCGATTGTTTCCTCCATCCTCTCCAGTTCTGGCAAAGGCTCTCTGCCTCTGAGATGAAGGAACAAAGAGAGTCTTCCTCAAAGCGATCAGAGTCTTCGAATGAAAACCTCTCCCCGTCCTCCCACTCTGCAAACATGAGTTCCATCACATCCGATGGGCGACGTGGGGGGAAAAGAAGAAAGACAGAGACAGCACTGTTGACTTTTAACAGGTGGAAGGACTTGAGGGCTCCTGCAGCACTTAAAATCTCAATTCCGATCTGATCCCCATACAGGAACACCCGAGCTGAGGTGGGAGAAGCAGGAAATCGACTGAGGGGAAGCTCGTAAAAATCCCAGAGAAGAAAAACAACAACAAAAACCAAAAATGCCTCAAGTTTTTTGTTTGTTTGTTTGTTTTTTAAAAAATAAAAATGGTTTATGTCCACAAAATGTAGTTGAGGAAGGGGTCTGGTCAGGCTGTGGGAGCTGCCTCCCGGCGGGACAGGTGCCTGCCGGCCACACGCTGGGTCTGGAGGCTCCCGGTGCTGGAAGACGAAGGAAATCGGGCCGGTTTCCTTCTCCGGGCTTCCCGCTGGGGCAAAGCAGCTATCTGTGCGCAGGGCCGGGTCTCCCTGAGGTTGTGCTTTTCTCACAGGAACCGGAGGGAGGGCGGGAAGGGCCAAGGAGAGGCGGGGTGGGGGAAAACGACAACTTCCCTCCCGCTCGCTGAGGCTTCAAACCGGCCCGGCAGCGCCCCGACCTCCAGGCGGTTCCTCACCGGAGCCAGCGGGCGGAAAGCTCCGGCCTCATGGAGGCGGCAAGCGGGGAGAGCCCGGCTCTGATCGCCGGAGAGAAGCTGAGGTGGATGGATGGATGGATGGAAGGAGGGAGGGATGGATGGAGGGGGGGGGGGGGGCGGACAGTCGCCACCTCTCCCGTCACGGCTCGTCCCCCCCCCGGCTCTAGGTGCCCATGGTCATCGGGTCCCTTATCGCGGAGGTCCCGTCCCCCCCCACCCCGTGTCCCGTCCCGAGGTGTCGGTTCAGCTGTCCCTTGAAGCGGCGGGGAGTGCGGTAGCGGCGCTGGGTTCCTTGCCCGGTGCGGGCACCAAGATGGCTCCGCGCTTCCCAGCTTCACCTGCGAGACCCAACCCACACACACCACCTCCCCGACAGCTGAGCCTTGCTTCCGCCCTCCTGTTTCCGGGACACATTGGGCCGCACCTCCCGGAAGGGTCGAGCCGAGCCCCGGGCCGGCCCGGTTGGGGCCGGCCCGGGGCTCGGCTCGACCCTTCCGGGTCATTGAGGAAGGGAATAGCTGAGACAGTTGAAACAAACACCAAAAAAAAAAAAAATTAAAAAAATAAAAAAATAAAATAAAAAAGGGTAGTGTCTGAAAGACTCGTTAGCATTTTTCCTGTTTTTTTTTTAAAAAATACAGTTTTTCAGTCAGGAAAGCTGACACAAAGGGAATAAAACCTGAGGGGAACGCAGCTCTGAGAAGAAGGAGCCCGCTTCAATCGAACCGCCGCTTTCCTCAGGCCGCAAAGCCGGGTTTTGCTTGTTTGTTTTGTTTCCTTCTCCTATCTGAGTTTTTTTTCTATGATCCTGTTTTAGTTTGGGGATCTCGCTGGTGGTGAGAGTCGATGGGTGAAATACCTCGTGGTCAGATTTCTCTGAACAGCCCCAGGCTGGACCTGCAGCTCCCTTCCCGCCTTTGTGGTGAGGGAAGAAAAAATGGAGGAGGAAAGGAAAAGCTGAGGTAAAAAGGGAATCGAGTGCTAGGAAATGGTAATCTTTGAAACCCAACTGCTCACTCTGAGAACACCAACGTCTCCCTCATCTTAATTAAGAGTGTAGTTCTTGCTCCAGAAAAGTTGTGATGGGTCCTCCCCATTTTTTTTAATGTTTTTAAATTGGTTGGAAACAGAAGTGCTGAGGTACTGACAGACTGACGCCTGTTCTTACCTCTGCTGTCCGAGTGGTTCCAAAGAACATTTATCAATATGGTGATAGGGAAATATAAATATATAAATATATTCAGTGGCTCTGAAGAAACACCCCTTGGAGCTCAAGGGAAGCTTCCAACGTGGTTTGTCCTTTCACACACAAAGCTTCCTAGCTTCAGATCTTGAATACAAAGAACCATCAATAAAATGTCCATCAACTCAAAGAGGTCTGAATGTTAGACCCTTCAGTGTCTCCTGGTGTGAAATAACTCCTGGGAAGGGCCAGAACCCTGAGCAAAGGTGGCTTTCCTGCCAGCAAAGGAAAAAGGAGAGTCTACAGCCTCCCAAACCTCAACCTTCCTCACAGACTTATAGTCCAAAGCTACTGTTCTAAAAATACTTAACACAATTACTTTCAGGGATCCTCTTGAGGAAATAGCTGAGGTAATAGACATATGAGAGCAGTATTCTTGTCTTTTCACATAAATCATTCTAGTTGAATAAAACTCTAAGAACATTAACGGGCTTTGCTGTGTTTTTTTTCTTAGAAATTATTGCCATCAGGTTATCTGTATAACATTTTCACTTCATAGGAGGAACTCATGCCTGCTCACGTGGCAAAGCTGACATCTGATGGGTAATACTATCTTTGATAGTCTGTCACACAAGAACATGTGTATCAAATCCTAGGAAATCAATTCAGGACCTGCTGGAGACTTCTCCTTGAACTGCCCAGAACTTCTTTTTTTTGCTGGGTTGGTTTTGTTTTTTTTTTCAGCTAGCAAGAAATACTATTAATTAAAAATAGTTGTAATTACCCTGTGAGCTAATGACACACAGTTAAGCAATTAGGTAATTACCATGCTCAGTCCCTCTCTACAGTGTGCAGGGAGTGATCCTTAGCAGAACCTGGGGTTCAGAGCATCAAGTAGATCCTTAGTTCTGCAAAATCAGAAGGTTTAGAGCTGGGTTCCACAAAGGTAAGAGTGATAGCTGGTATCCCCCAAAGCACCACAGCAACATATCCAATGCTGAGCTGGAGCAAAGTGACTCCACTGATCCAAAGTTCTCCACAGATGTCTGAAGAAGGATCTCCACCAGTGTAGCTCCAGCTGGTACCACAGCACTCTCCACACGTGGTGCTTCAGTGCCTCACTCCCCTGGGTTCTTTTCCTTTTTTACATTCAGGAGCCTGAATGTAATTTCTAGATTTTTAAGGCAGATGCATTACTGTTACTGTCTCACTTATTGATTTATCAGACTTGGAGTTTTGTTAACCTTCTAGCAAGTGAATTAAGTCTGTCTCAAAATTCAGTGTAACACCTAAATTGCAAACCACAATTCTGACCTCCTGAACAACCCAACTCTGTCTTAAAGGCATAGCCAGAGATATGAAACAAGATAGTTACAGTGCACCACATGAACTTGATTGTTTTCATTTTTCTGATGAAGAAGGCTTTTCCTCAGAAAGAGCCCACTGCAGTCTTACCAGACAAAGATGTGGAAATTATTTGGTTTCAGGAAGAAAAAAAACCCAAAAAATACCATGGGAGAAGAGACTGTGACAGAGCAAGGCGATGCTCCCAATGTCAAGCATCTGAATCAAACGCTCCAAGAAAGATGTCCAGTCTCTGGAAGCTGGGGGGATAATGTGGTGGGATTAGTTTAGGTAAGAAAGCCTTGCTTAGTGCATCCCTTCATTAATTTGGGGTGGTTCTGTTTTGCTTCGATTTGTTTCTGGGTGCTCTGCCAAGGCTCTTGCCAAGATGCAGCTCTCAGGCTCCCTGCTCCCACAATTTCTGCCCAAGTTCTTCTCCTGCAAGCCACACTCCCAGGCGGTTGTTACAGCCATAGCTCCCCAGACTTAACTCATGTAACATGCTTTAAATGATAAGGGGGCTTCAGCACATTGTGCTTAACTGCATTAAACTGGAGCAATCCTCACTCCCATTCCTTTTCCTTCCAGCTTTGGGATACCACAAGTTGCGTAATTTCAAAAAAAACTTCTTGCTTTCAGTTTCTCAAACATCACAGGCTAAAAGCATGTAGGAGGTGATGAAAGCAATGAGGCAAGCAAAGCAGGGTGAACATTTGCACTGCCATCTTAAAACACACTTCAAGAGACTGAAAAAAATGTGTCTTCTGGTTTGTGCAGACCAGACATGGGCGTGTTGTTCTCCTGGCCAACATGAGGGAGTGCAGGTGTGATTATTCCATTCTCCTGGTCCTCAGGGCTATGGCTTGGAAAAGCACAGGAATTCTTAAACACTCAGTTAATTTTTTTTCCCAGACAATTTATAGCATGAGACAGGCACGTATTTTCCCTTGTGGATTTCCCAGCAGACAAAAGCTGTAGTCACTGCTGAAGACACCCTGAAAAATAGTATCTGACAATTTCAGCAGACCTCTGCTAGGAAGAAAGAAGTTCAATAAGAAATCCCACAGAGATAACAAGGTTGCCACTAAGATGGTTTCTCTCACACAGGGATCTACTTTCCAAGCCCCCTGCCCCTTCTCTTGAATTGCAGAGGAAGGAAATTGCTGTTCAAAATTCCTCTGCCTCCCTTACAGACACTTTTCAGAACGTGGCATTTCCTATGAGGGAGATGGGCTCTTGCATCCCCCAAGCAGAATTGCAACATTTACATTTGGTTCCTGTCTTAAGCTCTCACTGGGGACTAAAAGTCAAAGAGTTGCACCCCAGAAGTGCCTGCTTATGGCTGGTGAGTCACGTGCTATGCTAGAAGTCATTTCCAGCATGGTTTTATTTCTGATTGCATGGAAAGTAAAAACCCATCCTTGGTTGAATCTCTAAGGCAGTCTCAGTAGTGAAATAAAGCACTCCAGAGACTTTATCAGTGCTGATGCAGTGGGACCCAGCTGCTCAGCTACATTCTGACTCGACAAAGGTTTCATTCCCTTTTCACATGCTATAATGCAATCAGAAATGAGAAGCAAAGGCAAATTTTTAAAGCACACATATGGCTTTTTGACTAAGTAAGAAGTGGATGTGCAGAAGAGTAGTTTCTCATGCTCTGGCACTAGGGCAAACTGCAAATAATTCTTGCATCTTAAGTTCCTCCTAGAAAATCACTGTTTCACAATATTTCCCTCCCTGTTGATAACAGGTACTGTGCATCTCCAGAGGAATCACAACCAACAACCACTCTTATTTATTTCAAAACACTGTGCCTGTAGAACAGATGGAGCAAATGCTGCTTGAGCACAAAAGAAGAGACAGCACACAGCCCCTTTCCCCTTGCTCTCCTGAGCAGACAGGTGGCTGTGCAAGATGCATGGAGCTTTCCCAGACACTGAGTACTGGGAAGCTGAAAGCAAAGCTGCCCTGAGGAACCACTAGCTCCATGGTTTCCTCCATTTGAACTGAGCAGTTTCCAGTCCTTGGCTAATCCCTTCCACAGGAGACTTGGTGTCCAAGGTCCTCTCTTTGCAGTCTTATAGAGTAAAAATATATGCCTGATATTCAAGCCTAATTCAAAATCATCTTGTTTGTGAGCTGAGTCACACACACACATGGAAAATGGAGTAAGTGGGGAAACACTTTGCAACAGCTGTTAAAATTACTTGTTATAAAGCAAGAGACAACAATTATGGCCAAGACCTCACATATAAACACAACTACTGCTCTTCAGAAAACATAAGGTGCCTTTTACCTGCAAGGGTTACTGAGGATATTTTGCCTGGCCTCTCGTATTTCTCAGATTACAAGTATTTTCCTCATCCTTGAGCAGGCAGGACCAATGGCAGGGTACTCTGTAAAACAAATCAGTCCATCCTTCAAATTATCTGGGTGCTTACAGAGTGTTTGTCTCATTTTGTTTTCCCTGCAGGTCGGTCTTCTGGCCCTGATGCATTCAGGAAGTTCTTTGAAGAGGATCCCCCTTCTTTAGGAGACTTGGGGATTCCCAGATTAAATTCTAAGCTCTATCCCAGAGCTTCTGTTTTCAGCTCTCCTCTCTAGGTGGGTGACCAGCCCCTAGCAGGTACCTGCAGCTGTTTATTTTGTGAGCTGGCTCAGAAGCTAATTTAGGCAGCAAATTTTAGGCTCAGAAGCTTTTTTTAGGCAGATAATAATTTTCAACCACGTGCGTGCAGAATGCTGTGACAAGTTCCTGTAAAACTTACATCCCAAATTTAATGCATTTCCCAAGGTAATTTCCCATGCCTTCTTGGGAGAAGAAAAGGAGATTTGTGTAGTTCTATCATTACAGGTGGGGCTGAATCTTGCAACCTACATTTATTTGGATGTTTAAATATAATATATATAACAAAATGGCTAACCTGAAGCAAAGGAGCTTTCCTCTGGTGTGTTTGGTTACTGGTTCTAAAAAAACACACAGGATTTGGTAGTCTGAGCATCTGTCCTCTTTTAAACACGACTCTCCATCCCACCATCAGAGGTTACAATCCTACTTTATCTCCAGCAAGCCTCTACATGCAAACAAGGAGGAGGAAATTAAGAAGAGACTAACACCTAAAGCACATTTTCTTCTTTGCATACAGCCAGTTTTAAGCAGAGCAGATTAGTTAAATTGCAAAGAAGAATGTTTTGCTGTTGTTCGTTTGAAGAGGATTTCTTTTGCTTTTGAAAAGAAAATAAGTATAAACTTTTAAAAGTGGTGTTAAGTCGAGTTAGTTGAGTTGTGGCAATTACATTGCCACAGCAAATCTCTCCCACACTCCCTGTCTCCACAGGGAAGAGGAGATCCCACTCTCCAGACAAGCACCTCAGGAAAACACTGCAGCAAGCTGCTGCATGAGCTCTTCCCACAGAAACCTTGAACAGGTACCTGGTGCTGGCTCCTCAGCCCTGGGCTGGCACAGAATGGGAATCTCGACATACACTTCCCAGCAGGATTAATTTCCTGCAATTTTAATTCCTGCCCATGTGTCTCTTGTGTTGGGCAGAAGCAGTGAGTTATACCTGCTCCCAACTCAGCCCTTCAAGCCACATCTGCCCCCAAGTTTGTCTGAAGGCCATCTCAGCTATGAACATGTAGAAAACACAAGACCTTTTATCTGGCTGACATCAGAGCATCACAGCTCCAGAACTTCTTTTTGGTAAAGCTGATCCAAAGCAGTTGTTTCTTCCTTCTGAGAAACCAGGCTCATTTTGAAAATCTGTGAAGAAAAAGGTGCCTTTATTTCTGGTAGAATGTGTGGGATTTGAAAAGCAGGGAGGGGAAGATCAAGTGGTGCACCTGAGTTCCACTGATTTGACTGAAGTTTTCTGTCCTAATCCTCTTCTCCATCAGCACCTCTTACACCTAAGGGGTTTTCAAAACATAAATGAGGACTCTGGCTGGATCATCCACATTCTTAATGATCTATTTTACTGGCTCTACTTCCTCTCCTCACTGTTGCACATAAACACAACCTTACAGAAAATTCCTACCAATGCTAGATGTGCCAGTTTAGGTCCCCAGATGTGCCCAGCAACCCAGAGTCATCTGAGGAGTAGACTGGCTTCCTCTATTGGAAAGAGGAAATTGTGACCCAGTAAGAGTTTTTCTTGTCAATGCTGAGAATGCCAGCCTTCCTCTCTTTCAGTGAACATGGTAGGTGAGAAAACTTTGTGAAGTAAAGCCCAGTTTGCTCCCAGTTTGTATTTCACTATCAAAATCCAAAGCCAGCTCTCATCTGAAGTGACTCAGCTCATGCCATACACTCCTCCCAAGCATATCCCCGCATGAAGGCAGCAGTGGGGTACTTTAATACAAAACACAACACTTCACAGATTTGTAACCTTAACTACAGCTTTGACTTTGCAAGGAGCTGACCTGTTTTTCAAAACAGCCCTTTTTATTCAGCAAGGCTGATTTCAGTGGCAGGGGGTAGGAGCTCATGCAATGAACTCCTCCTGCTTCCACTTTTCCAGGGCTGGATTTAATTGATAGAGTGGTGAGCCAGGAATCCCAGCCTGAGACTACAATATAGAACAACTTTGTTCAAAGGTAGTGTAGAAAGATGAACTATTCCAACAAATTATGAAGCTATCAATCATGTAAAGTTTAAATGGTAACGAGTTCATCTGCAGATACCTGTTCCAAATGGCCACAAAAAGTGGCATTTGAAGAGCTGTTGCATTTCGCTGTAAAAGCAGCTAACAAAATGCTGACTTTGTAACATGCTTTAGCACATTAAAGCTGCACCAAAAATAACATTCATACAGAAATTTATTCAGATGAACTCAACGCTGAAAAAAAAAATATCCTAAAACCTGCCCTTGGAACAGGTTCCTTTATTAAAAGTAAGACAGAGACCCACACAGTCACAGTGCAATTAATTTATTAACATACCTTGTGAGCCAGTGGTGTTGAACCAGGGGACATGACAAGCTTTGGCACTTGATTGGTTTCAGAGATATTCAGCCTCTGGTTTGTAGAAAGGGATTCTGATAGGCCTGAGTGAGTTACTACATGAGGGAGTGTTTCTCCTCTAGACAGGGAATGAAGTATTAGCATGTAAAAATGCAGCCCACAAGATGTGGATCAGTCTGGGTCACAGTGCCTCATGCCACAAGGAGTGGTCCCAAGGTTGGTTACCTACAAGGGCTGAGCTCTTCCTTCTATCTGCAAGGAACTCCCAGTGAGTATCAAGATGGTGTTAAATACCACGGTGCAGTTTCTCTCTCAAAAGCTTCCATCCCATTGCTGAATCTAAACATAAAAATCTGTCTTCAAGTGGCTGATGGATCACCACGGCCCTTTTTTTAGGGTGAAGAGACTTGAGGATATTGGGTTCAGAAAAGAAGACAAACAAAATGCAGGCCCACCACCTCTTTCACCCCCGAGACAGCAAATATCCACATTCCTGGCTCCTCACCAGTGTCTCCACTGCTATCTTTGAGGACCTGATCTGTTATTCTCTGCTACAAGGGCACAAGGATTACAAGGGTAATTGACAACCTGTTCAGATTAATAAACAGCTGCCCGACTAATTACAGCACACAACATAATTCATGGAAATCATCAGAACAGTGTTCAGCTACAGGAAAGGGATAAAGCTTTCATCCAGCTTCAGCTGGCCAAAGCCTGGAGTGGTGTCAAGCCAAGGCTCAGAAGGGTACCAGTGCAGGCACTCCCAGCTCCTGGAAATGGTGTATGAGCATTAATCTTATCCAACAGACTGGGGATGTTGTGAAGCAGGACTGTCTGTACCAGCCCTACAGGTGTGTCAGCCAAAGCAAAGGTCAGTGCAGATATTCAGGTGCCCAGAGCTGCAGCCCAGCCTCCAGCCATCCCTCTGAGCTAAGAGGGGCTGCTGCCTGACAAAGAATACTGAAAATAATCAGCAGATGGCACAGCATCCCCTGGCAAAATGCTTTCAGTTCTAGTTCTGGAAGTTTAAAGATCCAGCAGAATGAGAAGACGGGGAGAGCCAGTCAGCATGTTATCAGATACCTAGAGAGTTTGGACTGAAGGGAGACCCAGGAGCCCCCATTTTAGAAAAGGGACATTGCAACAGAGAATGTCAAGCCAGACCCCTTATTTTTTCACATTGCTGAGAACACAAGGACAGATGGGATTCAATGAAAACAAAAGGCAATTAATTCAGGAACCATAAAAAGAAATTACATCCTATGGAGAATAAAATTATATTGGTTTTCATCACCAGAAAATATTGAGGCTGATCTCTTAGCTGGATTAGATAAGGGATTAAACATTTATATGGAAGATGAAGGCTGGTTACATTAAATAGTTTTTTTAAAAGCCAGGGGTATAGATGCTCATGCTTCAGAAAAGAAAGAATCACAAAAAAAAAAAAAAACCCACCAAAAACAGTGCATAGTGTTTGTACAACACCTAGAGGACCACACACCTGTACTTCTATTTTTAATAATATTAGTAGTTAAATGGGCCAAGAACAAATCTCTCCAAAAGGAAAGGCTGTTAGGACTTGTTCAAAACAAATTCACCTTTACTGGCCTTGGGAACACCTCCTGCTGGCCAACATCAGGTACAAAATCAAATCCCTGGCAGCCGAGTGCTGCCCATCCAACCCAACAAGCACAAGAGTTTGGTTTGGGTCAGTCCCAGTTCCAGCAGTGAAGAGGAAGCTCTGGAGCAGGTTAGGACAGCTGAGGAGTATTGGCAGGCCTGCCCATAGGGCAAGTGGAGAATTAGGTGAAGTAGATCAGATATTTCCTTTTCTCCTCTGGGCTCATGCAGGGCTGATGGGGTGTTACTTACAAGGATTCTCACATGGTGACAAGTCTAGGAGAAATAATTATTTTGACCAACAGCTTGGGAAATTCTGCAGACAATGCTGGGCTCATGTGACATGGTAATTTATTCCAACCCCTGAACAGCAACCAGTTACGTGGGCTTAAGTGAAATAACCCCAGAGTTTCAATCCTTTGGTTGTTTCTGTGCCTGTTGGGGTTATGAGTCAAAGCTGAAAGACCCAGCCAGGTTAAACTGAAGGTGTGACAGCATCTGAGGTACATTTGAGCTGCTGTAGCATGTTGGCTTGGGGGAGGCTGCAGGTAAAAGCCAAATCCCTCAGTGTTTCCCAGATGGGTCCTGTTGCTGAGAGCATGGAACTTGATATTGAACCCTCCCTAAGACCAGAGGTCTGCAACATAACTGCCCCACTCCCACTGTCATTTTAATTTCTGGGAGATAAGTCTACAGTTTGTGCCTCAGGGACTCTCTGGGAGCAGCTGTAGGACAACAGAGCCAGGCAGAGCACTGGCCAAGGAGCAGCCTGGTGCTTTCAGCTGGGTTATCAGCACAGACATCCAGCCCTTTGGGAAGAGGCACCAAGAGACCAGAGCTGTCTCAAAGGGGAGTTCTGACACTGCAGATTTTCAGGATTTCTATAATTCCTTTGTAAAATGAAGCTTCCATTGCAGTCCACTTGCAGCACTGGTAACCCAGCTGTCCTAGGACCCCTGGAGAAGGCAACTGGAACTCCTGAGTTGAGCATTCACACACAAAATCAGCTGCCTGGCCAGGTCAGCACCTTTACATTAAGCTGTTCTATAGAAGACAAATGAAAGCTTTAGGCAATCATTGCTTTTTCAATCTGAGGCAATTTCTAGGATGTGGTAACCACATGTCCTGTAACACAGCACCACAAACCCACAGGCTGTGGTCTCATCTCTTCTTGCCTTGGCCATCCCTAGGTACTGAACACCTCTGTTGCCTTGAGTGCAGACCTTCCAGGCAGCAGGCCAGCCCCTGGCCCTGCCACCCTGCAGTGCATGAGGCAGCTCCAACCACGTGTTCCATGGGTCCCATTCTGTGCAGCCCCTCCATGTCCAGGTTCCACATCACAGCTCACTGCCCCTGCTCCTGAGCAGACCTTGCCTTCTCCCTGGCTTGTCTACACACAGTGAGAACATGCTGTGCACTGCACACCTCTGAAAGCACCTAGCCCTTCTGTTTATTTTTACAGTTTTCTAGCTACTCAAGGATAATACTTCAGCTTACAAAAGTGATTAAGGCCTGAGAAGAATCTCAGTTCATTTGTTGGGATGAGAGGGAAGGAGGGAAGTGAAGCATTCAGCAACCACTGCTTTCTGTCAGCAGTATTTCTGTTCAGGTTGAGGACAGCTTGATGGCACTGCTTGCATACCCTTGAGTTAAGCTACTCTACTCCCATGGAGAGCAATGAAGAGAGAAACTGTGCACAGAAGAGAGGAAGCATTGCCCAGAGGTTGCAAGAAGAGGATGGGGAAGTGGGAAGCTCCTTTGCAGCACACTCACAGCTCTGCACCTCAAGCAAATTACTCACTCTCTGTGTTTGCTCTGTATCTACACCCTGGGAGTATTTTCACGTTCCATGGGAGAACTGTGGACACAGAGATATTAAAGGTTAACATCACAAATAAAGGGCAGCTAATAACTCTGGTGGGAAAGGTACCAAGATGAAGTCCCCACAGGGCTGTTAAATGGTGACTCAGCACCTGAATGTTTGAGATTAACATTACATTTGGATATAAAGAAGAATAACATGTCTATTTTCAGCCTTTTGAGGTCATACTTTAGAGTTCTTTTTACTAATCACAAGGGCAAGCAAGCTATTGTCTCTTAAAAAATGAAGATTTACTCTCGTACCAACAACTGATTCCGGAAAATGCTGTTTTATAGAAAAAAAAAAGAAAAAGAAGAAATCCCCAAACACAAAATAACTACTGTATTGGGAATGCAGCAATAAAACCATAGCATCTGGCAGCTGGAAATGTGTGATACAGGATTACAAGAGAAGGGACAAGCAGATCTTGGAAGGGACAAACACCTTAAAGGGATCAAATGGACGCAGAAGAGAGAAGGTTCCCCCTAGAGATGGAACAGGAAAGGAAAAGAAATCTTCCAGCTGTTGGTCTGGTAAAATCTTCGATTCCTGGAATGGAAGAAACCTGTTATGCAAAAATATGTGAAGATTTCCACTCTGCCAGAGTCTGGTGCCATCTTCCAAGCATCTCACCTCTTCTTGACATGTTTTTCAGGTGTGCAAACACACAAAAACCAGGAACAGTTTTACAGGTTTCTCCACTTCTCTCCACTTCTACTATTTCTGTGTGCCAGACCACATGTAATTGCATTACAGGACTCAGAGTCAGAGCAATGTAGACTGATCATTGGTACCAGCCTGCAGCTGCTTTCCCTGCTCAGAGATTATGGACTAAAGTGAACCCGAAGACTTAAAAAGAATCAGACAGAACTGGTTTTCTCCCGTTTCTACATTAAAGTCTTTTGCCAGTGTCCAAGGACAAAATACATCTCCATCAGTCAGTCAGTCACAGGCCAGGAGCTGCTGCAGCCCAGAAGGACCCCACGTTGGAGTTCCTGGAGCTCAGGTGCTTTCATTTTATCTTGGTCACTTTCTTGATCCAGGGCACGTATTTGCTGACCTTTGTGTACACCCCAGGGGAATCCTTCCTCCCACAGCCATAACCCCAGGAAGTGACTCCCAAAATGATCCAGCGTCCCTCTGACCTCTGGCACATGAGTGGCCCTCCACTGTCCCCCTGGCAGCTGTCCACACGTTTGTCTTCAGAGAGGTTCCCAGCACAGATCATGCGGTTGGTGAACTTCTGCCCGTAACGCACCTCACAGTCTTCCCGGGGGAGAAGAGGCACCACCCCCTGCAGCAGGGTCCTGGAGTAGGATTTCCCTGGAACAGAACAGACCAGCCAGACCAGTTCAGGTACAGCCAACAGCAAAGGTGACCTGGAGCAAAGGTGCTCCACACAAAACCAGATGTTTGGACATTTAACATCAAGACTGCGGCAGGGGAAGAGGCCAAGCTCAGCAGCTCTGAGACACCAGAACTTCAGAAAACACAGCTGCCAAGCCAGCCCACAAAAAAGGAGCTGTGAGATCAAAGAAATGGGGAAGAGGTTAGAAAATGAGGTGAGATCAAAGGATGAGTCTTACTCCTGGTTCTGCCAACAATTTCTCTCGTTCAACTTATTGCACCTGCCTGAGCCTCTGCTTCCTCCTCTGTGTCTTATCAAGAGAGTAAACGCAGTAATATTTGCAATATTCCAGAGAAGTTTCAGTAGATGTTTCAGGGGCATCCAAATATTCCAAGGGATCTCACTTCTTCTCTGGCCAGACTTGTCTCTCTTTGCTCACATCTCTTTATTACTCCAGACTTGCTCAGAATGTAAGGTTCCTGTGCCCAAAGTTTAGAGTAAGTTCACAAGGTAGTAGGAAGCTGCACCTCTCCTGGGGAAAGCCAGGTTTGGTGCCTGGCAGGGCCACCAGCCATGAAGCCCCAGTACAGCTGAGGGAGTTACATGGCTAGATTCCTCCATTTCTCCCCAAAATGACCCAAGCACCTGGCACAGCCACCTCCAAAGAGAAAATGGATATTTGTAGTTAAACGCTTGGGGTGGCAGCTAGGGAACCAGCTGGGGGGGGTGGACAAGTCCAAAAAAAGGTCCTGGGGCTATGTGTCTTTTGGTCTTTCTGAACATATGGCTTCACCCCAGCCACAGCAGCCCCAGAAAGGCCTCCTAGCCCCAAAGCCAACACTGCATATCTCAGCCCCCCATGGGGGAGGACTGGACTGGGGTATAAAGCTTGGTTTAGAGTTCAAAGCTGTCTCCAGACCTTGCTAATGCATGAATGTCAAGACTCCATCAAGCCCAGCATTTTGAAACGTTACCTTGAGAGAGTTATTAAATAATTCATACTTTCTAGAATATTCCCTGCTCCATCTTACCTAGAAAGCTCCACAGCAATGTCCTGCAAGAGGACAGGTAGAGGTTGTCTTGAACCTAGTGCAGAAATCAGCTTCAGACTCCCAACTGTCCCTGTAGCAACAGCCAGGGAGATTGAGCAAGGTAAATCTGAGAGAGATTCCTTCCACCTCTAAGCCTCTACTTCACCACTGTGGTATCATGAAGAAGGCAGGAGGTCATGGAAACATGGGGACCACCCTGAACACTACACAGGCTCTGTACATCAGCTCTGCACAGGCTGCTGCCCAAGGGCTCTGCTGTTGGCAAATATGCATGAAGAAGGGGGAAAAAAGGTGCCAGCCAGCCTCTCTCCCTCAGCTTCAAAGGGATGAGGTGGCAACCAAACACCGGTACAGTCAGTGAGAGCAGTAAGACCACAACCTTGAGTTGTGCAGATATAAATTAACTGAGGAGCCACAAAGGCTCCTGAATCCAGACTCCCCCACTGGTTTTGCTCCTCAAAGCCCCATCCCTTACCTGTGTCACCCCAGCCAGAGATGATGCAGGCTTGCCTGTTGATGTCAGACTTCTCTTTCCTGTCAGGCAGGCAGACAGGGAGAACGTGAGGATTGAAGGAGAGGCAGTGCCCCTCTCTGCCCCGCATCCGGACCAGGGCGATGTCATTGTCATTGCTGCCAGCCCAGTAGTTCCTGTGAAGGATGATCCTCTCCACGGGCAGCTCCCTCTCAAACTCATCCTTCACTCCCGTGTGGTAATCACCCACCCGCAGCACATAGTGCCGCACATCCACACCAAACCTGCAGAAAAAAAGACACAAGATCCTGATACTCTCACTCAGAGAGAGTCAGATTCAGGAAAGTGGGGGCTGCTATGAGACTGAGCCACCTCCTGACAGACTGGTGAAACACTGCCAGCTACAGGACTGTGGAGCTTCTCCAGCAGATGTGATAGTGCCAGGTTTTTGGGATTGGTGACTATCCCATGCACCAAAAAAAAGGCCATGTCATTTGCAACAGGCATGTGACCTTCTGTGCATAATTCCTTAAAGCACTGAGGAATGGCAAAATGCTGGCTCCCTTGAAGCTGTGAAGAGGGCAGCGTGTAAGCAGTGAAGAATAAAGCAAAGCTATACAGAGTCATCCCCTTCAGTGCTTCAATATCACACACATCATAACCTGAAAATCTTTGCTTGGAAACTCAGTTCATGTGGTCCCACTGCGCTGGGAGGACAGCCTTGGATGAGGTGATTGTGTTTGTTGCTGAGTATCCCTCACCAACTCACCTTTTGAAGCAGTGGGCTGCAGTCACCACCCAGCAGCTGTTGATGAGTGTTGCTCCACACAGCAGACGAGAATCTTGGCGAAAACCCTTCAGCCGCAGCGAGGCCTGCCACGGCCACCCCCCTCTGAAGAACAGAGGGGTCAGAGCTGGCACACACACAGAAAAAAGGAACTTGTCCTGTCCACTCTGTCCCCTGTAGGCTCAGCTGGCCTGCACTGCCCCCCTAGACAGGCACAGTGGTTCTGATCAAGTTCCAAAATCATTAGTAGAAAAGGAAGTATTACTGAGCACCTGCTGCCCCAGCAGTTAGAGGGTAAGTACCTGAGGGACTTATTTCCACCTATGATCCTCTTCTTGCGACGGTGAAGCAGGCGCAGCCCACAGACACCAGACTCTGGAGCTGCACAGCAAAGGGAGAGTGGTCAGGTGGGTACCTTCAGCTGCCCCACAGCCCAGCACCAGTCATCTGCCTTCCCCAAGGGTGTTAACCTTCACAGTTGTTGATTTGTCTTGTGAATCTGCAAGTCCTAGAAGATCTGATCCCATGGGTTCCCTCAGTACTGGTGGAATGCACCTCCAGAACCTGTAGCCTAATGCCAGGCATGGGACCTCTGCAGCTATTTCCCCTATTTCCAGCTACTTTTACAGTGCTTTAAAGCCCAAAGTATGCTGGTGGTGACAGCCCTAAGGAGGGGTACAGTGACCTGGCTGTGGGGAAGTCCTGTAGGCTCAAAGGCATGGGTGGAGCTCCTCAGTCTGGAGCACTCTGTGCTCCTAGACAATTAAACCAAGGAAAAAGTAGGAGGTGCAGGACAGGAGGTGGTTATTCTGTAAAGTTTCAGCCAGAGAAGAGAAGAACTACAAGGGAAAAGCATAAAAGCATACAGAAATGCTGCATCTGGAGCCTCATGATTTTTGCATGGAAGAACATTTTTGCATGTCACCTGTTTTTCTGATGTCTTGGACCTTCTCCTCCACATAGTCACAGATCACACCAGCATCCTCACTGTGCCAGCAGCTGTGAATCCTGGTGTCAGGCCTGACACACTGCCCCAGGGTGTGCTCTGTGCCACTGCATTCTATGTTGTCCAGATGGATGGGCCCGTGGCCTTCACCAAAATAAGCCATTGCCCTGGCTTTTGCTGTACCACTGTAATTAGAGACAGGGTGGCTAATCTGCAGTGAGCAGGAGGCAGGTGAAGTTGATGCACCAGCACATTTTCAGAGAAATCATATTTGTGTGTGACTCCACAAGCAGTAGTAAAGTATTTGCTGAAGGCACTGTGAGAACAGGACCTTACAAGCATGGGCAGCTATGCCAAAACTAAGAAACAAAGCTCCCAGCAGCAGGTCCTGACAGAAGTCATTCTGTTTCTGTCTGTAAGGTGGCATGTACCAGATCTCTCACCTGAATCCCAGCTGCCTGCAAACTACTGCAGCATCTCTGTCTGTCCAGCCCTCATCACAGATGCTGCCCCACTGCCCGTTCAGGAAGACCTCAACCCGTCCCTCCTTGGTGCTTTCTCCATCCACCAGCCTCAGAGGAGGCCCTGCAGGAGAAAACAAACACACAGGTCACTGCAGGAACAAACACCAGGGAGCCTGAGGTGCCCACAACTTGGGTTCCAGAGGAAAAGATGAATAAGCTTAAAAAAAAAAAAAATTAATAAAATCTGTGTTTCTATATGAAGACTGTGTCCCTTATTTCACCTGCATCCTGAATCAGAAGATTACACACATACTGATGTATTTAATACATACTGTAAATCATTAGTGGATCATATGGTGAAAGCTGAGTAAAAAGAACAAAAACAGAAGGAAAGTTATTAACTCTTGAGCCAAGAGTGGGCAAGCGTAAACATGCCTTGGAAATAAATCCATTAAATTATGAAATTACTACAGTATTCTAGGCAAGAGAAGAATTCTACATCCAGGGGAAAAAAAAAAGTTGGATACTGTCTATTTCAATCAAAAATCTCTGACAAAATGGAAATTCTCCTGTAGAATGGAAAGTGGAGAGCATCAGGAAATGATGCTAACTCAAGATACATTCACAATTTTAATTAGAAGTGTGCCACCCACACAAGAGATTGCAACTTCCCACACAACAGCCCCTTGCACCTGCAGTCCCCTTGTCTTGGCAAGGTGTGACACTACTGTAACTGCATCAGTTTCCTGAGGGGTGTTGTTAAAGGGGTCCCATGGCCCCACAGACGTGGGGTTCAGGCAGCTCATCACTGAGCAGCAGCACTCTGCAGCCCCTCAGGTTTGTTTAGAGACTGCCAACATAATTCTCTCCACTCCCAGCTCTCTACAGGTCTAGCTTGGTCGTGTTCCTAGAAGCCCTTCTCAAAAAGCAGTCCCCTCAGGAAAACTCCCACATCTGCCAGAGCTTCCAGAGGAACAGCCCAGGCAGTGTCACCTCCCTGGTGTCCCAGGCAGGAGGCAATGTCACTTACCCAGGCTGCCACCCGTGGCTGTGTTGCTCTCGGGGGAGCAGCGAACTCCCACGTCCTCGATGTGGGAGCAGTCATGCTGCCCCCACTTGCTGTGGGGACAGTCCAGGAGGGACAGTTCTGTCCCCACACAAGCCACATCATCCAGCAAGATAAAGCCTTGGCCAGCAGCATAGTCCCCTTCAGAAGCCAGGGTAGCAGGACCACTAGAGGAAGGAAACAAAGTTTTTCATTAAAAACTCATTCATCCCACAGCTCAGGCCCAAAGGGAAACTCCCCTGCAGAGCTTAAACCATCCAGTGACATGCAGGATGGCAGCCACCAAGCTGGCACATCTCACCAGCCTCAGCTTTTGGGGAGTCCCTTTCCTAGTGTCTGGGGAAAGGCACAGAGTAGCACAGAGAACAAGACATACCAGATGTGACACCAAGTACCTCAGGCTGGGGAGAGCCTAGCAGAGGAGCCATAAAATCTCCCCAACACCTATAAATAAATCTCCTTTCTTTTATAGGAACTGGCTACCTTGAACTGAAATGCAGAAAACTGCAAACTTTTGGGCACTACAAAACATTACAAACACAGTATGCAGCTGAATGCTAAAGGAACAATTTAGTTTAGTATTTTTTTCAGTCTCTAGAGGTGGAATTTTACAAGGATACCCTAACCATATAAAAAAAAAATCCACAAGAATCTTTACTAGCTTCAAGACTAGAATATCCTGATTTTACCTTTTGCCCAAAAATATAACTGGAGAGACAACAGCTCAGCAATGGACTGAAATAAAAGCATTAAGAAAATCCTTAATACTACTCTTTTTTTGCCCTGATAATCTGCATTCGGGTACTGAAGCAGGTGATGGGTTTATCTGACACAGCAGATGGGTGACAGTGTTTAGCTGATGGGGCAGAGGTGGAGGCAGTGCTGAGCTGCTACACCTGGAAATTTAAGGAGTAACTGAGAGAACTTCCTGACTTTGCTGAGGGGTTCATGATGACAGCATCAAGCCTGGTATGTGCTTTCAAAACAGACTGAGGACAGAGATAAAAAAGATTTATTTTCTTCACCCTGGGAGAGGATGTGTATACCTACTCATCCTTTCTGCATAAAATTGTATAATGGCAGTAACTCTCCTACCAAAGCCAGCCCAGCGAAGGAGGATGGAACCTAACCTCTGGAATCAGAAATCAGAGAAAAGATGAGCAGTCTCAGCCCTACCTGAAGCCCAGCTGCCTGCAGACCACCTGGGCACTGAGGTCTGTCCAGCCATCATCACACACCGTGCCCCAGTCTCCATTGTAGTACACTTCCACCCTGCCTTCCCTGGGGCTGTGGCCACCAGCCAGCCTGACCGTGCCCTCTGCAAGGGGGGAGAGAAGAAAAGATCAGCACTCAGCAGAGGAGAAAAAGCAGCAGCCTCTGCCCCACTCCTGAAGTCTCTGTGCAGCCCAGGAGTGGAAGAAACTCAAGACACAGATTTCTGTGGGTATTGAAAAAACAAACATTCATTTCTCTCCAACATCTGTCAGGGGAGGATTCACCTCAGCTTGTGGAAAGCCATGGGAATGCCACCAAGCCTGGCTCTGCTTCACTCCCACCTGCTGCCTGCTCTCTGCCTTCACACCTGGCAGCCCCTGGGTAGAAGCCCTGCAGGATGCTGAAGCAGGGGCACTACCTGTGAGACAGGAGTAAGAGTGGTCTGTACCTGTGAAAGGGTCACAGGAGACTCCAGCATCTTCAATGTGGTCACAGTTCTGCTGTCCCCAGTCACTCTTCTTGCACTGGTCAAGGGAGAGTTCATTGCCTGAGCACTCCACTTCATCCAGCAGGATTGGGCCAGATCCTTGCCCATAGTAAGCCCACGACAAGGCTTTTGGGTTCCCACTGTAGATGGCACAGAGAGATGAACTCAGTGAGGAAGTGTTGTGCCCCCAGAGTCTGCCTTGCACAGGGTCTCTCCAGAGCAGGGCCAGCAGCCTCCCACAATGCCTCACACAGTGGTGTTGCCCATTGTTAACCAAAATACCTGAATGGCAACTTTTTTTAAGACCACCTTCCAACACAGAACAAAAACGTGCCCACAACACGAACAGTTCAGACACCTGGGGAATCCTGAGGACAGAGATGTTCCAGCCTCGGTGACAGGCAAAAAAACCTGCCAAAGGCTGAGGGATCTCAGACTTGAATCAGCACTTGTGTAAGGATGTGATTTTTCAAGAGGGCTCAGTATACAACAGCTCCCATGTTAAGAGCTGGACATCAGATAGGAGAAGGGGTTGTGCTCCCTTGCTGTGCTAACTGAAGAAAATAAGGGAAGTCAGTGAAACTGGAGTTTAAAACTGGAGTGTTTAAACTTAACCAAATAAATAACTGCAGTTTACACCTGGAAATCACCATGACAAGTTATCACTGAGGCCAAGAATGCTTGCACTGGGATGTGTGCAAAAATAGTGAACAGGGAGAAAGACAAGCAAGCACCAACTCTTTTTTTTTTTTTTTCTTCACAGCACAAACCCATAAAACTGATAGGAATGAAGAGCAAAACCCCTTTAGGGGATGAGTGTTCCAGAATTATCTTTCCCAGGGTTTATCTAGGCTATGTATGACAGAGAAGGGATGCATTCTCCTGTTCTTCATTCACCCCATGACATACAGCAGGGAAATTACCTGAGTCCCAGCTGCCTACAAACAACCTCAGCATCCAGGTCATCCCACTGGTCATCACAGATGGTACCCCACTTGCCATCGTGGTAAACCTCCACTCGTCCTTCAAAGCTCTCCTTTCCCCCAACTAAACGCAGTGGGGCACCTACACCTGTGCTTCAAGAAAGGGAAAGAGAGCACAACAGAGACAAAACACAGTCAGAAGTTCCTGGGATTCACTTGTCCCACTGTACCACCACATCCCTCCCTCTAAACCCCCCCGAAACAACCCTGACAGCAGCCCACAAGTACAGGTTGCTGCTGGCCCAGGGATGGCTCACTCACTGGCTGCTGCAGTGACAAGGACTTTGCTGCCTGAAGACAAACAACTGGATTCTTAAAAAAGGGGATGTGGTCTTGAGCAAGAGCCACCTTTCAGTGAGGAAAGAAGCATGCCCACTGAGCATTTTTGGATTGGGAAAGGATGGATCATTTTCCACTGGAAGGAAGATAACCACCTGAAGAGCAGGTGAAAGAAGAACATGCTCTACTTGTTTGCTCTCCACAGCCTTAGATTTTACATCTTGCCAGGGACTCTGGTGCTGGAAAACAGGGAAGAAGTATTCCCTGGAGATTTACCTTCTGGAGGGACACAGGTTACCACGGCACTCCCCTGGCTACAGGCTCCTGCCCCAGCCTCCTGGTAGCCACACTGCAGCAGGGCTGGCTCATCCCCATGGCAGTTTGCTGACTGCAGGTGCAGGGGGACAGGCCACAGCCCAGGGTGGCTCTTCTTCCCAGCTGTGCCAATTTCACTGGAACAGAGAAAGCAGCAGAGCAAGGAAATGCTGTAGTACTGCTTGACTGACCACTTCCCCTCAGTTCTTGTGACTCTCCAGCCCAGCTGTGGCATTGCACATCCCCATGAACCCAGCTGATGGGAGTGCAGAACAGGGTAGCTTCTTACAGTCTAAAGGGAAAGCACAAGCAAGCACACAGCACTTCCCACCATTGAACCCATTTTGTCTTTCTGCTTCCTGCAGAGGGTTTGATCTGGTCAGAAATGGCACTGCTGTTTGAGAGTGGTGAACAAATCCATCAACAGATTCAAACATCCAAATCACCTTCTTCCCTCTCTGTGGTCCTTATCCCCTTGATATTTGGAGTTTTGAAGGTCCAAAAACCTTGTAGAGAGGGTTCACACTTTCAAAATTTCTATTAGATTACCACAGTAACTCCAGCTGGTAATACTAAAAAAGGGATAACATCTCACTCATTACAAACCCAGAGCACCATGTGGAAACTACAGCTTAAAAAAATCCTTGAAAATGCTGGCTGGGCATAGCCACAGAATGAAAATAGTAGAAAAGGATGCTGCTAAGTGGGAAATGAGCCCACAAAACAAACTCCTCTGCCCCAGCCAACACGCCAGAGAGACTGTAACCACAGAGGTTGCTCTTTCATGCAGCTCTCAGAACCAGCCCCAGGTTCTCACCTGAGACCCAGCTGCCTGCAGACAACACTGGCATCCCAGTCAGTCCAGTGGTCAGCACAGATGGTGCCCCAGAGCCCACTGAAGTACAGCTCCACACTATTATCTTCAGCCAACCGCACAGCACCTTCCAAAAGGAAAAAAAAAAAAGAAGGAAAAAAAAATATCAAAATCACTGCTGTTTTCTGAGGGAGGTTTCAGATCAGCAAGACTTGAACTTGAACTGCCCTTGGCTTTTCTCATCTTTGTTTTGCTGGTGTTGTCACTGAAGTGACTTGTATGAAGGAGTGCAGGATGGGGCACCTTCCCAGCTCCAGCAGTGGCTGTTTGGGAGGATGTCCTTTCCAAAGCCATGGTAATAGTGGTAGGAAGCTTGGCTTTTGCCACAGCTCCTAGATTCTCCTTCTATGAAATGAGGATGGTTCTACATCATACCTTGAAAAGGGCTATGGAAATGGCAGGCTCTCTAATTCCTCCTGACTCCCCAGTGAGTTATTTTCCATTGAGCACCTCACCTGTGAGCATCACTGCTGCTACAGCTCCGTGGTCAGTAAGAGCAGGTGAAGCCTCTTTAATTTCTCTAAGAAAAGCAAGTGCCAATGTAGATGCCATACCAATTCTTACCACAAACACCTGCCACTGTTTAGAAAACACACCTCCTCGCTCATTTATGCACTGGGAGAAGGATAAACCTTCTCTCTGCAGTACTTCAGTGCAGGCACACAGTATAATTTTGTATCCTTCACTCTGAGGAAGGCATCTTTGAAAGCACTTCCACAGGCAAGGGAGAAGGCTCTGTCATTTCATTTATTAAAGTGGAACTTCACCTGTTCTGCAAAAGGTGGGAAAAGCAAGGGCAGGCAGGAAACAAGAGGACAAAATATTTTCAAGAATGTTGCACTGGAGTCAGGGCATTGAGAGAGCTCAGCTCTCCTGCAGGCTTTAATGGAAGCAGCAGTCCTTGTGTCAGCACCATGAGGAATTTTAAAGCAAGCCTATGACCTACCTTGCCACAGAAGATTTACAAATCTAGCCACAGATTTTTCCTTGTGATATTTGAGCTGCTACACTTACATGAGGAGAGCTCTGATACAGACGCTTAAGGAAAAGGAGTGTGTTGTTTTCCACATAATTTAAACTGGTTTTTTTAGAGTGGCATAAGTGAACACTAAAAAAAATAATAAACAAGTCTCCTTGTATGAGAAGAAAACCTTCTATGCAAGGCATTATGGCTACAGCAGCTTAAATCCACCCTCTACTACATAGAGACATTCTCCTCTGCTCTCTGCAGGGGGTTGGAATAGATGGCCTTTAATGGTCCCTTCCGACCCAAACCACTCTATGATCCTGTGGTTCTGATTCTCCCACACCACCCTGGCCTCTAGTCCAAATTATTTTCGAAAACTCAGGACCGTCCTGCCTCGGCACCCTTTCTGTCCCCCGCTCCCCCGGGAGGCAGGGCAGGCCGGGAGCAGGCAGGGAGGTGGAGCTGTCCCTACCTTGGTTGCAGTCGCAGTTAGCCCAGCCGATGCCCCCCGAGGCCAGGCGGTAGAAGCACCAGGGAGTGGGGCCTCCGTCTGGGTTCCTGCAGTGGTTGTGGTCCCCCAGGCCACGCTCCGGGTACTGCTGGATGTAATCAGGGAACTCTGCCCAACTGAGGCACTCTGCCCCGGCCTCTGTGACTGCCAGGGAGCCATTGTAATAGCCAAGGGGTCCAACACCACACGGGCTGGATGCTGGGAAGAGGAAGGGAGATGTCAGCATCACTGAAAGCATCAGAGGCTCAGGCAAGGTGGGAGGTAGCAGCTCATCTCCTGGAACACCTCCTGCATACTGGCTTGGTTTCCATTCAAAGCAGCTGCTGCTCACAGAATGTGTATAAAGTGCACCAAATGGAGCTGGAAGTCATCAGCTGTGCAGACAGACCTCTGAAATGTGTCAGCTCTGGGTGGAAACACGGACAGTTGGATCTGGTTCCCATTTCCATTTACTTCAATAGATGCTCAGGAAGCACTTGAGCCTGGCACACACTCCTCCACTTCCTTCCCCATCAGCTTTGGCACCTGAATAAGGTACTCTGACACTTGACACCAGGCTCTTTAGAAGATTAATTCTCTGTCCAAATTGATTGAAACTGAGCAGAATTTAAAACTGGCTATAATTTCATTCTACAAAGCAGGAAGGTGGGCAATGAGATTGTATTTCAGTCTGTGTGTTCCCTACCCACATCACCCCACATCTCCTGGCTTATCTCCTGGCTTATCCTGCCAATGCAGAGGAAGGGAAAAGGAACCTATTTTGGGGAAAAGTGCAGGTACCGATGTTCCAGACCAGTACCTCATCCAAAGAAACCCCAACAATTAGGGTTCTATGTGAGGTTGGGCTTCTCAGAGTGTATCACATGGATGTGATGAGACTCAGAGCAGACTCAGAAAGAGGTAACAGTTCTCTGCCTTATTCACTGGATAAACACAAAGCAGACAGGACTTCCAGAAAACCCTTCTGCCACAGAGACAGGCAGGGCAACCAGCAGGGGTACAAAGAAATTCTGTCTCATGGCATGTGCCTTCTGGCCATTGGCAGTCCCAGAGGAGGTAAGTGAGGCTAATGGCAAGGTAGAGAAATGAGGATCAGCTAGAGGTAGGTCTCTGGAAAGCACCACGTGTGCTTTGCATCAGCTGGAACCCTCAGAGGGGCTGTTTGAGAATTCAGTAGTTATTAGAGTGGAGGAAAGGGGAGTGTGCAAAAAAAGGAGTGAGATGATGAGAGAGAAAGAGATGAAAGTTAACACAGAGGAGGGAGTAAGGAACTGCAAGAGTATTAGACACAAAGAAAAGAAAGTGGTTTGGCCATCTTGGGGAAGGAAATAAACAGCCATTGAGGCAGGAGAAAAGTGATGGAAAGAAAGAAAGAGTGCCAGGGAGCAGTAGTTCCTTGTATCTACAGTCTCAGATCACCACTGCTGGAAAGAATCTGCCCGATGACTGAATTAATAATTTCTTGTTCTTACCTGCACTCTGCAAATGGTTTTGTTTGGGCTGGGATCCTAGGAAAGCCTGGGAAAAGAAACAGAGCAAAAGCAGAGAGATGATTATCCGATGAAATAAACACGGGCATGTCCTAAAAGCAGCCTGGCCTTTTGCTGCTTTAGGCAAACACACCCCAGTAACCAGCCTCTGCCCTGCTCTCCCATTGCTCCTCTTCAAACCCAGGCACAGCTCTGCCCACTAACAACAAAATGAATAATTACTGGCCAGTGAAGCTTTACCCTTGATCTAAGCTCTGCATTTACAGGGCTCTGCTTGTTCTTTACCAATACCATTGGAAGCCTGAGTGAGATGCCTATGGAAAGAAAAGCTAAAAGAAAATAATTGTTACCAGCTAGAGAAAGCATGAATAACCACTCATTCTCTCTGCTCACAGGGCAAGCCACCTATGGCCACAGCAGCAAAAATCCCAACAAGAGATGTATCTACATGGATGGATGATACCCCAAGGATCCCTGTTAAAATAGTATTAAACATCTGGGTACAAAACAGGGAACAACTAAAGAAAAAAATCCAAATAGGATTTTCAAGGATTCTGGTTTTAATACATGAGAATATGATAATATCTATGTTATTATTATATAAAATAGGGTTAAAGAGCTAAAACAAAATAATATGAAGCCAAGTCCTTGGAACTCTAGCATCCTATCCAGCCCCAAAACTGTGTTTCCTCTCAAAGGCAGTGTTTTTGATGGCTATAACTTGACTGCTGGCTGAGAGACAGGGATCTCCACTCAACATCACTCCATCAACTCAGGCAGCTGCAAGATCTGCACAGACCCACAGTGGAAAGAAGAAACTGTAGATGCTTCTGCAAGCTCTTGGTAGATCAACTGATTGCTAAATACTTTTTGGCAAACATTTCTGATACTTTTAAATGAAGAAGTCTGCACAAAGAATACTGTCTATTGGATATGGTCCTGGTTTTACTTCAAAATGCAGTAATTTTATAACCCCCAGCTTCACTTCTCCCTGGAAAAGGGGAAAATTAAAATTTGGAATTAAACCAAGTCCATCTCTGGAATAAGCAGGGAGGTCCCATAGATACCTGACAAGAATGACACCCACTTGTAGATGTCATTTTCAAATCATGCTTATGAATACAGTCCAGCAGGTGCTGACAACCATGGCCAAGCTCCAGCATCCCCCTCCAGAAATCAGAACGTGCAGAAACAGCAGACCAGACCTCAGGTCTGCATGCACAAGGGCACACAGAAATAAAATAAAGCAGCATTTAGCTGAAAAACCCTTTTCAGCAAAAAAATAAAATAAAAAATCCATCTCTCTGCACACATGAGGCTGTTGCAAGCCCACATAATGGTCTGTGAACCAACTATGCTGAAGGACTCAGATAAAGTCCTGGATTTGAGAATCTCAAAGCTCTTTGCAAAGAGAGGAAAGTGAGCTGAGGCTTCTGTGGCTGCACCAAACAGGTGACTGAGCTGTAATCCAGGTCCCCTGACTCCCAGCTCTTAGTGTGCACCTGCACACACAGGAATGCCTGGAGGCAAGAGAGGGATGGGTTGGACTAAAACCAGGCTATATATGAAAGCCTGAACCTGCTCTTCTTGGAAATGGACCATAAATGAAAGAATTGCAGTCCAAGTAATGTGCTTCCACTTCTAATGAAGCTCTAGTTGCTGCCAGTTCTCACAGCAGCTTCCAAAATCCCCCACAAGCACTGACCATCCCCATCACCACCCCCAAATTTTAGTGCAGCCAGCCTGTGCTGCAGTCACTGCCCCAGACCCCCGGGGCTATCCATCATCTGTCCACAACAGCAAGAGGGGCAATCACTCAGTCAGCAAAGAAGAGAAACAAAGGGTCACTGCAGTGCTGGAGAAACATGGGAAACCTGAGCTGAGACATCTGCAAACCCTTCTGCATCCCACTTCCCTGCTTTGTTTCCTTTTCAGAATTTCATATGCACAAGGAAATAAATCCCTCCCCAAGCCCTCAGCCCTTTAGAAAACACATCCAAGTAAGTAAAAGATCCACTGACAGCAGAAAAACTGAAAGACACACGTGACTTCTCACCAGCAGATAGAAGAATAACCATTTCTTACCTCCACACACCTGAGACAGGAGAACAGACTCGCCAGCTCTACCAGGACCCCGAGTGCTCTGGGGATCTCCATCCTTCCTGGGCAAAGTGGGCAGAGCCTTCTTCAAAGCTTCACATCCTCGTTCAGCTGCTGCCTGCTCCCCAGGCTGTGCAGCCGGCTTTTCCCGGGAGCAGGACACTAGGTGCTGCCCGCCGGAGGCAGCGCGATGCCTCTGCCATGGCTATGCAGGGAAAGGGAGGGGAGGGGAGGGGAGGAGGGAAGGGAAAGGGTCAAACTTCCCAGCAGCATCTTAGAATTTCACTTTCTCCTTCCTCTCCTCATCTCTTCTCCTCGCTTCCTCGCTCGGAGGGAGGAAGGAGAACATTCCCCAGAAATTCCCGAGGAGACAGGAGGAGGCAGGGGGGTGGGGCACAGCCCTCAGCCCTCTCTCCCCTCCCTCTCTGGGTGCCCGGGGATGCTCCGCTCCGCTCCCCTCTTCAGCCTCCGCCTCTCTGGCTCCGGCTGCGGGGGGACCTGGGGCTGCACCCCCACCGCAAAACTTTCCCGCACCAACCCTGGAGAAGGAAACGTGCCCGCACGCTTGCCGGAGATTAGGCTTGCTTGGAAGGAATCTGGACTTTATTCCCCACCCCCCCTTCCCACCTCGATTAACCTGAGGTTTCCCGAGGTCAAACTCTGCTCAGATTTGAACCCAGAAAACACGAGTGAGGCAGCTTCCAGATCTCCCCGTGGAAAACCCGCGGGTGGCACAGCCCTCTCCAGGGTGCATTCCCCATTTTCAGCCCTGCATCTTGCTTTCCTGGCTACTGCTTCCAGAGAGCTTTGCCATCAAGTGTCTCCTTAACCCTGGGCTCTGGAGTGACCCTACTCACTTGGCTAGGATGCTCTCCAGAGGGTTGATCATTACTGGATTCCTAGGAACAATGGGTCTTTTTTTTAGTGTTTTCAGCTAACTCCTCCTTTGTACAAATTTGGGTTAGAGGATAAAATAAAAATTTTAAAACTTTTCACATCTAAGAATTTAAATGGTCAATTTGTAGCTGTTCAGTCTTGGCTTTTTTTTTTTTCTTTTTCTTTTTTTTTTTTACTGTGCTGCTCCTCAAACTCAGCCCAATGGGCATTTCTTAGGTTGATTCTGATTTTTGTGGGATTAACTCCTGGTGTTCTGCAGCATGACACATGAAGGTCACCTTAAGCAACGAGCTGACTTCTAGCCAAGTCTGCCAAGCAGCATTTCCAAAGACACCTTCAGCATAAAAACAAGGAACAGGATGATAAAAATCCATTGGCTTGACAAAAGCCTTTTTTTTTTTTTTTCCCCTCACTTATTGCCCATTACTCACTTCACGTGACAGTTTTGTGTTGCCTCATCCTCAAGTCTCTCATCAAATGGAAGGAAATTCCAGCACATGATGGATCTTTTAGAGGGGCTGCTGAGTGGCAGGAGGGAGCCCTTTCTGGAGTGGGTTTGTACCAGAGTGCATTCTGGACACAATCTGACCTGGAAAGAAACAGCTGCATTCAGCCTCTGACACATACTAGTAGGGTTTAAACCCTCTACCAAAAGCCTGCACTGGATTTCTCTCACTGCAGCCTGTTAAGTTGCTTCCCTCTCAAGACAAAGCTTTCCTAGATAAAGTGATTTTAAAGGAAACAAGTCCAAGTCTAGAATTCAATTTCTGGAGGAAAGACAAACTGTGCAAAGACATAGTGAGTTTTGCAGTTGTTTCCTTTGTGTGGGCCCTCTTTTGGAACTGTTTCCTTCTTGCCAAGACTCACCCTGGTCTTCTGGCTTTTCTTGAGAAGGAAGATTTCAGATTATCAGAAACTTCTCTTTACTACATGGCCCTCTTCAAAGTGGAGAGGAAGACCAAGAAGCAAATTGTACCAATATAACTATGGCAGTTTAGATAGTAACATATCTAAACAGGGAAAACAGATCTTCCACTTTCTTGTGTGGGCAATTTTGAAGTAGCTGGAAATAACCTGATTTCACTATTTAACACAAATCACCTCCTCACCCAGATAGAAGCTCAGTTCTGAGTCCTCCTGTCTCGATTTTTCCAGATTATTCTGGTATTGATTGTTCTGAACAAGAAGTACCATCTTTTATAATGCTCTTGGCTCTCTGGAATTCAACCTGTTTCTCCTGAACTGTCCATAAAAAAACGGCTGAAATATCAATGCTTCCTCCACGAGAGATCTTCAGTGAAAGCCTAAAAATAGAGGTAGTTAATAGCAATGGTACCCAGAGCTGGTGTAACACTCAAGCCCTAAGGAACAGGGATAAGACCAAGGAATTCCAGCAGATTTGCTTAAATCCTGTAAATCCGACTTAGCAGAGCAGAACACCTACTCAGCTTTTGTTTAATTCTTTCCCCACCATGCAGTCACCCTCAGGTCTCTGCAGCACTGTTCTTACCCAGCACCAGAACCCAGGTTTCATTTATTCCCCAGCAACAGCATCACGGGGTGGTACAAACCCTGACTCTCAGAAGGCAGCCTCATTCCCTGCAGTTACACACATGAACTACTAAGGGCATGACCTCCACTCTTAAGTGTGTCACAGAACACCTTTAAACACCCAACAGAAGCTTAACTGAGATATGGGGAAATGGTAGCAGCTCAAATTGCCAAGGACAATCAGTAAGTGGAGATTTTATTTTTTTTTTTTTTAAGCTACAGCGTGGGATCCTGCACCAAAAGAGCTGCTGGAGAGCTGCAAAAAGAATCACTATAAAACCTAGGTGCACCTGCAAAGCAGTCCTTTTCCTTCCTTCTTCCTCCAAATTAATGCATTCTTTTAAGGTCTGCAGTACCTCAGCATAGTAATCTTAAGCGTACAGTGGACATGTAAAAGGCCAGAAAAGCCCCAACAACTGAACTTGGGAAACTCAGTGTAAAGCACCAGAATTCAAAAATAGTTGTCCAGAGTAGCAAAAGCTGTGTAAGATTTTTTACAGTAGAAGTGCAACCAAAAAGTATTGATTTCTCTTTTACAGCCTCTTGCAGAGACAGCTGCCTGCTGTAAATATGCAGAGACTGCTGCCTGCTGTAAGTATGGTACATTTAGCACAGCTGCCTGCTTACGAGGTGAAAAACTACACTTTTAATACAAAGAAAGAAAAAACATCATCAGCAATCATGACTTTAGAATTCACCAGTCCCTCACTCTCAACCTGTGTCCTTCAGAAACAGAGAATCAGCAAGTGGCTCTTCTCATAGAACATCTTTTTTGACTGAAAATGCAAAATGTCAAACACTTTTGTGTTTTGCCACACTTAGATGTGGACATCATGTTCTTAGCAACCCCCCTGAGAGACCCAATTTTGCCATAGTTGCAACAACAGAACAAGCTGCCCTGTGGGATAAGCCACTAATGAGCCACTGTAACAGCTAAACACAAATTGCTTCAATAAGTGGACCCTTGAACAGTATTTATGTGATGAACAGGTATTGGACTGGGGCTCCAGAGAAGGCAGCTCCAGCTCCATGCAAATTCCACAGCCAGGTGTTGGTAACCACTCAGCCTGTGTGTGCCTGACTCCTCTCTTACTCTTTTCTTTTTAAATCCCCAAAATTAGTGATATCAGTGGCTACATTCTTAGTTTTCTGATGCAATGAATTTTTCTTACCCATTAGGTACTGCTCCTGAAGAAACAAGGTTCTGCCTTCAGCTTTGTGGTACTCTAGTGAAAAAATAACCAGTCACAACTAATAATGACATGATTTCAGTATCACTCCATATTTGAACTTTCTCTCCTCCTTTCATTTTTTTACCAAAACAGTGGAACATTTAAGTTGTAGATTATGAGTTGCCCAAGCCAAACAACAGTCCTGCATTATTTTATTACAGTACACACAACATCATCACCCCAACATGGCACCAGACTTGTCCCACCTGCAAATCAGAGGGCCTCAATCACAAGCTCCTACATTTAAAAATTGTATTTGACCCTTACCAACATATTGTCTATTAACAAAATATTTTGATGGATATTTCTTCCTCATTCTACAGCCCTCTTGTGCAGCAGCAGGAATTCAAAACACTTCAAGAGGAACCAAACTGTGTGTACTCAACGTAGGAGTACAAAACATGAGCTGACTATAATTTTTAAGTTTGCTCAATGTCTGGGCCTGAACACTTCTTGATAGCAGCCCAGAAGTTTGGCAGGAAGCTTATTCATGAGGAAAAGTCACCCCCTGTCTGTCAGAAAAGGCAGTTACATTCCTAGAGAGATTTTCACAGCAAAGACTCCACTCCACACTGTGGCTAGGCAAACAAAACTGGAGAAATCCCAGGACTGCAAGACCCCAGAACCCCATGAACAAGTCAAGATGAGTGTTTTTCACTCTGGAAACAAAGGTGCAGTCAAGATCCACACAGCAGTGCTGACAGATACCACCTGATGCCAAAGGCTGACTCAAGTCCACTTTTTTGCCAAAGACCCCAACTTTAATTGCTTGTCTGCAGTCCCTTTAGTAAAGCACATTACACATAACGTGTGATCTGAGGAAACCTCCTCAGGAGTTTGTTCACTTTGCTTGAAGTTAGGTTTCCCCCAGGTGCCTCCTCTGCAGTCTGCTCCTTGCGCTCCTTCTGAAAGAGAAAAAGAAACCTCAAAATATTACTTGTGTTTATTTGCAGAGCTGACACTCACAGGCTACTACTAACTGTACTGGGATCTTTCTTTCAGAATAATGCTGTTTCTTTAAGGAACTTGGCTCAATACTCACAAAGGCTGATGACCTTTAAATGGTGAAGTTAATGAAATAAAATTAAGTTAATGAGTGACTGACAGCTTCTGAAGATTATATTTTCAGTTAACAATATCATAAAGCTATAGGAACAATATAGATTTTCTTCTTTTTCCTTTCTATTATTAGTTTCCTTTGTAATCTGCTATATAAAATATGGATAACTTTTCTTATATGCTGCCAAACAGCATCAGTAAGTCACTATTAAAAGGTGGTACAATTACTGGGGGGAAAAAATGGACACTCACCTTTAATCTGCTTTTGAACCTGACAATTTTAAACTTAGCATATAGCTGGAAACCTCTAGTTTCCAAACAACATGCATTTTTCAAGAAAATGTCAAGCCTTCTAAGCCAGAAACAGCCTAAAATAACTCCTAATTTTCAGAGAATCAAGAATAGCTGCAACTACCTCATGTATTCTGCAAATTCTGTTTGTTACAAGGATTACTGAAGCCCCTGGTTATTTCTCTACCATCTTGTCTCCACCCTCACCCCTGCAAGCACAGAACAATTTACAGATTCATGACAGACTGGAATTTGGGGTCCTAACTTACCATTTCCCCCACTGTACAGACAGTACACATACTGGATCAGTACCTGAGGGAGTTATTTCTTAATTTTATGAATCAGAGCAGTTGGGAAAACTTACCTATACTGTACATGTCCCCAGCTACAATACGATCCGCATTTCCCATCATACAAATCACTGTGCAACTTAGCAGCTCCAAATTGCACTCTCCCTCATCCTGAACTACCATGGCTATTGAAGAGCAGTGAATATCATTGCTTCACTAGTGCTAAAATTTAAGCAAAACTGGAAGAAAACAAAAGCAATGGCATAGTTTAGGGTCAACTAACAGCAAATAAGCTCTACTTCAAGAATTTGACAGTACAAATAGGACTGGACATATTTTTTTTCATCCTTGGTTATGACACACCAGTGCCAGTCCCTTTCTACAGCCCTGTAATTCTAATTGAATCTAAATCTAACTTCTGCATTGAAAAAGGAAGGACTGCATGTTTCATCTCCATCATCCTGTGCCTCTCCTTCTGCTCGAATGGGTTCCACCACCAATTCAGGAATGTTATCACTGCTGGCCCATTAAAAAAATGATTGATTTGGGGCTTCATCCTTCGCTAAGAGTAGCATTTAAGAACCTAAGAGAGGAATTAATTACTTCTGCCTTTGCCACGCAGTCATAGAACATTCGGATCTCTTCGGTACACGCTGCATCGTTGAAGTCATTCTGCTTCCAGCAGGCCATCATTACTGACATCTCTGTGATGCACGTTGCCTCTGGAAGAATCACAGAACTCTCACAGTTGGAAAAGACCTCACTGAGCCCAGAAAAACCCACCAGAGCATGCCCTGAAGTGCCACATCTACAGAGTAGTTTAACACCTCCAGGGATAGCGACTCCACCACCTCCGGGTTCCACCACCTGACTACTCTTTCAGCAAAAAGGTTCTTGATAATATCTCATCTAAACCTCCCCTGGTACAACTTCTGGCTACTTTCTCTCATCTAAACCATCTCTGGTACAACTTCAGGCCATTTCCTCCCATCTAAACCACCCCTGGTACAACTTCAGGCCATTTCCTCTAGACCTATGGTTATTTACTTGGGAGAAGCAGCCAAAACCTTCCTCCCTACCACCTCTTCTCAGGGAGCTGTAGAGAGCAGTAAGGTTTCCTCTTCTCCAAACAACTCAACCCCAGTTCCCTCAGCCTCCCCTCACTGGTCTTGTTCTCCAGACCCTTCACCAGCTTGGGTGCTCTTCTCTGGACACACTAAAAAAACAGACACAACCCAAAATGTCAGGTGCTAAGGGGCTTTTGGGGGCTTCCCGCCAACATCTTCCACACAGATCTGCAGAAAGCAGATTAAGAAGGGGTAGAAGCAAGGCGGGAGGAAGATAACACCCAAGATCTCATCTCTGGTGTGGGTAGAGGAGATACTGCAGCACCTGCCTGAACCCCCAAAGCAGAACCTACACCCACAGAGCACTCCGCACACACGGAATTTAAACTCAGTGTTGGGTCTCTGGAGGAGAAGCCCCTCACCTGAAGACGGCTCATTCCAGCGCACAAACCAAACCCCCTTCCCCTCAGAGAAGCACCGGGGCCCTCCCGCCTCGGCCCACCCCGGACACCCCCCGTGCCTCACCCCGAGGAGGAGGCAACTCACCTCCCGCCTGCTCCCTGCGGTTCGCCACCTTGTTAGCCAGCACCAAGGGCCGGGTCGGGCGGATGGCGGGCGGACGCTTCCTCAGCCGCCACTGCCCGGAGACCCAGCGAGTGACCCATGGCGGGTAAACGGCGGCCGCCATTTTGTCTGCGGTACCGCCCGCCCTCCCGGACCAGCGCCTGCGCGACCCGACCCGACCCGGCTGAGGGATCCTCCCCCCGCCTGCCCTCCAGGAAAAGGCGGTGAAAACTTCAAGAATTTCTCCGTTTCGGTGCTCTAAGGAACCGCGGGCTAACGACTCCGACCCGAACGGTAACGACGACTCCTGAAGGGCCGCGTAGGCTTCGGGCAGAGCAGAAGTAATCGGAGCTCGTTTCTAATGGATCTGAAGGAATTCTTCTTCAGTTTTCTCCAACCAGCACCGCTGCCTTCGCCGTTGCACACACACAAGCCGAATCTGCCTTGTTCCTAGCCCGTCTTCCAAGAAAACACCGAGACTGGACCTTCAGAAAGGGTCGTCTTCTCCTCACAACCTCCTGCTCGGTTCTGGAGAACCTCGTGTTCCCAGAAGTTTCCTTCCCAGCGTAGGGTTTGAGTCCCCAGCAATCACTCTGGGTCAGCCCTTGAGCTCCTCAGCAGGAAAAGGTGGTGAGGACACAAAAGAAGATTCCAGCTGAGGTGCCAACAGATTTCTGCAGAGCATGAGGGACACAGGTGTTATAAATGACCAATAACCGAGACTCAATGTTCTCTTCAGTAGCTCGATTTAATTAGTAAAATTGCAGCTAGCAAGGCAGCGCTGGGTGCGGGGGATGAGCAGAATCCCAATCTTTTTTTTTATTATTTTTTTTTCTCTTTAGTTAACTGAACAATACTGTACTGTTTTCTCAGGATGCACTAACTACAATGTAACATTTCTAACAAATTCATTGCAAAGCCCTGTACTAAGCTCTTTTAAGATAGCATTTCACAGCATTTCTCAAGAAGCGTGTATGTGCTGGACGGGGGGGTTGGCTGGAAAATGCAGAGACTTCATCTCATGACCACCAGATGGGAAAAAAGACCCTCGAAGACCCCCGAAAATGACAGCCGCATGCGTAATACGGGCTGGAGGTTTTCCAGAAGACGATTAACATAAACCCACCTTCCTTTTTAATATGCATAGAATAGTATTCAATAAAAGGCAAGGCCAAACTTTTGGCCGGTGTGTGTAAGGGATTGGGATTCTGCTCATCCCCCGCACCCAGCGCTGCCTTGCTTACTGCAATTTTACTAATTAAATCGAGCTACTAAAGGGAACGTTGAGTCTCAGTTATTGGTCATTTATAACACGGGATGGAAACAGCTGAGGAGTGAAGAGACTGGTCTGGGGATCTAAAATACTCAGGTGTTTGACACACAGTGGTCACTGAGCCCCCTCAGCCACCAGAAGTTTCCCTTTAGCACTGGAGGACGCAAGAAAAATCAGTTTTCTTTGACAGGAATTTCCTGCATAAGCCCATTGGTTTGCATGAAAAAAATATATTCACACCTCCTAGGTACAGACATAAAAAAACCCAAACCCAACAGCACTCCGTTTGCCTTTGCCCAGTCACTAAAGTTAACAAGAGACTGGAAATTTTGCTACCTCCATTTAACCACCAGGCCTGTATCAGAATATTCTCAATATCATTAATTAGAATTTACTGCATCTGCAGATTTTATACATATTCTGCTGTGTCTGATTCTATAGTTATTTTTGTGCTTAAGTAGTATTGTCTTAAGAGTCCAATTTAAAGAATATGAAAATAAATTTTTAAGTAAACAAAATATTTCTTTTGGTCCTCTTTAAAAACAAATTTCCATCTCTAGGTCTGAATTCAAACAGTCTCTGTGGAAGTTCTGAAATGTTGTGGTAAGAGGGATGTTTCTCCACTTTGATTTTTTCTGATGGGACAGGAAATGAGCTGCCATTTCTAGCTTGGCTATCAGTGGAGAGAAAACAAGCTGACACTTTCCAGTTGGGCTAGAGGACTTCTATGCTGCAATAAACACTAGAGATCCTGAAAATTCAACACAGTGAGATGAAGTTCTTTTCAATATTCCAGTTCATGTGAGGTTCAGCTACTCTTGGGTGTGCCTCTTCTAGTTACCTCTAGTGATGCCCTCTTTACTCTGCTGCATTTGCCTGCTGCAGTTACTAAGTAGGCTTGCACAAGAATAATAAAAAGGAAAAGATGCAAATACCAGGATTTAAGAGAAGCTGAACTGCACTCCCTGTAAATCAACCTCCCTTTTTCAAAATTACATTAGCTAATGGTGGCAGCACCTTCAGACACACTCACCTTCAAAAGCTGATCTCTCTTCCACATAACTAAGAAAAATGGGGGGTGGTGGGAGGCTGAGAAAGGCAAGCTACACAAGGAGAATTGTAATAGCTTCCTGTCAGCTACTGCTGTCTGCATTAGAACTTCTCTTTTTTGGCATTCAGCCTGGGACTGGAGCATCAGCCAAAGCAGACAAAATAACAATGGAGCATCCTGAGCAGAGAGAATAACGTTGGTGATGGGGTCTGCAGGCACCATGCCTGAAGCCAGACACAGGCAGTCATTTTGAGGGAGAATGTGGAACTAGAGGTGTGGTAGTCAATAGCCATCTCTCTTTATGGCCTGTATTTTGTACAGCTGACAACACAGAGACACTAAGGGATGGGACAGAAATGCCAGCTTTCCCTATAAAGCCAGCGGAATACACTGATGAGTGCACCCCAAAGATGTTTCACTGTGAATCCTGCATGTACAACTGTGAAGAACATGTAAAATTCTTACTGCATCAACTACTATTTTAACTGGATCAGCCTAGTTAAAGCTGAACCACAACCAGCTTTTGGCTAGCTCCTTTCTTCTCTGATGTGTTACCTTCTGCCCCAGATCCAATGTTTGTCATCCTTATCGCAAGCTATCTCAGTCAGATGCACTATCTGATTGCCATCCCTTATCCCCAGCTCCCTGAACTACTCCAGTCCAGCCCATTCCACTGCAAATTACCTGATGCCTCCTTGTTTGCTCACACACACCAGAGTATCACCATCTGCTCCAATGCCTTCCAAGATCCTCAGAAAACATCTCCAGCTGAGACACTTCAGCAATAGATGGGTCTTTTCTGCAGGGAAGAATGTATCCAACAGCACACAAATTAAGGTATCAGTCATGGCAGAGCTCAGGAACAAGTCTCACAGTTCCATTCTTCTCCACCTTTCCCAATACCTCTGTAGGGCCATGTCTCTCTCTCACTGCCAGCTCTGAGACACTGAATCACAAGAGAAGTACAGTTTCTTAAAGCCTGACCCAGCCTTTGGCTCAGCTGGTCATATCACTAAAAGGATTTTCTCTCTGATTAATTTCACCCTCTCAGTGAGACATCTCTGGGCAGAATGAAGGAACCTGGCACCCTGTCTGTTTTCCAATTAATACAACTTCTCAGAAGGTGTCTGGAGATCCATCAGCAATCTGAATGAGATCCAGCCACATGGATGACAGATAATCATCAAGGGAGTGGCTCTCCTGGGACAATGGCTGAGGAATGGGTATGCAGGGATGGTAAAGCAGGAAGCTGGCTGCTTGTCTAACAGAGCAAAGCATGTTTCAACAGTGATAACTCTGATAGCTGGGTTTCATTTATCCATTTATCCTCTTCCCAGTCCTTTAGGAGTTATTTTGTTCATCCAAGCCAGTTAAAGCTACTCTCTGCCAAGGTGCAGGAGGGGCATTTCTGCTGGGATTCTCCAGTTGCTGCACTTTGCAAATCACTGCTTTCCTTCCAAATGTACACATCCACTGTTGCTTGGCTCTCATCCTATGTACCACCACAGAGGACCCAGAAATCCTTCAGTTTGCAAGCCACTACAGTGACAGAAAGAAGAGAATGTTAGGTGTTAAGTCAATATTCTTCAATGAAGTTACTCAGCTCCTCAAAACTGCAGTTCCTGTTAAAGTCAGGCTATCAGATTCAGCATATAAAATACCCAGCTTCTCACTGAAAAAACAGGCAGCACCTGGTATGACAGTTCTGGCAGGAGAACTTCAGCTTGGCCAATGCAATTAATTGGATTACTAGATTTTTAACCTTCTATTAGGCATTTGTTTCTCCTCTCTAATCTCTCAGAGGGCATAAACTTATCCTAGCCTGTCAAGTCAATTCTGAGACAGAGCATCAATTGAATCTACTAGTATTTCATCTGAGTAGCAATGAGTTACCTATTTTTAGAACATTAATGCTAGTGAATAAAGCTATCCTGACAGCTTTGAAATCTTCCCTCTAGTCACATAGTAAGGAGGCAAAATGCACACCAAGCAGGAAAGTGACTCACCAAAAGGTTTGCAGGGGTGATCTCTATCATCCTCGATACTTGATATCTTTGCTAAAACTCCCAGTCAGTCTCAGCTGTCTTTTTTATGAGTACAGGCACAAGCACTGTAAGAACTTGATTAAGCTGTTGTATACACTGCTCAGTCAGAGTGTCACATGTAAGCCTTCCAGCAGTCACAGCATTAGGGATGACACTCAGCCCATCTCCAGCTGGTTTGGATTTAAAGCAGTGAGGTGAGAAATCCAGTTAGCAGTCAAGAACAGAGATCAGAAACCTTCTTCCAAAATATTAATAGTTGCTGCAGTGACCTTACCCCCACATACTTACATTAGCAGAAAGACAACTAAGACTGTAAATTGAATTCCCTTTGGCTAAGACACTGGACATTACACAGCAATCCTTTAGCTGCAGTATTATGTAAATGCATCTCAAACTCTTCAAGGGTATGAGACCCAGCTTCTCCTCCTGCCTCCTCCAAATAACTGGAGAGATGAAAGCAAAGCCCTAGTTGTAGAACCTCCTGAATCTCTGTAATTAAGAAGATAACAAGAAGTCAAGATTATGGCTGGCATTTCAGCTCTGATGGACAATTAAAACAACCAAAGCACACTAATTTTACTCTAGCTCTGCACAATACACTTTCTGGGGTGGAATACTTTCAACAAAGTTGTGAATTAAATACCTTAGTCTCTCATCTGAATGCATGTATCACCTGGAAAGTTAGCAAAAGAGGAAAATCAGGCAGCATAAGTGACCTGCTCACAGTTATTCAGTTACCATGGAGTACTTGAGGCATGTTTACTGGGGGAGAAGAGACTTTATTGCTGCAGTTTCATAAGGCACAATTACTCTCCACAGACATTTTTCTTTTGTAATTCCTTCATTGGAAAAGCTAATTTTTAATAGCAGCTGAAAGTACACCCTAATGAGTAGAGTAAGCGACTGATAAAATACTTATTAAAAATTATGAATACTTTGGATATTAAAAAAATCCCTGAAATAACTGATGGCATATGAGCAAGAGTCTGAAGAGACCTTCCTCTGAAGTCATTTAAGCCACAAGGCAACTCCAGCACATGCAAAAGAAGAGTAAATCTCTCTTTTGCTCCACATGTTGACACCTGCAGGTCAGGAGTGGCTTCTCACCCCAGAGCTGAAACTCAATTCATAGCAGTTGCTAAGATCCCCACCACTGAAACCCAATCCTAACAGAAACCTCATGCACCAGAAAAAAACAGTCTCTGTGAGAGCTCTTCATCTATTTCAAGGCAAACATTTGGAGCGAGGTATGAATTTGCAGTCTCAGCTTTCAATGCCAGAGATGGGTCAGTGTTGCCTCGTCCTCTTGAGAAAAATCTCATGCATGTAGTCCCAAAATCTTCCCTGGTGCGACTCATTGTGATGAATCATAGCAGTGAGGGCCTCACCCTGATCAAGGCTTTGCCAGTAATCCTGCAGCCACATCTCTTTCCAACTGAAACAAAAAAGAGAGACACCATCATACACCATGAAAACAAACGAGACTGCAGCTGTAATAGCACTGAAACCATTTATTTTTTTTTTGCTTTCACCTTCTCTTTTCCATCCTATGTGCTACCCAGCCACCGAAAGCCAACACAAACTTTGGTAGGAACCAAACAGGATGCTCTTTTTAATCTGTCCATCAGTTACCCAGCACTTGCTAATTCACATACAGAGCTTTTTGCTGCTTCTCCTTCCCAATCACAGAAATCAGCACAGTGCCTTCTGTGTTCACCCTACACACCACACACTAAAGCAGGCATGGCTGCACTGCCCAGCAGCAGATCTCACCCACTGCACCATGAAGACCAAAAGAAATGCACACCATGTCAAGATCTCTTTCTTTGTGGAGCAGACTACAACTTGCAAGCCATGGGAATTAATTTGCTGTGGTAAACCAGCATTGTCTACACATTCTGCAGCATACTCCAATGGGACCTCAAAATAAACTTAAGAGGATGATGTGAAGGATCATAGGCAGAGGTTTACTCCTGCATTAAAAAAATTTATGTCTGCCAAAAGGCTCCTTTGTAAACTGCAGCACTTGGATGTGCTGCCAGATCACATTGCTTACCAGCTAAATTCATTAACCTTTGCTCAAGGACTGCCAACAGGAGTTACTTGTTTTTCAGAGCACTAAGTGCACATGCTTGGAAAAGGAGTACAGCTCCATCAAGAAGCAGGCTTGGAGTGGAAGCTCAGGTGCTTACAAGTCAGGAACCCCCGCATTTCATTGGAGATCATGCCTCAGAAGGTACAGATACACATCTGCTGAAGCAGCCAGAAAAAGAAAATGTAAAGGCTTCCCTGGTACAATTTTTCCAGGCACATCTCATGTCCATAAACATGGAGAGAACAACACACAATGGCTCCATGAGACACAGAAACTCCCCTGGGATGTGCCTGGAGCTTGGAATACAGGCCAGCTGTTCAACTGCTGTTCCTTGCTGATGATGACCACGGCTCAGAGTGATGGAGCACCTGAGCTTGCAAGGAAGCAGCACAACACCCGAGGAGGGCCTCCAAAGGTGTTTCTCTGCTGCCATCTGCTGTAAAGAAAGTTTACGAAGAAGCAGAGAGAACTCTCAGGGAGCAGGATGCTGCCTAGTACACTCCAAGGGAAAAGCACATTTTCCTACCAAGTCCGAGAAAAAGGCAATACTATAGAAAAGATCCTCCAATAAATCAACCGACCAACAGGAAACAAAGGCTTATGGCCCCCTTTTTACTTACAAACATAACTTTTCAATTAGTCAATAGAATTAATTGTACTGTGAAAAACATTCTTTAATGACAAACATAAGGTTTGGGAAACAGGCATTTCCCAAGGAACCTGAATGGCCTCAGGCTTATTTCCCTTTTAATTTCAGCCAACCACTTTTGAAAGCATCCAGACACAGGACAAAATAGTTGCCCACACTTACAAAATTCTTCACACTTTTTTTCTGCATGGATAACACAATAAAATTTTTCTTAGAGCTTTGTACCCACATGGATCTGGGAGAGCACACTTGAAATGATGGACCCTACATTTTCAACTGTTTCTTCTAACACTAACAAAAAGTGCACAGGTGTTTTGGGAAGTGTAAGAACCCTTTGTAGCAATAACTGCACCTTCAAACACTGCTAACAGAGCTGTATTAAGAGATCTTTTAAGCACACAGCATTATTAAAAGCTACAGCTAGTTATTTGAAGCTTTTTTCCCCCCCAAAAAGCATAATATTGGTACACTACCTGTCATCTCCAGAAAGGTCTTCAAGACTTCCAAACCCAGGAGTTGGCATTGGACATCCCATGTGCTTGGGCTGAGCTATGTGAGGTCTGGGAGCTGGAATCTTCCCATGGGACTTTTTGTGCTCCTGCTCCTGTTTGACCCGGGTGTTCTCCCTGTCACAGAGGAAACACTCGAAGCCATTCAGGTAATTAGGCAGAGTCATGTCATTCACACCCCACTCCCGCCTCGCCAGGCTCTCCAGCAAGAACTGGTTTGTGATTCCACCAAGCTTTTTGTACTCCAGGTACTTCAGGTACTCCTCTCCATTCTTGTCCAGGAAATCCAGATATTTGGCCAGCTCTTGAGGGCTCTTAAAGTCATCTATGAGAATGATGGAGAGGTTGTTTGGCATCCAGTCCCGCACGGCTGGGGACCCCCGGTACACAGGGACAGCACCCAAGTGCATGGGGCGCCACAGCTTCTCTGTCATGTAGTCATCACAGATGGCATTCTCCAAGGCCAGGTGAAACTTGTACCTGGCAATCAAAGTCATAAACTCAGAGTCCTCTGTGGTGGCTGTAGAAGTGTCTCTCAGGCGCTCGCTGGGAAGCTCCCGGTTATGCAGGCATTTTCCATAGGAGTCAACCTGAAACAGCAATTGGCATCTTTACAAAGTGATTTCAGAGCTTGCAATTCTCCTAAAATTTGATCACCTCCTGCCTACCTTAGCTTCACCTTCACTCCAAGTTCTTTTCCTTGTAACTATTCCTAGACCACCACTTCTAACAGGCTTAGAGGAAACCGAGTGCTGGGTTTCAAACGCAGCATCAAGGATGCTACAGGCTGGAGTGTGCAGAAAGGAAGTTGTCACCCAAAAACCATTACCAGATAAACGAGGAACTGAGCAGTAAGGATGGACATCCAACCCTATGTTAATTTAACAGCCATCTTTCTATTTAACACAGATCCAGAACTTTTCCAGAGTTCTTACACGCAGTTCCTGCCAGAGTCTGCAGGCTGACAAAAACTTTTCCATTTGTTAGGCTGAGAAAAATCAATATAGGGAGCTAAAAAAATACTGCCTAAAAAAATGAAAGACAATACACCTAGATGTGGAATTTGCTTCATACTTTGTCAATTCCCAGTCATATTTTAAAGATTTTTGCTTCACTACCAAGTGCCTGGTGAACTTGTGCAATAAATGAATAGCTACCAACAAAAACAGAACTGATCAGGAAAGAGGTGCTTCACACAAAGGCTTTTTAAAAATTTAATCTATCCTTGAGAACTTTGAGGGGGAAAAAAAACCCAACAAAATTCTTTTCTGCTCGAAACATTGTTTCAGCTGGTGAAGCTACTCTCCACCAGCTCTGCCACAGCAGCACAAGCCACCCCAGAAATAACAGGGTCCTACCAGAACATTTGTGAGGAATGGGCTCCTAAAACACAGCCACCTGCCTTTCCATTGCACACAAGGTTTGTCTGTGGATCTCCAGGTCCACCAAGCTTCCTACTTGCTCTTAGACTGCCCCCAACCTGGCCAACTCCACCACCACCAGCTGCCACCAGCCTACCTACTGCCACTCCGTGGGAAGGGACACAACTACAGCTTTTCTCTCCAGCTTGCTGTCAGCATGCATCCCGTTACGCTCCGCGGCTAAAAACAAGGACAAACACAACAAGAGCTGGAGGGGGAGAGGGATGCCGGGCTGCAAGCTGTGCCCCCCTGTGCCCCAACCCTACCTGGATGTACTTCATCAGCTCCCGCACGTAGCGGTCCCGGTCGGAGGGGACATCGCAGTGGGACTGCATGTAGAGCAGAGGGGCATAGCCCCGCCGCCGCCACCGCTCCTTCTCGGCCAGGGGCAGGGCCGGGGCACGCAGGTACCCGGCTCCGGGCAGCCACTGCAGGGTCAGGGGGTAATCGGAGTGCCGGCGGAACGTGGCGGTGTAGTTGAAGAGGCGGATGCCGGGGGGGTGGGACAGGAGGTAGTTGTTCATCGGGGACTCCTCGTGGAACAGCGCCCAGGTCTGGTGCGGCAAGCGGGGCAGAGGAGCTTCGTAAGCCCGGAAATCCGTGCCGTAGAAAATGAGGGCCTTGGTCCGGCGGTACCGGGCCGCCCGCCGGCTGCGGGTCACCAGGCAGGAACCGCGGGGGCAATCGATGCGCTCCGTGTCCCCGGGGAAATGGGGGAAGAGGCTGCCGCTCCACCAGAGCAGGATGGGCAGCGCTTTGTTGCTCCGGCTGTCCGTATTGCCGGGGCCGCGGTAAGAGGCGGCGGCCGCCACGAAGGCCTCCCCGGGCGGGCCGGCAGCCGCAGCCCAGCCCTCCGCCCCGCACGGCTCCTCCGGGCCCACCGCCGCCTCCTCCTCCTCCTCCTCCGCCACCATCGGGCCCTCGGCGGCTGCCAGCGCCAGCAGCACCCAGAGCCAAGCGGGACCCGGGCCCCCGAACCCGAACCCCATCCCCGCCGCCCCGGGCAGCCCCGGGCCCAGGAAGCGGCGTCTGAGCCCGCCCCGGGGCGGTGCTGGGGAGAGGGGCTGGGCCGGGAGCAGCAGGAGGGGAGGGGAGGGCAGAGCATCTCCCACACCCAGCTTCCGCGGGGCTTTTTGGTTTTGGTTTTGTTTCTTTTTGTGGGGTGGTATTTTTTTAAGTTGTTTGGTTTGGTTTTTTTCAAATCTCTCCAGGTAGATTTAAAGCTCCCTGGCAGCTGCTCTTCAGTACCAACCCCGCATAATTCATTGTCCTGCACCAACCCACACTAATTAATTCCTTTTCCTCTACGAACCCGGGATAACTGATGTTCCTGTACCAACCCCACATCATTCATTTTCCTGCACCAACCGGGGATAATTAATTTTCCTGTACCCACACGGGATAATTCATGTTCCTGTACCAAGCTGGCATAATTCATCCATTTTTCTATACCAACCCCAGATAATTCATTTGGCATTAAAACACTGGAAAGTGGTGTTGGGAGAGCTGATAAATCCAACAGAAGCATTCTAGAATTGCCACTTGGTTACAGAATTGCTTAAAGCTTCAAATTCATTAAGAAATAACTTAATCCCAATCACAATACTGTTCATAATACATTCAGTATAGAGGGGAGCAGAGGTGTTTTCTATCTGTATTAAGGAACAGCCTCAAACGTGGGAATTTTTGCTTTTCCTTTCAAAAGTTTGACACTGGTAGAGCATGATCCAGCCCCTGCCATCCCCACCAGCTCCCTCCACTGCTGTCCCCACGGAATGCCAACAGAACCCAGCTCCAAAAGGCCATTTCCACATGCACCAGTAGGGTTGCTGTCACAAAAAAACCCCACCCAAAAGCACAATTTACTCCACACAATTAATATACAAGATGTGCAAAGCCCATCTTTATCATTCAGTAGCAGAGTCTGGACATAATGTACAATCTGTAGGAGAATAATCTGGAAAATATTCTACAGCAAGCTAAGTAACGTTGGATATCTAGCAATGATTGTCTTGTGCTTTCATACAGATTCTTGTAAGATTATCAGCACAACTATTATACAATATCAATGTTCTATGCTACAGTCAAGTTACACTGCCAGTTCACTCTGAACTTTGTATTTGCAATTAGCACCCTCCCCTCCAAAAAAACAAAACAACCCCAAAAACAAGAACCCATCCAGCTATCCTAACTCTGAAATAAAAGCTCTGCTTCTCTGAAAATTGAACACTGCAGAAGTCATTAACACTCACAAGGTAGGGTAGTACTTTCCAAAGTAGGCAAAAAACCCCAAACCCCCCTGATCTGACTCAAGCTGTTAAAGAGAAAATGAAAATGTCTTTGCAAAATGAAAGTTCAGAAGGGGCAGTAGAAGAAAAACTAGGCAAATAAAAATCTAGGCAAAGTAACACTAAGATTAAACAGCACCTTTTGTCTGTCGACTCTTGATGGATTTCTTATCACTGATCACTGTAAATAAGGGGAAAAAAAAGAAAAAGAGACTGAATTTGATCAGCAGAAGATTAGGATTGTAGAGGATCAATCAATCAGCTAGACTTCATCCCTTCCCATTTCCATCCTCCCGCAAAATACAGGGTTTGGAAAAATAAGCAGTGTTTATTTACTAACAATGACATAAAATACATCTTAATATATTTTTATTTCTTTACAAATTAAAAGATGCATTGGAAAAAACAAGTGAAGAAAACGAAAGGTTCATTTATGATTTCATTTCCAACCCCCACACCCCCCAGTATTAATACTAGAAATTAGTATTTGTGGAAGTCTGTGGTTGCTGCACCTTAATATTCCTGGGAAGTTGTTTTTCCTCTCTGGTTAAAAATCCACTAAATTTTTTTGGTTGGAGGCAGTACATGGAGTAAAAAGTTGGCCACATTCATACAAAAATGCTGAAGGTTCTGTCAACTACATCTCTGAGTACACATGAAGGTTCTCCATTGCAATTTTCATATTCTCCTTTCTGTGTAGTGATGGGAGGGAAGACAAACTAGCAGCATTAGAAGAAAAATGGATTTATATACATGCTACAGGATACAGAACTAAAACCACAGCCAGATATTTTTCTGATCTTAACAAGGACTTTCCTCTGAAATACCAAGCCCTCTATGATCCACCCACATCCTTCCTTCTGCTTTTAGTGCTACTGGTATCTTAAACTCCTGGGTATTATAAGAACACTTGTTAAGTGTTCAAGCTAAAAGATATCAGCCACCCTTCAAAAAGCAAATAAACAAAGCCCTTAGAATTCTGAATTTGATTCACACTCACTCCCTCTTTCCCAAGGAGTCATCTCACCCACCCCTGCAGAATAGAGCAGCAGAGTGGCCAAAGTGGATGGGTTCATCTGTCTGAGGTATTTTAGTTTAACAAACAGGCTTATAAAAAGGTTTTGTGCAAGCTGATCAGTAAGGTAGAATGGGGGAGGGGGAAAGGTATAAACATCCAGTAATGAAGCAATTCACTATGGCCCAGATGCCCTCAATAACCGAAATCAGGTCCTTGCAGTACTTACTACAGTACAGTCTACATCTTAAGTTTTTGTATCTCCTTCCTTGTATGCCAGGGTACAACTCAGTCTCAAACTTGCATTGGTATAAATCAAATTCCTACACGTTTGCTATGATTCACAATGATACAGTTGAAAGTGACTGCTTCCTTACCATCCAGTTCCTACGCAGCCCTGTATCATTGTGTTCAAAGTATTCCCTGCCTAAGAGGCTTTTGTTTCCCACCACCACCCAGATAGAGAGGGAAGTTCTGCAGGAGAGGCCATGGAACATGGATGGAGTAGGATACTACAGAGCCATGCAGTAAGGAAAGGAGTCACCACACACACTGCCAGGAAGCCTCACCTCTGTCCCTACCCTGTTCAGAAGCTGTTGATTGTTGCTCACTGAACTATTTATTCCTCACTCCATCACAGATCTGCACAGCAACTTCCAGTCCAGGGAAGATGGTGGAAAGAACTCTGCCTTGCTTCCTCCTGGTTTACCACTCATTTCCTTTTCGTGGATTGCTGGTTCAGCCAGCCAGGTGCTACCTCTGTGCTCTGAGACGTCATGCTTCCCTCTTAAGAGGAGACACAAAATGTTTTGGTTGCTTCAGCTCCCACTCCTTGACCTGCCCCTTGTCCTCCCCACCTGCCCATCCTCCTCTTCACACTTGGAGCATGCACACGTGCCCATACAAACACACAGCAACTACCAGAAGTTTTGAAGAGTTATCGCTTTTTCACCCAATGTTGAATCATGTACAGTGAACTGAAAACAAAACAAAACAAAAAGAACCCCAAAACTACATTCATTAGGACAGGATTAGCGAGCATGGGGTGGGGTGGGGGGGTGAACTCCTGCCAACCACAGGAAACAATTTTTAGATACAAGTAAAAGACCTGGTATCAAAAGCCTTTTGTTTGTTTCTTTGTTTAGCCCTCACCAGGAAAATTTTTTCATCTCTCATACGGGACTGGGAGAGGTTGAAAGGATTTCTGCTTATGCAAGGTGTATTAAAAATTATGGAATTGTACAGATTTCTATGTTGTCCTTTTTGAGGGCACTGGGCCTTCTGATCAGGTCATTAGTGGAGACTGAAATGTCACTGCTGAGTTCCAGCACCACTCCCTCTCCTTTAGCTCAGTAGCTGCCGAATCTCCTTGTGCATGTGACACAGGAAGTCCACATATGAAGCTCCCCCGTTCAGGCTCTTGTCCTCCACTAGAAAGTGTTTGAACAGCATTTCCAGCTTATCTTCTTGCTTCACTATTATTAACTACAAAAAAAACAAAACAAGAACAAAACCAGCAGTGAGTAATTAGCAGAATTAATGTTCTTGGGGAAAAAAAAAAAGTGCAAAAAAGGTGAATAGCTCTAAAAGGCAAAGATAGATAACCAGAATTACAGCATTATGCAGTTCATGTGCGTTGACTTCTTTAAATAAACTGGATTAAGTCTCAAACCTTTCAAAATAGAAGGGAAATAACTTGTACCTGGTTTGTGAAGTCATATATTGTACTAGGTTTGAAAGAAAATGAGGCTTAGAACTATAGTAAGCACAGAACTCCAAACTAGTCACATTTTTCTTCAGATCCTTGAAAACTTTACATTTGAATTGCATTTATGGGATTAGGAAGAGTAAGTTCATTATTGCAGCAGGGAAGGAAGGGTATCTAAGCAACAAACAGGGGACAACATTTTTACCTTCATGTAGCGGGCTCTCTGCAGTTGAAGCATGTCAACAATGGATCGTACTTTCCTTGAAAAGGGGTTTTCCAGGACAGGCAGAGCATTCTGCAATACCAGATATTCAGTCCCCATTAGTCACGTGAGGCAGAACAGCACGAAACAAAACTCAGCAGTTGTCATAGTACACAAAGGCAGAGATACACCCAATAGTATAAAACTTCCTGACTTCAACTGGTTAAAAGAGAATATAACATACCAGAATTATCTGTTCCAGTGACTTACAAACTGTTCTCCTCACTGCCAGTGGAAAAGTGGTTTGTCAAATAAAAACTAGGCAAAGAGTGCCTCACATGCCCACTTTTCCACTATTTCCACATATCTCTGCTTCCTTTGTTCCTAGTATGAAAAAGGCAACACCATTTTCTCAACTTGCTTTCTGATATGTTTTGGGCAAGTGTCCCAGACACCAGCTCCCACACTGCCACCCCTCCAGCTCACCAAGGCGTTGCTGATCTGATTGAAGGATGACACTCCAAAGAGGTTCTGGAGCAGCCCCTGCTGCACATTGACTCCCACCCACACAAAGATGTTCAGCCCATTCTCCAGCAGGTAGATGTCACCCTTGCAGAGACGTTCCTCTGAGTTCCGGATCGCTGCTGGCAAGGAGTCACTGTCAACATCTGCTTTGGTCTGGTTTAGAGTGAAATAAAAAAACAACATAATAAATACATACAATTCAAGGTTATAAAAGAACAACATCTTACGAAATCCTGAAAATTTATGCTACTAAGACCACATTGGTTTTCTAATTTCTAGGACTCATAAGACTGCAATAGCCATGACTGAATTATCACCTTCCCTAGCTTAGTTTTCTTACTGAATGTGACACTGAAGGAGACCAGAGACTCCTGGTCTGCAAAAGGGAACATAAAGCTACTATGAAATTGCACTTCCCACGTTGCCTCCTGGAGAAGCAATGTAATCAGCTGTTAGCATTATTCCAGCAACTACGGCAGTGAAGGGTCAGAAAAGGACATGGAGTTGCCCTGCAATGATGAAAATTACTACGTAAAGTTACAAGACTTTTCAAAAGCTATGAAAGGGTCAAAAGTGTAATCTTTGTCAACAGTCATCTGCTCACAGCTCAAAAGAAAACCTCCCCCAGCAAATTCACAAAATGCAGTAGAGCATCTATCACTGAGTGGAATCAAGTGAAGCATCCCAACAGATGGCAGGTCCCAAATCCTTCTCAAATCACTTTCCCTTGCTAAAGCATAAACACCAGCCCTTATGACAAGTCAAGGCAGCAGCAAGTCTCAAACGATAAAAGATCTCCTGAATTACTCACCAGGGGCAGAAGCCTGGGATAAAAGAACACATTTGTTTCTGCCACATCCATGGACGTGACCAACTGACGAATGTAGGCACGGTCATCCGTGGTGACTTCTGGGCCAGGCTGGAGGACGTCACTCTTCAACACACAATTCAAGTACACAGGAAGCAGCTTCATGCATTCAGGGAGGATCAGCTACAAGTCACAAGCAGACAGAAGCTGGTCAGCTGCCTTGCTGTATAAGCTTGTGCTTGACAAAACCACGCTGGCGTCAACCAGCAAAGCGCAGTACAGCTGCCAGGAGTGAAAGCTGGCAGTCCCATCACATCATGGATTGCAAAACTAACATAAAACTTTTCCCTCGAGCAAGCAGTGCTTCTTGAGCTCCAGACAGATGTCTAAGAAGCCATGCTCACCCACAGTTTTACTACCAATCTCTCTACTTCGAGTCTTCTCTTTGTAGATTTCTGCTGAGCAAAGCAACTGACTGTTTTTTTGAGTACGTTAAGTAGGAAGAAGCTCTCATCACTTTGCATCACCTGATGCACTTGTGAGTCAAGTGAAAGCAGAGGAGTTTACCTGGCCAGCAGAAGAGGGACTAGCACAGTTCTTCCGATAGCAAGCTAGGATCTGGGCACACTGGCTGATCAGAGCATCTCGTACAGATTTCACTGGACTGCTCAGAACTCCACGATATGCTGCACAGAAAGAGGAAAGAGATGGATGGCTGTCAAGTGACTCCTCGTGAACAGTACAAAAAAATGACACTGCTTTCACAAAGTAAATCTAAGCAATCATTGTTTATGGAGGTCTTTTCTCCATCCCCCTTCAAAGCTGTGGGAAAGAGATAATCTGTTCCTATTGGAGAGCTGAAGAAGGTCATTTACTGCATCTCATTGCATATTCTTCAACTCTTCTTCCTACGTACTTTAAAATGCATACAGTCACACTGAGAGCACAGGGTACCAAAAAACCTCCTTTACAGCCTGGACATCTTTCTCATAATGGACTGAAAATGGAGCATTTCTTAAATTTTAACAGCAATAAACATACTAATCTCTAAATCTCTGATGGATTTGTCAGCTTTTACTGCAGACTAGAAAGGAGAAATAGGGTTGCAATTCTTGCTACCAGGTTTACCCTTACCATATTTAGCCAAGTAATTGATGAGGGTGTCTGTCTCACAGTTTCTGTAGAGGTCAGCCAGCTGCGTGCAGCAGTTCAAGGAGAGGTTGTGAATGCGGAGTCGTCGCTGTCCTGCACAACTTGTATACAACAGAGCACACTGCAAGAGACAAAAAAATGCCAGGATATAGAAACACGAGGTCCTGCTACAAGAAGAAAGGCAGGGACTGAATATAAATAATTAAAAACTACGACTCAGATGCCTAAACAAAGAAGATGATTATCTAAGAGGCTCACACAACAAGCAAAAAGCACATGCTTGGAACCAGGGTCAATGAAAGATAACAAGCAGCAATGGTAGCAGTTTTTATCTTGGAAAACAGATTAAGATTAAGCCACCTTAAGAACAAGCATGCTGAATGGGTAAGGGTATAGTAAAGGGGCAGAAAGAAAGAACAGTTCCTTGAAGGAGTGTTGGATCATTCAGAGAGAACACTCTCCACTTGTGCAACTGGCACTCCTCCCAAGCTGAGATCTGGTTCCACCTTGACACAGTTTAGTTCACGATTCTTAACTGACAACTCACTTCTTTTCTCCTAGAAAGCCTTTCTGCTCACCTGAAGGAGTGCTCCACTGTCTTCATTCAGTTTGTCATCATGCTTGAATTCCACTGTGATTGTTTTATCGCAGTCCAAACCTGCCATCTCCACATCAGTTGTGTTACTCATATAGAAAGCTCCAAAAAAGTCAGTTGCTCGAATACCTATCAAAAGAAAAGAAAAAACTCCACATGAACCACATTTTTCAACAGAATAACACCACAGACAGCCTTTGTAGCACTGAAAATCCTGTGTATGTGACACTAACTTATCTTCAGCAACAAACTTTGCTCAGGCTTGACAAAAATCTTAGAATTTCAAAGATTTAGCAGAGCTTTTTGTATATCCCAGTCTCAGGGTGTTGCAAAATAGGGAAAAATCTGTTACTTCCCATTCTACATGCCTGAAGTAGTAAATTTAAGACTCTTCATGCTATCACCCACCTGTGCTTGTACGCACTCTCATGACAGCATCAAATCCCACTTCTTTCTGGACGTCTCTTCTCAAGTCATTTAGGAACCTGTCCTGGTCTGTCTCCAGCTAGAATACAAGCAATAATTCAAGTTTGATACTCCCATAAGGCAGAGCTGCTCCATAAACCATCATGGCATTTCAAACCAGATACAATCTCTTGCAGTCTTTCTCTCCAAACCAGCCAACACACAGGGCTCAGTGCCCTGCTCATAAAATATTGTGCTGAAAGGTAACAGCACAGCTTTTCTCCTTGTTGCTGTTGTTATTGGAGATATTTTGTCTAAAGACAGAAGTAGTTTATTTCCAAAGTAGTACTCATTCACTGGGGTTCACACAATAAAAAAACCTCATAACTGAACCATAGTTCTTATTTTTATCATATATCAGACTGAACCAATGCCATCCTTACCTGGAAATATGCATATTTATAAATGGAGCCTCCTGTCTGGTAAGGTACTACACCAAGTGTTGCCACATCTAAATACTGGTTTGGAAACAGGAACAGATCCACACAGCAGCCCTGGGCCACACAGTCCTTGGCCAAGTTGTTGTAAAAGCTTGTCTGTGGTTGAAACAAAGTCTGAGAAAGGAAGTCAGAGATGAGATCAGGAGTTTGGTGTAAGGAAAAGAAGGAGAGATCCAGTTCATAATCCTAGCCAATACACAACTATACATTAAATCTCTCATTGGGGAAATTAAAATCATATAAATTCTTCCTGACTCTGCCTTTGAAGAATTGTTGAAATATTACAAAAATTACTACACTGTTTCCTTAATTCTAAATTCAGCACATGTACATTCATCAAGATATGGTTATTTTATCCTGTCTAAGAATCTATACCACCTCTTCCTGTTCTCATACCAGAGCTGTCCTTATGTCAAGTCTACACAGCTCTGCACCTTTATCTTTTGTTCTCAAGCAAAGTTAAGAGATTAGCTGGGATAGTTACATTATTTGCTACCCTTGACACTTTCTTCACATTGCTTCTGAGTTATTTCATCCCATAAAGAATATAAAATAGACCTGTTAACATCACTCAAACCATTATTACCTTCTCCTTATCTGTATTGATCAGTTTCTTATCATCCCTGTTCTTCAGCTTCCCTGGGGCCTCTGCAATGGGCAGAGAGGTGTGGAAAATGAAGAGCTTGCCAGCACACTCAGCTGCCTGCAGGAAAGTGAGTGCAATAGCACAGGTTAGAAACAATTTATAAAAAATAGAAGGGAAACCTTACCAAGGGAACAGTATATACAAGATGGAGTTATATCATGTGTTTAATTATCTGGATCATGTACTTGGATGGAAGATCTTTAGGAAAAGTTTACTTGGTTAGCACCTTGTTCTGGGATTGCATTTTCTCCTTTTATTTATGATTATACCAGAGCTTGAAGCACAGGATTACAAACCCACCAAATTACAGAACTCTTCAATGAGACATGACAGACTTCAGCACCTGTTTTTAACATTGAAGGATTTTTTTAAATAATTTTTTTAACTTCTGTAAAACCCTAAAAAAAACCTGTTTTGCTTGTTCAAAGCAAAACCCAGCCAGAGAACTGAGAATAAGCCACATCTTATATTTTTAATTATTAAAATAATAAAATTATGAAAAACACAAAAAGGATAGAAAACAGCTAGCTACCTAGAAAATCACAGGTACATGTACTTGAAGAATGAGCCAAGTACACCACACATGCCAATTATCTGCCACAGGGAGGACTTAGAAAAAGCTTTGGAATAGTCTTTGCTTTGGAAATACTTTGCTAATAGAAAAACAGAAAAGCTTTGGAATAGTCTGCTAAAAACCAGAAGCTTTGGAATACTCTGCTAACACACACTATGAACTTCCAAGTACTCAGACTGAAAACAAGTTGGCCACAATGCATTTACTAACCTTCAGAGCCTCCAACCCTGCTTGAATCACAGGTGCAAAAACAGTTTCTGTTTCTCTGGTGTCTGCAAACATTTCGGGAATCTGATCCAGCAAACTAGCAAAGAACAAGAAAAAGGAGGAATTCAAGATCCCATTTCACTGGGAAAACCACACAATTGCTGTTGATGACCCACAAGACTAAGGTGGCTTAAACACAAGTCCCTAACATGCCTGTGAATTTGCAACATTTTTCAGTATTTGCTAAGGTCCTACAAACCAGGATAGACATTTTCTTTAAACATGCAGTAGCCAGCTCTAGTTCCCAAAACATAGTCAGCTACACACCATACCTTAATTACAGTTCAAATATCATGATAATCAACTTGCCTGAACTTTGCTAATTGCTCTTTCCTTCTAGATTTTACCTTTTCTATCTCACTCTTCTCCACAGAATCAAAATTAGGCAACACTTTGAAATTTTAGTTACTTAGGTAGCTGCCTTACTGAAGTAATGCTTCAGTATTAGCAACAGATTTCATTCTGCATCACTCTAGTTGTGTTCTGCTTTGTTCTCTCCCAGAGACACCCTTCTGCTCTAAATCCCCTCTAGTGTATCTTCTGCCAAGATGGACTACAAGCTAAACAAACCCTTATCCCATCAATTTTCCTATCCTGCTTTGCCAGCTTCATCTCAAAGGGTGCAGGAAGTTGAAACAAAGTGACTTTTAGTTGAATAGCAGCACAAACACTTTGACCCTAGGTAGGTTTGACCCTACCAAACAAGAACTTTGCTAGCCCCATTGTAAATAATTTTTCCATTACCTGGTGATAACTGTCCTGGATTCGTTCACATTCACCAGAAACCCATCAAGGAGTGGCACAAACATATCTGCCACATCTGAGACAACCATCATTTGTGGCTGTGCCAGAGAGCTCTTCACATTATAGAAGTGTAAGACTTTGTTGTAGGTGACAAAGCCTACTCGAATGGCTGACTCTTCCATGCTGCCTTCCCTGGAAGAGAGAGAGTGGTCTTCACATCTAAGGAGACAATGAAATCATTACACAGAACCTAACCAAGGAAGTTCTATAGGAAAAAGAAAAGGAAGGAAAAATTATTTTCACCTAGAAGGTTTTCCAGAAAGATGTTCTGCTTGTCAGTTTCCTGAAGAAAAGCTTGGTAGGATTATCAAATACTTTTTAAAATTTCTAGTTATTTTTTTTAAAGGGAAAAAGTGACAGTTTCCCCCATTTTGACTGTGTACAGCAGTATATAATATACCTACCTGGGCAGGTAATCTAGAAGTGATTTCAATTCTTCACATATTAGCCTCACTAAGCCACTCTTTACAGCATTGTAAGACACATCAATCATGAAAATGAAAGCAGGTGGACTGGGAAATTTGTTATTCTGTGGAAGAGAGAGAAAAAAGTCACCTTGTGTCACCTGTTATGTGCAGCCCACATAAGAACTCTGTAACACAGACAAATGAATGCTGGTCAAAACTCCTAACAGCTTTCATGTACTTCTCTACTGGTGAGCAGTAGCTGTTCTTCAAATCATTCCCCCATTCCTGCCCAAGACAGACACGGGAACACACTGTGCTTGGAATGGATTAGTATTACATGTCCTACACTGATTTTGCCAGGAAGAACAGGCTAGTTGTAACCAGATCACCCATTACACAAAACCCAGCAGTAAACAGATGCCACTCTACCTTGCAATAGTCAACTGTTGCTAGAAACTCATAAGAGCCCAGGGACAGCTCGGGTCGGTCATAGAAGTCTACTCGCTTCCCAGTATGATCCAAATGCTGGAAGTACTGAGGTGGCACTGGGGAAGGAAAAAACAATTAAGTCCAGTAACATGTCCAGGCTAAACACTGTGACTAGAGAGCTAACATGACAACAGCTCTTACAAATTAAACTCCAGGAAAGCTAGCTAGCACCCTCTGCTAGCACCCAGGTATCACTGAAAATACAAATGCAATTCAAGAAGCATCTTTAAAGCCAAGAAATACAAACTGCTCCCAGTTTGCCTCATGCCCCAGGTGGCACACTTCACAGTCACTGTCATACTTTCCTGGAGTCTCCTTTCAATTCTCAGTTTAAGTGGCACATCAGCAATGGCACTACCACATGCTGGTAGGATTCTTCTCAAGGGTTTAGTCCAAAGGAATAATAACAATAATAATATATTTTGTGTAAATAGTAATAAATAACTAAAATAATAACAACAACAACAATAATAATAGAATCTTGTGTAGAGTTTGAGGGAAACTACAGGCTATGACATTACTGACTCAGTTCAGGCTTACTGAAAGATGGAGCTCCTTATTTTGCTGTATGCCTTCCCCTTCTCCTTCCCTTTCCCTGCTGCACAAGAGTAAAGCCTTCCAGACACTCTCAGCCTGCCCCAAACCTTGTGTCAGAACAGACAGGCTGCTTCTTACCCTGGATTGTAGAGCACTAAGGAGGAGAATCATAGGTGTAACCAGACACAGGGCTTAGTGCTTTTGTGCTGGTACCAGGCACCAGATAGCAAAATAGGAGTTAAATTTTCACCTACAGAAGTCAGCTGCCAAAACAAAGCAAGCATTTTCCTTCTGCCCCCAAAGCTACATGAGAGTCCCTCTTGCAGGACTGCTAGGGTGACAACATGCATTCCAGCTGCTGCTGCCTCTGTAGCTCCAGGAGAGAATCAAATCATCTCCAATAGCAGTATGCACCACCTTTAAACAGTCAAAGTTTCAACAGTTCAAAAGGAAACCAAGTGATATCATTGAGTATATAAATAAGCACCTAGCATTTCTCTCCTCTCCAAGTACACAGCCAGTGCAAGCTAATTACCTGATTGGTTTTGCAGAGAAAACAGAAATTGTTCTCAGGTATCAGGTACAACTACACTGTCTTGTCACAGCACTGCTTCCATCAGCAGTCTCTGAGCATCCCTCCCTTTTCTGCCCCTGCTCAGTTGTTGCAGGTACAGTCATTCATAGAGCTGCTGAGTGAGCAGACAGGGCATGCATGCAGGCTGAATGTCACCAGAAAAATAGGGTTGGTGTGGGTTGGTTTTTTTTTTTTTTTTGCAACTTGGCCATTTTAACCCCTGTCAGCTTCCCTTTTCTGTTTGTACAAACAGTTGTACAGCACAGCTGAGGTGGTGAGAACAAACAGTTCACTAAAAGCCACCACTGCTACCAAATTAAACACTCCAAACATCACCACAGGGTTTGCTGTCCCTTGAATTGCACTATGCCTTCAAAACTCATCTATGGGTGTCCTGCTATAAAGCTGCAAACAGTGAATTCTCCTTAAAAGGAAGCAGGTTTTATGTTAATTAGAAGAGCAACAAAGATTAACTGGCATACACTGAACACTCCTGTTCAGCTGCAGAAGATTTAGCTGCAATCTCATCTCTAAGCAGTGTTTAATCAGGTTTTTTGAGCAAAAAAATCCCAACTCATGCTACTGACTAGATGTATCTCTCAATCTGTCATAGAAAAATGTACATTTGAAATGTCCTAAGAAAGCAGCATAAATAATCTTTCAAATCAGCACAAATCATCCTACAAGTACCTCATGTTATAAAAATCAGCATGGTAATACTGCAGTGCCTAAGCACCTACTTCCTTTAAGCATGATTTCAGAATTAAGCAAACATATTTTATAATGAATTTTTTTTTTGCAAGACTAAACACACAATAAAGCACAGTAAGCATTATAAATGATCATAACACACATTTTAAATGCTTATAACGTGATTTTTTTTTTGCCTGCATCTTGTTCACAGATCACTCCAACAGAGCCTAGACACTGATTTCCAGAAGAAACCTTACCCTCAGTGACACAGCTGCAGAAACAACACTGGAACCTCCTTCCACCCTCAATGAATTGCATAAAAGGACACATGTAAGCTTTGCACCTATTACACCGGACCGGACCCGACTCTCCATGGTCTACCAAGTAAGGGAGGTTCTGTGGGAGCAGGGGAAAAAACAGGAAAGAAAGGTCACAGGATGAGAAAAAAGTTTTAAGCTCTGCAATATGTGTGGTCACAACCTCCACAGCCCCAGAAAGGCTGTGATAACCTCGTGGGAGTGAGCATACAATTCATGCTTCACCACAGGTTGTGTTTTCAAAGCTACTCTGCCTACTTTTACCTTGTAAAAACAAGCTTTTTGGCAAATTAGAAGCCAGTCACTGCATTCCATATGTTCAGGAAGATAAAGCATCCTATCTTCAAAAATTTCAACTGATAAGACTTATTTTTGAAATCCACCATAAAATCCAGTGTATCTGAAGTTCTGCTTGTCTCAACCCTATTGTATAGCAAGTCCTCCCATCTAGGGAGGTTACATTTATCTCACTTTCTGACTACTACTGATAATATACTATTTATGCAGCCAAGCTAGAAAAAGATCCTTGGCAACTTCTGCAGCTTCTCAACCTCAGAACAAGCAGAACTCTTTAAAATTAAGGCAGAACTCATACAAGCTGCATTCAGAGTTCAAAGCATCTGTCGCAACTAAGAATCAAGCTCCCAAGAAAGTATAACCATTTACTTTTAAATTTGCTGACACCAAATGTGTCCAGTCTTTATTTTCTGAGTCACACTAAACCTCTGATCTTGCCTAAGACACAACATTTTCCTTCAGTAGGAGTCGAGCAAATGCTGCAGGCACTTTCTCCGTGTCTGTGCCACAGATGTGTCCTTTTCAGGACAGTTCTCCTTTTCAGCATGAGTACCCCACTCAGGATCTACAAAAACACAAAGGCTCTGCATCCCCAAATCTCTGTTTTCTGAACGGTGCATTAACAGAGTGCAAAGGTCTTGGATATGGCACACAGGTGCTAAATTTTCATATATTCTGAGTTTATCTGAATGCTGTGCTTTCATGTGACAGTTATCCTCTTGAGTTCTATTTACAGTCTTATTGCTCTGAACAACTGAGCCTTCATCTGTTGGAAGGGTCCCCTCCACAGGGAGTTTGCCTTTGCTGTGAAGAACTTCCCAGTGCTAGAAGCTGACCTGTCTCCAGGGCAATTTTCCATCCCCAGCCATGTTTTTTCTGGATATTACAGGTGTTTGCTCAACACAAAGACACCATGAGACTGAACAACCAGCTGTTTGTAAAGCTCCTCCAAAAACTGTGCAGCTCCACAAGCCTCTGGGTTTCTCAAATAAGAACATATTCCCCTGTTGTGCTCCTTTTACACTCCAGACACAATACAGCAATACAGGATTTAACTTCACAGCTCAAGTTCTATCACAAACCACTTTAGGAACATCAATGAATGCAACATAATAAAACCTCCCTTAAAAGCCCAGAGGATACTCCTCTCCTCAGAAGATGCTAAAATTAAGCTTAACAGGGCAGAGAGCAAACACATGTATTTAAATTTAACAAGTTAATTTATCTTTATGCCACTGTTCCAGGCAGGCTAACACCTCACAGCAGCCAGATTATATAAAATAATTTCCCTACTTGACACCCTAGAGAAGACTTAGCATCACTGATTAGCAACCATCTAAATGCTTCAGGCCAAGAAAGAACTTGAGATCAACTGGAAGCCTATACATTTGGGACCATCCTTGTACTTTGGCCATTTGGACACAGTGCTGGACAGTTACTTGGAAAAAAGCTGAAGTTATCACAGTGATCAAATGTGATCAAAGAGTTTTGAACACAAAGTGAGTGTGTAAACTGCAGACAGTTCTCACCTCCTCTGGGGGTAGAGTAGCCAGGGGTTTTATGACAGCAGCTAGGGGAACCTGGGACTGTTTGGCCATATCTGAAGTGCAGGGAATATTGTAAGATGTGCATCTGATGTAACGGGGGCTTGCGTTACCTGGGGAACAAAGGAGAAATCCCCACACATTTCAGTACAGGTTTACACTAAAGATTAGAAACAAAAATACTTTCAGTTGTGTTGTTAAGCTACAGAGACTACAAGCTTATCTAGAAAACAATTCATTTCCATCTATGAAAAACTTCAATTCCAAACAAAAGGCCCCTATAACTAACAATATATAATAAAGCAAACTACCATGACTGCAGAGCAACTCAAACTTCCAAAAAGGCATTCCTGTTTCACTCCTCCTGCAGATTGAAGGACTCTAGGCAGAAAAAAGCTCAGACATTTCTACCACTTGATTTGGTAATTTTAGCTGAAAAGTAAAATGCTTGAATGCAGAATCAGATTGTGAAGTCTAAGGGAGGTTTAGATCTCAAAAAACGTGTGGGAAATTAGAAGATGAAATATCCTCTCTCTATGAAGCCCACAGACCAATGGACATCCACTTGATTTTAAAAAGTTCAAATTTTATTGCTAGCAAATTTCAGTTAACTACAGGTCAACAGAAGGGGCTTCACTTGCTACTTTCTGATATCCCTGTCCATGCTGCTCCCAGGCACCTGCCTTGGAAAATATTTTTTTATTTGTGAATTGGTTACTAGCTACCAAACACTCAGGAGAATCTAAATCTTGATCAAACTAACACGGAACTTGGAACTAAGCTTCTGCTGGTGAAACACACACCCTCAACCACTGGAATCACTTTTCCTTTAAACACATAAACAGTCCCATCACTGAGTATTTGGAGCTCGTGTTTTGTTTGTTTGTTTAGGAAAAGGAAACTATTTTACCTTGATCCTTGACCAAGAAATTTGTTGTAACAAGAGGTGGGACCTGCCCTCTCACTCCAGTGACAAACGGTTCTGACCCACGGTTACTTCTGTCATCTTCAATCACTTGAATCTAGGATGGAAAACACCATGTTAATATTTGGAAGCTTGGTTACAAAGTACTGTAAAATACAAAACTTTCAGCTCTAAGGTGGTGAAAAAGGGACCTGAGACAAACATCACTAAAAATAAGAAATCTAAAGCAAACAAGTTTTGTCAAGCAGTTACCTCTCAGTTTGACTTTGAACAGTACTCAATAACTAAAAACTACAAGTTGCAAATCATTTTTTCCCAAAATATTTTGAGTGGCAGCTTACTTTATGTTTTAAGGCCTGATATGAACTCATTCAAGCCAGATAGATCAAGAAAGGATTTTTTTTTCTCTTTTGCAGTATTCTCCTGCATACTGTTCCCAGGTAAATTAAAATTAGAAGCTTCTGTAAGCCTTGGGCTGAAGCTGTACAGATAACCTGGCTCTTCCATTCTGTTATGTTCCAGAATTTTCATAGTATGCCTTCATTTCTAACCACTGTAACTCTGACCTAAAGAAAAACGCTTGCAAGCTGGGCTGGAAGTCTGCTACTCCATGGTGCTCAAGAGTTTGTGATTTCCTTGACTAAAATACCCACTGACCTTTGCATAAGGACAGAAAACTATAATTACCCATAGTTTTAGCTACATTTCCATGCTGGTGGCTGAATAAAAGCATTAAAACCAGCAATCAATCTTCTGATCTTATTTTGCCACCAAACACATGTGCCTCTGCTTGGAGTAAAGTGTGAAATGTAGGATTTTGCACAGCAGAACTTCTACCCTTACTAAGGATTTCAAGTTGCCAGCAGAAAGCCTCCTATAGCACCAGAGAGTGAGTCCTCTAGAATAAACCTAGACCCAGTCCAAAAGTCTGCAGGCTGACTGATGCTGGGGAGTTCACTGCTGGTGTCTGGCTTATGACCAACTTTGGCTAAAGGAGGAAGAATGTGATACAAGGGTAAGAAAGTCAAATGTGTGGGTTTTCTTCCAATCCAAAAGGTAGCTGCTTTTTTTTACCTTTACTTAGGTAAGATTCTCTGCACACAAGCATTAAATTTCCAAATTTAATGGTTGTGCATGAGCACAGATAATGAGAGAATGCTGATAGCTCCCCATGTCTCATATTGACAATTTATATCTGGAATTAACATCAAAACAGAACAGTTCATCTACAATTTTAGGACTTCAAAGCATCAACTGGTACATCATCAAGAACAGCATTTGAATTCTGCTCCAAACTGGGAGAAAACATGGCTACAAATGCTCATGCTGTGTGTATGTGAACACAAAACACACATTGTACAGACAGTTATGCTGATGGCTCACACTGAAAATGCCAGCTGGAATCTGAAGAAGGAGATACACTGAACAGCAGAAAAAGGAAGGGGAGACATTCTTCATGATCTGTTTCTGAAACACTCTGCTTTCTATTGCCTCACCATCACAGAAGATTTTCACCTCTCAAGGTGTAATGTTACTCATTTTGATAAGGCAAGCAGGAGACAGCAAGGAAAGGGTAACGGATTAAATGATGGAGGGTTAGTGAGATGGAAGCTCAGGTTTTGGGCATGCACAGGTGGTCACCAACACACAGACTACAATTGACATATACAGCACTTACTGGACTAGGAATTGCATCTGGGTCTATTCTGTGCCTGGGTTTCTGCTGGGGTGGCAGCTCATTAAGTTGCTTTTTTAAAAAAAAGAGTGCCACAAATTTAAAAAAAAAAAGAAAAAAAAAAGAAGAAAAAAAGAAAAAGGAAAAGAAAAAAAATAACAAAAAGAAACAGTGTTACTTCTCTCTACGAAAATCTGTAGCACTGAAATTAGATACATTTGGATACTGGTTCATGCAAAAGGAAACATCAGGTTCTGCAGCACACAGGAACCCAAAACCAGCTGTGCCAGGATATTGGACTTGGGCTCTGAACAAACTGCTAACAGAGGCGGTGGTTCATGTGCTCATTTTGGTTAGAAATTGGAGATTTATGCTTTAAGAACATGCTAAAATGAAGGCAACTAACACAAGCTATCCGAGATCTCATTTAGTGGAAGACAAGCAGACAAGCAGATAAAGACCTCTTATATCCTATGAAAAAATTAAGGAAACTTGACATAAACCTGGAGCTTAAACAGACAGTATTTTTTGAACAGCAATAACTTCTGACCAGCACCAGTCCAGATCTGACATGTAATTCAAGACTAAGTTATTTTCATAGTTTTGAAGTAAACTGATTGCAAGCACTGCCCTGGAAAGGTTTCAAACAACTGTGGCCTTCTGAGACAGTAAGAGAAGAGCAGCAGCAGCAGTGGAAGGAACAGCACAGTTCACTGGTGGCAATTATATTGTCAGGCTTAATACTCCTCATCATTGCTCACCACCACACAGCACTGCTTGTCTCTTCCCTGAACCTTCATTTTGAAAAACAATCCCAATCTGAGAAACTGTCCATATTTGCTTGAAGCAGTGCCATGACTTGATGACAAAAAAAAAAACAAAACCAAAAACCAAAACAACTGACCAGCTAAGATTATAAGAAAAGAGAAAGGAAAAACACCACAATCCTCTCTTATTAACCATACTTTAGATATGGATCATACAGTTCATAGACTGTCACCTCAAAACCTAAAATTAGTTCACCTTGGAAATCTATTAAGAAAGAATCCAGAACTGGAGAAATCAGAGAAATCAAAGCCCTGAAGAATTCTCTAAACCTAACATAGTACAGAAAAAGACCTGAGGAATTAGAGCATTGATTTACATATGCAGTGCCTTTCTTTAGTAACCAAGGAAAACACTACTTCTGGGTTTATTCATAACAGGGGAGAGAGGGAAAAAAAAAAAAAAAAAAAAAAAAAAAAGGAAGCTGGATATACAAGAGCAAAACAAGCAGGAAAACAGTGATGTTCTTTGGAATGAGAAACCTGTTTTCAGATTTGGTCTCTGTCAGCAGCTCTGTTTTATGTAAAGATGCTACAGAATTGTTCCCAGTGGTAACCACAAAGTCAGCTTACTTACAGGGCTAGGAATGGAATCTGGGTCCAAGCGTTTTGGGGGGGGAGGTGCTCCAGGCTGACTTCCATAATTTGGTGCTCCTGGATAGGCTCCTGGATAGTTTGGTTGGGGGCCCCTCACCTGTTCAAAGGAACCTTACAAGAAAGGGACAGCAAAATCAAACAATGGCTCATTCCAAGCATTTTCTCATGCAGCACTTTTCTTGTCATCATCAATAAAAGCAAGAAAAAGGAAGCCACACGCTTTGCAGTTCTTGGGGATTAAATACATTTATCACAGTGTTTCAGCTTAGATCTGTACATCTCTGTCAGTGATCCAACAAACTGATAGAGTCCTCCTTAAAACCAGACTTAAGGAAACACAGAGTTTCAGCTAACATCACTATTTTTAGAGTAATATGGCCACAATGCACATTGAAATCACACACTATGAACACTGCAGTTAAATTGCAGAACTGCCTAGCAGAAAGTGCACACACAACAGCCATAAGAAGCTCATGGATGACCATAATTCCTCAAACTAAATGGAGTTCTCCCAGACAGTTTTGGATTGTCTGAAAATACAGTAATAGGTTACTGTGTGATTTGAGGAAAAAAAACGAGAGACAGTCTCTTACCTTCTAACTACCTGAAGTTAGTTCATACTATTTTAGGCAAGTTCAGTCAGCTATGGAATGACAGCATGATCTATCCCATTGGTGTTTTTACATTTCATAGCAATTTGGACAGGTATTTTTTAATTTATTTACCTGACCAGTTGTGCAAAGCTGCATGGGGGACTGGATTCTCAATTGTGACACTTGCACATGATTATCCCAGCTATCCATAAATGTGATTAATTAAAAACCAGTCAGAACTATTTATAAATCAGGAAGTTTAACTGATATTACTTCTAAGCACATGGAAAAGGTGAAATGTTCTACAAGGAAAAAAAAATGTAGTTTTGTGAACTGAAGAAGAAAAAGTAGCAAGTCCTTTTCAACATTTAACAACTTGTCTCAGATGCATCAATCATGCACACTGACCACAAAGTTTTTCAAAACGACAGTAAGGCTTTTTGTGATTTGAAGTCTTTACTTTTGAATATCTGACGTTGCAAACATAAAGTTCATATTTTGATGGCCTTCTTGTAGCATTATGACACTCATTACTAAACAACATTTTGGCCAAGTAAGCTACAATTCCCTTAGTTACACTGATCTGATTAAAACCTGCATGACAACTATCTTGGAATGCAACATTCCATTGTTCATTTCGGATTTGTCCTTCCTACAAGAGGATAGGGAAACAAGTGGGAAGCTTCAAAGTGCAGCCAGGAGCCCACGAGGAACAAACCTGACCCCCAGTTTGCAGGAGAGAGAGAACAAATGTGCTGTCCAGTTCCTGTGCCAGCAGTACTCACCGTTCTGCTGCATTTGGTATCCTGGCTGAGGAGGGTGAGTGGGAGGAGGTGGTCCATGGAGGCCACCCATGGGAGGCCCAGGGTGAGGCCCTGCCATAGCTGATGGAGGTGGTGGTGGTGAGGATACATGATTGGGCTGGGATGTTGGTGGTCCAGCAAGGGTCTGCCCAGGCAGAGGTGGGCCTGGCATGGCAGGTGGCCTGGGAGCCCCTGCAGTAGGAGGGTAAGGGGAAGGTCCAAGCCCTGTGGCAGGGGGAGGTGGGGCAAAGCCAGGGACTTGAGTAGGTGGGCGCTGTACTGACATTGGTTGGCCAGGAAAGGGAGGCTGTGCCAAAGGAGGACCCTGAAACCCAGTGGTAGGAGGGGGTCCTGGGCTGGCAGTGTAAGGGGTGTAGAGAGCAGATCCTGTTGCAGTAAAAGTTCCTGAGACTGGGGGAGCCGATGTTGGGGGACCTGAGGAAAAAACAAACAAAAAAAGCCCACATCATTTCCTTCTCCCCTCAAGATGCAAGCAAAACCCCCTTGGCTCTAGATAATCTGAATACATCTATCACTTCCTCATCTTCAGATGGATTTGCCTAATAGTACCAACAGAAACAAACCTTAACTGGACACCCTCCTAAATCGACCACAGAGCTGAAGCTCACCCAAGGGACCTGAAACTTTCTTATTTTACATGATCAGAAAGCATTTCAGGATCCAGGGCCAAAAAAAGGGAGAGCCAGGAGTACATGAAACAAGAACCACCACAACTACAACTCTGTCTGCCTATCTCTTGAACTTAGTTTGCATCTTAAACTCCACACTAAGTTGGAGCCTCTAGTTTAAGAATAGTGTGGAGCTTCATGGTTCTAATGCAGAACTAGGATCTTCTCCACTTACCATTGCATTATTTGTGAGGATAATTTTAGACAAACATATTGCTCAAGAGGCTGAGGCATATTGCTCAAAACCTGCATCTCCTACTCCTGATTTTCCCACAGTCTGTATAGAGTATGAGAGATGCTTGTCAAAAAGTGCTTCAGATGACAAAAATGTCCTGTAAGCTACAACAGGACTCCAGATCTTCTACAACAGAACAAAACAGCTAAATACAGTTTACACTGTTTAAGTTTCTTCTCAACTCCCAGCAAAACTCTTCCCATAGATTCATAGGAGGGTTTGGGTTGAAAGAGACCTTAAAGACCATCTAGCTCCAACCCTTCTGACACACAGAATCACTCAGAGTCATTTCAGCCATTTTTGACTTACTGAGCCCTTTTTCCTTTTCTTTTTTTCTTTTTTTTTTTTTTTTTTGACTGGGCTGCTGCACAACAATGACAAAGCACACACTCTCCAACAACAGCTCACTTGGGAAAATCCTGGTTTTGTGTTTCACTCCAAGATTCACCCAGCTGAGGAGAAATGCTGTTACTCTCTTTTGTTACCCATGTCTTGCAGTGTCTCCTACAATAGTCTCAGTTCTGTTTCTCCCAAGGATGGATTTTTAGGCAAGGAGATTACCAGTTACTACAGCAGACATCAACACCCAGAGAATTCCCATCACCATATGGCAAGAGCAAATAATTTTTGACACAACTGGCAGAAGTGGAAAGCAAATGCTGTATTTCTGCAGGCAGGAAACCTCACCATAGCCCAGTCCAGCTGGGGGAGGAGCAGAAGCTGTAGTGCTGACAATTGTCATCCCTGCCATGTGGTTGCTGGCTGGAGGGGGACCATATTGCTGGCTGACAGGTGTGGGTGCTGAGCCTGGCAGGAAGGGCTGGGAGGCAGGTGGCCTGAGGAGGAAGATGAGAAACTTGTCTGGAATCCCCATTACACAAGCAGTTACAATTCTCTGTGCCTTTTAGAACTGTTCTATTCCACAAACATTTAGCTGGGTGTCAATTATTTACACAAAGCACTGCAGCTCAGTTTCAGAATAATTACATAGCCCATGTGGATCTTAATTCCTTTAATAACAAAAAAAATTATTAGTTCTTAAAATACAAATTCTATGCTTACAGCATTTTTTTACTAATTTCATTTTAGTTGTCACAACAAACCAACCTTCCCCCATAAGCAGTAACTGAAATGAAGCAGTGAGGACTGGCACAGCGATGGCAATATCCTTCTGGAGAAGATGCCCAGGAGCTTTTGATGATAATTTAGGAATCCATAACAGATGGAACAGGACCCAGAATCAATACTAAGGAATTGTTCAGCAATGACAGGCAGCAGCATGCTCCAGAGAGAGATAATTCACACTGACAAGGAATCAAATACTATGGCTGCCTGGGTGCAATTGTTTTAAAACAAGACTGATGATAGCAATAAAGAAAGTCAACATCCACCACAGGAAAAAAAAACAACAAATATTTAGTTTGTTTTAGATGCTGAAAGGTCTAGATCTAGTATAGTTATACCAAGGCAGGCCTTTTTTTGCTCTTCTTGTGCTTACCTCTGCACTGGGGCTGCTGAGGTTGGGATCCCATTCTGTACATCTCCATGTCCAAACTGACTGTATGCCACCTGGCCAGAAGGAACAGATGCTCCAGAGGCTGGAGGGGGAGCTCCAGATGTTGCGGGAGCTCTTAATGAACCTACAGACATATGGGGTTAAAAATACTTTTAAATTTTTTTTTTTAAAATCACAAATTACTCTCCAAAACCACACCATGAAAAATCCAGGAAATGAAAAGAAGTGCACAAACAGTGGTGGCCAAATTGATCCATCACTAGCCCACAAGCAACAAATAATTTCTACAACTATATTAGAAACAGCAAAACTGGAAGCACAAATGTTTTTAGCCAGTGCCAACTAGTGACAATCTCCATGCAGAGCAAGTAGAAAGGATGTACTGTGGAGGGTCATCAAAAGACAACTGCATCTTTTGATGAAAAAAAGACCATTATCTCCTCATTAAGGTACGAAATTCTTTCCCTACCAAGTCTAATTATTTTTATCCAGACCAATGAGAGTACTCACAACCAGACCTAATGCTCATTACAGGTCAGTTTTCCCTACTTCAAGGGTAAGCGGGTTATGTGATTAGATTTAGTTTTCAAATAATTTCAAAAATTAAACTAAATTTTTCTAACTGAACTGCTTTTACATATAACATAATGGGGGGGGGGGGGAAAGAGAGGAGGGGGCATCACAGACTGTTCTTTCCAACCTCTCAAGGTTGGAGGCTAATATGACTAGAAGGAAAAACCAATAGTATTTCTTGGCGCGTTTCAATTCTTACATCTTGATTGCTAGCTTGGCAAAAATATTTCTTCCTTCAAGCCATGGCTTTTAGAAACACAATTACTCCTAACATATATTTGGTTTCTATGCTATAGCCAAGGGAGCTGAAAACCTATTTTTCCCCTAAATGCAAGCCTATTCTACAAAAGTCTTGTGATTTCTAATAACAACCTCCTGGTGCCCAGGAAAATTTTTACTTTCTTCATGGCAATCCTCTGATTTCAAACCTCATGTTTTAGTTCTTTCTCAAACAGGAGACTGCATTCTTTCAAACTAAGGATTCACCCTGACAGAACCTGAATGAGCCAATTCAGATTTTGAAAGCAGTCTTCAGTAAACATTAGTCACAGGTAAGGTTTTACCTATGGATCTGCAGGCATAAGGGATTTCCACTAGGATTATTTCTCCATATCCTATTTATGTTTCTGGAGTGCTGCCTAGAAATAGATTGGGAAGTGTCCCACCCACCTCTGCCTGAATAATCAGGTACCCACACCTTGGAGATGAAAACCCATATTAAATGGGAACTCAGCACAGACACTCACACAGAAAGGACACCATTTACCTATGAAATTAGGTGGGAGAGAAGAAGTGTCAGAGTTGAGAGATACAGGAGAGCCCTTCGAAGGGAACCCCAAGGAAGGAAAGTAACCTGGAAAGACAGAACACAGCAGTAAATCAAGCCTGAGACCTTAACACAAGCCTTAACAGTATTGTAAACTGAGGCTATGGAAAACCATCCAGCAGCAGCCTAATTGTCACTGGTTTTCAGATAACTGCATTTGCACTTTCAGCTCCATGATCTCATGAAAAGGAAAGCAACAGACTGACTGACAGACTGCTGAAGAATTGTCCCAGTTCCTTCAACATTCTCTGAGCAAGCAGCAGCTATTTTCAGTGCTATTTTCATAACACAGGATTCCACTTTGGTCCCAAGCAAGACCATCACTGGCACAGCATTCTGATGTTTCCAATAATTAGAGCTGGGGTTTGTCACCTATTTCAGATGTGAAAGACTCCCTGACTGAGGATAGTACCCGCTCCCAGCACTTCCCCACTCAGTCCTCCAAACAATTTTAGTGTTATTTTTAAAATAAAACCCTAAAACAACTACTTTGAGATGACAGAACAACACTGGCAGTTTTCCTTTTACCCCTCAGTGTTCACTAAATTCCTGTTACTCTGATATGAATCCTCTCTCCTCTACACTATGGAGCTGCAGCAGGTCTTGCTATGAGGACAGGCAATAAACACAAGGTGTTGGAGACGGAAAATAACTGCCACTGTCTCCTTATCACCCCTCAGCTCTCTTAGATAACACAGTTTGTCTGCCAGTCCCTTCTACCTGGATATTATACTCAGCAGCTACTAACAGGTCAACTTTGGGCTGCTGTGATAATGCTCTGAGTTTTACATTCCTTCCTTCTCAAGACAAGAATCCTGGATTTATAGTATCAGGTCCAAAATGCACCACCTGACAACTGAGATTTCCTTAATACAGTCTGATCAACCTAGGAAGGATGGTCTTGCAAAAAAGATAGGAATCTCCCTAAGCCATAAGTGGCCTTTGCTTGATAGAAAGTATCAATGAGATAGTCCTTAAAAGCAGTGCAACACACCTTTATTCTCCAAATGAGACCACCTTCTCGCCCTCAGCATCACACTTCCTTTCAAGTATCACTGGCACAAACACAAGCTGCCCTTTCTAATCTGCACAAGTTCATATCCACACTGTGAAGCTTTCTAAGTATAACCTCACTGAGCTGTCACCAACTGAATTTGGGTTGTTCCAAAATTAAAGGAGGCACAGCAGAAATAATTAAGAAGAAAAGAAGTTAATTCCCTTAAAAAGAAATGCTTTTCAGATTTGTAAAGTCTGAAAATTCTCAAGATATCTGCTGGAAGATGCTGATCACTTTCTTTTCATAAATGTCCTAACATTCTTGACACTGCTAACAGACAAACACCTATTTACTATAAATAGCTGCACTGATGAAACTTTTCCAAAAAATCTGCAATCTTTGCCCTTCCTCACTGTCCTCTCCCTCACTGAAGCAAATCCAATTTCTCCCCATTCTTTCCAGAAACAGAAAACACAAGTCAGTCAATGGCTACATTGAGCAGCCACACAGAGTGCTCAATGGCTGAGCTCTGCCTGCCCAGGAAGCTGGGTTTTTTCCTCTGCCAGTGCTGAATTTCATTACTTTTTACAGGAATTTAAATCCTCTGTGAAATTAATTCAAAACTCACAGATTAAAGATGCTGTTGGAAGAGATTTATTAAGCAGTCTCTGAGGGAAGAGGATTAAGGAAATAAAAGGAAGATGGAGCAACCGAATAATCCATTCTTTAGCACATCACACTAATTTTTCTTCAACTCCACTACCCTGCTAACACCACACAAAAAATCCAGCAGGGTAATTATTTAGCTCCCAAACCTCAGTCTCCCACTTACAGTTATCTTCCAGGCACTCTGCTTGTTCTAGCCTTCTCACTGAGTTTGCTTTAAAATTCAAGAAGTTGCTCAAAATCCACGAAATACATGGGAGGGAGAATGATACAGAGATCATTAGCATGGATTAGCATATTCCTCTTCTCCTTGGAATACCAATTAGAAGTTTAAACAAGTGTTTTCAGTGTGGAAGTTTGTGTTGTGCTTATCTCAGCAGAACTGGATTAATCCACATTGTTTTCAAAGGCAGAGATATGGCTACTGAAAGCAACAGTATCATCTCCTCTACATTCCAGATGTTAGAGTCACTATTCATCTCCCGCAGCAATTCAGGTTCTTGGAAAAAAAAGCTGCTGAAGTTTTTATAATTTAAGCTATTTCAGTTAATAATAATTTAAGTTTTTCTTTTGAAAACAGGAAAAACATAGTTGAACTGCTTTGGTTTTGGTGTTTTGCTTTTTAAACAAACAAAACCAACAAGTGATGTGATCATGCAGAAGCAGGGAAATTCTGGAACACATTAGCTTGCCACATGTCCACAAATTTTCTATTGATTTTAAAGGCATTAGAGAAAACAACTCCAAATACACTTTCATCCCAGAGCTGTATGTCTTAATCCTTCAGGATAGAGTGTAGATCTTTCCATGTAATGATGTAAAGCAGCGTCAATTTAAAATCTGTTTAACAGCAGTCCCTAACTGCTGCCCCTCAACAAAACCTCATCACAAAAACTGCCCTAGCCACGGGTTTCAGTACCAAGGGGGAAAGAAACATGCAGGAAAAAATAAGCAGGCTGGGCTTCTCAACATGTGAATTTTATAAGCTATTAAAGGAAGAGTAAGCACCAACTAAAATGGACAAATGACAGAACAGCAACCTCAGAACGTGCAGGGAGAAGATGATTTTGAACATCAAGAAAGCTACATATAGAAGAAAAGATAAAGGCTGCCACAAAGTAAGGACCAGCAACAGGAGGCACACAGAACAACTCAACAATTCACAGGTTATCAATCATCAAGTTTTGACTGAGAGGTACCTTGTGGAGGGCCTGGTTGTTGATATCCTGGCATGGGACCATTGTAAGCTCCATACTGCTCCCCTGGCAGTGGCTGTCCTCCATAGGCAGGCTGCTGGTACCCCTGATATCCAGGCTGAGGTTGCCCATAAGGAGGCCCTGTGTGAGCTTGCTGGTTTACACTCATTGTATTCACATCCCCAAACTAATCCCACCTGAAAAAAAAAAAAAAAAAAAAAGAAGAAAGAAAAAAAAAAAGAAAAGGGGGGAAATGGCTTTTAGCAGACATAAAACCAAACTGGCCAAATTCCCTGGTGCTTTCACAGCAATGAGAGCTCCTGAGATGCCAGGGAAGGTAAACAGTCATGGTCATTTACTCTTGCAGAGCACTTCTTTCAAGCAAGACAAAAGCTTTACAAGAGCTAGTTAGAAAACAGTACTTTCAGAAACTGTTCTCTAATCAGCTCATTCCCTGCTTCATCCTGGTTGGACTTGTGACATCTTAGAAAAAAAAATACTGTAATTTGCCATTCCCTGGCACTTGATCATTCAGCTTCCTGAGGCACCTTATGAGCTCCTCCCACCTGAGAGCAACAGAAAACACATTTCATTCCATAGAGGAGAGATTCCTTACCATAACACGTCTCTAACACTGAACAATTTTGGCTTTCACCTCTGTTGGTCCACTTGGTTATGTTTCCTTGCTACAAGCAGCACACTTCACCACCCACCAGCGCTGCTGCTTGAACAGTTCAACAGAATCCAGAACAAGATCAATATAGGAGGGCTTAGCTTTTTTTTTTTTTTAAAAAAGTAGATAATTTTAAGTCCTTGTTATGTATATAGTTTTCTGAAATTTAAGATGTTCCAAAAGTAGCATGTTCATCAACAAAAGATATTCAAAAAGGGAAAAAGCAACAAAAAGATACCAGTTATAAAGCCACCAGTTATATAGAACTGTAAGACCTGAAACAAAACTCCAGAGACAGAAGGGTTTTAGTAAGTTTTTTGAGAAGCTTCTTATGCAAGAAATTTTGCTTAATAGATAGCTTCCCAATTCCTTTAATTATACAAGGAGATCAACTAAATTTATAAAGAGAGAAACAGAAACTACATTGGGAGGCCAGAAAACAAGCAGGCAAATTCTAACAATACCAGAGTCCCAAGCAGACAGGTAAGCCACAAAGCTCTTGAGGTGTGCAGAACCAGGGAACATCTGTTTACAGCAATATGTGTCTTTTCTAAGAAAACTCCAGTTTACACAAAACTGCAAAGCTAAAGTAAAGCAAATAATCAGTGTTGCCCTCATGTTTTTCTACCAACTCTGTGATGAACTTGTGCATTAAAAGAAATCTTAACACAGAGGAGACACACAGCTGCAACAGCCACCAGCCAGGCAAGGCAAATCCCAACAAGGAACCTACAGCTTAACTCGAGCAGATAACAAACACCCAAGCTGTTTGCCTGTACACTGATTAGAGTGTGTCAACCAATGCACAAATTAGTTCCTCTCACTACCGCGAATACACTGCCAAAAAAATTATTTCAATGAGTGATAACACAGTCGTACAGCACAGGTACTGAAATAACTGCAGCCCTGGAAGAAACATCCCCAGAGAAAGAAATTCTTTCAGGTCTATACATACAATAAGGGGAAAAGAAATTTATCACAACAGAGCAATCTATTTGCAGAGGGAAATTAGTGTAATACATACATGCTACACTCAGCCTCCTGCAGCCAATCAGCAAACATTTTTAGTCATACTAAAAATGTTAATGTTTACTCTAAAACTTGTTAACAAAGTTTACATGAGAGGAAACAAATGAAGTTTTATCTTTTTATTCTTCCAATAATATAAATGTAACGATAGGGCCTTTGTTTAGAAAATGAACTTAAATATTTAAAGGTAATTTGTTCTTGAAAGTATCATTTAATGGCATTTGCAACAGCTTACAAGTGTGACAGATTTTCTGATCAGCCTGCAGCATTTTTAAACATGATTATTAATGATAATGAACACAACAGCAATAGAGTCACTTCTAAAGATTGTCATTTCCCACACCACCTTTGACTTAGTTCTGCAGTAGAGGCTGACCTGAACAGCCATGGATGGGGCCAGGAAATTTGGACTTTGGGACCTGCTCCCTTCCCAAATTCCCCAGGTTAACCTCTTCCTCCCTGGGCAGGCAACTGGTGTCACCACATTGCAATCACAGACCTGCCCACAACCACCTCCCCTTCAGTGCAAACAGGAGAGTCCCTCCTGCAAAGCAGGGGTAAAGAGAAGGGAGAACAAAGTGAGAAGACTGCCCACCTTGAACATCCAGGCAGGGCTTCCTGCCAAGGCAGGAGGGCTACCTTCTCTTCTCCTTGCCCCTGACAATTGCTTACTGGACTTTGCAGGAGGAACTTGGTTGCTAGCCACTGCTTCTACAAACAGGTCCTTCCTCCAGGAAGAGCTGCAGACAAGCTAGGAGCATCCTGCAGGATTCCTCCTGAGCAATAATCATGAAGCCACTCTTGACAAGTTACACCTACATCCCTGAACAGAACAAATGTTTGAACACGGAATCAATACAGAGCAGAAAAATCAAACCTTTATAATTTTTTTTTCTTTTTCCTACTAAATCATGATGAGGCAAGAACTCAAGCAGATTCCTTGGAAACCACTTCTGATTTAACTGTTGTGAGTGGAAGTGATCTTACCTGATGAGCTTTCACTATACTCTTTTCAGCCTTCTCACCCCTTGTATACTGCCCCTGTGGCAGCCAGCACGGGCTGATCTACACCAGACCACAAGCTGATGCTTGCTCTACACAGTGAGGAGGAGGTGGAAGGTCAAGGAGGGAGCTGAACAGAGGAAAACTCATGGAGAAGCCTGCTGTTGAAGCTGAGGACAGGGCTGCTTCATTATTTCAGTTGCTCAACTTGCCCTAAGTGCAAAGCTAGTAGTGTGCTTGCTCATCTCTGATGTGGAACACCATAAAGGGCAGGGCCAAGAGTATCCAGCTCTGGGAAGGCACTTAGTACTGAATGAGTCCAGTTTCCTTCTCCTCCAACACAAGTCATTTGCATCAAGCAGCATTCATTTTGTCACCATTCAAAACAATGCATATGTAAATAAGAACCTGGTTCAGTTGAAGAGGCACAGGAGAATGGGACTTTTTTTTTTTTTTGTGCTCTGAATTATGACATGAAATAAAAAAAAACAACACGAAGAATGAAACAGATAAACCAAGTGGAGAGAAATGGAGAAAACAAGCTCTTTCACTTGATAAAATACTGAGAATATTCCTTTGCCTGCAGTAACATATGACCAAACCTGAGTCAAAGATAACATTAAAACATGCTGCTGACCATCATACTACTACTCACCACCTACACTACACAAAAGTCAAACAAGCAGGACTCATGCTATTAGGAAAACACCAGGAAAACAAGTACTCATTACTAAAAATAACAAGCAAAGCACAAAGCAGTCACTCTCTGCTGTTTGCTATTCCTCTGCATGAAGGCAGTTGACCATGGAAGTTTTGGTCCAAAAAGTTACACACCTAAAATTCATACTGGAAAGCTGTTGTACAAGACAGACATCAGCAATGAGCTGATGGTAGAAAAAGAGAGAGCAACAGTGGACCAGAGGGGCTGGGACTGGATATTTAAACTTTTACAACAGTTTCCAGATTACTCAGTATCCAGACAAAGCAGACTACAGTGCAGATTTTAGGGGGTTGCTTTTTTCAGGGTTTTTTTAATTAAAAACAAAACCAAAAACCAGTTGTACACACGAGTTGTTCTAATCAGCAAATCTCTGAAATAACTGAAAACTGCATATTCATCATTTTTATAGTCTGTGCTCACTGTTAATTCCCCTTTAAAACCAAAAAGCTTGATCTCATCAGTTCTTGATTGCTTTCTAAAGGAAACACATAGAACAAAATTAATTTCCTTCAGAAATATGCCAGTGCCTTTTTTTCCTTGTCCCAGAGAAATAAAAGGCTTGTTTGTTTCAACTTCTGGGAGGCTGATCCTTAAAAAAAAAGAGAAGACAAGAGTATGACCACCCCTAGTATGCTGAAATGTAAGGAAATGTGTCAACTTAATTGCTGAACACAGAAATCAAACCAATTTCCAAAGGCTGGGGCAGAAGGGGACAATCAGCACCCTCAGAGACCAATTCAGAATATTCCTTGAAGTGCTTTTATTACTTCTGTTCTGCAGCTTTCTGGAGAAGTAGAAAAGTTCTGCTGTTCTTGTAAAGCCCTAAACTCTGAAGATAAGAACACTCTACTCAAGGGCAGATGGTTTTGCTTTGGTTCCACCAACAGCTTGACCTGTTCCTCTACAAGCACTCATGGAACACTTGCATCTTTTCAGACCTAAGTAACTCCTGTTTTGTTTTTCTACAAAAAAATCCTGGAAGAGCAGCTCATATACTGGAAGTCAGAGACTGGCAACTCACCTGGAAGCACTCAGACCATGACAAGAAATGCTTCCCATACATTTGTCCAAATCAATCCAAATGGCACTACTGGAACTGACTGCACTTTTGTGGTGCTCTATCTTTCCACCTGGGCAGATTCTCACCTTGTCACACCATGGGTAATATTATCTTCATCTATGCATTTAAATATGTGGGTTTTAGGAATATGGTTTAGCACTGAACTCAGCTGAGTTAGGTTAATGGTTGGACTTGTTCTTAAAGGTCTTTTCCAACCAGAATAATTCTGTGATTGAATCTCTCCCAGAAACATCTGCTTCAGCAGTTCATGAGAGATTTAAGATACAGCTTTCAAAATGAAACTTTACAGTTGAATATCAGTGAAAGCCCAGAAGCTACCATATTTTCACTGAAGACACTTTCAGGAGGGAAAAAAAAAAAAAAAAAAAAAAAGATAGGTGAAGCTAGAATTTCTTGACACAACAGGTACTGGTGCTGATTTGTGCAGCCCAGTCTCTCCTGGGCTGATTCAAAGAGGTCTTTCTGGCTTTAGGACATAAAAATCAAGGTGTGCTCACTTCTATGTTCTAAAGAAGGCCCAATTTAAACCTTGTTTTGTTAGGCTGATTCATCATCTTAGGCAAGGGCCAATGCCACATACCAGTTAAAAGAGTGAAAGTGGTTAAAAACTGAACAGTAAAAAAAGCTTAGGCTTGACCTAACCTCACACCCAACCACTATTTTCAACCCCTGCTACCACTACCATATTATTGCCTCAAGAATATTTTACAGTCTTTGTGGGCTTGGGCCTCCTGTTGGCACTGATTTACATCTCTATCTCTGTAATAAAGCTCTAAGAAAAGATTTCAAAAATGCCTGGTTTTGGGGATTGCTTTTGGAATCAGCCCTGAGGAGGCAAAAGTCATTGAAAATATGATGATGTCAAAAATCACAGTGGAAGATTTCTCTCTTCCTTAGCTACCTCTACATACATGTTACAACGTGTGAAGTCATCTGACTCATTTCAGTGAACTTTGCACCCATATAATTGATTAGGAGAATTTACAAGAGTAGCTGAAAGTTTAGAAAAGAAAAACTTTAGAAAGTTTTAGAAAAGAAAGTTTTCCAGAAGGAGGAAAGGATGAACATAGAGTAAGACTAAAAAAACACATTACAATGTTTTCCTCACATACACTGTAACACTGACCATCTTTCATCCAAAGCTCCTGTACTCAAGAGTTCCACTACAGAAATAGAGATGATGCAACTCCCACCACCCACAAGAAACTAAAAAGTTTAGAATTAGCTTTTCATAAATGCATACTTCCCAGTTTCTACTGTTTTTTCAGGTTAACAATGAATTTTGTTGAACACAGAAGAACTAGCTTTACCTTCACAATTTATCTACTAATAGTAGATAAGAAAGTAATAGTTTTTCAAACCTAAAGAAGAAGAAACATTCACCTTCTCTCTTCTATGGAGACCCTGTTGTTGATCACTTCTAATCACTCTTTGTACCTTGCCCTTCTTTAGCCAACCATCAATTCTTTCTTGGATTTTTGACCCTCCTTCTGATAGTAAGTGCTACAGGAAAAAAATACAGTCCTATGGTAGCAGGAGGAAATATTCAGAGAGGTGCAAGCATCAAAAGACTTATTAAAGAAATAATCTTCTAGAGATCTGTTCACTGCTATAACTCAGCTTTAAGCCATGAAATTAGAACCTGGAGTAAATGTCAAAGCATATTAAGAAGAAATATTCCTTACATCTCTGTCTACTTCACAATCTCTCTACAGCAACACAGAATTCTGAGTGGCATAGCTTCAAGCAGGAAAGGGGAGTTCCAGAAGTAAGAACTTTCCAGGGAGAGAAATGGTTATGCTTCCACAGACAATGTGCATACATAATTGAGTGGAAGTCTCCTTGTCAGGGAAAGGCCCTGGAGTTTTAGGCCACTTTTTTCTATGCACCCCACAACCAGAACACCTACTCCAAAAGAAGGGGGGAAAAGTATAGGGGAAAAAAAAAAAAAAAAAAAAAAAGAGGTTAAAGCCAAAGTTCCCTACACCTACATAGGACAACTTCATATTAATAAACAGTTAAGACTTAAAGACAAAATCAGCAACCAGTCACATCCTATTCCAGTGGTCTGATTTTACTCTGTTTGTGTAAGTACAAGAAGACATTGCATGCTATTTCTCAGATGGTGATTTCTCTCCCCCAAACCCTCCTTGACATTTGTACAGTTGACAAAAGAACCCTGTAACAGAAAAGGATCTAAAAAATCTCTTTATGGATCTGTCACATGAATGGCTAAGAATCCACAGTGGGTACCACAGTGAAATATTTGCATTCTAACATGTCAGTACAAATATTAACTCTGGTGGATGACTTCTGATGTGGGTGTGAGCAATTCACCTGTGCTCCAGCAACCACTTCCACCAGCCAGGAAGTTTCAACAGAACTTCAGCTGCAGCGTGGCAGCTCTCAAGGAAGCCAGGTTTGGGTGGGTTTGCAAAATCTCTCTGACAAAGATGTGGGGGCTGAGATACCACACACACATACCGAAAAAATCCACTCAAGTACACCCCAAGAAAACAAAGGGACCACCCTTCATTCTACTGCAGAGAGCACTGCTCAGAAATCGAGTGATACACAACAAACTGGGTGAAAAAAACACCTCGCACAACCACTCTTTAAAAACTCCACCCGCGTTCCGCCCGTGCCCCTCCATCCCTTTTCTCCTTTCTCTTCCCAAGCCTCACGCTGACAAACAATCGCTCGGTTTCGCAACCAAAACCCAGGGCTCCGGGTCGGCCTCCAGACGGGACAACCGGACCTGGGACAAGTCTGGAACGCAGGGGACGAGGGGACCGAAGGGCAGCTCCAGGGGCACAACCCCGACACCGGGGGAGGGCTCCGCGGATCCCCAGAGATGAGGCAGGAGGCACGGGGAGGGTCTCTTGCCTCACGACACTCGGCCCCAGACCGGGCCGCACCGCCCCGGGCCGCCGAGGGGAACGCCCATGGCCGGGAGGAGAAGGCCCCGCCGGGCCGGCTGGGCAGCGGTACCGGCTGACACCTTAGCGGGGAAGCCCCGGGCCCACGAAGAGGCCGAGCCCGGCCCACGCAGACCCGGTGGGCCCGAGCTGCCACTCGGCCGTGGGCCCTCGGGCCTCAACTCCTCCTGAGGGGGGAAGGAACCGGCGGTACCTCAGGCCCGGGCCGTGCCGCCAGGCCCGGTACCCAACCCCCCCCCTCACAAACACCTGAGCGGCCGCTACGGGAGAGCCCCTTCCCCTTCCTCCCGCTCTCCCCCTCCTTCGGGAGCCGCTTCCCGGCCTCACTCACCGCTGCTGCTCCCGGACCCGCTTCCGCTTCCCGGCCCCGCCGCTCTCTCGCTCTCTCGCTCCCTCCCTTCCCCGCCCGCCGCCTGCCACGTCCGCGCTCCCCGCCAACCCCCGGCGCCCGCCGTCACCCGCCGGAAGGACCCGGATGTAGCGCAGCCGCCGTCTCTCCTCGCCGGCGCTGACGTCAGCGCAGGGTTGCCCGGATGTTGGGCAGTGCCGTGGCACGGCTGGGCTCCGCTCTCTGGGGCGCTTCCCTTGGGATGCTCTCCCCTTCCCTTGGGATGCTCTCCCCTTCCCTTGGGATGCTCTCCGCTTCCCTTGGGATGCTCTCCCCTTCCCTTGGGATGCTCTCCGCTTCCCTTGGGATGCTCTCCCCTTCCCTTGGGATGCTCTCCCCTTCACTTAGGATGTTCTCCCCTACTCTTGGGATGCTCTCCCCTTCCCGAGGGATGCTCTCCCCTTCCCTTGGGCTCCAGGGCAGCTCTGAGGGTTCTTGCAGAGCCACTGTTTAGGGGCAGAGCCACGGGGGTTGTTTATTCGCAGGTCACCTACCAGAGGCTCAGTGTTTTGCCACACAAGTGGCAGATGGGTGGCATGAAGCCGCGGCCCGACACTCCCGGGCCTTCAGCTTGTAGCCACCGTGGTGGTCTTGGCCATGCATCCCACCAGCAGCCTGTGAGAGACCCTGCCAGGGGTGCACCCAGGGCCACTGTGCACAGAAATGGAAGAATTACTCAGTGTTGAGTAAGATCTTGTTGTCACAGGCCCACCAGCACCCTGCAGTCGCCCTGGAGGCAAGAAGTTAACAATATTGGTAAAAGGAGTAGCCAGCAGAGCAAGGGGGTCACAGAAGAACTGCACCCTTTGAATGTTAGAAGGGTATCAGAGAGATTGGTACAGGAACTGTTAGTCACCAAGAGATACCAGAGAATGAAGTTCACCCTCAGGATCATAGCAGGAAAGTACATTCTAAGCCCTGTTGCAAAAGAAGGAGCGTGGATTTTGTTTCTTCTGTAACTGGGGGAGCAAGGTGGCTTGGGAGAGCCAGGAGGTCTTGTCTGCATGGCCCTAAAGAGAAGACAGGGAGGGACCTGGTTGCAAAGCTGCTCTCCTGGCCATTGGGTTGTCTCGGTGTGTGGTGCCCTGCAGAGAGCAGTTTCAGTGCCATCTGTGTAGCTAATCCTGGCTATTCTGGTCCCAGCCTCTAATATTAGCAGATGTCAGGGAGCAGCAGGCTGCAGAGGGAGCACACTGCATCTGTAGACTGGCTGTGGTTTTCAGGGCAGAGTGTGCTGCTCTCTAGTAACACCAGCTGCACAGAGAAAACATCACCTGGAAGCTGGTTTTGTTCAATTTCTCGGGGTCAGGCACTGCCACCTGATCTTGGACAAGTTTTGTGCCAGTGTCATGTCCTTGCCTGAACCTCACAGTACTGAATCCCCAGTGCTGGGAGATCTAGGATTTGGTACTCGGAATGGCAAAGTGGAAATAAATTTTTGACTAATATGCCTCCTGTTTTCAGAGTGTCAGACAAAGCTCTGGAGGCACAGGAGGTGTGCTATTTTCAGCCACGCTCCGATGAGAGATCCATGCTGTATGTAGGGGGGCACAGAGAGTGAGATTGACATGACACGTGTGCAGGACAACTCTGGCCCCTTACCAAGAGCAGAATCAAATGTCTAATCATAGGCAGAGCAGCAGCTGAGAGTCCAGAAGAGCAGGGTAGGCTGGGCTTGACAGTCTCAGCTCTCCTCTTGTGTGTGTCAACTTGAAGGAGAAAGTGAGCAGAGGGCCTTTTGGGGAGCCGTGGTGTGAACTGTGAAGATGGGATTAGGAGATTTCGCCTGTTAAGAACTGGAGTCTGTTTTGAAGCTGGGAAGACAAATTATCCAAAGCACAGAAGCCATGGGAGCTGAAGAAGAAATGCTCATCACTTTGTCTGGAGGTGCCCCCTGGGGCTTCCGGCTGCAAGGGGGCTCAGAGCAGAAAAGACCCCTTCAAGTGTCTAAGGTAGGACCTGGAGATGTCAGCTGTGGGGGCAGAGTTGTTCTGCTGAACTCAGATATCCCCACTGAGCTGGGCATCTTTCACTGCCCTTAAGGAATGCAGGAACTCCTTACTCTTGCAGCCGAGCTTAAAAGGAGAACTTGGGTGGAATGGTGAAGCAGGGTGTGGGGTGGGATACAGGTCCTGAAATAGATGCTGTTGAGGTAGAGACAAGTGTCAGGTGCAGGTGTGCACAGCTCAGACACTTTATAATCTGAACAACTCTCCCCAGTTGTCAGCAGAGGGATAACGACAGCCCCAGTGCAGGAAAAAGGGCTCACATACAGAAGCTTCTTACTCGTGTAGGACATCCAACTAAAGAAAAAATAATTTAAAACAAAGCAAGAAAAGCCATATTGTGATTCAGTTCAGCTGTCCCTAACACTTCCTCACTGTGTTCCATCTTTCCAAAATCAAGGCACGTTTCTTAGGTTCTGTTGATGAAAGTTTCTCAGGGCTGTCTGGAATTCGCATTTTTATGCTCTAAGCAGTAAATATTGGTCCCATTTCAAGAAGTAAAGACAAGCAGTTGTTTGGATGGGAAGTGAAATAAAAAAGGAATCTTGAGGTGCACTACTTCTGACAAACAGCTGTTGCTGTTCTGTTTTCATAAAGACTACAGAATAGCCTAAAAATTAGGGAAAAAAGCCCTCTGTTTATTAAACTCCTAACAGTTGCATTAGGCTTGGCACAATGATATCTTGGGGTGTCTCACTGGAAGGCACCCAACAGCAGGAATGAAAAAATGCTTTGCCCAGCTCCTTCTGTTCCCTTAAGCAGACTGTGCCTCTGACAGAGAATTTTAAAATTAAATGTTCTGTGTAGTTGGGCTCAGCCCAGGTCTAGGAGTGTTTGCAGCTTCTGCCAAACAGTTGGGAATCTCATAGCTTGGCCCTGAAGTGGATGTTTCTTCCATAGAGAAAGATGACTTGTCTGCAGGAAAACAACTTCTGCACATAGTCACAAAGTTTCAGGTGCTGAAGGGGAAGAATCAGTATCCATGAAACAGGTCCCTGGCATCAGTGGTTGTGAGGAAAAGGGGATTTCCAGTGGCCAGATAAACTCTCTGGCTTAGCAGAAGAGAAATACTGGTGCTTTGGTTCTGACAGCCAAACCTGTTTGGACAGAGTTGGAGGAAGGACAGAAAAAGAACGTGGATGAATCTGGAGAACATGTGATAGGAAATACAGGTATGAATATCCAGTAGGTGCTGGGAGGTACTCAAGAGGATACAGTTAGTGTCTCAGGTGATTCCAGTGCTGTTATTTTAGGCAATTTCAACTTACAGACTAGAAAAGTCAGAGTAGTAACACTAAGCAAAGATGTTAGTCAAATTGTTTCTATACACCTCAGATGCTAAGTCAAATTGTTTCTATACACCTTTCTGGATGAAAAGGAGCAACAAAAAGCTAGTTTGGGCCTAGTAGTCAAGTATAACAAGTAAGTTGTGTATAAATAATATATATTGTAGTTATGTAGAGATGCTGGAATTCCTAGACCATCCCTAAGGTAATGGTCTCTTCATCTCCTGCTTCCTGTTTCCTTTTAGGTTTCTTGCAGGTGTTTCAGAGGAAGTGGTAAACTTCACCACTGCTTCTCATTTTCCAGAAATGCAGAGTGGAGGGAAGTTTACCCAGCTTTTACCCCAGCTGATTGATCAGCATGTCTGTGATGTACATAAGAGCTGACATTCCTGGTGGTTTACCAGGAGTAATTATTTGTGAGCAGCTAGTGCTTTACTCATCTGACTAAATCTTCCATGTTTTCATAATGAAGATTTGATAAAATCAAGCAGCCAAGGGTTCCAAAGACTACCTGTTGCACACAGTGGGATTTCCTGTTTGAGTTGCTCTTGTTGTGTTACAAATTCTCACATAATTCATCATCTCCCATCATCAATTTACACAGTCACAGGTCTTCTTGCCTTTCTTCTTCCTAAAGTTCACATCATCATAATCTTTGCACTGCTTCTGTGTATAGAGATTATGATGAAGTCGATCAGTAATTGCTGGTCTTGGTATCTTCTTTTTTCTGTTTTCCTGAAAATTCTTCAAGTCTGGTGTATGCTTTTTCCTTTTTTTATTTTAATTTTATTTCTTTTTGAGACAAGATGGCATTTAACAACATTAGAATGTTTTCAGCATTAGTCTCAATCCTCTTCCAATACATTGTTGGGCCACAGCTGGATGGTTCTGTTCTCTCATAAACTGTTCACAATAAGGACTTAAATTACTGGCTTCTTTCAAGTTGCAGATAACTCAGAATGTAGTGAGCATATGCATTTTAAACTCTCCTTTCTAGCACAAGGTATTCAACTGGCAGCAACTAAATAAAGCAAATAAACATGTTGGAAGTAGAGGGTGAAGCCACTTTTTTGTAGACTGAAAAGCTGCCCAGCTGTAGTTTAAGCCACTTGGCCAAGCAAGGTGTTGATTCTAAACCTCAGTTCAGGCAACACAAAGGGGGAGAGAAGCAGCTGGGTCCTCACATACTGGATCCACCTGCCACAGAGGTCCTGTGCCACCCAGCTCCCTGTGGGTTATGGGTTCAGGGACACACCTGGAGCAGGATGCTGGAATTACACACCTTGTGGGCAGCCTCTTGGGTCATACAGAACTTAAACTTGCCTACAAGAGCACATACTGACTATTTTGTCCCACCCAAACAATGTGCAGTGTCTGGGTGCTAAAAATGCCTGGTGTCTACATGAGGATACCAAACTGATGTGTATATGTAAAAAGAAGGATAAAAATTCAGCCTCACAAAACCAGATACCTTTAGAGTGAAAGGTGAGGCAGAAGAAGCAGCAAAAGAAAATTTGTTAGTATCAGCGTAGCCCCCAGTGAGAAGGAATAGATGATGCTTACATTAGGGTTGTATTAAAATATCAGCTCAATAGGGAGAAATCTGAAAGAACAGCAGACATTGATATGCTCAAAGGGCAGATACATAGCAGATCAAACATCAGCAGAGTATCACACATGGATAATTCTGAAGAAATTAGGAAGGACTGGAGTATGAAGAAACTAACGAAAAAATATAGGGGAAAATAAAGATTAAAGTAAAGATTAAAGAACACAAAAAGGGAGGGAAAAAAGATCTCCCTTTTATTCTTAGTTACAGCAATGTCCTTTTAAGTGAAATCTGTCAAACTACTGTGATTCATATTTGGCTTACTGTGATGCCTAATGAATCTTTTAACTCTTACCCAATTTATAAGCAGATAGAGTGCAGTGGGATTTTACACTACCCCTTACCCACACAGAGCTGATTTGGTTTAGCTCAGGAGCTGTGGTGCACAGCAAATACTTGGGCAGAAACAGTCATCAAAAAGAAAGCAAGCAGGCCTACAAGCGGGAAACAAAAAGCATGTAGAGATGGCAAGATTTTTCTTTTAGAATAATTTTTTTTTCTTACTTTGAAAAGGCTGAGGGAAAAGCAGATGGTCCTGATCTGTACAGCACTCCTTGCCAGGAGAAGCTGTAACTGATGAGAAGGCTCACCCATTCCGAAAAGAGAGTGAGGGTAAAACAAGAGGCACAGCAGCTACTCTTGAGAAAAGTTGTAAGGATATAAGCATTAAGCCCATAATCCACCAAAGCAGAAACATAACATGGAACTATAGCAGGGAAACAATTTTTACAAAGTTGCACAGGGCAGCTTCAAGGTGGTACAAGTGCATGGAAAGCTGCCTTAGGCATCCTGCTACATACTAAGATTTATTCTGTGAGAGGGAAACCTCGTTACTTACTGTACAAAGCAAGGAGGGCACTGTAGCTCCAGCACAGTCTGGTGCACAAGTACTACTGAAGAAATCAGTGTAAACTGGAGGCTTTCCAGCTGGTGCTGATTGTAGAGGAGAAAGACCCAGGAGTGGTAGTGCATCACTAAGAGGATAGTGAGCCAGCAAAACAATGCATCTCTAAAAGAAAGGCAAACACAAATGAGTTTTGTCATCTCAGGGCAGTTCATCGCAACCTCCTTTTTACCTCTTTCTCACACATCTCCACTTTCTCCTGTATTTCCTCTGCTGACAATTCCCTGTTTCTGCTCTCTCTTCTGCCAGAAGTCCTTGCTGCCTCTGTGCCGTGCTGATGGTGCCTGGGACCCACGGCTGCTCTGTCCCCCTCACCTTTGCCCATAGGACATTATTCCTGCTGGAAGCTGCCAGCTCTAACCCAGAGAGGTCTGATAGCTTCCAGATCTGCAAGCACCTTCTCTTCCTTTCCCTCTTACAGCAAAAGGTGGTCAGGTTGTTCTTTACCTGGTTTTGCAAGTGTTTACTACCATCACACCTAAAAAAGCACTGGTGGCAGCCTTAGTTTGTAGCGTGCAGGTTTTGGTGTGCTGCATGTGCCTTCCAGCTCTGTGGAGGGAGGGAGTGCCTCAAGCTGCTCTGGGAGTGCTGCTGGACATGTTTTATGGGCTGTCGGCACTTCCACAGCAGGTGCCACCCTTGGCCAGCGAGGGAGCAGAGGCTGCGGCGCCGGTGGAACTTTCCGAGGAGGAGCCACCGCCTGCCAGGAGAAAGCTGTCTGCCTGTCTGAGAGCCTGCAAGCTCTGCACATTGCTGGGCCAGCAGTGAGCAAGGTGCAGAACTTGGAAGAGGAGCTCTGCCCTGCCTTCCCAGCAGAGACAGGGAGACAGGACCTCCAGGACAGTGGTAAGAAGGTGGCTTCAACAGCAAACCATCCCATCGCAGGTGCACATCACCATTGCCAGCTGTATCAGCTCTTGATCTGGTTCAGAATTCCTTGTGGCTCTCCAGGACTTGGAGCTGTAAGGCAATCTCCTCCTGAAACAGATTCAGGGAGTAGCTGTGAATCAGCTGGACCTGTGTTTATGCCATTCCCTCCATCTATTTGAATCTCTATGTGTTTACTCTCAGGTAATCTTTAACCATTTGTTAAACTATTTCTCTCTGCCCGCGCCACTTCACCGTGTTCAGTCTTTTTTTCATTTCCTACCTTCCCTGAAAAGAACACGAGGCAGCCATGCTTATGAGCAAGAATGATGTCTGCTCCTGGTCTTTCACACACTCTTGACACTGAAAAGCTTCCTCCTCTGCTGTGTGGCCACAGCTCTGCTGCCCCACGCTTTTTGCTTCCATGAGTTGTCCAAGACTTCCGTTTGAAGGACACTGCTAGGAAAGCTTTTTCTCTCCTCCTTCCAGAGTGAAGAGTCTGGGCAATTTTATTTTCACATCCTTTATCTTTCCAGGCAGGCATCTTGGAAGAATCCCTTGACAGATGACTATCAGCAGTTGTGAAACCACACAAGTGACTTGGTCCATTAAATGTACCTGGGACCAGGCTCTGGCACTGATGCCACAACGTGGAATGAAGCTCAGCAGTTTTTCTGTTCTCCCAAACAAGATGGCTGTGTGCAACCTGCCCACAGGCAGTGACTCTGGGAACAGCCAGAACTACTGAATACATCTGTGAAGGCTGAGCCTGTCTTTCTGCCTGTACAGTCATACCTATAGGATACTACAAAGATGCTGCAAGGGACAGGAAGGTCTCGGTCCCAGAGGTCCCCTCTAATCCTTTAGGTGACTGGACTACTTGTCTAATCCATCCCTGTGGCTGATCCTCTCCTTGCTGCTGCAGAACAGGGGTGCTTATCCACCTCAGACCAGTGCTGGGAGGCTCTTTTGGGGTCAGTGAGTGCTGTGCTTTGGTACAGCAGCCCACGCTTGCAAATAATGGTGAATGCTGTGCACAGTAACATTTTGCAAACGTGTTTTTTCCTTTTTTGTCTCGGATTGTATCCTCATTCTACCAAAATAATAGCAGGTCTTGCTGCTGGTTTGCCCTCTCAGCATAAATAGTGTGGAGGCATATTACATGTATGATACTGCTCCTCAACAATTGTGAGCAGCTGAAGAGAGTCCTCTGTTGTGAGTAAGGGTTTATTCAGAGCTTGCAGATCCTCACTGCCCTTTAGAGCAGAGCAGAGCAGAGGCCCAGCATGCAGTGCTGAGAACACCTTGTTCTGCAGGGCTGCAGCCACCTCTCTGGGTGACTCTGACCTGAGTTCAAGGCTCTTTTACTCCTCTTGTCCCAGTTCAGTGCCTGCCCATGTAAATAGAAATTTTGATGGCTGGATTTGCTTATGAGCTTTAATTCCCTTAGGTTTTGATTCTAAAATCTTTTGTCAACAGGAATAAGGCTTAGCCTCTAGAAAAGGACCTGCCTTGGATGTGTATAAGCACATTTCTTCTCAACACTCAATGCCTTTTGTCCCAGCAGCTGCATGTGGGCACTGGGACTTTTGCTTTTTGACAAACATATCTGTTCCTTCTGAATCCTTGCCTCATATAAAAAGGCCCTTGAAAAATTTCACCCACTTTCAGCTAACCTCCCATCAAGTAATAACAGGCCATGGAAATAAAGCCTCTTTTTATCTACCTGCAGCCAACTCCTGTTATATACTTGTGGAGCTGTGCTAGACTTTTTTCCCTAGGCAAAGAATGTGGATTGTTTGGGGTTGTTTTTGCCTTCCCCTCCTTTTTATCTGTGACAAAATGCTCTTTTAAAAATTTGGGTTCAACAGAGAGAGGAGACTAACACTTTGCATTGCCATGAAGATGTGGTTTTTCACATACCTAATAGACAAGGCATAGAAAGAGCATCTTACTGGATCTGTCCTGGTGGGCAGCTGAGACAAAGAATATTTAAGAGCCAGAGCAAAAGACTCTTGAAAAATGTTCTGGGGTGAGCAGAGCCAAACACTGGTTGGCTCCTGCCTGAGTTCATTCCTTTTTGGTAATGCTTTATACTGCTTTTTTGTAGGTTTTTTTTAGGCAGTTTTTACTTCTCCATGGGTACCCTGTGACAGCACTACTTTCCACACAGGTCTGGGAATGAAATTTGAAATCTGTCAGGTTGCCATGGAGTGTTGGACCTGATGGCACCATAGCTGCTGCTGAGGGAAGGAGGGCAGCTGTGAGATGAGAGATGCAATCAAAGAGTGGAAGGAGCATTGAATGGGGACATGAATCCTACTCAGTACACAACTCTGACTTGGCCTGAGTTTGCTAGGTTGCTGCCGGAAAGATTTTAGGAGATTAGGGGAAGACTGATAGTGTAATTTGTCTCCTCACCGTTTGGATTGAGCTCTTCTCATGAGAGGAGGTGCAATGTGCCTTGCAGAAGCAAGGGGGAGGAAGGTTTGAACCTATTACACCTTATTCCTGGCGGGCACTGCAAACCACTTCTGATTACCCACAGCCTATTTCTGCTCTTATGAAGAAGAGGTGCTGGCCAGCAGAGAGGGTGGTTGCAAAGTTTCAAGACAGGTTCCCTGGGCTTTGTTCAGGCAAGATGTGAATCCAGTGAGTTACTATCAGGATTACTCTATTCTTAGCAACCCAGTGTGTGTTCACCCCCCACATGCCATTACCTAAATATAGTCCTTACTGAAGGACAGATGCTGCCAAGTTGCATCTGGCCCCCTCCAGTCTTGCATTCTGTTCCCAAAAGCTAGGCTGAATTCCCCCAAGACACATCCAATAAAAACCATGTCCTTTGTCTCCCCAGGGCTCTGTACAAGGAAACCTGTGCTTCAGTCTTAAAGCCTGATCCCAGCCCTGGCCTTCCTGGCCTCTCCTGGCACTGGCCTTCCCTTCAACACCATCTTCCTTTCCCCCTTCTCCTGCCCTCACCCTTTCGCTTTTTTCCCCTCAGCTGCTTCTCCCCTTTCCTTCCTGTCTGACCTCACATGATCAGTCAGAGGAAGAGAGCAAAGGAATGAAAGAAAACATGCGCATCCAAACCTCTCTGACAAAGAGCTCCTGAGACAAAAGTCACAACAGAAATCCTGAGGAGATGGACAGGTTTTTTGTGTAAAGGTGTTTCGTTACTTCATAGTTAACAGGTTTCCCCCACTGATTTGTATTTCCTGTAGCACAAACCAGAGAGGCTCTGAAACTTGGAGAGGTCAGTCCTTGCAGGAGGTGGGACAGTGCAGTCCTCCAGGGCCAGGTCTGAGGCTGGCTCTGACCACTTCTCAGAGTGATGCCTCTCACTCACCAAAGCGAGCTCTTCAGGGATCAGATCCGGGAAGCAGAGAGGATTTCTCTTTGCAGTGATGCTTTTCCCACTCTTTCCCATCTCTTCAGAACAGCTTCTGGGTGACACCTTCCAACCTAACTGAAGCTCCGTGGCTCTCCCAGTGGCTCCCTGGGTGCCCAGGAGAGGGCATCTTTTGGACATGGGGAGCAAGTGGCTGTGCCTGAGGGCATCCTGACCTTCAGGGTGGGCAGGAAACCTGGCCTGGGGACTGGGGCCCTCAAAGGCTGAGTGCTGCCCTGGCTGTGAGGGTGTCACTAAAGGTCTCCACAGCACTGTGCTGGCAGTCCTGTAAAAACTTGTCCTGGTCTGCTGCCAGAGGCTTGCCAGCCTCCTGCTCACTGCACCCTGCTGACATGGCTGTGGATTAAGTCCTCTCCTTTCTGTATGACAAGCTTCCTTGGTTCTCTCTCTGCACAACCCCCTTCTGCTTTTAGCCCCTTTGCTTTCCTCTCTGGCAAAATGGAGCAGGGCAAGCGTTTGACATTAAAATGAAGCTGTGAACAGTTTGTTTCCCACTGCCTCTGCCAACAGGATTCATGGACTTCAGGGAGGGGTAAACAAACCTGCGGGAGACTGACAGCCAGGAACAGTTATATTCTATTTTCAGACTCTGTAAGTCTCTTCCTGAGCTGGAAGAGACCTGGTCCTGTTTTCCCAAAGAGGAATGGAAACATGAAGAGGTCCCCTTGGGAGATTACAGAGCTAGTTTGTAAGCTTCTCCACTGAAGTAACAAGTTGCTTTGGTGCATGGGCCTTCTGCCACCCTGATGCAATCTGAGCAGAGACCAAGCCAGAGGTCTAAGCACAAAAAACCCACAAAAGAAATGCACTGCCTGCTCACGTGCAGCTTGTGTCTGCTCTGATCTGAAGGTGCCTGAGCAGCAGTGGGTGGTCTTTGTCAGCAGGGCCTGACCCTCCCTGCCCCGGAATCCCAAACTCTTGCCTGCAAAGCCCTGCAGTACTGTGGGACCAGAGAATTGCAGGAAGCTTACTGGCTCTGCTCGGAGTGGTCACCAGCCCACATCCAGTTGGTTGCAGTGAGCACGGAGGAGTATGATGGGATGTAAGGAATGCTCTGAGCACCTGCTGACAGCCTTTAACCCCCAGAACTCTCCATAATTAGGAGAGGTACTCAGCAAGTGTGTTCCCATCCAGTGCTGAGCACCAAGCACTTGGCCATGGAGCAGCAGCTGGCCTCTTGGGGAACAGCAGAAAACTCTCCTTCTAACCTCTCTTCAACTTCCTAACTCTCCTGCATTAGCTGCTGTGTCAGCAGGGCAGCAGTGGAAAATGTGTCTGCTCTCTTCTCAGTTAACAGCTGCACCTTGAGGGACTCTGAGGAAGCAGCATTTATACTGTAACAGCAGAAAAGTGGTTCTTCAGCAGTAGTTTGTTACAGACCCACACGTTCTCATTCCAGGCTTATATTAGCAAGGAGGGAGATAAAGGACTAAAATGACTGATGGATGTGGCAGCTGGGATGAGCCAGTCCCTATTTTAAGCATGCAGACAAAATTTGGGGTCAAGCTGGAGAAGTTGCAGAGAGATGAAGTGCCAGTGAACACGCAAACAACTCGGAGCATAGCTGTCCTCTTTCCATCTTCTTCCCCAGCACCTCTGAGTCCTGCTGACAGGCTGACCTGGGAGGAGTGCTGCTCTTGCCTGCTCAACACAAGCCAGCAGCCCTGATCCCTGGCCATGCATGCACCCATGGGTGCAGAGGGCCTGGGCCCCAAGGCCAGCCAGCCACACTGTGCCAGCCCTCCTCAGGGCTCCAACTCTCTCCTTTTCTTGCTCCCTTCCTGCCCCTGCAAGAACAAGGACAGGGCAGTAAGCCACTCACACCACTTCTCTTTCCTGTGGCTACAAATTTGCCTTGCTGTGTATTACCAAATATTCCAGAAGCATCTACAAATCCAGTAGATTGCTGCCTTGGGCCTGGTTTTCCCTGACACAATGTTTTTGCCTGAGTATTCTTTTAGATGCTGGGTGCATTCTGAGTGCCAAGCTGCGCTACAAAATTATCCCACTGCTTTCCTGCATGGGAGAGGTCTGTGGGCTTGGAATTAGCCTGGAACCAGAGACCCAGACTCCATTCTCAGGTACATATCCTACACAGCTGCTGCTAAGGCTACAGATTTACTCCAAGTTTACACTTGTGTGACAGGACACCATATGGCCTGATGCAGAGTTCCAGAAATACGTTGGCCAAAGCTTGATCTTGGGGAATACTTGGTACTGGGGAATGCTTGGTAGTGGGGAATGCCACAGAGCCACCACCTCTTCCCTGAGGATGGTACCTCCAGGGGCTCTGTGTGAGCATCAGGGATGATGCCAAGGAAGCAGAATAGGGGCATACAGGACAGACAGACATGTACAAGAATAGTCTGGAAGAGTTCCTGTTCTCTCACTGAAACACGGGCTCCTTAGGCAACTTAGGAGACAGGGAATGAGAGGGAAGAGCACGTAGATGCTCTTGAGCCTTCCACCTGCACTGAAGGACTCCAACTGGTTGGGTGATCAGGCCAGGGCTATGCTCAGCAGAGTGACTCTTAGAATTAACAGGAATACAGAGACTGAAAGGCACAGCCAGAGCTCATCCGAGGGGACTGCTCCTGCACCTTGGCAGCACAGTAGTCTTAGGCCTTATTCTCCCAGGGACAAGGCAATAGAAGGGCCAGGAGGAGAGCAGGAAGTGAGTAAAGAGCTGCTGACCTTCCCTTCACCTCTGCTCTCTCTCTTCTGCTTTTCCAGATCCGAAAGAGAAGCAAAGCATGCCGGGGAGGCCTGTGGGAAAATGATGTGCTGGTGTCTATCAACGGGAAGTCCTGTGCTGGCCTCTCCCATGCCACTGCCATGCAGATCATCGACTCCTCCAATGGGATGCTCAACATCCGTGTCAAAAGGTAACCTGCTCCCCAGCAGCCCTGCTCTGACCATGCAGGCAGCAGGGCAGTGACCCACACGGAGCAGAAAGCAGGCAGGAGGGAAGCCTTTGGTACCCCCAAGCTGCAAGGTGTGCTAGGGAGATTTCCCTGGCTGTCCAGAAGTTTTGCACTGTCTTGGAGCTGCTCCCCAGAGTGTCTGGTCCTGGGGTTGAACCCACCCCAGACCTCCCTGCCTCTCAGGCTGGAGGAAAGTGTTCTCAGCAGAGTGAGGGCTATGCTGCAAAGAATGAGCAATTTAGGGTCTAAGCAAGGAGCTCATCTCAGCAATTAACAGAGAATCCAGTTCCTTCTGGGTAAATAACTGTTCTGTAGAAATGGATTTGACTACACATGGGACAACTGAGCCAAGACAAAGATGACCCAAGTATTTACTACAGCAGGTGATTGGTTTCTGACAGAGTGTGAACCCACTCCCACAAAGAGTCCCTTTTTGTGGCAAGAAGTATCTCTGGCAAAGTCTCTAGTCCAGCAGAACACTGGAGGCCAGGCTCAAATTTAAGCACAAAAAGTGGTCCCAGTAATAAACCTGTTTCTACCTGTGCTGGAGCCTCAGTGCAGCAAAGGGGACCGACAAATGTCATTTTCTACAGCTCTGAAAAGACAGAGCACTGATAGCAGTGGGGAGGCAGAGCCATGCTGGTTTCCAGCATCTGTAAAGCAGGGAGAGAGGTGGGCAGTGCTCAGAGAAGGAAATCCTGAGTGTGCAGGATCATCCCCTGGGCTTCAGGGAAAGAGCCAGTGCCTTCCGATGTGCTCCCCCCATCCCCTAGCTGTGATTAAATGGGATGAGTGAGCCATGCACAAGGTCTCCAGAATAGCTCCTGGTCCCTTGCCAAGGCCTTATCTCACCCCATCAGAGCCTATCTGCAGCCAACAGGTGCCTGGGCAAATTCCAGTGGGCCAAAATCAGCAGACTTTGAATTAGCAAAGTGAGAAAGACAGGCTTCTCAAAGCTCCCTGGGAGCCAACACCAGCTTGTTTGGAAATAACAGAACAGATTGGATTCATCTTGAGGTAGTGGAGAACTCATCAAACATTGCTTTCTGATCACATCTCTATTCCTACTTTGTAATTACATTCCCAGAGAAAACACCAGTCAGTCCTGTTCTGAGATGTAGCTGGATAGCCCTGGAATATGCAAGGTCATCCATGTATTTCTGTCACAGTGGGATGTGTGTGAAGAGGGAGAGAGAAAGAGAGGGAGGAAGATGGATTGTGACCTGACAGTCCAGAACAAGAGAGACTGGTTTACAAGCAGTTATTCTTTCCAGTTTTCTGGTTGAGTATTTACAGAAGAGACAAGCCTGCTCTGTTTTCCTTTGAGTTTGCTCCCCAGTGAGAGTTCATAATGAGAGTTCATAATAGCAAATATTATTAAAAAAAGAGATGGTCAGAGAAACAGCCCCACCCTTAGCTTCCACAAAGCTTTGCATTTGACGCGAGCATAAATTTTTCACAGTTCAGAATTGGAATTCAAGTCACAAATCCCACAGCTTTACAGAGACAGTGCTGTCTGCCTGGCTTCCCTCTATGCATGTTCAGAGGCAAATACTGAAAGGCTCCTTTATAACTCAGCCAAGCCCTGGTGACTCTGGCAAAGAAAGAAGTTCCAGACCCCACCTGTGTGACCTGGAGTCAAACTGCCCTTGAAACCAGATGGACTTTTGAGGAGAAGGAGGGCAGAGCTGGCTCTTTTCCCATCAGCAGAGCCAGTTCTCCCTCCCCCAGTCAGCCATCCCTGTCCCAGTCTGCCCCTGCTCTCATCACCCTTCCTGGCTAGAAGTTGCCATGCCAAAGCCAAAGGCAAATGCCACCATGTAATGGGCTGTCAAAGAAACCACTCAGGCCATTTCCTCCTAAGGATTTGCTATTTACTCCCACAGCAAGGTCAGGGCAGTTTGGGAAATGCAGGGAGCCAGAGAACTGCCTCAGCTCAGTGGAGCATTCCCAGCTTCAGGAGCAGCTGGAGAGCAGTGTGGTGGCTAAGGAACCACCTGGCAAGCAGCAGGCTGTAGGGATACATCCCACCTTCCTGGGGGAATGTTTGCTATGCAGGAATTTACCTCCCCAGGAGAAATGCCTGGGGAGCTGGTTATGATGGCTCTGGAGGTTTTTTTACGCTCTCAGGGCATTCAGATTTTCAGGTCTTTAGCAGCTGCTTTTCAAAGAGTCATGAAGCAGAAAATGAGGATGAGAGCTCGGAGCAGATGTCAGAGATGAGTCTGCCCTTGTTGTCTGCACTTCAGGTGTCTCTACCACCTGAAAGACACCAACATCTGCAGCTTGGCTCAATCCTTACCCCTCTCTTACCCACGGGGGTTTCCTTCCAGCTCAGCCCCACCAGCCAGACCTCCCTCATGACTTTTCCTTCTCACCACAGGACAGTCGGTGGGGACCAGACCGGCCCGCGGCTCCAGCGCTCCTCTTCTCCAGGGACACGAGTGCTCTCCCCACCATCCCCCCTCAGCCCCCCGGCACAGCTCCTCAGCCCTGACCCAGCAGGAGCCACCCCACAGCCCTCTCAGCCACGGAGGCCACAGAAGCACCTGGAGAGCCTCACCTCCCCTCCAGACAGCGAGGCCTACTACGGGGAGACCGACAGCGACGCTGACAACGTGGCCCAGGAGAAGCACCGCCGGGCTCGCAAGAAGAGCCCGCGCTCCCCGCCCGACAGCACCACCAGCAAGGGGGATGCACCTCAGGATGAGGTCTCCCTGTCCGAGCAGAGTGGCTACGAGAGCATGCCAGAGGCTGCTGCACAGGAGGGAGCTGAGGTGGCCAGGTCCAGCGGGGTGGCCAAGAGGGAGATCTCCTGCCTGCCCGGCAGCCGCGCGGAAACCCCGTTCTCTGACAGCGAGGGACAGCTGCGGCCACCGTCAGCAGAGGGACGGGAGCCTTCCCCAGAGGCCATGCTCCTGCCCCATGCCACCAAGGCTATCCAAGCAGAACGCCATCTCATCCCCATGGTGGGGCCAGTGGAGCACCCCGTTGATGAAGACCTGACCACCACGTATGCAGAGAAAGCCAAGCAGGCCAGTAAGTCCCCTCGCACCTTGCCGCTCGCCCACGCCCTCTTCCTATGCTGGATCTCCTTCCCAAAAGCCTCATTCCAGCCAGTGTCAAGTGGGTTAGCTCTTCTAGCTTGGGAAGAGCCAGAAGGCAGACCTTCAGTGACCAGAGCTTCCTATTGGAGCCTTGGCACTGGGGTCTACCTCATCCGGGATGTCCCCAAGGAACGGATGAGAGAAAGGCTTTGGGATCTGGGAGTCACCCATAAAAGCTGCAGCCACACAACCAGCTGTGCTCTGGCACCTTTATGTGCCAGAAACAGGGTGGAGTTGGTTTCTTCAACACTTTGGGCCAAGGAAGATTCAGGGGAAATGATGGTGGCAGAAAAGGAGTTGGGAGTTAAATTTCCCAGGCCTGGCCTTTCAGAGATCTCACAACAGCTCAGTTTGCTCCTTAGCTATCTGTGTCCCCAAGCACAGGCACTCGTTCTGAGGGGGTCCCGAGGAGCCCCCAGTTGTAGTTTCATCAGTAAGGACCTCAGCTTTCAGAGGATCCTTGTCTGGCAGCAGCTGGTGATCTCTGGTAGGATGTGTCACTTTTTAGGTATCAGTAGTGGAAGGCTGTCAGCAAGGAGAGGAAGGAACTGGTAAATCACCTCTTCCTTGTAGTAGAACCCCGACTAGTCAAGACTTTCCCAGGTAGAAAAAAGTACTGAAAAATACAGTGTGTAGTATAGGGGTCAGTAAGTGACCTTAGTTGTCACATGGAGTATTTCAAACCCAAACATGAAGGCAGAACAAGATGTTACCTGACTGCACAGTTGTGATCTACCAATAATATTAACAAGGTAATCAAAACTTTGTTTTCATGCAAGTATCTCAGTGTGCTGTATCACTGACTAATTTATACTTCTCTGACCCTAGAAATAGAGCACGTTTTTTAAAAAGTGACTCAGGGAGACAGAATGGGAAACAGACACAGAAAAGTTACTGGAGTGAATCAGAAAACAAAGCACACAGGTTCTAACTTCTGATCCTCTGCTCCAGGTGCTAGACATTTTTCTCCAGACCAGGTAAGACTGCAAGGCAATTGTCAAGCCTCTCTTTTCCTTGGACTAAACATTCCTTCATCTATTTTTTGCCTAAGGGATCCTTTAGAGTTAACTTTCAGATCTTGTTTGGGTCCCCTATGTCAGGCCCTGGTGGGCAGTACAACTGACCTGGTGCCTTGTGCTATTTCTTCCTGGTGCCTTGTACTATTTCTTCCTGGTCTTTAGCACTTTTCTGAGGGCAGCAAAGAAAGTATTTCAGCCTCCCTGAGTATATGAAGCTATTTTTTCCCCCTTTGAATAATGTAGAGGCATGAGGTGAATGTTGGGAAAGGCATGTTCAGCTGCTCCCTGCCACCTGATAGTCTGAGCAGTGGGTGAGCAATTGCTTTACATCAAGCCTTATTTCCATGGGCAGCCTCAGTGCAGAAGGCTCTCAGGAGAGCCACAGTCTCTGATGCAGAGCATTTCTGATGGCAAAATAATACCCCATGGCAGAAGGTGATGCAACTTTACTGCTAGCTAGAGGTAGGCTTCCCAGAAGCACTGCAGACAGAGAGAATATTTTATTCTCCTATTACCCCTCCACCACTCACCCCCCTTCTGGTTTATGTTTAGCCACGGATGTCCTTGTGTAAGAATTAGTCTGCCATGGATGGCAACTCACATGGCCAGCTCAGCCTTTTCTTGGGTTAGGAATCTTGGCAGTAAAGGCCAAGGCAAAACTCTGTGTCCTGATCCTGCTGGAGCACAGCAGCCATTAAAACAAAAGCCACAACCAGCGGCTAGTGTAGCTGTCACAAGTAACTGCTAGTGAAGTTCTTTGGCTCCCCATAGCTCCCCCTCTGCTCACCCCACTCCCAGAGGCTTAAGGGTTCATCTGTAGCCAGGGTTGCTTCTCCTCAGCTGCCTCTGCTCCCCAAGGTGCACTGTATCTTCACCCCCATCCTAAATCACCTGCCAGGGACAATGGGCTCAGGCTTTCTCAGAACTGGAAATCCCAGCTCCTAGCAGAAGACAGACACACCAGGGCAGCATGCTAGTCCTAACTTGCTATCACACTGTAGGAATTTCTGTCAGTATGAGAAGTGCTTCAAAATATCTCAATTTAAACTTATCCATGGGACTATTTTTAGTCCCTAGGCCTCAAGAGCCTCTCCTTGTATGGTGGGGGAAGGGAGGGGAAAATGGGTGGGGAAATTTCCTCCTCTGCTTTATATGGGCCTGCCTGCCCCTGCAGAGTCATCAAAGTTACTACATTCAGTATCAGAAAAGGAAATCCTTCTTGTTTAAACCGGATGTACAGCAGCATCACTTGAGGAGATAGGATGCTTATAAATAAGTGGCCTGTTCATCAGAGGGTCATGCAGATTACCTCTCCTGCAGTCACATTTCTCTGCAGAGAGAGTGAGTGCAGCCAGCCCTCTATCAGCCTCTTGCAGTCAGTAGAGGCCACAGGAGCTGTGAACAAGATGAAGTACCTGAATGGCAGCTTGAACTCGTTGCACCACATTCTTTCTCTCCTTGGCATTCAGCTTTACCAGTTGAGACTCTAATGGTCATGGTCAGATGGCTGTTAGGCTGGCTTACTCCATTCTTACTGGTTCCTCCATTCACTGCAGTCTAGAAGACCAAAAGGTTTGGGATAGTGGTAAACTGCCCCCATCCTACCTGCTTTAAAGTGGAATAGAAAAGCATTCTGCTCAGTGCAGGAGATTAAAATTGATTTCCTGAACTACTGATCTTACAAAAAGTCTGTTGCTAGCAGGATGAAGCAATACTGAGTAACCCTTGGCCCTTGCTACTCAGTGAGCAGCCAACCACTAGGAGAGAAGAGCCAACTGCCTCCATGGCTGGGTCAGTCTGATCTCACTCCAGCAGTGGAAATTGCCTCCACTTGGGAAATCAAGTTACATACACAGGTATGAGTTTGCTTAAGAACATCCCACTGAATAGCCAGAATTCAGGTTAGAATTCTATGCAGCTTGGAAAGCATTTATAAAAGAAGACAACAGTGAGATAAACACTCTCCATCTGGAGCCCTCTTCCTCCAGTGTTAGGCTTGAGAATGGCATTTGAGCTTTATGTTCTTCTATCAAAAGCTCAGGGGTGGTATTTTCAGGCTGATGTATTAACTGCTTGGGCAGAAGACAGAGATTATCAGAGGGTGTTGTCTGTCTTGGCTAGTGTGCATGAATTTCTCCTTCTTTCTTGAGCCACCTCAGAAACTGGCACAAGTAATTGGCCATCTTCCTGGGGACTTCCAGCATCATTCCCTGGGGCATCACTCTTGTCCAGCATTTCAGTGCAGATGCTGGGAGTTGCTGCAGTGGCAGTAAGGCTGGGAGAGCTCTGCTCTGCCTCACCTTTGCACCTCACTGCTGTCCCACTGCCCCAGAGCCTGTCACAGACATGGATTTAGCTCAGGTGTTAGCTCAAGATAAATCCAGCTGCATAGAATCTTTGGGAAGGGAAAGATCTTTAGTCTTTGGAGGTGCTTGGAGGAAAGCTGCATGTGGTCCCTAAAATGAAAAGTTAGGTACTCTTTTTTTGTCCACACCATTTTGAGCAACTTTTTTTAAGCAATCAAGTTACTCATACATTACTTCTCTGTGTTATTATTGCCAGCACAGGGACTCAGACTCTGGGTCACAGCTCCTCAGACATGGTCAGAGGTTGTTCATCCTCCTGCTGCTGGTCAGTGTCAGCAGTTCTCTTCCATGCTCATGCCCCCATGGTCCTTGCAGAGCTTCAGCTGGTGATTTTTCAGAATATGCTGCTGCACACACTAAGTTAGCACAGCCTGACCTTGCATGTGCACTTTGAAGTGACTTAGGATGTGTGAGGGTGACGGGGAACAATGAGATTAAGCCAAAATGTTGCCAGTAATTCAGATCTCAAGGTGATGAGAGCAATAATCACACTGGAACAACTAAATATATAACCCCATAGCCTGGCTTAGCCAAGCTGATAGTTGGTATTTTGGAAGCTGAGTTGAAAGAAATCCTAATGCAGACAGGCAATGGGAATCCCTCTCCCTGTCCAGAGTTGTTTCCATCAGTTCTGAAGGGATGAAAGTTCTGGTGGTTGGACTCAGTGATTGTAGAAGTTTCTTCCAGCCACGACAGTTCTGTGCTTCTGGGTGTGATGGGGGACTTGGTGACAAGGTTGGGCCAAATCTGCTCAGGGATGACAATGAAATGAGACAAACTGACAGTGATGAGAGAGGGAGAGTCATAAAAGGGTGAGGCACAAGAGGACTTTGACAAGGGGTAATTAAATAGCAGAGTCACTGCTTAACAAGAGAGAAGATGATAGCTAGGAAGGAGAAAATTGTCAAGCTGACAAAAAAAGGTTCTTCAGTTTCAGCTCAAGGCATTGTAGGAAGGGAGATGAGTTTGCTGTGAAATCTGTAAAGTTTCAGTGTATCTGCCACTAATGTTAACCAAGACTCCAGCAGGAATGGGTTCAGCATATCTTGATACACTGACTTTACAGAAAGGACAAGACTGAATCATATTCTCTGTAAAGAATCAGAAAAATTGTACCAGAATGGGCCTCCAGCCTTCAAAAAAATCCTGGAATAATGGAGTCTCAGGGGAAGAGACCAAGAGACCACCCTTCTTATGGCCACAGGCTCTAGGGGTAAGACAAAAAATAATTATAAATGTTTAGCTTCAGTTAGGTGGGCGAAATATTTCTTTTGAGCACACTTTGTGGAAAACAAAATGATCAGTATAAACAACATGAACTAACAGAAATGAGAAAAAGAGATAGTCTTTGACCTGCTCAGTAAGGTAACACTTTGTGGCTAAAGGAGTAAGGTGGACACAGCATGTGTTGGCTTCTGCATGATACCTGATACAGTTCCACATGACTTTTCCAACGAGAGAAATCTGGATGAGGCAGGACTACTGTAAGGTGACTGCACAATTGGCTAAGAATAGAACAGCAAACATAACTATTAATGGCTCATGATGTCAGATGAGCTAACTGGCTAAGTTGGTCATAGTGTTTCACTGGGCTTCTGAATCTAACAGGACTACCTCTATATTTTCATCCACAGAGCTTTAAACACTAACATATGTCAATCAAATGTCCACCCCACCTCAATGTTAGATGACTAGCAAGGAGACAGATGATTAAAAATCTCAGCCCTCCTCCCTTCTGTCAGTGGATCTTGTCCTCTGGCTGCATCTAGACAGAACAGGCAGTATGTGCTGTGGGGCACCCCACAGCCCTGAAGCTGCTGCTGGTCATAACTGGGACCTGGCTGGGACACCTTGCAGCTTTTCTCTGGTCTTTCTTCCCACAGAAACTCAGGTGTGTGGGGGACAGGAGGGAGGGAGGTGGGTTAGCTGGGTGGAGAAGTTACACCACTGCTGTCTGCCTATCTGCTTTTTCAACTGCTGCTGGTGAAGCTTTTAAACTGTTTTTTGTTTCTCGAGTGTGTTGTAGCTCAAAGCAACACCAGGAAATAGCAATAACATGGCCTGAGGGTTCAGCAGAGATTGCTGTGTATTGATCAAGATGACATAAGGCATGGAAGGTAGAAAGTTGTTTTACATGTAGTTGGAATTTTAAATGTAGTAGGAGCTTGACTGCAGAAAAAGTGTAAAATCAATTGGATAACAAGAATACATGGCATGTGCTACAGGATTAATCACATCCATAGAGCCAGAGGGTGAGTATGTGTTTGTCTGTATTACTACAGAGTAAATGCTGGAAGCACTGAAGGACAAAGAGAAGATGAGTAAGTGGTATCCTGCTGTCAGACAAGTAATTTTGTGAGCAGCAGAATTAACAGATCTTGGTGTCACTTCAATTTATTTCCAGTACTTGTTACCTCATTCTTTCACCTCTAGTAAAATGCAGCTCTGCTTGATGTCTCTCAGATTCAGAATGAGAAGCCATCACCTCTCGAGTGTGTGCTGCTCTTAGGGTTTGGTGCCCAATGAAGACTGCACTCAGGGTGCCTATGATGAGATCTGTCTCCTCTGTCCAGACACCTATTTTCATGTACACTTCTCTTGTATCTTTGTGGCTCTTAAAATTTGCAGATTGGCTACTTAGCATGAATAAAAAGCAATTAGCATGAAACAGATAAGAGTGAAAGACAAGCAGCATGAGTACATAAACCTTTCTGAAGAAATCAGGGCTAAAACTGTGAAAGAGAGATTCACCACTGCATCCAAGAGGTGCTGTCCTGGCAAAAGCAAGCTCTCCTTCAGCAGTCTTCTTCCAGAAATCTACATAGGGAATATCCAAGGCTCCAGTGCTCAGGAAGAAAGGCAAACTTCACCTCAACTGATGGAGATTTTTTTGGAGTGATCAAGCTATTTGAGTCTGCAGCAGGACACCATGAGCATAACACAGTGCAGCCACACACAGCCAAGTGTTCTCAGCCTCTCTGCCTGGCACAGCTCTCCAGATGCAGTGGGGGAGTCACAGAATGGCTACGAATGATCAAAAATCTACAAAATGGGCATGTTTTTTCCCATGGTCTCTTGCTTTACTTGCTGAGGAGCTTGAATTCTGTTTTTCTAAAACCAGGACACTGCAGCAGGGCAGTGTCTCACTGGAAGCTCCTAATATCTCCAGCTATTTAAGAAAAACTAGTGGTTTACAAGTATTTAACTATATATGACAACTATTTCACTATATATTTAACTTCAGATACAGGCTTCAGTGTTGCTGACTTGAGTAAGACTGAGGCATTTGCTTGTAGCATTCTAAATTGGAGCTGAAGCCTTATCTGTGGTTTACATTATATACAGATTATGTGATAAAACTGTGCAAATATGCAGGAATGACAGTCAAGTTTTACCACTTTAGAACAAGAGTTTTACCACTTCTTTTAAGAAAAAAAGAAACCCCAAAACCAAAACCCCAGACCCTCTTTGCTTTACTCTTTGCAATTAAAACATCAGTCGAAGCTTGAAAGGTTGAAGCTTTCAACAGGGAAATACTTCAAAGGCAAATATAACCTCTCCAAATCTTATTTTGAAAAGACTCCAGGTATGAAAAGCATGAGATGGCTATAGCCTCTAATGACTTACTGAGGTATTTGCAACGTTAGCTGTGGAAAAATGACCTTGTCTAACATAAATAACTGTAAGAACAAAATCTAGTTGATCTCATGTGAAAAAATAGTAGGCAAGTTGTATTTCACCACAGAGGCACAGGCTCTCTATCTCTGAAGTTAGCAGTGTGCTTATTTCCTATGGGAATGGCTTTTCTACAATTTGGTCTTTGGTAATAAAATTTACCATTTTTTGTTTCCTAGTGAACATGAACAGTATCTGGCACCATGTAAGCCTGCTTGCTCAGTAGTTTTCCTGAGCATATGTTGAAACCCTTTCTTTTAATAGGTCCTGATCTTGAAAAGATTTATACATTTTACATTTCTCTTCATTGCAATTAGCAATGTAATTTATTTAACTTCAGTGAATTTAGTCAAATTAAGTTAGTGGAAAAATCTTTGTAGGTTTTGCTTATTTCCCTTCCTGTTCCAAAAGAATTTTGTGCTTTAAACCAAAAACTTTTCTGTAGAAATTAGCCACCATACCAACATTTAGGACAGCTTTATAACTCCACTCCACCCCCCCATTTACTCTTTTATCTATTCCATCTGAATATTTCTATTGGAGAACTTTTTCTCTACCGCATAGAGAAATTTTCCTGTGCTGCAGAGCTGCATTTTCATTTTCAAGAGCTGCTCTGCTTGAGTTCTGCTTGTTGTAGGCTGGGACTGCTGAGAGGCAGAACCAGAGGGCAGTGTCCCTTGGCCACAGCTCTGGGATTCTCTCCTAGAACCTACTGCTTGCACACAGCAAGAGGCTGTAAGATGAGACCAAGGCAAAGTGTGAGGAGATGCTTAGCAGGCCATGACTGTGGGGATCTGTGACTCCCAGCACCCTTCCTCCCCATCCACCCCAGACCTCACTATCAGCCCTTCATCTTTCAACACCTCTCAGTTATCTGTGCTGGAGCTATGAATGGTGCTGCCAAAACACCACTCCTTGGCCTTGAAATGCTCCATCACCCTCCTAGGGCACAGCCACACTCTTCAGTGGTACAAGGAAGAGCCTCTGCCATTTTAATTTGACTAAACAATACCACTGCAGGCACCCAGGATTCTAATGCTCCTCTGTTCAGTTGTCCTCAGTCCTGGCACACAACAGGAATCTGTATCCTGACACACACAGGAAAAAGAAAGCCTCTCCTCAGCTTTACCTGGAGCTGGGTGCTCTCTGAGGCTGTCAGAGAAGGAAAGCTGCTTTCCTCCTGGGTGGGTTTCCCTGCCTGTCCATGCTGTGTGAGCACTGTGTTAGTCTCATCTCCTGGAAGGGCTCTTTAGAACAGAAATGCCATTGGCATTGGGAACACCAACCTGAAGCTTGCACCTTTCTAAACTAAAGCCTGCACCACAGAAACAGTGGGAGTTTAGGGCATGTTTCCTCATCTTTAAATAAAAAAGAAGAGTTTTTCCTCAGAGGGAGCAGAGGGTAGGGGGAAGAAGGAGGATGTTAAAGTGCCAGGTGACAATGTCCATCACACTGCTCAGTGATGAAGCTAAGAAGACAAAAATAGACAAAGTGACCTCATGGCTTTCAGCAGCAATGCCTATGAGACAAAAGAAAAGCTTTAAAAGGCTTGTGGAGCTGATAGCAAAGGGCTTGGACACCTCAGAGTTTTGGTTCTGCTCCAGCAGGGAGCTGCTCTGCCTCCCTCTCACTGCCTCTCTCTGTTTATGGGGAGCTGTGAATTAAACGGGCTTTGTGACATGCCCAGCTCTCCAGGTCTGCACTCTGCCTTCTCAAGCTTGGATCAACCTTATGCAGGTACAAATGTCTTTTTCTTTTCTCTTTTCCTCTATTTTCCTTTCTTTCCTTTCTTATCTTCCTTTTTTTTTGTTGTTGTTTTTTTTCTCTTCTCTTCTCTTCTCTTCTCTTCTCTTCTCTTCTCTTCTCTTCTCTTCTCTTCTCTTCTCTTCTCTTCTCCTCTCTTCTCTCTCCTCTTTCCTCTCTCTTCTCTTCTCTTCTCTTCTCTTCTCTTCTCTTCTCTTCTCTTCTCTTCTCTTCTCTTCTCTTCTCTTCTCTTCTCCTTTAATTTAGTTTCTTTTAATTTTCTTGTTTCTTTTCCTTTTGTTTCTCGTTTTCCCTTATCTAATTTTTTCTCCTTTCCTTTTTTCTTTTTTTTTCCTCTTTTCACTCTTCTTATGCTTTTCTCTCTTTTCTTCCCCTTCCCCTTCCTTTTCCTCACCTTTCATTTCTTCCCCCTTTCCTCTCATTTTTCATTTCTCTCCTTCCCCTATTCTTCTGTCTATGATGATTTCACTCTTGCTCTTTATCTGCAGCAAATAATCTCAGGAAGATTCCTCTTTCCTTTTTTCTTAAACTGTTGGGGGAAATTGCAGCTTTAATTCTACGGTCATTTTCCTGTTGAGAGGATTGGTAGAATGAAGGAAAGGAGGAAGAAGAGGGAGGCAAGTAGCAGATCCCAGAGGGCCTCCCATGCCAGCTGCTTCAGAGCACAAAGCAGGTCAGAGCCATGGATGCTCACCCTGAGCCAGGACCAGGAGCTGGTGGAGGCACAGCCAAGGCTTCCTGCTGTTAGATTTTCTCTGACAGTAATTGCCAGCCCGTAACTCAGTGCCTTCATAGTACTCTGCTGCCAGAAGGGGCTGCACAGAGCCTCACTTGAGAAGGTGTAGCACCCTGGCTGATGCCTCCCTATGCCAGAAATTCTCCTCTGAGTCACTCAGGGCCCAGACTTTACATATTGTGGACTTGGATAAGATTCTGTAGTGCTGCTTTTCCTCCTTAGAAGCTAAATACGAGCCAGGTGAGGTGTAGTGGCAAGCAGCATGGATGTTTGTAGCAAAAAAGAAATCTCTCTTGCTTCCTTCTTTGTGAACAAGGCAGATTTCTAAGTAAGTGAAGTGGACAGACCTTCAGGGACTGCTGCTCTTTTCTCTTGTGGACAGCAGCTCTTTGAGGGCAAAGCTATGAGTCGCCTGGAGAGCAAGCAGTAGGTGTGCACAAAAACCTGGGAACTACTTTAGTCTTTTTTTCAGCAAGGTGAAGTCATCCTGTAAGGAAAGTTTTGCAGAGAGCCTTCCCTTGGCAGTCTCCTCTCTCCTCCCCTCCTTCATCAGGACATAATTTTGTACCTCCTTGTTAAGAATGTCAGGGCTAGACAAGGTGCTACTGAGTTTTTTGAGAAATTATTAGATGCAGGAAATCTATGAATGTTTCATCTGTACTATCATGCTGGGAAAAAAAGACAGTGGGAGTAAGGAAAAAGGTGAAAGAAACCAGGAATTAGTCTCTGATTTAGGTATGTGGGCTTTTTTTTCTCTGCAAGGATAGTGCTGATTCCTGTCATTTTAACAGTGGTTCAAGGCACATCCATACTTTCCTTAGGGCAGTTGAGTTTGGTTTTACTTTTCCATCTTGCTCACCCCATGCTTTCCCTGAATGCAAGGCAGAAAACACAACATTCCTTCCTGGGGCTTTACTGACCACTGGGCTGGCAGGGCAGGTGGAAAATGATAATTCCACACTTTCATGCCAGTGTCCCAACAGGTGTGGGGCTTTTCCAGCTTAAGTGGATTCCTTCTGGCCTGGCTGGTCGGTTGTGGAAGTCTGGGATTTTTGCTCAGGAGCAAATGGTTCTTTTTGCTCACTGGGCACGGGGCACAGGCAGGGGCCTGCAGCAAGAGTGACAAGATACTTCCTCCTGTTGCTTCCTGGTGAAGCTCTCAGAGCCAGGGAGCTTGTGTCCTCCTGGGAATCCTCCATATGGGAGGAGGGAGGTCTACACAAAGCAGGGCTCCACCTTCAGGGTGAGAAATAAAGGGTAAAACTTGCCAGCAGCAAAGGGATGCCTTTTACAAACACTGTCAGATACTGCCCAGGACTCTTGGCCACACGCTGCAGAAATAAGAAGTCCAAGGTCTGGGGAGGAAGCAGGGATTGCTTCCCATCAGAGTGGGAGGAGTTCCCACTCCTCGCCTGCACGGGATTCCACTGCGTTTGCAGGGAGAGAGAAAAAATGCACCTGGGTTTGTATCAGCAGTTCCTAAAGACAGTACTGGCAAAGGCAGGAGAGAAAAAGAAGGGCAGGGGGTGACAGTGTGTGTCCTTGTTTGGGCACCAGAATAATCACAGCCACGGGGAAGCAGTGATGGCATCAAGACAAGGAACGTTTGGACGATGCTCTCAGGCATGAGTGTGATTCTCGGGGTGCCCTACACAGGGACAGGAGTTGGACTTGATCCTGATGGATCCCTTCCCTCTCAGCAGGTTCTGTGGGTCTATATCACTGTCCAGCCTTGCCCCCGGAGCCTCCTGCAGGGCCCTGAGCTCACCTCTTTGTGTCTCTTGCAGAGCTCCACCGCCACGAGAGCGTCCAAGAGAAGAACGTGAAAGAGGCCAAAACCAAGTGCAGGACCATTGCTTCCCTGCTGACAGATGCACCCAACCCCCACTCCAAGGGGGTGCTGATGTTCAAGAAGCGCAGGCAAAGGGCTAAGAAGTACACCCTGGTGAGCTTTGGGAGCGTGGACGAAGACCGCTCCTACGAGGAGGAAGACGGAGTTTTCCCAACCAGTGAGTCTGAATTTGATGAGGAAGGTTTCTCTGATGCCCGAAGCCTAACTAATCACTCAGACTGGGACAACACTTACCTGGACATTGAAAAGGCCAGGTCTGACTCTGAACAGAAGGAAGAGAAGCCAAAAGGTTTGAGTGAGGCCTCAGGGAAAGGAGCAAAATTATTTGAGCAGCAGAGGGAACGGGCTGGGAAGTACACAGTCGAGAAAGTCCCTGCGGAGAAGAGCCCCCAGCTGCAGCAGGGCACAGTGAACGGGGAGATGCCTGTGCCAGAGAAGGCCACCAGTGTCCCCCTCAGCATCCAGCTGGAAGGCATGGAGGTGCCCAGCAAGCAGCCTGCCACCCTCCCCACCCAGCTCCTGGCTCCCCCCAGCCCCACTTTCTTCCTGCCTCCCCCAAGCACCCCTGAGCCTTTCTCTGCGAGCACGACGAGCATGTTCAACAGGTCTGCACGGCCCTTTACTCCTGGTTTTACTGCCCAACGCTCAGCAACATCCTCTGTCATCTTCAGGCCATCTACACCCAAAAAACCAAGTGAGAGTCTGGGTGGGCAGAGCACAGTGGTTCCCCCTTTCTCACCTCCGGCCCCAGGAACCCCTGGCAACGCACCCGCGGCAACGCACTGTGCTCCTCTCAGCTCCTCCACATCCCTCTATATTCCTGTTCCAGGGAGGCCAACACCACAACTGGAGTCACAGCCAGGAGAAGGAGGAAGTGCTCCAGAGACCAACCCTTCTGCCAGCACTGCTAGGACATCCACCAGCTCTATCTTTCTGTCAGCTCCCTCAAAGCCAGGAGGGGACGGGGCCTCCACAGCGCCCCAGCTACGGGTCCCTGGAACAGCCTCTTCTTCTTTGTATATCAGTCCAGCACCATCCCAGCACACAAGAGGCAGTTCCCCTGTGCCAAATCAGCCTTCCCCTGCTGTCTCACCAGCAATGCCACGACCTCCTTCTGAGCCCTTAACCTCCAGAGAGCAGAGGATTGCTGTGCCAGCTCCCCGCACGGGCATCCTGCAGGAGGCTCGCCGGCGGGGCAACAAGAAACCCATGTTCAGTAAGATCGAGGAGAAGAAGAAGAACTCACCCAACCCTGAACTCCTGTCTCTGGTACAAAACCTGGATGAGAAGCCCAAAGGTGACCATCCCGGGGCAGGCTTCGAGTCTGGGCCTGAGGAGGACTTTCTCAGCCTGGGTGCTGAGGCCTGCAACTTCATGCAGTCCTCCGGCCGCAAGTTCAAGACCCCACCCCCAGTGGCTCCTAAACCCCAGCAGCAAGATGCTGGACTGGTAAATGGGGCCCAGGACATGCCCCAGCTGAAGGGCAAGGGGGCAGAGCTCTTTGCCAAACGCCAGAGCCGCATGGACAAATACGTGGTGGAGACAACACCGAAGCTGGAGTCCAAGCCCAGGACCCCCTCTCCTTCCCCTTCTCTGCCCTCATCCTGGAAATATTCACCCAACATCCGGGCTCCCCCTCCAATAGCTTACAACCCCATGCATTCCCCTTTCTACCCCCTGGCAGCCAGCAAATCTCAGGCTAGCAAAGCAGAGAGCAAAGTGAAAAAGGCACCTGGCCAGAAATCGGGGATCAAGGTCATCGATGTGATGCGTCACCAGCCCTACCAGTTAAAGTCAGCCATGTTCTGCTTTGGGGACCCCCCAAGCCCCAGTGTTCAGGAGCCTCCTGGTAAGCCACAGGCCAGCTCATCCCTCCCAGCAGCCAAGCAGGTCCCTGTCAAAACAGCCAAGACACAGGAGATCCGTCGCTTCTCCACTCCAGCTCCCATGCCAGCCTCAAGCAGCTTGGCACCCACTGTGCTGGTGCCCCGCTCGGCCACCACGCTGGATGAGCCCCTGTGGAGAACAGAAATGGCTTCTTCTGCCCCTGCTACACCAGCACCCTTCCAGGTGGAGCTCAGCCAGTCCCCTCCCAAGCCGTACCCCACCTCCCCAGAGCCCGGGCAGATGGGTCAGGGGCTCTCCCCAAACCCAGCCTCAGCCTCTCGGTTTCAGGTGGCCAGGCCCAAGTTCTCAGCAGCAAGAACAGGGATGCAGGCCAATGTCTGGAGGCCAAGCTTTGGCCACCACTGAGGCAGGCACATCCCATCCCATCCCATCCCATCCCATCCCATCCCATCCCATCCCATCCCATCCCATCCCATCCCATCTGTGGCCCTGCAGAGATAGTGCTCGTTTTGTCTGTTCATGTCAGCTCAGCACGTTGGGATGAGTGACAAAAAATGAAGGAAAAAAAAAAAAAAAAAAAAAAGAAATTACTCCCCTTCTGCACCACCCTCTTCCCCAACATCCCCAGGGTCTCAGATGGGCAGCTTCATGGCAAGGCTTACTGGCTGTGGCTACAGCAGGAGGAGTGATGTGGGGAGAGGGCACCTGTGTGGCACAGAGTGGGAACTTGCAGGCAGCAGCAAACCCCACCTCTGGAGGAGGTGAGTGACACAGACACAGGGGTTGTCTCACAGGAGGACGTGAAGGCAGTTGTGGTTTTCCTTTCCCAAGGGCTTCGGAGCCACCCCTGAACAGAGGGAGCCTGGGAGGCAGGAGCTTCCCAGGAGCAAAGTGTCAGAGATGGGGTTACAGCTCTGGGTTCTGTCAGTCCCTACACACACATCCGCAGGGAGTGGGAAGTCAAAGGGGGGGCTTCACCTTGGACATTTCTCCCAGACTCTCTGGAGGAGCCCGGGAAAGGAGAGAGCAGAGTGAGCAGTGTGCCCAGCACAGGGAGGTGGCCATGTCTGCCCCTTCCTTCAGTCACCAGGGCTGGGGGGAAGAGGGAAAAGGGAAAGTCATCTCAGTTGGAGCTAAATGTATGGCTACCAGATCTGGAAGCAGTTTGCCAAAGAGGGGTGTTGAATGTTGGGGCTTTCAGAAGCTGGAGGAACCTCAAAGGAAGTGTCAGGTTTTGAGGACAGCCAGAGTGAAAGGTAAGCTCAGGCACAAGGAGAGCCCTGCAGCATTAGATGAGGGCACAGATGCTGTAAGTACAAAGGAGGGTTGTGTGGGGGAAGGCAGAGTTGGTGTCATAAGGAGGCAGGATTGCACATGCAACTGCACATCATCTTTTGGTTTAGTTCAGGAGAGAAATGTGGCCAGATCAGAACCGGATCGTGACATCAAACTTGCTGAAAACTCTGGTACCAGGGTTGGAAAACAGGGCCCCTTTTACAGGGGCTCTCACTATGGAAGTGGAGGACAGGGAAACAAAGTCACAAACAGAATTTCATACTAAAGGATTTAAGTATCCTTGGGCTCCATTTGTTAAAAATGGAGGTGATCTGAGTGATTTGCACTTACACCTACATACAGAGCTCAGTTTGCTGGGGAAACAGGACTGCAGTGTCCCTTCCCCTCAGGCCCATACAGCTAAGTGCTCTCAGAGCCTGAGTGACTCAGGAAATTAGTTTTGCCACTGGAAAAAAAAAAAGGGAAAGAGAGGTCTGGCCTAGCATGTAAAGGAGATTGCAGACAGGTGGTATTTCAGAGGTCCAACTCAAGATTTCTGAGAGACACTGCTGCAAGCCAAGGAGTGATGGCCAAACATTGCTGAATGTTAGATACCAGGACAAAAGTGATAAGAATGACTGCCTCTGGCCCATCATTTCTGATGATGCAGAGGGCAGGAGGTGAATAAAGTTGGAGAATGTATATTAAACATCTGAGCAAGGAAAAGATCAGGAGGTTTGGGGTCCTGCATTTCACTTCTAATCTGTTTTGGTCCTAAACATCTATGTTTAGAAGAAAAGCCTGATGTAGTAGTCTGATGGATCTCAGCCCCTCTCACCTTTTTATGGATCCTCTGCTGGCACAAGACTTGATCTGCAGAAGCTGAGGGTGTTGCAGATGAGGCCTGCAGTGCTTGTCCAGTATCCCCAGTAAAGCCTGTGGCTGCAAGTAGCACGAGATGAGAAATAATACTGAGATGCATCTGCTAAGCTATAAGGAAGAAACCTCCTGCTGGCTTCCAGCAGCTCTGCTAGTGTCTGCTTATGAAAATACTGTGGCTGGCCTGTTAGAAAGGTCACAGGTGAGGTTATGAGGAATTCTTTTGAATCGTATAAGCTTGTCTTGAGCCTTTCTGAATTTCTAATTCCTCAGCTGTTGAACAAGCACAGACAGAAACAGTTGTTTCTCAAGTTTTAGCTCCCACCTGCTAGGTTTTCCCAGTGTTCCCCTGGTGTCCCCCTGCTAAGTATTTGAAGATGTCTGCATTGGCTCTGATTTAAAGCTGCCTCTCATCCCTCCTCTCTAGCATGCTGCAGGTCACACACTGCACCCATGGCAAGTCTGAGGAGTTATCTTTACTTCAGATGTATCAGTCCTTTCCTACTAAATATATGGGAGCACTTGCCAGAGATAAATAACCTCAAGATCCTGCAGCAGCTGAGGGGAAGAATCTTAGAAGAGAGACTGGAGTGGTGAGGGCTCACCAGTCACCAGGCAGGACACACTGCAAGACATCCATGGTTGTTGCCTGGAAAGAATATGTTCCCTCTCTGCTCTCATATCCAGCACCCCCTGGAAGAGACTCATCGGTGCTCTGAAAATGGGAGCCTAGCAGCAGTGCCCTCTCTGGTGGAAGATGTGACCCCAAAAGGAGAGCAGAGAGCAGAGCTGGCATCTTTGTTTATAGAATTTGTTTTGTTTTGTTTTTTTGTTTTTCCAATTTACAGTCACTTTCTATTTGTTTGTGCAGAGGAATAAACTTGTGATATGCACTTTACATGTGGTGTTTTGTCACCTTCTTGGCTTGGCACCCAGAAGCAGCTGCAATGTGTACAGCACGTGCAGTTAGCAGTACCAACAAACTCCTAAGGCCAAGAGAATAAAGGAGTCCAAAAAAGGATCTGATGTCTCAGCAATTAAAAAAAAAAAGAGTTGTACTTAAACCCCTTATGCATTAAAAAAGACACATGCAAGCAAAAATTTAGTACTTCAAGCTATAAAACTCTCACTTACTGACAGGGTTAAGGAATTTCTCTATGGGCCAACTCCCAACCCTGCCCCTCAGCCTGCACTTTCTGCTTGTAAATCTGTTACCAAGGGAAGTTTGTCAGCTCTGGTAAATCCACCTGTAAACTCACATTAAAGGATTCAACTTCATATTAATCAAGAGATCAGAAAACCAAAGCAGTCAGAAAATCAAACCTATCCCACAGCTCCGGCCTAATCCTGACTCTAACCCTAACTCAGTTGAAGTCTACTCTATTTCTGGGTCCTGGGAAGTTCCCCATGCTCAGTTGAGGACAAGTGTTAGCAGTTTGCCTTTTCCAGATAAATGTCACTGACAGACAGCAACTCCTGAGCACTGTGAGAGATGCTGGGGCCAGCTGCAGGATTGGATGCAAGCTCCAGACACTGTCCCAGCTATCATTTTGTGGATGTTTTTCAGATGAATTAAAGGAGGGGTCCCTTATGCAGTGTCCTGGTGTTGGGACTATTTCTGATTGATTTGCTGGCAGGAAATGCACAAAGGGGCAGTGATATTTGCTGATGCCAATCCTGAGCTTCTGTCCAAGCAGAAGCACAGCTCCCAGAGAAATAAACCTACAGATGCACAGTCTGCAGCTTAGGACTGCATCTTGTTTTGCTTAATAAAGCTGACATAGTAGGATTATGAGGTACTCCAGATGGTTTGACACATTGCAGGACAGTTGCTGGTGTCCAGGGCCCTGATTAAATTCCCTGTTAACCTCTACAACCTTCTCAAGTGAGAGTCATTTCTCCTCCCTGCAGATCCTGTCAGGAGGAGTCAGACAAACAGATCTGAAAGGTGGAAGAGGAGCCAGCCCTAAGCCTACTGCCAACCCCAAAACAAATCTGAAGGATTACTGCAGGGCTGGGTGGCAGCCTGGGGATGGACCTGGACTTCAGTGCACTATGTGGAGAGTGGTGTCAAACCAGCAACCAGGTGTTTGGTGGGGACACCTTCCCCCAAACCATTCATTTCCGACCGAAGGAAATGCAAGCAAAGAGCAAATAGGTGGTGGTGGCATCTAGAGGAGGAAAGGTGATCCCAGGCAGCACAGACCTATAGCTCCATCGGCCACTAGATGCTGCCCCTGCTCTCCCAGTTACTGGGAGTTTGGGCGAGTCCCCTGCGGTGGTGTTCAAGTCTGGAAGGTTTAAAACCTTAGGAAATCCTTTCTCCCTAATCTCTCCTCTTTCCGCGTTCACATATGGTGTTGCTCGGTCCCTCATACCAGAGGAGAAGGTCAGCCTCATACCAGGGAATTTTGGCAGTGGAGAGGATTTTGCTGCAGCTTGGAGGGGAGTCCTGGGTGGAAGCATGTGGGGCACGCAGGCAAACAGCAAGGAACACACCATGGGCACAGTCAGCTATTTCAGGACACACTCCAGTCATCAAATTCTACGTATTTTTGTCCCAGAAGTACATCCTACCGTGGTGCACGAAGCCCTCTTAGTGGCAGGAGGGAGCCTGGCATTCGTTGTTTCTCCCCTTGTGGTGCTACAAATTACTGACACCTCCCTGATGTCTGCATCCAGGTGGGAGAGATGAGGTGGATATGAAGTATTTTAAAACAACAAACATTAAACAACATGTGTTTCAAACCCAACCAAACCAAACCAAACCAACAACAGCGTAAAGCCAACTCAAGAGTTATGCAGCTTTTTCAGAACTGACTGAATCACACTGAAATCTGCTGCCCATGAATACTTCCAATTCAGAGCAGCCCCAGGCTCCAGGGGAAAAGGGGAGCAGGGTGAAGGCTTCATTCTGTGTCTTGGGAAAATGAAAATGGTGAAGGCTGTTTGCCAGACTGATGGGGCTGCCAGGCTTCCACATGATCAAAATGAGCTCAGGAGATAGCCCTGCTGAGGGTGGCTGCCTGAGCTTCTGCTTATGTCCACCTAGCACTGTGCAAATGAGGCAAATCCCAACTGCTGCTCCTGAAATGATTTTGCAGACATCAGCAGTTTGAAGTGAGGCCATTTGAATTGAGGGGCACAAGAATTCAGTGCAAAAAAAAAAAAAAATTTAAATTTGAAGAGGCATGTCAGAGAAAGCAAAGCTCTGGCAGGCTGCCCTTGAGGTCACTTCAGCAAAGGGTATATTTGGAAAGAGGGAGGTGGTCACAGACAGTTCCCTGTACGATTAAAAACTCACAGAATCACAGAAAGTTAGATCTTGAAAGATCATCCAGTCCAACCCCCCTACCAGAGCAGGGCACATAGAACACGTCCAGGAGGGTTTTGAATGTCACCAGAGAAGGAGACTCCCTAAGGAGGAGATCCTCCCGAGAACTCCTCCTCCCTGAAGTGCTGACATGTCCTACAGGCAGCAGATGTCCCATCCCCTGACCTCTGTGAAAACTCCACATAGTCAAGAAAAGTTTGAATTTAGCCACCAAACCTCACACCCGCCAGGTAAATCCCCACCCTCCAACCCAAAAGTAAAACAGCTCATCCAGCAAGGCTTAGAATGATTAAAAACCTCCAGTTAATTATATGGCGGGAAGGTGCCATATAATGGTAGTGGCATTTCTCAGCTTCTCACTCCATCATATAAATCACATAAATTTCTGAGATTATCATAAAAACGGAGCTAGAAACTTCTTAAAATTAGGAGGTGACTGTGCCTCATGCCTTTGGGTGCAGGCAAAAGAGAATGCACAATGCGGGAAAAAGTGTCTGTCTCCTGATGCTCCTTTACATCAATTTCTCTTGCAATTCTCTGTGCAGATTTTCTACTACAATCACAGCTGTGTTTCCCCCCTCCCCACTAGGCTCAGTGAACAACTTGATTTTGCTCCAATGTGAAATAAGAAGACAATGTTTTCTGTGGGATTTCTGCTTCAGCTAGAAGCTGGAAATGCATCTTTTGAGTACATCAGTAAAATGAGGTAAGTTCCCTTCATCCTTGGACCAGAACCCAATTGGGTATGGGGGAAAAAATGAGTTGGCTCACAGTGACCTGGAGCTGCAGAAGGGGAGTCAGCTGCAGGAACAAAGCTGAAACTCTATTTCTGCCATGAATCAGGAAATTAGTTTCCTTGCTGTTTGATCCTGCTGGGTTTCCCATACATACTACATGGGTACTTCCCACACCTTTGTCCAAAGCTTTCCAGGCTTTGTGGTTTTCCTTCCACTTTTTGCTTCATGAATGCAACTCTTTGTCTTCTGTGTTTCCTGATGCATTACTCGGATGCCTGGCATTTTAGGAATGAGGTATGAGAGTCTAGAGGACACTGGGATGAAGGATGGCAGGGGCAGAAGGAGAGTGTAGAACAGAGCAAGACCCAAAAAAAGGTTTTGAGGCATGACTGACAAACAGGATATTGAGAAGGTTTTATGAACTGCACTAAAATGCAACAGGAGGAGGAAGGGGAAGGACACACTGATTTGAACAGAGAGGGGGAAAGATGTGAGGCACCTGTGGAGCTTTGATCTTTCTGGGAACTGAGGCAGGGACTGCAGGAGGCCTGAGGAGTAACCTTTTCCTTTCCCCTCTTCTGGGTACTGGCAGTGGTGCTATCTGAGACTCTGCCCTCTGGGCTACTGGCTATTAATAACCAGAGGATGCCTGTGGGAGCAGTGTTCAGGAGTCAAATTCACAGCACTTTGCATCAGCACTTTGTGCTGGGCAGAGCTTCCCTGCACCCAGGCACCCTGGGTGAGTGGGGCTGCTGGAAAACCCTCCCCAGCAACACCCAGAGAGGGGCTGGGAAGAAGCAGCCCACTGCTGAGCTCTGGGGCAGGCACAGGAGCTGGTCTGAGCCTGGCACTGCAAGCCTGAGGTGAGTCAACTTGGGGAGCAAAATAGTTTAGAGCAGGTGCTGGAGAGGGCAACCACTGGTTTGGTTTGCAGCAAAAAGCAAGAAAATGACTGCTGCAGGGAAAGACAGAGGGATTAAGACCAAGGGATAGAGCTCAGGGGAGAAGAGGATAGCTGTGGCACTGCTACTGGGGAGTGGGGAGGATGGAGACTGAGGCTCCAGCTGCTTCCCCATGATGGGGTGGCTGAGCCTGGTGTAGCTCTGCTGGAGTGAAGACTGCTGCCCCTTTCCCTACACCAGACCCACTGCCTGCAGCAGGGTTCCCACTGCCCAGCCCTGCTGGATTAGTAAAGGAGGAGAGCAGAATGGGATGGACTTGCCCTCACTGCTCCTTGGGAATGGCTGTGGTTCCCCATCAGGGATCTGCTTTGCCCCAGGGAGTCCCCACTTGGGGCATACAGAGGGTGCCCCCTTGTTTTGCCAGAATTACGACCCATTAGATGGGCCACAACCTCCCACTCCCCCTTTCTCCTGGCAGCATTGCCCCTTCCCTGTCAAGCAGGCCCTGCTGCTGTTACATGGCCAAGCAGATGTCTCCCTGCTTGAGGAGAATGTGCAGCACGTGCTCTCTGGCTGCACCTGCTGATGCTGCCTTGGGGATACACTAGGATGGGCTCTCTGAGGATGGGAACTGGAGAGGCAGCATCTCAGGAAAAAGAAAAGCTTGGAAACCTGAAAGAAAAACTACTCCAAGAGAGTATCTGCCACAGAGCTTTGAGCTGGTTTGCTGTGGCTGCTGTTGCCAGCAGCTCATCACATGAACATTGTGTTGCCAAAGGAGCAACAGTGGAATGAAACTGTGAGGTATGTAGGAGATAAAAATGTCTGGATCACAACAAGGGCAGTGTGCAAACTCCTCCTTCCAGCTGTTTGCTTGAGAGTTTTAAAACATAACTCAGAGATCAATGTCTCCAGCTCAAGTTTTAAGGAACTAAAGTGCAAAGAAGCAGAAGGACAGAGATGGTTACCTCTGGCCACTGCTGGAGCCAATGGGTCTGTGCTCATTTTGCTTTGTATTGTATTAGGTGAGGATCTGTCCCCCTCCATGCCACTGTGTGGCCATGGTTACTGCTGAAGGGAAGCAAAACATTTTCCCTGCTTACATTATGTGTGATGACCCCAAGAAGGACTTTGAGAAGGTGCCTCAAATGGAATTGCTGCAGTTTCTCCCAATTTTCCCTGACTTTGCAGTACAGATCTCTCATCCTGTCTGGGGACACTGCACCAGAAGAAATCTCCCTCTTCCCCTTCTCCCTCCTCCAAAATTATATGCATTAAGAACAATGTACACAATACAAATTACTTCAAAGAAATTGGGCAAACAACTTTTCCTGTAGCAGGTTTTCCTGTGCCTTCCTCTTCCATTCCTTCTGTAACAAAACAGTAGTAGTCATAAAAGACAACTAAGAGCTTTGGTGGGGGGGTTTTGTGGTGTTTTGTTTTCAGATTTTGCAGTCCAGTGGTTTCCTGAAAATTTACTCTAATAGCACTATCTAAATATCCAAACCAAACTTGTGCATTATTCAAAATGCTCCCAAATAACTCATGGGCAGACCCAAAAGCTTGATACAAAAATAAATATTTCCATCTAATAATAACTGCATGGTAATGTAATGCAAACTTTCAAACTGCAATTCTGCAGCTCAGGATGCTGACAGAGCACCACCATGGCACAGGTGCCAGGAGACTGCCATTAAAATTATTAAAATGATAGGAGATTGCAATTAAAATGCCTCTTTTAGGTGACAGTGCTCTGTGGCACCTCAGGAATGCTTCTGCTGTCACCTGCTGCTGAGTTCTGTGCCATAATACTCACCACAAGGGCCTCCTGGTGATCCTCTGGATGGGGTGATGCCATCTACCAGCTCCTTCCTGCAGAAGGGACAAAAAAGGACCTGTGTGTGAAATGAAGGCTGTGTACCTTGCAACTGTAGGCAGCAGCTGAAAGAGAGGCAAAAAATACCTTTCCAGTATTTCATTCTCCATTTCCTTGTGTGTTTAGAGCAAAGCAGAGAACCCTTTGTGGGAATGCCCCTTGCAGGGACTCCTGCTCCTGTTAAAAGGAAAAAGCCCACTAAACCCATTGGGAAGCTGGCAGAAGAAGGTAAGATATGCAAAACTGCACACGTGGGAATTGTTTGGATTTCAACCTGAATTTCAGCCTTTACTATTTCACAGCCTGTCTGACTGAGCTCCCAGAGCAAGCCATGCAGTGAAGGTAGCAGGAGGCAGAGCCACAAATATTACTAAAGCTCAGCCTTCAACCACATCACATTTTCTAATTCACTGTCCTAAAGCACTGCACACACACACTCAGGTCAAATGCTGACCTAGATCACACCATATTCTCCTGCAGCTTTAATTTAGGTGCACACCAGTGTGAATGGAAAGGGAACATGTTATTATAAGGGTTTCAATACTGCAGTGTGGTTACACACTCTGTTGTTCTCTGTCTTACAGCCTTTGTCTATAATTTAACAATTATAGTTTTTCCTCTGTGTGAGAATTCCTTTGATTCTTTAGTTGAAAAAAAATTCAAGTCTCCTAGAGGGAACAATACAGCAGGAGGAATATAACTTGGGACACTTATTTGCACAGAATACCCATATATTGGGTAGGATAACTTTTAATTAACTGTGGTATCTTCACTTTCTCTTTATTTTTGACAGCCTGGGGAAGGTTTCTGGAGGTTTTTGAAAAGCAGCAATTCAGTGCTGTCCTTTCCTCCAGCCCTCTAAAAAGCCTGTAAAAACTTCTTTGCTAGGGTTTGGGTATATATATTTCTTTGTCCCCAGTCCTTTATTCAAGTGAACAAGTGAGTAAAAATCCAATTGTCAGTAAAAGGGCATTTCCTGCTGTGCTATAAAATAATGCTACCTAAAGCTGGCTTACTAAAAAATATCAGTGTCTTCAGGAAATGTCTACTAAAATGAATAAGATTATACCAATTTGATGCCAATTTAAGGATGGAGATTCACCCTGTGTTGTAAATAAGATGTAGAGGTGGACAAGTGGTCTTAGCCTTGCTGAATACAGAAAAAAAGAAAGCCTAGGAAAAAGTTGCTTGTTTCTGAATGAAAAGCTTTAACTGCACCTCTGCAAGATTTTTAAACTGAAAATGTCTGAATCCATTGCTTTGATGGAGAATTTGTGACACTGAATCAGACTCGTCGAGTAACCAGCATATTAAGACTTTAAGAAAACTTAAATTACTTTTCCCTTGAAAAATTCCCCTTGAGACAAGCAAACAAAAAGATGTAATAACACTGAATCTTGCCATGGTTTCAGGATACTGTCAGGATACCAGCTTGCATTGTGGATTTTCTATAATAAATAATGATATGTCAGCCCAATCTGCAGAGCTGACTGCCTCTCCTCTAGCTCCAGGGGAGGAGAGTGGAGGGCAGTGAGCAGACCAGGTTTTTGGAGGGTAAGGAACCCTGCTGCTCCAGCTTCAGGTGGGGGACACGTGCATCCAACCTCACCTCTATGCAATCCAAACTACACCCATCTGCATCCCGAGTGTCATCCAGGTACAAATTTGGTGCATAGGTTGTTAATTAAAAACTTAATTAAGGAGAGAATTTGGCTGCTTTGAAGTCACTGCTGATGCTGGGAGGCAACTGATGAGTAAGTTGGAGCAGAGCAGCTCTTCAGGCATCCCATTCTGTCTGTTTTGTAGTCATGCCACAAGAGGTGTCCAAGCTGAACCTGGGGAAGAAGATCAGCACCCCCAGAGATGTGATGCTGGAAGAGCTTTCCCTCCTCACTAACAAGGGATCCAAGATGTTCAAATTACGCCAGCTGAGGGTGGAGAAGTTCATTTATGAGAATAACCCTGATGCCTTCACCGACAGTTCTGTGGTAGGTTGGAGATTAAAACTAAAAAGCTGCTCCTTATGCCCAGGGGAAAAAGGAAAGGGATGTGCCCAGAGTTTCCTCTGTCTGCATGTGCATGTGCATGTGCATGGCCTGGGGGGATCTACCAGCAAAGAAGTGCAGAAAATAGCCAAAATTATATAAATACCTAAGTTTCATTCCCTTTCAGCAGCATTTCCCTTTTCATTAGTTTCCTTTGCCAGATAGTTGGTAGCACACAGCCAGAAGGATGAGCAAATTCAGTAATGAGTGACAAGGGAAGGCTGCATCTTTGGCAGGTGTGCAGAGCTGTGCAGGGGCAGACAAAGTGCTTTTGTACCCATTCCACTTCTTCTTTGCAGCATGGAAATGATCCCTCCAGGTCTGACTTCAGCTTCAGTAGGTGCAGGTTTTTTATTGCTTAGGATTCACTTTTGTGCTTCCTGCTGGGCAGAGTCCTCTGCTCATTTCTGCATGAAGTTCTATAAATGAAAAGTCAGATAGAAACCTCTACCCTGACACTGCAGTATCTTCAGGTTTTTTGCTGGAAGATACATTTGTTTTCTTCTACAGTATTTGCCTATCAGATCTGGTCTACAGATTCAGACATTCTTTTTTTTTTCCCCTTTCCCATGAGTCCAAACTGCCATTTAATCTTTGACCCTCTCCCTAGAACTAGTTGCTGGTGTAAAGTCTTCTGATGATACTTTTACAAATTAAGCCCTCCTTTCAGATGACTGTCACCTCTTCAATAGAAGGAAACAATGTCTCAGGTTCATATGCATTCTGATGTAGCATCTCATCTTCTGATCTACTTCAAATTTATTTGGTGTCATTTTATCTCTTTATGGCATCTATTTTCCAGTCCAAGGAAACTCAGGCAAAATACAAGCCAAGCTGAAGAAAATGCTCTACCAAACAAAAACACACCATTTTTTTAGTCCTCTGAGGTTTTCGAAAGCATCAATAAGTAAATCTTTGTAGCTGACTACTAATAAGGACAATTTGGGAAGCAGGATGCCTGGGAAATAAAAAAGTGATTACAATAAGAGTAAGTCAGGTTACAGATCAGGAATGACAGAGCAGAGAAAGAGTGAACAGATCTGGTGGTGTTAGACTTTGGGCTGTTTCTTCATCTCTTTGTGCTTTCAGGAGTTCATCTCTTCAGTTGTGTTGACCAAGTTGTGTTGGCAAGTCATTTCTGCTGGCACTGAACTGTGCCTCTTGGGGGAGCACGTTTTAAAAAAGATGAACTTAAGATCCTTCAACAGCTGAGGTTGATTTTCACTTTCACGATTTGCTCTTTTTCCAAGTGAATCCCAGGTTTAAAGCTGTGCAACTCCATGCACACCTTGATGAAGACAGCAGGCAGTCTCTGGGACTCTCCAAGCCTCCCATCCCAACCAAGAAGGAGCATTTGAATGGCTGCCACTGAGAGGACAGAGTCAGGGTAACTTCAGAAGTGTCAGTAACCACTTAGGCATTGAACCTTTGGGAAGCTCTTTCTGAGGGAGGTGGAAATAGAAACACATTTGGTGGCCTCAATCATCCTCTTCAGGGCACAGCAAGGAGCTGATGGGGAGCACACAATGTCTTCTCCTGGGGACTGCCTCCAGTGACCTCAGGGCCTTAAGATATTGCAGATCTCAGCTCCATTGGTTGGATCAGCTTTCATTATCTATTTTTTTACGAGGCACATGCAGTAGCCCTACAGAATTCAGAATTCATCCATCTAAGCACTCAGCCTGCAGGATCAGGCTCTTGCTAGCACTAAGGACTTCAAGGACACGAGCTCAACTTGTTTAGCAGAATGAACTTGGCCGCGATTGTTCTCCTGTTAGAGGGGATTTAGGGACACTCAGGGACTGGTAACATCCACTACCTCCAGCAATGCACAGCCAGGGCAGACCCTGAGGGGCTGTGTGACCTGTCCCCAGAGCCAAGAGCAGAAGGTGAGCAGCCTTCTCAATTGACACTCCCTCTTGGGCTTCTCTCCTGGGACTTCCACCAGCAAGGTCAGTCAGCTCTGAGGGCTCAGCTTGGTGATGGGAATGTGCATTTATATAAAAGCTCCACACCCCGTTAGCAATGGCCCAAGAGAATCACTCCCCCCAAGTCTGGGCTGCATTTCACATGATGTAACTACTAGAGACAAAGCTGCACCTCCCCAGCCTTGGCCACATTGAGACTCCTGCTTAAGGATGCTGTTCCTGAGCTCTGCTCTCTTGGAATGAGCATGTTGGAATCCACAGAGGTACCAGATTTCAAAAGATGAATTTGGCTTTGCCTCCTGTTATAGAAAAAGAAGATTCTCCTATTATTTTGAAATCAGACAATCTATTGTGGTGGCTGAAACTGAAGCAAATCATATTTTTGTTCTAGCAGATGAGTGGATTGGGGTGTGTATGGAATATGAGTCTTTCCTATCTGAATGCAGAAGTCTGCTGAACACAACACGTTTTCCCAGTGGGTCCATAAAAAATCATGACCTCCTCTGAGACCAATCAAACTAATTTCATTTGCAGCTAAGTAAGATTTAGTTGTGGCTTTCCTGAGACAGACCTTACGCTTCACAGAAACTTCACTCCTGCTTAGTGATAATAGTGCAATTTAAGGTAACACCAGATGATGATGATGCTCCTGCTCACAGTATCACACCAGCCCTTTTCATTGTACCTCATGTTATGCTGATGTTTTCTGACCTTTCTTTTTTTTGCAGGAGGGTACATGTAATAACCAGAGAAAAAGAGAAATAAGCATTTAATTACTGAGAAGGGCACACAGCTTGGATGAAATTTGAAGATAAACATTTGCAAATAATCCTATTTGGAAATTACTGAGCAAATAAGTAGAAGCATTAACACTGTGTGTTTATTACTGCTCTGAGAATAACTTCCTTCTGACCCCTAGCCCTCATAAAACCCTTTTTCAGTTTGCTTTTTTACAGCTACATAGCTCCCACACATAGATGAACAGAATGCCCTGCTGGCTGCTGTGTACAGCTTAATGCTCACAATCCTCTCCCCTCTCACTGCTTCCTGACGTTGAGGGGAACATTATCTCCTCCGTTCCTAAAAAGGGAATTCCCTGCAGCCAGGAGAAGGTCAGACAGTCCCTAAAGGCCCTGGGGGCACCAGCTCTGCCACTTCAGCCTGCAGCTGGCTGCCTGCCTGGGTTGCAGCCTGGTGATCTGCTGTCAGACCCTGGACACTGTTGCTGGAGACACAGGGAGTGGAGGGTTAGATAATTCTGCCTTCAGCCTAGTGGGGTTTTCACTTCTCAGCTATTTTTAGCTGACAGAACAGCTGGCCTTGGAAGCCTGTTTACAGCCGGGAAAGCTTCTTTTTGCTAAACTGTAATAGGTGTAAGAGCACTGAGAAAGCCTTAACCCTTTGAGAGCCAGCCCTGAGGTTGTCTCCCACTTACTGACTGCCTGAGGTGAATTTCTGCAAGCAGAATTTTAGAGTGAGGAGCCACAGATTCAATGGTTCAGCTTCAGCTGCATTTGTTACATCTTTGCACATCTACAGCCAATCCTCTAGTCCAAGGGAAAAGGCCCTGTCTGATCCAGAACCCAGGTTACTTCTATTATACAGCTGTGTGGGCTGGCATACACAAAAGAGACAATTTAGATCTGATAGGTGTCAAGCTTTGATCTCACTTATGATCAGTAAACACATAAAACATTCTTCCAAACCTATTATATTGGTTTCTGTTCCACACAAGTTTCTATTAAATTGCCCTGTGCAAAGACAGGACCTTGTGCTGGTCTATAAATCCTGCACAGACCATTTGCTCTTTCAACATGTACTGCAGGTATTTTGCCTTCTAGCTTGGACTGTGATAGGCCTGATTTTACTGATGGATAGAGTTTTCTTTCTTGTTGCTGGCAAGATTTTCTTTGTTAATGCACATGTTGCTACAAACAAAACTCTGCCTTTTTGCCATTTTCCCTCTGTGGTCCCTGGGAAGCCTTTCCAGTTTCCCCAGGCTGTTATCTCTTTCAGTCTATCACGGTGTAAATACTCCTCCCTGTGCAGACCTTCAGATGTATGGAAAACAGACAGATGGGCAGTTACCTTCCAGGCTTTATCTTGCCACAGGTACCCTGTAACACACAGCTCCCACACTGTAATGGAACTGACTTTGCTGGGCTGTCTTACCCTTGATGTGTAAACACTTCCATTTCTTGTCCAGCTTGCTTTCCCACAGGTTAGCCAATGCACCTCTGGCTGGAACTTTTACCAGAGCAGGTAAAGCTGCATTTCCTTTCCCTTCCTCCTCCGTTTCATGCTGATCACTACCAGGGACAACACACAGATCCCTCTCTTCTCCCCCTGATCACACAAAGTGACCGTGAGGTGTCCATTAAAAGGTGTGCATCCATTCCTTGCAGCTCTCCTCCATCTGCTTCTATCCTGGATGGAGAGAATAACTCAGGTGAAATCCTGCCTTGTTGCTTGTTTTGTAACCCAGCCACAAAACTGCTCAGCCCACAGATTCATGTCCTGAACTTCTCAACCTTTCAGCTGTGCCCATGGCCCCTAACAAGGATTCTTCCTCTGCCCTAGGATCACTTCCAGAAGTTCATCCCGCCGGGAGGGCATTACGGGGAGGATGCTCAGGGCTATGCCCACGGCCGGATGGTGGGAGGAGTGACAGCAGGGCAGCAGGGCTCCAGCCAGCACCACGCTGGTCCCCACAGGCCTGGGAGCAAAGGAGGCCCCGGGGAGAGCGATGGGGAGCGCGTCGGGGACTCGGCCGGAACCGCCGGAGAAGGAGGCGACGGTGCCGAGAAAGGCAAGTGGCTCCCAGCAACAGCAGGAAACATCTTCTGAGGGCAAACCCTTCTCTGGCAGGGTTTTCACACAGGGGCAGCTCTTCTGTCTCTAGCCCAACCCCAAATGTCAGTCTCAGGTGTATCAGCCCTGATTTCACAGCCAAGCTTCCGTCTCTGCGGGCAGCACGTTGCGGATAATCTTCAGGAAGGGACAGAGGCATTTCTGAAGGTTATGTGGGGGTCACCAGCAGTCCACAGAAGCAGTATCTTCATGAATAAAAGTAGTTTTTCATCTTAGTTTTGTTGCCCAGACGGGTGGTTGAGTCACCATCCCTGGAGCTGTTCCCCTTGTTGGGGAATATGGCTTAGGGGAGAAGTCTGTAGGGTAGGGATGATGGTTGGACTCGATGATCCCACGGGTCTTTTCCAACCTGAAAGATTCTATGTTTCTAATTCAGTCCTTGCTTCATTTCATCCTCTGGTTAGTTTGGCCAGACACCTCCAGAACCAAATGATTTGTCTGCAAATCAGCAGGTGAAATCATTCCTTTCACAGTTCCTATGGAATTTTTCAACAAAAAGCAAACTTGCTTGGGAACCCAGAACCAGTGTCTCAAGTGACCGAATGAGTGACTCATTAAATGCAAGGTTTTTCATTTACATTCTGGAAGAATGTATATTTTAACTCAAAAGCAGCTTTTGCATTCCTGGGCATCTCTGTGAAAAAGGAATCTGTGTAGACGCTCTTCAAGGAGATTTTCCTTCATGGTTATCCCATTTCTGTGCACAGAAAGGAGGAATAACATCAGCCCACAGCTTTTACTGAAGAGATAGATCCCAGCTGCTTTGGTTTTTCAACCCTAGCAATCAATTTACTTCTAAACTGCTTAGTTTAAGTCCTTCACACAGAAAGAGGGTGGGAATTGTTGTTTGTTGTTGGTTTTTTTTTTCCAATGGAAATGAGATTCTTGTACACGTCTGCAAATCTCTGAAGCCAGAAAAGCCCAGGATTTGGCAAGTTTTGAAGAAAATAAGAAAGACAAACAAAGGAAAGTGTGATAAGGAAGAAAGTTTCAGATAAGAGTAATATTTTCTTTACCACTTCATATGGATTTTTAAGGTTTCTGAAGGCTGAGAATCTTAAAAGTGTGCTACAGGTTGATATACAGACAGTCCTCTTATTAGGAGAATGGTATTATAAAAAAAAAAAATTATAAAAAACCTCTTGTAATTAAGTGTCTGACTTAACAGCAAAGTCCAGCTCTGTCAATGACTGAGTTTCAACTTCCAGAGTGATACCCCACCGAAATTTTATGGCTTTGAGGCATCCTGAGATGCTTGAGCCAGAATTGTCTCAAACATCCTGTCTCAGAAGGGTAAAAATATGAATGTGTTTTTGTGCAAACACAATGAAAATACCCACTTACAAATCCTGAGACAAGGGAGATGGTATTTTTAAAACATTCAAGAACAGATTATTAAAGAAGACCTTAGTAAAGTTGGCTGTGGGCTGCCAAGCCCCAGAAATATGACAGTTAAAAGTTTTTGGTCAATGAGGGCCAACTTCAAAATTTGAGCCTGGTTTTGGAGTTTACAGGCAGGGCTTTGCTTGTTGCATCTGATGATAAAGATGAGGTCTATGTGGAGGAGTTATGTTTGCTATGATCAGCCAGGGAAGAGAGAAGTAAATAATGAACTTAAAAAGCATTGTGCCTTGTATAAGGTTTCCCCCGAGGCAGTGAAAGAGATGATGGGGTCAGGGCATTGGTTCTTGAGGTAAGAGGTTTCTGTTTGAGCCACCAGAGAAAACAATGACAAAATAGCTTTCCAAACATGCTGTAATGCCAGTTCCTGGCTGAGTGGCTTTTAGGCTGTGGTACACCTGCTTTTGTGGATAAGGTTGGAAGTGGCACACAGGAGCCTTCTGAGAAAGCCAACCATGAAGCCTCACACTTTATCTACAAGTTACAGAATCTGGGCACAAAGGTGGTATCTCAGCTTCACTAGCAGAATACAGAAATGCAATGTATTTAAACTAAGTTTTACCTCCCTCTCTTTACAGATGGAAAGCCAGGAGGCAAAAAAGTCACTATATTTAAAACTTACATCTCCCCCTGGGAACGAGCAATGGGTATCAGCCCTGAGGACAAAAGCCAGATGACCATTGACTTACTCTCATACAGCCCCAAAGCTGATTCCCCCCATTACAAGTCTTTTAACAGGTAAGTCTTGGATTTTCCATTCAGTTTATGTAGCAGGAGAGAAAAACAGTACCCCTGGCCATAGCCCTCCTGTCTGTGCAATGCAAATGAAGCTTAAGCCTCTCCTGTGGGTGAAAGGTTTGGAGGCCTACAGAGAGAAGCCACTAAGAGCTGGAGATTTTCATTTAGCTTATGGACAGAAAACCTACACAGCAGGATAGGAGGGCTTTAATCCTATTTCCCTTTCTTTCTCACCCCATTTGACCAGGGAGATTTAGCTTGCCACTGTTCATCACTGCAGCCATTTCAAGTTCAAGAGTTCTGGAAAAATACTTATGATCAGAAGCCGTATATTTCACAGTACTTCAGATAAGAATCAGGATCTTCCTGCTGCTTCTGATAAGAACTGGAAGTTTTACAAATATTTCTAGGGCAGCATCAATTTCCTGTCAACCTCTATATAATTTTGCCACTGCCTTCCAACACCTCTGGACATCAGTACCCAGGATAAACCCAGACCCCAGTCATTTCTGCAGTAACACAGCCTCTGCCTCCTGTCTGGGCAGGGTACTGAGGTCTGAGAGGTCTGTGGTTTGATGGAGGCTGATGCCAGAAGGGATGAAGGAAGTAGACAGGAGTTGTTTTAAGCATTTTTTAGCACAGAAGCAATGGATATGTGTATGTTCTGGGGAAGGATTTGTTGGCCAGCCAGCTGCAGCAGTGCTAAAAGTTACAATCTCAATAACTTTGATGATTTAGTTTCCAAAGCTGTTGTTTACCCATGCTCTGTTTGCTGACCCCGTGCATTCATTCCCCTCTGCCAGGACTGCCATGCCTTATGGGGGGTTTGAGAAAGCAGCCAAACGTTTGACCTTCAAAGTGCCTCAGTTTGATATTTGCCCTTTGCTTCCGGATTCTCTCATGATGTATAACCAAAATTTTGGCAACAGACCCAGCTTCAACAGAACCCCAATCCCTTGGATCCCTTCAGGAGACTCTGAGTACCATATTGACCTCAGTGCCCCAAGGAGTGGTGAGACAGAAGAGCTGTAAATCCCCACCACCACAGCCTTCCTTTTTTGTTTTTTTTTTTTCTTTCCCCTCAGCACTTTGTATTTTCAACTTGATAGTAAGGAGCTGAAAAGTGGAACTCGAGTTCTTTCAGCCCTTCCTTTATTTTGCCCTTAGCCCAGGCAAGTTCTAAACTTACCTTCACTGTGGTGTTAATACCAGAAACAGTTTGAGGGAAAGGAGCTTTTTACTCACCAGGGCACAAAAGGGCAAAACTAGGAAATGTGTTTCTGTTTAGCAATGCTAAATGCTGCCTGTCTGCTCCACAATAAATCTGTTTCGATACCTGTTAACAAATAATAAAACACCGAGAGGAAGAAAAGTCTTTGGTTTTTTTCTCTTTAAAAATGCTGTTGAATCATAGAAGGATTTGGATTGAGAAGGACCCTAAAGCTCATTCAGTTGCAGTCTCCCTGAACCAATCTGGGGATTAGTAATTAAAAAAGTTCCAGTCTCACAACTAGACTCTTAGCATGGGAAGGAAGACTGGGGTCAGATGGGGCTGCTCATAAGATAGGTGTACACTAAGGTGGGTTGGATAAACACTGCAAAACTGATGGTGAAGAATGATGACTTTGAGAGGAAATGATACAGGTAATCACAACAGCATCCAGGCAGCCTGTCAGTGTGACAGATTAAAGTATTTCACTGTCACCTGAGACTCCCCAGTTCTCCAGAGTGTCAAACAGGCTGCCAGGGCTGCCCTGAGATCTCTTAAATTTGTGCTAACAATAACAAGCTGCAGAAGTAAAGAAGCAATAGTTTCCTAACCTTCCAGCTGGAATGGCTAATGAACATTTATTATATGTTCTGTTAATTGATTAAGAAGTATCCATAACTCAGTCTGTGACTAATCTTAAAGGTGGTGCTTTGATCTTCTGAAGAACATTTCAACAATAATGAAAAAGCACCCCTATAATATAGCTCAGACAAGGGCCCAGGACTGAGTTTAAGTGGGGTTTTGGGGCCAGAAGTGGGGTGAAAGTCTGAAGTGAGGCTGGTCAGGGCAGCTAAGGGCTGCTGGTGCACACAGGGCAACGACACCAAAAATGTCTGGGAGTTCCAGCATAATCACAACAATCATTTGAGTTCCTCTGGAGCATGGAAAAAACAAAAAATCCAAAACACCTAAATAAAACAGATCCTCAAACGTGCAGGGAAAGGTAAGGAATCCTGTGCAGCAATAGCACAGTGCTCTCTGGTGGTGCAGTTTCAGAGTTCCCATCTTCAATGACAGTGGCATTACCAGCAGCTAGGTCAAAGGACACATTATCTCAAGCCCTACATGGGAATAAAAATGTGGAATGAGCACTGTAGCACTGCGAATTATTAATAATGTCAGTGTAATTCATACTTTAAGCTGAGAGGATCACTCAGTTCTGGTAAATTTGCTTAATGAGGCATAGAGCTCATCTTTAGCCAGCACACTTTCAATCTCAAATCCTGTCAAGCAGGATTTATGTGCTTCTCTTTCTAATACAAAATGGGAAACACAACACTACATTTTGTAGAACAATTCAGACAACTATTGTCTTGCTGTTTACACAGCTTAAAATACATGCTAGTTTAGTCATAATTCAAAGCAATACTGAAAGTGAGAAAAATTAGCAGCTCAAATTCTGTCTCAAAAATAATGCACATCAGTGAGTCTTGCAGCTACTGTAATCAGGGCAGAAGTTTGTCCAAAATGATGGAATATTTAAGAAGTAACTGCTCTTGCTCTTTGTTTTCCTTGCACTATGATGCAGACTCAGGAGAACTACCTATGTCAGAGAATCATTCGTATTGGGAATAAGAGGATTTTATAAAATTTAATTACAGTGGATTTCCCTCACATACTAGAAGCCACAGAAGAGAAACTTCATCATCTGCTTTTAAGCAGGATCATGGTAGTTAGAGATAAAAGAGAACTAACAGATTAATGAGCCCACCCTCTTGAAAAGGCAGGCTACAGTTCCCTCATTGAGCATGTCCTGGGTATTAAGCTTCTACTCCATGAAACAGCAGCCAAAAATCCACTTAACAGAGGTGGGCTGGCCTGTGGAAAACAGACTGGACAGAATTTTGTGACATTCAGATCTTTCATTTAGTTATTTGCAGTGCAAAGTTTAGGCATATTCTTTTACAGTTGCCAAGCTTTGAAATGTTTCATGTAATGCAACTTGTACAATCAAGAATCCAAATCATACTGAACATGTGTGAAAAGTACTGCCCATGTTTTAATGGAAAAGAAAGGTGCTGAACAGAATCTCAGCAATGCCATCCAGAAATATGGACTCACATGTTCTAAAATCTTGCCCACAGCATAACTATTCAGCAGACAGTGCCATAGTTGGTTCAATTCTCTATGTTGCACATAAAATGTTCCCTTTGACTGCAATGTGTTCCCTCATCAAAGGGGCACACACACATTTCTCTTGAATGGCTATTAGAAAAGTTGCAAGCCAGCCTGCTGGCTCACAGCACGTGAATACATTTCTATGCAACCTCATCCGTGCCCAAATCCTCAAATTGCAGGTTACAAACTAGTTCAGACAAGCTGCCTGCACTGCCTTGGAGATGTGCCTGGCCAGGACCACAGATAATCCAGCAGAATTTGCAGACACAGGCAGAAGCAGCAAGATTGCACACATTCTGTGGAACTCTACAACTTCTCTGAACTGCTGAGTACGTGGGATTCTAGACACTCTTAATTATATTCATAGCATCATATAGCTACTACTAAAAGTCTCTTCATCTCATGTGATTAATTAGCAGTGCCTTTATGCCAGAGTGCTTTTGCTCTCTGTGTATCTAACACACAGTGAGTGTCACCTTCTCTCTGATCACCATCTTCTGCTTGCAGTGCAGCTTACACGATGCTTTAATGAGTGCAAGTACTTGCTCAGATCTACAGTGTTAATTAACACATGCAGTAAAGGCAAGAGAACACCAGAAACCACTCTGAAGCAATGCTCTTAAACACAATCTCAGCTCCAGTCAGCTTAATAAACCAATTCTCAAATATAAACTCTTCCTTTCATTTTGAATTACACTCATTATAAACTTTAGGTATATCAAAACATGTAATGCCCATTTTCAATCTTTTCTGAAGAAAACCTGCAGGCTTTTTTTGTTTGTTTTGAGCTTTTGACTAACAACAACAACAAAAAAAGCCATAAAATATTTTGTGCAAAGGAGTTTAATTCTAAAAGTCTGGTTTTTGTGTAGATAAAATTTCGATCTAATGTCCTTTCAGGGAGAACTGAGGCAAATAAATGTGCAGATATTACTACTACCCTTTAAAAATAGGAAGAAGTTACAGGTATAGCTCTAGCCAGAGTTATAATGAACATTTTTCTTTCAAGATTCAACAGTGAGCAAATAAATGTATAAATAAACTGAGATTAATTTGTGGTCATAAGTTTTTCTTCTAGTACCAAACCACAATAGTTATTCTTCTTTGCTCGTCTAAAAAGGATTACTAGGAACACTTATTTTGGGGAAATTTGGACAGGGAAGGCATAACCATACTATGAAAGGCTGACACAGGACTCTTTTGGGGTCATGAGCCAAGCGTCACTGTGTTGCTCCAGGTTCCTGCATTAAAAAAAAAAAAAAACAACATACAAAGAAGGGACAAAGAGCAGTGAGAAAGGTTACCCACAAATCAATGCTTTGCTTGTGCTCCTAAACATCCCTCTACATGAAAGGGTAAATAAGGACTCTGCAGACTTCCCTTTCTTACTGGGGGGGGAAGTTCCTGCCTTAAGCAACAATCTCATTATATAGAGCATTCACTACAGGGAGCACGAAGCCATCCCCTGGAAGGAAGAACAAACAAATGAGAAACTTTCTGCTGGCCAGCCTAAGGACAACCTCTGGGCTTTATGGCACAAGGACCTCTCCTGCTCACAGATGCTATACAAATTCAATTACACCACAGAGCACTTCAGTCCAGCTCCACAGTCCTTGGCTCAGATGAGTAATTACTTCCATATTCTATTATAAAAACAGCCATACTTTAATGGGCCTGAAGCTAGTGTGGATTCAGGGCTTCATTAAAGTTACTCTCTCTAAATGTTTTTCTTAATTATTTTTGGTCCCTAAGAGAGGCTTGAGGCCTTCCTCGTTTGCTCTCTCTTCCAGTACTGGCTTAATTTCCAAAGCAAAAGGCTGATGTGGGATGGGAAAAAACAACAAGCAAACAGGCAGTCTTTCAGATACATGACTTCTTTTGGGAGGTATGATTTCAGTGGTGATAGAAATGCCATATTAACAGCAGCAGCACAAGCAGTATTGCTGACACCCATACCTACCAACAATATCCTTTAAGTGTTTGCTGTAGGCAGAGCAATGGTAGTGCCAGTCCTCCAGGAAGACTCCATGCATCTGGTGTATCTGAATTACCAGAAGCTGGTGATTCTGGCATACAGAAATACATTTTTTAGATATGGAACATCATACATCAACTCGCTCACTTCTTGTAAGTAAAAATGGGGCTCAACAATGGGAGAGAAATTCATTCCCCCACAACTTACAGAGCTGGTGGCACTTCCTGAAGGGTCCTTACAAAAGATTTATTGCTGAGATGTCAGGAACACTAAAGTGTAAGGGCAGAAAACAAAGTGTATTAGCCCTCATGTCTTCATGTTTTGAGTAATTAACTTTTATCCAGAGTGCTAGCACTGAGACACCAACTGCTCATTGAAGTGGCAGGCCTCCCAGTCACCTCCAGTCCCTCTCTACCTCCATAATCCTGATTTCTTAGGAAAGGACACATTTATTTTGGCGGGCTTGGAATGTGTTTGCTGGGTGTCACCAAGGATGCCCCATCAGGAGCTGCTGTGACAGGGCAGTCACACACTGACTGGAGATGATGCACTTCAGGGAACGGGAGCCCAAGTCTCCATTTTCCACGTGGTCTTTTACTGAGGAAATCAGGGTGCAAATTTGTGAAGAGCCCTTAAATCCAATTCCCTTAGATCCTGAGAGGGTCTCACTCATGCTTGAGGTATCTGGTGGGATGATCTCATCACACACCGGGGACGAGGGCTTTCCCCTCTGAGGAAACCCAGCTCCTACTACACATGGAGGTGCGGGACTGTTACCTTCAGCTCCAGCCGCACCCCACAGCCCGGGCCTGCCCCGTTTTTAAGGGATTGCACAGGGACAAACCTCGCCACCACGATGGAGCAGTCACCTCCCTACCAGGCCCTCGGCCCTCTCAGTTACCTCAGGACCGCTCTGAGGGGAGAGACTACAAAAGGTTGGTGGGGGAACCGGGTCAGCCCGAACCGGACCGGACCGGACCGGCTGGGACTCCCTCAGCCGTCTCGCGAGAGGAGCGGCCCCTCCCGCCGGGAAGATGGCGGCTCTCGCGAGAGGCGGCGGCCGCGGCTCTCCGTAGCTATAGCAGCAGGGGAGGGACGGGACGGGGAAGGAGGAGGAGCAGGGCGGCCCGGGGTAGCGGGGATGCGGCTCTTGCCGGCGGGACCTGACGCCGACAGGTAGGAACTCGCTTCCTCCGGGGAGGAGCGGGATCCCCGCAGCCGCCCTGAGCCTCACGGAGGCAGCGGGGCCGCGGGGCCGCGGCTCCGGCGGCGGGAGGGGAGGGGAGGGGAGGGGTCGCTCCCCTCAGGGTTTGGGCGGTCGGCGGCAGACACGGTTGCCCCGCTCTTGAGGGATGCTTTGGGGTTTTTTCCTCTTGTCCTGTTCCCTCAGGAAAAAAAAAAAATAAAAAAAAGCGCCAAGCAGCCGGTTGCTTCTTCTCGGGGGCTGTCTCAGCCCCGTCCCTGCGGGCCGCCTCAGGGCTGGTGTGTGAGGGAAGGAGCGGGGGGCTGAGTTCCCGCCTCGCCCTGAGGGAAGGACCCTCCTCTGCCCCCACCCCGTGTCCTCCTGAGGGGGGGAAGGGTCCGAGAAGAAGGGTGCTGCGGGACAGGGAGGTGTTTTACCAGCAGGAAGGTTTGAAATGTCTTTCCCTGCCGTTGTGTTCTGTGGTTCGTAACTCAGGCGTGCTCGGCTGGCGCGAAACTCGGGTGGGAGCTGCGTGAGGAGCGGCTGCTGGGTTACAGCACTGCCCTGAACCTGGGGGTCCAAGGTAGGCAAAAGCAGGAGCTGTCTGCTCTCCCAGGGTCTGATTTCACGTGAATTTCAGTAAAAGGATTTTGAGTGAGGTTTCCTGAGGATTCCAGCCCGAAATAGAAACCATAATATACACCTTCTGCTTTCCAGACACAGTGACTTTCAGGTCTTTCCTCTGGGGGAAGCTGTTGCTGAGGGTGGTGGTGGCTGGTCCTGCGTGTGAAAAGAATTCAAAGGGCTTTTTGCATCTCACAACAAATTATGAGTTCCCTAATAAAGGGGAAAAAAACCCCAAAAAAGTGTGTGTGAAACGGGAGGGAAAATAGTGGTTAATTTCTCCTGCAGTTTGAAAGAAAGAAGCGTGTACTGAAAAGAACCCTCTCTAACCTTATGCTGCTCTTTAGACTTGAAAAAGAAAATCTACAAATCAAAAGTTTTGTGCTGCAGTGTACTTGACATCGAATAACAGCTTTGGAAACCAATTGCAACACAGAGTGTCTTGGGTTTGTTTCCAGAGGGAAAGAAACTACTGCTGTGCTGAGAACTAGGCTGGTGAGGTAATACATAACTTCAACATGACAGCTTTTAAAAATAATTGCTACAAATGTAGTCTGGGCTAAATTTTTTTGGGATGAGTCTGTTGAAATCTCTTCTCATTTAGGAAGTGATAGAAATAAAGATGCTTTCGATAGACAGCATATTCTTTAAATTCAATTCCAGCACCTAATCAAGTGTGCTGCATATCATTCAGGCTGAATTAAATAGGAGCCTTTTTTTAAAATTCTAACTCACCCAGGTCATCCTAGCCAGGAAGCCTTTCTTGCCACACTATTCATGGGGTGGAGTGAGGGTTAAGGATGTGCTTGATTTGTCCAGTACAGACCAACTTAATTACATTCATCCCAGAGAATTTAGAAATTTGGGTTTCTTTGTGCTGGTGACAGCTGTAAAAGCATTTCAGTGCATTTCTCTCTGTCATTACAGATAAAAATTATGTCAGTTCTTCTCTCTGGTCTGGGTCAGCAGTCTATTTTGAGACTATAGTCACGAGTTAATTATAAAGGATAATGTGAATTTAAGTCCCTCTTTATCCAGTCCCAGTGATGTTATTAGGCACTAAGCCTTCTTACTCAAATTTTCATGGACACTACGTAGAAGAGAAAGTGTGTTTATTTCCCAGTTTGTGCAGTTTCAAAAATCTCATTAGCTAGAGATAAAAGAACAGTGGCAGAGGTCTTAAGGTGTCACATAGTTGTAGTTGTAGTGGGTTCTGTCCACATGAATCAGAACTCATCCTGCATTGTGCTTGAGTGCTCTGTAAACATATTTATGTGAAGAACAGTTGTGGCTGTCCCAAATAACTTTTAGTACAGCTGTGCAAAATGCAGCAAGTGATGCAAAAAGGAAACTGAGTTAGGAGGACAAAAGAATAATAAAGTCAGAGTTTTGAAGCTTAAAACCATTTTTGTCGTAACTATGAAAGCGTGTGGAAAGTTATGTGCTGTTATGGACTAATCTGTACATTTTCTAACTCATTTATGAAGAAATCCTCTAAAAACATGACTTCTCTAGTATGATTCACAGTAAATTGTAAATAAATATGTTTCTGAATTAAATCCATATGCAGGGAATACAGTTCTTAAGTGTTGCTGCTACAAGTGTTGTTTAAGTATTTTTGGCTACAAATACGTCATAACAAAACTGATAATAAATTTCATATTCCATTTATAGAGCACTGCAACTGTTTTTTTCAAAACCTTCAGCCTTATGAAATGCATTTTTGAGCCAAGTTATCCAAAGAAATCTTCAAGCAACACTGTGTAATTTCAGTTTTTAAACCTGCATATTGGTGTCTCTTCTTTCTCATCTTCTTTCTCTGGTAGTAAAAACCCTGAAAGCTTTGTACTGGGACAGAGGTAATTACAATTGGGCATTTGAGAGGCAGAAGTAATCCTTGTTCACAGAATTGTTCTTTGCTGTTGGTGGTGTGATTTTCACTATTCCTCTGTCAGTCTCTCTAGGTCCTGGTCTGGAGATGATGCCTGAAGAATAGATTACTTCTGTCTCTGTTCAAGTTTTTTGTTACTTCCTTTGCTGGGCTGAAGTCGTTTGCAAGGAATACAAATTGTAATGGTGAATTTTGAGTTTGATGGGAGCTGGGCTGAGGCTGACAAATCAATTTGCCAAGGCCAGAGGTGTCAGATGATAATAGCTGCATTCATTACTGACCTGCTTAGGTTTGAACCAATGACCTAGAGGTGAAAAGCACAGTACTGCATTACCCATCCTCTGATCTATCCATATGTTCTCTTGTTTAAAGTCCCTGTAGTCCTCTTAAACAGAGCAAGCAGTAAATATTGAGCATTGTTTGCACTTGTCAGTGCTGGAACAGTGTCCATCCCAATTGTCTGCTGTGGGTGTGTGTGAGGACACTGAAGTTAAATACAGCAACAATTTCTTATACTCTCTGGCTTTTCATGAGAAACCCTCATACAAATCCAACCATATGGCAAACCCCAGCATTATCTTAAAACCATTAGCACAGAACCTATTGGTGCCACTAAGAGGAAAATAAAATCCACAGCTCTAAGTAGCATACTGGGAGTTATTAATAACTTCAGGCTGCTGCTAAGAAAATCAACTTAAAGGAAATATCATTAGGTGCTGACTCATCCCACCAGCACCTCTGTGTGCTGCATCCCTGGTTGGCTATGGGAGCCTTTTCCCTGTGTGTTAGTGTTGTTACATCACTTCATTTGCTCTTTGTTGAGTACCTTCATTGGGCTTGGTGTTGTAAAAAGTGTAATGGAAAGTTATTTCCATCTGTTGCCTGAACTGGATTCAGCAAAATGTTTCAAATTCACAGATAGGACTGTGTAAGCTGTTTTCTCAGTCATTTTCAGGTAAGAACCTGCTGAACAGGAGGGGATCAAGAAATCTGAATATTGTCCAAGTTAGTCTCAGTTTGTCAGGCTATTTAAATAAGTTACTGTCTGCAGGTCATAGTTTCTGTGAGCTGCAGAAATAATAAAATTCACGTTTGTGTGTTCTGGGATTGTCCCTCTCTCTGCTTATCCCTCATTTTGCAATCCTTAATCCCATTTTCCTCTGTATCAAGGGACAGTGCTGTGAGCAGCCTGTACTGACTGACCTGCTGCCAGATCAGATATGTAAGAGGTGAATTTTCCTACTTTCCCCTCACTAAAGGTCCAAACTGGCTCTTTTTCTTGTAATCAGCCATCAGTTTTCAGGTCATCTGGAGGTACCTCATAGAATGTTGGAAGTTGGCCAAGGATTCCGAAGATGTGCGAAGGAAACTGGGTTTGGTCAGATGCTTCTGTGGACAATAAAAGTAGTTTGTTGCTTGGTTACTACAAAATGAGGCTTATAATCATGCTGTCCAATATATCTTTGATCCCATTTGTTTTCTCCCCCTTTTTCAGTTACAGTATCCCACTTGAAGCCATGTCTTCCTTTTTTTTTTTTGTACAGCATTTCTGGGACTTAGGATGTGATCTGTACCTGTTTTGTCTTTTTTTAAAAGTGTGACAGGACATGAACTCTGGTGATTTTTTTTTGTTTAATTATTTTGCAGTAGGCCCTGGCTTGTTATATTCTGCCATAACAGATTTGATGTGTGGATTTGGTCAAGCTTTCAGTCCCTGAATTTGAGGGCTAGAAGCCTGGCTTTTGGAATTACTTTCCCCTGTTGCCTTTTACAGCTCCAGATATTCAGACAGTTAAATCTCAGTTGTTTTTCCATCCTGTTTAAATTGGAACAGTGAAAGTGGCTTTATTGTAGACACCTATTTTTAAAATGTAGTCAAGCTTACAACATGTCATAAACATTTCTTGGCACAAAGGTAGGATTTTGAGTATATACGTTGCAAAGAAGCAGTAAGTACTTGCTGATTCAGAGGTTAATATTGCCTTAAAGCAGGTAGGATGAACTGTAATAAATAATGTTCACATATTAATGTCTAGTTTAGGATTCTTTTTTATGGTAGTTTGGCTCACCAGAATTTATACAGAAGTACACACTGTATGCTTTGGTGAGAGGGAACAGTTTGCACGTGAGAAACCTGCAGACAAATAAGGTGAAACATTTTTTTTAAATTTTTTCTTCTGCATAAAACTTATTCTGGCATTTTACACTCATGAGTAAAGACCAGCTTACTTGTTCATTTCTTACACTTGGTAAAATGTAAATGAGTATTTGTAGTAGACAATGTTTGGTGCCTGTAATTCTTTCAGTTTTATTTTAAAAAAGAGGCGTGTGATTTAGTGCATTTTGCTTTTGAAAATAATGAATGGACTAAAAATACTTGAGAATGATTCAGACGTGGGAGACTGTTTGAAGAGGAGGAATCCTCTGTCAGAATTAGCACAAAATGTTAAAATAAATGTTTTCTGGGAAATAGTTAATCAGTGCAGTGTGTCACAAAGCAGAGGATAGCAGAAGACTTCCTGATCCTCCAGCTGGTATTGCCAGTAGGATGAACTTAAAGATGAATCAATAAACAACAGCTAATGCATCTCAGCACATGGGCACATGAGCTGTATTGTGACATGGAAACAGATTAGTGTCCTCACTAGGTCTGACTGTTATTCCAGAAAATAGGTCATGATGGGGGAAAGGGAGGGAAAATTAAAAAAAATTACTTTTTCATTGTGTACTCTGCGTGTTCCCTAAAACGTTTCCATTCTGCCCTACCACAGGCATTTTAACAGGTGGACAGCAAAGCTTCATAAAATTTGGGATTAGTAAACTGCAGCCTTCTCTGATATCTGTTAGGGACATTGTTATGGGCAACAGATCTCTGCAGTACTTAGGTTGTATTGGATGATAATCTGGGGTGTTTACATAAATGCTTCTGAAGTATGTTAAAAAAGGCATTGCCAATGAAAACTTTCAGATCCCTTGATTATGGATGCTTGATAGCTTTTAAATAGAGATCTATTTATTTTTCTCAAAGTGAACAGGGAAGGAATGCTGCAGAGTGAGCTTGGCAGTGCTACAGGATGAAGTAGAATTTTCATTAAAAGTGCTTGTTTTAAGGCTCTCCTAATTAACTGAATTTCTTGAAGCCATAAAGTTTTCAGGGGAAAAGGCTTTTTTAAACACCAGTTTAGACATTACTCTTAAAATGCCTTTTTTTCAGCAGAGGATGAGCAAGAAGAGAATGTAACTTCCATGCTAGCAAACAGGTATTTGTCTTCTCCTTCTAGATAGCTGGGTTTAAGACTGTCAGTTTGATATGAAAATAGCCATCTTTTGTAAAGTAATACCTTCTGTTGTGCAAATGTATTTCTTAAAGGGCTCTTTCATTTGGAGAGAAATAAAAAGGTAGTTTAATTAGTTTTGCAATGTGTTTCCTCAATCAGTCCGTTTACCATTGTTAATAACCAGAGCAGTCACATTCAGCAGTATAATGATCACAGACACTCATCTTTTTGCCTCTTCCCCAGTGTGTTGTTTTTCTCTGCTCACTTTTTACCTGTGATGGGTTCTCCTCTGCCTGTTTTTCTGGCATGGCAGCTGCAGCCTGCAAAGGTGCTTTGGCAATTCCAGTGTAGTGGCTTGTTGCTCTGGCAGGCACAGAGGGAAGATGAGGGAATCTTGTCATCTCTACCAGAACACAGAGTTCTCAGGCTTAAGGATAAAGAGTGACATTTTCAAGTTGAAGTTGCTTTTTCTGACTGCAACCCTGGGAACTTTGCTAGGCAGAAGCAGCAGTACTAGCAAGATCTTATTTTCAGGATTATTCTGCAAATGAGTACATGAGATTTTGGGAGAGGAAACGTGGGAAATGTATGACTGCTGCAGTGTCATGCCCAACTGAATTGCTTAATTCTGCTGTGAAAAAGCACCACTTCAAGTATGAATTACAAAATTATGTTGCTTCTACCTCCTCTGAGGAGTGTAGGTACTGTTTGAACAGGAGTTAGGATTGACATAATTTATCAATAATTTTCAGCCCTTGACATATTTTATCTCATGTATGCATAAATAATTTTAAAATATGTAAAACTGAACAAAAATCTAAAACCTAAATTAGATTTCTGAACAGTCCTTTGAGTATGAGGTTAGAGTAGAGACCTCCTCTGGAAGCCTTTGTAGTCTGGTTATTCTGTGATTCTGATTTACTTGTTGCTCACATTCATCTTCTTCAGCCTTCTTTGTTCTTAACTCCATGAGCTGATCATTTGGAGTGCTCAGGAAATTCCTTCAGTAAGAAAGGCATCACATGAGACTGAAGAATTAGTCTTGGGAAGAAAAGGAGTGCGGAGAAATTTCTGTCCAACTGTCCCAAAAAGCTGCTGAGGCGTGGGCAGATTAACTCCTTCTTCGAAGCATATTTCTCTGAAGGTTTATGATAGATCAAGCAAGCCACTTCTTACGAGGACTTAACCCAGCTGTGAATTCTTATGTTCTAAATTTTAATAGCTAGTGGAGGAACTTGACTAAGCAAGCATTAATTTTGGTAAAAGAGGATTCTGACACGTATTACAAAACATTGAGAACAGATTGTAGCTGTTGGTAGGGTATAGCACAATTTAGAATATAATGCATACAATAAGAATTCAAGCAAGGGAGCCAACACATTCTTTCTCCTGATAAAACTGAGACTCAGCTTCAGGCCTACCAGCTCAGCTTAGCAGGGCTTTTAAGCAGCAGGTCACCAGGGCACCATAGAATGAGCTGGTGCTGAGCTCCTTGCTTCAACTAAACTTGTTTAGGGTGCTTTTTTGTGGTGGTGTGTTTTTTGTTTCTTAGTTTGTTTTTTTTTTTTTGGGGGGGGGGTTGTTTTGTGTGGGTTTTTTGTTGGTTGGATATTTTTTTCTGTTACTCATAAACAAAAGAGGCCAAAAAAAAATTCTGTTCCAAGTGCAATCAGCTGTTAAGCAGGCTGAACTGCATAAATGTTTTTAAAAGAATAGGATTGTCAGTTCCTTTTCAGTCTTTTAGAGGAAAGAAGAGATGCATTTAGATTTAAAAAAAATCTCTTTGGGAAATTTTTTTTTTCTGAGACTTTATTAAAAACATCCTTTTGTCTTCAGAGTTATGTCATGAGAGAAGATACAGAAACTATCATACTTTATGACTAGTATAATCAGTATAGTTTTACAGAGAGGGTACCTGCTTAAAGCTACAGTGATTTGGTAACAACTGAAAAGCAGTTCAAGAAATAGCTCACCCCTTGCTGTCCCTCACAATGATCTTTTATACGTCCTCCACCGTGACTGCAAGCAATAAATATACTTTTAGAACATGAATTAATGTTTGAATTTGCCTTCCTCTGCCCATTCCCATTATTTAGTTGTGTAGTCATGCAGTTTTAATTCTGCCAACATTCTTTGTTCTTACAAAAAAAATCCAACAACAACAAAAAAACCCCAACACCCAACTATTACTGAACATAGAGGAAAGAGGTGTCAGATGAAATGAAGGGGCTTCCCTTCCCCACTTTTTTTGGTACTTACCTGTTTATCCTGTGGGTTTTTAAGTTGCTTTCTTTGTCAGAGTGGAGAGAAGTTGCCTAAGCTGCTTATCAAAGGAATTTCCATGGATTGATAGTATGACATTAATGAGAAGCAGGGATGATGATTTGGAGTCTGTTAAGGATTGGTGAAGGCCTCTTCTCTAAAGAGGTTGTGGAAAAACTCATGAACTTCAGGAAGGTGATAAGCCCTCAGTCCCTTTTAATGAAAGCCAGGGTTGGTTTGTTGGTTTTGTTTTTTTTTTTCTTATCATCCACAGGTGCTGTAGCTTGGAACAGCATGAATGCTCTTATTTACTAGTTCTGTCTTTAATAATGCTGTCCTTGATCCTTCATCTTAGGAGCAGTTTTCCTTCTCAAAATAAAAAGGAATAGTGGCACAATGTACTCCTTAAGTAAAAAGTATTTTTGCAGCAGTAGCTGACAAGTATTTACTTTTCTGTCTGTGCACTTCTGGAAAGCCATTCTTTGTGGTTTCCCAATTAGATTTTGCAGAGGATTTTACTATTGATTTTGTAAAAACATAATAATACTAATGGAGCACTACACCTCTCACTCTAGACAAAGACAATCACTTGAATTCTGGCTTCTGAAACACAGGCACTTGTAACTTTGTGTATCAGTAGGAACTTCCTGGAAAAGCTAGTGGTTGAAGAGGTGTATGCATCCATTTTTTTTCTTCCTGTCTGGCCTTTAAAAAATAAGTGACACAGCTGCAAAGTCTAGTTACTTAATCATTCCTTCAAGTGCTCATCACTCTTTGCAGGTTATAATTATCCAAATTACTTTAGAAAGGGAAAATTATATTCTTCTGCCTAGATAGCATTCACTGAAAGGTTTTGATTTTTGAATTTGGGGGTCAGGGGGAAGCATGTGCCTGGTCCTTGGGAAATTCAGTGCCCAATCCAGTGACTTCCTGTAAGCTTACTTGGCCTTAATGTCACTGCTTGTTTCTCTTCTTGCCCTCTTGGCAGATTGAGATCTTTGGAATTATGGTTTTGAAAATTGCAAGTTGGAATTAAGAAAACTGTATCACTGCCAAAAATTCATTTGACATTTTTATAAAGAAACCTACCTTCCTGGAGGAAATACCAGCATCTTTGTGTACTTTAAAAGGCAAAATTGCTTTGGAGATTCTCTAGTCATTAGGGAAATTTTTCCTCTGTTGCAGTAGGATTTTATCTGTACATACTGGTAGTACAGAACTTATTTGGAATTTAGATGAGGGTAAAGTAGAGTAGCAGTTGTTGTCTTTTGAATTATGTCTGCTCTCCTGCTTCCACAAGTAGAGTAATCTCTCTCTTGCAGACAGAACTTTCTCCCAGGAGAGATTTTTTGTGACTTTGGGGACTGTTGTTGCCTTAGGTAGCAAGCCAGGATTGGAAATACAGACATTTTTACAGCTGAAATCAGTCCTGTATTCTTATGCTGGTTAAATTTCAGCCTTACGCCCATTGAATGTAGTAACAGGAAAATATTCTTGCTGGTACCTTCAGATTTCTAGATGCAGCCAGAATGCCAGCATTGAAGGCTTTGTGTTAGGACTGGCACAGGTTTTATGTGTCACTTGACTGCATATAGAGTTATGTTTTGATCAGAAATAGCACTCTTGCCTAGTAGAAAAGATAATCAGGTAGAATTGCTAGGCAAAGTATTAGAATGCATTTCCAAAATGGTGTAGGTGTGGAAGATGTACTAATAAAAAGCAATGACATCTGCTTTGTAAGTAACTGGGAAATAAATGGATGTGCCAGGAGTATTTATAATTTATGCAAGATCTGCCACTTTTATTAATCCCAGTGACATTGCTCACTCACTCAGCTCTTTGGGATCCTTTGCAATAAAGAGAGGAAAGGTGGGTTCACTTTCTGGGGAAGGGTTTGTGGCTGGGGCTACACTGTTTCTATTGTTCAAGCAGTGTTAGCCATGGCCTAAAGAAAATGCACAGAGAAACAGTATGAAAAGCCAAGGAAAGTCTAAAACGTGGCTCCTCGTTTTTTTTTTTTTATCTTTCTGACTCAATAGTTTAGGGAGATCCTGAACTGGTCCTAGAGAATAGTCTGTAATTGCCTCTGATGGTCCTGTCCTCTGGTAGTTTACTCTTTCTGAACCAAATTGTATTTTTCCACAGGCAGCAGGCTGGTGGTAGGGAATTCCACATTTTATGTCATGTATAGAAACTTTGTATCTCCATATCCATTTTTAAACTTGTAACCTGGTGATTTCTCTGCCTCCCAGATTATAGTTTTGTGAAACAATGCCTAATGGCTTGTGCTATGGAGACCTCCAGTGAAGTCTCCTTGTTGCCTTTGTAACTGCTCTTCTTGACTTCTTTTGCCATATCTGTAGTTCTACCTTAATTCAGGGATGTGGTGGCAGGCATTATGTACAAGAGTCAAGCACGGTGTATTTATGTGGGTACTGCTTGTTAATTTTATGTGCCCCAGGAAGATCTTGGTGAAGTCTGTGTACAGGACCATGTGGCTTACAGGCCCTGATACACATCAATTTTTAGCACTTTTAACACTATAGTGTTTGACTGTGTCTTTGCTCTTTGTGAGGGAGGTTAGCCCTTGCTGGGAGTGCATTTGTGTTTAATTATCCCATGGTGTTCCAGGCAATTTCACAGCTTCCTAGGTTGCTTCTGGAAGGTGTTTTTAGTGAGACAGTATGTTGTCTACTCCTCTATTTGCCCTGGCTCTAGATTAATTCTTGCTGTGCCCAATTAAGCATGGATAACAAACATCTGTGTCTGCAAAAGTAACGTTGGCAAAAGTTGTGGGGATTCAGTAAAATATGAGCATTTCTTTAAAGGGACCTATGGCTCTGATTTTATTTTTTTTAATGTAACGACTTTAAACTTTGCTATTTCAAAGCAGCCAGTTTTTAAGTTGCAAAACCGTTGGGCCTTCCCAAGGGAATTAAATAGAAAGGAGAGCAGGCTGTCAGTCTCGGTTTATTGGTAAATACTTAAAGGAATATATAGAACTTCTTTGGTTTTAAGTTTAGCTTATCCATTCAAATAGTAACTGTTGGTTGGGCTGGTACTATGAAAAAGATGACAGCATTTAAAATTTTAGAGAAATAAGAACTGGGCCACTACATCATCCCTTTCCAGTGGGTATTGATTCCATCAGCCTTCCCTGTCACATTGTGTGGAGCTGTTCCCCAGGTTTCAATGTGTTAGAATCAGGGGCAGCTGCTTTGTGTCACCACTCCCTTGCCTGGTGTGATGGATGTCCTGAAACAGGGCTGCTTCTGACAGTCAAGGGGCTGAGGATGTTTTTCATGTCTTTGCTAGGTAAGCAGGCAGTATGCCTTTTACTGTTTGAAATGTCAAAGGAATCTCCATGAATCCAGTTCTCAATGTTTTTCACCTTTTGGTTGTTTTTATGAGAATTATATTTTGAGTTTTTAAGCCCAGAGATTTCAACAGATGTACTTTGGCATGGTAGCCTAAGTAGCCAGAATGGATGGGCAGAGAGGCTCAGGGTGTTGGAGGAGGTTAGCATAGAACTGGGAGCAGAATTTGGCTGTTCTGGCTGTTCCAGCACTGTCACATCCCCTGAGAAGAGGCAACAGATCTTGCACTTTCTCTGTTCTAACAGAAATAGTTCTAAAATCTGTGAACAACTTCTGGGGGTGGGGGAAAGTTCTTGGAGGATACATAGAGCAGCATAATGAAACTACATCACAATGAGTTCTTAGGAGTTAGCAGATGATCTTGCTAGTGTAACTTGTGTGCATAGCTATACACAAGGGAGAGAAATCAGATATAACTCAGAATCTCATTAGCATGATTGAGTCTTTCTCTGGACATAGATTTATCAGCAGTAATTATTGCTTGTAGTGGGACCTGACCATACAGACAGGATGCAACTGAGCTTACAGCTAAAACCAAGAATAACCAAGCACTGGGAATACAGACTGTACTAGCTATTCAAATTCTGTTAGTGGATTGTTAAACTAACTCTGTGTTTGGATTGAATTCCAGAGTGGCTGTGAAGAGAGCATAGAAGCTAATCGTGGCAGATGGTGAACTAGACATGAGAGAGCTCTTACTTCTTTTCAAGTACAAAGGTAATATTAGGAACCTGCATCTATATTGTTTTAGTGTCAGTGGAAAGATCTGTGACACATGAAGCAGCAGTGCAGATCATGTCTGCAAGGTATGCCTCTTGCCATGGTAATTTTCCTAAACATATTAAGTTATTGAGTTCTGAGTTGAAATGATTGCTATTGGAGCTACACTAGTTAATCATATAAAAGAAAATCAGAGGTGGTGTTTAATGTCTCTTTCAAAATGTACTGAATGCCAGCCCACTTCAAATGGGCCAGTAAAATGCTGTCTACTAGTGATTAGGGTGAGTGTTAAATCTTGCTAAGAGGATCAATAAAAAGAACAGTAACATTTGTAACATTCTTACAGTTTCCAAAACGTTAATCTTTTCTAAAGTGTGCCTTTAGGAAAAAACAAACAAACCCTCAAACCCTCACCAGTTAAAGCCTGAATATTTGTCTTTGTAAATTACTTTGCCTGATCGGGAAGAATGTGGTAAGCTATTAATTAGTGACTGAGCAGTTGCAACATAAATTTTCTTTTTTTAGTGCAATGTCTGAGATTTCCCTTGAGTATATCTAGTCAATTCACTAGTGGCTTATGGTAGCATGTTTTGCTCCTCAGAGTAATTGGACTAGAAATATATTCCTCAGTTAATGCAGTTCATCTGATGGTCAGCATCTTGTTAAGTCATGATAAATCAGTGTTTAACTTCCTCCTTCTCTGGTAGGCAAAGCAGGGTACGTCTGGAAGGGTATTTTTTTCCTTCAAATACATGGGTAATTATACTGGTAAGTAGATAAAAAGTCAAATACTCCCCAAAGTTAAGTATTAATTTACCATCTTAATCTTTGTAAGTAGTATTTGCATTCTTTTTCTTCTGATGTTAAACTTGTTAGGTTTTGCTCTGCTATTTGTAAAGTATTTTCATAAAATTATACAGTGTGTCAGAGGAGTTTTGGATAATTTTTGGGGGGCTAATTCAAGATACTGTTGCACCCTGACTCTCCTAATTAGTGTTTGTATTACTATGTCCTCCTGTTCTCTGGTATTCATGGCAAGAGGAAACTTTTCAATGAAGGGAAGGCCTAGAAGGCCAATGAGTGTGCTTAGTGTGTGCAGAAGATAACGTTTGTATAATCATTGTATAATTGTGAACAGGAAGTAAACAATTTGGGTGCATGGAGAATACTCCACAATACACTCAAAAAACCATAGGTATTAGCAAAAAAATCAGCAGTCTTTCAACTGTTTTTTTTCTTCCTCTTCTTGTTTGCTATTTTAAAATAAGGAAATCAAACATTTACATCTTAAACTGCCACATATGCCTATGGACTATAGTAAGAGTCTGCTATTATTTAGCTTAGTTTTGGGCAGTGACAGCAAGTAACCAACATTGCTAAATGAGGTGGTGTAGGAATGTGCAGAGGGGGGGCTGGTTTTGTGCGTGGTGCTCCCAGAGCTGACTGCGAGAGCCAGAGTATCTGCAGGATCAGCTGTGTCAGACTCAGTCTCGTGGGGCTTTCTGCTTTTTTTAATCTGCAATCCCTTTATTCGGTGTGTGTGAACAAAGTAGGCAGCCCCCAGCCCAGCTCTCTCTGTCTGCTTTTGTAACTGACCCAGCCCCAATGGGAATGTGCTGCAAATGATCTGCTAATTGCTCTTTCCTAGCCGGTGTGGGATTCCAAGTCTGGGGTGCAGAGCTCCCTGCGGTTTTCTTGGTGTCACAGGTTTATCGGGGGTCTGCTCTATTGTTGCTGAACGAGAAAATGACCACCCCGTTTAGAAGGACCCCTTCCTCCTCCTGGGACCTCCTCTGGACCTCACCGAAGTGTGTTTCCAGCTGCCAGTACCACCCAGGCTCTGGAATGTGAGGGTTTCTAAGATGTACTTGAAGTTAGTACTGTGAAAATACTCTCAAAACATTAGGAGAGTAAGTGAGCAGCAGTCAGCACAAGAAGGAAATAAAAAGCAGAGAGGACATAAAAGATGGTTGGCAAATCTGAAGCAAACCTTTTTCATACTTATTACTTGGTTAGGTTGTTTATTAGGCTGGACCTGATGAAATTTATCCTTTGACATGTTAAAGGAAAAAAAAACCCAAGTGACAGAAACTATCTCAGCACCACTAGCTGGTACTTGAGATGCTGGAAGACTTGAAAAAAGAAAAGGGGAGCTGGAGAAAAGGAGCCAGGAAATTATAGGCCATTCATCTTCCACATTTTGAACAAATTCTTGCACAAAGTCTAAGCCTCTGGGAAACAAACAGTGTGAATCACAACCTACATGAATTTAGGAAGACTAGATGGATGTGCCAGCTTAATTTTCATCTGTAACATGACAGTAAGGGTTGTGAATGGACAAAGGAAGTGTGAAGGGTCATGTTTTGATATTAGGGAGTTCTTTGGCACTGTTTCATGCAATAATGTTACAAAGAAGTGAAGAAGTGTGGCCAGGAAAAAAACGATGGTAGAGTAGGAGCAAGATTGTGGGATAACTGTGCCTGGTGGGTGGTTATTAATGATTCTCTGTGAAAATGAGCTGGTTGTATCGAATGTGGATCCACCACGGGCTGTTGGGTCTGTGCTCATTCTGCTTCACTTCAATCTTTTTGCTAATGACCTTGATTAGAGACGAGTGCCCTTACAAAATTGATTCACTAAAAATGCCCTCAAAACTTGGGAGGAATGTATATACACAGGACAGAAGTTTAAGAGCATGAGATTATTTTGAGAAAACTGAGAAATCCTTGGGAGATAAACAGGTACAGACTGAGATTCTACCCTTAAAATCATTAAATACACAGAGCAGAGAACAAGTAATTGGGTAACAATTCTTCATAACTGCTGTTGAAAAAGGGTCAAATGTTCTAATGGGAGGGATAAATAAATGAGCATAGGACGTAAGACATACCAAACAATTTATTTTTTTTTTTAATCTACAGGAAAGACCTCAGCTCAAGTGTTGCATCTGTCTAGGGTAAATGCCTCAAGGAAATGCAGCTCAGCTGAAGAGAGGCTGGGAGAAGAGTAATAATTTGGGAAAACAGGGCCTAGTAAGAATGATCGGAACAATTTGAACTGGGGAGAGTTGGAAGCATGCAGGCCCCCAAGTTAAATACACATAAATTGTGTGTGTAGTAGGCTATTTCACGAAGGTAGGAAGCTTTCAAGAGTAAGGCCCATCAGTGGGAGGTAGGGCAAGACAAGTTATTTTACTTAAGCTATTGCAAAAATGCAGATTAAGTGTTGGACCAGGAGCAAAGGACCAGTTCCTGAGATAGCTGACTTGCATAAGGCATTTTCTTTATTTAGCTGTGTTTTGATTAACAACATTATCTTAAGTCTGAACAGTATATTTTTGGAATGTTAGTGGTGGAAAAAAAAGAAAAATTGGTCATTTATTAGTCTGGACCTGATGTGCATGGGGTTGGTATGTGGAGACAATTTACCCTGGGACAGTACTCACTAGCCAAAATGTTCATGATGCAGGCAGCTTCCATCTTGCAAGTCCCTCCACTTCTGATGTCCTCTTAACTCAGTAGCTCTCATCTTGTTTTTCTTGGTACCTGACTACATAATTATTAGGTATACCATGCAAAAGTTTCAGCTCATTTTTATCTGCTTTATGCCCTTGACAAACCTGTCAATAGTCAACTTTTATTTCTTTCTCATTTTCATAACGACTTCAGTTGTCAGGCCAGCACTTTGAGGACTCAACATATTATTATCATAAGAAAACAAGGAGTGTACTGTAGGTAATTGTTTTGTTTATAAAATCTTTCCCAATTTCCATTGTGTATTTCTCCACTGAGAAATGAGTGCAGGCTCAGTTACCTGAGGCTGTAACATGTGTTGTTAGCATACTTGGAGTCTCTATTTGCATTGTTATACTCTAGAGCACACGTCTTTAATCATTGCAGTTGGAAATTACCTTACTTGGCAATTTTAGCTTCTGTTTTCTCCAAGGGAAAGAAGTGATTGCATGAGTCAAAGCCAACAGCTTGTGTAGAGAGAAGCCAGCCAAACCTGAAGTCTGTGCCCCAGAGTGGGATTTGTCACAGCTTCAAGCACATTTTAATGGGACTTTTTATTTAAGTAAATGTGGAGGAAATTTCATCACTTCGATATTCCTTCTTTCTAATAATTTATTGTAAGTTGCTTCCAATCTACATATTTTCCCTCTTTTTTTCCTTTTACTTTTTATTTATTAGTTCTTTGCCATCTTTAGGTATTTATGTTGGGAAACCTGCTAGATCTCTGGTAGCTCTTATCCTACTATTTTCCTTCTCCATTCCACAGTGAATTTGGCCTAATTTCTAGTGTTTTTTTCTTCATTATGTACCTTGCTTTCCTAGCTGGATGGTCACATTCAATTTATCTGCAAGGGGAATGTTTGCTGACTTTGATTCTTTAAATGTTCATCGTTAGCTTTCAGATTTCTAGATACCTGCATGTGGTAGAACTCGGAGGATTCTGTTTGCTCAGGCTTTTTTTTTTTCTTTTTTTTTTTTTTTTTTTTTTTTCTTTTTTTTTTTCTTTTTTTTTTCTTTTTTTTTTTCTTTTTTTTTTTTTTTTTTTTTTTTTTTTTTTTTCTTTTTTTTTTTTTAACCATCACAGCCAGGAATCCCTGCTTTTAAAATGGAAACTTAGAGCTAGCTGTATGAATCTAGCAGGTGATAGAAATATTTAGAATAAATAGAAGGACCCTTGCTGTAGCCGAATGCAAAGCAACAAACAGAGTTTATCACGGATGAACATTCAGTGAGAAAATAATCTTTGAAAAAGTTGCCAAAGGTGCTCATTCTCTGAGAGAACTGCCAGCAGCATGTGCCACTGAGACTACAAGGTAGGAGGAATGTGTAATCAAGCCATCCCATGGTACAGAAATTGCAAGATGTTGCAACCTCAGCAGCCAGCTCTTAAGCACCATTGATGCTTCTGGATACAGGAGACAATCCAGCATTTGCTGCAATGCAAGTGCCTGGGGTTTGGGAGTGCTGCCCTGGTGCCAAGCCATGGGTGCTGAGCTGGTGCTCAGCAGGTTAGGGTGATGGAGCTGCTTTCCCCTGGTGAGCTTTCCCCCCATTTCAGCAGATGATGCCAGGTCGACAGATGATTTCATGTTGTATCTTACCTTTTGAAAGGCATAGGTAGACCAGAAAACTCGTGGCTTTTTAATTTTTTTTTTTTTTTTTTTTTTTGTCTTAGCCATCTCAGGTGATTTTTATGTGCCTGACCATGGAATGAGACAGGTAACATCCACTTCACTGGAAAGCAGAGTTTGAAAGTTTGAAAGTTTGAACTCTTCTTGCAATACAAGTAAATGATGGTTGTCCTGTGTTAGAAACTTAATAGTCAACTGCCCTTAAATGACATAAAATTTATTTAGGCTACTGAATGGGCAGTGAATTTAGTTAGGCTACTAAGATTTAAAAAAAAAATTAAAAATCCAGTGGTCTTAACTTAAAATGGGGTTTAGAAGTGATTTTCTTGTGGTTTCACTGTGCAAGCCAGGATGGAGCAGAACTTTTAATTAAGTCTTGCACATTCAGCATGGGCAGTGGTTAGCTCTGCTGGGTGGGAATATGTGTTAAGTGTGTAGGTTTAATTTCTAACAGTTGGCTCTAGGGGAAGGCAACAGGAAGGCAGGACAACAGTCTGGGTAAGCAGCAGGGCTGCAAAGGTGGAGCAGACAATAGCTGAGCTGTCAGCTGTGAAGAGCTGACTTCCAGGCTCCAACTGCAGCTGCAAAGCTGACTCTGAGGGTGGGAGCCCAGTGATCAAAAGGGCACCCAACAAGATGGTTTTGTTATGTGACATTTTAAAAATGATGAAAATTATTTTTACCGAGAGAAAAGTGTATTGGGCTGTATTTAAATTTGGCATTTAATCCTATCAATACGTAAAATAATCTGTTTTAAATATACTTTAAAATAAAATCCCACTTATTGCTAGGCATTAAAATGTTAGGAAATGAGATGCTGCATTGAAACCATGGACTGACAGCCTAGCTTTTTGACTTTTTAATTATATTTTCATTGTTCCATGCTGGTTCTCAGCTCAGAATGAAAGATGAAAAACCAGGAAACTTTATCTTTCAGTATTTCAGTAGTAGAGAATGAGATCCCCTAGTTCTACAAGTCTTTAACATTGGGGCTTTTACTGTCAGTATCAACATAATTGGTTTCTCTAAACCTTCTTATTTTAAAGTACTTAAATAAAATAATGTCATAGAACTTATGTCTACATGCAGTTTGGGGTTAGAAGGAAGGTGAACTTTTAATTTTTGAAAACTTGCCATACCATATTCAACACTTTTTGAAAGATAGTACTGATTATTTAGTATAGGAATCCTAAGTAACTGACTCCAGTAAAGCAGAAGCACAGAGCTTACACACACTCAGGAAAAGAGGGGTGGGGAAAAAAGAAAGGTTTGAACATGAATAAAAGGTGTTTTTTTTTTTAATAGCCATGTCTAAAAATATCAGGGAAAATAAAAGGAATAATCTCTGTAGGAGAAAACAGGGGTTCAACGTAATTCAGGTATTTTAATAAAGGTATCAGATATGGTGTCTTCCTTATAACCAAAGCAAGAAGCAAAATGTTGTGTCTGAGGCTATAATGTATTGTGTTAAAGCTTAACTCAGGCTGTTGCTCTGTGCAGATCAGGATGCTCTCTTGTCTGCTGCTCAGGATGCTCCCAAAGCCCAACACCATTTTTTCATGAGTGCTGGTGGAACCCACACATGGAAACAAATAAAAAGGGGACTTCTGCAGAATCAGGTAACTGTTTAACACTATCTGCTGAAGGTCGAGTAAAAACTTGGTGGTGCTAAGTGGGGGAAAAGATACTTTTCTCCACGGTGGTTTCATCTTTGGTACCTAGCAGTAAGGACTGTCAGTGAGAGCTGGGGAAGTCTGAGTTGTCAGTGTGTTACAGAGAGGAGTTGGACCAGGCAGAGACAAACTGACTGGCATCAAGTTAACCTGAAAGTTGGAGGTCTGGTAGGACTGATGATTTTATCCTAACAGTAGTGGAAGGAAAGGAAAGGAGAAAGGAAAGGAAAGGAGAAAGGAAAGGGGAAAGGAAAGGAAAAAAGTGCCTGCAGCTTCAGCATTCCCAACAATTTCCTTGAAGTCTGGGTGATGCTGATGTGTTTTTTCCATGGCTGGGTGTCTGGCAGTGCCATCTTTTCTGTGTGTGGATATAAATAGGATGACACCCTATGGGAACTGCTGGGTTTCTCTTCAAACCTGCTTCCCAAATAGGAAATCTTAGTGGGTTTAGGTTCCATTTCATTCTTTTCTTCCCCACATCTGGTGTGACTTGCCCAGCTGAGTGCTGGCAATGCAGATGTTGGGGTGAAGGCTTTTTGCTCTCCAGCTCCCGTAGTGGAGAGGATCACTGAGCAGGGGGGTGGAGAGGACACTTGGCTTTGATTGGAGGTGGTGATAAGGGTTTGATCTTTGATTGGAGATGGTGAGAATGGTTTGATCTTTGATTGGAGATGGTGAGAATGGTTTGATCTTTGATTGGAGATGGTGATAAGGGTTTGATCTTTGATTGGAGATGGTGAGAATGGTTTGATCTTTGATTGGAGATGGTGAGAATGGTTTGATCTTTGATTGGAGATGGTGAGAATGGTTTGATCTTTGATTGGAGATGGTGAGAATGGTTTGATCTTTGATTGGAGATGGTGAGAATGGTTTGATTTATCCCAGCTATGCCGTCAGTGGGTCTCACCTGCCAGGCATCAGTGGTACAGACTGGTAGGGGGGACCTCATTGCCATGTTCCAGTGCTTAAAGAGGGGCTGCAAAGCAGATGGGGACTCTGTTGACAAGGAGTCCCATGGGCAAAAGAAGGGGCAATGGGCACAAGAGGAAAACTTTTCCCCTTGAGTCCAGTCAGCCCCTGGGATGGGCTCACAGGGCAAGTGCTGGATTCCCCCCCTCTGGCAGGTTTGAAGCCTCAGCTGCCCGGGGTGCTGGGACATCTCCCCTCAGCAGTGCCATGGGCAGGGTTGGACCAGGTGCTCCCTGAGCTCCCTTCCAACCCGGCTCAGCCTTTGCTGAAATGGTTTGGGCCGCCTTGGGTTGGTTTGGTTGCTCGGTGTCCTCCGGCAGAAATGCGGCACCCAACAGAAAAAGCGTTGCTGTCCACCAGCCGAGTGCTTTTTTTCCCTTTTTTCCCTACACTATTTATTTACCCGCACGATTTCCCAACCCGGTTCCCGGCGCTGCCCCTTTAAGGCGGGACCTGCCCGCGGGAATCAGGTGCGCGGTGACGTCATGGGGGCGGGGCCTGCCGCGCGCTGCCGCTCCCTGGGACCGCGACCGCGGCAGCGCCAGCGGGGACCGATCTGTCGCGACAGTGAGTGCGGGTCCGGGGCTGGAGGCGGGGAGGGCTCCCGGCTTGGGGCTGGGGCAGCTTGGCAGAGCAGGGGGGAAGCTGCGCTGCTCAGCCACCTCCCCATTCCTTACTCGTAGGTTTCTTTTTTTCTTTCTTTTTTTTATATTTTTTCCTTTTTTCCCCTTTTTTTCCCTGGGCGCACATAACGCCGTGCGCTTCATTCCTGTCTGGTTGGTCCAACTGTTGCCGAGGAGAGTAAATGAACAGCCGGTGCTACCCTCAGGTCTCTGTACCTGCTGCCCTTGCTAGAAGGTGCTGTGTTTAATTCTTGTGTCAAAAAAAATTTCATAATTATTAATTCAATTATTTAATTCAGTTACTTAATTCTTGGGTAAATCAAGGCGTTTCCAAACACCGTAGTGCCGAGTAGAGGAGGAGGGGTGCTGCTGCTTTTCCCCCTGTGGCAATGGGGAGATGAAAGCCCCTCTGTATGCACAGGAGTCATGGCCATGCCAGTGTTTTGCCAGTTAACTGGATGGAATTTACACCACTGAAGTCTTCATTTGCAGAGGGATTGTATTTGCTGCTTCTGGTGAAGAAAGGCAAAGTATTTATTATGGATTTGGTTGTGGGTTTTTTTGTTTGTGTGTGGTTTGGTTTATTTGTTTAGTAAGTGTAGATGAGGCATTGTAACCTTTCTTTGAACATTCATTTAATCTCTGTGATAGGCTCTTATATTTGCAGTTCTGACTTCTTGTCTGATGTACTCACTTTTCACCAGATAAGTTAAAATTGGCAGAAAGAAATAATGGAAAAAGTTTCTGTGCTGGAGAGAGCTATCACATGAAGATAAAGTTGGCAGGAGGGCCTCTGTCGTTTTCTGGGGAGGAGAAGGATGTGAGAAAGCACAGCAAGGCTTTAGAAGGCTTGAGTCCTGACTAAAGGAAGCTCCCTCTTGTATTCTTATGCAAAAAAATGTAGACTAAGATTTGCCTTTGAAGTCTTGAATTGGAAGGGCCCATCTCTGCCACATCTAATTTCTGCCTTAGATTCCAAAGCAGATTTAGTCTCTGAATCTACAGAGCAGGATCTGGAGTAACTCCTCATTAAAATGAAAATATTTTCATGTATGGCCATCTGCAGTTGTTCTGATACAGGCTATTTTTAGTTCTGAATGCACACCTATGAATCCATCTTTTTGCAGGTTTCTTTCATCTGTTGCCTCAGTAGTGTTTCAGTCTCATCAGTATGCAACAGATGATGTTTTTACTCTCTAAATTTAGCTGCTGATGTTCCTGTTGTACTTGGTATTCTGGACTGCTCTTTAGTGGGCACCCTGCATGGATGGATGGGCTGCAGTGGCCTTACTCTTGGAATCTGCATCATCCCAGGTGATTTATATTAATAGTGGTTTGTTTCTTTTTTAAGGGGTGAAGTTTGTTAATCTAGCATGGGTGAAGACCAATGGAATATTTCTAATTATGTATATGAAGGTACACTTGTCCCTTGCCACACACCCAGGGGAGAGGAAACTCTGTGTGAATGTCACATTGCTCCAGTATTTAATGAGGAGTATTTTTTGCATGCTTCTGCAGAGTGTACTGGTGTTCTCTCAGGAGCAGATTTGTAGGCAAAAGGGGTGATGCAGCTTTAGGGTGCCAGGCTAAGGTGAACAACCACATAATCCAGGACATAGCAGGATTAGGCTATAGGGTGAAATCTGGTCACTTACTTCTCTACCTGACAATCTCTTTAACTGCTAAGTGTATTTTGTCATTACAGCACCTCTTACTGTGATGGATGTGACTTTCCATAGATTTTTCAGGAGTGGTTCACTGTTTCCTCTGAAATTCATCAGCTGTTTCTTTGCCCTTCTAGTTGAGATTTTAGCATCTGAAGCTGATTCCATTTTGCTGGCTGTGAAGCAAACAATGCCCCTCATATGTGTGATTATATGTGCTATTCAAAAAGTCACTGGATTTCAAGCATCTGCAACAGCTGTTGTAGGTTCATGCAGTTTTAAGAAATCCTGGCTGTTCTAATGAAATGATTAGAAAACTTGTCAAGGTGGAAGTAAAGATAAGAAATGCTGTTACTTCCCCTCTTTGTAATGGCAGGTTTTCAGAGAGGGTTTACTTATTTTAATTTGCAAGTCATATCTGGTTTAACAGATTGCTATTTTCCTCCCCTCCCAGTGGCTGGGGTGATTCCTGGACTTACCCATGTCACTGACTATTGCTTGCAGTTCTTCAATATCATGGTATGGATTTAAATACTTTTGGGAGTTCTGTGCTGCACAACCTGACTGCATGTCACTCTGCCAAGGTTCAGTCAGAGGGCAAACACTAAAAATAAGACCTAACGGAAGATAATTAGTGGAGGAAATTTAAAGTGGTGTAAGATAAAATGTTACGAGTCTCATTACATTCTTGATAACTGTGGCTTTGTGATCTTGTTTCTTCTGTTGTTCAATGAAGTGATACAAAAGTAAACTAATAAACCTGAGGAACTAGAATATCAGAGGGGACAAGTCAGGAGAAACTTTTGTGTGAGCTTGCTTTCATTCTGGTCTCACTCTGGAGTTAGTTTCCAAAGTGAATCCTCCACCTCCAACTTTTTTTTTTTTTTTCCTCCTCTCTAAATGTCAGGTAAGAGCCTGAAAAGCATCAGTTTTATTTTTTTATTTGGAGCTGTCAGATGAAGCTGTCAAGGACCACAGAGTTGCTAAGATCTGATGTATCAAGATTTCAGGTTGTGAGCCTTACTTTTAACAAAATTCTGTTAAGCCCTTGATGACACAGGAAAAGAGGATATGGATTTGTCACTCCAGTTGTTCTGGTCCAGTGCCATGTGTGTGCTTTACACAGGAGTAGTTATTTTCTGATTCCCAACGTAGCCAAACTGTAGATGAATTCCTGATTGTGTCAAGGTCATATTTAAACCACAGGAAATTCTTTTTTCTTGCAGGGAAATAAATTTTGTGCTGTGCCTTTTAGCTCACAAGATAGTGTGTCTTTGGCCCTCCTGCACAGGTCCTGGAACACTTGTCTGTAGCTTTGGACATGGCATGGCATCACATTTCTGGTTGAACCAAGAATTTTAATTTGGTGCTTTGTTTGATTTACAGGCATTTGTAACCTGCTATGTTCCTTGTAGTCAAGAAGACCTTTTGCCATCTCTTTTTGGTTCGTAAAACATCCTTTTGGTGGTGCAGTCACGGGGATTAAGTATGCAATGTAATTGTTTTCCTTGGTTTTGGTGTGGTTTTAGGAGTGTTGTAGCAACAAGAAATGCAGTTATTTGTGGTATTTGTGGGGGGTACCTCTGGTGAAGAGAGGTGTTTAGGTTCCTGCATGTGTGTATCTGGTAACCTTTAAACCTTGTCTGTCTGCAGCCCTCCCAGTGCTACAGGTAAAACTAGTTTGAAGCAGTGGGTTCAGAGTTCCTCGATGTAAAAAGCCAAGCTGCCAGCAGGATATGTTCCAATGGTGTGCTCAGGTTGCTAATGCATTATTTTTTCTCCTTGTATTTCTTTTTTTTTTTTGCTTTGAGTCATCTGCCAAAAGGAAGACTGGTTTCAGTGAGGAGCACTCTGCCTTGCAGTACATACAGATAAGAAAAAGACATGCAGCTTCTCCCAGTTCAGTGGGAAATACTGAGTGTGTATACAAACTGGTCTTACTCTTAAAGCAAATAGGCCAGATTCATCTGTCAAACCATAAGGTTTGATAGCCAAGGACATACTTTCATATGCAAAGGAGTCCTTTCCACTTTCCTGCTCCTAAGCTTATTTTTAGAGCCAGTTTAGATTTTGGTTTAAACTACAGGCCCTGGCTGCTCAGATAATTTAACTGGTACTGCAACAAGTACTTGTAGGGCTGTGTGAGGAACACTGAGGAGCAGATCTAACTCCAAAGTACCCTGGCCTGTCTTTCCACCTGGTTGCTGTTTACCCTGATGAGGTTGTCTCTGTTGCTACACCAATTCTTGTATTGCCAGATTGGAGAGGGTTGTGCAAGGGTGAGGATGAGCAGTTGGGAGGCTGAACAAAAGTGCAGGGCATAGAAACTATGGCCTTGTGTTAGCCAGCCTCTGAATAGTCTTGAAAAGTATTTCTGAATCTCTGTTGATAAATACCAAAGCAACATCATGGTTATTCTTGAGCAATATTGAGAAATGGGGGAAAAAAAAAAAAAAAGCTGTATGCTCATCATTTACAAGCTACATGAATAGCTCTAGGTGACCTGGTTTTAATAAAAGAAGAGCTCAGATAGTGATGCAGAAACCAGTATTGGTTTTTACATGTTTTCACTCTATGGCTCCATTTGGCTTTAAAGCTGTGTCCACAAAGTAAAATGAAGATTTTGCTGTGCTCCTCTCTCTGCCCAATACTATTAAACAATTGTCTTGCTATGTGAAGGTCAGCTGAGTACACCATATGTGTTTGCCTAATATATTTGAACACGTTGCCCTGAAGTTTGTTTGACTGTTGTTAGATTTTTGCTGGCTTATTTCCCTCCTCTGGAAAAATGCACTGCTAATGTGGGAACATGAGCTTCTTTTCTTCAACCCACCCTCCCCCCCAAAATTAAGAAATTGTGGATGGTCAGGGCTTTGTATCCACAGAATTAACTATTTTGACCTTGAAGTTTTTCAGTGAAGGGGGCAAACATCTGTTTCCAGTCTTCTGAAAAGCCGTGGGGATGTGTGCTGCAAGTTAAAAGCCCCTGTCCTAGAAGAATGCACTTTAACTGAAAGAGGCTAGAGAAGATTAAGCAGGGGGTTTACAGGGCAGCAATTGTTTTGAACTGATCTTTGCTGGAATGCCGAGTGGTGCTACCCTAATGCAGTGGCTGCTTCAGGAGAGGGCTGGGTGCCTTGCCGGGTCTCCCCTGGGTGCTCATCTGTGTGGTGTGGCTGCTCTCGGGAGTTGGAGTGGCTCCTGCAACTGGTTTGCAACTCGGTGCCTACTCGGAAGCAGTGGGAGCATGAGGCCAGGGAAAGCAAGCAGACTGACACATCCTGGTGAAACAAAACCACACCTTTCCTCGGCAGTACCGATTGCCACACCAGTGTCTGAGTGCAGGTGGAGGGGCAGCTTTTTTCTGGGTGAGAGAATCTTAATTTCAAGCCACTGTCAAGAGGCACTGCTCACCAGGCTTTCTTCTCTGAATCCTGAGTGAACAAGCTGATGAAAAAAAAACAACCCACCCTATCATTTTTATTTCCATTGGTGGAGTTGTTTTTTTGCTGGCATACCACCCGGGAGTAGCTCATTTTGCTGGCTGCCCAGTGTTTGCTTGAGGGGAGCAGAGAGGGCATGTGATGGTGAATGGATCCACCCTGGCAGCAGCTGTCACGTTGGCATAGATGTGTCATAAACCAAACTGTGAATTACCTGTGCAAGGAATTGGTGCATCTGCACAGGCTCTCAGAGCTCACAGGAGCTGCTGTAACACTGCTCCTCTGCTCCTCTACCCCTTGTGGTTTCCTGGTCCATGCTGTGCCAGTCAAATTGTTTACTGTAGGAACTGCTCTGTGTTCTGAATAACTGAAAATAGCCACCTTCATGCTTTTATTTTCTGGTTATTTTAAAGGCAGATTGTCTTGATGATGCAATTTATAGTGTGGTCCTTCCACAGGCCATCTGCAGAACAGAGCATCAGATGAGAACAGCCAAGAGTGATCTGTCAAAGGTGGGCAGGAACTTTTGCAACCAGCTTCTTTGCTGAAGGCAGTCAAGGTGCTGCTTCACCACAGATCACTTCCTCCTGACAGACCTCTCCTTGCAGACAAACTTGTGGTGTTTAAACTGTGCTCAGTGAGCTGACATTTACAGCTCTGTGAGTAGGTGTGCTGTGGTGGGATATTACTGGAAGGTGAGGGGAAGGGCTAGCAGAGCCTTTGCAGGGGAAGAAGCTGCACAATCTGCAACACCAGAAGGAAGCTGAAATCATATGACTGCAGACTTTGGGAAAAGAACTGCTTTCAGTATTGGGGAATAAAAAAAAAAAAAAAGGGTTCTTGCAGCTCTCTGTCATCTATATCTCGTTTCTGCAAAAAAAAATTTAACTTAAGCTTTTGTAATTTTCTCAGACAATCTCTCTTTATCTTGCCAACTGGGAAAATACCCTGTATGCATGCATGCCTCTGATAGATAGGATTGTCTGCAAATACACTTGCTGCTCATAATCCTGATACCTGAACCAAAGCAGAAAATCAAGGAAAGGAAGAGAGATTCCAGAGTTGTTCCTGTTGCTTTCTCTTGCCTTGTTTTCCTGCTTCATTTCAGTCTGAGGCAGCTCTTTGGGTGGCTGTATTTAGCTAGCATTGCCATCAGCTCCCACCAGCCCTTAAGGCTGCAGTACTTGACCAGAACTGTTGGAGGCCTGGCCTGATTTTAGGTGCAATGTGAGAAGAGTGGAAAATGCCTTTTTTTTGTTTGGGTTTGTTTTTTTTCCTTCTTTCTTATTTATTTCTTCCTGTTCCGTGCAGAAACGTGGTAATTGCTCTGAATTCTTCCTCAGTTTGGTGGCAGTGAGTCAGATGCTTAGCTGGTGTCTTTGGCAAAGCTCTCTTTTATAAGCACAGAAGTGCTGTTCTGCTGCTGCTGGGGATGTGTCCCCTTGCTTCTTGCTTTCTGAACTCTCCAACTGCCAACAGCAGGGAGCAAAATCTTATTTTCTGTCTGATGCAAAGGGATTTGTTTTAGTAGTAAAGCTCAGAGCTATCTATTGCTGCTTTATGGTTTTTAAAAGGTTTCATTTTAGGTGTAACAGAGCTGAACTGATCTTACTTGAAAGAGAGCTGCTGGCAATAATTTTCATTCTTTCCTCATGCCCTGAAATACTGAGGAACTGGATAAGTCTCAGCTCTCCTTGTGCTGAGGAACTTCACAAAATGTTGTCAAAGCAGGTACTGGGAAACTCCTACAATTTGATCCATACTTCTAGCAGTTACCCAAGTACGTGTGGGACACCAGAAGCACTTCAGCAAAAAGCTGAGAAAAAATTCTGAAATGGTGGCTGAAGCAAAGGGGAATTTGTAAACATCAGTGCTACAGAACTGTTGGTGTTCCTGGTGCAGGTGCTTCTGCCACGTTTTGTGGGAGCTGGCCCACACCACCTCAGCAAGGAAATCAGGGCAGCCACAGGGACTTCTTTGTGTCTGAGTAGGAAAGGTAAATGCTTTTGTCCTTTGGAATGAGGAGAAGGAAAGGAGTGTAGAGAGCAGTGTTTTCCCTGCAGGAGTGCTTGCCAGCCTCAGGTCAGTGAGCCCTGGACATCAAGCCACTTGACCTTGCTAACCCTTGGTAAAACTTGTGCAGATATTTGAGAGGAAACCTGCAGGACACCTGGAAGGGTTTGATCACTCTTTCTATATGATAATAATGGAGGTTGGCATGTTGCTTTTCCTTGGGAAAAGGAAAGTTTGGTATTGCAAACTGTGTTTTTAAGTGGTTTGGCTTCCTTGGAATAAGCTGTTTGAGGAAAGAGTGCTACAGAGTTCAGATGCTGCTTTAAGCACACACAGCTGCAGAGCAGGTTTTCAGCCCAGCATGGTTACTCAGCAGTGCACTGCTTTTTGTTCACAGTTATGCCACTAATAGTGCACTTTAGGAAATTATTTTATTTTAAATAAGCACACAGAAATCTAAACCTTAACAAAGAAAAGGATGCCGAAGCATCACGAGGTAAAAAAGCTGCTTTGAATATTGTGCCTGTGCTACAGTTTTTTTTCCTTTCTTGTTCTAAGTACTATTTTTGTCTCACCAAAACTCTACCGTTATGGAAAGACACAGTTAAAACTTGGCTCAGCCCCTTCTGTCCTGCAAGACTGGATTGTTCTTAAGGCAAACCAACTTAATTGTATTCCAACTGCTTCCTTTCTGCATTGTTTGTTTCTGTTAGGTAAATGGTCCCATTGGGGATAGTATCTTCAATACCTTGTATGGTCCAAAGCATTATTATATTTCAATCTGATTCTGTTTGTTAGCATTATATTGAGCTAGGGCAGAAAGACAATGGTGCTCATTGTTTTTTGTAACATAATCAAAGTTTTCTTTAAAGTTATTTTGGTCTTGGGGAGGCAGTTACTCTCCCTGGCTGTGCTCTGAGTGTGATCACCTCAGGAGAACAAATTGATGCTGAGTGTGGATGGCACCAGTGTCCTGGAGCTGTGTGTACTGTAAGAGAGTCTGGGAATAAGCATGTAGTAATGCTGCTGCTGAGCTTAAATAACTGAGCTTACAGGAGGTTTTGGGGGTAGGAAGCTGGTTTTTCCCTTCTCTGAACAAGCTGCTTTTTATCCTTGATCAGTATCACTGGCTTTGAACCCCAGGGGATGGTTCCAGGAATTGTCCTGCAATAATTGTTCTTTGAAAAAAAAAACAACCCCACAAGCTTTTAAATTTGCATTGAAACCGCAGGGCTGTAAACCAGGGGATCGAAACTCAAGCCATTTTTTGAGTCTTTTGCCATGTTTTTCTGTTCAGTGGCTGCACATCACTCCTGATACCAACTTCTCCCATGAGAAAACATCCTTCACCTAAACAGTCTGCAGAAGCCTCACTCTGTAACTTCTCCCATAGAGGGGAGCCCTGCCTCTGCACAGGCTGCTGCTCCAGCATGAAGTCACCTCTTACAGCCCCTCTTCTGCCCCCAGTCTGGCCATTTTTTAATTTTTATTTTTAATTAAAAGGGTTTGGAAAACCTCTCGCCTGGCCTTGTTTCCCAAGGGAACTGTTGGTGAGTGAGGCCTTATCTCTGTTGTCAGAGCTGCCTGCCTGGTAGGTGGCAGTGGGGGCAAAGCTTTTCAGACTTTCCTGTGCTGAGGGAGGCCCTTGTTTTTTTGTTTTAACAGCTTCCTATTGTTTGAAACTGCAGGTTGTCCCCTCCCACACTGTGCTGCCTCTTTCTTCCTCCCTTAAATAATTTTTCCATGCGAGTGTTACTCAGAACCTATTACTCCAGCAGCGAGTCCTCTCCAGAGTTTTCTCAGCCTGCTCTGATCCCCACCTTTTGTTGCAGTATCTCGGGATGGAGCTGGTGGAATAGGCAGTGGATTCTGAAGGTGGGTCCCTGCTTTTCATTCTGTGTCACCAGTGCTGTGACACGCCTGGGTTTTTGATTGAGTCCGAATTGTCGCGGGAATCCTCTCCTAGGTGAGGCACTAGAAAATATTGCTTTGAAGTGTGTGTTGTCCTTGTTTCAAAGGTGAAAAGTATTGCTTCAGTTTGTTAACAGTTTGCTTTCCAATATTCTAGTCCTGCTGCCTAATGCTGTTTGTGTGTGTGCAGTCTATTTCTGTTCTGCAGCCTGTGTAAGAGGCACTTTCGAAGCCCTAGGCTGCCTGTGGTCCAGCACACCATAGCTTCATCTCACTAATGGTTTCCATGGTAAATTTGAAGATGAAGCCAGTCAGAATCTCTTCTCACCTTGGTATTTGTCACAGCTGGAAGGGATGTTGGCAGTTCATTTCCCATACTGAGTAGGTAGCAGTTACAGCATAGCTCTGCAGGCAGCTTTTTTGATGATGTAGATGTGGTTTTGTTTCCCTCTAATAGTTGAGTTCTGTGTTAGAAAGTTGGTAATCAAATGATTTATTATATGTCCATAGAACTTTTTTATTATTTTAGTGTGTTGATTTGGGGAAGTCAACTTGCTTTGGCTAGCTTCCTGATCCCCTGCTTTCTGTGAAATGTCTTGTTTCCAAAATAAAGAGTAATTATTCTGCGAATTTTGGAAGTCTACCACTACTGTTCCATGTTTCTCACTGCTTCAGCTTAACTTACTGCTTAACTTATACTGCTTAAAGTATATCTTTGTTAAAATGTGTAGATTACTTCTTTTAGTACATTGTACTTGGTGGGAGTTAAAGAAACCTTAAGGCTTTTTTTTTTTTTTTTTTAAACTGGCAGCTCAAGAAAGCTCTTCCTTTTCTTTGACAAAGGGAGAAATGTTGTGGTAGGCATACAGGGCTTTAAGTCCACTTAGACATTGACATATCCTAAAGGATACAGTCAGCAATCTCAGTTTTATGTGTCTTCAAAACCCAAACAGCCTGATTCTGGGTTGTTAGGGAGTTTCTAAGGCCAAAGGAATGTGAGAAACAGCCAGAGGAGCAGAGGAAGCAGGCGGTGGTGGCTGTCACCATGAACAATGGTTTTGGCACACCTGCTGCCTTGCCTCCCGGCTCCTCTCTGCTTGGCAGGATAGGAGTGATTTGGAGGATAACCAAATAGTTTTGTAGATTTTTTTTTTTTTGGTGTGTTTCCATCTTCTCTGTGGGAGAGAAAACAGAAGCACATGCTTTATAATGTAACTTAATGGCTGATGAAGGATGGCACCTTCTGGGGCAGGATTTAATACTGCACTTACAAATGGGAAAGTCAATATTGTGCTAAGTCTGAGGTCCCTTAGAAGCAAGTGCAGGGAGACTGACATACCCCAGGGAGGGGAAATAGTGGGATGTAGTCAAAGCAGTGTGTTAGAGAAAATCATGCTCATACTGCCCAGCTGGAGACATAAAACCATATTCAAGACAGCGTTTTTCTAGCAATCAAGAAACAAAATGATGGGAGCTGGAACAAGTGCATATGTAAGAAGGTTTTTTGAAAAACAGTTTTCAGCTCCACCAAGAGCCAAGCAGTGTTAATCAGCTGCTGTATCTCCTGGGAGGTGTCTCAGATGAAAGCTGTGAGACAAGATTGCTGTTTCCAAAGAAGAGAGTGCCAGAGCCATGTGATTGCATCCATTTTCCAGTTGCATCTTGTCAGCTTCTGACTTTTCGGGTCTCAATGTTATTTTTTGTAATGGTCCTGTTAATATATATGAAATTCCACAAGTGTTTTCTTAAGTTTCCAATGGGCTTGATATGACAAGAGGATGTCTGTCCTGACTGATGAGCCCCTGGGTCACCAGAGTCTGTAGAATTGGAGAAGGTGGAGAGAAGGAGGAAAAACAGGACTGCTAACAAGCCAGGAAAAAAAGTTTCCTTCTAGTCTAGCAGAGAAAATGCATCTAACACTGCACATTCTGGCTCAAGCTCAAGCAGTTCAGGTTCAAAAGGAGCAACTTCAGCCCCAATGGGCCAGAAATGGAAGATTTTTCCAGGTTAGCCACTTGGTTGCACGTGTGCATGCACACGCCTGTGATTTATTTTATTTTCTTAATGACAGAGGAAGGATGCATAGACTCTTAATCTGGATAGAATATCCTTATTTTTTCCTGTCTCCCTTACAGGTGTGGATAAGGAAGTGTTGTATGTTGTAATACTGGTTAAGGAACGGATAATAATTATAATTATAGTAACAGTAGGGCTGAAAGCTTTCTCCTAGTATTGAAGGCAACTTTTGTAATTGCTTTCTCAGCAAAGCATTGATTGTGGTGTCATGCCATGGGGTGGTAAACCTTCTTGATAGGGACAGCTTTTATAGATGTTACCTACCCAGATGTCAGGTGATCATTCCTTGAGGGCTGCTTGCTTTGAAGGAGAAGGCTTTTTAAAGAGGGCAGTGTTGGGTTTTGTCCTTGTATTGCCTTGTAGGTGTTCTGGATCTGCAGCTGTTTCCCTACCAAGTTGCTGATCTTCCTCAGACCCTCTTCAGTCAGGCTCCAGAGGAAGGTCTGGGGAAGAAGCAAATCTCAGAGTTCATCCTGGGCTGGAATACCAGGGTATGGAGTCTTCCACAGCTTTGAGGTGGATGTTTCTAACCCTTTTCCTGTGGTGAGCTCCTCAGAACTGAAATGATATTAACATCCAAAAAAGCCAGTTTTTAAATTCAGATAAGAATTGGCGATTTTGCTTTTGTAAAAGAGAAAATCCCAAAGAACTAGGGGAGACAGAATGGAAATCAGGTTGTGTGCAGCCTCCTTGATGCCCACGACATTTCTGCTTCCCAGCTGCTTGTCACCGAGTGGCCCCAAAAGGCTCTCAAAGATTTTGTGCCATGTCTAAGGCCCTGCAGTCCCTGGAGCCCACTCCTTTGACCACAGTTGGTACATCTCCAAGGGGAGCAAGGCAGGATGGGGCTGGACCCCTGCCCCAAGGATAGGGGGTAAAGAAGAACCTTTAGTGCTGCTGATGACTGCTGCCCAAGACCTTTCCCTGCTGATGAAATAAACCAAACCTCTGAAGTTAGCATTTATGTACAGTCCAGGCTGAAATCCTATTATCCATAGCTGAGCAAGGCTGCTCGTTTCCCCACAAACTCTTTCAGTGTTCAGCTCCATATGGCTTTAACATTTTTTATTGGCTGAATACTTTGCAGGGCTGTCAGGGTGGACACGTGCCCTCAAACTTGCTCTTTTTAATTCATAACAGTTCTAGATGGCTGTTTTCCTCTCCACAGTTGCTTGAATCTGTATTAACTTCTCTGGGCACCCACAGAATTCTATTTTAGTGTTGTATTTAACAGGCTTCTTCCAGTTGCAAAGAGAGGAACTTCTGTGAACTTCCCTCTTCATCCTCTTCTTCTGCCAATGAACAGCCCACAGATAATGTGGAAAGGTTAATTTAATGGTAAATAGCTCCTCTTGGGTTTGTTTTGTGTTTTAATAGGGAGCTTCTGGTGCCACTCAGCAGTGTCATTTCATCACCAGGCAGAGAAAATAAATAAATAAATTAAAGCTGTTGACATAATTCTTCTTTTTCTTACCCCAGCACCCAACTGGTCTGTTCCTCTTGTATTATGCTGCATTTGCACAGCTTCTGCTTCTGTGACCCATTAGGACAGAGCCTGCTTGTACTCAACAAGAGTCTCTTTCATGCTTTGTGGATCTCTCCAGCCCACAACAGGACACAAAATAATCCCTTTTGCATTTGGTAGTTTCACAGTACTTTTCTGGTGAAGATAAAATAACCTTTTTGAATGCAAACAATAACAACCTCTCCAGAAGCCTGGTTTTGATAAAAGGTAGTTGTATCATTGTTTCTGCATTTCATAGAATGGACAGCAGCTCTTTCCAGTAAATGCTGAGATTTTTAAGCTATTAAAAACTAAGTAAAGAGTTGTATGTGTATTTAAAATCAGTATAGAAGTAATTCCTTATAGTAGCTTCTGGTAATACTTAAACAGTTGCTTTGAATCATAAATTAGAAATTTGGATTCAGACTTTGAATTCAAAGAGAATGGAGTTTAATGAAAGGTCATGTGCAGGTCTTGATACATTCTTTTGTACTACGAAAATGAAAAGTCTATTTCAGAAAACTTGTTTATATGGTACAATCTGCTTTGCAGACATGAAGCTTCCATCTGTGTATACATATTCTGTAATGTTTTAGTTTGTGAAATGTCTCTCTGACAAAGCTACTATATGTGAAAAGCAAAGAAAGTACCTTTTGCCTGTTCTGGCCATCTAATCCAAATTTCACACAGTAAAAGAGATTGGACTGGATTTGAAGGCTTTTATATATACATATATATATATACACACATATGTATACACACACACACACACACATATATATACACACACAACTGCCTGATAAAAAAGAAATGGGGAGGTGGGGGTGCTGTTCTCCAAAATACTTATTCTAGTATATCTTTCAGAATAAATAGTCTGTTTGTAAGGGACTTCTCAATGAAGGTATAATTTCAGTTAAGGTTCAGCCAGCCAGGTCTGGTCTTGGGAGCCATGGGGAAGCCATGCCAGCATCTTACAAATGCTTTGGTTGCTAGTGGGAGACAAGAGCTCTTGCCTTGTGCAAGTTTGGGATGGGAAGTTTGCTCATATCAGTTTGCTTCCTGTTTAAAAAAGGAGAAAAATAAACCAACCCCCAATCTCATCACCTTGCACAGAGTCTCTTTCCCTCTCTAGTTTCTCTGAATGCATTGATGTTTTCTTCTGATGAGGTAGTTGGATAGAAAACAAAACAAAACAAATCAGTGTTTTTGAGTTCCACTCCCCCTGTTTGTCTGTCCCAGGTTGTTGGTGAGGTGTGTTGTATCATGGAATACTTCCCCCAAGCCCTGGTTTGTTTTACTCTTGCCCTGTGCTGCCAGGTGCTGTTGGAGAGGGGATGTGTTCATCCCACAAGCTTTTCCCTCTGGTTACCTCCAAGTGTTTCTCCTGCTCAGGTTCCAAAGGCTTCAGTTGGTTTTGTGGAAAAGTGCATCTGAATAGAAAGCCAAATGAAGGCCAAATCAGTTTCCCTGTTCTTGTTAGTTGTACTTATTGTTCTAAAACTAAATAGCAATGGATTTAAACCCAAGTTGAGATTATTAAGTGGTCATGCATATGTCTGCACACTCGTGATTCTGCTTAAGTGTTATTTATAACTATACAGCACAGATGACTGCCTAAAAAACCCAAAATAATCAGCATGTTGTGGATGCTGTGTGCATGGCTTTATATTTTTATGTAGAATTATTAATCTACATGATGTTTCAGTGCAGCAGCACTCCTGCTGAGCAGTTTTAGCAAGGCAGGGAAAATGATATAAGCATTCTAATACTGGGATTCAGCAGAGGCACCTTAAACTGCTGCTCACTTCTTTCTTTACTCTCCTCAGCCCATGCTTTGTTTGCAGAGTTTCTCTGTATGGCTTTAGGTTTGTACTTTGCTGTGTGAGCAGTCTGGCAAGCAGGTGAGTGTGTCACAAGCTCTCATGTGACTCTGTCACAAGCAATGGCAGTCTAGATAAAGATGGTACACAATGGAGTGAATAAAAAGGTGGAGAATAAGCCAATAACTAATACTTCAATACCAAACTCTGCCCTAAGCCAAGAGAAAAGAGGGGAGGGATCGTGCTGATCATCAGGGAGGTGGGAATTCTGCCTGCCCACCCTGTGTGCATGGAGGTTTTCCAAAGCTGCTGGTGCCAAAGTCAGTTGTGTGCCTGTGCTGAGAACTTCCTTTCTGCCCTGGGTGTCTCTCCCCTTGAGCACTACCTGGAGAGCAGGTGTTTGACTTACTAATTCTTAGCACATGACCAGAAAGGGCTGGTTTTGTGCCCAAAATCTGTCCATCTCTCTGCTCAGAGCCTGCTGCTGCTCTGGGTGTGTTGCTGCCTTGGCTTGGCCTTTGGAATTACAAGTCCTTGTGGTGCTGGAGTTCTGTCTGCTTGCTTTTCTGCAAGATTCATTTCTTGCTTACCCATGGATTTTATTTCTATGTTGGATGTGTGTGTATGAACACAGTCGTTTCAAATGTTACTGAAATCCAGATAAAGTGAACTGGGGTTTAATGGAACAGTGGGGTTTGTGGTGCTGCAGTGTGCACAGCTTCTGATTTGGGAGCTGATTGCTGCTGGCTCCTGCTTTAAGGAAGGGCTGTGAAGGTTGACAGGGGAGCTCACAACAAGGGGGCCATTAGAGAAGAGAGAGAATTTTTCTCAACATTTTTTTAGACGTTGCTGAGCACTGAAAGTCTCAGGAAAAGAATGGCATCAGGATTTTTAGGATTCAAAAGTTCTCTGTCATTAAGCCATACCTTGTTGAATACTACTGACTACTTTGGAAAGCTTTTAAGAACTCTTAAGTCATCTGGAATTTACAAGACAAAGTAGAAAACTTTCATTTTCTTGGGTCAGTGATACTGTTGGCAGAGAGTTGAGATTATTAGGAATAAGGTGCCACAGGAAAAAGGTCCTTGAAATCTTGTGGCCATAGCTGATGGCTGCAAAATAGAGGATTTTGCAATGAAAATGTTTGTTTGTATCTGGAGATTGAATCAAATACTGAATTGCTCTTGAAGCTCCCCTCTGGATAGCCCAGGTGAAGATTTAGAAAGGGAGCAACAGGCAGCAAGAGGCTGAGTGTTCACTGGAATCACACCAGAACCTTCCATCTCTCCATATGGCTGACAGCTGCCCTGCTCCCATTTGTTGTGATTTTCTGTGCTCCAGGACTGATTGGTGGTGCTGAGCTGCTTCTGAGCACTTGCATAACACTTGAAGCTGCTGTGTTTTTGTCTGAACTCCACAAGTTCCACATGAAGGGGGATGAAAAGCTGGTTTCATCCCCCTCTTCCTCCTCCTGAAATGACCAGCACTAAGCCTAGCGTAAGCAGGGTGTTTTTTATGTACAGCATTGGGAGAATTGGCAAATTTAATGTAGAAAGCAATACAAAACTTCAAGGGAAGTGTTTTGAAAACCTAAATGTGTGTTAAGGTACAGGCTTTTATTATTATGTAGAGCAGTCTTAAAGAGATGAGCAAGAAGGGAGCTCTGAAGGGAGTGCTGATTGTTTTCAAATGGTTGGAATTTACTTCAGGGTGGGCAGACCTTCTTAATTTTATATAAACTCCTTCCCTTTTCAGTCATCAGAGGAAAGCTGTGTAGATAACAGATCCTTTGAGCTGTCTCCCAGAAAGAGGGGCAGCTGCTTCCGAAGGAGTTTGGGACACAAAGCTTTTAGGCCAACAGGATTTGTAGGACACAAAGCTGTGGGCTTGCCTGCCTTGCTCCCTGTGACCCCCAGCAAATGCCTGTGCTGAAAGTACCCTGATGCATGAGCTCAGTGCCTCTTAATGCCATGGTTTTGATATGAGTAAAAGTTCTTACCTAGGGAGTGAAGTGTTTTGGCAATAAGCCCCACATGAAGTAAATAGCATGGCCTTTGCTTCTCTCCTTCTGACCTCATCTCTCTCATTGTTTGTCTTTGAACAGAAGCCCTTTATTGTTCTATTATCCCACATTATGCTCATGTGAATTGCAGCCTCCAACTGGAGATGCTTTCTCCAGAAACTTGTAGATCATCTTGCAGGTTAAGTTATTTTTGATCAGAATCATAGAATGGTTTGAGTTGGAAGGGATCTTCAAGATCATCCAATTCCAGCCCCCCCTGGATGGGCAGGGACACCTCCCACCCGACCAGGTTGTTCCCAAGCTCCATCCAGGCTGGCCCTGAAAACTTCCAGGGAGGGGGCAGCCACAGCTTCCCTGGGCAGCCTGTTCCAGAAGAGGCTGTCATGCTGGCTTTAAATATACAGAGCTCTGGGTTTGTCTTTTTTATTGTAATTTGCTTTGGAATGGCTGTCATGTTGAATTAGAGCTCTTTGCTGGAGAGGTTTTAGGAGCTTTTCTGATTATTTGAGAGCCAGCTGGATAACTTGAGTCATCTCAGCTGCTTTGTAAAAGTCTGGACATGGCTATACTACTGTTCTTTCTCTTGGTAGCTAGCTCTGTAGGATAAATGACATACTTTTTCCATTATTTTGAACAAAAGTCCATGTAGTTGTATGTCTGCAGAGAAGACAGATGTTTATCAGCTGATGCCCTTCTCTTAGGTAGGTTTGCAGAAATGACTGAAGACTTTATAACCCCAGAGAAGCACCTGTAGGCAGTTGGGAAGAGAAGTTCCCCTCAGGCCCAAGTAAGTAGAAATTTCCAGCCCTCCACCATCTCTGAACCTTCTGCACTTGAAAGCCAATGGCTTTCTGCTGCTTTTTTTACTGTGAGTGATGCTCTTTAAATAGATTTGGCTGACTGTCAGGCTTAAAATCAAATGATTTGGATTAGGTAAGTGTTTGCAAGATTTCATTACACTGTTTTGAGAGACAGTCCACTTTGGTTTTATAAAACTCACAAGCATTTTTGAGGAAGAAGTTGGATAACTGCTTGCTGGAAAGAGTATTTTAATGCAGTATAGAGCTACACCTGACCCCAGCAGCTTGCAGACTCACACTTTGGGGTGTTTTCTGCAGAAACATGGTCTGTCCATGCCCATTGTAGGTCTGAGCATCTGACAGGAACACAGAGTGGGTTTGGTTTTGATTTTTATGGGGTTTTTGTTTGCTTGAGAAGTTGATATAAGATGATGTTCTTTCTTCATAGAAAAACTTCCTCCACTTTCTCCCTCCAGCCACTGTAGAAGCAGAAAGCTGTCTACTCCTTCAGAAATGCCAACACTGCCATTTCATTGAGCTGAATTCTGAGGGACAGCTTGGCACATGAGTCTCCTGGCTGCAGTTTCTTCTAGTGCTTGGTAGGCTGTACAAATACAGTGGTAATGACCAAAATTACTGCAGTTTTAGGCAAGGATGAGTGTTACCCCAATTTTCTCACTGTTCTGTCTGCTGCCTTCTGGTTTGGTGTCTTCTGGAGATCCTGTAGTGTTTGTCACAGGTTTGCTGTGCCCTTACTGTCTAAAAGAGAACATCTGTGGATTGGGGGAAACTTCTGGTTTTCCTTTTCACCCCAAGATCATTTTGGTGGTCTTCTACTGGCAACTTCTAGCCTAACATTTTAATAATCACTTCTGTATCAGGTAAGTGGGACCATTTCCTGAAAAAACATTTGTTGTAACTGTGTGTGTTTACAACACCTCACAGAACAGGAATCAGGCAATAGTAGGATGAAAAATAAGGCAGACCAGCATGAGTCTGTCTTGTGCAGGGGCACTGTCAGGTGCTGGCAGTTCCTGGTGCCACCCAGGTAGCACAGAGCTGGGCAATTAATTCCTCCTCTAAGAGGAACACTGACAAACCTGACAGCAAGAGTCACAGGCATTATTTACACCTCTTTCTTCCAGCAGTGTGAAGAAGACTGAAAAAATGCATGCAGAAAGGAGTGTTACAAATTTTTTTCTTATTGTTTACTCTTCATTATAACATTACTCTAAGGCTGTGCAACTTTTCAGGGGTGTAGTTAGCTTTTTAAATCAGGCTGGCTGGATTGAATTGTTGCCTTATTCCAGTATCATTCTTAACATGATAAACAGAATTCAAGTACCTTTACAGTCTTAAGGCTTTCTGCCTCAGTTCATTCTGTGTCTAAAAGAATCATTTGAGTAATGAACCAAGAGCATTCTTCAAGCTTTTTCATCTGGCACTTTTCCTGTTTTGGTCATATTTCTGTATTAGTAAAATTTCCAGCTCTAAGGATCCTGTCCCTTATTTGTAAGAACAGTTTTCTCAGGTCTGATAACACCTTCAGTTCTTCCTTCAGACTCATTTTACTGGACTCATCCTGAGATGGCAGTGGGACATAAGAGTAGCTGAGCTTTTGAATCTGTCACCTGGGTTGTTTTGGGGTTTTTGTGTGGGTTTTTGGTGTTTTCATTGTTTTTTATTTCATGTGTGATATTTTACTGTTTGGTTGGTTGGTTTTTGTTTGCTTGTTTTTTATTTTAATTCAAGAGCCATGTGGAGTTCCCATTGCTGACCCCCAACATGATAATGCTACAGCAGGCTGAGAAACATCCTTGACAATTCAGTTGCAGGGCTTTTCCTTGTACTCTTAAAAAGCTGTTGTGTTCTGTAGGAAAGGAGCAGTCTTTCTCAAAACACTTCTTGAATCAAGAAACAACAGATGAAAATGTTTTACTCTCACTTAACTATTTAATTCTCTGAAGCTTGTGCTGCATATTATCAAAAGTATTACCCTAATTTCCTTGCAGAAAGTAAATTTTGGCGGCTTTTTTCTGTAGTTCCGTGGCTGGAGCCTGTTGCAAACTAACACAATATCTGGGAGGAGAACACCTACATCTGCTGTCAGGCTGGGGCAGCACTAGTTTTCCTCTTCCCTTACAGATTGCTGCTGGTTTCTTAGCCATTTGTCATGGTTTGTTGGGTGCTTAAAGTATGGGAGGATTAGGTTTTTTTCTGCTGATGGTTTGTCAGTGGTGGTGGAAACAAAACCAGAATATTTTAATAATGATGCTTAGGTTTTACGGAAGTTCTGTTTGTTTTTTTTTCTTGCTTGCTGTTTGCAACCCTTTTTTCTGTAGAGCAGCAGCTAAGTGAGTCTGTAAGCAATCCATGCGAATGGTGTCTTACATATATTTGAGATTAATAATTCCATTTTGTAGCTGTTCCATGGTGCTGGAAAGTTTCTGGAGGCTGACAAAGTGTGAAGCTGTGCTTTATCTCCTCAGATCTGCTTTTGTCATGACTGGGTGGTTACCAGCTGAAGTGTTTTCTCATTGTTCTTAGCTCTGGGAAGGCCAGCTAGCCAAATGAACAACCTCAACTTGCTCCTCTGAGCAATCACAGCCACTCTGTGGGCAGAAATAAATAATTTCTGCTCAGGCTCTGCAACCCCAGGGTAGGTTACCCATGCTAACGCAGCTTGCACGGCCACTGCCAGAGTCCTGGCCAGCTTGCAAGAGTCTTGCTGCAATGACAGGTGAGCTACAAAGCTTCTCTTCTGGCTCTGCTTCCAAGACTATCAAAATCCTTAGACAAAAATGTTTTCTCTCCTTCCCAACTGAGGCAGTTTGGCTCAAAAAGGACCCAGTTTGAGAGCAGAATCTCGTTTTGAATCCAAGTCCCCTTCACAGGTATTGCTCGCACCTGGGCATGTTTCGGGTTGTGTTTTCCATCTTTTTGTAGGGACTGTGGGAAGGAGAAGACAGAGTGCTTGACTCTGGGCTGTTTTTTCTTTCTCTGGGCTAGCAGAGAGGCTTCTTGCCTCAGCCCCTTCCAGGCAGCATTCTGCTCCCTCACTGCGGCACCTATTGCAAGTGGTGTTGCTTTGCAGAGATCCTTAAGGTGTTGCTGGAAACTGAATAACCTCACATTGGTGTGTGGTTCACTAAGGGACTGAGCAAAGAAAAGGAGGGGCTGGGGCTGAGATTGCTTTGGAATGACTCCTGTAGATGTATTCAGTGCTTGGGAATGTTGTGCGACGAGCACAGTAATGGTCTGGGGCTGCAGGCTGGGAAGCAGAAAACTTTGCATGGCACACTGGGAAGCAAGAAGAATATTCATCTGTATGGAGTCATTTGTCTGCCTCACAGCAATGCTCAGCCTTCCTGAGCATTTGTAGAGTGGGTTTAGTACAAGGACAAGCAAAATGTCACGAGAAGGGAATGGATGAGGCTGCTGTAGCATAGATGTTGAGGAAGCTCCTTCTGTGTTTTGGTAGGAGACAAAGGATTTAAAATTGTGTGGAAGGTGACAAAAGTCCCTTCATATGTATTCAGGGTGTCTTTGTAAAGAGTAAGTCTCTTAGTTAATTTTTGCTGAGGCACAGGCATCTGTTTGTAGTGACTTTGTACTACTAGTCTACTACTTTGTACTACTACTACTAGTTCAAAACATGTGAAATAGGGTAAACTTCCTTACACCAGCTATGATAGGGACATTCAGTTGTTATGTGTATCAATATTTCCAGGATATTCCCTGGAAAATACTGTGCAATTGTCTGTCAAGTAAATCCAGGTGGTCAGCACTTGCGAGGACTATAAAATATGTTTTTCCAGGAATCATGTAGTTCCTGTTTCTAGGAATTTGAGGCCAAATTCCCTTTCCTGTGAGATGAGGGTGTGTGAACTTGTGGGAGGAGAAGCAAATTGAATTGATTCTTCTAGATTCTTCAGAAGCATCGATGTCTCTTGGAAGACACTGTATATCCTGTGTGCCTAAATAAAGTATGTATATACATGTAGTTTCTGATTAAGAAAATTTGGAGACTTTTTTTTCCTGAAGAGAGCTGTGGGCTGCTGAGTCAGGGGAGAGCCTGCTGCCTTTGGCTTCTTAGGCTTCTAAGTTCTGTTCAGCATCCCAGTTCCAGGCTGGACAGCACACTAGTGTGTTTTCCTAGAATCAGAAATCCTCTTAGTACTGTGGGAATGGCTGAGGTAACTTGTGGAAATTTAACACTTCAAGATTTTAAAGGCTCTGTGTGAGAACTGCCATGGAGTTGACATAAACATTGGGTATTGCTTTAATCCAACTTCCTTCTTTACTGCTCCCAACACACTGCAGCCTTCTTGCTGGTACATCCTTTTCTTGGAATTCTCTGTTCCTTTCCACGTTGTTTTATTTTCTGGGTGGAGGCAGGTTTGTATTTTTTTTTTTGCTTTGTCTCAGAAGATTCAGTGTATTGTGGGAGGTGAGGCAACACTGGTCTTGGCAGAACACCACAAAACCAAGAGAGTAATGAAATGACGCAAGCCTTTGATTATTTTTCTCTCTCCAGCTCTCTGGCACGGCCGGGCATTCCGATTGCAAAAGGAGGAGCAGGAGAAGAAACTTCTGCAGATCTCAAGCAGCATTAGAAGAACAGCATCAGAGACCTTTTACTGCTTTAAAGCTCTGGAGTTGCTTCTTTTTCCCCTGTGAGGATAATAAAGTCTCTTTCATCACCCAAGAGAGATGGAAGCGCAAGGGAGCTGCCAAGGTTTTATTTTGGCTTTGGTTTCTCTGCTCCCTTACTAATTGGATTTTTCCCATCTTCTGCAGGAGGATTACAAGAGTATTAGAGAAACTGGGATTTTTGGGGTGTGAGAGCTGGATGGTCTTTTCCTCTTTGTTCTGGGACCTCCTTAACTTGCCATTTGTTCCCTGAAGTCACTGCTTGCTTGGAAAAGGGAGCAGCAGCCTAGCAGATGAACTTTTCCCTGACCATGGATTCCTTCCCTTTGCAGACTTTGTATGTGGCTGCTTGTAAAGGAGGGTTTTGCATACATAAGCATCAAGTGAAGAAGAGCAGCCTAGGCTGGATTTCAAAGAATTAAACTGCTTGTGCACTGTGAAAGGATAAATTCTGTTTAAACTCTAACTTAAAGAAGATTGGATGCCACCTCAGTTTCAGTGAAAGAAAGGAAGGGTCTGACTGATCAAGTTGAATACCAGCCTAAACCTGCATGTTCTGCAGCTGAAACTGGAAGATGTCTTGGAAAAGAAATTACTTCTCTGTGGGTCGGGGGAATGTGCAGGGCATGTTTACTCCACGAAATACAACCTCAATAGCACCCAGTAAAGGTCTCAGCAATGAACCAGGACAGAACAGTTGCTTCCTGAATAGTGCACTGCAGGTAAGAGACTATATGAAAAAAATTAGTCTTTCTCCTCTGTCTATTGCAGTGTTTTTCTTAGGCATTGCAGCAAATATAGCCAGGCTTGACTAAAAATTGGTTTGGGGCCTAGAGAGAATAAAGCTACATCTGGAAAAGCATTTTAGGTGAGCTACAGAACAGCTTCTTTAATTTTCACATTTTCCTGGTGAAATCAACAGCATTCCCATTGTCATCTCTGTATAGTTGAATCTTGTGTTTGTTTAAACATGTAACATATGAACCCAAGATGAAAATATATGTAGAAAATTGCTTTTAAAATAATAGAATACTGCATAGCTTGCAGTAGGTTTACCCCTTACAAGTAAATTAAACTTTTTTGTTCAACCAGTCTAGTTCAAGGGTTGATAATACCTGCACAAGATCCTATTTATATAGTTCACTTTTCTTTCTAACTGCTGTTTTGTAGCTTAGATTAGAAGGTGGAATCTTTACCTTTTGATTTAGAAGCAAAACCTTTTCTTGTGTCAAAATGTAGCTGAGTGTCAGGGCTGCTATACTGGTATAAAACTGGGAAGTTTTGAAACTCTGATGTTGGAGATTCAGTCCTTCTGGCTGCGGGGTGTACAACCTTTTCCTTCCCTTTATATGATCTGCTTCTGCACCACAGACTGTCACTGGTTTTGTTTTTGATTTATTTTTTTTTTAATTTTTCTCCATGGGCACAATTAGGTTCTCATCCAACTTCAGGCTTTGAGATGCCCCCATGGTGCAAGTCATGCAAAAAGAAACATTCTCAATAGACTTAATATGCCATGAAATACAGTCCTTGGGTACAAGAGGAACTTACTAGAAGAAAAGTGAGGTTTCCAGTGCTGTACTGTGTTAATAGCTCCTGTAAAGCTGTAAGGTGTAATCACTGGCTGCCTCCTAAAATTGAGTTACTGAACTGAGGTCAGAACTAAGCTGAGCTCAACACCATCTGCATTCCATACACGAAGGTGAAAGCCTACAACCTGGCCTTCAGTCTTCTACAGAAAGTTTTCCTGTAACACTCCTAAGAGACAGGATACAAAAAATATTTGCAGTCAAAACTAGATTTAAAAACAAACAAAAAAAGAAACCAGGATGTTAATAATCTCATAAAAGATATACTTCTGGCCTTAATTTTTCACATTCATTGTTAGTCTTAGAGGTTTTGAATGCTTGTTGCTGCTTACTATTGAGTATTCCTAGAAACATTTGAGATAAATTTCACAGGCAATTACATAAAAAAATTTGACTTGTGTCTAAATGTTTTTTTTTTTTTTTTGTCTTTTTGTGAAGTCTGCAGTAGTTCTTCAGGAATGTTGTGTGTAATCAGATGAGTCCAAAGCTTCTGCTGCCTCCCAGGCCCTTAAGTATAGGGAGAGCTTGAGTATAAACATAGCCATGAGGGCTCAGAAGTTTTGGGAAACTTTGCAGATTGCATATTGAATAAATGTGGTTTTAAATATAATTTTAGGTAACATTTGTGTGCTGTGGTTCAGTTAATAAATTGTTCCAGCTGGAAACACTTCTTGAAACCAAGACAGCTTTTTTCAGAGTGCTGAATTTATTTATTTTTTTCTAGCCAGTTGGCCAGATTAATCAGCAGTAAGAAGCTTGGTCCCTCAGTGTGTGCTGATGAAGCATTCAGTCAGATGCCAGCCTGGACCTTTCTGCTCTGTCCGGAACCTGGCAGGACACAATTTAGGTCAGGGCTCCTTTCACTGCAAGTTGAGGCTTACAAGAAAATCTGGTTATTGTTAGGTGAAGCTGAAACATTGTCCCCAAGGGTTGTCCTTCTGTAAATTAATGTATTGAAATGCTACAGCTGAGGAAAAACACATGAAAGTATCAATTTCCAGTTTGATAAAAGGCATCCTGCTTCAAAAGTGATGTTCACAGACATTACTGTGCTTCTGGGGTTCTTTAGTATGTGTAGCTTTATTTAGAGCTTCATGAAGTATTTTATTCTATATATTCCTAAAATTGTCTGTGCCCCTTTTTGTGTTTCAGGTCCTCTGGCACCTGGACATTTTTCGCCGCAGTTTTCGTCAAATCACAACTCACAAATGTATGGGGGATTCTTGCATCTTCTGTGCTCTTAAGGTAAAATTTAGACATAAATTAACAACAGTTTAAAAAAAAATTGAACAGAAATGTTTCTGGTATTTGAATACGTGTGAGTAAGCTTGCATTTGAATATTTGTGAGAGCAAAGGTTAATGTGATGGGTGGTAGCCCAAGACACTCAAACCAGTAAGTTCTGAAAATAGCATAGGTAAAGTTTTAGATACAGAGACACTTAACAATAGAGTCTACAACCCTACATCTCAGTTTGTCTCTACCCATTAATTTTTAGTGCTTCTAGATTTCTGTGCCCTCGTTTTTTAAGTTTTGCTACTTCAAATTCATGACTCCCTTCAACCTTGCTGGAGAAATGGATGTGATCCAAATTTGATGAAAATATTGCCTTATTCTTCCTGAGCTGTGATTTTTTTTCTTTCCGAAATTGGGACTTAGATATCTTTGATTACAGCTTGTGAAATCCAGCTAAATATTTAAATTCACTGCGTGAGAAATTATTATGGCCTGAATTCTGTGTACAGTAATAAAAAGACAGCATGTCTTATAAATATGGCAGTATAGAGCAAGGTTTGAGTAATGATCATCTGAAGTTCACAGGCAATATTTGTAGTATAATGGCTGTCTTGCTATGGTTAAGTGAATTTACAGGTCCTCTGGTAGAGCCAGGCTTGAAATGAGTTACCTAGTGAGTTTTTGGCCTGGTGTTCAGGGGTTTTGTCTTGCAAAAGAGTAGCAAAGAGAAGATTGCTAAGGCATGAAAGAAGATAAGTAATTTCCTTCTGAAGGGAAATTTGTCTCAAGACCTATCTGTGGAAATGATGAGGCAGGATGGTATTTATAGTAGTATCTTTAGAGGATAGAACAGTGGGTTAGGAGCAAGATAGCACATCCAAAGTGAGAAATACAGCTATCCAGACAGAGAAGATGGAGTGTTAAATATATCCCCTTTCTGACAGGGAAGTGGCAGGACTTGGGCATTGAGTTCATTAAGTTAAGATCAGTGGGACAAATAATTTGAAGCTAACTCTGGGATCATGCCCTGGAATATTGCCAAGTGATTGTTGGCATTCTTTGGTAGCTGAGGTGAGGACAGGAAGAAAAGGATTTGGGAAATCATCATCATGAATGTAAGCTTTTGCTCTTTCTGGGGTTTAACCTAACAGCAAGATATGGCACTGAAATACCAGATCAAACAGGTTCTGCCCTTTGAATGAAAGTAGACTGGACTCTGAGGCAGAGTGGAGAGGATTTAATGAAAAGACTTTAGAGGTTAAAATCTTTAGAGATTAAAAAACTTTCTGTATTAAGAGTACTGGAAAAGAGGAGGGGAAAAAAGATGTTGTAGGAGAAAAGAGAGGAAGGACCTCTGTGGAGTTGGTCTTGAAAGGTAAACTCTGGACAAAACTGCATCTGGGATTAGCAGGACCAGTATGAAAGGGCAGAGCACTGCAGAAAGGCTGGAAGGTGAGAGGCTATCTGGAATCTAGTTATTAAAAGCAGATACTGGCTCAAAGAGTGTTTAGTTTTGTTGATAAAATCCTTGCTTTTGATGTCTTGCTGAAGTATGCAGTATGCTATTATAAACTTGGAAGTGACAGCTAAAGTGGCAGAATGAACAAATCATATGCCTGCAGCCATATGTTTGTTTTTTAAATTAAGCAGCCTTTGGAGAAGTATTGCTTCTCTCTTCTTGCCCCCAGATACTTGCAAGGATTTTGTTTATTTGTTTCCTATCTGGTGTTCTTACCAATGCCATGCTTAGCCAGAAGGTGTTACAACCCTTAGTATCCAACAATGTTGGAAGCCAAAACTGTGCCAAATCCTCCAGGGCCTTTGCACATTGTAGAAAACTTGCATATGGTTGTGTGCAAAATTCATAGAGCTCACAAAAAACTCAGTGTACCATGGAAAACTCTGAAGAAGTGTGAACACAAGTCAAAAATTATCTGGACTAGTATTTCTGAGTATGGGCAGTAAACAGTACTTGACAAAGTAAATAATTCCAACTGGCTTTAATTCAACCCCAAATGTGTTTTCTCTACAGCCTGTTCTTTATGGGAAATTTCAGTGTGTTCTATCCAAACCTCTTCCAGAACCTTCAGGAAGTTTGGAGACATCTAGTGTAAAACTGTGCCAGAAAAATAATGCATAGAAATTTGTTTTCTAGAAGCTGCAGAGCTGTTTTATTCCTGGTTCCATTATGTCCACAAAACAACTCAATTTTGTTATTGGCTTTTTTTTTTTCCTTTTCTCTGGGAGATATTGTGACAGATTGCAATATTTATTAACTTGTGCAACATATTGCTGTCTGTGCAGAAGTATTGGAAATATTTCCCCATTTTTATGTTTTTATCAAGTCAAGTAATATTATAAAGGTGAATAACAAAGGCTGTCACTCAACTCCGGGTGAAATTAGGAATGCAAACCTCCCCTCAGTTCCCCCAGAAAGCCCCAAAACATCTTGCTTGCATGCAGCTGAAATGGGGTGATACTAAATGGTAAAGATATGGACAAGGGATGGTCCCAAACCGTGGAGATGGTCATCAGAAGGTCTGTAAGGAGGCAGTGGAGGGGAAAGAAGGCTGGGTAAGGTGTTGACTTGTTCTCTGCTGCCCTCTGGATCAAGGATCTCAAGCTGCTGGCACCTCCACCTGTCCTTGAAAAGGGACAATAACTGGGGGAAAGTCTACCTCGTGTCCCCTTCTCCATTTCAGGTTCCCTTCACAGGATACCCCATACCTCCTGTGTTGTTCAGAGGGGATTTGTGGGCCCCCGTTGCTCTCCAGCTGCCATTCTCTTCTCATTGGCTCCAGATGAAGATAGTCTTCCCTAAGCTAAATTTAACCTTTGAATGCAGTCACCAAAGTGGTTTGGGTTTTTTTGGTTTTTTTGTTTGTTTTTTTTTTTCTTCACACTTCCCTGGCTTGCTGGAGCTGTTTCCTGGGGTTCTGGTGTCATGCACAGTATTTACTGTACATGCTCAGCTAGCTCTGTAAATAGTATTCATAATTTTGAATTACTTTTTATAAAATGAGGGATCACAGGACAGCAATGTCCTATCTGACATCAAATCACCCTATATTTTTGTACCAAATTAAAGACATCTGTTGCACAAATACTTGATTTTAAAACTTGCCACCTGACTTTGTGGCTACGAAATAACCTTGAAATCATTCCAGACGTTGGTTATTTTGAAGGAACCTTGTGTCAACAGCTATAGAAACATAAATGGGAGCTGCAGACACCATGCTGGAATCCCCAAATGCTGTTCTTCAAGCTGTGGTGGGTTTTCAGTGTTTTTATTTCACTGCACAAGCTGTCTGTACTGCTGTGTGGTTTGCCTGCCGTAACACTGGGATAGCTTTTGATTTGTTATTAGTGTGTTCTGGTTTATTATCCTTTTTCTAGAGTGTGACACTGCTTTGGTGTTTGTTTATCACAGCTGGAAGAGGGCAGGAAGGGGGAAATCCTGAGCATGCCACAGAAAGTTTGTTCTTCTTCCAGGGATTGTACTGGGAGCTCCTGAGTGCCAGGATATTGGACAGAGTGCCTTTTGTAGTCTGCAGAGAAGAATGTTCTATTGATTGATAAATTCCAGTTGGGCTGCTTTTTTGGGGGGATTTAGTCATGTGCAACAAAGGCAGGAAGAATGTGAATTTTCTGTTTAGAAATTATATTGTTTTCTAAGGTGAAAACTCACAGACAATAGGGTGTTAGAGTGGTGTGAAGAAGGGGAATGTCTGTAGTTCATGGTTGTCATTAGCCATTTGGTGGGGATGGAGGGATTTGTTATGAAAAGTTCATTATATGGTTGAGACAGTAGTAGGTTGGTTGCAAAGATTTCAATCCTCATTTTGTGCATTTATCCAGATCAGATTAGTGCTTCTGGGTAAAACAGTAGGACAAATATGTAAAATAATTAAGTGTCTTGGATATTTTAATGTGTTTTGTTTTTGTGTTTTTCAGTTGGCACTGAACAGTTAGCTGCCTGACAAATGAACTAGCAGTCAGTACAGTTTCCTGAGTTAATAAACTGGTAATTGAAGTTTCCAGATAATGATTGCCTCTTTTGATCTTGGTCAAGCAGTTAATAACATGTCACCTCCTAGGTGAGGACACTGTGGGATTTGGGTTTCTTTTTTTTAACACTCTCCTAAAAAAATTTGCAGAAAGTATATTTTTGTTTGATTCTAGTAGTAGCCAGGGGGGCTGATTTTGCAGTCCAGCTTGGATTTATGTTCATGTTTAGGGAACAGTGTGAGTCGAATTGTCAGGCAGGCAGTAAAAGGAAGGAATAGTGGAAATCTGGATTGATTGTTATCAGACTTGGAGGTTTGGAAAGAGATCCAGAGACCCCAAACCAGACAGAACTGGAATTATTTGCACACTTGGAGATGAATATGAAATAGGGAGGAAATGTGAGCAAGTGGAAGTACTGTGGGTGGAGGCTGATGTGGCTGGATGGCAGAAAAGGGATTTTAGCAGCCAGAGTTTTCATTGAAAGAGGTGGTTTCACTGAGCAAGAAGCTGCATCAGGAGAAGAGTGTGGTGCTCTGGGTGAGGATAATTAGTTCTCAGAAAGCTGACAAAGCCAGAACTCAAGTTGACAGTGCATCTGATTCAGGAGCTGTTGCCTGTTGTCCTCAGTAAGGTGATTCTTACTCCAGGAGCTTCTACATGCTTGGTTAAAAAGTCATGTGTGCATGTGTACCAAGCCTGGGGTTTGTCTCATCAGGGTGCTTGGATACACCTTGCAGATGTCAGTGAACCCCAAATAAATTAAATGCTTCTTTCCTGGGAAGAAAATGGATTCCAAACACTGAGATCATTTGGAGTAGGGCTTGTTAATCTGTGGGGGAATGCACAGATATTTCAGCTTCCAAATCTTAAAAATTTAAATGAACTCCAAAATGTCAATCTAGTTAATTACCTCAAGGAATAATTGCTTTGTTCTCTAACCAAAGGAAGGACAACTCGTGTTAGGATCATGCATGTGAATTTTAGCAGTCTTGAGATAGTAAGCCAGGCTTAACTTGAATACTTCTGTGATAAATGTCCCTTGTCTCAAACTGTAGGTAGTTTTCCTTTTGAAACTTGAGAAGGTTGTTTCAATCCTCATACTTCCCAACCTGGAGGCCATTATTCTGGGAGACCACTGGCTCTGCAAGCCTTTGCTCTGCCCTCTGTCAGATGCCCAGACCTGACACAAAGCTTCCAGTTACAAAACTAGGAAAAAGACTTCTGGATGGTAGTAAGTGAGGCCCTGCAATAGGATGCCTGGGATGGGTAAAGAATTTCCAAGTTTGGATGCCTCTGAGAGCAAGCTGGTGAGAGGATCAGCTGTGTGATTGTAGCTGATTCTGATTTAGGACTTGGAAGGACTAGATGCAACTAGATGAACCTGAGCAATTTGTTCCTCCAAAAGAACACTTTTTCTTCCTAATGCTGCTCTGCTGCTCCTTCCTGACCTTTGAATATCTGTAGGTGAGGGGGTATGGGAGGAAATAGGCTTTTTATATAGGCCTCAGGAATGCAGTGTAACCAGCAAGCACACATCTGTCTGAGAAATCCCTGTCTCATCCTCTTCTCTGTCTTGGCTTGTAGGGTTACCAACATACCAAGAGTAAATCAGTGATCAAAGTACTGCTATTGATTCAGCATTACTAATTGCTCACATTTTATGTTAAGCTAATACATGTTTGTTTTGTTTTGTTTTGTATTTTTTTAATGGTTATGCAGCCTTGATTTTAGTTCCTGAAAACTGTTAAATTAGGAGAGACTTCTCATGCTGACGAAGCTTTTAGCAGTCTACTAATATTGATGGTGCTGTTAGGAATATGCTGGTTTGTGGTGGGATGTACCCAGTGAGGGAGATGACCAGTGTGGGGAAACACACCAAGAGGCTTTTCACTGCCTTCACATTCAGGTGAAGAGGTTGTCAAAAAAGAACTAAGTTTGAATGTTCCACAAATAAAGTTCATATTAAGTTCAGAAGCACTTGGAGGAAAGGTGCCATGAGAACTGCTGGGGCAGAATTAGCAGGGATTTCCTAAACTGCACCCAGATGGGTTTCAGACCCAGGTGTGGAACAAATAAGTTGGTGATAAACAGGGCAGGAACTGAAACTAAGGAGAGATCTGACTTGGATGACTTAAAATGATGAAACTGCAGGAAATGCCACACCTGTCCACCTGAAGCTGAGAGACAAGCCAGACCTGTTCTGAAAGATGAACAAAGAACCTATCTTGAAAAATCAAGGAAAAGGGGAAAACAACTCGCCTCCCCCTGAAAAAAATCCTTCAAACCCTCACTCCAGAATTCCTGAACAAAAAACAATAAAACACAACCCCACCTGGTTCAAAGTGCAGTTGAAGCTAATTTCTATATATGCTGTCTCTTTAAAGAAGTCATTTAAAATAAGGGTTGGGATTTGCTTGCTTGCTTCTGCTTTTACCTAGTTTGAAGCCTGTGTTAATTCTCTTCTCCACACCCAGGGAGTTCTCACGGAAACTGGGTCCTGTTCATCAGTTCCCTGCAAGGAGGCTGAGTGCCAGATGCTAGGAGAGTACCTCAGCTTCCAGATCTGTGCAGGGAGGTTGATGATAACCAGGATAAACATATCTCTAATGCACAGTAATGAAATATTTTCAAGTGCTCTTGAATTATTTAATGTAAAGTGCTGAGGCAGGATGGAATTATGTTTCACTGCCCTTTTTTTCTTTTTCTTTGAGGTCCAGTGAAATGTGAAAATTTACTAATGAAACATGAAACTTGCTCTGTTACCAGAGTGACAGAAATGGGAACCAAGGTTGTTAAGTACAGAGACTTTGTAATTCTTTCAATTTTCATTTATAAAAGGAGAGTGAGGAGAGGTATTGTCTGTAATTCATGAAATGTGAGGCTTCCTATCTTTCTCTTTGGAACTGCTTTCCTCATCATTATTTCACACTCTAATGAAGACAGTATCCCTTTCCCTGAAGGGAGCACCATATAGCAACTGCCAAAATAACCCAGGGATTTTGCCTTTTGCAGCTCTGTTAAATAATGTGTCCACACTAGAAATGGTTCCACTCCTGTGGCCAGAAGTGGCAAGGACACAGAGGTTGGTTTGCTGGCTGTGTTCTGCTCTCTTTCAGCTTCTCAAAGCAGCTTGCAGTTTGGAAACCTTCTTCTAGTTTGCCTGCTCCTTCCCTGATAAGAAAAAATTAATAGTTAAAGGAGAGGAAGGTTCAGAGCATTTGCTTCCAATTAACAGGGATCCTAAAGGATACTGTGGGGGAGCTTTCTGTAATTAAGGGAGAAAGTGGTACATGAACCACTACAGATTTTCAGTACAGATTTGAAGGAAAACTAAACAGTTTGAGGCTAGCTTTCTCCTTGCTTGACTGAGTTTACAAGGCAGAAAAGCCAAGTGGTGCTCAATTAAAAATGATCCTATTTTTTTTCTTTTGCAGGAAGAATGGAGGGTTTTTTGTAACGATCTTTAGGGAAAACATGAGGAAAGCTTCATAGGAAAGGAGAAGCAGAATTTTGAGATTGACACTGATGGAGATGGATTGCTTCTTGTATGAAATGAGGTAGAAAGTAGAGTGATGGAGACAGAATGATCTTGTAAGAAAATAAAGGCTAGATTTTTTTTACTTAGACTGAGGACCCTGCATGCAGAATTATGTTCCTGTTCTTGTAGGAAGGCACAAAGAAAGTTAAAAAACTCTACAGAGTTTTGAGTATCTTTTGAGTATCTGACACAAAGAAGGGGAAATTAATCCCTAAGCTCACCAGCCTTCCTGGAATATGTGAGAAGAAAGAAAGGAATCCAGAAAGGTGGATATGATTTCAGAGGAGCAGGTCTTAGGATTTTCTCATGTAATCCATGTACCTTACAGATACCTGTGTGTTGCTTGATCAGCATGAGTTAAAGGTTTGCTGTTTCTTTTCAGGTAACTTGAATAACGTTTTGAAAATACAGAACTGAATTATCTTTTTGTTTTCTTACTAGAGCATCTTCAACCAGTTCCAGTGTAGCAGTGAGAAGGTCCTACCTTCTGATGCCCTCAGAACTGCCCTGGCAAAGACCTTTCAGGATGAGCAACGCTTCCAGCTGGGCATCATGGATGATGCAGCTGAATGTTTTGTAAGTACAACTGAAAGATGCTTTGACAGGTGTTGATGTGAACTCCCACTACACAATCTCTTTTTTATCTTTTTTCCCCCCCCAGTTTTCCCCTCCCCAAATTCCAACAAACCTGGCATGTTGTGGCCTCAAAAAACCCACAGATAGATCCAGTGGGGAGCCAGTATTTGATCTGAGAGTCATTGCTAATGATTTTGAACTGGAAGCATCAATGTTATCTACTTTTTCAGTTACTTTTGCCCATTTTAATCATTGCTGTCTCAAGTGTGTCCTGAATACAATTTGTAAAATAAAAAATTGGCCTCTAAAATGATCCAGGATTCACCTCAAAAGAGTGAAGGCACATTTTATTTGCCAGTTATTAGCTGTTGTAGTTCTTCTCTTAAACTTAAGTGAGCTGATAATGGGTTTATAATAATCCTGTGCTTGTAAAATACTAACACAGCAAAATAGCATAGTTTAATGATCTGGCTTAAAATAGAAGTAGATGACACCAGTAAAGCCTCAAAGTGAAATCAATTACACCAGCCTACACAGGAGCCCCTGTGAGCACAGTTATGTCAAGTCTTTGTGTGCAGTCCAGCACTTGAACAGAGTTCAGTGTGTTAGTAGAACATGGGAGCTTTTGATTTTGTTTCTTCCTGGAGAAAGCTCATCTAAATAGCCCATCTGGTACTGCTGTGGGAGTCTCCACAGGCAGGTTTGTTGGGTTAACCATGCTGGCACAAGGCCAGTTTAAATGCCTACAAGTTCTCTTTTGAGGTTAAGCATTAAGACAGAGATAATTCCATAGCTTTTCACTTGGTTAACCTTTTCAGCCCTGAAGGCTGAGATTTTGTATAAATGGCAGAAGACTCTGAAGTTCAAGGGAAATTGTACTAAGAGAGAAAAGCTGTTTTATCTAATAATTAATCTCCACCTGCTTATTGCAGGTCTATAAACCATCCAGGCAGCTCTCAATGATAATGAAAAGTTTGCTGCTGGAAGGGGTGTTGGTGGACTTCTGGCACCCCCAGGTTAATGATGCCAAGAGTTGGAGGAGAGGTCTTTGGACCAGAACACCTGGGAGCTTGGAAAGAGATGCAAGATAAAATCTAGAAAGTGTTCAGTCGATGGAAACTGGCCCATGCAAAATCTAGTCTGCCTCTTCATTTATTAGTCACCCTCTTTTTTTTTTTTTTTTTTTTTTTTTTTTTAATAGGATGTGGATTATTTGCCATATGAAAAATCCTTGTGGAATATCAGAATTGATTCAAGTTACTTGGTGTTAATGAGTAGTGGCAACCCAGGGATTTTAAAACTGCAGCACTGCTTTGCCTGTTACGTTTGGTCAAATCCATTGATGGTTGAGAGTTGAACAGGATAATCAGTAACAGAATCTTTAGCTGTTCTAGTAAACTACTTATTTTACTTACATTTGAAATGGTGTAATGCTTTTTTCTTTCTCACCTTTTCTTTTCTCTTTGGCTAGGAAAACCTGTTAATGCGAATTCACTTCCACATTGCAGATGAGACCAAGGAAGATATTTGCACTGCACCACATTGTGTTTCCCATCAGAAGTTTGCAATGACCTTGTTTGAACAGGTGAGGTAACCACACATGCTTCAGACAAACCACCAGTTCACAAGTTTGAAATTTTCAGTCCTAAGACATACATTGCCATGGTAAAAAAGATACAAGCAGAAGTGTTGCTGTGGAAATACCTGTTTAATCTTGCCAGTGTATTACTTTTTCTTTCTCTTCAGTGTGTTTGTACCAGCTGTGGTGCCACCTCTGATCCATTGCCTTTCATCCAGATGGTACATTATATTTCCACAACCTCACTCTGGTGAGTTGATATTTTTACAATGAAGAGGAACTTCTTTTTTCTTATACTAGTACTGCAGTTTGATGTATGCCTTCACAAGATCAAATGTCCAGAACGTGGTTTATTCAAAGTTAGTGGAGATTTGATAATTATGATAAAGTGAGTATTTAATAGAGAGTATCAGTTTAGGCATGATTCTGTGTGTTTAGTTGTTTATGATTCTAAAGCTGACAACTGTAGTGGCAAGGAATGTGCACTGTTTGAAAGACTTACATATGTGAAGCAGGTGAGTTAAGGAGCAAGATAAGAAAAAAATAAATTCTTCTGGAAAGAGCCTTTGGACTTTTCACTCCATCCCCCTTTTCAAAGCAGGGCTGACTTCAAAGCTAGATCAGGCTGCTTGGGGTTTTGTGCAGCTGAGTTTTGAAAACATTCAAGGACGTAAATTCCATGACTTTTCTGGGCTGCCTTTTGTAGTGCTTAACTACTTGGTGTAAAGTGGATTTTTTCCTTATTTCCAGGCAGAATTTCCCTTTCTGCATTTCTTGGCTTTTGTCTTTTTTCTCTTCACCTCTGCAGTGTATCAGTTGTTCTCTTTATGCAGTATTATCATGGAAGGTGGAGGAATTCACACTTCCTTATGATGTGGTTTTTCCATACTATGGTATTATATACCATATATATTGGTAATATATACCAATATATATAATATATATATATTATGTATTTGAAGCTTCTTAACTTTGAATAAAATTTAAATGAAATGCGTAGTTTCTAATGCAGGATTGTGGTGCTTGTAACAATTAATGACCTTGTGTTTTCCCTGCTTTCTCTGTACTGAAGCAATCAAGCTATTTGTATGCTGGAGAGACGAGAGAAACCCACTCCAGATATGTTTGGGGAGCTGCTACAGAATGCCAGCACCATGGGAGACCTGAGGAACTGTCCAGTTGGTATCCTTAGTTTTCCTTTTGGGGAAGGCTGGGCAAGCACACAAGAGGTTTAATAGGTTACGCTGATGTTTAGCTCATCATAATGATAAAAAGAATAGATAATAGGGTTTTCTTTGAGTTTGAATTCAATATCCATCAGTTATTCAATGAAGGAAGGGAAAAACTGTTGATGGTTGAGTGCTTCTTTGTCTAGACACAAGTAGTGACACCAGGAATTGGCATAGTGTTTGGTTGGAAACTAGAAATGAGTATTTCAGAGAGTTAGAAACCACAAAAAAAGCATTTCCAATTTATTCCCCTTTATCACCTGACATTCACAGGGAGTGGCCAAGCAATCCCTTCCTGTTCAAGCCTGTGGCTTGATTTCTAAAGCAAGAGTTTGATATCTTCTTCTACCTTTTAATTTGAGTATGTTCAGATCCAGGGCTCTAGATAAGTGTGCAAGCAGGGATAGCATCAAACTTTTTTTGCATGTTGGTTAATAGGTAGGGCAGGAGACAGCTGCATAGTTGCTGCTTCATGTGATGCCACTGTGAGGTGCCTCACCAGTCCCCAGTAGAGCAATACAGGCTCTGACAGGAATATCTTGTATGCCTGAGCCCTGGGGACAGTGTATTTCCATTTTATCCTCCTCACTTTCTCTGCCTTATAAATCTGAAACAGAAGGTTGCTGGGAGTCCAGCTATTTAATAACCAAATAATGGGAAAATTAATAAAAAGAGATTTGTTTTTCAGGGTAAATTGTTATTGAACTGTGCCATAATCAGTTGGATAAAATTGTTTGGCAGCCCTTTCTTTTTCTAGTGGTGGAATTTTTCTGTTGAGGCTTAGCTAAGGGTAGCCCAAGAGTCATGCCAGGGAAGCTTTTTAGCAGGATGCCATATTCCTCTTGTCTTGCAGAAAATGCTGCTGAAACAAAGAAAACAATTTGTGGGTAAGACAGGCTGTGAGGTAATCCACAGGAATGCTTGTACTTGGAATAACCCTTACAAACTATGTGTTAATAGAGTAATTTTTAATATTAAAACTTCATATCTACATTTAAAAATTACAGTCTTGAATCTGTAAAAAAACCCAAACATCTGTCTTCATTGCTTTGGTGTTAAGCCTGTTTCTTTCTGGGTTTTGAGTTTTTCATTTTTGTCTCTCGTTGATAAATGGGACTGGAATTCTGGTTTATTTTCTGTATTGCTGTGGGGAAGAAATGCTTGAAACACTTTATGATCTCATCTCTGGCTGTAGAGAAATTATTGTAACAGGCTGTGAAACTAGTCTCTGTAGAGATGAGAGACTGTTCTCAATATGAAAATGTTTTTTTCTGGAATCTTGCAGAGGTACCTTTGTCACCTGCCACAGAGGGAAAGCAAGTGTTGCAAAGGGAGAGAAGAAAGTTATTGTTTGCTAAAATGACAGTCATAGTCTCTTAATTCAGATAGGAATTTTTTTTTTTCATGTTGCTTTAAAGATGCCCACAGCTCCAACAGGTTACAGATTGGAAGGACCACAGAGAAATCTCTTGGCTTCCCAAGCAAGCTGGGGCTAGAGGGTGAGGGGACACTGGCCAGTCAGTAAGAACTGGTGGTTATTTAGAAAATGAAAACTGGTAGGGGAAGGGCAGCAGGAAATGAAAAATGCAGAACTGCTGTTGGTTAGTAAAGGAACTTTTATTCTCCTGAGCTTCCAGCTGCTGCTCCCGTGTGTCTATAAACACTGACCTAACTGTCCTGCCCAAGATGAAATGCTTGACATACCTTGTAGACCACCCACCCAATTTTAACAGCAAAGCAGCACCTTGGGGGGGGGGCTGTTCTGACACTATCATAGAAAACTTCAGTCTCTGAGTATAATTTTTAATCTGAGATTTTGACCAAAAGAAAGTGAGCTTTCCCTCTAATTCCTAAATGTTTTTGGAGCCTTTCATGTATGTATGCTTAAATTAGCCTATTTCTGCACTATACCTTTAATCATCATCATCAGTACTATGGGGAGGAATTAGCAGTGCTCACTTTAAAGCTTGTTGAGTCCCAGATAGCACTGATATAACACTCCTCATCTGAGACATAAAAAGCTCATCTCTTGACTCTGAGCATATTATACCTGCTGTGTCTCACCGCCACCTCTTTGGAAGCTGTACTTTTGAAACTTGTACCTGTGAGTGCCTTGCATAATATTACAAAGAGAAAAGTGTTTTCATATTAACTGTTTTGTTTTTATTTAAATCCTCAGAGTAACTGTGGGGAGAAGATCCGTATCCGTCGTGTGCTGATGAACTCCCCACAGATCATCACCATCGGCTTGGTCTGGGACTCAGATCACTCTGACCTGGCTGAGGATGTGATTCACAGTCTGGGCACTTGCCTTAAGCTGGGAGATGTGAGTATTTTGTAATTTGACATGCCACCTACACAGTCTTTATCACATTTGTCTGTAGTAGTGGATTTAGGAAAATAAAAGTCACCACCTTTACCTTTTTGATGTCCATAAATAGAGGGCAGGTCCAAAGATCTGAATGCTTCACATGGCCCATCAAAGCAGTAGTTCAATTGCATATCCTCAAATTTCTGAAATTACCCCAGAAAAACAAAGTTTGTCTGAATCAAATTATTTTCAAGATTTGTCTTATTTCTGTTAAAATGCGTACGTACTCTTTTCATTTTGAAGAACAGAAGTTTATTTCTGTTTCTTTTAAAGACAAAATGTAACTATGGGTTGTTTGGGGATCTTATTTAAACCTTCCCTCTCTTAACTGAAGTGTGTGGTCATAACACTTAAGAGTTATTTATCACTGAATGGAGTCTCTGGTGATGCCAGGGTTGATGTATTACATTAAAATAAATATATGGAAAAACACACATGAAAAAAATGAATTGGCCAGTGCATAGTGTACCAAAATTAGTGTGAGGTAATGGAAATGTGGTTATGAAACAGTGTGGTTCTGGCATCATAAAGTAGTAATGCACTAAAAGGAGTCCTGTGTGTTTTTAAATAAAACATGGTCAATTAAATAATCAGAAAGCAATTTTTTTTTTCTGTGCGTGGCATTCTTTTGACCTACAAACGTCTTCAGTTCATCTTTTATGTGGTGAAGTCATATATTTTTGTTGCTTAAGTCAGAACAAGTGCCAGCTGCAGACTGTCAGAACCACTTTGTTTCTACAAAGTAAAGAGAAATGAATGTTTTAAACAGCGTTTGATATAATCAGCAAGCATGACACAGAATACAAATTTTCAGAATAGAATCACACTTCAAATTCAGAAAAGGTGTTATATCATTGTTGAAAGTATCTTCCACCAGTACAGCCACCATCTCCAAGACTGACTTAATTCTTGAGCGTCTGGTGAGTTGATAGGAGTCTGTTCCTGATCTGTGTCACTGTTTGCTTAAACATGGGTTAATTAACTTAGTATTTATTGCTTTGTTTTCTCTACTTTGTCAAGTAAAGCCCTGACACCTCTCCAGACTACTCTGAAGTCTTCAAACATGAAGCAGTATGTAAAATTCTAGGCATTTCATTAATTTCTCCTTTCATTTTTCTTACCTCCCTTCCTGAAGCTCTTCTTCAGAGTAACTGATGACAGAGCAAAGCACTCAGAGCTGTATTTGGTGGGAATGATCTGTTACTATGGCAAACACTACTCTACCTTCTTTTTCCAAACTAAAATCCGCAAGTGGATGTACTTTGATGATGCTCATGTCAAAGAGGTGAGAAAATAATGTTTATAAGAACAATCTGTTAGAAATGTGTGTGGTTTTTTGAGAAGTTTTGGTTGAATCTTTTCTCAGGATCCGTAACTGTTGCTCATTTTTGAGCCATGTAAAGTGTTCTCACAAAAACACACCAGAAGCCCTGTTTCTAGTTCTGCTCTGTTGGTTGTCAGTCTTTGCTTTTATGCTATTGTTTGAAAACCTACAGTTTTCTGGTGCACACAGTTAACATACCTGTCTTTTCCTTGCAGACAAGTGGTATAGCTACTTGGTGCCTGCTTTTTGAGTTCTTTGTTGACGTGTGTAGATGCCAATATTCCCTAGTGAGTGCTGCCAACAACAGATTTTCCACTTCTGTTAGGGTTTTTTTAAATTTCCCCCCCCCCTCATTTTCTCCAAGCATGAAATCCTTGCTATTAGAGATACCAATGCTGGGATCTTGGCACGCTGTTACTACATCCCATTAGTTTGCCTGGCATTATTTCACAGCACTCTCCTTTTATTCCTTCCAGTCATGGAAGCACAAAGATGAGAGAGGAAAATTTTCTCCTGTAGTCATGCCAAGCATAGTCTCAAAGGGAAAAAAGTCTAATCCTTGCATTTGTTCAGTCACATTTCTCTGCAGCAAAATTTTGTCAAGGATAGGTACTGCTGGGCTTTAGTAGAATAATTGTGTATGGAGCAAATTTATTGGTATAGATGGTCATTGCCTTAGTGAAACCTTTATTAGTACCTAGGGAAGATTTTTGAGATGAATTTAAGTATATGAATTAACAAGTGGCCTATCAAAATGCTTGCAGAGATTCTGTAACAGCTGAAGTACTTACCCACCAGAGCAGGTAGGTTGCACTGAATTTGCTGCCCTGCTGTTGGTGTCTTCTGTTGTTCATTTTGTTTATGCTGATGGATGATGGAATTTTGTTAATATTTTTTTCTTTTGGACTGCTGCAAAGTTAGAGCGTTTCGGAGGATGAAAAGCTTCTTATGGGAAAAATCTGAAAGGAAGGGATTATTTTTGTACTCTATATTTAGGTTTTTTTTTTTTTTTCAGAAATTATCACTTGTTTATCCATATGATGGTGAATACCTGGACTTTAGCTGGGTTTGTTCCAGAGCTTTAAGTCCACTTCAGTGCTGGATACAGAAGCAGTTAAAGAATGTCAGTGGCAAGTCAAACTCTGAAAGAAGTCTGAGGAGAAAAAAAAAAGAGCTTATTATAGAAAATGATGTCAGAAACCCTTTCTTGTGCATTTTTCTAATCATCATTGTTATTTCAGATTGGTCCAAAATGGAAAGATGTTGTGACAAAGTGCATTAAGGGTCACTATCAGCCTTTGCTGCTGCTGTATGCAGATCCAAGAGGAACTCCAGTGTCAACACAAGACTTGCCCCCTCAGGTGGATTTACAGCAATATAGCAGGACTTGCTATGATAGTGAAGACTCTGGTAAGCAGTCTGGATGAGAGGCCTTACACCTTTACACTGTAATGATGCATATAAAAGGGTTTTTTTCTGTTTTGAGTGTTATTTTCTTAGCAGGGAACCATGCTGCTTCTCAGAGTGATGTAGAATTCTGAAGCCGGTGTTTCACCTTTAAACTTCTCTCTCAGTCCAAGGCTCTGTTGATTGTTTGGCCTAGTAATTGCTTCCAAAAAAGTTGGAGAAAAAAACTGAGGGGGGGGAGGGGGGAAAAAAAAGCCTAATAACTTCAGTGGCTGAGTTAATAAATCCACCTAAAGTTTTAACAGGAAGGGAATGGAACCAGAGATGCTTGAACACATCAAAATTAATGGAAGCTGCAGAATTAAACTCGGGGGAAGAGAAATATTAAGGAAATGTTGTACAAGTCCTTTGCTAGGATGGTGGAGGGATAGGGGGGGAAGAGTAAGTAGTAGCATTTAATTAAAACTAAGAAAGAGGGAGTCAGTGGAGCTTATCTTCAGCTTTGTCTTGTCTCTTGCCTGGATAAAGCAGCACAAGATACACACTGATTCGTGGGGGACTTGCCAAAGGCTCATGCCCATAGGTCATGTTTACTTCTTCATTTTTCATGCTTTTTTTTGTGTCAGAAAAGATCTACAGCTACAGATGTGTAGAATTTAACTTCTCAGAGGCCCTTCAACACATTGCTGCTTCCTGATTTTTTGTATTAATGGTTGTCCTTTGAATAGGAAAGGTGTGTCTTTATTCAAAAAGGAATAGATAAATTCTGAGATCCAAAATTGCAGTCCAGATAGGGTGAAAATAAAAATTGGGTCTAAGTTGACATCATAATAGCTTTGCAAAAGAAGATTGTTTCTATTTTTGGGTATTTGCAGAGAATATCCTGAGTCAGAGATTGGTTTATAAGCTGCCAAGAACAGCAAGGCAAGACTAAAACTGGAAATGCACCCTTCCTTCCAGGATTTTAGCCTATGTATGTGAATGTAATTCCAAGAATATTTGGTTTTCCTGGCCAATAGCTAACTTTATGCTTCCTGGTCAATGAATTGTGTAGACAGCAGACATCTGCTGTCTCCTTATGTTGACAGTCCACTACTTCCTGACTTCAGAAGTTGTCAGGCGTCCTTACACAGTGTATCAGCCACAGGACTTGCTCTTACCAAAGCTATGAAATGCCATCAGGCTGAATATTTGCTATTAAACATAAAGAACCTTCTGTAATTGCTTTTTTAATTTGTTTTTTTCTTCTTCAATTTCTCCACTGAGAAATGAGTATGAATTAATATCCTTTATACTGGGGAGTGTATCAGGTATGTAAAATGGACAACAGTCTTCAAGCTGTTCAGATTTTTAGGTGGACATACTGAAATTGTGTGAGGAGCTTGTCTTTTTTATTTTCAGGAGTTGAGGAATTACTAAACTGAACTGGAATCATGGTGCATCATCTTTTCCAGTGTCCTGCTTGTGTAGGGGATCAGTGGGATCCTTCTTGAGGAGCAGGTTGCTTTGTTTTAGATAATAAAGCTTCAGTGTAAGGTTTTACTAGATGAATAACAGATGAAACCTGTTAATTTTTATAAGTTGTGTTGTCCTTGTAACCCTTATTAATGTTTTATACTTGACTAATTTTTTAACTTTGACTTCCCCTGAAGCTGTGCATTTCATATTTTAATTACAGTTGACAGTATCAAAAATGAATGAAAAATAGTTTCAGTGTGATACTAAGGTGTACTTTCAGTTCAATGGATGTAGTTTAATTTTCTTTAGAAGGATTTGTTAAAAAAGGATTTGGTAAATTTGGAGTTATCAAAGAGAAATAAATAAGGTTTACAAAAGGAAATGACACTCTTCCCCCCTTCCAAAGGAGAGGACCTTTCCCATAAGCTTCCTTGAATCCAACTTTGTATGTTTGGTACTGTGTTTTTTCTGTTAACTTCTGTGTTGTTTCATCTGGCTGCCTTTTTTTTAGTCTCTCCTGACTTTTCTAATAGCCCAAAGGGATTGTAATGTGACATTGCTTCCTTCCCTAGGGAGAGAACCCTCCATCTCCAGTGATACCAGGACAGACTCTTCCACAGACAGCTACCCTTACAAACAGGCACACCACGAGTCTGTGGTCAGTCACTTCTCCTCTGACTCCCAGGGAACAGTCATCTACAACGTGGAGAATGATGCAGCTTCACAAAGCAGCAGGGACACAGGTAGCAGATGTCATTTTATCTGTGATCATTGTCATTAAATGTGACTGCAGTGGATTCCAGTGAAAAAATTATGTGTATATACATATAGACAGCCTCTTAGAGGATAGTGAACAGCATTTAGTATCCTAAATGGTTTTTGGTTTGTAATGAACCGTTGGCATTCACCAAAAATAAACCTTTTAAATGTCTTGTTGGCTTCTGTAGGCTTGTATCTAGCCAGACAAACATTTACAAAATGTTTTCTGTTATCTACAATCCTACTTGCTCTCTTTGTTATTTAATTCTGTAAGCTGGAGTCTGTGCAGTGCCTTTGCATGGTTTGGTAAGTGTTGTGTGTGCTGCTTATTCATCCCTGGGCAGTTACTTCATTTCAGGAGTTGAAGCTGTCTGAGCCACTTTCATCACCAGAATCTCTCATAATTGGGCACTAAGGACTTTCTGTGTAAGTGGGTGGTGGTAATATTTACTGTACCAGGGAGGGGCATAAGATCATTTCTGTGCCATGGAAGCAAGTTAAGTGAGAATCTCTGCAATAAGAAGACAGCCTGTATATATGTTACTTTGGGCAGCTGAGCAGTCTGCCTGAGCACTCTTCAGTAGAAAAGAGTTTACTAGAAGTCTTAAGGACTTTGGTCTCCTCTATTAGTCATGCCCAGTGACCCTCCTGAGTCTGTTTCTGCATACAGTAACTTCTAACATCACTTGAGGAAATTAATGCATGATTTAAGGTCAGACTTCTCATGCATCTGATGTATGACCTGCTAGGGAGTTCTGAAAAGTTACTTTATTGTGTCTTAAGGAGGCTTTCTGAGGAGACATAGGACTTGAATCAGCTTCTGTTTGTTGTGCCAGTGCTGATAGCTGTCATACCACTTTGTCCTTTTAATTGCAAAATAGTGGCTCTCTTGTGTTGAGTTGATATATGTGTATTTTGAAACATTTGAAACAATCTCAGGTACAAATTTTTTTCACATAAAAATCTGGGGAAAAAAGTTTCAAGTTGCTTTTCTTTACTACTCTGATTCTTTACCTGAGGTCCAAGTAATTGTAATACCTGGGTTTAGATAACCCAACAATGCTTTTAATGTTTTAGCAAATGCTTAACTCCCTAGGTTCCAGTCCTAGTGTGAGAAAGCAGGGAAGGTTGGAGCAGAATTCTTTGAGGCAACAAAATTGATGTTGATCTTCATAGTACGAAGAAGATAAAGTTGAAAATGTTTGTGGAATAGTTTTTATGTAATCTGCAAAAGTGGCACAGAGTTTCTTGGGTCAGGTTCCTGCCTCCAAAACTTCTGCTATGCAGAAGTCAGCAGAAAAGGGAGGGCAGGGGGATGGTTGCAAACACGTAAGCATGAAGCTCAGCATGTAACCTTTTGTTCTGTCATTTTCAGTGACTTTGTCCTTTTCTTTTTCTTTCTTCTCCTGCTGATTCTATCCTATGTTGTTCCCTTCAGCTTAGCTTGTCTCACCACCTGAATTCAGTTGCCCTCCTCTTCCCTGATTCAGCCTTAGCTATAGTCAGTCTGTTCCCTGAGCCACCTGTCTGGGCATCTCCCCTTTTTTTTTACCTACCCAAATTTTTCCCCCAAAAAACATCAGTCTGCCAACTCATAGAACTGCTTGGTCATCACATGCTGATCCGTGGGGCTATAAGGAGCCATCCACATTGAGCTGCCAACTGAATCCTTCTGGGCAAGAGCAGGATTCTTCATTTAATGACCATTTACCCACTACTCCAGCCCAGAAAATTATGGACCCTGTCCCACATCGTCCTCCGGGGAAGGACCAGCATTGGGTTGTCTGACCTCAGGCACCTGGGTGCTTCAGCATGGGGCTTGAAGAGTGGCTGCAGAAGCCCTCTCAGGCTCCTGCCAAGCTGTGCTGCTGAGACAAAATGTGCGTATTCCTGCTGCCCTGGTCATGCATCTGAGATCCCCGTGGGGAGGGAGCAGGGGGTGTTCTGTCTTAACCTGTTTGATTTCATTCTCTAATGTATTCTTAGACACGCACACAACCCCTACACAAAACACCCCTGTTTGCTTCTGAAGCCATCCCACCTCTGGAGGATGAGGGATTTAAGGGATACCTTAGTCAAGGGACACTTTTAAGCCTATGGCTGGCCCTTTCAGGCAGAAATCCTGGCTTGTTATTTTAGTGAGCCCCAAAAAATGATTGATATAAAGTGTTAGCTAATATTCTTGGAGTTGTGTTTCCTGTATTAGTGCATTGTGTTAGATTTAGTCTTGGTTTCTGAGGTTCTGAGTAAAGACAACAAAGCCTGTCTCCTTACCAGCCTGAAAGAACTCTGGGGAGAAAAAATATTTAACTAGACAAGTTGGACACTGAAGTGACCCTAAAGCCTCTTACACCTTTTAGTGCCTCCCTTTAGGACAGAAAATGATGCTGTTCTTTCAGTCCCTAAAAGATGTGTGACAGCCCATGCACTGAAGGAAAATAAAATTCTCCCATAGCACTGACTCATGCTCAGGCTCCTAAATGCTGAACATGATCTATCTTAACTGCCAACATTTCTCTTTTACTGCTTTAATTTCTTTTATATAATCTGCTTGTATCTAAAGAATTCGGCTTAAAAAAAAAATAAAAAAAATCACTCTCCATTTTGTGAGAAATGTGAGCCTTGTGTGGCTTCCTTTTTGCTATTTGGATTCCTTCCCACTCACTCATTGTAGTATCTTTGTTGCAATTGTAGTTGAAGTTAATTACTTTTCCAGCTGTGGATACACTTTTATGTGTAAAATCTGTTTTAAATGATGTGGATTTTTATGTTAATTTCCAGAGAAGGGGGAAGGCTGTGTAGTCTGGTGGCTGTTACTCACTGCTGGGTGGTAGGGTTTTTCTTTCCTGTTGTCCTATGCGAGGTGAAAGTTCATGATAAGAAGGCTAGAGAAAAGTCTTTGTAGCTTATTTACAAATTCCCTTCTTATCCTGCATCTCTCTTTGAGACTACTCACATGAGTAAAGCCACCCCTGTGCTTAATGCCTGCAGCCAAGGCATGTTTGAGATCCATAAAATAAAGCCAAGGCAACACAGACAACTTGTGATGTCAGATGCTCTGAATTCACATGTCACGTGGGGAAATGGGGAACAAATTGTGTGCAAAAGAAAATGTTATTTCTCAGACTGTCAGTAAATCTGTAGTAAGGGGATGCCATGTGTCAGGTGATGGGTGCTGCTGGTTTGTGTGTGTGCTCCTAGCTCCAGATGTGAATTAGCTGGCTCAGCCTTGGAGAGCCAACTCAGGCTTCTTCACTGAAGGTAAAGCTAACTCAGGTTATTTAGGATTTGCTCCAGGCAAAGAGGGTGCAGATGGATAGTTAGTGCTGTAATTTGTGGCTGCATGGTAACTCCCCCATGTGTTGGGAGTCCTCATTCAACAGAGTGATGTCAAGGGAGCTGTCCTCGGGAGTTTTGAGATCAGGGCTGTTTAAACTCAAAAGTATTCAGACAGCAAGAAAGCTGTGTCCTTTAGACTATTAGCAGTCAAGGCAGAGTCAGCTTTGGATGAGCTCTCATTAAGCAGAGTCCTTGGAGGGGCTGTGGTGACCTTAAAAATAGAACACCCTCCACTCCCCGACACAAAACCAAAACTTTTTGCATACAGAAACTTACCCAAACCTGCCGGTGAGCAGCTCCTAAGGAGCAGGAGAACCCCACTGCTCTTGGTGCACAAAAAGCTCCCTCCAAAGGCTCTTGTCATCTCTACTGTGTTCTTCTGTCCTTCCAGGGCACCTGACTGACAGTGAGTGCAACCAGAAGCACGTTTCCAAGAAGGGCTCCCTGGCAGAGCGCAAGAGGAGCTCCAGCCGCTCTCGGCGAAAAGGAGAGGAGGCTCAGTCATCAGGGTACCACAGTGAAGGCAAGACATGCTACTTTATTCCAAATACCAATCTCTCTTTCTGCATGTTTTTAAGATCCTCGGTGTGTACGTGCATTTCTCTCCTTGTTTCTCACACCTTTGTATGCATTCCATTCCATCTGCTGGTTTTTTCTGTGGTTTGGGGGGTGTTGGTTGGGGCTTTTATTATTTTGTTGGGTTGTTGTTTTTTAGATTAGTTGTTTACTTTTCAAAGTCTGCCTGAAGAAGCTGCAAGTAGGGCTGCTGGTTTAATCTGAAGTTATTTTTGTGGCTCTTGCTGCCTCTCTGAACTGCAGGAGAAACCTTGAAGGAGAAACAAGCCCCCAGAACTGCCCCCAAACCATCCAGCAGCACCAGCAGACTGAGGGAATTTAAAGAGACAGTGAGCAACATGATCCACAGCAGACCACAGCAGATTTCTCAAACCATCCAGACCTCCCCTCGTGGAGGGAGTAGCATGGATCAGGCAGAAACACGACCCTCAAAAAGTCTGTCTGCACACTCTAGAGACTGGGAGGTGGAGAGTACCAGCAGTGAGTCCAAATCCAGCTCATCCAGCAGGTACCGACCCACCTGGAGACCCAAAAGAGAGTCTCTGAATATAGACAGCATCTTCAGTAAAGACAAGAGGAAACATCATGGCTACACTCAGCTTAGCCCTTTCTCTGAAGAAGCAGGTAGGTGTTGGGGAAGAAAAATTGATTTCAGAATATGTGGGATTCATAATACTGTCCTATCCAGTTTTGTTGAAGTGAAGTAGGAAAGGGAAATTGTGTAATTTTGAACGTGGCATTGAGGTCAGTGGTGAGCTGTAGCCTTGAAGGCTGATTTCTGCATGGATATTCATGTTGCATGTGTGATACTTGGCTTGGTGTGCTAAATTTTGCATGTAAGGAAATAATAAGGGAAACATAACCATCTGTGCTGCTTAAATAGACACAGGGCTAGACTGCTCAGCATCTGAAAGGTCATCCCTTGGGATGGTCTTTTGTATTAGTCTGGTTTTAGTTGATTTTTTTTTTCTCTGGCTCGTTATTGTATTTTTGCACAAGTGGCTCAGACTGTGGTGCAGTGAGTGCCTGGTATCAGTGCTGAGTTTTTCTCAGGAAAAGAGCCTGGCAGGCAGCAATGATTTATCTGGGACTGTTTTAGTCCATGGCAACTCTGCAACTTGTATGTAAAGACACTGTCCTCAGCTTTGTTGGTTTTAAAGGTAGTAAAATCTGTTCTGAAACAACTTGGGGTATTTTTTGTTGCCCCAGCCCCTGCCTCCTTTTCCTCAGTCTGCAAATGACTATAGCAGAAATAATGTAACAGAAATGAAATGTGCAGTAGATCTGACAGAGTACAGTATCAAATGTAAGCTGGAAATAGAGTTGGGTATAATGTCAGATGATCTTTTAGAAATACAAACTTGTGGGAAGGAAGGGATTTTCTTTCTGGACTTGATTGTTACCTGGAGAGGAATATGGTAATTTATAGCAAAGGGAAGAGATTAAAAAACAAAGTTTTTGAATAAATTACTGCTTATTATTATAAGGAATTCTGTAAAAATATTGTGAGGTGTGGGTTTTTTTTTTTTTCCTGCCTAATACTGCTGGTTTTACACTAAATTAAAAGCAGTGCTTCGTGTTAAACGTGACTGAGAAGCCAACATATGAATAGATGATTTGCTGGTATTGAAGCTTGGATCTTCTACCAAGCTATATTCTTCTGTCTTGACAGGTAAAGAGCTTCTTGAGAATGAGGGGAAGGAACATGCTGTTCAGGAGCCAAGATCAAGCCAGTCAAATGTCAGGTCCAAACGTGGTGTGCTAGGCCGGGGCAGCCAGGCTCACGTGGTGGATCAGCATCCCCATCTCATCCAGAGGATGGAGTCTGGCTATGAGAGCAGTGAACGAAACAGCAACAGCCCAGTTAGTTTGGACATGCCCTTGTCTGAAAGCTCAAGCACCCACAGGTAGGTTTCAACAAACAGCATGTCTGGAGTGATCAAAGTCTTTTTCTTGTCGGTGTGTTGGTAGCTGACTGGCAGTGAGAGGGGAAAGAAAATGGAGTTCAGCTGAGTGAGAAATGTTGGCTGAAGTGGTGCGTTGGAAATAGTTGTGCCCTTGGTCTGGGATTTAAAAACTCACCTAAAATATCAAACTTCATGCTTGTCCTACAAATAGCTTGTAGGTATTTCTGTTAAACTGCTGCTTGACAAAAGCCTTCTACAAAATGAGAGGTTAATAGTTATGAATGGAAATCCGTAACATTTACAGTTTGAAAGGTTCATCAAAGTCTTGCAAGAAATTTGAAATATTCATATGCAAGAATAAACAGGCAGCACAATGTGTTTCTCTCCTTGGCTTTGTAAGCTTCAGGCAATCACAAACTGAGACCATTTGTGACCAGAATAATATATTTTCAGCTGCTGAGAACAGCCATCTGAACAGCCATATGTTTTTAATAGAGTTGCATTCTCCAAAGGAGGAGAATAGCATTCTTATCCTCCCTCTTGTTTAATTTGCCTATTTCACCCAAGATTTTTCTTGGACTTCTTTTTTAAAATCCAAGAAAATACTTGTGATGATTTAAAAAAAAAAAAAAAAGTAGATGTCATTTATCTCAGAGTGATTAGTAAAATGGTAAACTCTGATTACTGTCTTCTTGAAGGGATGTTCATATGAAACGAGGAGGTGGATTGGTTCCTGCCTGGAGGAACATTCCAAAGTCTCACAGTAGCAGCATCTTGGAGGTGGAGTCTTCTTCATCACTTGGGAGCTGGGCCACCAGCCCCCACACCATAGGAAATGGTAAGGTACACTTCCCTGGTAGCTATGCCTTCTGAAGGTAAATCTTATTGAAGTTCAGTGTATTCACAATGAATTTATGAGGAGAGGGAAAAGAAACATTGAGGAACGTAACACAGTGTTAGAAACCTTAAAAAATGAGGTTGCAAACAACTTTCTTGGATTATTCCTTTGGTCATGTTGCTCTGGCATCTTTTATGAGTATTGACTAGACTGATAAAGTAAAGTTATTTTTCCTCCTCTTTCCCATAACTGAGTATTCTACCATCAGTGGAAAATACTTTCCAAGCATAATTTATAATAATTTAGAAGGATTTACAAGTTGTGAAAACCAGTTCACAATGCTATACAAAACTCAGAACTGTCAGAAATGAGAATGGATGTTTACAAGATGCCTGGGCTCAGGGTGATCTTTTCTGCAGACAGGAATTCCCATCATTCTGAACAACTACTTTGTTCTTCCTGAGCATGTCTGGGGAAGGGAAAAGAGGGAGGCACTTTTGGAATACAGGACATAGTTGAAGGCAACATGGTAACTGGCTGATTTCTGCTCTGTTGACTGGGATGTTGTTATGCTTTATTTTCCTCCTCTTTTCATCTACTTATGGAGTTAGATGAAACGCTTCTCACTTGGAATCCATTTTACTTACTAAAGCTAATGATCTGGCTGATCTGACATAGCATTATTTACAAATGTTAGACACAGTAAAAAGCCTCCAGCATCAGCTTAGGGTTATCTCTTCCAATGATTCTCTCTGTTGTGTTTGCTCTTTCTTGGGTCACTGAATCCAGGGATGGGCTGTGCTGCAGGGCAGCTTGAAGCAATACTGCAGCATTTCTGCCAGTCACTGACACAGAGAAGGCAATTGGAAACTAAATGACTTGGGCAGGCTTTTAGAAGTAAAATTTAACAAGGCAGAAGTTATGATCTGAAATCCTGTGGCCTTTGCTTGGTCAGTCTGTTATTTTCTAATGTTAATTATGTTGTTCCTTAATATTTCTTTGTCTTTCAAGGCATACTTTGAGATTTTGCTATCAAAAAAGCTTTGTTTTCTTTTCTTTTGGAAGGTGGGGAGATGTTTGTCCCTTTAAAGAGTGAACTGGATGAGTTGCAGGAGGAGGTGGCAAGGAGAGCACACGAACAAGAGCTACGCAGGAAAAGAGAAAAGGAAATGGAGGCAGCAATGGGCTTTAATCCCCGTCCCAGCAGGTTCATGGATCTAGATGAACTGCAGAATCAGGGTAACTTTTTGAGTGTAGTATATTTGGCAAGGCTGAAGTTTTCATATTTCTTATTGTAAATCTCTCTTTCTTTCTCCTCTGTTACAATTTTATGCCTTCAGTTACTGAGAGACTATCAATTTCAAACTATAGGATGTGAAAAAAAAGTCTGGTGTTTTGACCAAATTTCTACTCAAGTGACACAACAAGTAATGCAGGGATGTTTTTAATATATTTGCACCTTTCCTTTTTTATTGTGGTAGACACCATTACTAATGCTGATATCTAGGTTTAGTTACAAGCTTTCAAATGACATCTTGGAACATGCAGGACTCTTGGTACCAGTCAGACACCTCTGGTCCATCCTCAGCATAGGGTGTTCATTTAGGCCACAGTTTTATTTCTGATTGTTTCTGGTAGCATCACTTTCCTAAGTAATTTTGCTTGTTCCTGCACTTGTACTTTCCACTTTTTCTTCCTGCCCAGTTGTGCAGCCACACCACAAGGCATGAGAACAAGAACTGTTAAGCTGTATCTACTTGGAAAGCTGAGCTGGGTTTAGATTTATTTATGTATTTGTTTTTAAGGAAAAAGAATTGAAAAAAAGTATTTAACAAGTCAGATGCTAAGTCTGTCTTTTCCCTGACTCCTCACAGTTCTGTCAGGGGATGGCAGCAGAAGAGGTTTATTTGGAAGGCTGGAGCTGCAGCAGAGGGAACTTGATGACAGGATTCACATGTAGCACCTTTGTTTTATCCCTAAATCTCCCTCAGCCAGGAGGGGCAGTCAGAGAGAAGGTGGGATGGAGTGTACTGACCCAGTCCAAGAGTGAAGCCTGAAGCCAGGCAGAGCACGGAGCTGGAGGTTGCTGGTGGGTCAGAAGAGGCAGTGAAGCTGTAGTGAACACCAAGGCTCTGCTCCCACAAGTGCAAAGCCCCTGTTGGCCTCCTCTGTTGCCAGGCCTCCTGGTACCCCCATGCTGCTTGCTCAAACCTCTTGTAGCTAAGAGTTGAGGGGCTGCTTTTTGCAGTTATCCTTCATAGTCCTGCTGTGACCTACCAGTCACCAGGTGAAAAATTCCAATAAATATATTCTTTAGTCAGTCTTACGTTTACTTTTGTAACCTAAAAGCCAATGATGTAAAAAGTGAAAAGTAAATCTCTGATGTTCAGCATGGGGATGTTGTCTTCTCTGCTCCTCCTGCCTAGGAGAAAATAGCATGTGCTGCAAGATGTTACCCCTCTTTGATCTCTTGCTATATTATTGGCAGAAGCAAAAAAGATTTTGCTTTTCCATGTTAAGAATAAAGTAAATTAGGATAATGCTTAATCAAAAAAAGGCTTCCCATAGAATATTTGAGGAGTTCATAGGAAAGTTTCTGGCTTTCCTTTTAAGTCTTTCCCCCCAGTCAGAGATGTAACAGATTAGCATTACCAGACTGGATTGCTCCATGCATGCAAAGAAAGCTACATCTTGGCCTTGATTATTTCAAGCCTTGATTTTGAAACTGACTGTGCTGCTTGATTAACTCACTGCTCTAACAACTCTCACTTCTCTCTGCAGTACTTGCTTCTCATGTGAGTTCTTTGGGGTTTTATGGTAGGAGAGGGTTTGTGTTTGCATCCAATGCACGAGGGGGTGGGGGAGCACCACACACTGTAGAATATGCTGCACAAGTTGGAGAAGACAAAATTTATTGTTGGCCAAGAAAGATACTCATATTCTCTACAGGACAGAAACAATCTGTTAAAAAAAAACCCAAACAACCCCACCCCTAAACAAGACAAAAAGTCAAGTTTTTTCTGCTTTCCCCAGCCTCATTTGGATATGTACCTTTTGGTGCATCACTTGTATAGTGTCTGATAGGTGACACCAGATTGTTTGAACATTTTCTCCCCTCAGAACTGGATGTTCTGATGCCTGAGCAGTGTTTCATCTTTCTGTTTTGTGTCCATGGATGATAGATCTTCCTTTTCTCCAACACTGTTCTCTAAACTGTTGCAAAAAGAATTAGGGACGGTTGCCCAGGTCTTCTCAGCTTCTTACACCTGTTTTTTTCCTCCTAAATCTGCAAGACCTTTGGGTTTTCATATTCCATATGTCTCTTTCAACAGCTGAATGCATGCACTGAACACAGCTGTACAAGTATTTCATGAGGGTGTTTACTCTGGTGCTCAAGTCTGAGTTTTGTTCCACAGCCATCTTGGTTGTTTCAGTTTGTTCCCATTTTTATGGAAGTAATTGGATATTTGGAGACTCAGCTTGTTTTTGGCAGGGAATTTAAAGAATAAGAAAAGCCCTGACCTGCTATATTTCTTCTAATATACTTTGGTTTAAATTTGATTCTAAATGTAGATTAATTCCTACTTGACAGAAGTCATCTGAACTGACTCTGTGATATGTCTGTACCATCTGATTTAGACTGTTGAAAATAATATAAACCAGTACAACTCTCTCAAGGAAACCAAATTTGGGAAGGTTAGGAGGTGGTGTGGTCTGGGATATCTGCAGCCTCCACGAGACTGTATGTGGAAGAATTTGGCAGTCACGAATGGATTTGAGGGTAAGTGAGGGTACTGCAATGACTGAAACCAAAATGAAGGGTGCTGCCCATTGCAGGGAGGAGTGATGGCTTTGAGAAGTCGATGCAGGAGGCAGACTCAGTCTTTGAAGAGTCACTGAATCAGGAGCAGAAGGGGGATTGTGCTGCAGCTTTGGCTCTCTGTAACGAAGCTATATGTAAGTAACTCTAACCGCCTGAGCTATTGCGCTTCTGACAGGTTACTAATGTCCCAGAAGAAAAGTCTGAAACATCAAATCCTGTTAAAGGGTCAGGTCGTAATATGGGGATCCAGGTGGTAGGCAAGTTCAGGGAGACAGAGTCCCTTTTGGGGTTTTCAGTCCTGTTCCTCCTCATCTGTTTTTTGCATGTTCGCATCCATTTGTGTTGTCCTCTCCAGCGCTACGGCAGCAATAGCCCTGGGGTGCTGGTGTCCCCTTCCTGATGGTGCTAAATGGTTGTGTTTCAGCAAGCACCTAGTAGGTAACTCCCCCTGCCACACTCAGTCCTCACTTAATGATTTTTTTTTTTCCCCCCATCCTCAAGCCAAATTTCAAAGGGCTTTAAGAAGCTCCCCTGTAGCCCATGCTTGAGTCCTGGATAAAGAGAAATGACCTATGCTGTACCTGACTTCCATGCAGAAAAAAAAGCATTAGGACATTAAAGAGCTTAAATGCATCATGACCTTTGAGAATGTGTGCTGTGTGATTTTGTTTTATTTTCAGTCTTTTTTTCCTTTATGACTGGCTGGCTGTCTCACCCCCGTTGCCCTCAGTCCCGTGTTGTATGGCTGGAGGCAGAGGGGGTAGCTCTGTGCATTTGCATTTAGAAATTGGCTTTTAAGGACTGCAGAATAAAAGGGTGCAGCATATGGCTGTTCTGGTAGCTCTTTTAGCTTCTTCCATTCCAGCAAGGAACCTCGAATCCCAGCAGGGTATTCCTGCACATCAAAGGGAGTCCCAGGTTTGGAGGATGCAGAAGGAGGGTAAATGACAGAATGAAGCTTTAGTATGGTAGGGCTGGAAACAGCCTGTGTGAAGGGGATGAGATGTTGGGCTAAAACATAGATAATTTGATTTCATTTTTTACTTTATTTTGGTTTGGTTTCAATTAACATGTTTGGACACCTGGCTAAGCTGAATGTGCATTAATGGAAACAATAGCATCCTTGTGAACTCTTTTGTGGCAGTATTTGCATGGTCCATGTTTTACTTTCTTGCTGCATCTTTTTTTTATTTTGTGTTTTTCTTTTTCAATTTTATTCTTTTTTTTTTTCCCTGTTTGTTTTTTTTTTTCTGCTATGTTTTTTTTTTGTTTGGTTGTTTGGTTTTTTTTTTCTTTTTCTTTTGCATTTTAGCTAAACTAAGACTTGCCATGCATGATGCCAGCGCTAGCACTCACAGCAGAGCCATAGTCGATAAGAAGCTGCAAATCAGTATCCGAAAAGCCCGGAGCCTCCAGGATCGCATGCAGCACCAGCAACCATCGCAGCCGCTGCCGCCGCCAACCTCCCACCCACCACAGGGCGGCACCATGGCCCAGGCTACAAGGTAGTCCCAGTCTATCACCTAGACCCAGATCTGAGCTGCATTGCTCAGCAGTACAGTCTGGAAAGAAATAACCAACTATAAATATTCCCCTGGCTAGTCCAAACCCTGCAGTGTTTCTCCCTCTTCCTTTTTTCTTTAGGTGAAATCCTATTATAAGATGCTCAAATAGCCACCCCACCCCCCTATTTTGTTGTTTGGTTTTTTTTATTTAACCCTTCAAGCCTTCTGTAGAATAGTTCAACATGCACGTGTTCAACATGTGATCTGTGACAGAGAATTGTAGCAGTCAGTGCCTGGCAGCATTGATCTTTTTGTGCATCCAGAATACAGTAGACAATGAACTGGCTAGGAAGGCAGGGGGTGTGTTAGGATGAAATGTGGAAATGTTTGTAACAGGGAGCAACCTCAGGACTCAGTCAGCAAAAGAATGTGCTGCAGTAAAAATCTTGCTGCAATTACTTTTGTGTTGGGAACAGCAGCCAGAGTGTTTTAGTGCTCTGGAGTTTTAAAAAGTGTCAAGAACACTGATCCTTTCTTTCTAGTCCACTTCTCTAGTGGTACACTGAGTACAACTCTTGCATCCAGACCCTGATCCCATCTCCTTGACCACTCTCCCTGACACTGTATCATTCTTCATTTTCTTTCTGTGCCTCCCCAGCATTGTGTAGCCTGGCTTAGCAGCCTCTCCAGTGTCTCTTCGTGATTCTTTCTCCCATACTGACTTTAGCATAATTAACTCCCTGCTGTAACTGATCCTTCCTTCCTACCCTCTTCAGCATGCAGCTCAATCTTTCCTTCTTCCCATGCCATTCCCTCCTAGCACTAGACCATCCCTATCTGGTTTCTAGGCTGTTTCTTGAACTGTTATTTTTCTTCCCTTTCTTACATGTTTTATTATCAGGGGCTTAGATGAGATCCCAGATGAGGATTCTTTTTTTCTTTCCTGTTTCTAAAATGCCATGTACAGCTATACACTAGAACTCAGTTAATCTCCACACCTGCCAGGCTGTGGTTCATAATGTTCTTTTCTTTTCCTGCAGTAGCTGAATTACATGTAATGAGGGCTGATCCTTTTGTCAGTCAGGGCCATTATATTCCCTTCTACAGGAGAAATGCAGAGCCACAATTACACATTTTGGCAGATTCTAAGAAAATGGAAGAAAGGAACTTTCTAAACTGATTTTATTAATGCTGCTCACTGCTGCTCTGTGAAAAGAACATTACTTTTGCAGAGAAAGTTATAGCCAACCACACATTAATATTGCAGCCAATGAGAAGATTCTGTTGGTAGCCAGAGTTCTGTAGTCTTGCTTTGACATAAATAACCTTGTAGGCAGTGTAAAGCTTGTGATTACTCACAGATAAAGTCATTCTGCTACACTTATTAACTAGATCTTCCTGATAACTTTAATTGGAGGCACCTCAGGGAGGAAACAAAGCAATGATGTTACAAAACTGCTGCAAAGCAGTTTGTAGCCTGTTATTTTCTCACAGGCACGTGGACTTGGTACTGTTTTTTCTGTCTGCATGTTAAAATGCTAACTAAGTGCAGAAAGATACCAAGGACGTGTGTGACCCAAGGATAGAATTGTCTTGCAGTGGTACATAAAAGAATGCAAATTATTTTTTTGAGAAGTGTGCTTAGAATACACATTATTGCAAAATAATAGTTATATATTAAGCTTGAACTTCCTTTAATGTGTTGGATAAATCTCTGAAAGATCAGAATAGGTGACTGAGAGCACTTTCAGCCTGTTCCTTCCATTTGTCAAATCATTCTTCATTAAGTGGCCTGGAGAGAGGAGAGCTTATGGAAATATTGTCAGGTTATGTTCAGAACATGAATGTGTCCAAAATTATTTTTAAAAATATCTAAGATGTTAACATCTTAGATGTTGGAAACAGCTGCTTTGTTCTACATAAATTCTATTTTTACTATTCTCACAATTATCCTTAGACATGCTTAGTCTGCTGGTTAAAGTGTGTAGGGTGCTGAATAAGAATACTTCAGATAGAGCCTAACTGTAGCAAAATACTCTTCAAAATATGAAATGGATCCAGTGGATCAGTTGTAGTATGAAGCCAGGGTTAGGAGCAAAGGACTAACCTGTACATACCTACTGAATTAATGCAAAATCTTCACCAGAAGACAGTTAGCAAGGAAAAGTGTGTTAAGGTATATGTCACCTTGGCCAAGTTCTGTGCCCTAGGGATAAACCTAAGCAATGACTACTGCTAATCATTTACCCTTCTGTGTGTTTTAGTGAACAGACTGGCCCGCTCCAAGTACTGCTGAGCCAGGAGGTACCACTGGAACCCAACAAAGAAGTGGAATTTGGGTCCAGTTCTTTCTTCCACCCACCTGCTTCCTGCCATGAATTGCACTCATCATTATATCCAGAGTCTTCCTCCTTGCCCCCTTCTGAAAGCAATCCATCCAACAGGATCTCTCCAAACTTCCAGTCTGCTTCTGCTGATTTCCATGGCCAAGTTCCCTCTTTTCCCTATAGGCAAGGGTTGGCAGAGAGGTCTACAAGGACTGAGAATGATGCCCACCATGGTGTGGAATTTGCTGACACCACAGCCTCAGGGCCAAAAGACTGTAGGGAATGCTGCAGCAGCAGCAAGTTAGAAGAGGTTCCTAACATAACGCCTGTCCTCACACCTCAGTACAAATCCAAGGCTAACACAGTAAACTCTGGGTCTTTGCCTACACTGTTTCCCTGTCCACAGCCACCACAAGCAGCATCTCCTGAAAAGGACAACCAGCACAGTCCTTGTTCCAAACTTGCCAGCTCTCCAGCACGGCCCAGCACTGAGCATTCAGGGGCCTGTCGTGCAGCTTCGTCCCCTACACAGCAGTGCTCCTTGGACCCTTTGCAGAAAACAAATAAGTACTCCAGAGCAAGCAGCCAGGAGACTTTATTGCCCTCACAGGATGAATATGGCACAGCAGAAGGTTGCAAAGCTGAGGCTTTTAGTACAAAGGGACACGTTCGCTCCTTGGCAGAGCAGTTTCAGAAAATGCATGCAGTCTCCCAGAGGAAAGGTTCTCATGAAAAAGGCTGGATTGCTGCAGTGTGTCAGGAGGAGAAGTCTCCAAAGTTATCACAAAAACCTTTCATCAACTCTTCATCCTCTGGTTGCAGACAGCTAATCCATCAAAACCAAGAGAACAAAAGCCAGCCTTCTGAAACGTTACACTCAACTGTGGATATTAGGGACGGGGTAGTTTCTTTGGAGGGTTTTAGTGCCCAACATGTTTCTTCTAAGAGTATTTGTTCTCACAGTGAAGAGCTGTGTAGAAGAGGTGGACAGATTATAGCAGACCCTGCACCCTACCTGGAAAGGCACTGTCGTGATGGTGGAATGAAGCAGGTGGATGATGGAGCTGCTAGTAGCGTGGTTGCCTCTATGCCTGTGGACTGTTGGGTGGATAATGTTACTAGGTATTACAGTTCTCAGAAGGCTAAAAAGAATGCTGAATGGCTTCCTGTACCTGGGAGAAGTCCACCCTTTTCTGATCAGAGAGCAGTTGGAGATGACTTGAGCAGGATCCCAGTACATCTGCATCCGCAGTGGAATCAAGACCCAGAACAGGAGCACTCAGAACTGGAATCCCTCTATCAGACTAGTCTGCAGGCATCTCAGGCCACTAGGCCTTTCTTGGGAAGACAGGACAGTGCTAGGTATCCATTTGACCAATCAGGTAAGAATAATGCAAGCTGTTTTTGTGGGTTGACCTGCCTTATGTACTCCGACAGAGGCGAAGGGCATAAGTTTGTGCAGGGCTGCAGAAAGATTCAGGTTGTGGATTCTGAAAACACTGTTTACCTGTACAGGTAGAGAAGCAGTGTGACAGCACTGCCTGGGCAGGCTGCAGGGTGGCTGCTGAACTTGGCAAACAGAGAGCATTGTCAAAGAGTACCACAGAAACACTGATCCTATTTTCAAGTAGGTCAAGCTGCTGATTCTTCCTCTTGGAAAGTCCTGCATCACCTCTGGATTTTATTAAACTGCCTCTGTGCCTGAGGTTAATGCTCTCCACACTTATGAATTTTAACTGATTTCATTGTCTTTAAGAATTTGGTCTGTACCTGGTTGAGGGGATAACTTTCAAAAGGGTTTCCACATCTATTAGAGTTGGACTTGTGTTTTGCCAAGGACGCCCTGCTTTAAGTGTGCAGAACTGCTTGGGAAAACAGCACAGGAGTTACCAGGATCTGCACTAAGATCCTTGAAACCTTGTGGATTAGGTGGTGCCAAAGGCAAATGAAGAGATGCTGCTGGTGAGAACATTGAGCTGTTGCTGGAGATGCTCAGTTAGAGTCTGGTGACTGGAGGCTGGTTCCACTTAAGCTGATCTCATCTCCTGCCTGAGATAGGGCAACCCTAATTCTCTCCTTAGCACAAGTGAAGCAGATTTCTTTATTATCCATATCAGAGTTTCAGAGCTAGGAGTTTTCTGGTTAAATACAAAGCAGTCTGAAACTTGGTAGGTACCAAAGTGATATAGAGAGATAAGAGATATATATATATGTGTGTATATATTGTAATGCATACACCAGACAGGTTTTCCACTGCCCTGCACCTGTGGAGGTGGAGCTTCCATCATCCCTGCCAAATCAAGCCAGGCTGTAACCAGAGTGCAGCAAACTCTTGAGCAGGTTTTCTAGGAAACTCTCTTCTCTTTGTGATACATCCCACAGTGGCCATTGCCCATTTGTTCTCCTTTTAGTTCTCTTTCAGGGTTAGGCAAGATCTGACCACCCAACCTTGCAGATGTTCTCTTCTATGGGCTTGGGTCAGAAGGTCTTCTGTGCTCCTGCTTAGCTTATTACTGGCTTTGGAAGCTCTTTCTGGAAATCTAAGGGGGTAAAGCTGTGAGCTTTCAGCATTAGCTGGAACTTCAAAATTCTGTCATCAAATTTTCCATTTCTTTTGCTGACACTTTTCTTTCCTATTTTCCCCCTAGGTGTACAAGGGAGATGAGATAAGGATGTTCTTTTCAAGTGAAGTTTGTGTTTAAGATCTTTACTTCAGGCTTGTTGTGACTTTCAGATGTTTCTTCCTAAGTTCTGCAAATTTTGTATGTAAACAAAACATCTGAACCAGTGCATCTATTGTGATGAACTGGATGAAAATCACCCGAGTAGGTTTAGGACGGCTCTTTCTCACTTTTAACAATGCTACCAGTCCATCACTTTTCTTCCTTTATTGAGAGAATCCCCATGACCATTTTTATTGGGCCATCAATCTGCTCATTTGTTCCTTGAGAATGTTAGGATGATAAGTGGTGTGGATTTCTCTGAAGTGAAGTAACTGTAGCAATCCTTGTTAAAAATAACATTTAACTATTTAACTGGCAAGACAAATGGCTGCCAAGATGTAGCACTGGGTAGGGAACAAGCAGGTAAAAATGTGGGGAGCTTAAAAGCTGAGTCTTGTTTATCACAAGTGACTTTGGGTAACTTGCTCCTGGTAGCTGATTTTTTGTCCCTTTAGTGCCCCTAAACTCTCTCACCTCTGTAGCAAACAAGTGCTGCTGTGCAGCTGAATGATTTAACTCTCAAATAGTTCAATTAACTGCTCCCCAGAAGCCTGCAAAGGGCAAATGAAGCAGGCACAAGCATCCTGCTGGATTGTCTCCCCTTGAAATGTTGGCAGTTCGCTCAGCTAGCAATGCTCAAAGTCACCTCTGATGACTTCTCGTGTGTAGAGTCCTGTCTGTCTTTGCTGGAGTCAGATCTGAAGGTAGCCAGAAATGTGCAGCCAAGCTTGGAATGTTAACAGCAGCATTTTCCTTCCCAGTCTCTGCCAACCTGACCTCGAGGAAGCTGCATGCCACAGCTGGCATGGGTCTCTCCAAAACCCCGACAGCAGAGCTGGAGCGCAGTCTGTGTGGATCCACTGTCTCTTCTGTCTCCAAGGTGACGTGTTGCTACTTCAGATCTGCTGGAGGGGGAAGGGCTAGGCCTCTGCAAATAAAAGAATATTCAGTGGGAGAAGTGGAATCTATTATGAAGAAGGTACAGGGGTCATTGTTACTTATGTCAGAGAGAATTTTAAGTGCGGTCTAGCTCAGGATTAATTAGGTAAAAAATGAGCGACTCGTGATAAGTGCAGCTTGCATGCAGTCAAATTATCTAAATTCTGGCTTTGAGGAACATATCCTTGAAAACTTTGAGATCTCTTTGAATGTATTGAAATGAACTGCCTTGCAGTTTTCATAGGTAGCACCTGAATGGAGGATTTCAAAAAATGAAAGCTCCATGGAGTTTGATTGAAGTCTGTGAGATACATATTCATCTCTTCCTAATAATTGTTAATACCAAATAGTTATTATGGAGAGACTTTTCTGAAATGTGTGATCCTGTCTGCAGGTCACTTCTACCAGAGATCATAGCAGGGAACCAGAAGAGGAGGAAATGTACAGTGCAGAGAATTTCCGTCGCATTGCTCGCAGTCTCAGTGGGACAGTCATCTCTAACAGAGAAGAGACCTTGGTCTCTTCTCACAGTTTTGTAAGTAGAATGATGTGTAGATTTACAAAGAGCCATCATCTGTGTGTAGGGGTTGCTGTTTTCTCTGTCTACATTTGCTAGTTAACAAACAAGACAGCAGACAACTGGATAGTAAGCCATGATGAGGGCATCTCTTGAATTTTTGTTCTGTTTTTGGAAGAAGAATGAGCTTTTATTTAAGTAACAAAGCCATCTTCTTCAGGGGTCATTGCAGAGTTGTACCTGCTGGAGCTGATAAGCACCTGAGCTGATACTACTTGCCAGTATTCAAAGACATTCAATGCAAACATTTTTTCAGTTGACTTAGAGTATTTAAAGCTGTCAGCACTCTTCAGGTTAGTCACTGGGCTCAAGTCTGTGAGGGTTCATTTCCATGCCAGGCAGCCATCCCTGCTTTGGTACCTCCAGCAGAGGGAAACTCTGCAGCACTGGCAAACACTTCATCTGCAAGGGGTAAATCTCTTCATAGTCTGAAACCAGAGCTTTCAGTAAAGCCTGCTAGACAATAGAAAGGATCAGCAATATCCTTCTCTGTTTCATGGCAGATCCAATGCTGCCTGGCCTGTCATCGTTCTTGTTAACCAAACCTTCACCTGTGGTTTGTGTGTGTGTTGGCTTTTCTCCTTGGTGTGTTTCCAGTCAAATAATCCTCCCAAGCAGCCCACCACTGCAGCGAGAGCCTTTTTGGGTCGATGCAATTTTCATTTGTGTTCCTTTTTTTCACATCCAGATGCATGTTTCTGTTCCCGTGATTCATCCCCTCCCTTGGATCAACACAGTCTTTGCTTGATTCAGCCCAACTCTGTGTTTACTCATCACTTTATGTTCTTCTCCTTTCTCATTTTATAAAAGGAAGCACCAAATCCGAGGAAAATGTCAGTGGACAGCAGCCACCGTTCTTCCAGCTCCACTTCCCTTCCTTTCCCCCATGATCCTCCTGTGTTTCCCTTTGACCCCCAGCACAACCCAAACCTGGTGCAGCACCTACCCCATGATGTACTGATGCCCAGCATGGTGGGCAAGGCACGTAAACAGTCAGGTAATCACAGGACTTTTCCTTCCTCCTTCCTGATCAGAAATATTGCTGAAATACAGCTCTGCAGATCTTGCCTTTCATAATGATGTTTCTCCATCTGCCTGGATTCCTCCAGAGATCTGGAAGGATGAATCACCTTCTTCTCTGCCCTTTTGAATTGTTTCATGTTTCTGTGCTAAGTGGACATAGCAGAAGGGAATAATCTTTATAGAAACATTATAATGACTATATAAATTCATACTGATATTTTTGTGAGGTATTTTCTTTAGTGTGAAAGTAGCAGTCAGACCCACCACCTTGTTGTACTTTCACAAGCTGCTCATTCCAGCAAATCACATATGTAGCTCTGCCAGTAGAAATAACTAATTCCTGCATGAGAGTTGTTTTCCTTCTGACAGCCATCCAAGCCAGTTTGATCTTCCAGCCTCTGGATTACTTTGGTGGGCTCCTCCTTGGTCACATAAGGGCTATTAAAGAAATCTGACGTCTGGGGCAGCAGCTGTGGTAGGCTACAATGGAAGAAATGCAGGGAGGAAAGTGAATGCTAGAAAAGGGTACAGCTTGCTTTGGTTCAGAATTGCATGTCAACCAGTAACTGGATGTTATTTAATTTTACTTCTGCCACCTTTTGGCCACAGCTGAAAATTCGGAGAGGATAAACCAAAAAAACCCAAAAACCCTTAAACTGAGCAAACTCTTTTTTTTGTCGTTTTCTTTTTTCCCCCCAGGAGACCAGAAGAACAACCTCCAGAAACTTCTGGTTGTGCCTGACAGGGGTGAAGCTTTGCAAGGTGAAAACTACCCAGGTGTGGCCCTAAACTCTGGGAGTCTCCCTTGTGCACCCAAAGGCTCCCTCTCCCTGGGGCAAAAGCCTCTTGTTAATCCACATTTAGGAGGTGGAACCCCAAGTGTCTCTGGCCATCTGCTGCCCACGAGCTGCCCTGCCTGGCAAGCAGCCACCTTCCCAGAAAAAGGAGCAGCATTCCGGGGGAACCAGGCTGGGCAGCCAGGCAGGAGTTCCCAGGGGGGCTTCCTCCAGCAGCCTTCGCAGCACCCGCCGCGTGGTTCCTACTCCAGTGGGTGCAGGCTCCCAGCCAGCTCAGACTACAGCACTTTAAGAACACCACACCAGCCTTCTTGGGATCCCGGGGCCTCTTCAGGTTGTCCTGTGCCTCCTTCTTGTGTGAAGGCCCCAGGTCCAAGGAGGGTTGATATGCCCCCAGAAGATGACTGGCGACAGAACAGCTACACCCCTCAGCCTGGCAGGAGGAGGATGCTGCCCCTGCGTGGGCTGGATGGGACTTTTTCTTCTGCTTCAGAGGCACACAGGAATATGCTGGCTCGAGCAGCAGCAGCAGCTACTGGCACCATGCAAAATAATGGCTGGTGAGATCCCATCCCCTCCATGTGCCCTCAGAATCCTCTCTCTGAGCAGACTTCCAGCTGTTGCCAGAGTGCGGGTTTGACATGGAGACAGCAAAACTCTTCCCGTCAGTATCTGTGCCAGTTTTGTCTTAAAATGTAGCTATACAGTATGTGGAAACTAATTGCACTGTATTTCTTTTCTGACACTACTGAACTGCTGTCTGGAAGGGGAATCTTAGCTATCCTAGTCCTGGCCTCTCCTAGCAAGAAAAAAAATGCTGTAGGAACAGAAAGCTTCAGGGGCATTGGTTTACGGGTAAGTTTAGAAGTTGTGTGCATGTTTTGAAGGAAGATGGCCACAAATAGGAGGACTTTTTAAGGACTATTTTTCATGAAATGGAGCTTTGGTAAATTCTTAACATAAAAAGAAAACAATCCTTTTGTTTTCCTCTCCTTCCTGTCCCTTCCTAGGGGAAAAAAAAAAAAACAAAAACAAACAACTACCCACCTTCCAGGTTCCAGTAAATCTGCATTTGGCAGGCTGGCAGTTAGTAAAGCAAAACCCAGTTTTCAGTGTGCTGAGATCTCTGCCAGGGATCACAGCTTCAGTTGCTGCTGAGGAAGTGGCAGGGAGACATTATTCATCAGTAAACCAGAATTTTCCCCACTTCCTTAAGGCAAACTAACAATGCTTCAAACAGAAAAGACTGTTAATGCTGCACGCTTAATTACACCAATGTAAACACAGAATAAGTTTAACTATTTTAGTGTCAAACATACTTGCTTTTGTAAGTATTTTTCAAATAAATCTATGAAAATAGTTCTATTTACCTGTCTGTGTACGAGCTTTCTTTGATATTTGGCTTTACTCATCAGTTGGCCTGGAACTGCTGATTTTTCTTGCACACTAACAAACATGAGTAAATTGTTTCTTCTAGTTCATTAACAAAGTTTATGTAAGAAATATTTACCTAGATTGGAGGATGTGTCTAACTGTGTCTGGATTTGATGGGTTTCATCACTGCTCTGTACTTAATTTTCCTCTCATAATGGATAGCAATGTCCTTTGGAAAGTATTTTGAGAGTTCTTTGTTGGAGACAAAGCTAACAGAGATGGTAGTGTGTGCAGGTAGGAGTTTCATTTAAAAAAAAAAAAAAAAAGTAATTAGATATTACTGGTATAGTGAGAAATGTCATTTCAATAGGAGTTGCACTTCTGCTCTTGCAAGTGCTTTCAAGTGTGGTGGTTACGACTTGTTGAAAAACGTGGAGGGCTCTGTTAGGTGTTTGTGTTGTGGAGTAGGACTGGCCCAGTAGTGGTTCTGGTCCAGACAGGCAGTGGAAGGTCGAGGCTGCCCTCTAGTGCATGGTACAGCTTGGTAACCTGCTCTCCGTGTTGCTGGAGATAAGGGTCTTCATTTTAATTTCATGTTTTGCACCTCAGTGCTTGATGGTATTTCATCAGTTCTTGCTGTTCAGCCTGAGACTGAGTCTCATTCATTTTAATAAATGTCATTGCTCTGTTTCTTGTTTCTAAATAATTGCTATTATGTCTGTTATTGGTACAATCTCATTTAACTCCCTCATGCTGAATTGTGTTTTACATTTGGGATTGTGTTGCACACTTTGCACTTAACTGGCCCCACTAGCTGTTGTTACCAGAACAAAGCGCACACTCTTTCCACCATTCAAAAAAAAAACCAACCCCCAAAAGACAAAATAAAACCCTACCAACTTTTGACTTTCTTATATAATGGATTTTTCAATTTAATAACTTTCAACAGCACTATTTTTTTTACTAATTTTCTACACAGTAATACAATGGACCATCACTTAAGATTTCCCATCAGATATGGGAGTGTTACTTTCTCTCTCTCTGGCTGCACATGAACATGTCAGAGCCAACTGCCAATTCTCTAGCTGTAAAAATTACAATTTTAGGAAATCACTGCCATGCAGAGGTTGATATTTGGACAGAAACATTCCTGTTAGAGTTCTTTCTCCCTCTTGTTGGTAGAACAATACTATTTGAGTAAAAGGGAATCTGGGCAGAAGCAGCCCCTGTTTGTTTTCAGCTTTTTGTTACCTTCAGCAGGAAGAAAGTTCCAGCAGCCACAGGATGCAAGTGAGGACATGGGGTAAGTATTTCACATTCTTCTTGACTACAGCTCTAAAAAAAAAAATACTTGAGGTTGCAGAGTGAGGCTTAAGTAGTCTAGAACTCAGTTATCAAAAAAAAAAAAAAAATTATCTGCCAGACTAAAGTCACCTCTTCAAGAAGCAATATGGAGGATGAAACATTTTCAAATAAAGAAAATGTGCACGCTTGGATTTAATTTTTTCATTGTTTTATTTTAATCCTAACTACCAGGAAGGGGAAAGTGCACTTCCATAAAGCTCTGCAGAGTAACTGTGAGTTGATACAACTCATATAAAACATTGGTAGCATTCAGGTTTTCTGTATAAAGGGAACTGTTGCTTTTATTCCATCCTCATAGTTCTGCCTACCAGGTTTCCAAAGAGATGAGTCTGTTTCCTGTGGATATCACTTACTGTGAAATTAATTCAGCCAGAGGCCTGAAAAGGAAAAGTTGGGACACCACCTCTGAAATATCTCCATACCAAGCAGTATGTTGGAACAGGAAGGAACTGAAGTAGTTTCAGCAAGATATTTAACATTGGAGAGAATGTGAAGCTGGGAAAATACCCTTACTTCATCTGTAGCTTGTGCCTGCAAGTCTTGGTGAGGTTAGTGAATTTAATATTAACCTTCGAATTAATTTGACTGCTAAGTTGTAAGTCTCTGATATTTATTGGCGATTTACACCCCAGAAATGTATAATCTGTCATTGTATTCATAATCTGGGTGTAGACCCCTGGGTGTAGGGGGCAAAAAAAGAGCAATAATAAAATGAAGAGCAACTTAGTGTTCTAGCAGTAGCAAACTGGTGTGAATAGGATCCTTCTGTACAGGAAAAAAGGAACTACTTAGTGTAGTTTTCTCACTTAAAGGCAACAGGGTTTGTGTACACGAGTTATGTGTTTGATGTGCCTGCCTGTGTCATCTGAAGAGGGAGTGGGAGGTATCTGTGTGGGAGTCTCAGCTGGTTTTTCACAGTAAACTATTGATTTGAAGAAAATCCCACATCATAGTTGCTGTCACAGAGACATAGACCTGCTCACCTGGAGAACTTTGGCAGTTTGGTCTTCTTGCATGTGGAGGCTCTGAGAAAACTAGAGAGAACACAAAGGAGGGCAGCAAAAAGCAGAGTGAACTCATTTTTTAGAGTGAGTAGAGGTGACTGGATCATAGTCTATTAATATCATCAAGGTAGTAAGATAAATTAAGAGAGGGAATTGCTTGGTCTCAGATGGTAGGAGAAACAGCAGTCACTTAATCCTAGGGAAGGAGCAGTTTGAACTAGATAATAAGGGTGGGGGGGGGGGGGAAATGCTTTAAGCAGAGCAAGTGAGGAACCTAAGGAAGAGTTGAGGAACCCTCACTCCACAGGTGTGAGATTTAAATTAGAGATAAGGCTGGTAGGTTTGGGTATGGAAAAAAAAATCATCTAAATTTCCAGAATCAGGCTAAATGGCACAGGCAGAGTTTTTCACAGTTGTGATGTGATTCAGGGGGGGACTGTGGCCCTGATTACATGTTAAAATGTTGTCTGTACTAGCACAGTTTGTTCATTGGGGAATGAAAGAAAGGTGTGCAGGAAGGGAGTACACCAGGGTAGAACTCTAACAGTTAAGTTACTTGTCATTCATACCTCTATCTGATTATTTAGTTTTCAAGTCAGTGCAGCTTCTCAGTACTAGATGACACTGGCAGCAAGGATATTGTAGTAATAGTGATTTCATGATGCTGGAGAAAATGGCTTAAGACCAAGCTTTCAACCTTTCTGAATGATGCCCTCGTGTTAGGTTTGCTATTAAAACAAAACAAAACTGCTTGGGGCAGCAGGGAAGTCTTGTGTCCTCTTAAAAGAGAACTTGCAAGTATTCATACTGAAACTCCGGGCAGAAATACGTGAAAATATATTTAAAGTAAAACCTGGCTGCTTCTGAGGCAGTCTCACAGTTTATGCCAACCACAATGCCATTTGTGGCCATTCTGAAGGGCAGTTTCAAACAGTCCCTATACAGAGTCAATGAAATGGAACAACCTCTTAAAAGTTTTGTCTTCATCTTACTCTCCTGCTTATAGCACATCTTCCCCTCTCAGACCTGGTTTAGCTTTGCAGGGTTTGCTCTATGCATCTTTCTCTTGGGATCTGGAATATATCTCTCTCTCCTGCGATTCAATTTCTTTCTTAGAGTTTTCAGAAAGTCCTTGTTGGGTAATGAGATGATTCTGGGACATTGCCTTGTGCCAGTTTTAAAGCCATGTCGCCGTTAGTGTCAGGAGGGACTGTTCCAATCATCTGACCTCCTGCAGGAGATGGAAAAGCAAGATTTCACATCGTTGTTTCTGACTTCTGCCTGGACCTCAGGAAAAAGCCCTTGCTGGTGACAATATACTAAAATATTGCTGCTATTACACTTGGCAGCACTAGGTCAGGGGGGGAGCTTTCAGAAGGGTCTGGTTTTTAGTGTAGTACCTTTTTGTTTAAACATCTTTGGCAAGCAGCTTCTGCGTGTGCTGCTCTGAGATGGAGCAGGAGGAAGATGGGCATCACCTGCACCCAAATGACTGTTCCCTATGATACAGAGTAAGATGAGTTGGCTTGGTCATTCCCTGTGCTACTCTTGCTGAATTGTTTCTCCATTAGGAAAGCAGTTGTTCAGAAAGCAGACCAGTGCTAGCTGATGGTTTGGATTATCCAGTCAGAACAGGAATCAGGCTTTTTTTGTTGTTTTCTTTTTTTTTTTTTTTTTTTTTTTTTTTTGTAATTAGGTATGAAAATGTGTGGAATGAAATGGCCACTTGGTGGCAAAGCTGAACATGAAATAAGATGACTGCTCTTCAGAAATACTTCGTTTGTCTGGCATTTGTGAGAAGCTGTTGGGATTACACTCTGACTTCTCCTTCCAAGGCCACGTTCCTGCTTACAGCTGCGTGCCCAGGTTCCTACAGTCCTAATGCTGCTTGTGGTGCTAGCAGAAATTCTTTGGTTCCTTGAACCCAACCATAAGGTAAGCTGGGGCAATGTGAATGCCCTTTCTGAGTCTCTAGCATATTTAGAGACCATGCAACCTAAAAAACCTTCTTCAGTGACACGCTGATGGGCTTCAGTAGAGTTCTCTCTCCCTAACACAGGTTTTGGTACTGTCCTAATTGACAAAGGCACAGGCTCTCTAGTGTAAAGAGGCAAGATGCTGGAAGATGTTGGGAAAATCACAAGAAAACCCCAAGGTATCTGTGAGGTCACTTACTCTAGCTTCTGTTGTATTAAAGCCAAAAAAGGTAATTCATTGTTTTTAATGTTTTAAGGAGGTAACACCACGAGGCTGTGTAACACCACTTATCCCAGCAACCTGCTCTGGTTTAGGGCAGCTGTGCCAACCCTTCCATGTAGGGAGATCCCTGCCTGTGGTGCTGCCATTCCCAGGGCCCATTGCACCTCCCGGCTCTCTCCTTTCCCCACTGTTCCTTAGCTCCAAGAAACCTTGGCTGCATTATCCAGGGGGTGGGAGCTGGCACTAAGATGTGCCCAGGTTCTTCTTGTGGAGGAGGGGAAGTGCAAGGAGGCTGTGAAGGGATTCCAGCACAAATCCTGTGAGGAAGGGAGCTGAGGGTGTTTGGTCTGGAGGCTCAGGAGAGACCTCATCACTGTTTACAGCTCCCTGAAAGGGGAGCCGGGGGGGGGTCGGGCTCTGCTCCCAGGCAGATATCAGTCAGACAAGAGGGTTAAGAGTCCAAAGCTCTGCCAGGGGAGGTTTAGGTTGGATATTAGGAAAAAATTATTTCCAGAGAGGGTGATCAGGCATTGGAATGGGCTGCCCAGGGAGGGGGTGGATTCTCCATCCCTGGAGGTTTTTAAGAGACTGGATGTGGCACTGAGTGCCATGGGCTGGGAACCACGGTGGTAGTGGATCAAGGGTTGGACTCGGATGATCTCAGAGGTCCTTTTCAACCCAAATGTTTCTGTGGTTCTGTGCTGCTTCCTCCTCCTCCTCCTCCTGCAGCGCAGGGACCCCTCGGTCCCGGGGCGGGCAGGGCCTCATCCCGAGGTGTTCCCCCCGCACCTCCGACAAAATGGCCCCGCGGAGCTCTCCATGGTGGCCGCTCTGGGCTGGGCCGGGCCGGGCCGGGCCGCACCGCCCCTCTCCCCTTCTCTTCCCCTCGCAGCCCCGTTCCCCCCACCCCCAGGCTCGGCCCTGCTGGGGGGCGGGGGCCGCTCCGGCGTCTCACCCGTCCGGGGAAAAAGGGAGGGAGGGAAGGTAGAAGTGAGGGAGGCAGAGCCCGGAGTCTCCGGGTCGCAGCCTCCGCTCCTCCCTCCCCTCATCCCCGGGCGGAGGCGGTGCCCCGGGGGGGAGCGGAGCCGCGGCGGGGCCGGGAGTTTCGCCAGGCTGCCGGAGTCCCCTGGTGGGGTGCCGGCGCGGTGCATGCCGGGCCCGAGGCGGACTGTCCCTCGGCTGAGCGAGGAGCTGGGAGCCGCGCCTGCCGCCATGTTCCGCCGGGCCGCGGCCGCCGCCCGGGGCCTTTAGCCGCCCCTTCCCCGCCCCGCCGCCCCGATCCCCTCTCCCCCGCCGGCGGAGGGAGGCGGACGAAGGCGCCGCCTCGCACAGCAGCTGCCGGCGGAGCCCGGCAGTGCCCCAGCGATGTCCGCCAAGGAAGGGAGCAAGGTGCTGCTGCTGTCGACCCACGCCACCAGCGAGCGCGCCGTCAAGGGTGAGCGTCCCTCAGGCGTCCCTCAGGCGTCCCTCAGGCGTCCCTCAGCCCCCGTCAGGAGGGGACCGCGACCCGCGGCGGGGGTGAGGCCGCCCAGCCCTGGGGAGAGGAGGCGGCGGATGGCTGCCGGGCTTCCCGGGGCTGGGGCTGGGTGAGGAGATGGATGGAGCGGCGTGTCCCGGCTCCCTGCCGCCGGGCTGGGGCCCTGCCTGTGGGGAGCCCCGGGGCCTGCGGGGCCGGAGGCGGTGCCCGAGGGGCGGCCCTGAGCGGGGCCTGCGGGCCCGGCACCTCCCGCACAGGTGGGCTGCTCGGTTCGGGTGTGACCCGCCTGGGGTCCGGCTCTCTGTGGGGTTTTTTTCGCTGCCGGCGCAGAGGAGGAGGGAGCTCCGTGTGATTGCAGAAGCTGACGGAGCCCGGGGAAGGGGGGAAGGGGGGAAGGGGCTGCCGCCCGGTCCGGTGGCTGCTGGTCTCGGGTTCCCGGTTCTGAGAGAAAAAAAACAACAGAGCTCACCTTGATCTATTTCTTCGTGGCCTTTCTTGGTAGCAAGACCTGATGGGAAGCCTTTAAAAGTCAAGCGTTTTGCTTCTGGGAAGAAAAAAGGTTTTTAAGAAGCTACATCTGTGAGCCTGGCAACCAAGTGCTGTATAATGCCAAAGCCCTTGTTCCAGAGCACATCATGGGTGTCGTTGGAGAACAGCCCTTTGCAGTGAAGTTTCCTAAAATGCATCCATTAGATCTAAATTGCCAATCAGGAGGATAGCACATGTGGCACTTTGCTGATTTTCTAGGTTTTATTTACTCAGATCGCAGGTAATTTTATTTTGGTTTGGAAGGCTTTGACATTGAGCTGGAGTGTGGCAGCGTGGGTGCTGGTGGTGGCAGAGCTGGGCTGCTGGAAGGGATGGCTGTGCACAAAGCTTTGCAAATCCACAGTCACTGCCTGACTGCTTTCAAAGGGGCAGAGATCTGTTTGGTTAACTACTATTTTTTTTTTTAAATGTAATAGGGGGTCTTGAGAAACGAAAAGGATGTCTTTGTGTTCAGCAGGTCCTAATTAAAGCCTTGGAATCCCATAGTATGTTTTGGAAGTCAGCGTGTTTTCCAGTAAGCTGGAAAGCCTTACTCACAGTAAGTTGTTATTCGTTTTGCATTGCTGAGCCTGTTGATTTGTTGGGACAACACGACAAGAATTAAAGTAGAAAACGTTAAAGCTGTTAGAAACTTGTACTCCTTAGTGATGCTTTAACACACATCATTTAGATTTGCTGAGGTTTTGTCCCTTTGCTCTGATTGCTTGTAATGAATCAAGGTCTTCAAGCAACGCAGGAGAACTAGTGGTGAGTGGTTAGATGCCTTAGAGCAGTGCTGGAAAACGTGCAGATTTTCAGTCACATAATAGTTCAGCTTGTTAAGTGAGACCTACACATCTGGTTGTTTAAAGTCAGAGTTAAGACTTGCGTGGTTCCAAGAGGATTAGACCCTGGGGGTACAATTTTTCTTTGGACTATTGTATCAGGCTTTGATAGCTTCCTCCGACATAATTGCAACCAGTTAAATGTTTGTGTAGTTAAATTTGTATAGTTAAATGTCTTTGCTTTCCTGTTCTTTCTGTTGACCTGTCCTGTCCTTACCTATCCTGCTGAATCACTGGCTCCTGGAGAGAGCCTGGGCAGCTGTGCCAAGCTGCCTGTGTTCTCAAAAATGAAGGGCAGGGTGCTTTGGTTTCCTCCTCCCTCCTTAGGTGCAGTGCAGTAGGAAATGGTTTTTTTAAGACCATGACCCCAGGGGTGCAGGGCTGAGGTTGTGTCAGTGCTGAAGGGGAGCACATTCTGCTCCTTGAAACCATGGTAAAATGTGGCAGCTGTGTCCTATCCCTCCTGGCAAAGAGCTGTGGTGCCTCTTCCATACCTATTGTCCAATGAATGGACTAAAGGGATGGGAGTGTTCTCTGAGGGTGGGGTCTCTCTCTTTGTCAAGACAACACTCTGTATCAGGAGACCTCAGAGTTTTAATTTCTCACACTGGAAATGTGTGGACCACCAGGTGTGCTGGTGAAACAAAGAGTTTCAATGTAGAAACTACCTCTTTGTTTCCATAAGGGTCCCTTATATATTGGGAATTATTAGTGAATTTATTTACTGGGATATGGTTTGGGATTCTTTTTTAAGGCAACATTTTATTTTTTGTTTGTTTGGATTTTTAGTGTGGTCCAAAATATGAGGAAAAAAGTGTAACAAAGGTTTTGAAAATGTTACTTTTTTTCTGTGCCAGTTCTGTTCCCAAGTAAAAACATCCTTGGGGCCCCCAGGCTTTCTGTCTCTCCTTGCTGAGACATTTCATTTATAATGTTCTCCTTGAGAACAGCCACAGAGAAAAATACAGTAATATTATCTGGTGTGTCTGTGTGTTGGTCCATATCTCAGCTTTCATCCTCTCCATATACTCGGTCTTTTGGGAAGAAAATTTGAATTCAGGACTAAATGCTTGCTGGTATTTCCACTCTTTCCTTTCTTGCTTTTATTTTAGTTTTTTTTTTTTCTTTCTCTGTATTACTGGAAGAAGGGGAAAAAAATAGCAGAGGCCATTAAGATTCAGAGGCTGTGAGAAATACTAATGATACATGTGGGCAGAAAGGAGCAAGAGGTGCTCACCCAAGGAAAAAAGGTTACATTATTAATCATCAGTAACTGCTCTTTTCCAATAAAAAAAGGTAATAATTAGGGTGTGTGTCCCCCTTACATTTTGAACTGTATATTTAGCAGTAGGAAGTGCATATATCTGGAAGAACCTCTGAAAGGTTATCAAGTATAATGTTTATTAGACACGGGTGTAATAAACATATTGATGGCTTAAATATGCAGTCAGGGGGAGGGATAGATTTCTTTCTCTAAACTGCTGCTGATGTTTAACTGCTGGATCTGGTTCTTTTGGTTTGGTTTTGCCTTTCTTTCTGGATGATAATTGACTGACTTCAGCACACTTGACCTTTCGGTGTGTGTGACTGGAATGCTTTAAAACTGTCAGTTTCTTGTATCTTTTCTACTGAAGCAGCTGTTTCACTTCCTTGTAGTAAAGTGGTTCACACTGGGAGGGAGGAAGGAAGTGCCCTTGGAGTTTGATAGAGTGGTGCTGAGCATGGCAGGGACAAACTTTCACTGGCTTTTCCTTTGAGGACAACTCACCAGGGCTTCTCCAGCCCACCTGTGAGTAGCTACACTGCAGAGCTGTGCTTGGAAGTACTCTGTCCTCCCACCTCTATGGCTGTTACTAGGCTTGGGGGAGCAACCCAGAGGACCTTGTTGAGCTGAGCTAGTAGATAGTTACAGAATTTGGAGATGATGTCTGTTCTTCTGGAAATGGAAGGCTTCAGTATTCCTTTTTTTTTTTTTTTTTTAATTTATTTTTATAGAAGTCATGTTAGGGTCTGCCTGATTGGCAAGCAGTCATTTTGGATGTTGAATGGTAGCTTATTTCATCAGAGAGTCCCAGAAAAGTAACTCATAGCCTTGAGCAGGGTCCTAAATTAAGACACTAAGAGCTACTTCTTAACAATCATTTCCATGTAGGAGAGAAAGAAATCATTGCAGTATTTAACTTTAAAATTCAGAGTCTACTAAAAAAAAAAAAAAAAGAGCTAAAAGGCTCAGTGCTTACAGGCAGCATGAAGGCTGTTTGTTTTAAAAATATAAGGCACTTAAAGTGTCTTGATGCTGCTGGTCAGAAGTTATTCTAAAGTGATTCAGAAAAGCAGCAGAGTAAAGAGAGTACGAAAAGGTCATACTTTGGGGGGGAGGAAAAAAAAGGTAAAAACCCCCACAAATTTGATAAAGACTATGGGATGGAAGTGAATTCTGATAAGTTAGTGTCTGCCTAGCCTTAGGCTTTTCTGTTTGTTTGTTTAGGAGGGTAATTAGAGTGATTGAGCCTTAAAAATTAACAACCACAAAACCACCCAAAAACCCCACCCAAAAGTGGGGGCTTGCTTCAATTTCAGAAGGGCAAATTGGCAGTTCAGTCTCGAGAAGGTAAGGCCAGAGCAGAAAAATCTGGCAACTGCTTTAGTTTTGTGTTTATTGCATAAGAAACTAAGAACTCCTTCACACATGAGTCAGCTCTTACTGCTGAGTGGGACCAAAGAATTTTCTCATTGAAATGTAAGTGGTTTCAGAACATATCAACAAAACAAATGTTAAAAAAAAATAAATATCCCAGGACCAGAAGATACTTGTCTGATGGATCTAAAAGAATTCTTTGGGTGTTTTGGGTGCAAAATTGCAGATGGATTTTCTGTAGCCTGTGGCATAACTCATCTTCTGAGTCTGAGAAATGGAGCACAGCAGCATTTTTTTTAAAAAAAAAGCTCTAGATTGAACTGAAGAGCTGTAGATCAGTAGCTTTAATTTAAGCAGGCTCGTAGCACTTAGAGTGGACTAACTGTCCCTGGGGAAATAAAGGATGAAAGAGGAGTTGGTACTGTTTTCATAGATGGAAATCAAGAGAAATCATTAGAATATTTTGAAGGAGCCGATGAACTGGCTGATCCAGGCAAAACTGTGCCTCAAGTTCCTTCATCAGAGCCTTCAAAGCAAGCAAAAGGGGAAATATCCTCTTTTGGATCAAAAATAGTTAGGAAAGAAAGGTTGGTAATAGGCAATAAGCTTCTGTGGCTGGGGGGTGGGGTTATAATCTGTCAGTATAACTCTTTAAGTGTCTCAATAAATTATTTAGGAAACAGAGTGAATGGCAAACAATAACACTTCTTCAGGAAGGTGAACTTCCAGAGATGCTTCAGAGAACTCTTGTTAGACTTGAGTGCCTGGGCACAGATTTGCAGGGGATTTGCTGTTCTGATGAGGGCAGAGCAGACTCTTCAAGGGAAGGAACAATTCCTGCTTGTACCTAGAGGGTGGTGAAATCAGGAAAGAAACATTTACAGTCTGTGTGGGTAATGTTCTGAAGATGTTGGTGAAGTGGCTGATAGGATTTTAGGGATCAGCTTAGACTGCCCCATCATGCCATTCTATACACCTTGTGTTCTAGGTGCAGCTTGAACAGCAGCATGTTCATTTCTATCCCCCTTCCTAGTTTTCTAAATATACAGTCAGAGACAGAGAGTGCCTTCATGCAAAGTGGAACAACAAAGATGAGAAATCTGTCTTGAAAAAGAGGTATCACACACTATGACTGTTGCAACAGGAGGAGCATCAACCAAGCTAACTGAAAAATTACACAGTGTAAAAGATGGCTGCACCACGGTGCACTAGGGATATCCACAGCTTCACTGGAGATTTAAAATCCCATAACATTTCTAAGGCTGCAAGCACATGGTAAATAAGGAAAAAATAAGTGTCTGCATTGTGTTTGTGGGATTTCAAGGCTTGTGGGGTCATTTTTCTTGCTTCTAGAATGCTTGTTAATACAGCAGGTGGCATGCATTCTGAGAAACTAGAGTAAAGGGGTAGTTCTTGTGGCATTTAGGAAAAATGCCATCATTTGCAAGAAACTGACTTTGCTGAATCTGTGCTTTCTGATTCGACACTGCTGTGTATTTGTGCTTAACATTTTCAAGGTTGCTGGTCCAGGGACCATCTGTGATGTCTTTATGCTACTTCTTTTAAAATCTGTTCTTCCAAATGGGGAAGGGGGGTTGGATATATTCTTTCCTCACAGCAGCAGTGCCCACAAAACCTGACCTACTGACAGAACAACCACAGAGGGACTGTGCAGTTGTGATAAACCTGCTGACAGGATCCTGGCCTGTTGGTCCTCTTTGTATGTGACACCATTTGGTGGAGATAAATATTATATACTGTTGCATGTGTTCCTACCACCAAAGCAACAAATTCTTGGTGAATGCAGTGTCTGTGTTTAGTAACCTTAGGAAGTGTGAACTGAGACTTTGTGGCATTAAAACAACTTTTAACACAGAAAATGAAATCTGGGATGTTGTGAGTGTTTCTACAGCTAGAGTCGAGTTTGTGGAACATGTTCTGGGCTCCTTATTGTAGAGGAAAAATGGCTAATTTTCCTTCACTGCCAGAGGAAAAGAACTCTGTAAATTTCTAGGTCTTAAGAGAAGAAAATGCTTGTGGATGTACTGCACCTCGTAGTGTTCATCCCTGCTACTTTTTCCCACCATTAGTCTGGAGGCTTTGATCACATCTTGTTTCAGGAGCGTGTTCCAACAGGGCAACAAGCTAAATTGAACCAAGGTTATTAGGATGGGCAGAGATCTCAGTGGGGTTTAAATTGACAGTATCTGCATGGAAGCTTTTATTGGCAGCTCCTGCTGTCCTCAGTTACCAGGCAGTGTGAGCTCTGCTTTGGGTCTGAAGGGAGCATCTTTGTGTCAGTTGCCATACTGCACCTCTCAGCTGGGGGAAAGCACCCTGCAAATGTGGGAAAGCACCCTGCAGATGTGGGGTTTGTACTTATTAACCTCATTACAATGGAATTTATCCACTGATACATGATTATACATGACTTTATCCATTCAGGCTGGTGCTGACTTCTGGATCTTTGTACCACACTTCATTATAAGGTATAAATGCAGCCAGGGGCTTATAGAAAGTCAGTGCAGAACCAGGTTTGGAGGTTTTGCTTTTGATAGCTCTGTTTTAAGTGTTACAAAGGAAAGGTAATTGCTTTTCCCCTTCGTAACTGCCTGTGCAAACAGAAAGAAAACCCATAAAAATATCATTGTTAACAAATCCCAAAAGCTACTCACCATATTTTTCCCCCAGCATTGCTGCTTAATGTATTGAACCAGTAGAGTTAAAATTCTATCACCCATATATATTTTAAAAGTTAAATTGATTACTTTTGACTAATGAGCAAGGTTTTGTTTTAGAAATTCTTATCTTGCTGTAAATCATGGCATGTTCTTTTTGTTACTAACATCTGTACTTTTACTAAGAGGATCCAGTCTGTTCTTTTGTACTGCAGTATGTATTGCTTTAGAGATTCATCTCTTAAAGTGTTTTTCTGTTGCTTAGCTGTGCTGGGAATGGAAGAAGGGAATGCTTTAATGACCAACACTGTGTTATTTCCTTAGGGTAACTCCCCTTAATTACCATTCCCTTAAAGTCCTAAGAGCACAGGTTGTGCACAAAGACTTTGAAACGTGGATTATATTTCTGTTCTGGAAGGCATCATGCTGCAATTCTTTTTCCTTAGGCTGTAACATTCTATTACTGCTTCATCAAAGGTTTAATTAAAACCATTAGTTTGTAGAAATTTTCTACATGCTTCAAAAATTACCAGTCCTAACCTATTAAAAGATGTTATTTGTAATATTTTTCAGAGGTATGAGCTCTAATATGGAGTTAACCATGGTTGAGACAAAAAATAACCTATGAAATGGAAAGAAACACTTTTTACAGGACGTGTTAATGTTTTTTTCATTTGAGTGATGCAGATAAAATCTTTAGCCATGTTTTATTCTGCCTTCTCTGAAGGTTTTTCTTAAATAAAAAATCCTTCTTGAGCAATAGGAAACTACGTTTATTGTGTACAAAGGATTTTGTTAAACTCTGAGGAACTGGTTTTAAGACTCCATTTTTTTCATGAGGCAAGTATAACATTACAGCTGCTCAACTACTTCTGATACTAATACCTGGGATTTTTGGATAGCATGGATAACCCCTGGATATGTGGAGGAGTGTTGAGTCTTCCTTAGTTTATTATCTCAAATAACGTGAGACCTTCCTTTCCCGGCACTGGACAGAAGTAATCCCAGAAACTTTGAGACAAACTCAAAAGCTGTAGTTTATTAAAATAGAATTAATTTTTGTGCAAATCCAATCTGAAATACATTACATAAACATACAAACTTTCTGAAGAAAACTCCATCTGCCATGTGCTTAGAACCCTTGGAGTATTTCTGAACTGACACAAGGATGTGGTCAACAGCATCTTGGTGAAGTCTGTGGCCACTGGTAGTCATAAGAAGTCAGTAAATACTTGAACATCCGGGAATGAAGAGCAGCTCACCACCTCAACACATCATTCTCTTCCAGCAGATTCATCCTGCATCTACCCCAAAAACCTCCTCAAAGTCTTGAGTGGTTTTAACGTAATCTCCTGCATCTCCAATACTTGCTGAGTCCTTCAGAGAGTGGCAGTGTGTTGGAGAGTGTTGATGTCCCTTTGCAAATCAGTTTTGACTCTTGTTGTAAATATAATTGTGCCTTCTAACTCCAAATTATGGTTTCTACCAGCTTGCATGTTAGAGATTTTTTTTTTCCTAAATACATACCCAGATAGCACTATTCCATTCAGCTTGTAATGGTGCCATCAAGTTGGTGGATTGAAAGACAAATGTGATATTTTGGATGGCAGCTGCTCCATGGCAGATCCTATCCTAGATGGAGTAAATTCCTGCAACAGCATTGTTGCATCTACTGTTTCTTCTTTTTGAATTTTAGCTGTCCCTTTCCCACCAACACATCGCTTGACCTCTGAAGAAGTGTTTGACACAGATGGAAGACCAAGGGTGGACATTTTGAAGAACCACTTGATAAAAGAAGGTCGAGTGGATGAAGAAATTGCTCTTAGAATCATCAATGAGGGTGCTGCAATACTACGGAGGGAAAAAACTATGATAGAGGTTGAAGCCCCAATTACAGGTAATATTTCCAGATAATTTAATTCATTTAGCAATAAAAAAATAAGCTAAAATAAAATTTCTGTAGGATCTTACTGAGCTATTCGTCACAACTTCACTTGCTTAACAGTACTCAAATGGTGTGGAAAACATAGGCTGCACATTATTTTGCCAAAATGGAGGCATTTAGTCCATTGGAAAAAAATCCCAGCATGATTAGTATTAAATGACAAAATACAAAAGTAGTTAAATGCTGATTAATTACTGATTTCTAATTCCTGCAGTGTATGAGTGGGAATAGACACCTACCTGAAACAGAAAAATTGAACTCAGAATGATCCTGAAATCTGAGCGTGTGAAGAGAAGCATGCTGTGGTTTGAGGCAATACTGTGAATTGGAATTTTGGGTGACAAATACATCCTTATAGTTCCTCTGCAGGTTAAACTGATGATTGCTTGTAAAACTGTTCTTGTGAGGGCTGACAGATTCTTTTAGCCTCTTTAACACAGTAGGATCAGATCCATGGTGATACAGAACCAACTGTTAGGGTGTTTTGGGGTTTTTTCATGTTTGGACTAGTTCTGTTTCTGATAAACCTGGTGAAAGGTAGAGTTGGTGTCCCTTAGTACTTTTATTTTTAAACAATCCAGACTCATAAAATAGCTTATGCTGCAAATCTGTTATTGATGATGATGAAAGTAGATGCTAGTTCTGTGTTCAAATCAGGTCTTCTTTCATTAAAGTCAGTTTCATTCCAAGTGGACCTATAGAAAATCAGTGTCTGAAAAGCTTCTTTTAAGGCATCAGTTTGCTTTCACTTGCTAGTATGGGGTAATTAAAAACATTGAAACAGTACATCATCATTATTGGCATTTTTAAAAAATATGAATGATTGAAATGGTGGAAACCACAAAGAGACTGTCTGAACTCAGACTCTGTTGAAGCTCAGAACTTGTCTATAAGTTTAGAATTTTCTATTTCCATTTATTTGGGTAGTAAAACCAGAGCTACTGGTCTGTTGGGAGCTGAAAAAGAAGGAAAGTTCTTTCAGTGTTTGTGTAATGGTTGTAAGAAAAGTGAAATAAAGGAGGACACCTTCTATTTAGTCTCCTATTTTGTAGGTTGTGATGACAAATGGTCTCCTCCAAGGTAATAACAACCATTAAAATGTAGTGTGCCATCGCTGCTATTTCTTCCCAAAATTAGAACAACTTTTTTTCTCAAAAAATTTACTGAATTTGAGGAGTTGGAAGATGCTGTTTGTTAGTTGTTGGGTCACTTTTGGTATCAGCAGAAGGCATAGTCTCTCCAATTCCTGTTAATTATCAGCAATGCCTTGTGCAGGAGTGATGAGACACTTCTCACTGACCTCCACTGAGCTGGAAATTCCTGTGGGAATAAGGAGTTAAGAGCAGTTGTCTCTTCCATGCATATTTTTTGTTTGTTTGTTGTTTTTTTTTTTTAAAACTGTGAGATGACCTGGCTTTGTATGCTCTTCAAAGCCTTCCTACCTGCTCTCTTTGGACTCAAAGAGGCCCATCATCAGTGTTGTCACAGGTAGTAAGGACAGCATCTTAATGAAAAGCAAAGGAAGAAGCTTCAAAAATTTCTGTTATTCCTGCTTTATACCTGCCTCTCCTCTTAATTGCAAGTACTTTGTGGCTGTTTACATAACTATTACTTCATAGCTATTCCTGTTATTTTTTTTTTTATTATTATTACTAATTTGAACAAAATTTTTGCTTGCAGTGTGTGGTGATATTCATGGCCAGTTCTTTGATCTAATGAAGCTGTTTGAAGTGGGAGGATCACCTGCTAACACAAGATACCTCTTCCTCGGTGACTATGTAGACAGAGGTTATTTTAGTATAGAGGTAACTGAATATATTCATCTGTTTTGTCCTAAGTTTTTCTCTAAGCACACTTTCATGGAGGTTTGCAAATGAAATTTGAGGTCTGCTTTCACATCTGAGTGTGTTCTCCCTTGCTGTGCTTTCTCCTATGACAGAGGCCTCTGTACAGGAGGATGTTGGCCAGCGGGTTGGACTCTCCTGTTGAAATCACCAGACTTACTTGTTTTTCCTCCTCTTTAGTTAGTTTTTAAAAAGTTGGATTCTATGCAATTATTAGACATAATCCTGCTGCTCTGATAATACTCAGTTTGCATAGTTTTGGAGAACAGGTGAGTTACAACTTCCAATTTCTTATAGGTGTTTATCCATATAAAGTAGTTTTATTTTACTTACTTGATCAAAACGGTTTTTTAATAGTTATTAACACATTAACTAAAATTCTGAGGGAGATTCCCTAAGGATGACCCGTGTTTCTGCTGTTAATTTTTGAGGCATTTTGAATTCAAATAATGTTGATGTTCAGTGTGTTTAAAGTTGCTACATTCCTGAAGTACCTGCTCATGCTGATCTATGGGTTTCAGAGCTGTGATTTTTAAGTTAATCGTTCTTCTGGAGCCAGCTTGGGATCTCTTCCTAGACACCAAACCTACAAGATTGGCATACCACTTGAAATCATATTTTGGAAGTCATGGTGTCTGACACTTCATGTCTGCATTAAAATTGTGCTGTTCTGCTAATGTGTGTGGGTTTATAACTGTGAAGGGCAAGCACATTGCTTTTGGGCTTTGTTGGGGATGGCAGACAAACAGGAGATGCAGCAACAGTGATTTCCTCAAAGTCAAGTAAAATGAAAAATTTCACCAGACCTTCACTATTTATTAATTCAATCTTCTTGGCCTGTTCTTGATGATGATAAATAATGTAATTGTCTGAAAAATAAATTTACGTAGGAACACTATAGGTAATGTATCAAAATATGCTGTGAAAGCTTTTCAACCATTACACGAAGAAAAAACTCTAGAACAAGATGTTCTTGGAATATATTAATAAGAACAAGCTCCTTTTTTTTTCTTCTCGTGTAGTTTTAATTTTTAATATATTTGGCATTCTAAATATACTTGCAGAGTTTTTAAAGATAAGATAAATATACTCACAAAAAACACTCCAGAGTTCTCAAAAGGTTTGCAGTGTAATTCTTCTGAGCTTATTATTGAGTGTCCAGTAAATGTAAATACTTTTCAGCATTCTGTGCAGTAAAAGCAGTTTGCATAGCTCACATCCAGAACTGGGCTTGGAAGTAGTGCTGCATTTTAAAATTGCATATTAAGCTCTACTTGCTTTTAAAGCTGTTAACATCCTCAATGTTTCAGAGTAATGATTTTAACAGTTCTTCTAAAGTAGTGTATTTTACTGGGCATCTTTGTTTTTCAACAGTGTGTGCTGTACTTGTGGGTCCTGAAAATTCTCTACCCAAGCACGTTATTTCTTTTGAGAGGAAACCATGAATGCAGGCACCTAACAGAGTATTTTACCTTTAAGCAAGAATGTAAGTACTGTTGAAGAATGTAAAATTATCTTTCTTCCAAGCTGCTGATCTCTGATGTGTCACACAGCTTGGGATGGCTGTTAGTTTAATTAAGGTCTTGCACACATCTGGAGGCCCCCTTGACTTGTGTGGAATTGCTTGCAGTTAAATGTGCTGGCTGCAGAGGTACTTTACAGAGTAGACTTTGAAGTATCAATCCCAATTTTAAAATCCTGGAGAGCAGAGGCTCATTTTGCTGTCTTGGCTGTAACCAAGAGTGGAAAGTAACTTGCTGAGCAGCATTGTGAAGCTGTGAAGGAAACCCTGCTGCTGAGTAATCTTTTCATTTGTTGAATTGATTTCACCAATAGTAGGAAGATCACACTATCCATGATGTAAGCTGCTTCTCCATTTGGAGGCTTGTGTGGGAATTGATCCAGTGATAAATGGATCATTTGCCCTGGTAAAATGTCATCTATAAACAGTTCTTAGCTTTTCACTGTCAATGGAAAATCACAACCTTCTCAGTTATATTTTACACTGAAGTATGCTCTATAATTCTATAATGCAAAATTAATTTGTGATTTTAAAAAAAAAAAACAAAAAACACAACAAAAACCCCACAACAAAAACAACAACAAAATAGTTCCTCCACACAAGATAAAAGAGAAAGAAATGAAAACAATTTATAGTTCTGGAAGATAATATGTGTTAGATGCCTGGTTGCTCTTGTGCTGTTTGGAAATGCCAATTTAAACCCCCAAATATTCTGCACTTTGGGTTGTTGTTTTTTTTTTTTTTAAGCATTCATTTGGAGATTTGCTCTTATCATTATGATCCACTAAATTCCTCCATCTGTTTTTCTTAATGTTTAATTTTCTCTTTCTTGCAGGTAAAATAAAGTACTCAGAAAGAGTCTACGATGCTTGTATGGATGCTTTTGACTGTCTCCCTCTTGCTGCCCTTTTAAATCAACAGTTTCTTTGTGTTCATGGTGGACTTTCACCAGAAATTAATACACTAGATGACATTAGGAGAGTGAGTATTTTGTGTATTTGAAAATAAGTGGAAATACAGATATTTATATGATGCTCTACAAAGTTGTGTTTATGAAATTGTCAGTATTTTGGTTTTTGTTGTCTCTTTTGGAAATGTAAATCAGGAACTGAAATGTAGGCTAAGCAGTATCATAATTAAAAACCTCTTAGGTTATCTAGTGCATTTTCAATTAGTGGATCTCATCAGCACTGATGAGACTGTTACAAAACACATAAAAACACCCCTCTAAAACTCCACATAGTTTCCTGAGACAGGTAGTATGTGTAAAAAGCTACATACCCTATGGAAACAGTGCTTTGTGTTTCGTTCTAGATAAGATCCGTCATTTTTGTGACTTTCAAGGCAAAACCTGGTTAATTCTAGTCTTGAAATTGTTCGGTGAGATTGAACACGAGATTTCAGCTACTCTTACGTTTCTCTGAACACTTTTCTATTTTCATTTTTTTACCCTATTGTTCCTACAGATTTTGGTTTTGAAAGTGTGAAAGTGCAGTATTGAATAGAAATTCAGCTTGCTGTTTGACATGGCAAATTTAATAGTTATTTGAGTAACAGCTGTGAAGTGGTTCTCTGTGGTGAATAAGCTGAGTACATTGGTAAGAAGAATGAAAACGTGTTTTCAAAGTTACACACTGAAAACACCAACTGCTGGTGGGCATTTTAAAGGGAAGAAGATTGAGGTATCTGTTTCTAATACCTTGGTTTCAACTTGCATGGACTGCTGATGTCAGGTTAAGGTTGTATTAGATGGGAATTTCAAACTCTTGCTTTCCTTTTTGCATACTCCTTACTTTTTGTTAACTTTTGCCTTATTTTAGTTAACTTAGTGAGGATCTTGACTGCTGCATTTGGAAATCAGAGGCATTCCTGTTATGATGATTAACAGCTGAAGTGTAGTTGATTTCACCCTAAGTATAGGTAGGTGCTTCTAGGAAAGCTTTGGGATTGTAGGTAAGAGTGGAAGAAAGAAGTAGTTTATCCACATATGGAAGAAGGTATGTGGGGGCCTATTTCAAAGAAGATCTGCATATCAGAGAGAAGGGAAAAGTATGTTCCTAATTTTGTTTGATAGTATAGAAACACTGATGGAACATTTAGTCTTGTGTTTTCATTTATTGTATTCCTCATTTCCTTAGCTTTGTCTCCTGTGCTTGTGCTCCATTTTTCTTTTTTACCTCTTCTCAGACTTATAGGCTGCTGTCCAGTTGAATTACATTTCTGAATTCACCAGATTTTTTTTTTTTTGTACTGACTGGACTATTTCAGAGGCTGGAATGTCAGCTTATTTCACTTACAGATATGACACTGCCAAGCAGAATAATGTGAGAGAAGAAAAGATTAGAAACAGAGAGGAAGCATATTGACAAGGTGTAAGTGGGAAAATGTACTGAGGCATTTTGCATTTTTGGAGCAAATAATAAGGTGTACAGAAGCCTGCATGTATTGTGCAGACAAAGAGAAGTAGGACAGCAAAGCCAGAAAATGGTGCTGTTCTGACAAGGCCTTTATACTTCCCCTCTTACAGATTAAAAGAATCATGGTCAGAGCTTCTGGAACATAGTGTAAAGGAAGCATAGTCTGGAAAAGAACTCTGGAAGACCTTGTTGTGATAGAATTGTGATTCACTTTTCTTTTAGTCTCAGTTTGCAGCTGATCAAGTTTCAAAGCATCAAGTTAATGTAATTAAAAGTTAACTCTGTCATCTTGGCCCATACAGATGTGCTTCTATAACACTCAAGGCTGCAGCAGGATGAAATAAAAGCTTGTATGTTTTGGTTTGGTTTTTTTACATATATGGCTATATATGAACATCTGCATTGTACATTGCTTCTCATGAAAACCACATCTATAAATGTAAGGCAGTGTTATCAGAACTGTTCTTTGGACCTTTAGGTTTTTAAAGAATTATCTGGTAGATTGGGAAAGGCACTATTGATGGGTTGGCAGCAGCACTGAGATTGTAAATGTATTTAAATGGGTGAATTGAATGTGAAATGCTCTTTTTATATCTAGGGAGAGTATGACTGACTTGTGGTACAAGTGTGTGTGAAACGATTTCTGTAAACAGTTGAGACAGTTGTGTAGTGTTAGAATCTTCTGGCTTATTAGCAGGAGTTGTTATTCAGGAGAAGTCTCCTCTGTAAACATGTGTAGGCATAATCATCTGGGTCAAGGAAGGGAAGTCACAGCTCTAAACACTTGAGGAATCACCTAAGAAAAAACCTAAAATTCTGTGCAGATGCAATTTCTTCTGGATTACATCTTGTCAGTAATAGTGACAGGAAGGTCATTAAACTACAGAAATTCAATTATGACCTTTGCTGGCATAAACTTGTTTCCAGTAGAGGACAGCTAGCATAGTCACAATGACAGTAAAGCCCAACCAGAAAGATTGCTGCAAGTGCATTTTATTTATGGGAAAATGGAAGTTTGTGAAACTTGTAGTAATCTGATTTTTATTCTCTGAACTTCCCTTACACAGATGTTCTCTTTGTGTTGAAGAGTGTCTCTTGCAGACACTCAGCTTAGAGATGCTGGCTAGTTTATGTCATTACACTGCCAAGACTTGTGCTGAAACAAAATTCCAGGAATGGAATAGTGATTTAGAAGGAGGGAAGTGTCCAGATAAGATTGAGGACTCTTAATTTAAAGAAGAGAAACAGAATTGTCTTTCTCATTTGTAACAGATGGTCATTAGTTTAATTCTTGGTCATGCCAAGGCTTTATCAGCAAAACACCTTGCAATATATGGGGGTGCTACTGGGCATCTGTCTTTTTAATACCTTGCTTCCTTCCTGTTGTTTGCTGAAATTTCCTTTACTTCAGTATTATATAAGATGACTGCCACTCTTCACTGACCCTCACCTTGTTTTTAGGGCTTTTCTTGTGATAGTTCTCAGGAAAATTAGGACAGATTAATTAAAACTGATGTCTGTGTCTTCAAGTCTGTGAAACTTCTGTGAAGGTCTTTCATCTCAAAAGTAAAGTTTTACTTTGCTGTACCTTAATGTATCTCCAGTGCTTTGCTACTCCTGAATTTCACCATCTGTATGGAGATATGCTATAGTACAGTTTAGTAACCTAGATTTAGATTTAAATATCTCATGGTAGCCATTAAAAAAATAGACTTCCTATTTCTGTTGTTAACATTAGGTGTAGTGGTTCTTATTCTTTAATAAAATTTACTTTCTCACTTACCTTAATCATAGTTAGAAATATGTTAAGCTAATTTGTACTGAGATTCTCTTTTGCCATAGTTGCCAGGTACTCAGAAACATTTATCAAGTGTTTTGCATTGACTCATGTCCTTCCTTACCTCTCTTGCCGTCCTGATATAGAGAAACCTTTAAGTTGATTGTTCTGGTTTGATATGTGCACTCTGGGTTGAGTAGCTTGCAGTGACATTTCCTTAAATGTTGAGATGTCCTGAGAACCCTGGCAGTTGGTAGCCTGTCTAGTGGAGGAGGCACTGGTTTGGTGTGCACGTAAGTATATTTATTTTTTACAAACTGACCTTCTTACTTCAAGGAATGGCTGCGTTATTGTTCCAGTGCTATGGGAAAGTGGTTTGGGTGAGAGGTGCATTACTTGTAGCAACCAAAACTTTTTATTTTTAGTGTCTGTATCCATTTGTCCAAAGTCATAAGGAAAATCCATGAATAACCAACTCCAGAAATTTTTTAGGAATGTTTTCTAGACTTTCAGCCTTTTGTATTCCAGGAAACATCAATCGACAAACAGTTGAATCTTCTTGGTTAGCTTCTGGACCCAAATTTATTGCTGGAGGTTTAGAAACTTGATGGTTTAATCTACAGAAATTCAGGTACTTGCAGAAGTTGATGGACTGACTTCTTCAATCTGGAAGAAATATTCCATACCGGGTTTATCATCCAGTGTGGGAAATGTCAAACCACTGGATTTTAAATCTCGAATAAATCCCAACAACAACTTCAGTTAATACCTGCCTCGCCATTCATTATCTGGCAGGAGTTTGTAAAGATCTGGACCTCTCCACTTATGTTTACAGGTGGCAGCCTCGGGAGCTCTGATTTTCCAGGGCATGAGAGAGCTTGGCACTACTGCTGGTTCCATATTTGAATGGATTCCTATGGAGCGTTAGACTCAAATTCACCAGGTGCTCACCAAACCTCCCTTCGAACCTGGCACGAAGAGTTAAGTGTTCTCTAGTACCATCAAAGTCATCTCCTTTGGTGTGGGAGGTAAAGTGAGATAAATGCACTGTCCATCAAAGAACTGTTCCTACATTTCTTGGATAAAATCATCTTGTGAACAAACTCCAGCTACATAAAGATCAGATAAACTTTACGTGGAATCTGGGATCTCTAACTTCATTTCTGGGACATCAGGGATTGGTTGACTGTTACTTACTTAAGCAGGGTGGTTTCTTTTTACCTTAACAAATGCACTGTCCTCCTTTCTTCTGCCCCTTCCCACTGTGGTTACTAGGAAAGTTGCAGGCTGCTAACGCAGGTGTTTCCAGGTGGAAATCTGTAAAGCAGCAGCCACAGAAAAGAATACAAAGAAAGAAGTTTCCCAAAAGGCTTCTGGCCCGTTACCCCCGGGCTGTAGCTGAGACATAAAGCCTGTAAGGAAGAAGGCTGAGATGGCTGAGCTAGTCACCTCTTCATTCCATTGTTAAACCATCCATTACTGAGAGTCAGTGCTAATTATTCATGCTTTTCTTTTATAATTCCTGTTTTCTGTACTGTTTCTCTTTGCTAATTCCTAGTAGTGTCTCCAGATTGGTAGATATAGCATGTGCATGAAAAAGGACCATTTTGTTCCTTGTCTGTAACTTGACTTCGTGTTACACATATCCATCAGTCTGGAATTTATCTCCCTTCCTTTTATAACTAATAAATCTTGTTGCTCTTAACAGGTTTGGTTCTTTTGGCATGCCTTTGCCTTATTTCATGAGGAGGAGAGGAAAAAAATATACAGAAACTGCTTCTCTTTGATATGGTTGGGCTTTATTCTAAAAAGGCTTGGTGTTGATGGATATGTAGCTTAGCAAATGTTTAGGACATAAAGATTTTATATTCAAAGAGTCTTTGTGCTGTTGCCTTCTCTCAAACAGTTAGATAGATTCAAAGAGCCTCCAGCATTTGGACCAATGTGTGACTTGTTGTGGTCAGATCCTTCAGAAGATTTTGGAAATGAGAATTCCCAAGAGCATTTCAGTCACAACACAGTCAGAGGATGCTCATACTTTTATAGGTGAGAGCATGCAGTGATCTGTATGATGTTTTAGTGCTGAGTCTTGCTGCATCTTTTAAGAGAGTTGTTTCTTTTACTCATAGTTGTTTTTGTTTCACAGCTATCCAGCAGTTTGTGAATTTTTGCAAAATAATAATTTGTTGTCAATCATTAGAGCACACGAAGCACAAGATGCAGGGTAAGTAATTTGTGTCCTTCAAGAAATTATTCACAGTGTAAAATAAAAATCAGTTGCTTCTTGCTGTAAACATAAAAAAATCTGTTTGGTTTTGCAGTTACAGAATGTACAGGAAAAGTCAAACTACAGGGTTCCCATCATTAATAACAATTTTTTCAGCACCCAATTACCTGGATGTCTACAATAATAAAGGTAAGAATTTACTATTAATAACTGGATGTAGAAATAAAATAAAAATGTCTTACTAGAGAAGTTATCCAATATGAAATTTTTTTGCTGGGTAAGAAATAAAAGGGCAAAAAAAAGTCTCCTATGAATAAAAGTTATATAATGAAGAACAGCACATGGCATATATGACCATCTTCTGTAAGGGTATGCTGAAGCACTAGTGTGGGCAAATGTTTTCTTTGTAAAAATTGTTGGTAGTTAGTGTTTAGGGATGTGTCACCTGGTGTTTTCCAGCCAGGAAAGGCCTCCCAGTCCTGTGAGTTTTCTTTCATTTGTGAACTAAGGAAGGAGCTAAGGAACTAAGGAAGCACTGATCAGCAGCCTGTCCTCTGCATCAGGCAGTTTGTGTTGTGTACCACAGCATCTTGAGAGCTTACTTACGTCTGTAGTTACACACAGATGAGAACAAAGTTCAACAACAGAAATAAATAAAAATAAAGCCTGCTGAAACTCAAGTATGACATTAAAGTTTGACATTTTGAGTATGTCACAGATGAACGATCTCCAAATGTTCACATAGTGTTCCTTTGAAACCAAGACATCTTTTCTGTGAAATATATTGCTTTTTTTTTCTACCCACCTCCAAAGAGCCACCCCCAACCCATATCATTACGTAGGGGTGGTTAACTGTATGGAGGAAATGAGCTGCTGTTATTTACACTGACTGTAAAGGAGACATGAAAAGCACTTCAGCTGGCTTTTTACATTTTTTCACCATATCTGTGGATATTGCATTTTAAGAATCCTTTTTCACCCTGGCTATTCCCAGTATAGTTCAAGAGTAAATATGGCAAAATGCAAACAAATGCTGATTTAGCTTTAGAATGCTTCTGGTTTGTTTCTTTGTGTTTCCCCTTGTCCCTGAGCTTCCAGATTTCTGTGGCTTTATGCCAGGCTTAGAATGTGGGAAGACACAAACAAAGAATAAAACCTGACTGGATATACTGCTGTTCCAAGTTGGGATTTTGTTAAGGTTGTTGAAATTACATCCTTTCAGGACCTTTTAAAATCTTTGTTCATAACAGCCTCTACAGTAGGGTAGGACAGCACTACACTGACATGTTAACAGTACCATAAACTGCAACATGTTCACCAGAAATCCAAAGTTCTCCATTAGAAATCTATGCTGTAAATACTGTGAGAGAAAGAACTGAATCTCTCAGGAATTTTTTGGCTACAGTAGAAAGTAGAGCTAAAACCAAACCTGTGACTTTACATTTGTGATACTTGCAAATTTTAAATACTCTTTCCCAAATATCTGAATTTTATTTTAGCTGCTGTATTAAAATATGAAAACAATGTGATGAATATCCGTCAGTTCAATTGCTCTCCTCATCCTTACTGGCTACCAAATTTTATGGATGTTTTCACATGGTCTTTGCCATTTGTTGGAGAAAAAGGTAGGCAAAAGTTGCACATCGATTAGTATAATTCTTATTTCCCCCAGAATAATGTTGTGAAGATTTATTTTTTTTTTAATCTTTTTTGTTAAATATATTTAGCAGTGTGAGATTAGGTGCATGTTTTCTGTGAAAACAGGTATCTGGGTTTGTCTTTATCAGGTAAAAGATTTGGTGAAGTTGTTAAACTGATTCGGAGGGGATTTTTTTTGCATGTGAAAATGTAATGTCTGAGAAAGGATGGACTCTTTCTACAGATTTGGGTTGTTTTCTTCATCTGTTTCAGTCAAGATAGTTAAAACTGCATCTAATAAGGCAAAAAAGGGGATAAGAGAAATTATAATTTCCATTGAGGGTGTGAACTGCATTTGAAGTCAGTCTGAAAATTATTCATATCTGCCAGACACTAGGTTATATTATTAATCTTGAACAGCTGCAGTTGAGATGTTCATGTAAAATTTGAACTTTTCCATATAGTTACAACAGATTGACCTTCATTGAAGATAATTTTTTTTGTTATAATTTTTCTAGTAAAAAAAAGATAAAAGAAAATGTAGCACAGATTCTGTGGGGTTTTTTTTTCTTTCTTTTTTGTCCCTCTAGAGTTGATAACTCTGGATCTGGGACACTGGGGCTCCAGGTAGTCTTCAGTTAAAAAGCAATGAGGTTAGAGGCTATTTGGGCCTGTCTAAAGTCCTTCCAAGACAGGAACTGCTGCTCTTTATACAAAACAGATCCACAAAATTTCTATAAATCTCTTTAATTTTCTTTGAAAAGTGTTCTGGAGATGGTACAGTTGCAGTCCCATAAATGTATCTGTGGATAATGTCTTTAGTGAGCAGTTCAATGCAGGTAGTTTGGACACTTGGGTGTGGTTAACCCACAGCAGGGTTTTAATTTACAGGAGTTTTAACCATCTGACTGAACTTCTGGAACAGGATTCTGAACACTCTGGGGGCAGAAGTTTGTTTTAAGAAAGAGCCTGATACATGTGGGGAAGATTGAGTGGCAGAATAGGGAGATGCCTGGAGAAAGACAACTCAAGCTTTTGGAGACAAGCTTATGTGTTGACTATGTCAGTGCTTTTGAAAAGATGTTTACTTTTGCACTGTATTTATATAATATTAATTTTTTTACTTTAGTTTTTTTGTGCTATATGCCTGCAGGTGCCAGGAATGGAATAGCTTTCTCCTTTTAAACCTAGATTTAAGCAGTCAAAACGTTTTCATATTGAAATAAATTTTGCATAAAAGCTAGTACTAGTACTGATCTTAACAGGGAAATAGTAATACACAAGAAGAGAATTCTTATCTAAAATTGTATAAGATAGGAGAGAATGCTGCTGTGGTCTTTGTTAGGTGTTAGAATTTTTAAAAGCTTATTTTTCTGAGCTTTTTAAAATTCTGTGACAGCCCACAGAAGGAGGAACAACTTTTAAGAAAACAAAACAAATTCTGAGCAATAGGTCAGGTGTGGGAAGTTCATTCACTATGGTTGCTGGTGACCAGTTACATCTTGTGTGCATGGAACAAATTGCCATTTATTTTTTCCCATACAGTAACAGAAATGTTGGTGAATGTTTTGAGCATTTGTTCTGATGATGAACTGATGACAGAGGGAGAAGATCAATTTGACGGTAGGGGTTAATTAAGATTCATACATCTCTGTAGAGTTATTAACTTGTGAAGCAGAGTAACCCAGGCTGGTGTCACCTGTCATTTGAAGAAAATTGCTTTCGGATTTTTTCTTTAAATAGTGACACTTTGGGAGGGCAGGGAAGGGAACTGTGGTTTTTTGGTCAAGAAGCAGTATCCTGTGAAAATTTTCGTACCTTATTTCTGTTTAAAGCTGAAACTTTTTTGTGGAGAATTCTCAGGATTTCTTGACTCTTTACATTTGAAGCATACTGAACTTACTTTGGTAATATTTAGAATAAAGTTCTCTCAAGATGCTTTTTTAATTTCAATTTCAATTTCTTCATGATTGCTTTCCAGTGAAGAGTCAGCTGTAGTATTTTTAACAACAAGGTATCACACCAGAAGTATCAAACAGAAGTTTGAGTCCTGGTGTTTGAGTTCAAAGCATGAAAGTTAGGAGGAGAACTTTGATATGTACATTGCATAATATATATTTCTGTAATGAAGTATAACATCTCTGTATCTAACTATGATGCAGTAGATTGTAATGAGGTGTTTGTAGCATGGTGATTAAGAAGCAATATTAACATGAAGACTCAGCATACCACGCTTTGTTTTGCTGGGTTTTTATGACAGTGTTTAATGTCACACCTGAAAGTTTCTCAGATTTCCTTTATTTTATCCAATAAGAAAATGACTTGGTGGATTTTTTTGTAGATGGGGAAGGTTTTAGCTGCCTTTGAGGAGCACTGAAGAATCATTTATGAGAACAGTAGACACATGACCGCATTCTTAACTCAGATTCAGGTGTTCAGAAGCATCTGTGTGGTTTAGCTTGGGTTGCATTGGTTATGAGCCACTTGAATTTTGCTGCCATTTAGATTTGTTGCCAAAAATGTGAGAACTTAGAAGCAGTCTTGAACGGTGTAATAGATGGGGCAGTTAATTGGTGTTTTCTGTTCAAGCAATGCCCTTGTGTAGGGTTTGGTGGTATTCCGAGATGTTAGGATTGAGGTCTTTTAGTACAAGAGTTGGAGCTCCCTTATTTGAATTATTTTATTCTTCTGGCTCATTTAGCAATTTCTTTGCTTGAAGCATCTCTTAATGTCACCTGGGTACTGTCTGTGCTTTATCTTTCTATGTGAATGGATTCTTTTTTAACTGTTCACCTTCAAGCTTTCACTGCTACACCATCAAATTTTATAACACACACAACAGTTCCACTTCCTGTTCAATTAATGTGTTTTTAAGTGTTGGGATTTTCCATTTTCTTTTTACACATTTCTTCTCCCTTCCTTCCTTATTACCACTGCCAGATTAGATACCTTTATTTTATTTGTCTCACTCACCTTTTTCTCCATCGTTCACTTCCTTTTTTTCTGGACTCTCCATCTGAAGAGCGACTCATACATGGCAATAAAAAAGGTACAGACCAGACAGAGTAGGAGTGTTTTGAAATATGACTTCATAGAATCTGGCAGTACAAGTACTAAGGCATAAAATACCTTTCTGTTGAGAAACATATGTGGCATTTTAGTATTATTACCTGCTTTAATGGAATGGGGTGGTTGTAAAGGCTTTTGTATCTTGTTATCAGAAGTCATATTCCAAGACATCTGTCTTTCTGTGCATGAATTTCTTTCCTCCCTTCTTCCATTCCTTTTTTTCTTTTGTCTTCCATTCTTTTACCTATTTCTCATGTTTTACCATTTGTCCTGCATGTGTAGGGAACATTCAGTTTTCTGTCTTGCTCTTTTAAATAATTTTATTGTGAGCTTTTTTGAGATTGTGCATGGAATGTGTTTGTAAAATGTTCCAAAACCTGGTTTGTATAGTACTTTTTTTTTTTCCCCTTCAACTGAGATGTCAAAAAGGTATTTTTTGATTGTATGTGCAATTTTGAAGATGGCTGGATTAAAAAAAAAATAACTGTAAAAGAAGCCTTCTAACTTACATTCATGATATATCACCTGTTTTTCAGAAATTCCAGGTTAGAGAATTCTGTGCAGAAAAATTCTTCTGACCATGACTTACCAAGTAATCAATTTGCTCTCTGTATAAATGTATCCCTTGCAGAGATGATTTCTAATACCTGAGAATGCATTGGATCATACAGATGTTTCCAAAGATGAATTATTTGAAAGAAGAGCACCAGCATTTCAGAATTTGTTTGTAGCACAGAGGTTGGGAGAAGGGGAGAGTTCCTTGTGAAGGGTGTAATCAAGACTTCTGCAAGGAGATGCCACTTCACTGCCTCTTCTCTGAACCCCCTTTGGCCTTTGGGCTTGGCTGTTTTGCTTCTGGAGAGCTGGGGCAAGAAAAGATCACGTTTAAAAAAACCAAACCACACCCAAACTGCCCCAAAATTGGCCGTTTTTTGAGGCCGAGGGACCTTCCAGAGTTGAGCTGGAGGCACTGCCTGCAATCTCTTCAGCCTGCAGGTCAGAGCTCTGCAGCAGGGCAGCCCTCAGGTAGGTGGAGGCAGGAGGAAAAATGAGTTTGTAGGGAAAGACTGATGGTTCCTCATTTAGCCTCAGCCTTTTCAGACACTCAGAGAGTCCCCTTCTCAGTCTAGATCCTCAAGCTGGGATTGAATAGTGTTTAAAGAGAGACAGTAAAAACTTCCAGAACTTTAAAATGTAAAATAAATTATTTTCAGGAAAAATCAAATGTTTCAGCCTATCCTCAGTTTTCCTTGAGCCTTCTGCTGGTTTTCTGTTGTTTTTTTAATGTAGTGTCTGCAGTTCATTCAAGTTGTTCTTTGTTTAAAAAATCCTCTACTGGTAATTCCTGTCTCTTTCCTTTTGTTTCAATGGATTGGCAGATACTTGTCCTACCCTGAGATTCTTTTATGTGTTCTCCCAAAGGTTGTGACTCACTCCTTTTTTTCTTTGTGCTACTCTGTGTTTTCCTTCTTTGTGTGACCTTGCTGTTGTTTGCCCTTCCATGCTCCATCTTTGCTATTTTCTTGGGTTTGGTGCTGGGGGGGGGACATGTTCCTGCTCTTCTGTACCAGAAGGCCTCACTCATGTTCTGGCAGCTGTGGTCTGTTGTGCCAGAGTGGATCTGCTCTCATCTGGAAGCTAAACACCAGTGAGCAGGGATGGAAAAGGGCTTCATCCACAGCAGCCTTTTGTGATTGCAAGTGGAGAAAATCTGTGGGTGTGCAGCTTTCCCCTGAGTCTGGCAACTTTTCCTGAGTGCCTTTCTCCCAGGGCTGCAGAACAAGGATATATGGAAGATCTGCAACACCAAACAGCTGCCTGAGTTGGTACGCTTCTGGTCAACCCTGTGGTTGAATTCCAAGTAGGACTGAGTTCCTCTTGGGGTGATTTAATACTCTCCTTCCCCAGCAGCTGAGGAGAAGTAAGGATTTTAGGTCTGGTATCTCCTCGTCTGCCTTTGCTATTGTAGTGGAACTGTGGAGTCAGCAAAAGGAGAGGAGGGTGAGGGGAAGGATGACTCTTGTGTGTTGGAAGAACCCAGCAACACCTCGTGCTGGAGAAAGGAGCTTCTGTCTTGATCCAGTCAAGGCAGGCAAAGGTGTCCTTCCCAACAGCAGAGTTTGTCCCCTCCCTTTGGAGCTGGTCTTCACTTGTATCTGTGCAAGGGGGATCTCTGCTCGGGGGATGCTGCAGTGTTCACTCCAGAATCTGTCCTTTCTGCAAAGGATGCAAACCTAAGGCCATGCAGGGCAAGGACTTGGATGCCAAGGGGGGGAACACTGCAATTCTTTGGCGTTTTATTTTGGTTTATGTGGGGGGAGTTGACATAAAAACAAGTAAATAAACTCCTGGGTTTTTCTCAGACAGCTGTGAAAGAATTAGCAAAGATAACAATCTTTTTTGTTGTGGCTTCAGTATTTATTTGAGTTCTCCATTGGGCTTGAATATCTCTTTGCATTCTGTATCAGGCTGCATGCCTACACCTTGATATACGCAGAGGTCAGCGAAGAATTTCCAAGTGTAAAGTTTACACAGAGTGAGGATAGCTACTACACTGTGGTGGTGGTAATTTAGATGCCTGTTAGCTGTAGGAAATCACTGTAAGCAATCATCCTCACCTTTTTTGTGTGTGTTTTGTGGACACAGAGGTGATGGTGGTTTTGGTGCTCTTCTGAAACCATAATTTGACAACTTTGTGCCCTTCAGTGTTTGGGTACTGGCTTCCTGGGAAGAGTGCTTAAACAGTGGTGTTGAATTTGCTGCACTTTGAAACGGTGACCCTGTAAAAACTCCTGAGCTTGAGACTCTCTCTTATTCCATTGAAAGTAGGTACAGCTGCTGCACGGAAAGAAATTATCAGGAACAAAATTCGTGCAATTGGCAAGATGGCAAGAGTCTTCTCTGTCCTCAGGTACTTGCATGACTTCTGCCTTCCTAAAACCTCTCTTCTTATGCACATTAGGAAAACATTTCTGTTTCAATAAAATAGATGCCAAACATTCTTCAGGGAGATCATTAGGCATCAGAGTCTTGCTTGGCATATTGATGCACCCACTGCTGTTGGAATGTTTGATTGAAGAATATTGAAAACTTGATTTTTCAAATGCATTTCAAGAAATGAGACAACATGCTCTTTGGTTTACAAGTTATTTGTCCAGCTGTTAGTGATGAGCGTTGGAAAGACAAAACCAGACTGAAATGGAGGAGGTCAGGACAGCCTGAGGACATTTCCAGCATTCCAGAAAGTTGAGGATTTAGAGGAGTTTTGTTTCAAGGTGTTTCTGTTTTGTTTTCAGCTTTAAAAAAAAAAATGCCATTTTCTTGTACTTGTCTAGATCTAGAGGTTTCACAGACGTGTTTACCCAAAACGTATGGTTTTCCACAAACCATCATTGTTCAGATAGGGATAATTTTTTTTTTTAATTGGTGTTTCCTGAAGCATAGACCCACTTAGAGCAAAACTGAGATTGTTTTGTGGCACTGGGATATTCTCAGTACCTCATGAGGTTGCTAATTTCAAAGCTAAGGAGGCTGCATGTGAATAACTGCTCAGAATTTGTTCCAGAAGTAACCAGAGTTTGTAACTCCCTGGCAGAGGAAAGATGGGTATGGAATAGAAGCATTTCTCCCTCGTTGTTTGGATGTGAATTTACAAATTTACATCCAAGCTTGAGATGCATAAACCACAGCAAAAACCCCAGCTCTCCCTCCCCCATCCCTCGTTTTCCTTTACCCCAGGTTTTGAGGAGTTTTGATGGAAGGTTTTGTCACTCTTCTTTCACAGGGAGGAGAGTGAAAGTGTGCTGACACTCAAGGGTTTGACTCCCACGGGAATGTTACCTAGTGGAGTGTTGGCTGGAGGACGCCAGACCCTGCAAAGTGGTAATGATGTTATGCAACTTGCTGTGCCTCAGATGGACTGGGGCACATCTCACTCTTTTGCTAACACCACACATAATGCATGCAGGGAATTCCTTATGCTTTTCAGTTCTTGTCTCAGCGGCTGATACAAGCCTAGTGTTACGTGTTAATCAGGCAATGTGAAATGGATACTTCACCAGGGTATAAAACTAAAAGCAAATGAGTTCAGCTGTGTCAGGCCACTTTTTTTTTTTTTTCCCCAGACTTTGAGCTCCCTTAGTTTACAATTTTTCAGGTGATGCAGATGCTTGAAGTGAGGTGACCTTACAGACGGAGGCATTCGATCATGACAGATACAAACATGGCAATGTAATTTTGCATCATTGCTTGTCTGCTTCCCATTAAAACGGTTTTATGATAGATGTGTAAGAATTGTCATTGATAGTGTCAAACACTTGTGGATACATACTATTGACAAACAGCTACAGGCTGCAGAGCTCCACATTACACTCCGCTGATAGACCGAAACGTGCTGCGTTTTGTACCCTGGTAATTAATGCCAAAGTTTGTTCTCTATGTTGTTTGTCAAATGTTCTATGTATAATTGACCTCCCTGAATTGTCCTTGTAACATGCTGTTTCCTTCCTCTGCAGATGTAGCTGCTTTCTTAGATCTGTCTGTCTCTCTCTAGGTATAGATGTATGTCTGTATAAGTGTTAAATTAAACCACTATCCCAGACACTTGTCTGTCTCTTGATGTAGAAGCAATGTTGTAGCACCTTGTTTTTGAGGTTTGCTGCATTTGCTGCTGCACATTGTCTGTGCATTTGGAACAAGAATGTATTTGAAAAATATTCAGTAATTGTTATAAAAATCAGTTGAGAATAAAGGGATTGAATTTAAAAGTTGTAAATAAATCAAAATAAAAGGGTGTTATTAAGTGTGCATATATTTTTTTGCATGAAAATAAAAAGAACTCTATACAAATATACCTGTAATCTGGCTCATTCAATATTTTATGAAAGGTTTTTTTCTTTCTTTTTTTTTTTTTTTTTTATAGTTTGTTGAATCATTGGATCAGATTTTTCACAAGGCCCATAACCAATTAATTAGGCTCAGGGAGAATGCTACGAGATTCTACCAAATGTGCTAAAAGAATGAAGTCCAGGTTTCTGCTCACAATGGTGGGTAACTCAAATATGCCAGTCTGAAACTGGACTTCATCTCAAGAGCACTCTTAAATTATTCTGAGACTTTTTATTGGCCATCTTCAGGCTTTAAGAGAAAGTATAAAACTGTTGTATGGGACCACTGACTTTTATAACTATCCCTCTTTTTAACAGATTTTCCAAGAGTAGCTGCCTTTCTCGTTTTGTGATCAGGCTGTTGCTTTGAGTTTTTCAAATTTTCTCTGTAGCTTTTTTTAAAGCCTTTCACTACATTTTCTATTAAATTATCAAAGCTGGTTTTTAATAGCTTTGAAACAGGAGTGTCACATTTTAAGTCCTTTTTCAGTGGACATATAATGTCTACAAGTAAGTTTATATGTCCAGTGTATGTATGTGATTGTTTGTGAATGTCTATAACAAGAAATGGTGTATATGTTTCCTAATTCATCCAACTATTCCAAAAGCATATGTTCTAGTTTTAATTTTCATTGTTTAGTAAGATACTTTATTATGCTTAAAAAAATGAGTCTGCATTCCTCTCACTCATTTAACAGAGTTTTATCCATGTTGCATTACAAGTATCGGAGAGGATCAAACTGACTAGAAAATTTTTTTAACATAAAACCTACAACTTCCTACCATTACTGAAAATGTGGGACATTTGGAAAGTATGCAAAATGCATTTTGGGTTTTTGTGGGTGTGATTTGTTTTTTTCCTTGACTAGACCTTTGGATGGCAATATTCCTTGAAGCACTACATTAATATACCTCATTTGTTTTAGTCATGTTGATTGTTGAAAATAACTCATGCCAACTGTTATTTCTCTTGAAATTGCAGTAACTTTTTACCAGTAAGAATTTTATTTATTCAGTCTTTAAAAAATAGATGTTTTCAGGTCATTATGCTCAGTTGCCTACCATGAAGTAAACCAAAAATAAAATAAAACTCCACTAAGCCATCATAATATCAGTGAATTCACATTCTTGGCAAAACTCTGGTCACTGGTAGTAGTACAGTACTCCAATACTTAATTACCTCTTCAGGATTATTGTACTGTGTTGATTAATACAATATCAATACTTTAAAGTAGCCTAGATTTGAGAGAATAGAAGAACTTGTATAAATTGTACCTCTTTTTAATCCTTTTCTTTGCTTGAACATTCCCAGAAGTGACCAATACGTTGTGGGGTTTCCAGGTTTCAGTCCTGTGAGTGCTCCTTGTTCACTGGCACATTGGAGAAGGCCCAGTTGTGCTGCTTGATATTAAAGCTGTAAGAAACCTGGGGAGCTCTAAGAAGTTGGAGTTTAAATTTAAATTTCTTTAAAAAGCTAAACTGAAACATTTTGTTAGGGCAAATATATAGAGAGGAAATATGTGAAGGGATTATAAAAAGATGATTTGGGATAAAAATTCCAAAACTACATCCAATGGAAGAAGTCAATAGGATTTTTTTTTTTCCAGAAATACATTAATGTATTTTGGAAAAAAACCTCTTAGGGTATTTTTAGATAGCTTTAATGTTGTAGGATAAAAATAAACTTTAGGAAAGCATTTCTAAATTTTCTTAAAATCTAGATTTATAGTTCTTATTATTTATATTGCTTCCATTATAGTAGCTGAAATATTAAAGACCATATTAAGTATTGTTCTTTAAAGGAGTATTTCCTAGTTACTCTGTGAACTGAATATTGAGCAAAGACTTGAGGATCACCTATCAGGTTAGTGGAGCACAGTGGAGGTTTAGTGGCGTTTGCAGAATAGAGATTTAATTTAGGTGTGCCTGCAAAAGAGAATCCAACAAAATTCTTTTCCAAATTGTGTCTTGATGTTGTGCTTTTTTGAAGTGCTTGCGTTTTCCAGTCAGTTTGTTCTTTTATGTCAAGTTGAAAATTATTTTTTTCCCTAACTCTGTGATGTGTATTCCAAGATCTTTTTGGAATAGCAGTACTACAAGTAGAATGGACTAGGAGTAACTTTTGAAATTTGTTCTTTATGACCAAGCTACATAATTTACAGAGATAAATCAGTATTCATGATCTTTTCAGGAAAAGATTGAAAACAAAGACTTCACAGGTAACAGGAAATGGTGGAAAGAGGTGGTTGGTTTTTTTAATGTAGTTTTTTTATTTAAATGGCAAAGTGATTCTAGTATGAAAGTGTGTATTTGGGGACTTGATAAAATCCTTCTTAAACCAATCCTTCTTAAACCAAATTATTTTTACAATTTGAGAAAGTTTCTTTCCATTAATGTAAGCATAAATAACCAGCCATTCAAGTGGCTTTTTGATGCAATTCTGAGATGACCCTTGTCTCTCTAGATTGAAGTGCAGGACATTTTTTCTTTTGTACTGTGGAATGTGCAGTATATCACAGAAAAATGCTGCATTACCCTTAGGTATTTTGCATTATTTTAGTAGCAACTAATGCAGCTGTCTAAACTTATTTATTTTAGATTATCTCAGTGGAAATTGTTTCATGCAACAGTGAGGGTTAAGGCATAGTGTAGGCAGGTGATACTTACCATTGTGTAGACTATTGGAATGTTTTTTCTGGATTTTGTTGGACAGGAACTAAGTAGTAATAAACTTAATTTGCTCTGAATAGTTCTACCCTAATACAATGTCATATTTTCTTGTATAGTGTTTCTGGAGCAAGTCTGCCCTTAGAGGTCATTTTGATATCCTAATGACCTTGTTTTATAGCTTTTGACTTCTAGAGCTAAAACAATTGGGAAGGATTTTATGCCTAAGAAATGACACCAGGTGTCATGGTTGTTTAGTTAAAAAAAAGAATAAACTCTATTTTTATTTTTATATTCTGATCAGTTCACTCACCAAGATTATGTTAAATCTGGACCTCTTCCTAATCTAGGCTTTGTTGTTAATTCAACCAAACATTTTCTGAGGCTTTGTAAATAGAACTTGCTAGTTATGGTTTAAATGGCACCATTCAGTTTTCAGAAATACCCATTTTAGCTTAAAATAGGATAAGAACTTGAAGTACTTATTAAACTTCAAGGAGCTAAACCTAAAGAGAGAAATAATTTATTGGAACACTGCTAGTGTTATTTTATAGCACCCTTCCTGGAAATTTAATGAAGCTCATTAGGCATTTAAATCTTCAGAAAGAGTAGACTCAAACAGATGTTTAGTTTGTTTGGTTTTAAAACTGTGCTGCAACTTTAACATCAGCTGAAGTTTTTTGTTGCTGTCTTAAAACCAGTGCAGTTAATAATATCAGTAAATTAGTGTTGCATTGAAATACGTTTAGTTGATAAATTGTATTAAAGTTCAGGCAAAGTTTCATTGAAAATTAAATAAAAAACCCTATTCCCCCCCACACCCTTAATTATAATTTTAAATAATTGTAGCCTAACCTGGAGTAGCATACTACTATATTAAATTGATCATTGCCTTTTCTGCTGTGCGATATTACACTCTTCATCTTTCTCATTCATTTTGCATGCATCTGCTCACTTCTGTACAGCCACTGTAGAGGCAATTGAGGCTGAAAAAGGTATGATCAGAGTCTTTGCCACTGGCAGAGATCTGTGGTGTCTGGGAGGGAATTCAAAAGTACTCTGTGTGGGTGTGTTTTACTTTCAACTTGCACAAGCAGGGATGAATCAAGGGCATTGATTCATCCCTTTTACATGTAACATTCATTTCTGGCTTTAGGGTGATGATTGTCTGTAATATTTTAGGGAATTTCTTGGGGTTTCTTGGTCTTTATTTTTGTTTGTTTTTCCAAAATATGCAGTAGGTTTTTTTGTATAATAGCATGTTGTGATATGTGGTGTTGTCTTGAAGTCCTTAAAACTGGTAGTGTTTAGTGTTTTTTTCTGCACACAACTGCAGGGTTTTCTTTGGTTGTGGGGGGTTATATGTGGAAGGAGGGTTTTTATGCATGCCTTTTCTCATGAAATCTATTTTAATGGCTTGAACAGATTTTTTAAAAAAATTTTCTGAAACACATCTGGTAGTGCAGGATACATAAATGTAATGGGTTTTTTTCTATAGATTTTAAACATCCCTGGCCAAATTTATTTCCAGTCTATACTCCAGCCTGCCAGTCTTGAGGCAAATTAAATTCCATGGATTATCAGTGCTAAAGAAGCTGTCTAGACATCCTTTGCTAGTGGTATTGAGAAAAATGCCATCAAATGATTTGGTGTTCAGAGTGCTCAGTGTCAGATTGCTGGTTTTGCAGAGGTATTTTAATTTCCTCTTGCTCACCATTGAGTGCAGTGGATGTCAGACAGCATGGCAGTTGAGAGCTACCTTACCTTCAGGGTTTTCCAGTTTTTTGGCCAAATAGCTCCCCTTAATGACTGCGCTCTTTGCTTTCTAATTAAAGGAGTCAGATCTCCAAAAACATGAACAAGTGCCACGTTCTGTTCTCACACACACGTGCAAGAGGTCTGTTGTGAGTGGAAAGCTCACAAGAAGAATTACCTCATCCCAAAGACTGTAGTCTTTTTTTTTTTTTTTTATGTGCTCAGCCATTTCCAGGTCTAAATTTCCAACCACAGACCTGACTCGTTAAAATAATCAGTAGCAGAGCAATACCTCTTTTCTGTCCTTACCAACCCATTTGTATTTCAGCCTCAGAGTTTAACCACAGCCCTAACCTGGTGACTTGTGGTTGTGTCCATTTCCATCCCCATGAGCCCAGAACAGGAACCTCATCCTGCAGTTTTGCCTGCCTGAAAACTGCAGGATCCGGGCCGTCCATCCCTGCGCAGGCGGGATGGAAACCTCCCCTCAACTTTTGTAACCCTCTGCTGCTTGGCCTTGCTGTGCTGCTTGAGACCTTCCTGGCATCCCAGCAGATGCTCAGCTGAGCCCCAGGAGCTGCCCACACAGAGGCAATCAAGTGGGCTTGAACCCCTTGATTCCTCCTCACAGAATATTTGCCATACTACTTTTTTTTCTTTTTTTTTTTTTTTTGTGTTACAATCTGAAATCATGATTGCTGTTGAACCTGTGAGGTTAGAGAAGCTTTCACTAATAATGCAGGTGCAGAGCCATAGGTCTCTCTGGCTGGTTTCTTAACCTGTTTTTTTTAAACATAATTTGTAAGAAAAAGTATATGCTTTTGACTTTTTTTTTTTTTTTTTTTTCCCATTACTGACATATCAAATTTGCATTTTGTTAAGCAATACGAGGATTCTCTCCGCAACATAAAATCTGCAGTTTTGAAGAAGCAAAAGGTTTGGATAGGATCAATGAGAGAATGCCACCACGAAAAGATGCTCTGCAGCAAGATGGTATTAACACAATAAACACAACAAATGCCAATGGAAACAATGGAACTGGCAACAACAATGCACAGTGACCACCTTCAGCTTCTGGTTTACTCACTTGCCTGAGAGTTCCTTACATTTCTGCTTTTGGATGTGACAAGAGATGGAATAATTGCCAGGGGGATGGCCTGGAGTTTGACTACTTAAACAGGAGGTGGAAAACTATCCCAGGTGATCCCACTGGAGAAGAGAGCATGTCCTGCTTTGGAGACAGCAGCCCCTGTCCTTGGATGGAGACCCCCTGGAGCCTGCCTCACCTCCTGCCCAGAGAGCAGGGCTGGTATCACTAAAGCACACCTAGATAGCATCTTCAGCTTTCCCTTGTCAACACTTGTTAAGTTTACAAATGGGATTTTTTTTTTTTTTTTCTTTTCAGTAGAGGTAGATTTGTGGGTTGGTTTGTTTGGGTTTTTTTTTAAAAAAAAAAAAACAACAGACTTTTCAACTTTACAACCCTAAGAGCTAACTATTTATTAATGGACAGCGGTTTCATGAGACGTCTTTAAAACCATAGAATGGTCTTAAAATATCTGAGGCTGCAAAAACTGTATCTTAAATAGATGGGGGGGAAAATGCCAAAAAAAAAAAAAAAAAAAAAAATTGTTGGTCATTCTGTAAAATGCTGACCTCAGGTTTACTCCTTAGATGTTGCTAATTCTATATTCACTGTATTTTTTAGTTACAGCTTATCAGAAGATTTCTATGTAGGAATGTTTATTACTTGAACACAGATTAAAAAAAAAAATATTTAATTTAGAAACTTTTTTGCCCAGCTTTTTCAAATCTTCCCCACCTTGAATTTAAAAAAGAAAAAAGGAAAAAAAAAAGTTATTATATATACTAATTTTAAAAGTAAGAAAAATATGGAAGTGTTAATTTTAAGGTACTTTTAATTGAACTTTGTACATTGTTTAAGTAAATTTTGATTCATATCAAGTCTGTAAAGCTTGGCATTGTATTTTGTGTATGCATGTTTTCATTTTGCAAATATTTAATATATAGACCTATGCTGTACGTCTATAGGTTACCTAGATGTTATGGGTACTTTTAGTTTCTTGTGAGTATTATGGTTGCATAAATAGCTGATAATCACTGGGCTGAACAGCTGCAAGCTTTTTGTTATTTTAAATCTGTAAAGGAAACTGAAACTGTATTGGAAATTCTTTTTGTTTAGGCAAAGCAGCGTGTAAGCAATTGCTCTGTTCAACTGCTGAGGCGTTAGTGGACGTGTAAACACGAGACTGCATGTATTTTGGTATCTACAGGACTGCTTGGTTCAAATAAAAATTGAAGCCCTGTGCTAAGTTGTTCACAAATAATGGACTGTACTTATTGCCACTGTACTTTGTTATATATATTTTGACATTTGCTACGTGTCCTTCTCATCCCCTGGAACACAACTTGAAACTTTGGTCACTAGAGTTCATCTCCCCTTTTTTTTTTTTTTTTTTTTTTTTTTTTTACTATTTCTTTTTATTATTTTTATTTCTTTTTCCCTTAAAGTACGATCTGTACATACCCCTAAGTTGGAAGTTTTATGCATGTTCTGAACTATTAAAAGTATTTTATAAACAGTAGCACACAATAAATTTTGTGCATGGGCTGCGGCTCCTATCACTGTGTATTGGTTTTATTTGGCATTCGTAGGCCTAGCCTGACCTTGAAAATTGTTTCAGAATAGTCTTTTTTAGTCAAAATTTAAGCTATTAAAGTAGTTGAAATTTAAGCTCTTGAAAAAATAGCCTGAAAGGTCAGATTTAGCTTGCAGAAAATTAGTTGAGTGTAAACACTTTAATTTAAATATTATTCATGCTTATTTTCTTTGGCTTCTGAGTTCTCTCTCATAAATAAAATCCCTGGATATTTTCTGTCAGGTCAAGTGGACACCCCTGGTTGGTTTGTACAAGCTAAGAGCAGGGCTAAGTTGATTCTAGAAGGGCTGCTGAGTACAGCTGCCTTCTGTGTGCAGGTTTCAACTAAACATTTGAGCCTAGTGAAGTGTGCTGGGGCTGCTTTTTGGGCAGAAGGGGAGGTCTGGCTGGTTGGGCAGTCACTTTTTTAAAGTCAGAACATGCTGCTGCACAGGATGAGAACTAAAAGATAGTGAGGTGCTAATGCTAATGAAGCTGTAATGTTTTATTTTACTTCATTGCAGATGCTTTCTAATTGGAAACTCTTCTCGAAGTTTGAGGGCAGAAGATCAAGTTAAACAACAGTAAGTTTTTTTGTTTTTTGGGTTTTTTTATGAAACATCCCCCTGTGAGCTGTATGGATTGCACAGGATGTCATATTAAGAGCAGAACAAACACCTGTTACTAAGCAGGACTGAAATTTTACATGAGGAACATTATGACTGTACCTTCCTCCTTGGAAGTGCTAGTGGAAAATTCCTCAGCCTCACCAGACCGGATTTTCCATGATTTTATGCTCAGATCTTTGTGCTGATGAGGATTCTGACTAGCTGCAGTTGTGTTTGTGGAGAAAATTCAGGTTCAGCCTTTCTATGGCAAGATCACATTGTAACTGGAGAGAACTGGTTCTGGTACTGCTGGGGGGGTAAGTGTCCACCTTGCTTCCTTGAGGGTTCCCCTGCAGTATCTGCTCTGCTTTCTTGAGAATTCCCATTTATTATTTTCCTTTGAGGATCCCTTTGTGGTATCTGTTGTCTTGTAGGTCTGAAGGCAGATGTGCAGTAATATTTCTTGGGTAGTTGTTGACCTGCTTTCTCCTCTCCTGCTGTGTGTGTCCTGTCAGCCTTTGAGCAGGCAGGCAGGTTAACAAGGGTTGTGTCCCTGGGTTTCCTTTTGTTTGGAAAGCAGACACTCATTTTTTCCTACTGTGTTTCTGAAAGGTGGAGCCTGGAGCTGCCTCTTAATTCTTGCATGATTGAAGAGAAGAAATTATATTCTCCCTCCCAGGAAACTGTAAGTAGTTTGCATGGCTCGCTTTCTGCTTTCAGTGTTCTAAGGAGGTAAAAAAACCAAAAAGTCTGTGTGTCCTTATTCTAATTTTCATTCTTTCCTTGGCTATTTTTTGCTGCTACTTGATTGTCAATCATTCATTTCTTGTTACCCATTTAGCAGTAAGTACAAGTCAGACCTAATCCATATTCTGCTTTGAATGGCCAGTGGTGGGGATTTTTCAGTCACATAAACCAAGATGGATGCACTAATATTCTTCAGTTATGGAATGCTGAGCTCTTTCACCTGTCAGGAAGTTTGCTCAAGAGCAAAGAAACAAGAGCCAAAGCTTCTGAGAATCTTGGTCAAGGTGGGAAAGCTGTTGAGAGCAATATGTGTGTATACACATCTTTTTTATCAGTGGATACTTGCACCAAGGATGCAGAGTGGATTGGCTTGCAGTCTCCTCAAGTCAGCTTCCATCTAGAAATAATAAATTTTAATCTGACCCTGGAATTTTTAACTGAACTGTATTTCTGAGTTTAATATAAGAAAAAGCTTAGACTAAAGTAATTTATGGTCTAAAGTCAGATTTAGGCTGCAGAACATTGATGTAAGTGAAATACTTAAGCTTTTTTTGATATGGTAAACTCAATATCTGTTACTGTTGTGTAAAAACCTTTATGTAGGTGCTGTGTAAGAGTGAAAGGTTTGCCATGTTAGAATCAACTCTACTAGCCCCAGCTATTTGTGTTTGAGAGATAATAGGAAGAGGGTTTTGTTGTTTGTGTGATGGTGTATCCTATCAGACAGTTGTTATTATTTGTTAAAATGTTGTTTAGAAATGTTAGGAAATGTATTGCTGGCTGCTGGACCTGAGGCTTCTGTTGATGGCTGGGGACAGATTCACTGTGGCTTTCAAAATGTGCTAATCAAAGCTGTTCTTTTTAAATCCTTTGAAAACTTCCACAGTTACTTATATTGTCTAGGTAGCAATTGCTTCCAGTTTGGATTTGCTGTGTGTTCTGTGGTGTTAGCCTTTAGATACTGGCATTTTTCACTGCTCAGTCTTTTGATGTATAACCCACTCTTTTACTAGGAGATAGGTTAAAAATTAGTGCTGAGGTGATTTCTCCTTTCTGTTGCTGCCTTAAGCATAATGGTACCTAACAATTCATGGGAACTAATTAAATAAATTAAATAGGGGGGTGGCTCCGGCAGATTCTGCCAAGGGCTTACACTGTCAGTGTAATGTGACTTAAACTCAGCACTTGCATGTTTGCCAGCATGAAAGGGGGAGAGTGTGTGTAAAATGCTTTACATCACAGCCTTGGGCTTTCTTTTTGTCACCCACAGTTACCTCAGCAGTTAAATTCAGGTATTTCAAGGAACTTGTTGAGTGCTGGAGGTTTGGCTGAGACAGTTTAATCATGCAGGAGTCTGACAGGGAGGAGGCTGTTGTGTCTGGGTCAAAAGGACCAAGGCTTAGGGGCTAATAGACAAGATACATATTTTATTATACAAGAAAGAATAATATGTGCTGTAAATTAAGGCAATCGTAAAGTGCAAGAAGCTTATTCAATCATCTAGAAGGCATACCTGATTACAAAAGTTTGAAATTACTCTGACAGGCAAGGACAGTTAGTTTCTGCATAAAGCACATACATGTTACCTCCAGTTTTTAAAAAAGAAAACAAAAAAACAGACAATCCTCTTCTATTGACCAACAATAGCCAGCAGCAAACGCCTGTAATCACCACTGGTATCACTTGCTATCATTGTAGCCAGAGTCTTCTGATACATTTGTGTGAACATCTGTTTAATCTGCACAAGGTCAATCTGGGCAAAGAAAAAAAACCAAAAACAAACCAAAAAGCACAGGATTTAAACGCAGTGTATGATTTTTAACTCCTAGACAGGCACCCCACACCTCCTCCCTCACACAGGACAGAAAGCATGGCCAGGGTGAAAGGAGCTGTGGGCTCCAGCTGGTCCCTGAGAAGGACCAAGTGAAAAGCTGGTTGGGTGACAGCTTTCTGCTACAAGTGACATGCAGAGAGGAGCAGAAAGGTTCTTACCTCGCTGCGGGTGACAACAATTCTGATGAGGGTAGAGTCATCTGTGCCAGCTCCCTTCATAGAGTGATAAAGTCTCTCTGCAAAAAAGGCTGGGCGATTTAAAGCACATTGCACTGCAATAAAGGATATTTTTTAGGATTAATTCCAGTACTGTATGCTGTAGAGGGATACCTGGCAGGATCAATGCAGGATTTTTGCTGTAGACAGCTAGAGGGTAGGTACTGATGAAGATGCACTTATGTGGATTACAGGAACTGTTTTGAAGAACTTAGCTTATTTTCAAGCTGACAAAACCTTAAGGTTATTAGCAGTTAACTTCTGGAAGTGTTTTTCAAAGCTGGCTGAATCATTAGCCCTCAAACAGGTTATTTAAAAGCAGTTCTTCTCCTTGGATAGCTGGTACTGAGATACACATACTCATGTTCCATGGCTAGAACCTCTGGCTAAATACAACTGTAACAAGTTCCCACTCTTAGTTAAAGAATGGAGCTCATTTCAATGAGATTGTTCACTCTGAGATGTGCCTCTGTTCTTTTATGTGATTCTTGGAGCTAAGTTTTCCCCCTAAAACTCTTGAGGAGAATATAATCTTGGAAGTTTTTGCTTATCCTTCAAGGCTACAGAAACACTGCCATTTTGGAAAGCAGTGGTAGGACTGGTGCCTGCAGATTTACTAGTAAATGTGGCCAGTGTGGAATGGGATTCTTCAGTTACCTTTAGGAGGTTTAATTCCTAAGGGACAAGGGGAGGGAAGACCATGTCACTTACAGATAGCCTTCAAACCACGTTCCACGTTTCCTGAAAATTCTCGGTCGATGCTGCTTAATAAATCACGATTGGCAATCTGCAAATAAATGAGATCAATGGAATGCAGCTTTAATTCAAAATACACTGGCCAGATTCATGTGAAATCAGTGGAGAACTCTTACCCTGGAGTATGCCTCAACTGTTGCTTTCAGTTGGGGAAAACTTCTGGTTGCCAGAACCATATTGAAGCAAGATTCATCGGTTCCCAGTTTCCCTTCCCCTGCCTGGTAGAGGCGCTGAGCATCTTCTTGAGCTTTTTGGTAATCCACAGTTTGATTCTCATCTCGGTTACCCTAAAACCAAAGACAGCAGTTGTCAGGTGAAATGACACAGAGAAGGGCTATGTTTAGGTGCTTGCAGTGTAGACCCCAAGTATGTTGAAGCAGAAAGAGCAATAATAAATGAAATACTTTAATTTGTTTTAAAACTCCTCTTTGGTTTAATACTTCTTTCTCTCTGTTTATTTCTAGGCATCAAGTTGCAAAGAATCTTCCCAAATGAACTAATGAATTATCTTACTGAATATGCACACCTGAAGTATCTCAGGTCTTCCAGTTTATTTAGAATTTGCTAATTTCAAGTAACAATATCTCCAGAAAGCAATTCTGCTAGTTGTAAGTAGGGCTTACATGTCAGTGGGGCTTGTATGACATTCCTTGTGCTTTGCTTGGGTGTTTTTGGCTGCCCAGTGCATGGATGGATGCTGCTAAACATACTGGCTGAGTAGGCTTAATAATTGCACTCAAATACTGTTGTATCTGTAGTGGCTAATATAATATTTAAATCATGTGGTTGTGTCAGTTATTGTACTGGATTTATCAAAATAAAAATTAGCAGCATGAGCTTCTCAAGGTTTGCTTTCTTGTGGATTTTGTCTTTTTAATCCAAATTCCTAATGCATAGCTGAACTCTCACAAAGGCTGAGGCAAGCAAGATAGAGAAGTGTCACAGAAATTCTAACAGCAGGTAGGCAGACTGATCAGAGCAATGGGGGTAGTTGCATGAGTACACATTTCTTCCTAAAAATGCAAACAAAAAAGCCCAAGCCCTAGTAAATGAAATGGGATAAGCAAGCTGAGTTCAATAGTAGCACCTCCCTCATTCTAGTGGAGGAAAGATGGTGTAAATTTGGAGGCAATGTTTTGCCCTGTGGTGCCTCTTAGCTTGTTTGTAGGAATCCTCATGAGTATTGTCTATACCATAAAGGTTACCCTGTCATGACACCCGAATTATTTCCTTAACTCAGGCAGAAACTAAAATGCATCTTGTGGTAACAGCTGTGTGGGGCAGTGCTTTATACTACTACTTGATTGCATCTGCACAGTAAAATATTTACACGTAAATTCTGTAAGAGAAATGTGGGGCAGTCATTTAGGTCACAGAGTTCATCACAGATGTAGAGATAAGAAGTATCTTTTCCTTGAGGAGATACTGAAGTGTCTTATCTTGTCATTAGGGAATTAATTAATGGTCCAGGGCTAATTTCTTAAAAACATGGCTCTTGCTAAGCATACACAGGCAGTTTTATTTCTGGAGACATTATGATTGTATGCATCAAAGTCAAACTATACGCTGTTATCTTACCAAAAAAAAAAAAAAAAAATTAAACTCACTTGGCACATAGATACAAGCAGTCGTTCAAAGTGTCCTGAGGTGTCTGATCTGATGTCTTGCTCAATGTCCCTTCCAAATTCTGATTTGTAGCAGTTCACTATCTCCCGAATCTCCTGGTTTGTCCTCGTGCAAAGGATCTCGATCAGCACCCTCTCCTGAGTGCCTGCTCCCTGCAGGCAGAGGAAAAGATTCCTCAAACATTCAGTTCTGCACCAGTTCAAACAAACAAACAAGTAAGGCCCAAAACCATACATCTACAGCAGTGACATCAGCCACAGTTAACTGGAAAATGGTTTAGGAAGGAAATTCTTGGCAGCCTTAGCCTGGAAACGTACCAGGGGAAGGTAGAGCCTTGTGATCATTGTTAAAGCCAGAGATACATTCTGTGTCCAGTGAAATTAAGTAGATCTATGTAAGGCTTCTAGGTAATGTTCTGATTTATTTTAAATGGATAGTGCCTCCAATAAATACCTATTTTTATTTAAGATCCACATTCTTAAGGTGGTCTGCATTCGTAGATGGGTTAAGTTTCCGGTATCAGCCACCTGCTAGCTGCTGCAGCTCAAACCAGCAAGAAATTCTGGTAAGCTGGATGTAACAGTTTACCCAAGTTCAATGCTTAACCTAACCAGCCCACCTAATCTCTAATGCAATCTTAATACTTGAACAGATACGCACATCATCTGACCTTACAAAAATATTTTCTCATTGTTGTTGTTCTGGGAAAAAAAAATGGGTAATCCAAAAATACCTTTCAGTAACAATGGCTTGTCCCTTGGCAGGAGAGGTACATCCCTTCACTTTAAACAGTGGTTACAGTTTTAATAGCACCCTGGCTCTTTCTAGATCCTAGCAAAAGTTGTGGCCAAGTAGCAGAGAACCATTTTCTGTCCTGCAGGGTTTCACCTTCTGCTGCTCTGAACTGACTGGTCCTGCAGAAATTGGCTGAAACTTGGAGGCATAGCAGAAAAGAATTTTATGCCCTAGAGACCCAAAATTTGTTTGCCAGTACTGGATTTTTCAGCAATGCAGGGATCAGGTATTCTCTTTTCTTAGCTGTGAATTTTAAGATTACTTTAAATTATTTTGTTCCCAGGGAAACCATACCTTCATTGCATGGCGTAAGCTCCAGGCGTCATAGTAGGTGCTAGGCATGAAGAGTGCTAGAATCAATTCTTCTATATTCCCACTTAACTCAGACTTCAGATCTTTAATTAAATCCTGTTCAATTATAAACACAAAAAGGGGCTTTGGAGAGTGTCAGCTCTGTAGATTATATACTGAAAAAAAAAACCTAGAACTTTGGTGACTTATTTGTGACTCATTTCTACCTATGTGCTGTTTTATTTCTTCCAAAGAACTTCACTCTGTCCAAAACTTGGACAGTTTAGCTCTTCTCCATTATATCCTTACTAATTAGGACCTAGGCAGGTCCCAAAAAAATGCCACAACTATAAAATTTCACCTTAACTTTTAAAAATGACAGAGGGAAGAAATTAGCTCTGCCTTTTATTAATCAAGCCTCAACTACTTTCTCAGTGACAAAAAACACTATTTCAGTGCTGATTTCTGTACATTAAAAACTCAGTAGCCTCAGGCACTAATGTAGGGGCAGTTTAAGCTTGATTATTTTCTTTTTATTAAATATTATAAAAGCAGAGAAGCTTCTTGTTTGCTCAGGGACAGAGCCAGCCCTCAACTTTCTCTCACCCATCTATCTGTTGTGAGGACAACACGATGTTAAATACCAGATGTCCCCCAGTACACAAAACTGAAAGAAGTGCACGTAAAAAATGCCCAGACCACTCCCCAGGACTCAAATGCAATCAGGCAGCTGAAGCAGCAGCTGAAAGTTTGATTGTATGTTTTTTTTTTTAATTGGTTCAATGAACTAGTGAACATACCTTGCCATACATTGTCTTGAAAGCTGCCTTGATTTTTTGCCTCTGATCATTGGAGCGATTGGCAACAACATTGATGATGGCCTGCTCATCAGTTCCTTGGAAACAGAAGGGAAGCCTCATGTAAGAACTCACCACAAGCCCTCCAAAACTGATTTTTCTGTCCTGCATTTGGGCAGAGTTACGTTAAGAAATGACCACCCCTAAAAGGCAACCAAAATTTTATGTAACAGCATCTACTAAATTGTGCAAGTCATTTTAAAAGTTTGACTGCTCTGAAAATCTTGGGAAGAAAAAAATGTATGGTTAAATAAAAATAGGACAAAATACCCTTTAAAAGTTACCTCAATAGAAACTTAGCCTTCTATTGCTTACTTACCAAACCCCTTCATAGCTTTGCGTAGAATTTCTGCGTCCCTTTCAGCATTAAAGTCTGGAGCAGCTTGAATTGTGCCCTGGGTACTCTGGACCATTGCTGCAGGCTGAAAATAAGAGTTATGTGTAACCAGCTCTCCTGCACAATAGAAACTCAAATAAAATTCCCAACTGGAATCAGTGCTTCAGAAGGAGTTGTCAATTAGTTCCCCCTTTTTCTCTCTAACTCCCAATCATTTAGTCCTGTTTTGATTTTTTTTCAGGTCATACCCTGAGTGCAGCTGGGAACTTGCAATGCAGATTGCAAATGCAGATGCATTGCTGCAAATTGTTGGAAACCAGTTGTAAAAACATGAAAACTACAGAAGCCACATAAGATTGATCAGAGAAGAGAACACAGCACGTACCGGAGCAGGCATTGGTGATGGTGCTTGTCCACCATATCCTACTGAAAATAAATGAGAGAACAAGATTAAGGGAATTAATTAGGTCTCCTCCTATTATGCAAATCCTCTCTCATCTGAAAGTAAAGCCATTGCCAGACCTGCCACTCCACAAAAGCTCTTTCCTAAGTAATGATCCGCATCATGATCAGTAACTGAACTTCTTGCCCCTGCTCTCTCACAGTTGTGTTATACACTTTAAGATGTCTGGCATGTACACAATAAATATGAAGTATTCATTGTACAAAAAAGAATTTAAGGAACTTCATTTTTTGATCAAAAGTGCTAGGAATACAAAAACTACATCTGTCTTTTTTTTAACTGAGCATTTTGTTTTTATCCATAATATATAGGCACAATTGTTACCATCTTAACAGCAGCTTAGTTACTGGAGTTAACAGACCAACCAGTAAAAAAAAAAAAAAAAAGGTTTTTGCTGCTTTGAATTTCTTACAAGCACAACTGACACATTCCTGGACTAAAATAATCTTTATGGTAAGTGACCTGTGAAAGCATTGAACACACTGCCTGGTGTGCATTCTCCTTTCCACTCCCCTGCTCTTCCAGGGATGACCATGAACACACAGATCTGAAAAATTCATTAATTTCTTTGAGACTAGCAGAACAGCTAGGTACTCATTGAACATGGACTTGGGATTTCACAGTTCTCATCAAATACTTGCAGTCTGAAGAAGAATCAGCACTTAATATTCCAATAATATTAGAAGAGATGGACCAGATGGTCCTCGAGGTCCCTTCCAACCTAACATTCTGTGATTCTAATCCCCCAGATCATGACCATTCCTGGGTGGCAGCCATCCCTTCTGGGTGTAGCACCTCCCGAGCTGGCTCTCATCAGCCCTGCAGTGGTCTTGCCAAGAAAGGAGGGGTACACCATACAAACTTCAGCAGCTAAAAGTAACAAAGGTAAGAGCCTGACCTCCTGGGATCTCTTGGGTTAACTTGAGATGCTTGAAATTTCTTCTAAATGGCATACCTGGAATTTGTGCTGGTCCACCTCCAGCATAGCTTTGGGCAGGTGGCTGCTGATAGCCACCAAAGCCAGGGCCAGCAGGAGGCACACCAAACCCAGGGCCTGTGGGAGCTGGGGAAAGAAAGATTTTAACACACTTTAATGTTTGGTTCATGCTAAACAGCATCTGTCTGGCTGCACTGCTGCATTTCTGCACTACTTCTACCAAGCACAGGGATTGGTGACACCAGAAATCACTCCCAAGGGGTCCTCTCAACACAGGGTCTTACCTCCAGGGTAAGGTGGCATTCCTCCAGCCTGGGGAGCTCCAGAGTAGCCCCCCGGGGCAGGGAAGCCCCCCGGGGCAGGGAAGCCAGCAGTGGGTGGTGCTGCAGGAAAAGTCCCTCCTCCTGCTGGGGGGTATCCCCCAGGAACAGCAGGGTAGGGGTACTGACCAGCTGGGGGGTAGGATTCTTGTCCTGTTGGCTGAAACACAAAAATGGGATGGAGCTCTGTATTTTCAAATATTACACGGTGAGAGCTTGTAGGAGGTGTTTTGGGGTTTTTTTTTCTTTCCATTTCCTTTACAATCCAGGTTATAAAGCACAGACACTCAATGACTAAACCTGGACTACTGAGTCAGACTGAACACCTATTAGAGGTTTAAATAAAAAGAACAAGTCAAACATCTATATCCCTTTGTTTTGCAACATGTATAACTTCTCAGTCATACCACAAAGGCTGTCACTAGCATTAATGTACATTAGAAATATTTACTTCCATGACCATGATCTCTGAAGGAAAACCCTTTAAGTTAAAAGTAATCTACTTGATCTTAAAAATCAGGTATTTAAAATCAGCTTTGTAACAAAGCATAATGTATGGACTCATTACTCACTTGCTAAGAATCACACATTACATACAGTGCACACTCATTCCTGAGCCCAGAAAACAAATAAACTGCAAAGTGGTTAAACCTAGCTCAGATGTTCTCCCTGGGTTTTTTCACCCTAAGATTTCTGCCCCCAGATTACTGTGCCCAAGCTGTATAATATTCTCTTCTCCAACAGTACAGTCTAATCTTTCTCTAAAAGACACAACAAAAATATTTTAATGGCATTTAGATTCACAAATCCAAAATTAGGACTGTAACAAGCCCTGCTCAGGTAACTCTCACAACTGTGGGAGAAAATAATTTCACTTTTCCCTCCCCGTCCCCCAGTTATCAATTTGGCCATCAGCAATGAGACTAGAAAACCTAAAATTGTAATTGAATCTATAGGGTCTTTTTAGCTAAGAAAAAATATTTTCAGTGTAAATAAATTACCAAGGTCAAGCAGGACGTTGAAAGGAGGAAAGAAATCCTGGAGTTAAGAAAATTCTGGTTTCTAACATGTTTGCCTTTAGTTTGGCTAATTGTAGTGTTTCAGAGGGAATAAGGGTAAATTGTAAAGTAAAATAATCAGAGAATTTGTTGCATGCATTTATATGCAGGTATTTTAAAATATATTTCATGTATTTATAGCTTTTCATTATCTTAAGGGGATGCAGACTGAGCTCCATCCCAGTTCTGTACTACAGGAAACAGCATATAAAATTCCCACCATGCCAGTATGATCAGTGCCATGCTAATAAAAGCAGACAGTTGCATCTAGCTTTGAAAAACAATGCAGGCATAGAAAAAAGACTGCAGGATCAGCCACATTTGACACATTCCAGCCTTGGCTGAGTTTCATTGGAATTTTCAGTCCATTCAGTCATGGGCTGAGGAGGAACAAAGTCCTGTGGCTGAAGGATAGGGGGTCAAAGTCAAGATACAGTGTCCTTTATCCTCAGAAAAATATTTACTTGGTGCTGAATGGAAGCTGGGCTACATGAGTGAAGCATTCCAAGCTCTTCCTAAGGGAAATGGCCACTGAAGTTTGTTCAGCATCTCTGTAAATCCTTGGATACGAGTACATGGACTATTTGGCAGAGACTGTGGCAGAGACTGGTTCAGAGATTACCTCTGACCCTCTACACAAGACCACTGATGCTCTATATAAGACTACTGATGCTCTAAAAAAATATTTGCTATTTTAAGAAAACAACAACACACCCTCACAAGACAAAGATAAAACTAAAACAAGACCAATCAAAAACCTTTCTAGAACATTAGAATAAATTTTAAAAAAATAAATTTAAAATAAATTAAAAAAAAAACAATTTAAACCTCCTCCTTGGAATTTTTATCAGGCAACTGTGAAGTCATCCTCAGGGATATCTAGATGAAAGCTGGCCCTAATCTCTAGAGAACACTGTGCAAGAACTGACAGCTACTATTTACACAGGCAGAGAGCACAGTGAGAAGGGGTACTGACAGAATATAAATCCATTAGGAATGCAACATGTTGAAGGGCCATACTTACAGGATAACCAGGGAAAGCAGGGTAGCCACCAGAGGGGGGATAACCTGGGTATGACATTCTGGGGGAAAAAACAAACAAACAAAATTATATAAGGCATTATATATGAGTGTGTAGTAGTTATTTGCTTGCTAATGGCCTGTTAAATCATTTGAACAGTGTTTAGTAGGTTTAGAATTGCTCAGGAGTACTTGTCAGCTGTTAAGCCCCCAAAATGTTTCATTTTTCATGCACAGGACCACAGCAAGAAGGATTGAGAAGGGCAGCATCCTCAACTTTGTGACTGACCACAACTCCCACATGGGGTCAGCCAGTGAAGTATGGCCAGGGGCCTGAATCTCCCAAAATAATTCTGAAATACAGCACACAGATACCCTGAGCAGGGTCTGGGAGTGATCCATGGCATGTTTCTAGGACAGTATGCACCTCAGCTTCAAAAAGCAAAGGACTGGATAAATACAAAAATGAATCACATACAATGAGCTATTTTTGACATTTCCATATTCACTGGGCAATCCAAATGGGTTCAGAAGGCAAATTTTTACTGCATTGGGCCATGAAGGCAAAAGGTGGCCATGGAATTAACCACCTGAGACTTGATGTGGAAAACATTAAAACTTTGCTTAGGATGCTTCAAATAAGAGCTAAAAATCAACCTGCAGAGAAGCACAGCTGTGCAGTCTCACACTGATAAACCTGGCTCATCACTTCCAAATAAAGAGGGAAGAACAACAGGAGGTGTACTTGTAAAGCTCTGCTTTAATCATTAACATTGCTAATAGCTATTTCCCTAAGAAGAAACACCTTAAGCCAGAACCTGTGCAGTATTTATTACTGACAGCTGCCTGGATGGCTTTCAAAAGCACATTTCTTTTGGCATTCCTAACTTTAACACTAATTGTAATTCCTCTCAGGAACATGACCAGCAACACTTCCTTCTGATTTCAATTTCCTCCTTTCTGCTGACAGGAAAACATTGTGTCAGCAAAACCGAGTATTTAAAACCAACCAACCAAACACACACTTCTTCAGCTTTTCAGCCTTGTGCAATGCAACTAAGGTTACACCATTATGAATACAGAACTGTAATATCTGTAAAACTTGTAGAGGTTCCCTGTATCATTTCCACAGTACATCTTTAAATACTTTTCATTATGCAAAATGACACTGGAGATAACAGCTCAGCTGCTTCAACAGCTGTAAAAAGTTTAATTCGTACAATAAATGGTACCTCAAAATCTTTTAACCATATTAAAATATTCCAAAATTTAGACTTACTGGTAAGATACGTAATTTAGAATGAATGTGAGCTTTCTGCTCTGTCTCTGATTTACTAGCAAACACTTCCTGGCAAAAAGCTTTTCAGTACACGAGTTTCCAACATCTCATTTCCAAGCAAAGGAGCCATCAGGGCTGTGAGGTATTTTTGATTAGCAGATTAACTGCCCGTGTAAACTTGTGGTGCACTGGTAAGTTGTTTAACACTTTCCTTACTTTTTTTTTTTTTTTTGTACTGGTTCCTTCTTTAAGATTCAGCTTGTGATGCAAGTTCTTTTGGGCCAGGTACAGAGAATTGTATTTCATTGAATCATCCCCCTCCTAGCAAGACCTTCATACCTACTTGTCATGCTTCTGAATTATAGAAATTGAAATGTTTTATTTGCCTTTGCTTATTTATCTGGAAAAAGAATAATTTGTGAGTAAAGAAAGGTTGAAGTAAGGAACTGTTTCAGTTATTTCAGGTTTTTATCACCAGATGGACACAGTGCTGAAGTGGAATTGCCTCTGACACAGAAGTCTCTTCAAAACCCACTCTGACCAGACAGCAATATTTACTCATCTCCCTCTCAGTCACGTTTTCCAGGAGACAAATAAAGTCACTTACACAACATTGGTGCTCTATAAACACGGAGTTGCTGCTGCTTCACTTACCGCAAGCACCCCCCGCCACAACAGAACCTCTGACACCACCACTTTTCAAACCAAAATAACTTTTTTAAACCACAAGTCTTCCCATCCCATTTCAATTCCCGCCCCTTCTCCCGAGGCGAGGCCGGACCGGGGGTGAGTCAGCGCAGGACCGGGCCAAGGCGGACTGCGGGCCCGCTTCTCCTTTAAGGGCTGGAATCCGGGTCTGCCGGGGACCAGGGATCCGGGGACCAGGGGTGTGTGTTTGTGTTTATTAGGGGGGACATCAAAGGACAACGCGGCCGCCTCGCTCTCTCTTTCTCCCTCCCGCCGCGGGCACCCCCGGGCCCATCGCCTCACAGCCCGGGCCTGAGGAGACCCCGCCCCGCGCACACCTGCGGCCTCACCCCCGGCACCACCCCCGACCCCGCCGCCTTTAACCGACCCCGAGGGGCAGCTCCCGACCCCCGCCTCCTCAAAACGACCCCGAGGGGCGTTTCCCAACCTCCGCTTCCTCAAAAGCGGCCCCGAGGGGCGGCTCCCAACCCCCGCCCCAAGCTGGCCCTGGCCGTCGTCACTCCGCGCTCCCTCAGCCCCCCGCCTGCAGGTACATCTCTACTTACTTCCCCTCAGGCCACCGGCACCTCCTTCCCGCTCCCCACCGGGGTAGTCAGGCCTCCGGCCAGGGGTGCGTAGGGCTCTCTGGGACGGCTCCGGTAGCCCGGTTGACCAGCAGGCCCCTGCCGCACTGCGGGGCCGGCCCGGGGTGTGAGGGGCGGCGGCGGGGCCGGGGTTGTGAGGGGGAGCGAAGGGGATCCGGGGTGTGAGGGGGGTCTGAGGGGTTGTGAGGGGGAGCCGAGGGGGTCCGGGGTGTGAGGGGAGGCTGAGGGGGTCCGGGGCGTGAGGGGAGCGAGGGACGCGCGGGCTCGAGACGCTCCCACCTTCCCGCCCTCCCTCCCGCTCTTCCTCCTGCTCTCCCTCCCTCACCTGAGATGGAACCCGCGCAGCCGCTGCCTTCTCTCCCGCTACACCGCAAAGTGGAGGCTGTGTCGGTGTCCGCCCCGCCCCTGGCACCGAGCCCTCCCCGTCCCGGCCCACGGGCCCCGCTCCCCGCGGGCAGGGAAGGCGAGGTGCCGGCGGGCAGCGGCTCCTGGTGGTGATGGCCCCGGGCTACCTCAGGACCCCTTTTCTGTCCTCGGCAGGTTTGTACCCCGCTTCGGGCTGAAGGGAAGGTGCAGAAGGGTTCTTGAGAGCGGCTGAGAGGTAAGCTCGGAGGCACATGGGCCAGGGAGGTTCCCACTGCAGTCAGCCCTGGTGTGTGTAAATCCAGTGTGTTAGCCAAGAACACAGGAGATTTGATCATCATTCAGTACCTGGGGGTAGGCAGCCAAGTCAGTCACCTAAGCCACCAGAGCAGCAAAGCATGTACACCACATCAGTGCAGCTTTTTACCTATTTAGTCAAGATGAGAATACCCATAAAGGTAAGGTTGCCTTGGCTGCTACATACATCTTCCAAAACGAAAATTTAATTATAGTAATTTGCATGCAAAGTGTCTGGTTTCTGCCTGTTGTAATGCTTGTTCATATGATACCAAGTACACATGCTACATGCACATAGTTTTTGCTTTACCTGGCAGTTAATTATTCATAAGGGATTCAGACCTGCAAGATACAACTTACGAAGGAGCCACTCATGAATTTATACAGTGTTTACTTTAAATTATTTCAAATAATTTCCTACTTTTTAATGGCAAACATGCTAGCAGTTCAGAGACAATTAAAATGCAAATGATTTCTTCCTGTAACTTGGTGCAGCACTTGAGCTCTCCATAGAAAAACAGCCATTGCTCTATTTGTCTGTAAAACAGCATGAAGTGCAGGCAGCAGAAAATAGCTGGGTAATAATTTACTGTGCTTGCCCACTTCAAATGAAGAGCACCTAAAGCCACACAGAGGATCTAATGACCTATGTCATCTTCAGCAAAATTCAACTTGTTCTCACTTGTTTCTCCAGCACACGTCAGGAGCAGCTTTAAGAATTTAATGTTCACAGCATTCTTCTGGTGACACTCCCAGTTTGTCTACTCTATTTCACCTCTGTTAAGCACATTTCTTTGAGCACAGGTATATACTTAAATCTGATTTCATAGGAACCAAGTACAATTAAAAAACACAATTCTTTGTCTAATGGAATGTTTGGATTTTAGCTAATCAGGAAAGAAATCTGTTTTCACAAACAAGTAGGAAAGCAACAACAGAAAACACTTAAATAGCACAGTATATGCTAGAAGATTCTATGTTAATTGTGTTGCATGGTTAAGTGCCAACAAGAGTATATGGAATAACTTTTTAAAGCATGCAAAGGAACCATTGTGGTAACTTAACTCCATTGCCTGTAATTAGGGAAATCCCTCTGCTTGTTTGTATCAGTGGAGCCAGAACACTTAGGAAAGCTTCTAAACCCCCATAAAACAGTCAAAGAAACTTCTCACTATTTGAAAATTCCACTTTGGTGAAGTTGGGAGGCAAATTTAGCTCCTCTCTTGTGTAGTATCCTTGCATCTTCTGCTAAGACATGACACTGGACAGAACTTTGATCTGGAGGGACTGGGATCTTATCTACAAATTTGTGCTGTATGCTGTCAGCAGAACCAAACTAAACATTTTTTTCCATTGTGACATAGGTGACTAAAGCATTGCTGCTCCTCTGTGCTATGTGTCTTGGTTGTAATATGGTTCCCCACTTAAATAATTCGAGACATCACTTTTGATGTTCTATTTCAGACTATACAGTTAAATACAGTTTCTAAAAGGTCTTAAAGCTGGTCAGCTTTGAACCTCGGGTCAAAGTATAACAAACTAACAGGATCCTGCAGTGATCCAAGTCTAAATTATGTACTAAAAATACTTTTCCTGTAGCACTGCCTTGTGACTGAAGTAATTAAAATGCAGATAGTCAAAGTTAGCTGTTAACCTTCTATGTCAGCTGCTCAAATGAGTCCCTGCCCAGTGAGTCACTTGAAGGCTCCACCCACTGCAATCCAAACATAAAAAAGATCTCACTCAAACCCTCCACCTGAGTTGCCACAAGGATCTCTAGTTCTGTTGTGAGGAACCATGCTAAAAATAGGAGCTACACCCTTCCTGAAAGCACAAAAGGAGGAGAGCAGGTAGTTCTGCAAGGCTACTTAAAAGAGCAGCATGGTTCAATGGTTTTCAACTTTTGAATCCTTGGGATTAAAACCCTGCATTTCAGAGTAGTTACTAATAGCTGGCAAATGTCCACAGGCTCACAAACTTGCACACCAAAACACTACTCCCTCTTTGCAGCAGACTTAAGGATTCTGCCAAGAAATTGAAATACTCAGCTAGGCATACTCGGTGACCTTCATCCCAGTACAAGGAATAATCAGCAAATTAAACTAATTCTGGCAGCAAGGATTTGATATTTTTTTTCAAGTATCAGATAGCAAAATAAAAGGTGGTTATTCTCAACAATATAGAATAACTAGTCCTACCTCCACGTTTCAAGACTTACAACCAAACATGTGGTTTCTCTTAAGATCAGTCCCTGGACATACTGGGTCAGGTTGACAAAATTTATATTCTAAATGAGGAACTCACTATAAACCACTTGGATTTCCACAGAAGTCTTGACAAGAACCCAAAATTAGTTAAACTACAGAAAATAGGAATTAGCATGAGCAAGGGTAACAACTTGTAAGAAATAACCAAGAATGTGTTGCAAAGGGAATTCTGTTAAGTTGGTCTGGTCTGGGATCAGTTTTAAGGTTTTCTTTAAAAAGGACAAAAGCTAAGAATAAGCTCATGATACCAGTTGACAAAACTGTGAGGTGTCACCAATACTGGGAATAATCCAAACCAGGAGAAATATGTGGCTCTAGATTATTTTTTTAAAATTGTGTCATACTGTTAGGTGATGCATTTAAATTAATAATTTTCTTGCAAAACTGGAGTTCATCTGCAAATAGAGACTGGGTTCCTCAGTCACACTACACGACAGACACCAAGAGGCAAACAAGGAATTTGTAACAGGTACATATTGATGTATTCTTATATCCATTGATGTATATGCTGATAGGGGTATGGTTTTTACCAACTAGAGTTCAAGAAACACTGAAATGAAACTCAAAGTGGGCACCTAAGTGATTAAAGCATAAACAGTGCATCAGAAGAAAGGAGCCAAAGCTGAATGTGTTTAAAATAACATAAAGTGTAAATAGAAGCAGTCAGAGAACTGCCTATATAGCTGGAATATTTATAAGTACACTTTGTCAAAGTTTTGGAACAATGGATCCTAAACAGGGGGGGAAAAAAAATAATAAAAAAAAAATCCCTTAATAAAATCCAGGAAGTCTGTAGCTTGCAAGTTGAAGCTTCAGAAATCCTTGATGATGTCTTTTCAGCTTTTCTCATTGGATTTTCTACTGAACTTCATAGGTCTTGATTTCTGTGAAGTGGAACAATTCTCTGGAGTGGCAATTCTTGCCCTTGCAATGGAATTTTTATTTCAAACCCATTCTCACAATGAAGTGGCACTTTGCTACACAAGTAGATAAACCTGGGAGACAAGAGACTCGTATATTCCATTTTAAAATCCTGAGCTCAACCAAACTGCAGCTGTTTCCATTCACTTTCTAAACCACATTAATGATTTTTCAGGGCAGTGGGAATTAAAGATATAAACCAGTCATCTGGGCCATTGAATTACAGTCCAAGGAAATTTGTAACACCACCATGGAAAAGTGAATCTGCTTGTTCTTCGGCCTCTTTGAAGTGTGGGGTGGTAGGAGTTTCTTTTATAAACTCAGAAGTTTTTCGTTGAGAGCAATCTGTGACTGGGTGAGGTTTGCCAAGTAGGTTACCATCAGTAAGTCCTGAGAGGAGGAAAAAAAACCCAAACAAACCAGTGAGCAGAAATACTGAGAAAGGTGGTAGGCTGTTAGGGAGTTGAATATTTAACAGTTGTAAAGCATTTATAATCAGCTCCTTAGAACAGAAATATTGTTAGTCCTGAAGGTCCTACCCTGAGGAATGTTTCCCTTGCAGGAAGGTGGCTTTGGTATGCTCAGAATATGAAACAATGCTTGTGAAATTTTAACTTCTGAGTTCACCCACGTTAACCAGGCAAGTCAAAGGGTATAAGCAAAATTAAAATTTAGTTTTGGTCTTGCAGGCTGTGGGTGAAGAACACATTCAGAAACTTAGCTTTTGCTTTCTAAAAAATCTGTTACAGAAACAAGGCAGCACACTAAAAGCTTGCTTGTGCCTTAAAGAGTTATGCCAGGAGAGAGAACTTCAGCTCAGACAAATCAGATACCCCTGAAATCCAAACTGCTTTAAGCTTGGTAATTCAAATTGTCCAATCACTATAAAAGAGGAATTGGTCCTGGCTTTCAGATGACTTGCATAATTCCTAAATACTTTAAAAACACACTTAAAATCTGCAGTTTCTTGCAAGATTATTGTGCTGAGCTCCTTTATCCACCTTCAGCTCTTAAAATATCAAATTACTGTCAAGAAAGAGCTGGTTAATTTTCTATTAACACTTTTGTATGAAAAAATAGATTGGTTTGATGGCAACTCTGTGTCTGCATGGCAAATTTTCCAAATTGCTGGCAACACACAAAATAATTAGGTGATGAACTTACATTGATATTGCTGTTCAACATTGTCTCAAAATCCTCTGGTGGAATCTTTGGCACCTGGTTAATGAGATCCATGAGGAATCGCCCGACGGTGTTGTCAGCAGCCACTTTGCCAGACTAAAACACATACAAAAACCAGGACACTCCCATAAACTCTGGAAGTTTATGTGCCAGAATGTATTAAAAAGAAAACCAAGATGCATGAGCTCACATCAGACTTATCTGCTGACTTCTAGAAAGCTTGCCTTACCAGGACATCCTCTGCATACTGGAGCACCATGGTCAGGGTATCCTGGATCCTGGCTGAGGCTGAGCCCACCTGCTGCAGGTCACTGGATAAGCCAATCACTCGGTTAGGGCTAAAACAAGTCTTCATGATCAGATCCACTGAAAGCAAAAGGAGCAGCAGTGAAAAAAAACAAACCTGACTGCCACAGAAAACAGCTTAAATCAACTTTTAAATCAACTTTTTGGAAGCTTTCACAGCAGCTTCAGAAGGACAGTCTAATTCCCAGCAGAATGGCAATTTTACCAGCATAAAGAGAAAAAAAAAAAAGGCATTTAAACAGTGATACAACAATGATTATAGCCAAAAGAGGAAGAAAATTCTCACCTCCTATCCGCTCTGTATCATAATAAACATATTTCACTGTCAGAGGTGTAAACATCACACCCATGGTTTTACCAGGGACTCCCATTGGGGCACTAGAAAAAAAAAACCCAAAAAGAACAACAAAACATTTTCAACCTGGACATATTTAAGGAAGGAAAGAACGGATTTCCAGCTTGGTGATCTCTATTAGCACTGAAGTATGAATGTGAGTAGCTCACTAATTCTCATCAAAATCAGCAATAACTGACCATGGATAACTGAGGACAGGAAATCAACCCTGGCATGCTACTAATTGCATCCTTTCATCCAAGAATATTCCTAGCTGGTCTGACACTTGTCAGCATGAATACATGAAGAGCTAAATATTGTCTTCTCAGCCACAGTTCCTTTTTTCTTATAGAGCAGGTATTCTTCTATCCTGAAACACTGCCTGCTCTTTGAGAAATCACTTAAGAAACAAATGACAAAAATTCAAGTACAGAGCACTCTCAACACTTTTATTAACCTTATCTGAAGTGCCTTTATGCTTTAAGGAAGCAAGATGTCACAGAACAGCTTCCTTTTTAAAGATGCACAGTCAAGAAGCAGCAGAATTCTGGGCAGAGCTTTGAGGTGAAAGTTTCATTTCTTGGTATTTAATCTCCACTATTACTTGATAAAAATGGAAGGGGGTAGGGGGAAAAAAAATTATCATGAAGATGCTGTTTCAGTTATGTTCTAGCTGCACTGATCCTCTAAATTGTATTAAAAAAACTGCTGAGCAATAAACCCCAGTGCCTCCAGGCTAGCAGTTGCAAAGTGGGGTGGAAGTTACACAAGTGCTAGCTAGAGGAATCCTGGGCAGCATCACGAAGATGTGCAAGTTGTTATTAAAAACCATGGCTGACATGAAGTCCCAATTCCCCACCCCAGGGAGGTGGCAGCTGATGAGAGGCCAGGTCTTTCCATTTACACACAAGTGGCCAAGACATTCCGATGGGAAGCAAGCCATGATCCCTGGCTCCCTGCTGGGCTGGAGCTGCCCCACCACGTTGTCCAAAAGGAGAGATTCCATCCCCACTGCACTCCTCAGGCATTCAGGGAGCTCCCTGGGCAGGGTACCTGACATAAGCCTTGATGCTCATGCGTGAGTTCTGGAGGCTGGTGTCCACAGTCAGGTGGATGGGGTTGTGTGCTTCCCGGCTGTAGTACTCATGGATGAGGACAGAGTGCTCAGTGATGTCATGGCCTGTTGCATACCTTCAAGAGAGCACAGTCATTGAGGGAGGAATTCTTCCAACGTTCCAGTGGACCAGTGTTTTGGTATTGAACAAGTTTGTATCCTAAAACACTCAATTTCCAAATGCTGAGATGCATTCAAGCAGGCTCGATACAAGTGGTTCAACTAGGGAATTTGTACTTTTATGGCCAGCTGTCCTAAAATTGTAGGAATCACAGGCTAAGCACACCCCATTCCTGAAATCTGCACAGGGCCAGTGTTGTAGTACCAGCCATAAAGCCTCGGTACAGTTGACACCAGACACCCAATATTTACTTATCTATGTTCTGGACCAACTCCTTCAGTTTCTGCCAAACAACTCTGGACCAGCCAAGCAAATCAAACATCTCCCTGCTAGAGGTAGAACTTGTTAATCTAGCTCCTTCAGCTGCTCTGCAATTAGCTTGTCACAAACACAGGAAAAATTCCTGTCATTAGGAGGGCACTTTGCTGTGCCATTCCAAGCTTGTTGGGAAGTCTGCTCCACGAGCACAGAACTGAGGTGTTTTGTAGGACCAGAGATGCACTCGGGCATAGGCTGTGTCCCCATAACACCCTCCTGATCTTGCCTGGAATCCCCCACAAGTGCTTCCACCTTCTCTCAGCAGAGAACTTCCCCAATTCCTCCTGAGGCTCTCACTACTATTTTTTGTGCTCTCCCTTCTTTTTAACCATTTATCTTCTGCACTGTAGGTTGTGTTCCAGGTGGCTGAGTTCTAACAAACCCATGCAAATATCCTCTACCTCATCACTCCTTTGTGATAACCTTTTCTAGGTAGGAAAACAAACCCTGGAAGCCTCCAACACAGTCACTTTCTATGGTGCTTGCTACAGCAGCAGCTTCACACCTGACTTTACACCACGAGCTGCCAGATCTTCCTGTCACCAGCGTTACTGCTTCTGCCTCTCTGCCTGTGACAAGGAGAAGGATGTGTTTCAGCCCACCTGAAAGGAGCAGCACAACTGCCCGAATCCAGGAGGGAACTCACCAGCCCAAGATGATCTCGCTCGGAGACACCTTCTTGTGCAACTCGTACATGTTTTTGGCAAACTCCATATCGACTGCCACCTGCCAAAGGGGACCAGGAGCAAGTCAGCCGGCTACAGGGATGCTTAAACCCTCAGCAGGGGACAAATCCCACACAAACCCGAGGGCCGCCACGCCGGGACCCGTTCCCTACCTCATCCTCGGACTCGTTGTGAGGGACGGAGAAGCAGTTGGTGACCTCCACCGAGTGTTTGTCCACGGTCCCTGCGGGAAAGAGGGATGGATGGATGGATGGATGGATGAAGGGAGGGCAGCGCCTCAGGGGGAGAGCCGTGGGAAGCAGCAGCCGCGGCTGGAGCGGCGGAAGGGCCGGCTCTTACCCAGCAGCGTCCCGATGACCCGCGCCGCGCCCTCGTTGCGCCGCTCGAAGCTGTCCACGATGGACGCCAGCACCACCGGGTGCAGCCGCACCACGCGGCCGCCGGGGAAGGGGCCCGAGAGCGCGGCCGACAGCGGCGGTGCGGGCGGTGGCGGTGCCGGAGTGGCGGGCGGAGGAGGTGCGGTAGCGGCCGCGGAGGGTGCGTTCCCCGCCGGGGGGGGCCGCAGCCGCCGTCGGGGGCTGCGGCGGAGCGGCGGCCGGAGAAGCCGGAGCAGGAGCTGTCGCCGCCATTTTCCGAGAGAGAGGGATGGAGGGTTGCGCACCGGCGGTGATTGGCTGAGCTGGACGCCTGTCACGCGGTGCTGCTTCGCTATTGGATGACGCCGTGCGCTAAGGCCCGCCCTCCAGCCCTTAGCCAATCCGCGGAGAGCGATGAGGGAGAGCGCTCTGATTGGAGGGGAAGAGGACGTCACTGACTGAAGCTCACTCTTGTGCCCACCCTCTCGGGGCAGGGCCGTTTCTTGATTGGTTGCTCGGCTTCCCGCCTTCGCGTCTCTCTGCCCTCTCATTGGCTGATATAGCTCTCGCCGCCTGTCTGTCAGGGCAGAGGGCATATATAGTGCTGCGGTGTGCGAGCTCTCCCTGGCGGTGGTTGTGTGAGGGCGGGCGAGCGTTTTTCTTGTGGGGCTCGCCCGGCCGGTTCGGCGTCTGGGAGCCCAGCCTGAGGTATGCTGAGGAGAACCGGGTGTCCCTCAGCTTCCCCGTGTCCCGGGGGTGCTGCTGTCCCCGCCACAGCTGGCTGTGTGCCTCTCAGTCACGCTCCTGTGTAGCCATGGCCTGTTGGCTCCTGCTGAGGCGCTCGGGTGGTGGCAGTGTGGCCCTGGCTATGGTGACAGAGCTGTTCACCTCAGCTCGTTTATCGTGAGGGCTCTTCTCTGGAGATGTGTGTTGCTGTGGAGAAGGTTCTCTGTGGTGGCTGTGGAGACCTTCTAACATGGCTGAGGTACTTCTAGGCCTGTTTTTTCCTTGCCAGTAAGGCCCAGGTGAGTAATTACCAAGCATCATCCACAGAGCACATGCTTGTTACCTCTCTCTGAGGTGTGGTGGTTACCAACAAATAAAATTTTCTTATTGTAGTGTCCCATGCATTGGCTCTCAGGCGTGTGCCTGGGGTGGGTGTGGGAGAAGGAAGCATTTGTGCTTTTGGTAACTGGTAAGGAAACTTGGGTGTTTCCCAAGCTTCCCTTTCTTGTCCTTGTGTTTGCAGCCGTTACCTTCACAGCTGTAGAAATATGGTGGCACATCTGAGCTCAAAACTTTTTACCTCAGTTTTTAATAATCGTTTGACAAAATTTACAGGAGAGCTTCAGGTGGATTTAAAATGTTTTGGTTTATTTTTTTGGCCTCAAGTTGTTTTTTTTTCCCAATAAACTGTGTATACACACTGAAGAACAACACTGAAAGATCTAGAAGTCTCACCTCTGGATAAAATGCTTAATCAGCTGAAACTATGCCAGTCAAAAACTGCATCAGTTCTCTGGCACCCATTTTTTTAGTCAGGTGGGTGTCTGAATAACAATATCTCCAGGTGGTGGTTTCTCAGGTGTAGCAGAGAAAAGAGTACAGTGGTGGTCACAACCACAGGTGCAACCATCTTTACTCTTGTGTAGTCACTGACACTTTTCCCTATTTGGGTTACCAATTAGTCATTTTAACACAAAAACTGATTTTATTCTGGCTGGTGACTTTTGAAGTTTTCTCTGCATCATTAGCTGAGGGGTGAACATCATCAGCTGGTAAGCAGCTCTGGCTTGGTTGTAGAAGACAGGCTTCTGAGTACAAAAGGAGCAGCTCAATAAAAAAAAAAGAATATATTCTGCTTGTGTGCTAACAATTTACTTCTTTTACATAAGTGTGGAACACCTGTCAAACCACAAAGGGGAGCTGATGCTTGGGAACACAGACAAATTTTATCACATCATAAAAGTGCTTCCTAGCCTGTGTACCACTAAAAACTGGTTCTATTCTTAGGCTTTTACCATGCAGCCTTCGTTTCTGGTAGGTGTGCCTGGGTCAAATTGCATGAAGTTATAAAATGTTTCTGTGCCTGGAGCTTTGCTGTGTCATTGAGAAGTCTCATGTGAGGAGTTCTTGTTAGAGGGCAGCTGCTTGACCTCGTTTTTCATTTGCAGCAAGCTACCCTTGGTGCTTAATTTGACATTGTCAAAAGCTGCAGGTTCAAATGGAGGGAGCAAGGCTCTTGAAGACCTGCCCATTGTCCCTCTACATTGTCACCTTTAAAATAGGGCAGCTTAATATGGAGCTTCAGAACCTTGTTTTAACCTGATAACCTTATTTTAATGTTGACATCAAGGTGCTGGATGGCAACCCAGAGAGGGGATGTAGGGAATAAAGCTGGATAGCCTGTATCTCAGAAGTCAAGGGTGAGTGGTTGGCTCAACAAAGCTCACTTAATGTAAAAAGATTGTCTAAATCTAATGATAAAGTCATGTGATAGTGCTCGGAGCAGCTGTGTTCAAGCTGCAAAACTGTGTTTCCCTGCTGAATGACCAGTGAAAAAATAGAGACTTTCATAGTCAATATTGTTTCACAGATTACCAGATTACCAGTTTACTTCCTGAGGAGGGTCTGTCACTCTGTACTGACCCAAGGATATTCAGACACACACAGCAGGACTCAAGCTGTTCAAAAACTAATGGAAAAGCTTACAAGGCATAAATGCTGTGCAGGCATTGCCAGATAATGCAGCAGCCATGCTACAGTTTGGTGAGGAAAGTCAGAAATATTTAATAGCCATGCCCCAGCTTACATGGGAATCTTGCAAACACTTGCATGAAGAGAGCTTCTGCTGGATGGTACTAGAACAGACTGTGCTGGGCTTTCCAACATCTCTGCAGAAGGCCACTCCTGTACAGGAGTTTCATCCTTAACTGGATTTACTGAGTTGTTGCCAAGAGATGCAATTTTATTTTCTGATGATACTAAAGCAATTAGATAGTCGTGGATACAAACCACATCCTTTGTAATCACTTAATGCTAACTAATTAGTGACTGAACTCTGCCTGGCTTTGAAGTAAGTAGCATAAGTGGGAATTTATGCATAGTACTTTCCCCTCCACTATTTATTGTACGTATTTGACCTGCCAGTTTCTTTCTTCAGTTTAATAAAATTAAGGTAGAATCAGGTTGAATTTAATAAATTTCCCTTAATTCTTCCTCAATTCTTCTGTGCTGTTTCACAGAAGAATGTGACACAGAGCTTTACTTAGGGATGTTATGGCAGTGCAGTCCAAAGAGGTGCTGTACAAACCCAAATTCTACTGAAATATGTGATAATGGAAGGTATTTGGGGTATTTGATGGAAAGACTGACTCTCTACCCTCTGGGACATTGCTGCTGGATGATCCATGACAGTGAGTATTTTCTGCTTTTGACTGAAATCATGTTAGGAGTCAGCTTTCAAGTGAGAGGCATTTTATATATACTACACAAAACTAAGAAAGAATGCTTGCACTGTCCTAGCAAAGCAGTTAGGTGCACCTACTTGGCAAGATCAAACCTGGTGTCACTGGATCATGCTATATTCTTCCTGCCTGCCCTATGCAGAACTGAAGAAAACCTAGCTAGGAGCTTTGCTTTTTTGTTTTATTTTTTTTCAGGGAAGCAAGTGGCAGAAGGGTGGCAGCACTCCTGTCCTTTTTTGTGTAATCCACTTGAATAAGCAGTCTCTGGCAGGCAGCCTTTAACACAGTGTCCCCATGGCTGGTAACTTGCTGTTACTCTGCTTCACTTAAAAGCATTTGTAACAGAGCAGTGCTGTGTCCTTGAATACCCACTGACAAAGAAAATTAAGTGTAATGTCACTGATAGCTGATAAGAATGGAAGTTCTTTTGCAGGCAGATTTCAAATGGTAAAAGTTTCTAACACTTGTAACAGCTCATGTATCAGTGTGCTATTTGTTGGGAAAATAATCTCACAGTCCCTTGTTCTTATAAAATCATTTCACAGCTTTATTTGTGCTGTCAGTAAGCATGTGTTTTCCTTGGTGTCCTTCACAGGTCAAAGCCACCACTTTCCATACATTTGAGCCCACACCAAAACTGCCTATGTCCCCAGAGGCACTGAGCTTCTGGGACTGGTGTGGCTTGCTGTGTCCCTCAGCACAAACATTTGCTTTGGTGTCTTGAAGTAGAATCTTGAGGTGAAGTAACATTTGAGGGAGTAGGGAAGCCTATTGAGAGGTAGAGTGGCAAAAATGGTGTTACTCTGTGAACTCCAAGGATTATATGACCAGATTCTGACAATGTTTTCTGTCCCTTCACACCTCTTCACCCTTTTTTTTTCCAGTATGAGGCAGCTGCATGATGATGTGTTGAATTAGCAGGCAGTGAGGGAGAAGGTAAGATCATAATTTACATGCAGAAATGGGAGCTGAAAAGGAACAGTGGTTGTAAAATCCGGAGGACAGGGAGGTAAAATTCTCTCCTGCAGTGAGACCTACAGGCCCACTGTATTTCTGTTACATCTTGGGTGATGTTAAGGCAAGCCATCATATCACTGTAGTGTTTTCAGGCAGTGTTTTAGCTATTCCAGTGTGAGGTGTTCAGCAGCAACCAGGCAGCATTGTTGTCTCTGTGCTACTGTCTTTGGAGAAGACTTTTAGATCTCAGTTTTTCACTTCTGCAAAATATGACTGATGATACTGTAGTGCCTGGGTCTGTACATAGGTCAAGCTCAGGCAGTCAACTAAGGAAAGGCAGGAAAGACCTTACCCTTTGAGGAAAGAGCTTTAAGAGGAAGCTGAAGAGTGTGTTTCCTGACCCAGAGACTTTGCTCTTTGGAGAAGGAGGAACTGTTCAACTGGCCTAAGCAGGAGGAGAACAGTATTTGTCTCTGCACTATTTCCCAATTTAAAAAATGGGAATAATTCTTTAGCTGAGGGGAGTTCTTGCTGCTGAGACCTCCGGTGGAGCAGCAAAATTGGATTACATTTCATATCAAACCTGTTCGTCATAAAATCTGGCCTGTACTACCTGGGGAAGGGCTGCTTTTGCTGAATGCTGTCCTAACCAATCTGTCTGGAGATGTGGAACACCCCAAGAGCTGACATTTAAATTCATCTCCTGTATTCTGTTTGCCAGTTTGTCTCTCTGCATCAGAAAGCATAATACAGCATTGGCAGAGTGAGCTGCATAGGGCTGGTTGGACTGGGCTGCACAAATAGAGGATTGATTTCCAGCTTCCCAGTACTCCAGCTGAATCACAAGGCTCAGCTTGAGTTATTGTGGCAGAGAGGGGAGTACACAAACACAATTAATTAGGCTGTTCAGGTGAGATTTCCAGCCCCCCTTCTGAAAAGTTGAAGTTCTCTTCACAAGTACAACTAATTTCTTTCACCTTGTGCAGTTTGTCCTGAAAAGTTCATCATTTCCAGAGTTGTTTTCAGATGTTCTGAGGATTTAATGTTCTAATTCTCTCTCCAAAAAATAATCACATAGTTGTCACAACTGGAAAAGACCTCTAAGATCACTGAGTCCAACCATCTCTCAAGCATCTAGTTTTTGGTGAAGGGCTTTGTTTATTTCTGTATTTTAATTATTTTTTTTCTTTTTAAGGATTGAAGAAATGATTCGAACCAGAAGGACAGAAGCTAAAGTCTCCATTTCTTCTGTAAAGCATTTCTGAGCCTGGCAGTCTTTCAGCAGTGTTTAAATACACTCTTCTGTAAAGAGAAGCACCCCTGTGGTATGGTTTGCTGTTCCTGAGCTGGAAATCAACTAGTAGAACCCCAGAGGGTTTCTCAAACAACTGACCACTAAACACAGTCAGGAACAAAGATCAATTGAAAACACATTTAGATGGAAGCTTCCTGGTCTGCTTTTAATTTCTTTGAATCAGCATTGGGAGTTATTACTGGGGTCAGTCTGGCCTCTTAGTTGTTCTTTGGCTTATTCATATAAACAATCAATCTCGGGGATGCCCAACTGCTTTCTGGATTTTTTTAGGGTTTTGTTTATTTTATTACTATTCTTTAAAAAAAATCTTCCAAGTATTCCAAAAGTTATACATGGATTATGGGTTTAAAAACAGAAAACATATTAAAAATAGAAGTGCTTTATTGGAAGCAGAAGTAGATTAATGAAGTCTAGAGGGAGTTTGCAAGAGACTCCCTTTGCACACTGAATTTGAATCATGGCATCAAAGCTTCAGTAGCTTTCTTGAGTCTGGAATCTGGGTTTGTGGCAGCCTGGATTATTATTTCTGTTCAGATGGAGCTATCCAGGCAGAAAAGGATATACAGTCCAGATAGAGATTAGTAAGAGTCAGTGGTTAGGCTGAGATTACTTACACCTTGAGGGACAGAAGGGGAATCCTAAAGGGAGTTTGTAGCAACCTCTGGCCATTAAAATAATTGAAGCTGTTTTGTCCCTGGCTGTTCTGCCCTGAACCTGTTTTGTTTTTTGTTTTTTTTTTTAAGACAAGCAACTGAGTCCTTAAGTAAGTGGTAATAATCAGCTCTTAGAGTTTTATATAATGGTTTTAATTCTCAATGTTCCAAAAGAAAATTATGACCATTGAACTACTCTATCAGGCAAATAGCCCTCTTGTTTCACCCACTTCCTCAGATTTTAAAACCACTTTCAGAATTTTTAGGATTGCTGGGATATTTGAGTGTTGTTGTCTCTCAAAAGCAGATGTTGGATATAGAGGTGTCACATGATCTGCCATGCTACCTCTGCAGCAAGTCTGAGGGCCGTGGGGACAAAGATTCTCTTTGGAACAAATTCCTCATTTCTGTGGGAGCCTTGGACTTTTTTGCAGGTATACAAAGGCTCATGGAAATAGATAAGTTGTTGGTTGTGAGTTGTAGAGCTCCTGATGGCTGGCTACAGCAAGTTAGCAAAGCTTCACCTTGATGTGCTTGTTACCCCTAAGGTGACTGAATTCTTTCACAGAATTCTCCAGAGGTGATGGGACCACATGCTAGCAAGAGCTTTGCAGAAGCCTGTTGAGGCTGTAACATTTCTTGCTTCTATTTTTCACTCTTTTTCCTGGAAGCCTTTTTATTTTTGTCTGCTTTTTTTTCTGCTTTCTCACAGAAGCTCTCTGTGCTGTTGGGTTTCATGTCAGGAGCCCTGGAAGAGCACCCCTTCAACTGGAAACTGTAGTTCAGTGTTCTGGTGCAGCTGAGGTACTCAAAGCAAACACAACTGCATGTGTAGATAGTGACTTGTAGCATAGCCCAGTGTTTACCAGGGCTGACATAACGTAGTGTTCAGTTTTTATCATCTTTGTCCAGCCTGGGAACTGGAATCACATTTCCTGTGTAACAGCAAGCTTTTCCTAAGACATCATTCCATGGGTTCATAACAGTGCCGATTTTAGTGTCTCTCTAATTGTTGCTAAATGCGTTTGTTTTGTCAGCTGAAGGCAAATGACAGGACTCATGCTACAGGAACAGAACATGGTACTTAATTGTTTTATGTGGTATGTCCAGTTTGTGTCACCACAGCAGAAGTTCTTCTAGGTTTTGGGTAGAACTTTTTGCAAAGCCTCAAGGCTGCTCCATGAAAATGAAATCTTGTGTTCCCATTGCCCTTTAATCAAATGTAACCCAGAGCTTCCAGGGATTGTAATAATGTCTCAAGTTGAATTTGGCTCTTTTGCAGCCCATCAAAAGAAGTTGTCCTTGACAAAAACAGTATTTCAAATATCTGCTCACAAGCACCCAAGCCAAAAGGTTGCTATTTCATTTGGCAAAATACCTTCCCAAGAACAAGCTTGAGACCTGAAGCTGAGCCAAAATAAGCTCCAACAGATGCTTAGCCTAGAAAGCACCAGACTGAATGGGTAAAATTATCGAGAGAGAGTATAAAGGAGAAGGGATGGGCAGCTAATTAGTTCTGCTTCTGATTGGCTGTGTGGACAAGCTGCATCCCTTCTGTCCTAGTGCTCTGCCAACTGGAGGGACCTGTCTTGTCTGTCTGCCACCACGCTTCAGCTCCTGGGGCTTCATCCATTTCTGCTGGAGCCAAAACCAAACCACCTTCTGTTCCTAGTAACTGAGGAGTCTACTCTTGTCCATTCCTAATGGACTCTGGTTAGCTTGTAAAGACTCGTTGGATCAGGAGGCTCTGCTGTGGCCTTCCATTCACTTTCCATACTGCATCTAATACTTGAGCTTGGGAAGAAAAAAAAAAGAAAAAATTCAGATGCTGCCAAAGAGAGCAGCAAAAGCTGTGCTTCTGTGTTGACTGAGGTTGATCTATTGGCCACACAGTCCTACTTTCCCATTTATCTGTCCTCATATAATGCTGTCTTTGCTCTCAGATCTGGTGGGAAACTTCATAACTTGCTTGGTGTCTTTTCTGCCAATGCAAAGAAGGGCTGGGGGACTCTGAGGCAAGGGCAGAGCAGGACTGTGGTGGCCAGGAAGTGGATTGGTTCAGGTTGTTGTAAAAGCACAGCCTGATGATGCTGTCCTGTGAAACTGCTGCTTGGCCATTCTCCAGACCCTGGCAGCAAGAGGAGGTGAGGACAAACAAGCTGAACAGCTTTCCTGGACTACAGAGATACCTGAACCACAGGCAGAACTGAAGTCCTGGGTTCTTGTAAGGCCTGGTAGAACAACAGGCTTTCTTCATCTTATATTTAAAGAAGCCTTAGTGGGTTGCTCTGAAGAACTGGGGTATTGGCTTCAGCTTTGGGTTAATAAAGCCATAGCAACATGGATGTGGGATGCAGCAGTTGCCAGGCTATTTATGAAGAGTTGTTCAGTCTCTGTCAAAGTGGGAATGAACCTCTAGTCTCTGATTCTAAAGAACTCCTACAGGTTTGGCTAAGACTCTGCCTTTAAGGGGTCTAGGACATAAATAAGCCATTCAGGTTCTATTTGCAAAAGCTAAGGAGCTCTGGCTTCACAGTAGGACTAAACACAATCTAAAACAGTATCTCTGTAAGCATGGACAAAGTCACAATAAGAAAGGGAGGATGATTATTGAGTAGAAAATCCTGTGAAAAAAAAATGTAGTGGCTCAAGGAGCAGGCATTATGCTCTGTAATGGGAAGAAATTTTTTTCTTTCCACTCTTTTTTGACCTCTGATTGTATTCATTCTTTTATCAGAACTGGTGATCTGATAAAAGCCCAGGACACTGTTTTTAAATGATGCCTGTATCACTTACTACAGTTCTTCTCTCCAGTTTATCTCTGATGATATGAAACACTTCAACAAAACCTGAATTGCTGACATTAACTTCGTTGGTGTGTTTGCAGGGTTTCTGAGAGTTAACCTTAAAAAGCCATTTGTAATGCCCCAGGCACTTAACTGATACTCCATAAAATCAAACTACAAGCTGTGTTTATTTCTCAGCATATTAACTTGCAGTATTTCTGGCTCATAGGAAATCTTAGCTTTAGTTTATTCCAACTCAGAATAGAAAAAAATCTGTTTGCAGTAGTCTGAAAATCAGAAATTTCCTGAAAACCCCTTGGTAACAGCAGTTACTGATTTAAATCACCTGTTTGCTTGTTACACAGTGAAGTGTTGAGCAAGGCAGATCAGCTGATCAGAATCTGCAAGTCCTGATGGTTCCAACCCAAAGCTTCTGTTTTGGGAGGAGGAGTCTTGGCAGCCCAGATAGTCTGTGCTTTGCCTTGAATTCTGTGTTACATTGGGAAAGAAGCCCAAAAGCCCTTACTCTCTGTGGTCCTGGTGAGTGAACTAGATTACTAGAGTAGTCAGGCCAGACTAAAAATCAGAGTGAAGAGGGCCTGAAAAAAATTGATTTTAATTTTTGACCACTTTTATCAGCAAAGTCCTACCTGCTGTGTGGTCCTCTAGTAACTGGCAAAACAGAAGTATTGTGTGAACCTTAATTGTAACAGAATCCGTTTTGCTATCCACAAAGGTAAGGCAGTGGCAAGGCAGAATGGGCAGATGTAATAATGAGCCAGAGATGCTGGGAAGTTCAATCTGCAGCATATGAAGAACCTTTTAAGTTGCTCTTCATGTGTGCAAGTCCAAGGTACCGGGGCTTGTTTTTCATGGTACTGTTAGAAAAATGTAGACAGACCTTTTGGGCATTACCAGATGTCTGAGACCAACAACCAGCCTGGTTTTTGTTGAAATTATATTTGATGCTAATAAAAATCAATACTTGAGGGCATTTGCAGCAGAGAACACACTTATGGCAGTAGAGAAATAAGATGTTGGAGTTGATTGACTTTGTATGTTCACTGCCATTGATTGATTTGAAGGTATATACTGTAGTTTTGGTTCCCAGTAGGCCATTTCTTCACATGGAGAAGGGATAAAAGTGTCTCCCAGAAAGCTGGGGGCAAGGAGCAAGTCAGGAACTGGAGGGAGTGTATCCAGGCTAATGGGTAACTGAGGTAACAGTGATGGTGCTAGTGTTAAGACATCAAAATGAAGCATTTTGGGCATTTGTCTGTGATGGGTCTGAATATATGTGGTGAGAAAGCCTTCTTCTTTGTTTCAGTGGAGCTCCAGTTGCTGAGGAAAAGCAAAAGGGTAAGAAAAGAGATGAAAGAACTTGTAATCAAGACTGCTTGTTTTGGATTCTCTGTGAACGGTAAGATCCAGTTTCCACTGCTGTTGGGAGTCTTCTAACAGCAAAAAGATGCATCTGGGAAGAAGGAAACATGCAAAACCACCAGATGGAGGTATGCCAGGATCCTTGACATAGCTAAGAAATGGGAACTTAGTCTTCCTGTATCTATTTGCTAAATCCTCTGTTAACATTCTTGCTGCTCAGAAAATTTTGCCTGTGTCAAACCACTTCTGTATGTAGGAAAGCATTGTGTTTGCAGCTCTGGGTTTCCTGCAGATTTGTAAATTACAGTGTTTTGGCGTTGCTTTTTTTTGCAGCCAGCTTTATTTTAAAAGGTGGGAAGAAGGATTTTTTTTTTTCCCTCAGCTGTGCTTCATTGAATACCCTGTTGCATTAGCAAATATTAAAAAAAAAAAAAAAAGATCCTTTCTGCTCTAGCTCAGGCAGTGTGCTGTTCTGGGAATGAAGTTTCTACTGGCATGAGTTAACAGGCTTCCAAAAAATAACTGAGTATTACATGGAATATACAAGTCTATTGTGACATCACATACATCTAGCATTATATATTTATCTAAAACATAACTGATGAAATTAAAGTAGCTCAACACCATCTCCAGATGAAGAAACAGCTTTTATACATCATAGCCCTTGGGAAACTTGGATTTGTGCCTTTTGGATCAAATTACTTTTCAAAGTTGGAGACCACTTAGGAATTTTGGATCCTCTTTGAGCTCAACACATGATCAGAGGGGCAACTTTGGCATGCAGGTTCCCTGTATCTACTGGTTCAGATTCTTATTGGTAGGACTTATATAATATTTTTTAAAAGAATCTGATGTTAATAGAATACTATACGGTGAGAATATACAGGGGTGATTCTGCAGTAGACCCCTGTGCATCCCCAGAGATGAGTTTCTGGGCAGCCGTCTGTGTGCTAAGGAGAGGAAATTGGGAGTTTTCTGTCATGATAGCTGTCTGAAGGAGGTCTGAGTCAGTTCTGGTGGGATGGGGAATATCTTCAGTATAAATCCTCAGTCAATGCAAAGCTGGCTGGGCATGCTGACAGGAACTGCACAGTTAGGTGTGTAATGCTGAGCACAAAATTCTTCAGAAAATTAAAGCAACAGCCACAGAATGGAAAAGTGCACTGTAGAAGACACAAGGGCATAAGCTGAATATCTGGTCCTTTTCATTCCTCATTTACTCTTCCCTTAGGGTGAGTACCAGTAATGTTCAGTTTAAGTCATGAGTCCTAAATTTGTCAGAACTACTTGAATATTTGATGGTAAATATAGGTCACTTGGAAGATAGAGAAGATGGTTTGTGATGGGTAAGTGAGAGATCATATTGTATTATATTGTAATGCAGTTTGTGGTATTTGAGGCTGACCTTTCTCTTTTGGCAGTGAAGAGATATTTCCAAAATAGGGACAAGCCAGTAAGTTCCAACTCGAGAGCTCTCTGGGCTGAGAGTTCAGGATTCAGATTTAAAGCATTCAACTTTAGGTTATCTTGGGAGGCAACTCCTTATTCTTTCCACATAAGGAGTGGTGCTACTGTCCTGTAGGGATTTAAAATAATCTGGAAAGAATGCTTTTAAAAATATTTTGATTTTTCAGAGTACTGAAGTTTATTGCTAGGTTGATAAATTGCCTTTTTCCTCCCTTCTCAATCACCATCTCCTTTTTCCCTCCACAGATGCTCAGGTTTTATTTTAATCATTATTGCTAAAACCTGTCTAGCTATGACCCTGGAAACATTAAATATAACTGGTAACTTTACACTGCCAAATTCTGTAATGTTTCTTTCTCCCTTCCCACTCAGGATTAAAATGTCCAGCACAGTGGTGATGGGGTGATTCTTGCATGTTTGAGAATTACAGAATGACATTTTGGTATACATTGGCTTCCAGTCTGACCAGGAGTTAACTTTGTTGGAATAACTGATGACCAGTGTGGCCAGACATCCACTTGGTGGCAATCCCTCTGTTTCTGATGAGGGTTCTAAAGTTTTGCATTTTCCAGAAAGGTAACAGTGTGCCCAGAAGGGCAGTGGTTTGATGCTTCCTACCATGTGGAAGAGCTGTGCACAGGCTACTCCCATGCAAAAAGATAAAAGCAGACAGAAGATGCTTTTCACTTATTATTCACCTTTTAAAAGCATCCACTACCATTTAGCTCAAGGGAGTTGTACAGGATGGCTTGCAGAGAGTAAGGAAAGCTTTATTGTCAGTAGAAGAAATCAGAGGACAACAGATCAAGGATCTCAATATTTCCTGCATGTGTTTAGTTCTTGTCTGGTGTCCATTAACTACTGCACAGTGGGAGCTTTAATCCAGGGCTGGAGACTATGGCTGATAAAAACCCCTACTCCTTTCTCTTCATGACTGATAGAATTAAATGATGGCAAAGGTACTCACCTGCTTTTGAAATAAAAAATAATTTATGCTATGGATTCCTACCAGACATAAATGGAGTGTCAAGCTTGGTTTGGGAAATTGATGGGTGGAGCAATTACCCACAAACAGGCTCTGTTAGTTAAACAACAGCCTTTTCTCCCCAAAAGGCACTTAATGAGCAAATAAAAAGGAACAACTTTGAAGTTACAGGGCCAGTTCACTTTAGAGCAGGTATTAGCAGCAGAAGGAAGCTTCCACAGAAGCAGCAAATTTTGTTGCTGGTGTCAGGAACTGTGTGAGTAAACTGCATACAAGCAAAACCTCAGTAGGCAACATGGTGTGTGAGCTGGTGTTTGTGTCAGTGTCACTCCAGCCTTCACATGAGGCAGGGGACAGTGTGGAGAACAGCCTAAGGGCAGCAGAACCTGGAAGCTTGGGCTCCTCATGTGGCCCCATCTCTGCTGGCTGCTTCTCTTTGTCACTGTCTGCCTTGTGCTGGTAGCACAGTGTGTCACAGGGCATAAAACCAGAAAGTTCTCTGCTCTTTCCTGGAAAACCTGATAACCTGTACTTTTAACTTCTAGTGTTTGCTTCCTTCTTTCCCACACAAACTCTTCTAAACCGTTGGTCCATTTGCATCCTGCCAGAAGAAGATATGTGCCTCCAGGCAGGGGAGAGAATAATCTGTAAGCTTTGTGGGTTTGGCTCGTGTAGCAGGGATGCTGGCTTAGGCCAGGCTGCTCAGATGGGCATTCCTGGGACTGCAGAGAAGGCCCAAGGGCATAGTGAGAGCAGTTGATGCAACACAAGGCAAAGGGCAGTAGGTAGAAGTCTAGAAGTGTCCCCCCTTCATGGATGTTTAAGTTTGTGCCAACACAGAGAGTAAGAGTCTTGTCAACAGGAGTTGCTTAGGAGCTGTTTTTTATTTTGGAGTAAATTGTGTATGTTAGAGGGAGCTTTCTTTATGGAAATGGATGGAGAAAGGCTCTTACAGAAGGCTTCAGTCCACATCACAGCAAACCCAGAGTAAGCACACTGAGTGTCATCACTGGATTTTTTTTAAGGTCTTCTTGGAAGACCAACCAGTTGTAAACCAGTCTGGCAGCAGTACATATCTGCACTGCCCTTCTGCAGGCCCTGTGTGAAGGAGAGGCTTGTCCAGAGCAGCTGATAGTGGCAGGAGTTAATAAAGGTCTGCAGCTGCACACATTCACAATGTGAGTGAAAGACACTACAGAAGGAGCTCAAGTGGTAATTTGTTCTTGCTTCTCCTGATTTCTTTCACCTTTACACTTCCCCTCATCAACCTTATCCCAAGAGGGCTGCTGGAAAAGGAGGAAGCATGGAAATAAAGGGTAAGCCCTGAATGCTGCATAGCATTACCTTACTGATATCCATGCTTGCTTAACATAATCTGAAATTTGGGAGGTGCTGTGTTCTTTGCAGATTTTATATTTTTTTAATATCACACATTACAATGTACATAATACATAACATTATTTGTGTACTGCACTTTAAGGAAGATACACTAGAGTGACAATTCTGCTTGTGAGCTGCAGGGATCCTGCAGGTTTCTTTTTTTCCTATTTAGCAATTTTTGCAGAAATCTGCTGAATTGTACTGGAAAAACCTCATACCACTAGAGGATTTTTCATCCCTCCCTTTCCTTTCTCAGAGGGGAAAAGTTAGCTGGGACTGTTGAGAACACTTACTGCACGTAGTTTCTGATATTCAAAATCTTTTCCTATTCACACCAATGATACTTCCACCCCTGTCCTGCAGCTGAAAATATTTGTTGTAGATTAAATGTACCAAATTATCCCAAGATTAAGTAATCTACTGTCCATTTTAAATGATCAGAGCTGTTATTTTTCTAGTGCAGTTGCTAGGGTGGTGAATCACTGTCTTGCTAAGTTTGCTGGCAGTTGCAGAATAATATCACAGTATAAAAGCACAGGTTAGTGGTTGGCACAACAAAATTGATTTGCAAATTTTGTATCTGCATTCCAAAACTATACGAGGAATCCTTTCTTTCTCCCCCTGTTTCTGCAGAACATTTTTTCCATTTCTGCAGTGTGATTTAAGTGCTTCGTTTTTGGTATTTAAAGGACTGATGCTGTGTGCAAATATCTGAGCCCAGAAATGTTAATATTTGGAAGGATACTGTACTTGAAATTGGAGAGGCTCTGCACTGAAAGAGCTGTGAGAGACAAGGAAGGAACAAAAGTACTGAACCTTGGATTTGTCAATGTAGTTTCCACTCCATGAAAACAGAGCTGTCCCAGAAACTTAACTACTGTTCTGAACAGACTTCACAATGAATCCCCACAGCTTTAATCTGGCCTGCATGAAAAGCCCTGTATTTTAAGGCATATCTTTTTCATGTGCTAAATGAATGACTTAGCTGGTCAGCAGTTGAACTCTGCAGAAAAACACTGGGAAATATAACTACTGAGCACTCTCTTCTTACTGTGGATTGCTGCCTGAAAAGATCTGTTGAGATCCATTTGCTCTTAACAGCTTACTACACTAAGTTGAAATATTCCTCTTATGTGCTCCAAAGGCTACACTTTAAGTAGTAGAAATTGTGTAGGGGTAATAAATCATGGATGTATTTGAGACTTTGCTGTTGAAATTACAGGTCAGGGTGTGTAATATCATGTTTGGTACTTGTGACCCAGGCAAAGAAATGGCACACCATGTGCAAACTTCTGAAAAGGCTCTTAGATTATGCACACAGCAGGTACACACTGGCATGTCTTAAATCTTTTACCTGATAGTCCAAGTTTAGGGCTTTTTGGAGGCATGTTTTTGCAATAACTCATCTGACTGGGCCAGAGTTTCTAGGAAGAGGCCTTCTGGAAATCCTTGTCTAGGTCCAGAGGCTATCACAGAAAAATTTTACTTCTGGGGGACTTACGGGTATGATGCTGATGTTAAAGTAGCCTGAGGAAAATGTTCATGATTAAGTAATAGAACTGGAAAATGAAATTGTTTCCTCCAAAATTCATCTGAGAGTCAGACCTTAGACCCATTCAGAGAAGCAGGTTAGGTAGGAGTTTCAGAAAGATGGAAGTACTGAATGTTTGCTATCCCAAATAAATTCTGGATGATGGAGCTTCTCTGGAGGCACTTGACCATGGTCTGAAATAACATTTCATTTTGCAGGCTTTAAATATCTGGAAATTGTATGTGTTGTCTTCATTCCCCTTTCCCCCACCATCTTTTAAAGTCTTTAGCTGAAGGGATTTTGAATGTTTTCCAGTGGCTTAAAACATTGGATCAGGACTCCTTTTTTAAGGATTACTAAAATGACAGGCAAACTATAATTATGCTACAAATACTAATTACTGGAAAAATGTGACAAGTTGTAATTTTAAGAATGCTAAACATTCAGAACTGCTAAATAATGTTTTATTTGAAGACGGAGTTTCAAATTAACCTTCTTTTAGTTTAAGCAGTCTTCTGAAATTGATAGTAATATTTTGGAATAACTTTTGGACCTTTAGTACTTTAAAATAATTCATAGTTGGAAGCTAGTAAAGAAATTTTGATGAGAAGTAACCATAATTCCTTAAAGGAATCTATTTGTTATAATGTATTTCCCAAAAGAGGTGGGGTGCCTTTTATTTTTAAAGAAACATGCCTAGAACAACTGCTAGTGACTGACAGGGACATTCTAGGCACTCAGTTTCACAAATACTGGACCCATTTGCTTCTTCTAATTTGTAATTCAATGCATCATTGAAGTTCTGTTTAAAATATTTGGATTTTCATCTTTGTAATTAAAAGCAGAGGGTGAGAACACAAACCCTGTGCAATCCCACCAGCCCAGCAAATGGCACTTGATATATCTCCAACCAAGGAATCAGTCAGAGGTGTGCTGACAGCTTATGAGGTCTGTCAGACCTGATCTGTAGCATGAATTGGAATATAAACCATGTGGGTTAACAGTCCAGTTGCCATAGAAACTAATGAAATTGGAACAGGAACTTCCTGAGGAACGCAGGCACTGACATTTTGTTAGCTCCAAGCTTTTATATGTAATATTGGCTGTAACAATAGCTGTGCATTTTTATTTTCTCTTTTTGTCCTCCTAACTTCCATTAAGACTGGAAATGGGTTGTAAATGTGTGGTGAACTCTGCAGTTGCTTTAGTTGTTCTACCTGCCAGGGATCACTCCATACAATTCATCACTCCCAAGTCCTGATGTTGCAGGTGTTATGTAGGGAATAATAGGCTGTAATTATGTATTTAGTATTTGCATCCAAATGGCTTTGGCTTCTAAAATGTGCACATACCTAGCAATTATACTCCTATACATACCCTTTAAAAGCTATCTATAGCTGAATTTACCAGCTTCCACAACTCAGCTCCTAAACTAGATCTAGGATTTTAAATCTGGGTGTCTTCTCATTGCTCTCACCCCTGGGTTTGTTCAGCTTGATGGATCTGCACATATCTAGAGCTTTTGTCCAGTCCTTCCTGTGCTAAATACACTTGAAATAGAGATCTTACTGAGCTTCTAGTATATAAAACTGAAGTAACTTTGAAGTGATTTACTGCAACAGAGTGTCAAACCCTTTTCAACTGAAGGTGAAGGGGTGTAAGACAGGAGTTTTGATCCTTTGAGCCTTTAAGTGGGCTTGAAGTCAAGCAAGCAGCAAACATTCTTAGCCATAACTTTGTTGAAAGCTGCTATTTGCAGAAGTTTTGTCCTGGAGAAATCTGAGACTTGCCAAGAAAAGAGACCGCAAAATCTTTAAATGATGACTAGACAGCTAGGCCTGGCTAAGCCAGATGGCTTCTAAAGGCCTTGGTAGGTTAACAGCGTTGTTGACCTGATGTGTTGCTTACAGGTTAAGCCTTTGGATAGCTAGAGATCTGGATGAGGCATCCATGGATTAATGAGGTCTCTGCATAGTAATAGCTAACTGAATCCCTCTTTAACCTTTAGCCTGCTGTTAAACATTGAGTTTATGAGTGCTTAGTGCTTTGTATGTGACCAAGAGGTAATAATGTAGCTGAAGTCATTGCTGTTAATCAATGCAGCATCATATTTGAAACTATATTGTCTCATGCAACCTGATTCCTCAGTCAAACCAAACTGGATTTCTTCCATTTTCACCATTTTGACAAATTGTACAATTTACAGTCTAGCCTCCTGCTGCCATTTGCAATCTGTTCTTCTAGGGACTGTTGTTTAGATTTTAATTGTTTTTAAGGGCTCTGTTCTTACCTCTTACTGGAAACTGAGCCTGGAGTTTTAGAAAAACAACTGGTGCATGCAGTCTTGGGCTGTGTGCCAAAATAAAGCAGGGACTGGGGGCAGGAAGAGGTAGCAGTAACTGGAATGAGAAAGGTCATGTTGTCACAGTAAGTGGCTGCAGCTTGGCATCAGTTTGGAAATGCATCTGTTTATGCTAGTGATGAATTTGGCATCAAGCAGTTGCCAGTTCTCCTCAAACTAGAGTTTAGTTCTCTACCCCTTCCAAACATCATGTGGAATTCTAACCTTGACCCTGTGAGTCTTGTTTCCTTTATTTCTCCAGAGGTGATGGGCAAAATAAGGTGGGCAGGCTATGTCAGAACATTTGGAAAATTCTTTGCACATTTAAGAGGGCTGAAATCCTAAGGGCTCCTAAAGTGAATGCAGCTACAGCAAGAGCCTTGAATAAAGACATTGTAAAATAATATTTTTAAAAAATATCATTAAAGCTGCAGTTAATTGATATGGTGGGCAGTGGTATCTGTCTCTTTTGTGAGACTAATTCCACCTAGATCATGAATCCAAAAGAAAAATGTGACTGCTCTATAAACAATTGATGCAGTTGAGTCTTTAATTCTTTCTGGAGCCTCACAGAAGACATGCAGTTTGTAGAACATTGACTTAACATATGAAACTTGTGGTAAATATTCTTTTAGCATATCACATCTTAATATTTTCCTGAGCCATCTGCACAGCAGTGGCAGTGAGCACTGACACTGCAGGAGTGAGCAAGCCTGGACTACTTTCTGTCCTTATGACATCCTGCTGCTGCATCAACAGGAGAAGGTTCAAACCTCTATTTGTCTGCAGTTGGGTTTATCTTTTGCCCCCTCCCCAGCTGTTCAATTGACAGCCCAGACTGTTACCATGCAAGAGAAAGGAATATAATTTCCTTGGTGGCTAAAAGCTAGAGAATTGTTTCTAGAGTTTCCAGCATTTATTTGTACTTGAGTCCTTAGCAGGAGGGGAGCCAGGGCTGGGGGAGGGTGTGGGGAATTGTAGAGCTGTACAAACAAATACAATTGGAGTGACATTTCATAAAATTATCAGCCAGACCAATGGAAAACTACAGATAAAGAACGGCAGGAAATGTACACAAAACCTGATTCTGTGGGAATCACTTTCCCCAGCACTCCCCTCCTGACAGCATGGAAAGGAATGATCCTCAGTTTGTGTTGGGTATCCTCAGCTGAGGAAAGAGAGCTGAAATGACTCCCAGCTCTGGCATAATCCATCTAACTTCCAGCTTGCACTTGTGCATCTTAGCATATTTCTGTTGGTGTGGGACATAAAGACATGCATGGCAGGAACAGGGAAATGCCACAACTTTTTTTTTTTTTCTACAAGAATAAAGGCTAGCAAACAACTGCAAATCCTCCCCAACCCACCCAACCAACCTCCTGACAACCCCCCTGAATTTTACTTTGCTTGTTTTCTGTTAGTATCAAGGCAAACTTTTGCCTACAAGAACATTCCTAGAAAGAGAAGGCTAAAAAGTGTTTGCCCGAGTACTTGTACGTGGTTTTGTGTAGTCAGTGTGATCTAACTCACAAACTGATACTCTGTAGGACAAGGGAGTGAAGGTGAGTGGTAGGTGATTGGTGTAGAACACCCTTTTTCATGCCTGGCACAGAGCCCTCAATTTACTCCTGCTATTAGGGGGTCACACAGTGGTTAAGGAGCTTCTAAATTCAAAGGCTGGTCAAATATTTTTCTACCAAAAAAAAAAAGCAAATGTTTGAACATTTCTGTTATCATGAGCAATTAGTTCTGTTATCTCTCATGCATGCTTTGCAAAATTTATTAGAACCATGGCTTTGTAGAAGAACACCCTTAAAAATGTGAATCAAAACAACTTTTTGCAATGAGATTTATACTCTATTATTGTTCCCAAAGCATTTGACCACTTTTAAGGAACACTGAATTCAAGGTTGCACTGAATTCAACAGGATTCCCTACTGCATAATGAAAAGATAGTCTTTGGTGTATGAGACTTCAATAAAGAGATGTTTCAAATGCTAAAAGCAGGGGTGCAACATCAGGTTGGGGCAAGTGTGGCAGGCACAAGGGGGTGTGGATCTGCTATGAGCATTCATCCTCTATACTTGCTGCAATTTATTATAAGCTCTTCTGGTCCTGCCCATGCGTTTCACATAAAGCACCCTGTAACAATCACATTACAGACTTGCTGTCACTTGATCCTTGGGTGTTGCCTCCTAACTTTAAGAATGGACCTTACACTCTCTAGAACTGAATTTTCTGGGGATAAGCTTGTCTGTTTCACTGAGATTCCCTGGATCTCACCTGCTGGCACCTTTTTGTGGCTATGAACACTAGACTTAATATGAGGGGCATGTTGTACCTGACTGCCCAGGCAACGATGATTTTGCCTGTGAAAAATCAGCCTTTTTTTGTACAAGTAGGTGTAAATGATCCTGCACAAGAATGGCCAACTGTGTACCTTGCTGTGGATGTTGCTGACTAACATCAGTGCATGAAATAGATATCAGAATATTTTCTACAGGGATTACTTGCTCAGGGTTGCTTATGAGACTCAGCAAACACTGAAAAAGTATATTTTAAAAAGAGAGGACTACATTAAAATGCTTACTTATTCCTTAATTTCTAGTGTGAGGTAACCCAATCGTAACATTGATATTGGCCTCATTATCCCCAGCAGGCCACTCTGACTGTATCATTAGCTGTGAAATGAGGGAAATTTTTCATTTTACCTTGTATTTGGAACAGATGTTCAGTCAGCACTATTGACATGAATGTTCCACTGCTGCCTTGGGGAATTTGCATGGTGCAAGCAATGAAAACTTTTTCTTGTCTTTTGTAATGTCATTCCTTTGCCTGTTAAATGTGTTTCTGAGCATTTGAATCATCAAAGAATGATTCCAGGCTAAAATTCTAAATAAAAACCACCTTAGATCATCAGGTTCCTTTGGTCTAGTAAGCCATGATAATCAACATGTACGCTAGGACGGTCTCTCAAGATGAAAACTCACTTAAATATTTTGCTTTTGCTGAGTTAAGACCTGGCAAGTCCTGTGTAATGGTGTGAAACAACACAAAAAACCCCACAACTACACCACTACCTTGTGCATGGAGACAGGCAGTCAGTAATGTTTTCTGATCTATGCTGTTACCAGGTACTGAATTTGTCCTTTTTGTAGCCATTCCATATCCTGCAGGGGGAATGATGGAGGTGAGGTCTCTGAAATAAGCTACAACTTAGTTTCTGAATTTACCCCCTGATCAAACAAACAAACAAAGCAGTTGCTCTCCAGCTGTCTGTCAGGGTTCCTAGTTACTGCTAAGAAATATGATTAACTGAATAGGGATTTCTTAGCGAGGCTCTGGAATTTTCTCTAGGAGGTACAGATCTGGTGCAGTTTTTGTTTGGCTAGGATGATGCCAGCCATGGGAAACTGTGCACTTGCCTTCTCCTTCAGCTTTGTGGTTTGTCCCTGGCTCTCAAGCCTGTGGCCTCCTGCAGACACAGATGTTCTGCAGTTTAAAGCAGAGGACCTTGGCACACCTTGTGGAAAATGCTTACTGGTTTTGTATGACTTGCCATGCATGCTGGGAGTCCCAGCTGCTGGCTATCAGTAGTGGTTTGTGACCAAAACACAGACCAGAGGGGTCAGAATCCTAAAATGAAGGAGGACATGGCCTGGTGCAAGTCCTGACATAGCTTTTCAGGCAATGGACCCTGACTCCTACCCTCATTCAAACCCTTTGGGCAAGCTGAGCCCATCAGAACAGGAGGTTATATTTAAGCTACTGGAAGTAAGAACTTTGCCTGCTGGCATTGTGTTTTGCCCACGATGAATAGCAGTCCTACACAGAGCAAAAATCCATTTTTGTCTTGCCTTCTCTGAAACAAAATTACCTTTGTTTCTCCCTGGTCCTTTTAAATGCCTGCTGGTAACACGGACTGTTTCCCTTTACTGGTGCTTTCAGCATCTTTAGCACCATGTGCAATTTTCCAAATGCCATCCACATGGATTTATTAATGTACCAAAAATGATAAATTTCCTTGGGGAACTATTTTCAGCCCAGATCACAGTGCTGCTTTTATATACTGATGGGCCTCTGTGTTTCTTTGCCAACATTCCTGCACATTTCTGGTTCTTATTTATTTGTTTTTTCTAATGCTAGTTTCCTCTCATTAATCACTCTAAACCTATACAAAAGTGATTTTCTCATATTACAAGAAATCTTTTCCAGGGCATGGACCTCATGTTATTTCCTGAATATATTGTATCTTAATTAGTCTACATATTAAATAGCAAAATGCTTGATTAGATCACTCACTATTTCTGTCTGTGGCAAACTAGCATCTGCAAGCTTAACCCTAGAGACTGCTTCTGGCTAATCATATAGCACATATATCTGGAGTGGCCCCAGTGTAAGCAGCTTTGTAGTACCTCAGTCTCTCATCCCTGATGGTGCTCTTCTCTAGAGGACAATTCAATATCTGGTTATTAAATATGAAGAGACAGAAGTGTGTAAGATACTCACATTTCTCTCCTCCTTATGGAGCATAAAATTAGCTGGCTAGCTTAGCTCTGATTTTTGGAAACCTGGTCTTGGAACTAAAATCAGATCAGGCTTTTTTAACCATAAAGTTGAAAAAAAAATGCATATGAGGAAGGTTAAAAAAATACATAAAGGAATCCCTGCAGGAGAAATATTTGTCAGTTTTAATGAAACATCATCTGTATGTGGAGGGAGGGGAAGAGGACTGAAGTGAGTGATTTCAGAGCAAGTTCCTCCCACACTGCATCACCTAGTGAGAGTGGGGGTGAGCCCTGCTGCACTGCAGTGGTTTCTACAGCTCTCCTGCTTCTGAGGACCCAAAAAGTGGTCAGGAAACAAGTAAGCCCCTAAAAGGAGGGAGATTATAGGAAAAGAATCTAAGCTGTACTTATTCCCCTCAGTAAATCTGTAAGGTTTGGGACAACTGTGTGTCGGGAGGATGGTCACTGGTGTTTCAGGAACTTGATGAAGAGGAAAGGGATTTCTTATTCTAAATTGTGCTTTATGGTTATTAGTAATTCCTCCCAGTTTCAGGTCCATGCAAGCAATTCTGGGGAGTAAAACTACATGACTTTTAAAATGCATTGTCGTGTACTGGAAGAGCAGGTATTCTGGAAGGGAGAAGGAGGAATATTGAGGGAAGGATCAGTCTCATTCCCAGCACAAATCCTTCAGCACTGCTTTGGATTGTACCTGCTGAGCTCCCTGCACAGCTGTGCTCATACAGCTTGCAGGAGCAAAGAATAAACACTTCCAGCAGATTTACTCAGGAGAAGCCAAGTGGAGCCACCTCCCTCCTCCCTTGTGTTTATGAAAACAGCGTTTAAATGGGGAAAACAAGAGAAGAGCAAACAGATTCCTTGACCCAACCCAGCACCTCTCTCTGCAGCAGAGCCACTCCTGCTGTGTGGGATCCATCACATGATGGGGAGATGCTTCTGGGAACTGTTATTTTAAAATATTGGCAGCACATCATCGGGTGGGACTGCTCTACACTCAGATCTTCTTACATTGATTCTCCCAGTAGCTACTTTCCCTGTTTTATTTACCTTCCTGCTCTGGCTGTATCAGTTAGAACAACATAATTATTGTTTGTCCTCTGGGTGACTTTTTTTTCATCTGCTTTGAATGAGGGTTGTTCCGTGGGTAACGTGCCAAAGATCAGTCACCAAATGTGACACTTGTGAGACTCTGGAAGCCCAGTGAGGAAAAAGTCATCTCCAAATGGCATGGATGTCTTTTGACACTGGGTGAATGCATCTGTGTGAGTGTCTGTGTGCCCAGATGCTTCACGAGGCAATGTCATTCCACAAGTAGATGATCTCTGCAAGGCACGATGAATGTCACTGTGTGTCCTTGCTCCCTGGGACAGCAATGGAGCCAAAGCTTCAGTCTGACTGCAGATTCCTGCTGCACATTTTACAGCAGCTTCCACTTCAACAGCCTGGCTCCAGGAGGTCCTGCTTTACAATGTGCTGCTCCTCCTTCCCTGTCGTGGCTTGGGACTGGTTGTGTGTGGGGAGAGGGAATGGCAGAGAAGTGGGAAGGCTCATGGAAGCCCCTGTGTTGTGGGTTGGTTGGTTTGTTTGTTTTCCACTGTCTTGCTGCTTGGAAGAACAGCTAATGATATTTGCCATGCTGCTTGCTGTCAGTCAGGGTTGTTTGATTCCAGTGAGGGAGACCCATTGCTGCTTGCTGGCTGCTCAGAAACAATGGACCAGTCACAAAAGGATTTTGCTTCAGCAGTTATTTCTGTGGGCCAGCCTGCTCCTGATAACATCTCCTCCTGCTCTGTACAAAGAGTGCTTGAGCCAAGGGCTTTCATGTCTTGCGTGGTCAAGGTTTTCTTTCAGAGGGTGTAGTAGTTTATTTTTGGAAGGAACTGAGGAGCGGCCACATAGCACTGAACTCTCCTATCCTGTTTATCACCTCCAAACCCAGCCCTTCTCCCAAAATGGGTTTTCAAGATGCAGCACTCTGCCTAGCCTCAAGATAAGATTTGGCAGTCAGTTTTCTGCTTTTGGCAAAGTGTTAGCTTGGCACAGGAGTTTGAAAATGGGAATTGCTTGGGGGTAAACTACTTAGGCTAATTCACACCTAGAATAATGTTGGACACCAGGGGAGTTCCTTTTCAAGTGGATTTGTTCTCTTTTCCCCATGTGTTGTCTTAAATCTGCTGGAGTGTGACTGCCATAGCCACCATGGAGAGACTGATTGAGTCAAAGAAGGGCTAATGAACACTTTAGCTGAAAACACTTTTAAAAAGTGAAATGTTTGAATGTACTTCTTATGTATGTATCTTGGCCTGCCTGGTGTTTTGCTTGTGCTCTTGGCAGAATCCTGCACAGAATTTTTTCTGCATTGTAGGCAACCTAAGAGAAGAAACCAGAGGGAAAATTACCACTTGAGAGCTGCCTAAGCTAGCAGGATGGATTCTAGCAACCCTAATTTGCACAGTCTTGGGCTTCCAAATAATCTAATGTAGCTGCCTGATAAGTACAATTTTGCTAGACTTCCAGTTGGGTGTTCCAGGAGCACGAGCAGACTGCTGCACCAGGATCTCTGGTGTGCCTAAATGCACAGCTTGTGTTGTTTCCTCAGTGAGTGCTGATAAGCAAATCTGCAACAGCTCAGATGCTTACATCTATCGATGTGAATCAGAATTTTCTCAGGTGCCCTTCTTGTACTGCTGCCTGACTATTCCAGTGCTTCCTTAACAGATGGATCCCAGTCAAGAGAAGTGAGAAAACTGAAATTGAGCAAACCTGCCTCAGTCAGAGGCTTTGGAGTGATGGGTGGGAATAAGGAGTACAGAAGACTGTGGTGTGTTCCCTATTGCTATAAGTGCATCTTTAAAAACATTACCAAAATCCCCTGCCTATCCTTTTGGTTGATGATTAGAAATTAGGGGAAGCCTTTTTTGAGTGCCATCCAGTGAAAGTTAGCAGGGCTTGCTTTGTACAGGCACCACCTACAAATGCTTAGCTACAGGGTTTGAAATGGGCCTTCCAATTTTAGAAAATAAATTATTGGAGTTTTTGTCATGTTCCTTCCACAGAAGATCCTGGCATGTGCAGTTGAAATGGTAGTCAAGCACAGTGCCAGCCACAGTAGCAGTGAGCAGATGTTATCTGGGGAGATTCTGAGCTGGAAATGTGCAGCTCCCTGGAAGACTTGGTTGGTATCCTGCAGGACTTTTTTCTCAAATGTAGTTAAGTGCTGGGTGGCAATAGGATTGAAAACAAGGTTAGAGAGCACAGTAGTTTCCCAGTATTGTGGCAAACTGTGCTAAACCTCCCAGCAACAATCTGTAAGTTTGTGCCTTGCTCTCAAAACTGTCTGAACACTGGGGACAGGGGCATTGCTGCTGGCCAGGACCCCTCACCCTCCCAGTTACATTTCCTACAGCAGGAGCTGGGGAAGGAGCCCCCTCAGTTGTCTTATGCTTCTGAAGGCTTCCTCCTGAGTACTGTGTGAAACTGTAAGCTCTTCCTTAAACTGTTCACCTAACTGTAAAGTCTCCTTCAATAACTTCATGTATGCCCCTTGCCTTCCCTGGATGTCTGATTCCTAACAGTGCCATAAGTAACTATTCAGGTGCACTGTATAGGTGTTTCACTGCAGACCCTCCTTCTATCAGTCCCAGTGATCTTTTCTTTATTAAAAATAAATTTTATTGCCTGGGTTTGTTTCACAAAGAATTAGAGAGGATTAGTGGCAGAAACTCAATGCAGGAGCAGTGACTGTTCCTTCAAAAGGTAAACCTTTCTTGTTAGAAGTGAGAGGCCTCTGGCAGTACCCATTGCCCTTTGGGTACAGATCTTTGGGATTAGAAATATTTAGCAGAGGCTTGATACTAGGTTAACACCACCTGTCATGCAGACAGAATATTTATGCCTGTTGGAAAATGCTTTAACAAGGCCACAGGTTTTAGAAGACTGGTCAGTCAGAGCAACTGGAATGGCTTGTGCCAAGTGGTACAGCTTTAGTGTGTCTGTTCTGAACATCTTAATGGCTGTTTTGACACAGGCAAAGTGAGTAAAAATTGTCACCAAATTACACTTTTGATAAAAGAAACACCTGTGGCATTCGCCCCAGCCAATCCTGCAGTAGCTCCTTTTCCTGCTGGAGTTTGCCTTACTTAACAGCATTTACTTAAGCACAGCAAATTCCTTCACATTTCCTGACATGAACTTGAAAGGCAGCAGTAAAACCTCAGGGTAAGCCACATAATTATTGTGGTAGTAAACTGCAATACCATGCCTCCACATTTTCTGGCATTTAATTTGTGTACGCTTTTGTTGTGAAACACTTTGAGATGCAGATCAACACCAGCACTACCACCAGACTGCTGCTGTCACAGCACCTGGGGCTGCAGGAAGGGCACTGAGGATGGAGCCCTGACACTGCACACGGAATTCCTTGGAACTCTGCTGGCCTCACACAGTATTTCTGGCGGCTTCATTTGGGAGATGCTATGCCAGGCATCTTGGAGGTCTTTGGGACAGTGATTTTAATCCCATCTTTTATCCTGTGAACTACTGAAGGGGAATGAGCACAGGGCAAAGCGTGGTGCCTAAAACCAAATGGCAAGCCAGTGGCAACAGGAAAATCCAGCACATGATAGTGGGAGGGCTGCAGTGAATCACCTCTACTGTTGGCTGGTCTGTAACAGCCTTCATGAATGGGAGGAAAAAAATGGAATTGCTACAAAAAAACCAAACCACTTTTAAAATAGCCAACCCCAGACTCCAGGTGTTGTTATCACCATAGTATCTTCACAATATTGTACTGTCAGTGTTGCTAAAGGCAACAGAGGAAAGATTGCCTGTGGTTTGAACTCTTATCATTGTAGAACAGGCATGAGGGCATCTTTGCTGGGGAAAGCCATTCTCTGCAGCCTCCTGGGAGCTGCTGACATAGGAAGAGATTTGGCCTCTGGAATTCCCATGAAGGAGACTTGGCTGACAGCTCTTCATCCATGCTAGCAGTCTCACACTGCAGTGATTTACTGCCGGGAAAACCTCAGATGATTTTTCTTTATTTATTTTTAATCTGAGATGGGATATGCTCACTGGCAAAATTTTACACACTGTGTAGTGGCAAAGTTCATGCCATCCGTGCTATGGATTTCACTACTGCTGGAGTTAGTTACATGTGGGCAGATTGCAGGAGGATCTATAAATAGCACAGCTTTCAATGGGATAGAGCTGCTTTACATTCCCACAGGATTTGGTTCTTTTTGTCTGGAAGACCCTGGGCTGGGATGCCTCTGTCAGAGAGGAGGTCTCTGTGTGCAGCAGCTGTAGTGGCTGGAACACTGGAAGGCAAGCAATCACCCTACAAAACTTGCCCCTAAGGATTTTACAAGTAATGTAACTTCTAGATAGGATTCAGTAAGAACTACCCAAATGTGATATTAGTGAAACACTATCAGTTTAAGCAGGGATAACAGATGGATTTCCTTGTTTCTTAACAACATACTAAAATATTTAGGCTTTCACCATTTTTCCACCACAAGTTCTTACTATTTGCAGAATGCAGGTGTTCATTATTTATCCAAGTGAAAAAAGAAACAACAACAAAACAGCAGGCTTGCTAAGGTAGTATAAACTGGACACTTAAAAAAAAGAAGTTTCTTTTTCATATCTGAGGCTTCATTCACTATTTAATGCAATACATGATATCATATGCCTCTGCTTTATTCCACCAATATTTCTCTCTTTATTTTCCTGCCATTTTCTGTTCAGGTACCTTCTCTTGTAAATGGGAGGAACCTCCCTGCCTAACTTCAGTTAACCCCTAAATGTCCTCCAAAAGCCTCCTCAAGGCCTGTCCTTGCTGCACTGCCTACAAATCACTGTCACCTGGCAGTCTTGAAGCTGGAGGCCTTCTGTGACCATGGTGACTGCTGATTTATGTGAGCACACCCATCCTCATTGTTATTCATGCCACCTTCTTTCATACATTTTTCCCTTAGTCACTCAAATTTCTTGTCTTGGGAAGGTGGGGTGCAAAGAGTCTGGGGTGGGACCTGCCTAAAATAATGAATATTAGGTGTAAAATAGATGTAGGGCTTTGTGAGAAGTATGTTGAGAAATAATGATACGTTTGTAGCCTGTGTTTATCAAATATAGATTGTATCAAATGTAATTACAGAGGAAGACACAAAATATGTAGGCCAGAATCACTGATCCAGCCAAAGAGTGGCAGGACTTCAGTGACTTAAATCTCTCACAAACTTGAGAGCTGAACAAGCCTCCATCTAACTCAGGGTAACCTTGGAGCTTTTCTGAATTTTCATGTCTTTCACAGCTCTCAAAGTGCATCAGAGCTTTGACATTTTGGGGATGTATCCTCTTTAATATGGCTGAACCCCCCAGCACTAGGCACAAGGAGCAGGGCATGCTGTAACAGATTTTTCTGGTGGATCTGTTCTCAGGGGACACCTTAGGAAAGGACACACCTTTCTGGCTGACATGTGTCTCTGAGAAAGGGACAAACATTTTCCTTTTATAAAATTAGATGAGGGGTAGAGGAAAATATCTTGAGTGGGAAGCATGTAAATCTGTGTAAAGAAAACCTGTTACATAAATCAGAAAATGTGTTGCTTGGGAGAACCTGTGCCTAGTAAGCACAAAATTAATTTAGTGGTAATCCAGACATTAGAGAGGAACATGGTGTGTCCCACAGCAGGGGCCAGATCCTGCCATCAGTGAGGCAACACTGGTGCTGATGTAGTTAGGACAAAATTACCAAGCTATTAAGTGAAGATTATTTCTTTTACCTAGTCACAGGGGACATGTCATTTCTCTACTGCCCCTCTCCAGCTGTTCTGTGTCTTCACATGCCAGAGCAGCAATCTGAGATGACTTTGTAGCACGCTGGCTTATGAGTGCCCAGAACTCTTCCTAGATCAGCCTGCCCCTTTTGATTTATTTTTCAAAGCTCTTCAGCATGGTTTCTGTCCATGGGATGATGTCCATGATTTTCTTGTCAGTGGGATTTAGTGCAACTCTGGGGATGCTTTGTGCATTCTGTGAAACTGGTGTGATTGTTGCAGGAGCAGACTCCAAGCAGAGAGCTCCTGTTTGTGGAGCTGCTTTAAGTTACATGCATTAATAATGGCAAACTTCTGAAGTAAAGTGTCCTGGAACAATCTTTGCAGAGCAATCTCTTCATGCTTCCCTGTAGTTTTAATTTTTCTCTACTCCTTGCTTCTTCTAATGAGCTGCTTTTGGTTGGTTGGTTGGTTTGAGACTTGGCTGGTCAGTAGCTTCATGTCAGTGCTCTAATTTGAGCCTGATTTGGTAGCAAGGTGCTGAGCACATGGGGTGAGTCAGTGGGAGTGGCTGCTATTCTGGTATTCAGCACTTTTGCAAACCAGGACGCTTACCTCAATGCCTCAGTTATGGGTTCAGGAGCCTGATTTAGGCTCCTGTTTTTATTAACCAGAGTCATGACAGCCTCACGTATTCACTGATGTGTTCTGTGAATAACTAGAGCTAGGATTTTTAAAGATGAAGTCACTTGGCCAATTTAGAGTGGGGTTTGGGTGTCCAGTGCCCTGAGTTTCTCTGAAATCCTCTCCTGTTGTTCAGATTACCTGCAGGCCAGGAGGAATTTCTCCCGTGCATCAGCTTTGCTGGAACTTTTGCTTGAAACTGCCCTGTCAGTGCCACTGGGACCTGAGGTTTAAAGTGTGGGGACAGTCAAAATGCACAGGTGACTGTCACTGATTTCAGTACATGGCAGTACTGAGTGTGCTTGGGGATCAAAAGGCTAAACAGGGAGATAACAGTAAGATTTTCCATGCTAAGAATTTCTTCAAAAGGTCCTACTGAATCTTTGGTCCTGCTCAATCTCTCTTCTTGCATGAACTGACTCAATGAGCCTGTTAGATGCTGAGGCTTAGCAAGCTTTTGAGGTGATGTCTGAGGAGAGCTGCAAAACAAGACAGTCTTTGATAGGTGCATGAATTTGTGTAAGTGTATGAGGAATTGCTCACATAAATCCCCATGCTGCCACTCTGATTAATGACATCTGCAAACCTCAGGATATCAAAATGGAACTGTGGGTGTGCTGGGTAACAGCTGGACTTGGAATGAATTAATACAATATCATCAGTCACTCCAGGAGCTCTGCTCATGTCACAGAGCCCCAGAGCAGCACTGTGCTCCATTTGTTGCAGTTTCAGAGTGGTCCTTCCCTAGGTGGGATTCACTGGAGTGACTGCAGTCTGTCCTGGCTGAGAGGCAAGGGATCAGTAGTGTCTGAATGTAGAACTGCTTCTAACTCAGAAACTGATAACTGGAGTACCACTCCCTGCCACAACCATCTGAATTATGTTGAAGGAGACCAAAAGCTGAAAACATACAGCTTATTGCAAATGCTGGAAGTAAAAAACCTCAGCAGGTATTACTTCTGCAATTTCCTTTGATTGTTTTTTTAATAAAACCCAATCATCATCCCTCTCTGAATTGACAGCTGCATGTGGCCAGATGTCTCAAAGCTTCCTTCTCAGCCAAGCATCAGGAATGTTGCACAAGGTGGATGAAATCCAGCCAAATTTTGGAACTGAATGCCTCGAGCTCAGAGTCTGGGTGGCCTCATCCATCTGATCACAGCCACTAGCAGGCAGTGAGGTGTGAGAAATGGAAAGGCTGACCTGTAATATATGTTACTCATACATATGGCTGTGATCTTTAGAGATTTTCGGGCAGACAAAAAAAAGTGGAAATCCACTTTTGTCTGAAAACTTGCTTGTTTCCTTCCTTGCTTCAGGTTAGTGGTAGTTTTGCTTCACAGGAAGGCAATCTGCTACTGAAAGGTTTATGAGTCCTTCTCTCCTGAGACCCAGCTGTGCATTGGACAAGCTGAGTGACCAAGTGGTGCTTCATGCCCCCATCCCAGAAAAAAATCATGAAATCGACAGGAAATCACCCAGTGTTTTGTACCTTATCCCAACAGACATGAGAGAGATTTCAAGAACACTTCCTTCTGTTTTGAGGGAGCCTGCAGGCTGGTCAGCAGCACTTAATGGTCTCTAGAGCAAAGGGCAAAGAACTAATTGCTGCTTTCCAGTTTCCATGGGGTTTTTCTCTGCAGAGTGAGGTGGCTGTGCAGGGACAGCACACTCAGCAGATGTGACAGCTCCAGCCATACACACAGATAAACATAATGTTTGCCAATGAATAGAAAAGTGGAATGGCAGGATGAGAAAGACCATGGTCGAGGCAACTAGAAGACTGATGACCCTCTAGCTTGAGAACTGCCAGGGAGCTGATGCTTTGACTATGATCTTTCCAGATATGATATTATTCTTCTTTACTGCATGATAAATCCTGGCCATAACGTGTTAGTCTATTTTGTCTTCTCTAGTTTCTAGGAGTAGGTACTATCTCTTCATTTAGGGTTAGCTGTGAATGCATCATCAAACTCCAGATATACTTTGTTCTCCTCCATTCCCTGCCCCTTCCTAGCTGCCCCCCCTGACTTGGGGGCAGTTTGTTTGCATCTCAGCCCCCATTAATCATTGCCATGTGTGTCTGGTTTTGCAGCCCCTGCTCTGGGCCACTCCTGGCAGTTGTGCAGGGGTGGCAGGCACACACATGTGGTGCTGGTCATGCTGCACAGGGGGAGCAGACCACACGCAGGCAGCACCTCTGAAGCCTGGGCAGGCAAAGGAGGAGGCCATTAATTTAATACAGAGCAGCTTTATACAGTCAGGAAGAGAGAGGGGGAAAACTGACTCTTGCTTTTGCACAGAAACTGATGACGTGGTGATTTATTTTAAAGGGAGATGGGGTCAAATCTCTGTTGATAATACATCCATAGGAATCTAGTTAAGAACGTATCCAGCTTGAAGTTAACCTCATCCATTTCATTGGAGTCTCCCAAGAGAGGAATATGATAAATATTCTTTAAATAAAATATGCTTTACACAGGAAATATGAATCAATTTGCATGTTTCAGGATGCTTATAAATAATGTGTGACTTCTTTGAGCTATTCAGCTGGTTCCAACATCCAAGGTGCTAAATTGTATGGTTCTTGTAGTTTTGTAACGTGTCTGCCTGCTGCAGCAAAGATGGAACAACAACAAAAACACAAAGAAATGGGACGTAGTAATAAAGGAAATGTTTTTGCACACAGCATGTAATTAAGGAGTGGAAGTTATTGTTGATGAATGTCACCAAGGCCAAGAGTTTAGCAAGACTGAAAGCAACAATAAATTTTTATAGGTCCCTCCTTTAATTACTCTAAGTAAAATAAAGAAAAAGAACCCCAGAACTTACTAAAAGTTCTGGGTTTCATGATGAAGCCTGAAGTTTGGGACAGTTTTAGGATGGCAGCTAGTAAAGACATTAAAGTCTGAAGTTTCTGCTTTTCATGGTGCCAGTGGTGGCTTTCCCAAAATCTGAGTCCTGGTATTTTCCCAGTAGTGACTATTGGTCCTATTCACACATTCTAGTTATTTTTTATTTTCCTGTGCTTATGTCCCTGTCTAAGGGCTCCTAAAATTAATTGTAGTGGATTAAGTTTGTGTAAAAACACTAGAGTGAGTTACCATGTTGTGTGGCAAGTCACCAACACAATTCTGCTATCAAGTGATAAGGTGACTTTCTCATTCTCAGTAGTCATAACTAAGAGTGGTGTATCTGTAAGAAGACATGGTTGTGTGTCAGGAATACACACAGATTTATCAAGATCTAGAAATGCTAGGAAAATAAATTTACAGTAGTGTGCAGCATGACACAGAGCCATGAAGTCTTTCCCAATCTTCAGTGCCTGCTCTGCATGCCCCACTGGAGCCTCTGGGGAAGTGCAATTCAGGGTTGCCCAAGACTTCACTTTTGCAGAGCCCTTTCTCAGTGTGCTCTCAATCCACCCATGTTCTGAGGGTGAAGCAAACTGGGGTGCCAGTGTCATGTGCATAATCCCATCAGGGTTGTGTTCAGTCTGTAATGTGTAGGGCCAGAGCTGTTGCTGGCCTGGTGCTTGAGGTTTGGAAAACCTTTTGACTCAAAGGGGTGACAAAACAGAGCATAATCATTAGGAGTGTTGCTAGCACCAGGTTTCAAAACTATCACAAATGTTGTTCCATCAGAAATGCTGGCATGAATGGCTGGAGTTGTATCTTGAGGCTGAAAGTTACTCTGAAGAGCAGCCATCAGATGACCATTCCTTTTGCCAAGGTGATCCTTTTGCATCACATTTTTTCTATGGTTTTTTGAAGGTTAATCTCATGAGACACAATGTTGCAGGGTTTGTGTTACTGACCACTGCTTTTTTTTAAAGTGTCTTTCTCTAGACCATTACCATCTGGTCTGTAATGTCTATTAGCATGAAAAGTGCATGCTGAGTAGGTTAACATCTGACATTTTCTGCAACCCATACACAGGATGACATCTTCCCAAATCTGCTGCACTGTGGTCCTCCTGCCAAAGACTGTATCTGGGATATAGGTGTGCCTGGGATGAGTCTGTGGATGTACCAGACTCATGAAAGGATGTGTATCTTTTTATGTATTTATTTTTGGAAGCACTGATGACAGTCTTTCTTTACTACATGCAGTTAAATTTCCATAACCACCAAGCACCTTTTACAATCTGCAGTGAAATAACAGAGAAATGGATTAAATTTCCCAGTACCACGTTCATTACAATCTGTTATCAGAACAGCTAGCAATCAGGGAAATTAAATGCTCAGTGGAAGGCAGAGCAGCTTTTTCAATCTGTGTGTCTTCAAGCATGACCAGAAGATGATGTTCATATCAGCACAAGGATTTTCTCATCATATGTGAGGTGGCATGGGAACAAGAATGTGCATATCTACATGCATACACACGTGGGTTTTCAGACAAGAATGTACCTGGCAGGGTTATATTTGTCCATAGCTTGGGCTGTGACTGTGTCTGGCTATCAGAATTGCTAGTGAATGTGTCCTTGTATCAGGCACAGGGAAATTCTTGCTGCAGAAAGAGCCAGAGCACATTCCATGTGTGCAGTGCAATAAAGTGGCACATGGCAGAGGTCTGAAAATGGCAGCTCCAGCAGCTGGTGGCATATCTAAATATATTTATTAGCTCAAGCTGTATGACTGATGATTTTAGTACTTGTTACATTTGTATATGTTCCCTTAGTTAAAATGCAGAGGATAAAAATCTATCCCCAAGCTTCTGGGGAATAATGGCAATGAGAGTGACTTGGCACAGGAGATGGATCATTGCAGTCCAGCATTTCAGTCAGGACTCCCAGGCTTTGCCCAGGGGTTGTTGTCCTCTTGTCACTTCTGTAGTGTGTGTGGTGTTCTTTCCCTTCAGCCATCCCATCAGGGTCAGTTGAAGTGCCAGCTAAGGAAGGAAGCTGCTTATTTGTTAGGAATGGTCATGAAGCAGCCTGAGCACAGGGACAATGTTCCAAACACACAGCTGGAATACCCCAGTGGTACCAGTCTCTGGCACTGTTTAACCCACTGGGTTTTCAGATTCCTAATCCTGAGGTGGAAGCTCTGAATCTCCCTCCTTCAGCTGCACCACATTATCTCTTTTAAATGTTTATTGATTTTTGGTTTTTTGGGTTTTTTTTTGTCGTAGATACGGTTTCTGTTAATAAACATTCTCAGGCAAAGGCTTTGGATTACAGATAGGTTTCCTAAAATACTCTGCAATCCCAAAGGGGAGAACTAGTTTAGCAACTAATGGAATAGCTGGGATTGCAAAATAAAACTGTGATTATTTTAATGGCATGGAGATAATTAAGGGAGTATTCGGGGTAATTCTTAGGTATGCAAGGAGAGATTTCTACTCTGGAATACAAAAAAGTCTTAGTTTGTGTTAAGATAAATGATTACACCTTGAAGTCAGTGACCTGTGGTGGAGCATTTGGTGCACAGGACCTTAGACCCAGAGGCTTAGACACAGGGATTTCTGTCCCAGCCCCATGGCTTGGTGCCAGGCTGTGTGCCTGGAGCCATTGTCTGAAACTCAGGAATAACCAGCTTTGCTTTCTACCTGAAACTACTTTGAAAGCTCCAGAGGAAAGCTGACTCCTAGCTTGGTCACCAAGAGTATCCCAAATTAAATAGCAGCTGTATTTCAAGATGCTTATAAGGCACTTGTCATAATGATGTGGCTCTTTCAGCCTCTGTATTTACAGTACAAACCCTGGCACTCCCAAAGTGGAGCAGTTTATTCAGTAAACAAAGAACAGTGAAAGCCCAGTGACTCAGGGTATGTCTTTCAGTAATTTTTTGTAATTTGTATATGTTTGTTTCAAACAAATGCTAGCACAATGACTTGGTATTATCTAAACCTTTCAGAACCTTAGGGACTCCCTGTACACAGCTTACATCTCATTAGTTTTAAGCCTCATACTGAGACAGATGGTGCAGCAACACAAAGTTGAGGACTCAAGAATTTTTGGTAGGCTGGTTGTGAAAACTGTTAAAACAGATGAATACAAAGGCCTAGAACTAAACTGGGTAAACCAGCCCCCCTTGAAAGCTGATCCCTCTTGAGGATGAGATGTCCCTATCAATTCTGATCAGAGATGACAATGTATCAGTGAAAGAAAAATTATATTTAGAATCGCTCAAGCCAAAACGAAACACAGTTGGAGTATCTTTGTACCCCTGTAATGTTGTCATGATTTGCTGAAAAACATTTGTAGTCTGTTGTCAGAACTATCCTTCCTGACAGAGAGCTGAAGCAGCAATTATAATGTATCTGTGGAAAGCACTTCAGGTTCTTAAATTATTATTCTTTGCATGGAAAACCTTATTCTAAGCATTTTCAGGGATACATTACCTGTTGACTTGATGAACTGTGTTTAACTATTGTGATGAGCTGTGCTTGACTCTCAGGTGGTTTTATGTTCTCTGTGTGTACATGTATATAAATATATGTTTGTAAGTAGATATGAATGATCCTGCATAGCCTGCCTAAGAAGAATCAGTTGTTGAAATGGCTTTAATGATTCATTAGTCCAGGCAGAAACATGTGCCCATGCACCCTGTCACAACTGCGCAGCAAGATACTCCTTGTGAGGAAGCATGGATTTCTTGCACATATGGCCTGCAACAGGCCCAGACAAAGAAAATATTTTTTGACTTTCTGCACTGGGGACAGGGAAGATGTCTGTGGACACTGGTATGTGTGGCAGCTCCTCCTTGAATTGAAGAGGCTGGAAATATGGGCAGTGTGATAGGGTGGACAAGTGTTTTGTTCAGAACTGCAGGCAGCAGTGGTAAATCTGGAAAGAGAGCCAGGCCTTTGAATGATTGGATCTGTACATCCTTCTCCATACCACCCTGCCTGCCAGGCAGAGAGAGGGAAGAGGCTGTGAGGGTGGAAGACAGAGAAGGAAAAATCAAACTTTATCCCTGCTCAGAAGAAAACTGTCTTAGTTTGCAGATCCTGCTTGTTCCCTTTGCATAGTTCCTGGCAAAAGAAGTGTTAAACTAGCATTCACAGCCCTCATTCCTCCTGGGATTCAGAATATAACAGATGTCATGGTTATCTTTGTCCTGTCTTTCCAGTGAGGCTCTAGAGCAAATACAAACAGAACACTGCCTTCTTTCCTTTTTACTGTCAGTACCAACAAAAATCATAGTTCTTACAGTATTCTTCTTGTATTATGAAGAGGAAAAGTAGTGGGTTTCTCTAGCTCTGAAATAATTTAAAAGTAGCTGGGAGACTTGAGGAAAAGGGCTGCTCATTGAGTGGGTGCAAATCTTTTTTTCTGAAAGATTTCCAGAAGACAAAGCTGGCTTGACCCCTCCCAGATGAGCTGGGAATCTGCAGCATTTACCACAGCCAAGGTTGAAAACCGTGACACAAAATCCTTGCTCTTTTCCAGATCACCTAAACCTTTCCACAGGGCAGTTTGTTTGCTTCCCTCGTTTGCCTATGAAAAGGTGGTGTAAATCACCATAATCCCAGTTTAATAACTTTGTGTCCTAAACCAGGACGCTTGGAATGGTTCTGATGGAAAAACAAGGCAGTGCTGCTTAGTGAATACATGATGAAATTAGGTGTGAGAAAGCCTGGGATCTGTTCTCTGCTTTGCCATTGGTTTTTGGGGTGGTCATGGTCATATTGCCTCTCTCTGCCTCAGTTTCTCCACTTGCAGCTTGTTCACTTTTCATTTGGTCACAGCAAATATGAACAGTGGGTCTGGGATGGAAATAAGATGGATTCTGGCTTTTAATTTTTTTCCCCCACTGTATTTTTGACTCTCATCCTCAACAGCTTTGAACTTCATGCCATCATTTCCACTCTGCACTTTTCATCCCAGACTAAGTGGAAGAGGATTCCTTCCTTGATGGTAGTAGCATTAGCAAAAGTAGAATGTCACCAGAAAAAGCAGTGCAGTGAAGATCCAGGCCATTCATCCTGACAGCAGAAACAAATGGGTCTCACTTTTGCCCTGCCATTTACTCAAGCAGAAAACAAAGCAATAGAGATGAGGAAAGATCTGACAGAGCTGCCACAGAACAAGTGCACCGTGCCAGTAATTTGAAGGATTAAGGACCCCAAGCCTGACACAATAGCCAGGGCCATCCTGTTCACTGGGTTCATGGATTAGAGGGATGTTTCATATGATTCTGATTTTCTTTTCAACTCTGGCTGAACAAATATAGTCTGTGTGCTTGCAAATCCCTTGTTAGCAATGCAAAAAGGCCATACAGTTTCCCTTTCACTACACTCTATGATTTTGCCTTTGGAAAATGTTGCAGTTGCTCTGTCTGGATGCCTTCACAGAATCAGCAGGACTTGGTGTCTGGTTTAAATAGTGGGATGGTGGATGGTGGGAGCCCAGAAGAGGGGCCTGGAGTCAATATACCTGCACGAGGCTTTGACACTGAGGCTGACCTGAGTTACATCACCTGATTTGTATGTCTGAGCTGCTCTCTTACAAAGTGGGGTAGTTCACCCTTAAAGTGCCCTTCTGTGCTCTGACTACCAGGTACTCTGGAAACAGCAGGATTTGGGATAACTGGTGCCATAGATTCTATTTTAAGTGCTCCTTTTACAAATTAAAAGACCTGGTGCTTCTTTAGTGCTGTGGAAAATTTATCTTGGAGTCAAGGATCAAGTTGGAGTCAAGCAGGGATTTTTCTTCCTCTCCCATTACTGCAACCAGGCTCTGTCCCATCCCCTTCCTTTTCTTGTGCAAAGACCCCACCTGTGCCTCCTCTGACATCATCTATAAGCACAGTTTGGGAATTTCTTGGTCAATGTGATGAACTCACAGAAGTTCCACAAACTTCATGAAGTTAGGAGTATTTGTGCCTATATGCTTATGACATACCAACACTTGTCATTCAGAATCTACCAACTTGCATGCTGTGTGGGAGCACTGGCAAATTTCCAGGGAGGTATCACAGCTCCTGGGGCAGCAAGTGGACTCTAATGCTAGCTGTCTAGGGAAGGGTCAGATGCTTTTTTTTTTCCCCTTAAACTCAGCTCAAAATTTCAGTGGAAAGTGAGGAGGAAAGCAAATGTGTGGTGTAGCCGAAGTCTTCCTAGTCAAAAGCATTCTGATATACTTTTGAGTGCTTTCTGTCTGCATTGCCTGGAATCTGTTTATCTCTCTTTTCTCATGCCAGTTATTTAGCCATTGCATTTATCTTGTTTCAATGAGGGTATTCAGATTAGCATTAAAATTCCAAAGCACCTAGGTAATGTCTCAGGGTTGCAAGTGTGGTGGTGCAGGCTTTGTACCCACACGAGGGACAAGCCCTTTAAAGAGAGGGATGTCCACTGAGATTCCTGTGCAAACTTTTAGGCAGTTGCTCACAGAGGCCTCAACCTGAAGGCTGGATGTTTTCCTGTCCTCCAGAGGAGAGAGAAAAATAGAGATTCAGTCCCTGCTCACTGGGGCAGTGTGCTGAGGATGCAGTTGCAGAGGGGAATGTTCATTCATTCATTCATTCATTTACTCATTCATTCATTCATTCCTTCAGCCTGAGCTGCCTCTGCATTGGATTCAAACCAGTAACTCTGTGGTGAAAGATTTGCTCCCTCTGGTAACAGAGCTCCTGGCAGGAAGGGCTGAGTTCACATCCCAGTGAAACCATTGGCCCTGGGAGGTCCTGGTGTTCATGCTCTCGTGTCCCTGTGTCATCTTAGCCTGGCTGTTACTGTGACCAGCTTGGCTGCCAGTAACACAACATAAATGCCACTCCTTTATTTAGTGCAGCAGGGGCACAAGCAGGCTTCCTGCCTTGGAGTGGAGCAGGAAGATGGGGCATTTCAGGAGACAAATGTTTGCTGTTTACAAAATGCTGAGCAGATGGGCATCTGTAAAGTCACCTGCTGGCAGCAGCCGGGTACAAAGCCCTCTCCTGTCCCAGAGGAAATGCTGGCTTCTTCCAGATAGGCCAAGTATGGTTTGATGGGGTTTTGATTTGGATGAGCTAAATGGTGCTGGCTTGGGTTTGGAGCACTTTCTGAAACATATCTGCTCTTAGTTAGGTGGGTGTTCAGAAAAGCTCGCCAGGTTTTGAAAAATGGGTTATGTAGGCAAATATGCTTTCACTTGGTTGGTTGTTTTTTTGAGGGCTGGGAATATCAGTGAATAAAATCTCAGCCTTTTGTTTTTCCCCTTCTCTCCTTGATGCTGTTCAGCCTGGCTTTGGTGCCTAAGTGGGTCCCATGGCTCTGGCAGGATGCCTCAAATTTTATCACCTTTCTCTCCATCGGATGTTAAAGAGGAAAAAAAACAACAACAAAAACAACAAACCACAACCCACATTTATTTTCTGCCCAAAGCTGGGTTTCAGATTTGAGCTTTCCCTGGCTCTGAGCTGATGGCCAAGTTCCTCTCTCCTGGGGATTGCAAGAAGCTCGGGATCACCACCCTGAGCTTCCCATCCCCATCTGGAAGGCTCAGAAATGAAGGAAGTTTCTTCCAGCTGCCCCTGAGAGGTTGGTGTGCTTGTAGAGGGAGCAAAGTCTGGTGCTAAACTCCCCTTGCCTCTCCTGGCAGTCGAAGCCAAAAGTTGTTTGGTCTTCTCTCGAAGTAATTGAGAGGTTGAGCTCCAATTAATTTCTTTTTGGCGATTGGGTTGTTTGGGGATGTTCTTGATGAGTGAGGAGCAGTCAAGGGAGGACAAATAAACTCGGTGCCTGCGGCTGGCAGTGTATTAAAGACAAAAACGACTTGGAAGGTGGAAAAAAAGAGAAAGAAAAGAGATCTGTCGGGGCTGAAAAAGAACAGGAGGCGTCATGCCAGGCTCAGGAGGATGAAATTCCCTCTGGCCGCTGCGCTGCCTCTTGACACCTCCTGTCACCAAGGTTGCCTGTCCCTGACTTTTGGGGAGCACCGGAGCTGTGCCCTGAGCGTCGGTGAAACCTAAATGGTGGTATTGACCCCAGGAGATGCAGGGGCATGCCATGCATTTCTCCCCTCTTTTCTTTGTTTTTTCGCAGGTGAAGCCAGTGGATGATCTATCAGAGTCATCTCCCTTCACCTTCCCTATCTCTTTTCCTATCATTTGCAGCACTTACGGCCCATACAACCCTGGCTGCGCGGAAAAAAATCCTCCCTTAACCTTTACCCCCCCCCCCTCCACGTTTCACCAGCCACGCAACAGGTCTGGCGTGGGGCTCCCGCATCCTTGGCCGCATCCCCCTCGGGGGGCTGACTTCCCGCCACCTCCATTAGAAAGCACAGCCCCCCTTTTTTTTTTTTTTTGGTCTTTTTTCCCCCCCTTTCTCTCGCTCCTCCTTTCTCTCTGCCGAGCAGAGCCCGCTCCATGCCGGCGCCGAGCGGGCGGTTCCGCGGCGTTGCCGGGGGGCGGGACCGGGGGCGGTACCGGCTGCGGGGGTTGCGGAGTCCCGGCGGGCAGGCAGGCGAGGAGGGAAGGAGGGGAAGCAAGGGACGGTGTCTCCAAGGTAAGCTCCTCCACTCGGGTAACTTTTTTTTGGAGCAGGCAAGGGTCAGTCGTCGGGTCTGTCTGGTGCGCGGTGAGAATCGCCTTGGCTCCATTTTCTTCTGGAGATTATTTATATAGCCAGAAGGACTAGGTGTTCTTTAAAGGGCCATCGGACTGTGGGATATCAGCGCTTCTCCCTCTATTTGTATTTATTTATTTATTATTTTTATTTCCTTGTAATATCCGTAGATGTTACGCCCTTATTTTTGCAAGCCTGCATTCGGTTTGCAGGCAAAAATGGGTTGCAGATGTAGAGGAGTAGCTTGGGGAACGACTTTCTCCTGCTTGTAAATAGCAATGCTATTTTTCTGTCAGTAGGAAGGGGGAGCAGAATGCAGCGTTGCTTTTAGAAGGAGAGGGAATGCACAGGGGTGTTTTCTGTGTGCCTCCGGACTCAGCAAACTGAGTGGATCCGGGCTGGGGAGATCCAAGCCCAGGATGTGTGCATTACAGTTGTTCATTCATCAGCGGCTGCAGATAATGCAATTACCAAGTCAGCGGCTCTCAGATGCTGCCCTGCCCCTGCCATGCTGGGAATACTGTACTTTAGGAAGGCAACACTTGCTGTAGTCCAGGAAAAAAAAAATAAAAAAAACCCCAAAAGCCTAGGATGAAGAGGTTGTTGGTCGTTGTGTCGTTTCTGAGGGTTTGTGTTTTGCAGAGGTGCAAGCAGCTTTTGCAAGCCCTTCGTAAGGAATTCAGGAGTGAAAAATAATGGGCAGCAGGTTTAGGTATCACCAATGCCTGAGGAATGGTTTAGAAGCCTGAGAATTAACAGTAGTTTTAATTAAATCCCATCACAGAAGGGGCTTCGTTCAGGTTCTCAGGTTTTTTTTACTTATATGTCAGATTCTGCAGCCCTGGCACATCTAACCTGTCTCCTGAGGTGCCTTGGAAAGGAAGGGAGCAACAACAACACAAAAATCAGCAGCGTGCTGGCCATGGACACAACTCTCCTTTATTTATTCATTAGGCTATTAGTGTGATGAAGAAAACCCATGCCGGCCCTGCTGTGCAGATCTCCTTTCAGCAGAACCTCCTGTGCTCCTGCCCATGTTTGATTTTTATCCAGCAAGTGCCCTCTGCTCCTGCCAGTGCTGCCACACCTGCACCCATGGGATCAGAGGGGAGCCCAGGGGCTGTCAGTGGGGTTTGTTCTCAGCAGAATGTGCTTTTCCCCTCTCCCACTCTCAGATCAGTGTTTGCTTTCTTATAGTGGCTGCTCCTTTATTCTGCCTGGTGCTGCTGTTCTGGGACAATATTCGGTATGTTAGTATCTCTTTTTTTTTTTTTTTTGTGGATTAAGCTGCTGAAGGATTGTTCTCTCTTCAATTTGCTGCTATGCCATGAAAAGAAACACTCTCTTCCAGACAGCTTCTCTGCCTGGATGGGAGAGGGAGGCAAGGGGAGGTTTGGCTTGCTCAAGGTTACTAGCATTAAGTATCTCTTGACTTCTACAGGCTGAACCCTGTTGGTTCTGCTGCATGTAGACATGTACAGAAAATCAGTGTGTGTCACATCTGTGTCCCTAATGACTCCCATTTCTTTTACCCTCTCCTTTTCCTGTTAAGTATCCTCCTTATCTTTAACTATAAGTAGCGAATTTTAAAGACAGTCCTGCTCTATAGAGCCAATGTTGATTGATAATTCCATAAAAAGTGATCTCCAGGCAGTCCAAACAGCACGCCTGCCTTTTTTTTTTTGGAATGCATCAGCTGTTTTGTAAACAGAAACACACACATAACACGGGAGCTCACGCCTGAACTCTCTACATGAAAAAAAAAAGAAACAGTGCCTCATAAATTTCCCATGCCCAGAAGGCTTACAGCCTAAAAATCAGGCAGAACCCTGTGCTCCACGAGAATATTATTTGCAGTTTCCTTTTTTCCTTCAGCACCCAAGCGATTCAGGGAGCACAACAGCCACCAGGGTTCCTCCAAAGGAAGGTCATGTGATGAGCAGGTCTCTTCTTGTGGCTTCTGGTCGGAGGGGAGGGAAAATATTTGGAGTGGGGAGGGAAAAGGAGAGCTCAGAAGAGCTCCGAAGCACTCTGCAAATGTTGAATTAGGAGTTTGCTGGTTTTGCAAAGGCTGGTTTTGCAAATTTGGGAAAAACAAAACAAAACAAACAAGAATGTTAAACGTTCTTGCAGATGGCATGTCCTGGTTTTAAGAATGTGCTCTGGATGGGTGTACTTGGGTGCCTGAACGTGTATGAAGACACTCGGGTCACTGTTAAGAGATGGCAGCAGATGTTGGACACAAAGTTTATTTATTCTGCTGCCTTGCTGCCTACAATGTGCTAATTAATTGATGAAACTGCCACAGAATGCTTTGTCTCAAAGGTATCCTGCAGCAGGGAGCAGCATTGGTTATCTGTTCCTTTATGTGTCTTCATGTGTTTTCAGTTTTGTGGTCCTTAATTTCACTGAGTCCCTCTTGGTCTGCTGTGGGCAGATGGGGAGTGTGGTGCTGTTGATGGTTTTGGCTGGGGTTTTTTGAGCAAAGACTGTAGGATATATCTATTATCAGGGATGAACATTGGGTTTTCTGCCCTTGTTGAGTCCTTTGCAACAAGCCAGAGAGGTTCTGTCAGTCTGATCCTGAAGTCTTCAATCCCTTTCCATAATCCCATTAACTTCTGTGGAGCTATAAATGTGAAGGAGCATTATGGAATTAGGTTCTACACTGGCTGTTGTTTGGGGTGCAAGTGGTAAGGCAGGGTCAGCACTTTCATTGCTGAGTGTAATTTATATCAGAGCAGGGACTACCTATAGGATTATGGAAACTGCTTGGGCCTGCAAAAGTGGACAGGAAGTTTCCAGCAGAGAAATCCAGCTTTGGATTTTTTGAGCATTGGGAAATTGCAGTGGCAGCAAGGATAAAGTTCAGTGTTCTTTGAAAACTGTTTTAAAGTCAGGTCTCTGAGGCTCTGAGTCATGGCTAGGTTGTTTTATTCTTTGTTCCTATTATGTTAAAGAATCTTCTAGGGCTTTTACTTGTTGCTCAAGATTTCTGAAGCAGGAGCCTAACCAAAGCCTGAGTTTTCAACAATGCTGGGGACCCAGGTGCTTCCCTTTACTTTTTCCTTTTCCTTGAGTGATTGGCATTCAGCCTGCATATCTAAATAGGGATTTATGGACCTGATGTTTGGCTTCAGTGTGTTTTCAACCTCTGCTCTGGGCAGACACTGCCGTGACCCTTCTAGATGCCACAATAGGAGCAGATTTTGGACTGGCTTGTTGTTTGGATCAGGTAGAGGCTTTGGGAAGTGATGATGTTGTGTCTTCACAGCCAGCTTGGACCCTTTATGGCTTATCCAAGCGTGGCAGTAAAAGCAAATGTGCTGCTGGAGGAGTCTTTCAGAGGAGGTGCCATGCTGATGCCAGGCATGCTCAGGGTCTTTGGAACTCTGCACTTTGTTTTCCATGAAAATCCATCCCCACCAAACCAGAGCTGGGACAGTGGTGGTCAGGCACTCAGTGACAGCTCTGCTGCTGGGTACCCTAGTGCTTCCTTCTCTTTGCTGTATTTGCTGAAACAGACACTGCATGCCATCTGGGAGGGAAATGTTATTTAAATGCTACATAGATACATTTATATATATATATATGCCTTCTCATGGCCTCACTCTGATAGCATGAAGTAAGATTGAGTCATTTTGGATCCCTGCATCACTGGGATGTGTTAAGAAAAATAGTATTAGATGAGACTAATAGGGTAGAAAAACTGGTTTGTTATGTGCTTCTCAGCTCAGACACTTTGTGTCTGAATTTGGGTGTGTGAATGCCCCCGTGTCAGTTGGTATTTTGTTACCTCTCTTCCTTTCACACCTGTCTGATGTATACAATGCAAACCTGGGTGTTGGGGTTTCTTACCCTTTTACAGGAAGAGGAGAAACTCTGGATTGATTTTTAGGCAAGTTTGTTCCCTGTCCTGTGTGAAGTCTTCTAGGACCAGGATTACAGTGTAGCACTAAATCTGTGTCTTATCTGCAGCTGCCAGCACAGGCAGGCAGCCCTGCCATCACTTCACAGCCAGAGGAAATGAGATGTGGAGAGGTGAAACAATTTCAGCAAGAAATTATCTTTTATATCCATAGTCGATCTTGTAACAGTTTATTGCTGTTTGCCCTCCTCATAAACAGTAAAAACTTTGAAGTGAGTGGCCTTATCTGAGAAAGCAAACTGTGGCTCAAATCATTCTTTGTTAAGAAGACTTCTGAAATGATTCCACTTCCTCTCATCCTGAGAACCCAGAGAAGGTCACGCAGCGCTGTAACAACTGGGGGGGGGTTTCAGTGCCTCCAGCCAAATGGGAAAACAGGAAAGAGCACCATGGCTGAAAACCTGGTTTGCCTGCAGGTTTGATGATTTACAGCTCCTCTGGTCTGTGGAAGAATCAGTGATTTACATAATATGAATGAAATAGGCCCCAAGACCAGAAGGCTGTTCTCATTTTGAATAAGCACTGCAGCACTCAGTGGGCAGGGGGAGAAGTTACATTTCCCCTAGAGCAGAATGAACACAATTAGGAAGAAGATGACTCTCTGGAAAGAGAGGCTGTTAATAGTTAATAGTCCATTTTTCTTGTTTTCTCTCTCTGTATTGATCCTAGCATTTAAAGGTCAAAAGCAGCAGTTGTTAAGTTACAGTTATGAGTTTTGGGAGCCTCAACCCCCTTCCCAGCACATGCCCTTGCAGGAAGGCCAAGCCTCATGGTCCTCACACTCAAATGCCTTTTATAATCATAGGGATGGTTCCTCCAGCTCGGGCTGGGCCAGCCAGTCATGTGAGGCCTAAAGAGAGAAAGGCCAGATTTAGGGACTGGGCACTTGGCATCCTGCCCAGCTGTGTCCATAGCAGTGGTGACATGTCTGGTAGTGTGAGCCCTGGCTGAGCTCAAGCCCACAGCTTAGAAGAGCTAAGAAAAAGCCATGAGCCCTGTGTTGGAACAGAATCTTGTTTGGGATAATGTGGAATTACAGCTGTCGTTACCTCCTGGGTATGCAGATCAATTCCTGTGAGAGCTTATGCAGCATGTAGGGTAGGCTATGATTTATTTACAGCAGTGTCCCTGTCTAGGTGAATTTGCAGGTATTTATCCATTTGGTTTTGGTGTTACTTAAGCCAGGGATAGTCCTAGGTTGTACTAGGTCTGTTGTGGTGTCCTCTGAGCTCCCTAAATACTGTGGAAGATTTTTTACAGGTGGTTGTTCAAATCAGACGTGTTTGTGATATTGTACCTGCAACTCCCTTTTATTGCCTAATTTTGTAGAATTTAATGGACAAAGGGTGTTGCTTTTACCCTTTTACAGGGTGCTTTTACCCTTTTACCCTTTTTACCCTTTTACAAAAGGGTGTTGTTGGTTCTTTGAAAACCATTCAGAGGAGACCTGGGTGAAGTTTATTTGCAAGTGAAGTATGTTTTACCCTCCTGGAAAGGCACTCTTCTGAACTGGGGGTAAGGCAGTCACAGGAGGAAAGCTGTTCTGAGAGAGTAGCCAGTCATGCAGCACTGAGCTCCACAAACACTTGGTGGATACTAAAGCAGTCTTTCACTTCACTCCAGGCTGAGATTGGTATGGTCATGATAGGAGTCAGCCAAACCAGTGCTTAGAATGTGGGAAAGAGACAGGAAGACTGATGTGATTTGTCAGTGGCCACACCATAGCTTGGAGGATGAAAAAAACCCCTGGGTCCTAAAACTCCCTAGGTCCTAGAGGCTGGGCAAGGCACTGCCACCTGGGGTCTGTCCTCATGCTGTCCCTAGCAAGGAATCTGAATTGAGTGTGAGTTCAGGCTGCCTAAAAATGTTACCAGTCAGGTCATGTGGGGTGTTTTCAAGTGCTTCCTACTTGAAATCCATCTCTGGGTGGCTATATGGCATGACCAGAGGCCGTGGCATGGGAATTCTCCTCCCAGTGCTGGCTGTGTCTGAGCTTTTGTCCAGCAGGGCCACTGAACACCTATCCTGAGGTTCCTTCTAGGAAGCAAGTGGATTCACTGCTCTAAACAACTGTGAGGACACAGCCTCTGTCTGCAGAAGCCTTAGAGAAGGTCTTTGTGTTAGTTGCAGTGGAATACTACACTTAGCAGTCTGTAGATCATCTCAGAGTTCCAAGTCAAGTCTTGTATTCCAAAGAAAATGGTGAGGAATTCCTGCTTAGCAACCCATACCAATGTAACACCTGTTTTGAGAAGCAATCTGCTCAGAAACCTGTTGGACACCAGCCTGCAAAATTGGGAAAGAATATCACATAGACAAGCAGGGTGGGTGACAGGTAAAAGCTATATATTCCCCAGATTACACCTTCAGGAAAAAATGATTAGGTGTCACAGCTGGTTCTGATGCAGTGTGGCACTTGAAGGGCTAGAAATAGCACTCTGATAACACATTTTAATAGGTGACTAGATAGTTTTGTTTCACCTCTTGAAAGGTCTGTGCTGTCAGTGCAGCTTAGACTGAAAGCTCTTAGGCATATTAATTATTAAGAGACAGCACTAAATATTTTACACCTTTTTATTTTTTATGATTTTTATCTTATCTGTTGATACGCTCTTCTAAGAGCTGACAGCATCAGAGGAAAATCTATTTACAATATCTGCTAAGAACATGCATGGCTTCCTACAGAAGATTAAAAAAGAAAAAATACTGTGTAAATGTTTGTTTTCTCCCTGTACCTTTGCTCCAATTTCTTCTCACTTTCTCTATAGTATCTCTCTGAATCTGTTTGGTTGCATAAGTAACCAAATAATACATTTTATTTGGGTTTTTTTTAGATTTGTTGTAGGTTTTGTTTGTCCAGCAGCTTCGTGCTCCCCTCATGCAAGGTGTTGCATCAGTGCAGAATAAATGCAGATCTGTGTGGTAATAAATTTGCTTTCTGGAGAAAGCAAAGTGTGAGATGTGCAAAGCAAAGGTAGCAGGGAGCTGCAAGACCAGGGCAGTTTGCTTGTTTGGTAGTGAGTCCTCTCCTGCCCAGCAGCCATGAGACCCAGCCAGCAATAGAAAACCCCCAGACTTTCTAACCTCTCTTTCCTGCAGTTTTGTGAGACTCCCTCTGTGAAGACTTTGATGTATAATACACTGCTCATTCAGTCCTGGTGTGCATTATCCTTAGAAAAAAAATGCCTGGAAGTACCTAAAAAGAAACTTGACGTCTTCACAGAGCTATTGCTGTTTTTACTCACGCTGGGACAGATCGTTCAGGCTGGATATACTCACAGACAGTGAGTTTTTAATAAATGTGTTATTAAAATATATATAATTTCTCACTTCAGTTTGCTAGGGATTCTCTGGCACACTTCTACAAGCAGTGTGCATATATGAATCAGAGGGCTGTGCTTGTTTTCTTAAAAATTAGAAAAAGGAAACAAAGGCCCCCCAAATTGTTTTCTGTTACACTTCCTGGGTCTCTGTGCTGTGTTCTGTAAGAAATGGATAAGAATGAGGCAAATGAGTGCCCAGCAGTTGTTGTGCTCATGGCACAGTGATTATCAGACTTAAATCATGATGCTCATGTTTTATTGGTCACTGGCTGAGCAATGTGACACATTTATCTTGGCTTGATGGTTGTGATCTTGTCTAAAGATGCCAGTCTTTATCTTGGTGCTAAAACCAAGCAGAGGTCTTCAGGAAAAAAAGGGTTTATTGGGTAAGTAAATTAGCTGGAGATTCTTGGGTTAGAAGGCAAGGAGGGAGGGAAGGGAATCCTGTGATTTAGCTCCGAAGGGAGGAAAGTGGGATAGGCTTAGCAGTCAGACATTCCACATCGAGTCAGGAAATGAAGGCAGCAGAGGTTCCTTCTCCCTGCAGCTGGCTTTAACTTGTGGCACTCCTGCCAGGAAGGTGCCTTCCTCAATCTACATATTTTGTATAGCTGTTTCTCTCAGGGTGGAATTGGGATTAAAAAGAACCCAACATCTCTTGTTTTGCAATCAGGCAGGAGTGGGATCCGCACCTCAGCATCTCCCTTTATCTCCTCCCTTGGAGAGGGGGGGCTATAGTATTAAAGTCCTAATTCCTGCATTGGAAATGGCCTTATGAAAGAGAGGACAGCATCTTTGCCATCTCCCAGCCTTCCCTGTTGCTCTTCCCTGCTCTCTTCCTCTGGTTTTTAGCAGAGCAAACGAGCTCTGAGCGTGCTCGGCCGTGTGTGTTTGCGTCCCCTGAAAGCCAGGGTGCCAGGCATGGTGCTCTCGTTGTGTGGACCCAAACAAATGTTCTGCTGCTGATACTGCATTCACTGGAGCTCAGACACAGTGTGGGATTTTGTGACTCATGCTTCATCAGGCTGCTAGCTCTGTTCCAGCCCTTGCCAGAGCCCAAAGTCTGATCCAGACTTATTGGAGTTGATGGAAATATTGGCTTCAGTTTACTAGATTTATCCAGAAAGGCTTTGGAATGAGTTGTCAGGACAGGATGTTAAATAATTTCTCCCTTCTGGCTTTTAAAATTCAGATAAGTTGGCCTGGAATTAACAGAGTGGTTCGCTGGTGTTTTGAGCAGTGCTTCAGGCTCAAAGGGTGGGTTAGCTCTGTGTTGCCATGCTGCTGTTGGCATCATCCACAGCAGATGCCAAAACCTCCTGATGAACACCATGCTGTGTTCCCAGTGATTCTCCACACCACTGCAGAGGAGAGGTGAGGTTGGCAGCTTCCAGTGATGAGGGCTCAGTGCTTCCTGCTGGTCTAGGGCATGGACAGAATCCTCAACGAGAGTTGGTAGAGGAGCTCTGAAGAGGGCCAAAGATGCTACCAGCTCACAGTCCAGCAAGAGAAGATGATGTGGACATCTCCACCTCTCCCTCCCAAAGCAGAGTTGTTGGAAATCTCCCCTGTCTTAACATGTTTATATGAATGTTTTGATTTGCTCTCTGATTGTGATTGGAACTGGGTGCATTTTCTTTTTTTATGAAATGGGACATTTCTCCTCCTTTTTGTTCTGTTTGTTTGTTAAATATTGTCCTGCTGCCTTCTTAGGCAAAGCACTGTGTTTTGATTTTTAAAAAAACAGTATAATATAATTTACAGAGCCTGCTACTCATAAAGGCTCATGGTTCAGCCCTGTGAAATCCTGTGACTAATTGATGACATGTCCTTGTTGTACTATAAAAGCTTAGAGCCCCTTGGCCAAGAGGTTTGATGGATGTTTCTACAGAGATAGTTTTTGTTTGGGGTTTGGTTTTTTTTTTTCTTTTACAAGACGACTATAATTTTATTATAAATGATTTCATGGCTATCTATTCTACCTCTACCACTGTTCTGTGGTACCAGGCCACCAGTGCTCCCACTTTTGTGATGATGATGGGAGAATTCTGTAGGAAATTCTGTCACCTGGCAACAGAAATACTTGGTGAGTCCAGGGAGAGCCCAGAAGCTCTGTGATCCTGGTGACAAGGACTGACATGAAATCCTGTCTGCTTGAGCTGCTGGATGGTGCAGACCTCCTTATCTCTAGGTGATTCCTTGGTGCTGAACGAGCCTCTAATTGACAGTGAGCTCCTCAGACAATGCTTAATCCTGTGAAAGGTCTGCTTTACTTGACATCTTGCCAAGCCATGGCCTGGTATTAATTCAGTATTAATTAATTCACTGTGTTTTCTTAATGGCTTAGTAAACTTAAGCCCAAGTCTGAGAATGCATTTCTGTTTGTACTTGGGGTAGGCTCCTGCTGAAATGCAGCCTGATTGGCACGACTGAAGGGGCCCTGGGATCACTGCCTTTCATTCTGAAGGCTTCATTCCCTTAGAAGCTCCTCAGGGTTGTGTCACCTCCAGGATGATCACAGTTCCTCTGCATACAGGCTGGGTGCAGGGGAAAGCATTCCTCAGCCTGTCTCAGCACCAGCCCAAAGACTTCCTGGGATCTTCTGCCCACACTGGAGCTGGCACAGGCTTTGGAACAGGGCTCCATGGAGCAGCTGTCACTGCTCTTGCTGGGGTGTCTAATAGGGGAGGTTTCTATTTGCAGCTGTTACTGATATAGAGCAGGGTGATGGGTAAATTACAGAACATTTCTTTGGTGTGTTTCCACTCCCCTGTCTGTGATGTGGCTGGAGGATTTTTGCTGGCCAGTCACAGGGCTCTCTTCTGCTGTACAGCAACAACCTTGGTTTATTTGTGCTTAGTGCTCAAGGTGATTTTGGGGCAAGAGGGGGCTGCTCTGTCCAGGTCTCATACTTGACATGACAAGACAAATGCTGCAGGAGGCAGTGGTGATGGCTCAGTGCAAGGCAGTGCTGCAAGGTGAGTGCTGAGTGTGGCTCCATCCACAGCACATGGTGAACTCATCAGAGAAAATGTGAGCAAGGTCCTGACCATCTCTGCTTGGCACTTTGCAGGTTTGTAAGGACATGAACTCTGGTGCTACCACCTCATTTTGGACGTGCCATGGAAGCACAGTTCCAACTGGAACCTACCCCAGAAGGGGCTGTGTTCCCTGCAGTGAGCACAGGAGGCTTCATTCTTGAAGGGAGAAACTTTGAGTCATTATGAGTGGAAAGTACAATAGATAAGTGTGAGATGCTGTCTTCGTGGGCAAAAAAAACCCAACACCAAAAACCCCAAATGGCTCCAGTTTGCTTAATCATCTTCATTCCAGTAAGCTTCTGAGTACTGGAGCTTTCTCCATTTTCTTTTGAGTGGTCAGTGCTTTGTGCAAGTCTGCTGGCCATAAGATTTTCAGGAGCTGTGTACCTTATCTCCCAGTCCTCTTTTATTTTCTTCTCTGTGAAATGTTGAGATAAAGACTTTTATAGCCACTGAGTCGTTGTGGACCATATCTCCTGTTTCCAGAATGAAGCCATTCTGGATGTATGTGACCTGTTCCCATACTCACTGACCCGAAGAGCTGCATGCTAACCCCAACTGATGCCTGATGCTGAGACCTCAACCCAAAACCACAGCTGAAATACTTGGAGCCTAACCCAAAGTCCTTCTTAAAAACCTGTGTAAGTTTACTCTGTTTTTCTGAGCATTATTAAGGCTGACCAGCTAACACGTTATTCCAACCCCATTTACTATGGAAGGCATTACTGTAACTAGTCCATGGTTTACTTTTGGATGCCCAAATTAGGAAAGCTGGAACCACAAAAGCAAAGGAGCATGAGGAAACAAAACCCAAACACAGTTCTCTAAAGGAATAAGAGATTCAGCACACATAATCCTGTCTGCTTCACTCAGGTGCAGCAACTGTTTTCCCTCCTCAATCTAAAAAAAGCCTTCCTAGATTTTAAAATGTTTTTTTAATCTAAGGAAATTTATTTTATTGTGCAAATCTTATGATGATTCCCTTCCTGCCACTTTAATAAAGCATAATAAAATTTAATTTTTAATCTAAACATGCTGTTTATGATACGATTGCAGAGCAGCTAACTGCCTGCTAGATGGTTGTCATCAAGCAGGGTGTTTTTAATTTCTGTAAAGCCCCCCTATATGCTTAGTAGATTAACTAAATTAATGAAATATTTAATGACCTTCTGGGGACTTTTGCCAGCACTCATTAAGATTAAAAAGTGCATTTGTGATGTATTGTGGTGGGTTTTTTTCCTGTTCCATATCAAAAATGCCCAAAGGGTCCCCTCTGTTTTCTATCTCGTGTTTCCTTCTAGCTGAGAAAAACATGTCTCGTTTTCTTGTTATTTTTTCTTTTGCTCAATAATTTCTTCCCAAGCCTATGCATAATTGATGACCTGGTCAAATTTCGAGAATGAAGAATGCCTAACTGTCCAGGAAAGAGTTGTTTTCATTTTGATTGCTTACAAGTGTAAAATAAACGAGTGAACCCCCCCATGGTTTTGAACACCTGAATAAATATGTGGGAGGACAATTGTTGTTTTCAAGAATGTAGCAGCTCGCTGGGTTACTTCTTCCTGGCTGAAGAGGCTTCAGGTCTACCTGTAAGGAAACCACAGAACAACACAAGTGCTATCTTAACTGGAGAGAGCCAAGTGCCAAAAAAGTGCCCCTCTCTCATTTTAAACCATTTTTAGGTCTTTAAGAATTAAAAAAGCCAGAACAAAAGCAAGCAAGGCACAGAACTAGAAATGTCATCTTTTATGCATTTTACCATGGAAGTCAGTGTTACATAAGTTGATAAGGAAGATATTGTATATGGTAGGAATTACTAACTAAGTATGCTGAACAATTCTTTTTGTCTTAAATTAGCCAGGCTGCCACTGTTTGCTGGAAGTGAGAGATCTCCCAGTTGCAACGATTTCCCCTCCCATGTCATACAGCAAGTTGCAGAATTTCTGCTTAGAAAACTTTTTTTTTTTTTTTTTCCTATTGCTGTCAACGATTAGTAATGACACTGGCTTCAGAGAGTCATTTCCTTTCTCTGTGCCTTAGGAGAGTTTTGTTTCTCCTCATGTCAGGTGCCCTGTGGCTTGCTTTGGGAATGGTGACTTTGGGAAAGGGTCGGCGTTGAGCCAAGTGTGTGCCATGGGGCAGAGGGGCTGAGGAGGGAGGAAGGGCTGGAATTCTGCTAGGCAGAATCTGTCTGGCAGTACAGACCAGGCTTGTTCTCCCTTCCTAGGAAACCAGATAAGTCATAAAGTCACACCCTGTCCTTCAGTTCCAGACAGAAAACAAACTCTAGACTCTTGCTTCTCTCTTACTTAACTCTGTGTGTCTTGTTGGTCCTGTGTATGGATGTCTTCGGGGAAATGTTTTCCAGTTGCCTGAATGGAGCCAATTTAATTGATTTGATTCCTCCAGAACCTTAAGAAACATATTATAAATGTTTTTGGTTTTCCTTAAACTAATTCATTATGTCTGAAAGCATTTCCCATTAGATGTTGCCAGGGATGATGAAGCATTCTACTAGTGCATTGTGATGGGCTGCTTTTCTGCTTGATTTGTGTGTCTCTATATTCAGTGCTCTGCAGGGTAAGTGGGAACTGTTTTAACTCTGTCTTACAAGTCATCTGCTGCCTTTGGAGTAGCTCTTGGAGAGCATTACCTCCCTGCTTTAGGGGGCTGTGCTTTTGGAGTAAGAACATGTGCTTGCTTTCCTGGCTGAGGAGCTGCAGGTGACAATAAAACCATGTCCTCAGTGAAACCCCAGGTAACTTGCATGCTGTTCCCATGCACAGCCTTGGTGCAGTGAGATGCTCCTTCTTGGCACAAACTATTGGTTTGTAAACACCACAGGGAATTTGTCTCCTGGTGCCTCTCTGAGAGGCAGAGCAGCCATGAGAAGATGTTGGGAAGAATGCAAAGTTCAAGAGGAGAATCTTGAGCCTTTACAGCTTCAGCTCTTCCTCACATTGTGAGGAGATGAAGGAGGTGGTGATGCTTTTTTTCTGTACTGGTTTACTTTGAAATCAAGTTTACGTTCCAGCCAAGATTAAAAATGTGTTTTTTATTGATGGGCCAGCAACCTGGTCTGGTGGGAGGTGCCCCTGCCCATGCAACGGGCTTGGAACTAGAGGGAGTTTAAGGTTCCTTTCAACCCAAACCAGTTTATGATTCTGTGGTCTGGATTTGAGCAAACTGCTGTCACTAGAGCTGTGTTTGCTTACTCCAGTACAGCCTTTCAGGTCTGTGGTTCTGAGGGGTGCTGACTGAGTTGGGTAAGACAGCCTTGCAGAGTGGAAAAAGAGAGCAGTGCCTTCTCTGTGTGGAACTCCTCATGCCAGCATGCTGACCTGTAATGTCTCTGTTGCCAAGAGGAGGGGAAAAGATGTGAAAAGGCAAGGAAGATTCTGAAGCAAGCCCTGGGGCCTGTGCCATTATTGCTGGGGTGCTGTCAAGGCTGGTTACTGTCTGTCCTGGTTGCTGTCTGTCCTGCCTTATTGCTGTCTTTCCAGGTACTGCAAGAGAGGCAGGAATTAAGGCCATAATTATGGATGGGGCTTGGAGCAGCCTGGTCTGGTGGGAGGTGTCCCTGCCCATGCAGGAGGGGGGGGACTAAATGATCTTTAAGGTCCCCTCCAAATCATTCTGTGACTTGATGAATTGCAGCTCCCTCTTGTCAAGAAGCATAGGGACAGCAGAAGTGGACTGTGGGTCAAGTTCAGCTGGTCCTAGCTGGACCTTCCTGGCCTTGAGGGACATCACCAGTGTGAGCTGGGATGTGTGCTCCCCATGGAGTGTCTGTTGAGGGAAAACACCTTCACAGAACTGCAGCTCCTTCTTGAAGGAACCTCAGTATTCTACAGAGAAATTACATTTTTTTGGTGGTTCTTTTAAAAATTTTTTTTTTTTTTAATTGGACAGCAAGCCCTGTCAAATCCCTGGAGAGAGCTGACATGGTGACCTTGGTCACTGGTTAGGTAGTGCCAGGCCAGGTGGGGCTGCGTGGGGCTCCCTGGGAACCCTCCTGGAGCGCGGAGCTGCTCGGTTGCAGTAATGGCAGCCCGGCAGCACAGCTCCGGTAATTGGAATTGCAACATGTAATTAAGGTGATAGGGAGCTGTGTTACTCACATGTGCCTTTTTTCCATTAGAAATGTAGGATTGTATTTAAATTCTCAGGTGACAGAAGCCAGCGTGGCAGAGAGAAGATAGACACTGACGCCTGCAACTGAAGCAAATCCGGCAGTGTGATCATAAAGACCTTTTAACTTGGCTCACTGAACCTGACATCATTGCACTCTTAACTTGTCTTTCAATCTAATCAGCCTGCACTAGAGCTGAAATTCAGCATTTTGCTGATGTTATTGTCATGGTTTCTGACTGGAATGCTAGACACTGGTCTTTTTATTTCCCCTCCGGCTCAGCAGGGTGGTAAGCAGGAAAGAGATTGATTGATTGATTGAGGATAGGAGCTACAAAAATTATGACTTTCCTATGTGGGTATATCTTCAGCTTATCCCCCTGTGGGTTTTAAAAGCAATGTGGGTACTCTTAAAATTCTTTTTGGTCTTCTTTCAGCAGTAAGGTCTGAACCAGAATCCCTCATCTGAGCGTCCTTTAAGTTGTATTTAGGTGGTATTTTGAAGATGAGATTGAAAGTAGTATGGCTTGGGCTCAGATGGTCAGATTTAAATTAGTTTGTTGGTTATTGATGTTTTTTCAGGCATTTAAAATGATATATTAAGTACTTCAGATGATTAAATACTGGCTTTTGCTCCTTTCCAAGCTCTCTTTTAACCTGCCTGGAAGAAGAAGAATGAATTATTTTTGTGACAGTACAGAGGAGTCCTAGTGCAGAATTATTATTTCTCTGGAAAGCAACAGAAGAAGTTTTCAGAGGAAAGTATGAAAATGTGATTTCAAACAGAAAAAAAAAGAAATACAGTAGAAAGAAATAGGCCCATTGTGGAGCTCTTGGAAGGGTTTTTGTCTCTCACTACAGGTTTCTGCCTTTCTGATCTAAACTGAAGGATGCACTTCTGTCTGCACTTCTGAAGTCAGGCACTCCCAGAGCCTGCTGGAACTCTGCTTACAGAGTTGACTGGAAAAGCATGGGAGGACTCCTGCCACCAGTTAAGTTGCTTGAACAGTAGGAAGGGCAAAGCTTGCACTGTTTTTAAATTATTAAGGCCAAAATTCTGCCTGCTTTGCCTGGGCCTGCTATTGCTTGGGGAAACTGAAGATAGATTGTGGAAGTGGAGGGCAAGATAAATTTGTAGGAATTGTTCCATTCAATACTTTTCCTTTTTAAGTTGAAATTATACAAAGAGCTTAATTCAGCACAGAATAAATCTGTTTTGTTGCACTGATTGTATAAAGCTAGGCTGATCTGCTCTACATTTGCCTTTCAACTGTTTATATTACCTAAAATGTCATTCCAGAGGAGAGTTTGGCTTAGGACTGCAGGGAAAGCCATTTTATTCCTTGTATGGACCTGGTCTCCCACAGCTATTTTAGTGAGTAGCTAGAAAATATCCTTCACTGAGCCATAATTTCATTTGTGTTTATGTGCATTGGCCAGTTTAATGGGGGAGCTGTGCTGTTCTGCAGTTCTGCTCTGCATTATTTCAAGGAAAGGACAGGATTTTTCAGGTGTAGGCTAGGGTTGTGTTTCTTTCCTTTTTTTTTTTTTTATTTTTTAGTGCTGTATTTAAAACCACCTCTTGAAATCACTGTGTTCTCAGTTTGGCTATTGAGTAATGAAACCCTTCTGTGCCTAGAAGAGGCTCTGTTAAAAAAAAAATGACATCCCCTGTTGGTGTTAATCAACATTGCCTTTTGACAGAACCAAGCCATTTTTAAAGCATTACAGGAGCTGGTTCCAGCTCTCACATCTCAGCTATCAGAAACTCATTAATTTCCCTTGTTAGAACACAGAAGATCTGCTGGTTCAGCAGGGGAATCAGAAGTCTTTGTTTAAGCTTTTATCCTTGAGACTACATTGTGGCAGAGCTGCAGAAGCCAGATGTAAGGATGTAAGCTGGGTATGTCCTCCCAGGGCAGCTTCCCTTAGGGTGGATCCCCAAAGGGTGGTAAGGAAAAGGCCATTTTTTGGACTCTCTTTTTAATCTGGCATTATGTTATGGTGAAGAAATAGTTTTGAATCTTTTTATGTCTGAAATGCCATTTGGTGCTTGTTCAGAATACTCCCTGGTGATAATTGATATTCTGTGATCTTTTAACTTGGAGGAGATGTTATAAAAGTGGTGTGTGTCTGTGTGTATATACATATATATATAAAAATACTAGATATAATCAGAAATAGTCATTTTATTATGCCACTGAATACCCCTTTCAAAGTGCAGCATCAGTATCTTCTGCTGTAAGCAGCAGTCATTTTAATATGGCTGCCCAGGTTCCTCAATATATATTCTAAAAAGTCCTTTATTCCTCTTCCAGGGGATTTATCTCTAGAATTAAAGGGGAAATTGCACCTCTAACAAGGCGTGCAGCCTTTGCATTGAGACTACCAACTACTGTCATCCAGTGTTATAATCTTTATTCTTTAAGTGACCTGGAGCCAGATTTCCAAAGGTATTTATTTGCTTAAGAGCCATTAGACTCTAAATGGGATTTCAGAGTTGCCTAAGTAAATTAGACTTCTAATTCACACTGGAGATCTGATTAGGAGGCTTCATGTATCTCTGGGTGCCTAAATACCTTTGTATAGCAGCCTGAAAGCATCCATGAGGCTTTGGCTTCTGTGTGGATGATGTTCTTAGCACATTCTTGTGGTGGGACAAAGGAGCATAATTGGTAGAAAAATACCAACCAAAAGTTGTTGGTTGGGCACAGTGATGTTGAAAGAAGCATACCATGACATAGAATTTAAGCCACAAATTCCAAAGAGCTATTTTGTCTCAAAACCCAGCTTGGAAAACCAAAAGGAAATTCCCTTCTTTCTTTGTCTGGGAGTTTCACAGGTGCTGAGTTGTGTTGCTGAATACCTTGGGCCTCTGAGTAGAAAATCTCAGAGAATTCACCATATGGGGAGGCCAAAACACCTGGTTTTGAGCAGTGGTTTGCAAGAGGCTGTGAATACAGCTGTGAAAATATTACTGTGCTCATAGTCATACTGCTGCCAGTTGAAAATGCTGAAACTCTGTACTGAGTTGTTCAGTGGCACTCCATTAATATACCTTTTATAGTTTTCCACTGCAGGTTCTTGAACAGCATCTGCCTCCTTTTTGGCCACTGTTTGTTCTGGCTCTCCTGCCAGGTACAGTTAGTTAATAAATGTTTAATTTAGTTGTCATTAATGCAGACTCTTGTTACAGAGGAAAATAAATTGTACATTAAAAGCCTCAGAGCCACCCACACAGTAGAAATGGAAGCCTGAATATTTATTGTAAGCCCACCTTGGGAGAGTCATGTCCAGAGACACGTGGAAGGAAGAGAGGAACCAGTTGTTAAGGGCTTAGGCAGAAATATGAGCAGGGATGAGGATTGTGGAGCAAGAATGGGTGGATGAAGGTTAAACTCAAACCATTAGAAATATGGATGTGCATCTTTAATGCCTAAGTCCTCAAACTGATGTGTCCTTCAAGGTGATCTTTCTCTTCTCTATTCAACAAAAGGTCTCCCTGGTCTGGTTCACTGCTTAACAGGCATCAGGTTGCCTGTGGGTAGGGATCTTGAATTAGTCCCAAGTCCTCACAATTAGGATATTCAGTGCTCAGACAAGCAGAGTGTTTTGGTAAATGGCACTGCAGCTTGAGAACAGAGTAACTCCTCTGTGTGCCTGCTGGATGAGGTGATCTGTGCAGCCTAACAAGCTGTCCATTTGATAGCATGTGTCAAGTGCCCTAAATATTATGTTTATTTCTTTGGCAGGTATTGTGCTTCCTATTGACAGCTCAAATGGTTCATTGACAGTAGCAATTCACCTTTAATAACCTACCTTAAGCAGTGTGATGGTTTGTGCTTTTGGTTTTCTTTTTTTTTTTTTTTCCATTAAAGATGAACTGAGGTGATTTGTTGGGGGATCAGAATGAAAAGCCATTTAGATTTAAAACACTCAGAGCAAAATTGCTTTTCACAGAAGTCCCTTTGCAATGTCTTTGTCTTTTCAGTGCTTTCTGTAGCACTGTTCTCAGAGAGCTGAACTCACTAACAAGAGGCAGGGATTGTAAGATAAGATGACCAGATACCTCAGTGGGAGCTGTGGGAAACGTGAGTGTCATGGAAAAGACAGCTTTAACAAAAAAAAAAAAAAATCCACCACTACCAAAAGTAAAAAAAAAGTCCTACTGTTGTGAAGATCTGTGGATATTATTCTTTGTGTAGTGCCAGGAACAAGATGCAAACCCTGGAAGTGGTATTAGTATTAAGCTGGATGTGTTCTCATGGAGTTTATTTAAAGTTAATGATCTCTGCAGAGGTGAAGGACAAGAAGCTGATTTTCTCAGTAGCTTACAGACTTCTCCAGGACTTGTTTTCCCCAGATAATTTGATTTAACTGCTCTTTGACTCTAAAAAGCAGAATGATAAACTGGCTTTTGCTGCAGCCTGGATGTCTCCAAAGGGTGTTAAGGATGGAAGGATGTTGTGGCTGCTATTTCCATATGCCTGCACTTGCTGGGTGTAGCAGCTCATAGTGAGGAAGAAAAACTGAAGGTGTTTGAACTGCTGCACCAAAGGTGAAGACCCGTTTGCATCACTGGTCTGTCTGTCTGTCTGTCTGTCAGTCACCATTTTTGCTAGGTCTGTGTGATTTGTACAGATTTTACACAGCATGGTGAGACATTGCAAGGTCAAATTCAGATCTCCTGCTAGAGCTGTTCCTGCAAGTGACCTCCAGGTTCTTGGATCTGATTCCATGGGCCTGAAGAGGCAAGCAAGTTTCAGAAGGTGAAATCATGGAGAGCACTACCTAGGTGCATTTCAGGTCTCAGCTGAAGTTAACAGAGTCAGAATTTTTTCCCTGTAGGAGATGAGGAGCTGTATCTAACGAAGCAGCCAGAGCAGCAGCACACTGGTACCTTTCTGCCCTCAGCACCCCACTGCATTGCTTCTCAGCAGTCTCTAGCAAGGTTGCTTCAATTGCAGCCTGGCTGAATTGTGTCTACAAGGCATTCTTTCTGCAAGTGAAGTGTAGGTAAGCTAAATGAGTGCTAATAAATACACTGCAGTGGCACGTGAGCTGGAGTAAATCTGCCTTGTGCTGTGTGTGAGGAAGTTTCCATGAAAATACAGGCTTCTTCTCCTTTGGTCTAAGTGTGGATTCATAGCTCTGGTTCATACTTCAGTTGATCATCTCTTCTGCATTGCTCTTCCAGTTTCTCTGGAACCACTCAGTCAAGTTTTGATCCATCACTGTCAGTGTGTGTTATTTTATGACTCTCAGGCAGTGAACAACTTTGAGTATGTAGCCTGAGAGGCTTTACAATGTGTGGGCAGCTCTGACTCATTTGCACCTGTACAGGAGACAAGATTTTATTGTTTGTTTTACAGTAGTGCCAGGGGGACACAGGTAGGACCACAGCCTCCATTTCTCAGGCTCTAAACAAAAGTAAATTTAGTTCTTGCCCCCTAAAGCTCACAGTTCATTCTAGAGCAAACACATTTTATCTGTGGTCAAGTGAAAGTATCATTGTTTATCTACCCAGCTGAAGAATCAGAGAATGAAGTGTAATCTTGAGAAGTGGAGAGCAATTTTCACTCAGCCTGAAACAATACTGGGTTGTTCTTCCTTAGGACATTACTGAGTGGTTTCTGGCAGAAGAGGAAGCTGTAGTCATGGCTGCTGCTGAAGCTCAGTTTGTGTGGTTTTGGCTCTGACCTGTCCCCGGTCATTTGTCTTCACTTTATTTGACATCAGCATCTGGAATCTGAAGTCTACCTACCTGCCAAGCATCAACAACAAAGTTGTTCTTAAAGTAAAATGTTGTGTTAGTTCAGCAGCACTAACTCAGCAGTGGCAAAGGGGAAAGGGAAAGGAAGGAGAAAGAGAAAAGGAAGGGAAAGGTTAGGGAAAGGGAAGAAAGGGAGAGGAAGGAGGAGGGCCCTACCCAAAAGTCTTTTTCCAATTTGCAGTGTATTTTGAGCATACATACTACAGTCTGTGCAGGGCCACCTGACAGATAATATGATGGGTTAGAATATGGTTGTGCTGTTAGAATACCTTTTTCACCACATCTTTCAGTGCCTGGTTATGGGGAGAACATTTAATTCTGGTCACGTGTCACATCTCTTTGAGTTCCACATGCCATGAAATACACATCAGTAAACCAAAATGACTTCAGGCATCAGAGAACTTTCTGAGGCACATTCCAGCCACTTGGTGCAACAGTGTGCACTGGAGCAAATACTGTCAGGAGACCCACAGGGGAGGTATTCTTACGTATTAAATTCATGCAGCAAAGCAGATTGACTCCAGCGGGTTTCCTGGCAAATCACCAAACCTCTGGGATGATCTAAATTAAGAGGAAAAATATTTTTTCAGAGTGGCAAAAATGCGATGTTCTAAGTGGCCAGGAAAAGCAGAGAAATGCTGCTAAATGTAATGTTTTGTTGGACTGTTAGAATAGCTTCTTCATCATCAAGAAAATTTGGTCATATCTATCCAGCAAAATGCTAAATATGTTTCCATAGGGAACATGTTGTCCTAACACTGAAGAAGAAATTTTGCTGGGGGCTTTTTGGTGGTGGTTTCTTTTTTTTCAGTGGCATAGCTGAGTCAGTTGTGGTTTACATCCTGTGAAAGGGCTGAAGCCTTTTTATTTGAAATATTAAATAGCAAATGCCACTTTTATGCAGATCATCCCAAAGCAAAACACAAGAAGATTCTGTCTCTGGTGGACTCGTGCCAGGCAAGACATCAAATAGCAGCTGAAAAAAATAAAAAAACCCAAATTACCTAAGTTTTGCCCTTGTTTGGATGACCCCCAAGTATCACTCATCAGAGGGAAATATTCTCCTCATTAGAGCTCTTTATGTTAAACCCATAAATACTGTCTGAGACTCAGCTAATGTTGATGCACATTAAAGCCCATTGCAGTTTGGTTCCAAAGACTCCAAGGTGTTGGAAGAATTCCAGTGCAATATTTTTAGCATGTCACAAATTCTCTGAAATTGAAATGTGTGCTTAGAGATAGCTCAGCTTTGACAAAATGCTGACAGGTTCCCAACTGCCAAACACTTTTCCTGTCTGAGGGCTGGTTTGCTTCCTTGCTTCTCAGTTTGCTGGGATGCCTTGGCCCAGGGTTGCCACCTTGGCGAGATGCTGGATGAACTGGCTCTGGGTGCAGGTTCCAGGCTTGCCCTGGAAAAGTGCTCTGCAAATTTTTGCAAGGAGCAGGCGAAGATTTGGTAGTGATTCAACCTGAGGAAGAGAAAAGAAGTAGTTCAAGATGGAAACAAATTTCCCTACACTTTAAGAACTGTCTTTTGGGTGCAAGGTCCTAGGGGGTGCATCAAGTTGGCAGTGAAAGGGACAACTTAGGTTGTGTGGTTGGTTTAGATGCAAAGCAGTGCAGCATCAGGTATTGCATTGCTGCAAGGCAATCCTTAAATTTTAGATGGGGGCTGGTGCCAGGAGATGAAGTGACTTAACCCAGGTTATTCAGAACTCAGCTCTGAACCCCACTTCCTTCAAACAAAACCAGTGGGACACTTCATCCTAACAGCCATCTCCAGGGATTTGATGATGGAGTGGGATCAGGTTGCACTGTGGGAGAAGCAAGCAGCCTCTTGACACTTGGAGGGTGGCTCCAGGTGCCCCTGTGGGTGGGCAGATCTGGTTTTGGGGGAGGCTATGAACTGAAACTAAAGTTCTGCTCCTCTCTCCTGCAGCTATAAGAATAAGCATCTTGTGTTATGCCTTAGTTCAGGCACAGAATGCTGAAAGGGGAGGAGGATGTGGGTGCAGTTGTGGAAAATTTTTACTTTCTTAGCTTTTAACCTAAAAAAATGCTAAACTTAGATCAACGTCTTTTCCTTTTTTTTTTTTTTTTTTTAATTACCGTGGGTTTTTTTCTTTGCTTTAACAGGGTATGGCAAAAACCAGGAAACATTTCTCCTGGTTTCTGACCTTATCTACAGCAGTGTTTCCCTTCCCTTGGCTGCACCAGTGCTCCCAGTGATGATAGCTGCTGGTATTTTAATTGGTGCCCAGTATCCTCTGGCTGTCAGCATGCCTGCAGCATTTGGTAGTCCGAGTTGATGGCCATGGGCCACTGGGGTTAATAGGAATGCAGGCACAGCTGGCTAGGGTCAAATCCCTGTGTGCTTTAGGGTGTATAATGTCCCTGTGGCCTCCAGTATGTGCTGGAAAGGTGATAAAATAAATCTTTTGTTATCACAGATTAATTAGAGCTGGTATAATGTCCTGAGGGAATGTGGAGTGAGACCCAGGAGCTGCCCAGGAGTGAAAGCAGGCAGGAGGTATGAGGCTGGGGAGGAGAAAATGTACTTGCTTCTGCTCCTTTCTCCCTTAGCTCGTTCTTACATCCTAGTGAAATGTCACCTGGATGGAAAACAAAACATGAAAAAATGTTCTGTGTTCTTTGGAGCCCATACCCTTGGCCCCTAAAGGAGGTCAGAAGTGTTTTCTTTCTTGTGTGAGATTCTGATCTGGATGAAGTGGCAGCCTTGCTTTATAAAACCAGGAGATTTACTTTTTTTTTTTCTTCTAGCTTGCATTTTATTTTTCTCTCCCCCACACCTCCTTTTCTCCTTCATTTTTGTTTTATTTCTCACTTGCCTTGCTGGGTTTGGTGCTATTTAGCCTGCATCTCCAGCCCTGTGCTCCTGAGCTTCCAATGGCAGGTGTTGGCAAGCCCTTGAAGAAAGCACCACTGCCCTTCTCCTCCTCCAAAATTTCATCCTGTTTGATAGCACTGGCCATGCAGTTGTGGGCCACTTTCTGCCACTGGAGATGTGTGGAAGTTGATGCCTGTTACCTTTGTGCAGGAACACCTCACAGTGGCATCCCTGGCTGTGCTGAATCTTCTTTTCTCCATTTCATGAGAGCTGAGATGATGTTTCTGCATTACTTGAAGGGCCTGAGAAGTTTCCTGGGGAGAGGCTGTGAAGCGTGATGTAGGACAGTGTTTGTGTCATTAACTCCTTGGGATTTGGTGAAAAATACTTCTATTTTGCAGCCCTGATTTTCATCTTCTGGTAGCCTTGGAGTAAGAGGGAAACTGTAAATTGCACACAGTCCCTAAGCTGTTGTTTCTGGTAGGAAAGGTGAGCAATTTTGCTGTCTTGAAGTGATGATTAGCTGGGATCTAACTGTGGTATTAGGCAGTGTAATGTCATCAAAGTGGCATTTCAAGGATGAGATGTAGTGAGAACTTAATTAATTTTTTTTCTGCTGAAGTTTTCATTTAAGATGATGGTTGCAGTGAGACAGCAGTGTATATACACCTACAGCTCCCTCTTCTCTGAACTTCAGAAGTGTAACCTGCAGGAACTGAAGGAGTTGTAGCCCCTCCTGAGTAATGTTTTGGTAGAGGATGGTACAAATCCTAAGCAAACTTCTCTGTGGAATCTTTACAGGTCATATACAGGTCTTGTGGGGGTCTACTACAGACCTCCTGACCAAGGCGAGGAAGTTGATGAGGCCTTCTACAGGCAGCTGAAAGCAGCCTCACAACTTCAGTCCCTAGTCCTCATGGGAGATTTTAACTACCCTGATATCTGCTGGTTGACTCACACAGCCAGCCTTTCACAGTCTAGGAGGTTCCTCCAGTGCATTGATGATAACTTCTTAATGCAAATGGTGGACAAGCCGACTAGAAGAGGAGCGCTGCTGGATCTTGTACTAACCAACAAGGAGGGCCTTGTTGAAGCAGTGATGGTCAATGGCAGCCTTGGCTGCAGTGATCATGAGATGGTTGAGTTCAGGATCCAGGGTGGAAGGAACAGAATACCCAGTAGGGTCAGAACCCTGAACTTCCACAGGGCAAACTTTGGCCTCCTCAATCAACTGTTAAAAGTAATCCCATGGGACAGGGTGTTGGAAGATAAAGGGGCTCAAGATAGCTGGTCAATATTCAAAAACCACTATCTGCAAGCACAGGATCAGAGCGTCCCTATGGTTAGGAAATCTAGTAAGGGAGCTAGGAGACCAGCATGGTTAAAAAAGGAACTGCTGGGAAAACTTAAGTGGAAAAGAAAAATCTACAGATCATGGAAGGGGGGGCTGGTCACTTGGGAGGAATACAGGACTGTTGTCAGAGGATGTAGGGAGGAAATTAGGAAAGCTAAGGCCTCCTTGGAACTTACCCTTGCAAGTCAGGTTAAGGATAATAGAAAGGGCTTTTTCAAATACATAGCTAGGAAAACTAACACTAGAGGCAATATTGGCCCATTAAGGAATGAGCTAGGAGCCCTGGTGACAGAGGATATAAAGAAGGCAGAGGTGCTGAACGCCTTCTTTGCCTCTGTCTTTACTCCTGCAGGGTTTCCGCACGAGCCCCAGATTCATTTAGCCCCAAAAGTAGTCAAGATAGATGAGGAGCTTGACATAGTAGATGAGGATTGGGTTAGGGATCAGCTGAGTAATCTGGACATCCATAAGTCGATGGGTCCAGATGGAATGCATCCAAGGGTGCTGAGGGAACTGGCGGAGGTCATTGCTAGGCCACTCTCCATCATCTTCAGTAAGTCATGGGTAACAGGAGAGGTGCCTGAGGACTGGAGGATAGCAAATGTCACTCCAGTCTACAAGAAGGGCAAGAAGGAGGACCCGGGTAACTATAGACCGGTCAGCCTCACCTCCATCCCTGGAAAGGTGATGGAACAACTTGTTCTTGTCACTATCTCCAGGCATATCATGGACACGGGGGTCATCAAGAGCAGTCAGCATGGTTTTATCAAGGGTAAATCATGTTTAACTAACCTCATAGCCTTCTATGAGGAAATTACTAGGTGGATAGATGATGGAAGAGCGGTAGATGTGGTTTATCTTGATTTCAGTAAAGCATTTGACACCGTCTCCCACAGCATCCTTGTAGATAAGTTGATCAAGTATGGGTTTGGTGATCAGGTAGTGAGGTGGATCAGGAACTGGTTGAAAGGAAGGAGTCAGAGAGTTGTAGTCAATGGGGCACAATCTGGTTGGAGGTGTGTGACTAGTGGAGTCCCTCAAGGGTCGGTACTGGGACCGGTGTTGTTTAATATCTTCATCAACGACTTGGATGAGGGTATAGAATGTACCCTCAGCAAGTTTGCTGATGACACTAAGCTGGGAGGAGTGGCTGACACACCAGAAGGCTGTGCTGCCATCCAGAGAGACTTAGACAGGCTGGAGAGTTGGGCAGGGAGAAACAAGATGAAATTTAACAAGGGAAAGTGTAGAGTTTTGCATTTGGGGAAGAACAACACTATGTCCCAGTATAGGTTGGGGGCTGACCTGCTGGAGAGCAGTGTAGGTGAAAGAGACCTGGGGGTCCTGGTAGACAAGAAGATGACCATGAGCCAGCAATGTGCCCTTGTGGCCAAGAAGGCCAATGGCATCCTGGGGTGCATTAGAAAGGGTGTGGTCAGTAGGTCAAGAGAGGTTCTCCTCCCCCTCTATTCTGCATTGGTGAGGCCGCACCTGGAGTATTGTGTCCAGTTCTGGGCCCCTCAGTTCAAGAAGGACAGGGAAGTGCTTGAAAGAGTCCAGCGCAGGGCTACTAAGATGATTAAGGGAGTGGAGCATCTCCCTTATGAGGATAGGCTGCGGGAGCTGGGTCTCTTTAGCTTGGAGAAAAGGAGACTGAGGGGTGACCTCATCAATGTTTTCAAATATGTAAGGGGTGAGTGCCAGGGAGATGGAGTTAGGCTTTTCTCAGTGGTGACCAGCGATAGGACAAGGGATAATGGGTGTAAATTGAAGCATAGGAGGTTCAAGTTGAATATCAGAAAAAATTTCTTTACTGTGAGGGTGACAGAGCCCTGGAACAGGCTCCCCAGGGGGGTTGTGGAGTCTCCTTCACTGGAGACATTCAAAACCCGCCTGGACACGTTCCTGGGCGATGTACTCTAGGTGGCCCTGCTCTGGCAGGGGGGGTTGGACTAGATGATCTTTCGAGGTCCCTTCCAACCCCTAGGATTCTATGATTCTATGATGATTCTATGATTCTATATGTTATGCCTTGTGTTTACTTTCTCTCATGTATTTTTCAAATGGCTTTGTCCAGTCCAGGCTGTTTTTCCTTCAGACCACATTTTGAGGGGGGTCACACACCATGTGGCAGCAGTGGAAAGCCTCCAGCTCCCTTTGGTCCCAAGGGAGTTTCTGGGAGAGTTTCTCAAGTGAATGCTTTGCTGCCTCTTGCCCTGTTCCTTCTCCAGTAGAGCAGAAATACTCTGGTGACCTCAAAGCTAATGCACTCCAGTGTCTCTGCACAGAGACAAAAACACCCTGTGTCATCTCACATCTGAAACTTTTGAGAATTCTTCTATATGGAAAAAAAAAATTAGCTTATTTCCTTACATTATTGTAGTCTTTTCTTCCCAAATCTCCTGCTCATATAAATCATATAAGCTTCCTCAGTTGAATATAAGGACATCACATTATCCTGGCATGTAATCAATAAGATGAATAAGTGACAAATAATTTAAGATCTGGGTCATCTGGGCTATATAGTACTACTGTGACACATTTGTATTGTTTTACCTGAAACAATTTGAGGAATGAGACTGGTTTAAAATGATACTGCAGCTCATTCTTCATCACACTGCTGTAAATTTAGAGGAATACTATTTAGAGGGAAGGTGTTGGATACAGTGTAATGAAGATCAGAAGTTTGTGTAGGATCTATAGCTAAGAGAAACCCAGGTATTTGAGGACTTGAAATTCTGAAAAAAAATAAAAGCAGGAAGGGAAGAGGTAAAACGATGTGTTAGTGATGGTAGTGTGGTATTACACTATAAACTGGTTAACACCATTGATTTTAGAAGGTGCTCTCACTGTACTTGTTGAGGATCTGGTCTTTTGAACCTACATCTACTCCAATTAATGCTGTTAATATTATAACAAGCTATATTAATTACTTCAAAAAATGTTATCTTAATTTTCCAGATGGTACCCTGGATATGATGGGAACTTGCCCAGTCAGTTTTGCCTTCCACGGGCAGATAGGAATCTGTTTGTAAAAGGTTTTAAATCCTCTCTTCCTAACTTCATGTTCTGCTTTGGCTTTGTTTATTCCCAGCTGAATGCCTCTGATTATTTTAGTTGTCATGTGCTCAGCATTTGATGCTCTGCAGTAGAAGTGGAATGGACTGACTGTGCTGGAAGATGTGGTATGGGCTCCCAGGCAGTGACAGGGAGGGCTTCTTCATAGCAGGGAGATGGTTTTTGGGTCTGGATGTGAGAAAGAGCTATTTTTTTCAGTTTAGCAGCTGAGGGACAGAGAGGAAGCTTTAAAACATCTAGGGGGAAATGTTTTGTTTTCAAAATGTATAAATAATGTATAAAAGCATAAATGTATGCTTAAAAATCCTTGCTCTTGGAGTTTGGGTTTTAGCTGTTTTGATTACCATACTGCCAGTCTTAGGAGAATCATTTAGTAGCTTATTTTTCATGTTCAAAATATTTAAAAAAAACAACCTGCCCTGCCAACCCTGTTGCTGCTGTTATGGAAAGGACATGGCATGGTCTCCCTTTCCTTCCTCCAGAGAAACAGGTCCAGGCACTTCTGTGGGATTCCTGGCAAGGACTCATGACTGACTCCTGCTGATGGGTTCCTGATGCCACCATAGGCCTGAGACCTGGGAAGGCTTTCTGCTCTTGTTTGCCCTGAAATTAGAGATTGGTGTGGCTTGGTTTGGTTTGGTTTGGTTTGCTGACAGCCAGTCAACCAGTCTTCAGAGAACAGCTCTTGAGAGGATGAATCATGGGAACAGCTATACTTGAGGATGAGGGTTTAGAATGGATTTTATACAGTTTGTTTAATTGCTTAATAATACAACAAAAACTGGGGAAATTTTGACCTTTCATGGTGTGGATTTGACTGTAGAAAAGGTTACCTGGTGACTGCAGAGGGGAACAGACCTTTGCCAGGCCAGGTTTCTCAACAGTTGTGCCTCAAGTAAACAGGCCCTTTGAGCAAGTCCCAGATTTGACAATTGAAATAGAGGTTTTCATGCTTTCAGACTAAAGAACAAACTCAAGCTCTCAAACTTGCATCTGGGAAGATGTCAGCAATCAGACTTGTTTCCTAAATGAATAGATTTTGTGTTCTCTGCTGTCATAGCTCTACAAGTGTCCTCTATACCCCCCTGGTTCTAGATACTTTTTCAGTTACTTTCTTGCAGCTTTTTTCTTATTGCTTGGCCCTTTATACAACAGCATGAAAAGAATATTAACTTCTGCCATTCTCTTGGGGTGTCAGCTTCATCTTTAATTAAATAAACTCTTTCTATATGACTGCTGACTGATTTGTATTGTGAGAGAGCCTAGACTTGTCTCAGGTGTGAGCCAAGGTCTCATACTTGGAGGATTTTGAGAAATGCAAACCAAAGGGACTACATTGCCCTTAAGGAAGCTGTTAGACCTACTTTGACCTGCCCATCCTTTCATGCAGAGCTGTCATGAAATTTCTCTAAGGTCCAGTTCCATTGATTTTGAAAGCAGATTATAGTGGTATCCTCTGAGAAGGCATCAAGAGTGTCTGCTTCACTGCTTGGTTATTCAATATTGCAGCTGGAGGTGGGGAGGCCATATGCAATGTACCAGCTCCAGGTGACACAGAAGATTTCATTTGGCTGGGGCTGCCTCAAGCTGTCACAGGTGCTCTTTCATGTACAATAGCTCCCTTAAAATATAAATGACTGCATTTATTCCATCAGCTCTTTTTCCTTCTTTGGAATACCCCAGCTTAAGTTACATTACATATAACGAATGTTCTTGCTCCCTGGAGAATGAGTTTAATTACTGATGGAGGTGGGAAGAGGATCCATCCTGTCTGAGGTGTTAATTTTACCATGCTTTAATAAAGAGGTCAAGTGTGAAAGGCTGCTAAATACATCCCACTTCAGGGTGCTGAATAGAATGGAGGGGGGGATAGAAGGCACTGCTATGATGAGGTTTTTAGTGCCTGTAGGAGTATCAGCTTTCCTTCTGCATCTCATTACAGGCAGGCACCTGGAGACACATGCCAACCTTTAGTTGTTCATTGTGGTTTCTAACATTAAAGGCTTTCCCCATACAGTCTTCAGAGCACCAAACCAGCATGTCTCTGAGCTGCCAGTCATCCCTTGGTACCACTGATTTCCATTAGAAATATCAGGATTGTGTCCTCGGTGTTTGAAAATCTTGCATCCCTGTGCAGTGGCCCAGGGAGGATGTGGGGCTGTGTCCAGCAGAGGACAAGAGGTGCTACCATCTCTGAACCCTCAGCTGTTTCCTCCTCCTGTCTCTTTGTGAGTGTGACCAGGTTTCTGTCAGTGGCTGCTTTCAGAGTCTTGTATCTGGCTAACTCAGCCAGTGATGGTTTTCTGAAGACTGACCTGTCCCACTGCTCAGAACCACTTCAGTGACCAGGTACAGCAGTCCTGGTGCTCTCCAGCCAGCTGTAAGGAGGGCAGTTGATGACTTTTCCTACTGGCTTTTTCATTGCTTATTGTCTCTATGAGTTGCTGATTCATAAGATGTTCTTGTGAGGTGTGACTCAGAAGCTTCTTTGCAGAAACTTTCCTCCTTGTATCTTCTGTTACCATTTCTCTCTGTTCGTCACTTCTCTTACTTTTAAAGAAGACCAACAGTTCAGCTGTGCCACTGCTGTCCTCTGCATCCCTGAAGACTGGTGTAATACTGGAAAAACACAGAGTTAAATATTAACATGTACTACTGAATGTTCCCACTGGGAAAAAAAAAAAGTCAGGAGCATTTCTAAGTAGTGAAAGCAGCAAAAGTTAACTGCAGGGAAGGAAAGTCTGCTTAGCTTTTAAAAGTACAGCTCTCCTGATCATCTGAGCATGGGTAATCCTTAGAAACTGGGAGTCATCATTTCTCAAGTGCTCTCACCCAGACTGCTTCTCCTTACCAGGATAGACTTAAGGGAAGAATCTCATGTGGTGAATTAGTGCTGGAATGTATAAGTGTTTCTAAGGTAAGAGGCTGATTATTTTTTTCTCCTCCTTTCCCTCTCTGCTTTTTCTTGGCAATGGAAGTTCCACTGTTTGCTCTTTTGTTCAGAAGGGCCACACTAATGAATGTTGTTTGATATTGATGCTACAGAGCTCCTAAGGCATACTGAGATCTGAGGGTTATAAACACACACAGCCACTTCCCTTCATTTTACCTGGGGACCTAATCAGCTAAGGTTGCTAATGTGGCATTTTCTTCTGCTGACTGGAAATGTCACCACCACTCTGCTGGAACAAAAGGGGCACAAAAGAAATGGTTTTGGTGAAGCCTCTGTCACTCTTAGCAGCTTGATGTGTTGAGAACACATCTGTATTGTCTTGCTGGTTGTCTCAGGTGCTGAGGAGGCCTCTGCCTCAGTGCACTGGGAACCCCTGCTCAGAAAGTGAAGCTCTGATTTTGCAGAGCTGTCAGATGGTGGTGAAGCAGGAGCAAACAAGCCTAAAATCCTCAATTGCAAGGGTAGGATCACTTCATGGGAAATCTGCGTGGTGGCATTGGTGAAGCTTCTCTGTGCGTGCAAAGCCTGGGCACAAAGAGATGCAGTTACTCCTTTCAGCAAGAAAACTCTCTTTTTTTCTTTTGTTTGAATTCCCCTGACTCTTGTGCAATAGCATCCAACGTCCAGAGGGGTCTTGGTGTCTGCACGAGGCGTGTGGTTCTGCTCACAACCAGGCAGGCAGAGCAGTCAATAAAACCAAGCCATGCAAGGCAGGAGTTGCTTAGAAGAGACCTATTAGGCTATCCAGCCCTCCTGCCTGCCAGTGGAGAATTGCTTCAACTGGATTTACTCTGAAACCAGATGAATACCTGAGGAAAACTCAGGATGACATTTGCTGTCCAATATTGGGGCTTCAGTTTTACACCTGGGCTGGCTTGGAGCCTCACAAGCAGCTATAGCCCAGAGAAAATTTGTTTTTCTGGGCTGTTTGGTTGAAAGTGTAGGCAAGGGTCTGAAGAGGATCTGATTGCACAGGTGGGCAGCTTTGCTGTGTGGTTTTTATCTTGTCCATGAAGCAAAGGCAAAAATCTGTGATTCAGTTATCAATGGGAGTGTGAGTTTGGCAGCGTGGGAGGGCTGGGCTGTTAGAGCAATTGGGAGAACAAAATGGTTACTTTGCTTGACCTCAGGGAGGGAATTTTACAAAAGCAAAGAGAACAAAGGCCTCGCAGCGTTCTGGCTGTGTGTGACACAGTGGGAAGGCTGAAGCAAGCTCCCATTTCCTATTAAAGTAGTGTCCCGCATCTCCCTGAAGCAGGCTGGAAGGCAGTGATTTAGCTCCCTGGGAGCTGATGCATCTCGTTCTGGCACAGGCACCCGAGGTCCCAGTGGTCAGAAAGGCAGACAAACATGCTGCTGGTGGGGTTTTAAGCAGCTTCATCTGGTGACTGCTCAAGGAATTGCAGGCACGTTTGTTTCATTGCCTTCATTTCTGGCTTTTTTCCCCTTTGTTTCTGTTACTGCTTCCTTACCAGTGTTTGAATAGAAAAAGACCTCGGTGGCAAATTATGTGGATGCCCCACTCCTTTCCAGACCTGACTTGTTTATACATACAAAGAATTATGGAGGAATGATGACCAAAGAAACTCAAAAATTCTTTGGTAGAGCTTGTCAGATTTTTAATTAATGGGCATATAGCAGAGGGAGTGAAATCTGTTCTTTAATACCATAATAGGCAGTGCACTGCTTCTGCCTCTCTCTGCCACCCTTAGCAGACAGATTTATTTTTGGTAATGAGACATTTATCTCCTTTGCATCTATTAAAAGGCAGCTCCAGTGTCAAAAATCAGTTGGAAATAACAGGAAAAAGTTGAGCGGAGAAGTGTGGGTTTTTTTGGAGGCTTCTCCCAGCTCTGTCAAGTCCTGGGGATCCTTTTTCATTTTGTTTTGGTGTATTTTTGCTTGGCTGCAGCTTGCATTTTGGAATTATTTAGGTGCTGTTCCAACAGTAGCAAACAATGGTACAAATATTTAGATAATGTGTAGAGGAGTAATAGAATTCCTTTCAGGGCAATAATCAACATACCGTTGGTGTAAATAATTTGTTATCAACACCTTGCTGTGTGTGGGCCCTTTAGGACTTTTTGTTAGCCACAGATCCCTCCCTACCTGACCTGAGCCTGTTGAGAGCAGACTTGCTTTTCTTCCTGAACATCCTTGAAGCAGTCCACAGACAGCCAGGGGTGAGTGGCAGCCTGATCCAGCTCTCCTGGTGCCACAGAGAAGGAGCCCACAGAGAAGGAGTTGGGATGAAAGCATGCCATTAGGCAAAAAAATATGGGCTCTGCATGTATTTCTGGGCCTGATGTTAGTTAGGAAAGTATTTTCGTACTTGTGGACTGAGTAATTAATGCCATGTTTAATCAGGTAACCAAACAGATTGTTTTCCTGGATCCATCCACAGAGAAGCATGTGTGGGCTCTAGCTGAATACAGTGGGGTCTTTGCAGGCATTTGTTGCAAATCCTGAGTGATGTAGTAGGTGCCTTTTTAATAGGTTTTCTAAGTGTTCTGTAGCATTCTGCAGGTGGGATGTAATTTTCCTGCTTTTGGGTTTCTAAGTAAGATTTCTTTAAAGAAGCTGTCTGGTGCCAGGAAGATTATTTTCAGAAACTGTTGTGTGCTCATACTATGAGAACCCTTCAAAGTGTTTGTGATTCACAGCAGACATTCCTTTCAGTCTCGGTTGATAGCCATCTCCTAAAGGTGACACAAGACTAAGCAGCTTGATGCAAGGACTGTTTTGACTCCTGAGCTGCTAAAGTGCTAATTACAAGAACCACAACCTGTGTAGCAACAACCACAGCTAACAAACATCACCAGGATGAGTTCTATCATCCAAACTCTCTGGATGAAACAACTTTTCCATGGAAGAAATTGCATCCTCCATGGAAAGAATTCTCTTCAGTACTGTACAAATCCTACAATTGTCCCTACCTACCCATTTCCCTTCAGCCTTCCCTTCAGTCACAGAAGTTATTCTCCTCATTTGGCTCCTGCTGAGGTCTCTCTGTACTACAAACAATGCTACCCTTTCTTCTCCCTGTCCTCCTACACATGCTTCTGAATGACTGCTGGGATTACAGACCTCATAAGGCTACAAGGCAGGAAAAAATGTCTCTCTTCATCATCAGCTTCATTTTGCAGTTACCCAAGTTTGGTGTAGGACCTTTCAAAAGCACCTCTGCTCCTTCTGTGCTTACGGATGCTTTCAGTTTAAAAAGACATGGAAAATCAGTGAGTAAGTTGAGGAAAATGATTTAATTTCATTGTCTGCTGTGAGCACAGGGACTGCTTTCCTTTGTGATGGTTTCAAAATAGCAGAGAGGGTGAATCTCTCTTAGAGCTGACTCTCTGAAGTATCCTGTGTCCTGCAGACCTGGGCATGTTTCTCCTTCCCAGGAGGTGTGGGAAGTGACAGCCTTCCCATTATTTCAAGTGGCACAGCAACCACCCCATGATGTGCCAGACAAATTTTTGCAGGCAAGGACTGAGGCAGCGTTAGACACCTGTGGGGAGAAGGATGGATAGATGTGCTCTTTGTGTTCTAATAAACCTGTGCTTCTGTAGAGAGTAAGCATCACATATATTTCTTGCTATTTTTATTTATTTATTTATCTCATGTGGATCCTGTTTGCCAGCCTGCTACAGAGTTCTGCTGCCACAGCTACAGAGTTCAGCTCCAGAAAGTTTTAGTGCATATTCCAGGGATATCACTTCAGCCTTTCCTTAGCAGGATGAAAAAGTGTGGTCCTTCCAGAATCTGTGTGAAACCCTGAAGTTGGAAACACCTTCATTGTGCTCAAAATAGTACAGGAGAATACCAGGTCCTCTGGAGCCCCTCCAGGGCAGGAGCTCATTTTGGAAGAACCTGCGTTCCCATGGCTCTTAAAACTTTGCCTGAGCCTCAGGAGTGAGCTGTTTAATAATAATAATAAATAATAATAAATAATCACCTGTTGAATGATCCCTCTTGATGAAGAGGCCCAGCATGCAGCTACAAAGGTGAAGGTGAAGGCCTGATGTGGTTAGAGAGAGGCAGACATTCAGCAGTGGATGCTTGATGCAGTGAATTCAGTACAACATTCACTCCATCAAAATCAGAGAAGAGTAAGGAGATGTTCTTACTCTTTCTGTCACAGAATAGCTCATAGGGTACAAACCACCTCTGTTTAACCTTCTTCCTGGGTTTTTGTAGGCTGTCCAGATATATCAGGTCCATTCTCTTGCCAGGTCTTCTAACTTGTTTCTGCTTCAGTGCCCAGCAGGTGTGGCAGGAGTATTGGCTGGGAGGTTCAACAGGACATGGGTGAAAAGGGAAAAGCTCCTGGTGAACAGCAGCAAAAGGTGCTTTGGGAGGGGGCAATGAAATGGAATAATTATGAATGAGACTTCTGCCTGAGATGCAGGGAAGGTTGCCCAGAATATCTGCTGCTATCCCCAGCAGCTTCCAGTACTGCAGCATCTTTCTCGTGGGGTTCCAGGGGATGTATTTGGCTGCTCTGACTTCAATATCCAAACATTTCACACTTCTAAGTCATTTAGGAAACGCGCTTGAGCCCTAAAATAGTCCCTCAGTAAGAACATATGTTCTGTACATTTTGCATGCTACTTATTTTAAAAGTTAATCATTTAGGTACTGTGCTCATGCCTTGCTCAAGCTGCTTGGAAGCTGAATGGCTCCCACCACAGTGCTTGCCAGAAAGGAAATCTCTGCATACTTTACCCTCACCAGACCATTTTGCAAGGGGTGGGTGGCATCCTGGGTACTTTCTTCAAGCTGTAAATCAGCAGTTTAAAAGCAGAATTCTGTGTTGCTATTCCTGCTTTACTTGCTGTGAGGAATGTGGTTGCCATGTGTGTCTGCTCCTCGGGGATATCCATAGGAAGTGTGTGTCAGTGAGTGGGCTTTGCTGGGCTCTGAAAGAATTTCTCCTCCATGGCAGCCCGATGTTAACAGCAGTCCCTTGGTGCTCTGAATTAACAGCAGGTAAGAAGGGTTCATCTCAGAGTTACTTATCTAAGGGCAGCACTTAGTGCTGGTCATAATGTTTGCTCCAAACCTAGGCATTCTGCTGTCTTGTGGTGGTGTGGGAAGTTCATGATTTTCCTTGAGCAGTGTTGCTCAGAGTTTCAGGGTATGTGTACCTTGCTGTTCTCAGCCTTTGACTCTACATTCTAGCTAAAAACATCTCCTTTAAGAAGTTTGACTTATGTTTTTATTTATTTTTATTTGTGAATTGTGGCTGAGAGCATGGGGTGATTTAAGTCAAGAAATTCCAGTGCAGGTAAGCAAGTTGGACACATGACACACAGCCTGTGGTCAGCATGTTACAGGGGAGGGGAAATAGTAACCTTTGTGTTTTGGGTAACAGCACCAGCATTAGAGCATGAGAAAATCAGATTATGACTTCAGTCAGGCTTTGGGTGCTCCCATGGCTGAAAGATTGGCTTTGGACAGGGGATTTGATGCAATGCAAGTGTAGTATTGGAAGGGAAGATCTAGGTCTGGTGTCTCTCTTATTAGAGTTCCTCCGTTGGGAAGAACAGTGTTATTTTTCTCTCTCTACAGACAATAAGTGAGAAATTAAGAGCTGAAGGACAGGCAGAGTGCCAGCTGAGCCAGGCATGCAGGCAGAATGGCTCTGCTGGAAAGGGCTTCAGGGCATCAAGAGCTGCTATTGCCTGCTCTTGAAAACATGAAGAGAAGTGCCTGTGGCAGGTGGGGAGGTTGGCAGGTGAGTTCCCACTCTGTGACTTGAGAGCAAAACCTAGATTTAACCTTGAGCAGAGATTCTGAAAACAGATCTTCTTTAAGATCCCACTGAAATACTCTTAAACAGCTTTTCCAGCTCTGTCTTTCTGGGCAGCACTGCCCTCAGTTGATTCTTAGGGTCTGCCTGCAGGAAGAGCTGGGTAAAGGCCAACCTTTTGTCCTGGTCCTCCCATAGAACTCTGCATTAAGCACAGTGTAGTATCAGAAGATTTTTAGACATCAATCAAGCTGTTGTTTATGTGACAGGGTAGGAGAATTTAACTATTTGCCCACTTCCATGGTGGTTTTAACCTGTTTAGAACACACTTGAAAAATTTTGAAGATGATGAGCAGGAGTTCTTCTGTGTGAGTTGCATTGCATCCTCCTGTGTTTCCATGGTTGGCTTTATTTTAACCTGTTGTGGAATCTAGCACTTTCTGGTCACCAAGTGAGCCTGGGCCTGGTGTGTTAGATCTAAACATATTCCTGTCTCCAAATGTTAACAGCAGCACATTCAATTCTGTGCATTTCAGCAGCTAAAGTGGATGTTGCAGGAAGTTTGGCACTGTTTCTCTTTTCAGATTAATCAACACAGATGATGTTACCTTGGGTTTCATGTAGACATGGAGGTTCTTGCCTCATAAAAGCATATTCATAGACAAATGGTGACTCTTAGCTTTAAAAGATAACAGTACTTGAAGTAGATGGGCTAGAAATAATGGTCACATTTTCCAGCAGACCCCAGGATGGCAGTTTCTTTTATTTTAGACTGTGTGAACATTTTATAGTTCATTTTTTTCGAAGAGCTTCATTAAAATGTTATATTCTATAACACCTACTCCTTTTTTTTTCTTTCCCAGGAGGAGTCCAGAACATACCTGTGGAGCTGTAGCTTCTCTTTCTCCAAGCTCTGCCAAAGGTTTGTACTTGATGCAGTTACTCTTCCCAGTATTCATCTCAAATGCATTGTGGAAACTTACAGAACAGTGAATTTCAAAGCTATTGGCAGGAGATGACTCCTTCCTGGGTTGTTGAATGCAGTCTTTTAATCACAATACAAAGCTCAAATACAGCAAGTTGCATTGACTCAGAAGTAGACTTGAGAACTGAGGTTAATGGGTACAGCACTGCCCATCCTGACTGCTGCTGGGGATGGGCAACCACTTGGTTTCAGAGGCTGCAGCAGCAGAACAGAGCTATTTAGCAGCAGCTCTGCACTGACTTCAAAAGCATGGTCAGTGTCTGTTAATTACTCTGATAGCCTGAGGCTGTATCCTGACTCATTAATCACTCCTGGGCAAATACTGTGGCATGATGGAAGCACTGAGTCCTTCCCTTGCCTGTGAGCCTTCCTGCCTCTCTGTAAGAAGGTCTTGGTTTCTAATTAAGCACTGACTCAAGACTGGACTGCTTCTGCTCAGCACCTTGGTACCTGAAGCAGTTTTGCAGAATTGCCTGACACAGAGAAGGTGTTTTCAGCAGATGTGTAAAATATGGAGCTAAAAATAGGATGGCATAGTAAATAAGAACCTGATGTTCAGAGGCTCAAAGCTGTCCTTGCTGTCTAGTTTGTTGTATAACTGGAATAGCTCTTGTGGTGATAATTGGTAACATATGGTTGCAAAGTTAAGAATAAAGAAGTTTTTCTAGAAGTGTTACTCTAAAAGCCCATAATACAGCATGGTATTTCTATGTCTCTGTTTTTTTATGAACTAATGCAAAGGAATATGTAGCCTATTGATTAATTTCTATATAATTCTGTGTGACTGCAAAATTCCTGAGTGAATTTTGTGGTTTCTAGTGAACTCTGCGTGTCAGCTCCCTCAAACACAGGACATGAGACACTAAAACCCAGAGAAAAAATGCCCAGAGTGGTGTGAAGTGTGGACAGAACCATTCCAGTCTCTGCAGCCAACATCAAGAGAAAGCTGAGATTTGAAATACTTGTTTTGAATTAGGTTAGCATGAGGGTCTGGAGGGAGATAATTTAGAGGACAGAAGGCACAGTGGTTGGAGCTGAGCATCCAAATTCAAACCTGGAGTGAGCAGGTGGGGCCATTCTCAGTTCCATGATGTTTTGTTGGACCACTTCAACTCTTGCACCCTTTGGCTTTGAAACTGCAGTTTCACCAAACAGCTGCATTTTTGTTTATTTCTTTTTTTAATCCCAGAATCTTCTGACAGTCAGCAAGGATTTCATCCAAACAGTCTCAGTGGGCATTAGCAGGCAGCTTGTTCCAGCAAATGCATTATTACTTATTAAACATTTATACAACAGCATCAAGTTAGACAGAGATTCCCAAACATAAATACTGCTTGTTCTTTGCACTGCAGAGCCTCTGGTCTAAATCATGCCTAGCTGATGACATACAGCACAGCTGCTTGTAGGAGGAGGGGTGAGAAATGTTTGAAGGCCAAGTGATGGCTGAGAAGATGGTGACTGGAGAAGAGGATATGCAGGTCTGGGAACTAACAAATCAGGTGTAAAAAGTGTGAAAGGAGGAGTTGGAGTAATACAACAAATTTAGGAGGAAGTGAAGAGAGCTGTGAGAAAAGCTTGGACATGAATGGGCAGGTTTGGATAGGATTCTCTCTTGACACTTTTTAACATTTAAGCAGTGATGCCTTCCCTATCCAGATGTGAGCTGCATCTTGCAGATTTTGAGGATGGGACACTTTGGGTGGCTTTCTCCCATCATTCCCTGCATTCCAGCAGAATGGAATAAAGGCTGTGGAAGTCTCTGTCTTGGAAAGCAGTATAGGTACTTCCTTTGATCTCCCTGATCAAAATGCAAGTGTTCCTTCATTGCCTGTTGGGCTGCAGAACTCTGCACATTTCCCCCCACCCCCCCTCCTTTCTGTGCTCCACCTGGGAAGTTTCTTTTATTGATTTAGTGCTTCCAGAACTGGAATTATTTTCCTTAGGTTAATACTGAATTCTTGAAGCTTCATGCAGTTTTCCTAGGTTTTTTTCTATTTTATTTTTACAGCAATATCAAGGCATTAAAAAAAAGAAGGTGGTACAGATGTTTTTATCATTTGCCTGGAATCTGTGCTATATGGGAGCTGCAGGAAGCACTTTATAATGAGCATCCAGCCAAATGGAATCTCAGTCCATCTGTAAGTCTAGTGGGCTGTTTGGGAAGAAAGAAATAATTCTATTATTATCTGTGGCTGGGTATAAGAAAAACTGTCCAGGGCACTGGGTTGCTTTTTAAAAAAACCAAAAAACAAAAAAACAGATTCTCTCTGGTCTGGAAAACCAAACTGAGAGAAAGAGTAGATGAACCAGAGTGATAGTTGGTGTTGAAAAAATCGTGGCAAATTCCAGCAGCAGCAGTGAGTGCTTTTCCTCCTGTCTGTGGGCAGCACTGGTAGCAGCAGGGCTTGGAGCAGGTTTGACACAGCCAGAGGCACCATTCAGTCCTGTCCCTGTTGCTGGGAAGCTTTTAGCCTGTTAGAACTAGCAAATGCAAGTTCTTAGTAGCCTGTAAAAACAGTTTCATGGCAGTGCTACAAAATCAGTTGAGTTCCTGCCACTTCTGGTTGTGACGCCTTGAGATTTTATCTGAGATCAAGAATAGTGAAAGACAATTGCCACTGAGCATCCAACCTTGATACATGTTTTTGGAACAGAGGCTGAAGTGACTGAACTCAGACCCCGGAGAGAGAGTGGGTAAGGCTGGACATGAAATGAAGGGCTTCACCTGGGGCTTTTCAGTGCCCCTTCTGTCCCTGCAACAAAATCCATGTGGCATTTGGAAAGGCAAATTTTTCTTTGCCCCCAGCACTGTGTTTCCCCTTCCCAGACCATTTTACTTCTCTGTTTTTTCCCTTACCCCCCACACTCATGTTTAACATGCAGATAGCAGAGGAATTACTAGAGATTTGGCTGAAAGCAGCAATATTTATCAGAAGGTGGGAAGTCACAGGCTGGGTTGCTGTTTGCCCAGAGATAGCAGATTCAGGAGTGATGCTGTCAGGAAAGGGACATCCTCTCACCAGCTCTTGTTCAGCTAGCAAAGTGGGGGTCACACTGCCCATCCTGCAGTCCTGCTGCAGTGACAAGTGCCACAGCCTCAGGATACAGAGAACCAGCTACTGGTTTCTGACTAGAGGAACTTGAAAGAGTGAAGTCCCCATTCACAAGGACTTTGTGGACTGTTTCTTGTTACCTGAGTTAACAATCTGAGTTATTTTTTGTGTTGCTCATGTGAGTCTCTTCCAGAGCCCCACTGAAAGCAGTAACAGGATTGATGTTACTGATAGCATACTTTGGGAACAGAAATAAATTCTGTTATTATGCCTGTTTAAACTCCACAGCTCAGGTTCTATATCCCATGATGTACCAGTAAAGACAAATTAGAATAAAATTCATCCTAAGTATCCAATTGTCTGTATTACCCTTTGAACACAGGGGAAGTCCTTCCTATACTTAAGAGACCACAGTTGCCCTAGAACTGACCTAATCCCTGTTTTCATAAAGCTTTTTTTGGGGAGAAAGCATCTCAAACAGCTACTCTGAAGCCATCCCAGTACAACTCTTCTGTGGCTGTGCTACACCATCAATCCCATCATGAGCCACAAAAAATTGGAGTTGTGGGATTCCTTCCATCTGAGATGAAAGGAGCTGTCCCCAGTTGGGCAGAGTAATTACACTGGGTTTGGGTTGGGACTCAGAGGGTTGTTTTTTTTTTCTCCAGCCTAGGTGGGCTGGGGAAAGAAACCCAAAACTTTCCACAAACCACACTAGAAGAAAGTTTGTCTTCCCTGGAGAGGAAAGCCACTCCCAAGCAGAGTGCTTTCAGGGTGGGTGGGGATGTTATCTGGAAGGGAGAAACTTCCCAATCCAAAAACCAGATTTAGACTGTTGAGGTTTTTTGCTCAAGACTTCTGGTGCTTGATCACGTTGCCTCAGCCCTCCAGATGTCTGAGTTAGGCTGGTCTCAGGCTGGTTCTCTGAAACATTTCTTTCTTGTGCATTTCTTGCATGGCAGTTTGTGCTGTTCCCAGGCACAATAAACCTTGTCTTCTGTGGTTATGGTCATGGGCAACTTCTGGGCTCTGTTGGGAAAGTGCTTGTTTTATAACAGAAGGAATTTCTTAGTATCTGTTAGGCTGCAAGTGGGAATTGAGAACTTCCCCATAAGTACAGTGCTTAAAATCTAGGGTTGTGTCTGATTTCTGAGGCTTGCAGATCTGCTTGCAGATGAAGGAGCTGAGGAGCAGTAGCCCTTGATCATCTCTTAGGGTGATGAGAGAGCAGTCAGGATAGGTATTTGTCCCCCAGCAGCTTTGTCTTTATGAAAGCTCAAAGCTTTTTTTCAAGGCAAACTGTACAAATGGCCTGAAAAAAGTCAAATGTAGCAGAATTTAGGAGAGACCCCATGAGCCCCCTGATTGTGTCATAGAAACAGTGGTCTGGAGCCAAAGTGAATAATCTGGGGATTAATAAAATCTCTTTCCAAAGATAATAGCATCACCGGGAATGCAGTGCCTGCCAGCCCAGAGCCAGAAGCCCTGAGGTTGTTTTGATACATGTAGCCCCTCAGCCCATTTGTATTGCACCTCTCAATAATTAATTTGATATACTTATGAATGCTTCCAGAAGGAAACAATTGCTGAAGCAAACTGTAAAACAAAATGTGACAAAAGAAAACCTGGAGTTTTAATGGCAGGATTAGCTGAATTATGAATGAATTTCAGAATGGGGGGAAAAGCTTTTCACTCCTCACCTGTGAAATCCCTTCTTTTCCTTGGAAGAATTGTTCTCCCATCCTGTGTCTCTCTGCTTCCCTAATCTAAATCCCTTTGTTCTCCTTTCCTCCTCATCTCTTCGCTCCATCCAATGGAAAGAGGACACAGAACTGGGAGGAACTGACACCCCAAACCTGATTTATTATTATTTTGAAAATATTTTTGAGGCACTTTCTGTGCACTTTGGGGAAATGCACAGAACATCTGTTGGGTTGCAGCTCGTGCAGTGCTGTTGTGGTTTCAGGTCCCCATGCAGGTGTGAGCCAGGCACTGGGCTGCTGAAGGGGGGCTGGGTGCCCCTTCAAACACTGCAGCAGCTCCCTCATCTGTAGAAGCACTTGTGTTTGAAGGCTTTGTGCTGAGTTCAGAGGAAAACATCATGCATTGAACCACTCTGCAACACCCGAGGGACTTCCTACCCACCTACTGAATTATTTTAGGTTTTACTGGAGTCCCTGTACCAAGAGGACACTGAAGCATCTCACAACATCTCCCATCCATGAATTGGGCTCTGGTTCATCTCCTGAACAGAGGAGCTGGTTGTTCCTTGGTGTTGTCTCAACAGTCAGCTTTCCACCATGCTGCACCTACGTGAGTTCCTCCATCAGCAGTTCCCTTAACGTCTTCTGACAGAAGAGGTGTAGCTGCAATTCAGTGAAGATAATGAGATTTTCTCTAAAGCCCTCTTGATTCCTCTTGGTTTACCATGCGACTTTTAATTAATAGAGGGAAAGAAGGGGGGGTGGGGGGAAGAGAGGTCTCACCAGTCAAGCCTTAAAGCAGGGAAGGTAGGACTGCATCTAGGAAAATTGTCTAAAAAGTTGTTTCTCATTCTGCTGGTTCTCTAGTTTACACGGTAAAAGTAAAGGGGAGAAAGGAAAAACCTGTTGGGAAACAGTGACAAAGGACACTCAGGATCACAGTTTGCTGATCTGAATGGGTCAATGACCTGAAGATCATTGATTACAGCCTATGCAGGAGGAAAGAGAACATTTCTTCTTCTACCTTCCCCTGGCTGCTGTGTGCTCTCTGGGTTGGGTGAAGGGAGAGGGGACAGGAATGAGAAACAAAGCTTTGTTTACTCCATTTCTTAGCCTCTTACTACTGAAACACTCAGAGTTTCTAAAAGGCTGTTAAATAGACCAAAAAGTCTCCTGTTTGCTAGTTTCTGATGATCACATTTCTTGTGCAAGCTGGAAGTCTTGACCAGCCCAGGGTTTAGAAACCAGGTTTCTCTTTGTGAGGCTCTTCTGCACCTTACAGGCACTGTGTGGCAAAAATGGCATCTGAACTTTCTTTTTAAAACAAAGAAAAACTCTGACAAACAGTACCAGACCTTAACCTGTGTTACTTAGACAAGAAGCAACCAAAAATAGGCAGCATCTGTATTCTAGAGGGAAAGCAGTAAATATTTATCTGTCCTTTCCTTCCCTTTGAGATAAACACGTAAGACTCTGCTCTCATTCAGATAATCTCTGTTTCTACACTAACCCAGGTCTTTAAGGCAGACGTCTATTTCCTATTACAACCATACAGAGGCCCTGAACTAAAATATTTGGCATGCCTTTGCTGGCCTCCAGGAAACATTAAACACACAAAGACAAATGGCTATGAAGCCTCTGTTTAAAATTAGGGGCAGAAAAGGGAAGGAGAATTGGGGGCTGCTTTTCTCAGACCTGATCTGAAGGGGACTTCAAGCCCATTTGCTTATTTTGCATAAAGTATCTCATTTTTTCTCACTATTAATTGAGACCAGATGCTGAAGCAGCAGGATTTATGCCTTTTGCCACACAGTGAATGTTTGGTCAGTACAAGGGTATATCTTAAGTATGTCTCTTAATGTCTTGTGAAAAAAGAAACAAACCCCAAGCCCACACAGCTCACAGACTTGATTGCACAAAATGTTTGCTAGTTGCTGCTGAAAGAACAGCCCTCACCTTGTCTGCTTACAGTGAAAAATGCTATTTCAGGCAGTCATAACATGGTTTGGGTTGGAGGGGACCTTAAAGCTCATGTGTTCCAACCCCCCTGCATGGGCAGGGCCACCTCCCACCAGCCCAGGTTGCTCCAAGCCCCATCCAACCTGCCCTGAGACTCTTCAAAGGAGGAGGACTATATACAAAAGGCACTTAGGTATTTAAAATTTGCTCCAATGGGATTTCACTATCAGAATGCAAAATCCTTGTTTATTCAGTATCTCCCTGTGAAGAGACCTCTCATGGTTCTTACACCCTTCTTCTGTCTCTTATCTAGTTTTGAGGTGATCTGTAGGAAGCAATGTTATCAGTCCTAAATGTTGCTGTTGGTGAGCTTGTATTTGTTGTTTGCTGGGGACTTGTTGGTGGCAGTCATTTGATGAACTGAGTATTACATTACACATAGATTTCAGGTCTGTAAGGCACACATCTGTGGGTAGCAGTCCTTGTGGGGAGGGAAGGTCTTGTTCTGAGCTGAATTAGAGCCAGTGTCTGTAAGAAGCACTGCAGAGGAAGAATGAAATTCAGAGGAAAAATTGTTTTTCTTACTGAGATTCCAGAACTAAATCATTTTACACCTAAGAAACTTAATCAGAAACTGCCTGGACATCCTCTTCCTTTCTACAGCAGCTGTTTCCACTCTGCAGTTTAATGAGTGGGCTGAACTAAAAACTTTGGGGAAGGGCTTCCCCTTCCCTCCCCCCTCCTTGGCATCCCTACCTAAGGGGCTGCACTACACTCTCCTGCTCTGTGCTGCTCTGAATGAGTGAATGCCTGTGGCTGGGCTGTCCAGAGGAAAGCCTACATCATGTTCTCAGCTGGTTAAGCTCCTTAGGGCAAGCTTTTTAAAAATTTTCCTGGACACTCAACTGATGTGATTTTGACTGCAAGAAGTAAGTATTTAAAACCTCGGGAGATTTAAGACGTTTCCAATCTCTTCTGAATTTTTCTGCTATAAATAACATGTGGAGTATCTGTTGGTTTTAGAGGTAGATGCTGTTTGCATTGCTGCATTTTACGTTTTCTGCTGTCTGTATCTCTTCCGAATGACTTATAAATTCGGATAAGAATTTATAAGCTGCAGTCTGAGATTCTTGGAGGAAAGTCACCCAAACGGTGTTGTGTATGATGTGCAGTGGAAAGTACTGATTTCCTTTTACTATGTAACAAAACAAGACTTACTTATCACCACAGATGTGGTTTCCAAACCACTCTGAATCCCCTGTTCCTTGATTTATCTCTGCCTGCTGAGTGATTTTTAAAATCTTGGTTGTATGTTTTTTATTCAATGTCTAATCAGTCCCTCTTATGTGTGCTGAGAACATCTGCTTTGTGAGTTCCTGTCTCCTTTCATAGCAGTACAAGAATTTCTCTGTCTTTCGTATGCTTTCTCATAGGAAGCAGAACTTGGAAAATGGGGAAAGCAGCAGCAGTTTGGGTTTTGTTGGGTTTTTTTTTTGTTGGTTTTCTTTCGGCACTGCATTACATTCACTCAACTCAGCAAATAGCAGAATTCCCTCTGGAGTACTGGGAAGCAGCCCAGACTCACTACAGTTGCAGTTTGCTGAGCTATTCTTGGAGCAGGGTTTTTCTGTTTTCCTCTCTCTTTTATGATCTGCTGAAATTCTTCCTGTTGTAGCTGCATTCCTGATTGATTCCCTTCTCAGACAAGCACCTCCTGCATGTTGAGTTCCCCAAAATGAACATCCTGAAACAAAAGTAAAAGAGATGCCATGTGCCAAACTGCAAATCCAGGGTGAGAAACCTGTTACTAAAACTGGGCTAAGATTCAAGCCGCCTTAATAACTTAATTTGGGTCTGAGATTATTTTAATTTAACAGAATATGAAGGCTGACATTAGTCCGTATAAACTTAAAGTTTGGAGTTGGTTCTAGATTTCTGTGCTGCAGCTGGAACTCTTCAGGGCCAGACTCAAACTCAATGATTTGACTCAATAATTAGTAGAACATTAGTTGCACATTTACAGTGAGACTGGGGGGTAGGTCTCTCTTGGTTATGAATGTGGGAGAATTCTTTTAATTTTAAAAGTTCCAATCTCTGTGAGCATTCACATGCTTGGGCTTTCAGACAAGCCCTGTGGTTGATACCTGGGCTGAATTTTCACTCTCATTTTCCAGTTCTCTTCTACTCACAGTAGTCACCTGCATCTGTCCTTGCAATATTCACCTCACCTGAGATGTGAGTGGCAGGAAATATCCCATGCTTCCCCTAAAATGGGAATGCTCTGGGCATTCCCATGGCCACAGGCAACCTGTGGTGTGTGGAGCAGCTCGGACATTGCTACTGGGGACCAGAGTTCTTCTGTTGGCTTTGCTGTGAGAAATTAAAACTGCAGCCAATCCAAGTTTCATTCTGACATAGCTCCAGGCTATCAGCCTGTCCTGGCTGGGAAAACCAGGACTGAATTAAGCAGATAGAGGTTACAGTTTTATTTGAAAAATATAATTCTGAATTTAGATGGATTTGGGTGCTAGCTGAAGGTAGTAACCCTGTCTCTTTTTCATGATGGATTTCAACTTTAATGTTTCCTTTGCATATTTATCTTCTTGCTTAGTAACTGACAGCCTTTCTGAGAGACTGCTGCTGTATTATATATTGGTGCAGACCCAGGGCTATACCTGCTGCTGCTCCCAAGAGGAGTCCCAGTGCTCCTGGGCACCCAGGAGTGCCTTCCCAGCTCTCCCATCAGATGGAGATGGTTGTTAATGGGCTGAGCAGGACTGAACACCAGGGCTCAGTTTCCTGCTGAGCTTTTCCAGATGATTTCCTTGAAGCTTAGATGACAAAGTTTGTTATTCCACAGCTTCCTGAAGCAACCAGTTCAATAGGGACAGGCATGTAGAGGAAGAGTCAGGATGCTGAGAGTGGTTAACAGAGAGCTTCCTGCCTCTTCCACAGGAGAACCTTCTCTTGTAGAAGAGCTGAAGGGCTCCCTTTAGACAAAAAATCCTCTGTAGGCAACCATCAGGTGGTAATTCACTGCCTTGCAACCGTGGTCCAGAGAAGTACCTCCATGGTGAGTGGGCACAGCAGCCTTGGGCAGCCTGCCCTGTGCCAGGTGAAAATCAGCTCTGAGAGTGAACAGGGGGGTCAAGGAGGGAAGTAAGTTGAACAGCTGCCTCTGCAGCACACACCCTGTCATCCCTAGCATCTTCCTTGGCCTGCCCTCAGCATGTTTCCCCCTGTGACTGTCACAGTGCTTCCTTTGTACTGGCTGGGCACTGTATGGACTGATCAGTCCTGATAAGGACTGTGGGCTTTATACACCCCTTGCATGTTAGGGGTAGGGTCTAACTGGACCTTTACTGCTGTATTAAAACTGCTGCAACATGAAAACAGGTTATTTTGGGTAACTGCACGTATCCACACAGGAGGTATGTGCTGAGTTAAAGAGCTACTGAAAGCTTTCCTAAGAGAGGGCCACATCTAGCACATGGAGCTTGTCTGGTTTATTTCACTTGGCTGCAATTAATCCACAGAAGTGAGATCTTTGTCTCTTTATTTTTGATTGCAAGTTCTGATACTGTCTGAATGGAGGGAAGCAGAGATTCCTATGCTGGTCTCCCTTGCTAGGCAAGCTGCAGTAATGCTTAGCACATGGATATGTTTTAATGTAACTTCCTAAATTATTTTTAGATTCCATTAAAATCTGCTGGCTCCATATGTGGTGAATTCTCCAGGGCCAAGAACACATAACTCAGGGTTGTCCTGCTGTACAAGAAACTCCATCCAACTTGATTAGTTTCTGAATTCCCACACTTCTGTGTTTTGAGCTCCCAAAATTTGTAAGACCCACATAATTTTCACAGAGGATAAACTCTGGAGCCTATATCTTTTTTATCTACCACTCATTAGTTTGGCAGCTTCCCGAGAAGCTTTTTGGCACCCAAATCTGTCCTAACCTCTTTTGCAGCTCACTCTCAGATGCCTCTTCAAAGTCTTTATCCTCACTTAGTATCCTGATATCTTCCTGTGACAAAATAACCCCAATCTGATGTTGGAGTTTAAAAAAAAAAAAAAGAGGAAAAATGAGCAGAAGAATATAGATCCTCATAAATGAGTAAGGGGAGAGTAGGTAAAATGTGAACAGATTTGTAGGGAGTATTGTTTAAACATATGATTCACTGTGTGAGGTACAAGTGATCCTTCAAAGATGATCATTAATTATATTGTTTTAATTGAGAAAATGAGAGAGGGCACTGCAGTGCAGCGGGTGCAGAAGGATGGGAATAAAGCTCAGGTTTCCTGAATCCCAGATCCTCAATGAGCTCTTTGAGAATCTGAGTCCTGCTGAACTATCTTCAGAGAGGAAATCTACACTGAACTGTGATTACTTAGCAACACTCTGGAAGCATCCTAAAAGGTTTTGAAGTTGGGTGTCATCAGCAAATCTGCTTTTCATAAAGGCGACTCTGGGAGATGTGTGGATAAATATCTTCTAAAAATATGGAGGGGGATGCATACCCACTAATTCTGTTTGCATCTTATGGTATTACCAGAAGCAGGATATTATCCCTGGTAAATCCCACGTGCTTATGGGCAGTGTCTTATCATTGTGTAAGCTTCCACATAACATTTCCTGTGCCCTGGATCTTTCCTCAAAGTCAAGTTGTTTAGGTTTGCTTTTTTTCCCCTGAAATGTCTGTTACTTGTAGGTAAGAGGAAAACTGCTTGGTGCTCTCCAGTAAGTCATGTGCTGGAAGAGGAGATGGTAACTTCACATTGTGTTACAGCTTTTCATGCAATCAGCTGCTCCTAAAAATGGCAAAACATCCCTGTTTGATGCACACTGAAGGCTTGGAAATAAGAAACTAGCCAAAAATACCATGACTTTTGACAGCAGAAAGAATAATTTGGCAGGAAGTTTGTCTTCAGATAACACACAAGACTACTCCTTTAAATTATTTTAAATGTTGGTTGGTTGTTCTCCTTTTCCTTTTTTTTTTCATTTGCTTTTAAGATCAAAAGGTTTCCCACAGTTTTTGACGTGATCATTTATGTTTGAACTGGTTTTGGGGCATATGGTGGTGTAATTAAGTTTATAGGCTTGTTCAAGAGCTCAGATTGTCAGCTCCTACACAGAAATGGCAACTCATCTATCACATCTTCAGTAGCAAGGAAGAGCAGGCTGTCTCAGAGCCATTTAAAAGGCTTTGCTTTCATATTTGCCAAGTTCTTTTATTCTCTGTAGGTTTTAATGACTCAGACCTCTGAAATGTCTTCCATACATGGTTAAAGTGTTACCACTGCTTGGGGGTGGAGGGGGAGGATGGAGGGAACAGCTTACTGAACTGATGGAGTTCTAAACAAACTTGGGTGGTTTTCTTGACACAGCATTTCAGTCCCAAGTCATACATCTCTGTTCCCCCCAGGGTAGCCTCAGTCTTCCTCTACACCCATCTTCTTAGCCAGAATCTTTTTCTGGGGTCTTGTTTCTCCATGATTCCTTCAGCCTTTCTGCTCTGGTCCATCTTTTCTATGTGTGTTAGTGCAGTAACTTGGGTAGGGTCACCTTTTAACACTGCACACCCACTGCAGTTCTGTCTTGTTCTCCCCTTAAAGCAGCTTAGCACAGACAGCACTTACTCTTGAGCAGGTGAGGAGTGGCTGGTCAGCAGAACTATCAGATCATCTCTTTTGCACCCATTCCTGCTTCTGAAATTCCCTTCAAAATAATTTCAAGTTTTCTGTGTGACTGAGCCCTCTTCCAAGCAAGAGACACATTGAGAGGAGCTGCTCTGCTCTACTGCTCACTAATGTCAGCCAGACTGACTTGTCACACTTTGTCACAAGCCTCTGGTGTGACACTGGGCACAGACCCTCTAGCTGCTGGGGCTGGGCTTTTCCAAAGCAGACATTGCTGAAGTGAATCCATTCCCAGTCCAGCTGACAGAGACCTCATTGCCACTGAGGCTTCGTTGCACTGCCCAGCAAGGTCAGGAGCTTTAAAACTCTGCTTTTTGCCCTGCCAGAGGGGTACAGAGGGTCCCCAGCACTGACAAATCTGGCTCTGGCAATTTTCTTCCATAAACGTTGGTGGAAGCAAAATTAAACAAACACAACGGCTTTTTAAAAATTTCATTTTCTTCATTTCCCCATAGCTAAAACAAGCCTAATAACACACAGCCCCCTCAGAGAAATGCAGCAAAGCCAGTTCAGTGTTTGCACAGCCATCTGAAGGTGCCCAGTGCTCTGTAGGAGTCCATTTGCATCATTAACTTGGACTCATTTGTCTGCTGATCAGTGAGAAACTTGCATGGTGCTTTATAACTCTGAGGCACATCCCCAAATCCAAGTAATTTAGGTTTATGAAGAAAGCCAACATACTGATCATGAATTTCAGAGCCAAGACTTGTGGTCTTGTGCTAGATGGTGGTGGAAGGGTGTTTGGTCCCGTGTTACCCGTGCTGGAGGTCACAAGACTGTTGATGGGAGCCAATTTCTTTCTGTCCCAACACTGCACCCATCCATCTGTTGCTCGTGGCATTTTGTAACAGATCCTTGTGAAAGTGCACAAGGCTACAAGGATCACTGTCTTCTAAATGCCACGTGTGCTTCACAGGCTGATAAGGGAGTGTTTTGTTACTGCCTTTTCTTCTCCTCTTGATGTTCTAGAGCTCAAAGTAATATCACACCCTGCAGCTCAGGGTAATGCTGCTCAATTTGTATTCAAGTGCTAAGAGAAGGAAAAATTAAAACTGTATTTGAAGAGTGTTCTTGTTACGTGAGCTGAGAGGGTTGTTAGATAAATGAAGAGACCACAGCAGTGTCAGTTTAATGGGAACACAGCCTCCCATACAGACACATCCCAACAGATGCCCACAGACCCTCACTTGCAAGAGAAATCCCTGTTGATGTGAGCAGCTGCCTTGCTGCCACTGCCTAAGCTGGTTTGTGTGTGAAATTGAAAAATCAGATCCTAAAGAAAATATGTGATCTGGTTCGTCTGTGGCAATGGGGGTTATCTTGGGGCACAGGGCTGTTGCTGTCTCTGTAAATAAATGTGTGGTGCCAAAATGATCATGGTGTAGAATGGCACTTCAGGAACCATCTCATTCCATTTCCATTCCTTAGTGCTGTCTCTGGATTTGCATGATCAATAATGTTACATGAATCTTTCATGGGCTTAGTATAGATTATCTTCTCTTTGTCTCTGTAAATATTGGAATAAATAGGAACTGCCAGAACAGATTACTAAATACAGGTAATAATATTGACTGTTTCTGGAATGCAAGCTGACTTACAATTAGAGAAGCATCCTTGAGTCCCAGGCATCACTGAGGTTATCCTGAGAGAGGATAATGTTTTACAGAGTTCATGTATTTGTGTGCCGGTGACAGCTCAGCAGCTTTTTTTTTTTTTTTTTTTTTTCCCGGAGATTCTTGCTGCTGGGAAGTGCTGAGTACTTGGTCTTGATGGGAAATGGAAAGTAGGGGGTCACAAAGAGATAATTAAACCTGCAGCTTTCAGCAAAATCTAAAATCTCTGGGAAAAAATGAGAATATGAGAGTTTTATGTGACAAGTACTTGGTGGTTACTTGGAGCCAAATGAGATTTCACCTTTTTGCACATGTAAAGTTCCTAATGAGGGGTGGCCAGCTCTGCCCTGAACACATCACATGGGGTTCAGTTGTGTCTCTGTGCTCTGTAGTACTCTGTCACTGTGGCACTCCAGTCTGTGTGGCTGTGAAACCATCCTCTAAGTATTCTTACAGTAGACAAGGCTTTCCTGTGATGATGCTGTAATTGTTTAACATCAGTGTTCCAGCAGCAGTTGGAAGTTCAGGTGCTGAGCCTATTTGGTAAGATGCTGTGCAAACAACACCCTTGCTTAAAGAAGGCACTGAACCAGAAGTTGCTGTGCCTGGTAGTTTTTTACCTCTGAAACTTAACACAGAGTAAGGGAAAACATTTTAGATTTACCTCCTGGTCTTTGCCTTCAGTCAATGTGTTTAGGTCTGAAAAGATGGGGTGGAAGGTGTTTCCATCCATGTGTGATGAAGTCCTCTTTGCAAGGCACCAGGCAGTAACTAACTTGTTCTGCATGGTCCATCAAAGTTAGGACATGGAGGTCATTTCTGAGCACTCCTGGACAGGCTTTTTGTCCTGGTTATTATGTAGAGAGTGGTTCTCTTCCCAGTCATCCAGTTCCTTCCTTGTGCTCTTTGGGAGCTTCTCTAGGCACACTCGTGGAGCCTGACTGTTGAAGAGTGTCAGCACTTCACTGGATAAGCATATTAATTAAACTCTTAATACCTTGATTGTAGACATGAAGCCCCAAATCACTTTGGCTACTTAGAGCAGCAGTGCCTGGAGAGGGTTTGCTGTATTATTAAGGATGTTCTTTGTCCTTCCAGGAATCTACTGGCAACCAGCTGCAGGGTGTAGACTCAGTTCTTCAGGCCACTCGTGGCTTCCTTTGGGGCTTCAGACAAAACATAATAGAGTTGGTGTAGTTTCTCCATCAGCAGACAGCTCTTGTGTTGTTAGCTATAGGGATTTTCTCCTGGAGTTGCTGAGAGGCACACAGATTACAGAAAGGTTTCATTCTGTCCTGAGTGCAACACAGTGTTGTTGTTCACCTCCTGAAACACTGAATTATTGTTCACCTCCTGATAACCCTTTGAGACTGCCAGGACCTCAGCACCCATCACAGTTCTCCTGCCCTGTCACCCAGCAAGTTCTTGCTATTTGTACCAGCATAGTTTCCATTTGTCACAACAGACTATTTCTAAGCTTTGCTCATTATTTAGGGCTGGATTGTATCACTTTGTTTCTGTAGATGCTTTCATCAGAAACCAAGTCCAGATGTAGCAGGTTGGCAGTGGATCAGGCTGAACTGCCCGAGGTTCTGCTGAGCCTAAATAAGGCTTAAATATTTTCATTCTGTTTCCTCCTCACCTTACTTATCAGGATGGCATTGACAGAAGCAAGGCTGCTTTCCTGAGTGTTGATCACCCCTTCTGCACAGTCAGTAAGTGCTGCCAGCAGTGTTTAAAATACAAGTGACTTGTTGATGCAAGAGGGAGACAGGAGTTTGAGTGGCTCACCCTCCCTTGTTTTGGCAAGCCTATTAAGATGTCAAGTGGCTCATAGAGCAGAGAGGATTCTGAGGCCTGCAGTAGCACAGCCCTGACATTTGGAGCTGGCAGGCAGCCCTGGAGGTGACAGTGCACTCAGTCTGTTTTCCCAGGGCTGCTTCTCCTCACAGGTCTATATCTGGTAAGAGGCTGCTGCTGGCAATTTGCAAGGCTGGTCAGGACTGATTGCCAGCAGCCTTGTCACCTGTCACAAACAATTCATAATCAAATGCTGCCTCTCTGCCACTCTGGGCATTTACCCTGTGTGTTGCAAGATGTGTGATGGGTAAAACCAGCAGCATTGTCCTGGATTTTGCCTTCTGCTTCCTGAAGAGTGCTGGTGGAAGAGTGCTGGTGCAGGACATGGCTACCTCTGGCCCACAGAAGGCATCCTTTGCTTTTGGTGTGCAGGGTGGCTTACACCTGGAGCAGGGTGTGTGACAAAATGCTGCTTCAAAGGCACTGATACCCCCAAAAAGGCCTCGTGGTGAAGCACTTTGACTTGAAGTCATCCTCTCAGAATAAAAGGCACAGTCTGTAATGCCTCAGGGTAAGGTCTTAGAGGAACGTGGACTTTATGGAAAGTGCTGTTCAGATTTTTAGCAAGTTGAGTCAGTAAAAAACAGCACCAGTTGGCATCTGGGTACTTACAGAAGAGAAGAAAGATTGGGGAAGGGTGTTGCTTGCCAGATACCCAAGCATTTGTTTGATTTACTTCAGCAAAGATGTGCAATCCATCCCAGTCAGTCTGGGCTAAGGAGGAGCCCTGGGGCCAGGAAAGTTGCAGAGCTTTGAGTGGCAAATGGAGATTGGGAGATGTGGCAGCCCCCCAGGTGATGCCTCATGTCCCACCTGCTTGAGGCCATCCTGGGGGGGTGACAGAGGAACCAGGAGATGTGACAGAAAATGGAAGTTGGTTTAGGCTCCTGTTTCAGAAAAGCTCCTGCAGGGCTGTGTTGACTGTGGTTAGGGCCAGGGCTGGTTTTCTGCGGAGAGGGAGGTCTCGGATTTGTGGCACAGTTTAGAAGAGAACACTGTTCCCATCTTGTTTCCTTAAAGCTATCACAGGAAACATCTCAAAACACCACAAGCTAATTAACTGCAGATACAATTTAGTTCTCAGTATCAGATCTGTTGTAGTCATCTTCTGTAGATGGACTTCAGACTTCTGCAAGCTGCAAATTGGAATTTGTCCTTCTACTGATCTGTAGTTAGGCTTCCTGAACATTTTCCCATGAATTATGCAAATGACAAGGAGAATAAAGCAGACCACTATACATCCAAATTTGGTTCTCAGAAATTGCTAGAGTAGAATTTCCTTGGATTGCAGAACTTTGTCTCCTTCCAGGAAACTCCCATACCAGTGACATCAGCAAATCAGTCAGTCTTCTGCGGGAGATCTGTTTCCTGCAGCTGAGATAACTCCCTCTGATATGGAATGTAAACTGCATTAAAATAGTTTTAGTCACCCACCTTTTCATGGAGCACATGCAGCTCTTTCTTTGTTGCAGGACAATTTCCTGATAGCAGAGCAAGAGAGGAGAAGTCAGGTCAGGTCCACATGAAGAACATATCTCTGGTATCCTGTGACAGAAATGTGTGCATACTGTGACTGTAAATTTGGAAGACCAGCATCTTCTGGACAAAGAGCACTCCACTTCCCTCCTTGTCCAGAAAGGAGCATCAGGATGCCAGTGCATGGCTAGAACTGGTGAAGTTTGTCAGGGATCATACTTTGTATCAGTGCTTCAGTAGATCTGCTTTCCCTTCCTCATCTCCCTCCTTTTCCATGGGTCCTGGTCTTATTCCTGTTAAACAAAGAGCTGCTTCTTTATTCCTTTTGCAGTGGAGCTCAGGAGTTCCCCTCCACCAAAATGCCTTGAATTCCACAAGTGTTTTGCCACAGAGTCTGCCAGGTCCACTTCTGAACATAGAAGGTTTATCATCACTTCATCTCACACTCAGAAGGCAGAGAGGTGTGATAACTGCTGGCTCAAGGGGCTGTGGGGCTGGCTAAGGAATTCTTGTGTTTGTTTGGGGGTGACTTTGGGGCTGAAGCTCAGACAGATAGAGGTTGTTCATGGAGTTACCACCATGGCATAGACCTGGCTTGATGGTCTAAGTAGTGCATACTTCTAAGTGTCAGAGAACATCTAACTGTCAGAGAACACAAGTCTCAGGCTCAATAGAAAATAAGAAAAATGTTAATTATTGTGGAAGTTTATTCATCTTCTCTTGGCATGTAACACGGCTGGGAGCTTCTACACCATATGTGAGAGATTCAGATGAAATAGTTCTCCTTCTAAGGTTTGAACATATTCCAGGAGTAAAATGTTGGACATAAGTACACATGGCAAGGGACTGTATTGCAGCTCAGCACTGTCACCCTCACTGCACACAGGCCTTGCAGATTCTAGCAGCCCAGAAACAAAGATCTGAGTCTGTCATGCTGTGCACCTCTTGATATTGATCTTTGGAATGGGGATATCTTCCCAACTCCTTCCACTCATGCTGGGAGCAGCTCTGTTTGCTCCCATTCCTGAGAAATGTGTTGGAACAGTGCTGGCTTATGCTTGCTGAGGAGTACAATGCACTGGAAGTTCCCAAGATCCTGGCAGCTTAACTAATGGACATGGCATCTCTTTGTTAGTGTTTAAACATCTGTTTAGCTCAGACCAAGTGAGTACCTTTCACTTTTTAAGACAAAACTAATAATGTTTTAACAACTTTGGCCCAGCGTGGTTACAGCTTGCCCAGCTGGGTTGCAGTAAAGCTAAGCCCTTTTTTATCCGAGCAGATGGATGGGAAAAAACATTGTATTATAGTGAGTTACTGGTCTTTTGGAACATGGGTCACTTTTCCTATGAAGTCATGTTTTAAAAGGTCTTTCCAGCCCTCACCATCCAGAGGAAACTGTCAGCTTGAGTCCAAGTGTTTTTCACTTGTGCATGCATGCCCAGGCCCTGCTTAGCAGCCCCTTGGCTAGGACAGGCAAGCTGCTGACATGGGGAGTGGCTGCTAAATTCCCCACCTTAGTTAAAAATGTGCAGGTGTGATAGATGATGGATGGGTGGAAGCAGTGAGAAGAAAGTTTTCCTCTTTTCATTAGTGTGCTTGTTTCTCCCCAGCACTGATTTGGTCCCACCTGGGAACTCCCATGAAGTCAAAAGAGTGTGAGGGGCAAGAGGCTCTGCACAAGATCTGGCACAGGGGTAATAGAAAATTCATGTAACCAAGATGTGGTCCCATAAAAAACAAGCACTGTCTCGGGTTGAAATTTTTGACTTGGATTAAATGTATGAGCATTTGCAAAGCAGCTAGAACAATCACTGAGTAAGAAACAAAGGGAGTTTGATCTGGTTATCTAATGCTGGGTAAGTTATGTGCTTCTCTCACGTTTTAGTATTTTTTCTTTTTTTAAAAAATTGAAAAGTTGAGAAATGTTACCTTAGAATCATATAGAAATCACTAGAGTACTGGATGATTTTGTCTAGGTCAGTCTTACAGCAGTATCCTTCCTGCCTTTTGAAATTCTGCATCCATATTTGACTGTCCTGTCTGTGCTATCCTGGACAGCTTTGCTGCTTTTGTCAAGCATGTGGCTTAGTTGTCTCTTGGCACCAGAGTATAATCTGCCCTATCTTTTGTCTCTTTTAATGATAAGTCTGAAGAGTTTATGGTTCATTTGAGGATTTGTGAGGTGTCCTCATCTCTCAGATATTTAATGACCATATTAGGGAAGCTCTGAAAGCCCAGAGAATCCAGTTTATAGGGTTAGTTCTGAAAGTTTAGTGTGGTCACAGAATTTGAAAAGCAACCTGAAGGCTTCCATTCTATGTAAAGCCATACACAAAGAGGGGGAGCAAAGCTGGGACAAGTCACAGGTATGAATACTTCAATAATATCTGGTGGGAAATTCAGGAAAGTCTGGTTGTTCAGGTTCATGGATAGCATCTGTTCTTGTGAGTGACCTCTCAGAGCATGTAGAAAACACATAAGTCATGTAACACCCTTTCATTTGCCATCCTGAGTGACACCTCAGAAATGTGAAGGCCCAACATAGTGGTGCAGGATGAGGAAGCACTGATGTTGTCTGTACTGTTCTTCCTGCAGGAGAAATTCTGAGCAGTTGTGCTCCATCCCTAACTGGATTACCACTGTATCCCACATCCCATGGGACATTTAGCTGTGATGTTTAGCTGTCTGCTTCTGTATTTTGATAGACACACAATGAATAGAGCTTTCAGTGCAATGGAAAGGTTGTTGTGGGTAATGTTATGAGATACTCGGACTGTAAGTGTTATGAGATACTCAGATTCTAAATAGTACTGGGATCTTTCTGTGCCCTTTTCATTGTTGCTTTCTCCCGAGTCTTTGGTAAGTTTTTAAAGCTTGTTTTCTGTGGCCACAAAGGTGGCTGAGGTTCTTAAACATCCATGTCATTCTTTAAATTAAAAAAAAAAAAAAAAAAAAAAAAAGAGGCCATCAGATAAAATTAAAAACAGAGGGTCATGGCAGCCTGGAGCATTTACTGCAAGGGGAGGAAGTGATTCTGGGGGATATCTGAGTCTGGGGGATCTGGAATACTGGTGGGGGATCCTCAGTCAACACCTCCTCCTGCCCCAAAACCCAAGAGCACTGGTGTGGTGGATCCAAGGGAGGTGGTACCTCTGGAGACACAGCAGAGTGCTCAGAAAACCCTTCTGCTTGGCAGTGTTTCAGCTTCTGATCCAATGACTCTCTGGTCCCTTGTTCTTTGGTATCATCAGCCTTTCTGTTAAGGTTGGATCTGTGTTTCCCAAGGGAAAATGCCTGGAGGGTGGTGTGCAGTCAGTCATGTGGGGTACGTTCATGGTATTGCCACTTCAGATGTTCCTAAATCAGCATGTGGTGTGTGTGTCCCCCTCCAAATTCAGTGTTTTCACTTCAAGACTCATGAAAAGGGAATTTGTTTGTCACGTAAGAATACAGAATGACTTTTATTTGCCTTCTGCTGCTTTCTGGTTCTTCAAGATTTTCTCTCCACTGTGTCATTAAATCCTTGTTTTTATTTTGGGGGTGGTGTTGGGTTTTTTTTTTTTTTTTTTTCTTTAATTTTGTTTCAGATGAAAGCTGAGATTGTCATGCAATCTTCTGCTTCCATCAGGTGAGGCTTTGTGAAAACATCACCCATTGTCAGGGTGACAACAGTGTCTGAATGTGCAGTGCCCAAGGGTGTGCCAGGTGGGGAGGTGGCACTCTGTGCTCTGCCCAGCCTCAGCTGACTGGGGGATTTTGTACCCTTCAGAGCAGCTCCCTCAGTGTTTGTGGGCAGTTCTGGATGGTTTCAAGCACTGAGAATCCCTGCGGAGATTTTGGGTCAAAGACTGAATGATCTTGCTTGGGGTACAGCTATATGACAGCACCAGGAATTTCACAGTGGCTTTTTCAGTTACCAGAATAGTGGATGTTAAAAATCTGGGCTGGTATTTTAGCACCGTGGCTTTGTTGAAGACAAAGTGGCTTTTAAAAGCCTCTTTATCATAATGAATCTCTGTCTAAGCTCACACATTTCTTGGTGGTCTGAGTAGGAAGACCAAAGATGGAGTTTTTTGGTTCTTATCTTAATTTTAGGAGCAGCTGGGGCAGACTTTGGGGGGAGGAAGACTCAATGTGGTGCTGTGCTTTCCAGCTTGCTGGAGGAACAGAACTAGCAGTTGTGGTACCAGACAGAACTGCAGGCAGCTTTTCCTCCCTGGCATTGGCACAACCCAAAACTCCCGAGGAGAACTTGAACCTGTGCTCCCCCATGGTTTGGGGTTCTTGTGTGTCAGGGCCAAATATTAATGTTACAGCTTTTCTAATTCCAGCAGTGACTCAGAAAGGGCAGACCCTGCCTGAAGGCACAAGCACAGGGATGCAAATATGAGAGGGAGAGAGAGAGGTGCCTTTGGGCTGATGATCCTTGTAACTCTTCATGTAGCTCTCCCAGCTGTAGGTATTATTTATGTTAATATAATTGTCTCATCCTTTTTAAAAGCCAGCAAAGCTATTTCCCTACAGTATTCCCTCTTTGCCCTGTGGTAATAAATTCCTCAGGATGATTTTATGCCACCTTCTGAAAATTATTTTTATAAAAGAATATCTGTTACGTTTACTGCCTTTTTATAGTGTGGAGCAAGATGAATTGGCACATCACAATTTTGCTTCACAATTACTCATTCATTACTTCTCTTGCAGCCTGGAATTAATTAGCTTTCCTTCTTCCCTTCTATCTCTTCCAGATAAATATTCCCCTAATCTTTCCTTGTAACCTCAATGTGTGTTTGTCATTTTCAGACTCTTAAGCTTTGACTTGATTCGGTCGTTTAATCTTCCAGGGTTCCTCAGTATTATTTAATTGGTTTGCATTTCAGATTTTCTGGGTGGCTGCTCCAAGAGTCTTTCTGATCCTTCTGTGCCTGGTTCCTGAAGCATTCTGGATCCCAGCCCAGGTGATGCTATGGTCCTCAGGACCTCTGTAGGCAGAGTGCTGCCTTGGAACTGCCTCTTGCACTCCAAGCATCCCAGGGTGGCACAGTGCAGCTGCACTCAGGCAGCTCAGCCTCTTCTGGTCCAGACTGATCCTCCAGGAGCTGCTGTTTCATTGGTTTTAGACTCCTGGAAGGGCTGTCTGAGCAGGAGAGACTTCTTCACAAGAACCATTAAGGATGCAGCCATACCTGATGTACCTTTGCCAACTCCTTTGTCACTTGCAGTGTTCAAGCACAAGAAGCAGGGTTGGCAGGGGATCTCATGAGAACTTTTTTCTCACAGAGATTACAATCAATTTTCTTTTCTTCTCTTACGTCTGAAGACATCAAAACAACATGAGGTTTAAAGAAATCTGCAACATGGGTTTGTTCTTTAGAACAGGAAGCACTTTTCTTTTCCTGTAGTCCTGTTGGGGAGAGCCTTAGCGTTTGCCCTTTGTTTTGCCAAGAACACATCATGCTGTGCAAGGTCTGAGTCTCATTTCTGAATTAGAAGAACAACAAAGGCGAAAAGGACTCCATTGAAAAAGTCTCAGTGGAAAAATAAAATAGTCACCTGGGCGAACACAGGCTGGGTGTGTGTACAAGCAGGGATAGGAGCAAGCAATGAAGCTTGCTTCCACAAGGCGTGTTTGCCATTTCATCACAACCTGGAGCTGGGCTTGGAGGAAGCAGAGGGACATTTCACATCAGTTCTGCAGCTCCTGGTCACTGTGCCTGTGTCAGCTTTTCTGTGAGCTGACAGTGACCCCATGCAGAGCACCCTCATTTTTCTCATTTCCCTCCATTCAGCATTGCACAGTTTCTCAAATCACTGGAAGGCTGCTATTGATTTTTAGGTACATCCTAAGATTGCTGTAGATTATATACAGTGACCTCATACTGACAAGAAAAAAAAATTCAGAACACTTTCAGCTCAGCATCTGCCCTTAAATAATAGAAGATGTTTGCAAATCATTGTGACCTTTTTTCTAACCCCCTGGGAACACCTGAGCAGAAGAGAATTGCCACCACCTTAGTGAATTGGTCTCTGCTGAGTAGGTTTTTTTTTTCATGGAGGAATTCAGCCACTTTAGCCTTTTTTCTCTGCATTTCCAGGTGTCATCATCATCTCACTTCTGGTGTGTGCAGTAGATCAGTCAGGTTCTGCTCTGGTAGTGGTACATCTACCTGATGTGTTCTGCTATCTCCAGCCCAACCCTCTTTGTGTGATTCCACTGTTCCTTTCCTCACTGCCATCTGTTTGTTGTGCCAGAGTTTCCTGGAGAACGGGGAGACAGCAATTGCTTTTGAGATGTGTCGCAAGCTTGTCAGAAGCATTTTCTTTCCTTTAATAACCTCCTTTGCCAGGAGATGCAATTGGAGGATGCAGTAAAGGGAACTGACAATTTATTCCAGCTGTTCTGCAGCCAGTGCCAGTGGCCTTTCTGCCTGCTTCCCCACTCACTGTCTGCATTGATTTTCTATTATTCTTGGCAGGAATACTGAGGCTCATTATTGTAGTCACTGGAAATTAAGGGGGCCTCATCCCTTGAAGAGTTGGAGCAGGAGAAGTTTTAGCTTTAGGGACATGGGGTAAATAAGGGGTTGCACTTTAAAGGATTACTGATAACAAATCTAAGGGAAGAAATTTAACTCCTGGTCTGAATTTTGCATGCTTCACTCTTTCTGTGTTCGTTGAGGTAAAATTCATTACCATAGTTGTTAGCTGTGAAAAATTATATTCACTGTGGAGTTAACCCCCGGGGCTGCATTTAAAGTCCCAGCTTTATTTACAACCACTGAATGTTTGCCTGGAGCTGGGATAAAGATCTTACACCTGAGGACTCCAAGGGATTTGCAGAGAGGTGGAGCAGAAATAAAATACTGTCCTCCCTGCACAGTGTTCCTGAGACACCAAGGGAGGGGGCAAGAAGAAAAGGCACCTGCCCTCCCCTTTGCTGGGGTCAGAGGACAGCAGTGAACCCCCAGAGTTGTGGGTGCCACCTCCCCACATCAATCCCTGCTCTCTCTGCCTCCAGCATTTTCCTTCTTGGTTCAGAGCCCTTTGGGAGTGGGATTGCAGAGGATGGGGAAATGATTCACCCTGTTCTCTTTCTCTCCTCTTTCCCTGCTGTGATTGGTTTTTTTGGTTTTTTTTTTTTTTTAATTATTTTTCCTCTCTGCCTGGAATGAGGGGCTATTGTTTCCTTCTAGAGGAGTGTAATCAACATAGTGTCTGGCGGCCAAGTCACTGTGTGTTTGACCCTTTGCCTTGGTCACTGACCCACATTTCATTCAAACACACAGGGAAATAGTGGCACTTCAGTCTCTAAGATTTATGTAAGAGACAGGAGAAGATAAGAATTTGAGGTTTCCCATTATTTCAGGGCCTGGGCTGCCTGCCAGTTTTTATTTCTTGAGAAGCAAGTGTTTAGTTTGGTGAGTGTGATGCAAGTGACTCCTTCCCCACCTTGACATGCTTTAAATCCAGGGGTGATTTACATGAGAATGCATGGGGGCCCTGCTTGAGCTGAGAGGGCTCAGAGCACTTCAGTCTCACATGTGGACAGAGGAAATGAGTTAATCTGCAGTTAAATATAGAGGTGATGAAAGAGGTGGGAAGGGGAGGGGCTGGCTCTAATCTCCTTTAGGTTGGGGTCAGCTGAGAGTAACCTCTGTATCTGGATGGTGTTACTCTGGGCTGCATCACATCTCACCTCCCTGGAGCTGACAGCGCAAGCTAATGGAAAATGGTGACAAAGTGAGAATGTGCCTTAAGGTCTGGTGTTGCTGTGGTGTTGTCCATTCTGCTCACTCTCAACATGTTGGTAACACTGTTTGGTTTTTCCCTTTCCTTTCCAGTAGATTCTAGGGGTATGCAACTGCACGTGGCTGAAATTACACCTGAAGGTGTAATGACACCAAACCTGAGAGTGGAGCAGTGGTGATCTGCAAGCCTGGTTCTTCTCTGTGATTGCTGTGAAGCTGCACCATGAGTCTGTTCCTTTATTTTGCAGATTATTTTTGCTTCCTCTTTATTCCTGTCCTCAGCTTGGAGCTGGAGAGGCAGAAGAATTGATACCCAGGGACACCTCCTCTATAGCTATCCCCTTCTCTTCTCCCCTTGTGTTCTGAAACTTTGTTAGGCTCAGAGCTGCCTCTGACTGTTGTCTCCAGCTTCCAGTGTACTGATGTGGGGGTTTTCTGGGGGGAAAAGCTGAATTATTGTGCACTGTACTGGCATATATTGGCTGTTTCTCTCTGCAAAGCACTGCTGGTATCTGCCTGCTGGTCTGCCCAAGCAGAAGGAGCTGTGGCTGAGCAAAGAGGGGTGCTTGGCACTGGCAAGCACCAGGAAGCAAAGTGTTGCCTTCACTGGGCTGGAGAAGAGGTGAAAATTGATTTTGCTGCCTCATTTAGGCAGGTAAAAAAAAAGAGAAATGGCAGCAGCAGCAGCCACCAAGAGCTGCTTTTTCTGAGAGCTCAGCCTGAGCAGATCTGTGATGTGCTGAGAGTGTTTGCTCAACAGAGCTGAACCCAAGCAGTCCGTGTAAGGAATTTGCATTTGGAGATCACATACTGTGTGTGTCATGTTTGTGAAGCTGTGGGTGAGGAAAGCCACTGGTTTACATAAGCTGGCTAGGATGAAAGGTCTGCACTTTGGAAGAGTTCTTTTCTACATTGGAGAAAAACCAAAAAAGTTTTTTAGAGATGAAGATCTACCCTGGAATGTACCTGTGCCTCTTTTGTTGACTTCCCTGGGAATCACGTTCTGCTGCAGGATTTGGCCTGGCATGTAGATGAATAAGAGCATTACTGTGTCCTCACGCTTCCTTTGGACCCAAAGCAACACTCTGTGCCATTCCAGTCCCCTGAGCTCTGCCCATCTCTCCCTGAGCAGTCCATAGAGATCCCATACAAGCAGTTTGGTAAAAACTCAAAGCCAGTAACATTGGGGATGGCTGATCAGTTACGGGCTGATTCTCACTTTTTTTATTAATTGTAATTAGCAAAAATGCTGGCAGAATCTGATCTTTGCACTAGCTGAGGATGGCATTTTTGTTGTAAGTGGTACTTGCTAAGCTAGAACTCAGAAGAAGGAGGGGCCTGGGTAAGAAGTTCCTAAAAGATCCATTAATAACATTTCCTAACTGAACCACAAGTCTTAGGTGGAAGAACATCACCATATCTGAGACCACAGACAAGACCATCATCAAAAGAACAGATGAGGTTAATTTATCTTCCCTGCTGATTCAGTTTAGCTTGGTGGGTTCTGCCTTCTGCTTCCACCGGCACTGCAGGGAGCAGCAACCTCCAGGAGGTGGGGTGCTGACAAACCCTTTTCAAGAGAAACATCTTCACAAAGGTGGGTGTCGATTGCCAGGCTGTACAGGGCAGTGAAAAGAGCATTGTGCTGGGAAAGCAGGAGCCACAGTTTGTTCCTGGCACTGATCCCTGGTGTTAGGTGACCAGGTCAAATCACTTCTCATCCATGCATCTGTTTCCCCTTCATCTCTCTTGTCCCTTTAAACTCCTTGGGAATAAAGAAAGAAAAAAGGGGGGCTGACTGTTCTTATGTGGACAATGACAAAATAATATTTTTATCCTCACTGTTGCAAGTTGTTGCCTTTAGATCTGAGTATTGTTTGATGGGGGTTTGATTCTTTCCAGCCCTTTGCTTTCCCATTGCAAAGCTTGGCCCCACACTGATGTGTTTGATTATTTTTTCATTGCCATTGTACTTGCTTTGATTTCACAGCTCAGTGCTCAGGGTGCTGTGCAAACAACCTGATGAAGTCAAGCAGGGTCAGCCTCTTTATCTTTTTACCTTGAAAACAATGTGGAACTCTTAGGTTTCTTTTGCTTGGCACCTGCAGTTCTGGGTCCCAGGACAGGCTGAGGCTGGAGGAAACTCCTGCTTGCCCTCAGCCAAGGGGCTTGAGCTGACTGCAGATCCCAACACTCTGAACTCAAGGAGTGTTTTAAGTCAGGAAACCCCTACTTCAAACCAAACCAACAAAGAACCCCACAGGAAAACCTCTTTACCAGCAGTGTGCTGAGGTTTTGGGTTGTTTTTTTGTTTTTTTTTTTTGTTTTTTTTTTTTGGTTTTACGCTGAGTTTTGTGGTTTGGGTTTGGTTTTTTTTCCTCTCCACATTCTGCTTGATTTCAGCACTCACCTGCACTGCTGCTTTCATTTGCAGCCCCCAGGTGGGAGTGCTCTGGTTGCACCCTGCCTTTTGTAAAAAAAAAAAAAAAAAAAAAAAGGTGGGTTTTGTTTTTTTAAAAAAAACCCCAGCTGTCAGGCCCTGGTGTGCTGACTGCTTGTGCAAGAAGAGCCCAAGTACCTTTTGCATTGCTGCTGTGGAAATCAAACCCCTAACAGCAGAGAAAGGCAGAATGCAGCTGAAGTCTAACAAAATAAAAATTGCAAAATGTTGAAAAGTTTGGCAGTGTCCTTCAGCTCTCACACTGTCAACTGCCCTAATTTTCCTGCCACTGACAGGAAGTTTTGTCCCTGAAGTTTCTCCAGACAGATAATTTCTGTGAATCCTGCACTGATTATTTATTTTTTGTCATGAAAAATAGCTTCTTATGGTCCTCCAGGAGCTGCTGCAGGGCAGAAAGTTTGAATGTTGTGTGCCAGGTTAGAACTTTAGTTGCAAGAACTCTGAGCACCCCCAGGAGTTTCTATCAGTTGCTTTTTGTGCCATTTACTCTCCTCCCCCTCTCAACCTGGCTCTTAGTCCTTGTGGTGAGGAACAAGTTCTCTGCTTTGGGCAGCTTTTGGTAGCTGGGACTCCAGCCAGCTTCAGCCTTTTGCCAGCTTGCAAGGACAGGGCAGGTTGGGAAAGCAAACAAATGGTAGTTAATGCCAGCAAGGCAGCTTCTTGTGTCACAGCAAAAACCAAGGCTTGACCTTGCCACTGGGATATTAACTCTCTCTGGACAACATTATAGGAAACTTTCCCCCCAGTAGTAGCAATAAACATTTCAAACGTTTCCTTTCATTGGTCCCTTCTGTGTGTTGTAGGTGAAGAAACCACTAGATTGCCCTAGAGAGAAAATTCTAATTGGTTTCAACTAGTGTTTTCCTAGCACTGTTGTGGTTTTCTTGAAAAACTACCCTGGTTCTTCTGGGCTCATTGCTTGGGATAGTAGCAAGTCTTGCCAGAAGTCCTGAGGCTTCTAAAGGCATCATATTATTGGAGCTCTGTTCTGACATGGGTCCCAGCAAGGTCCCTGAGGCTTTTACTGAGGGTTTTTACCTCTGAGCATCACCTTCTGGTTTTTGTCTGTGTCATGGTTGTGTCCCACCTGTGCTGTCCTGAGGACATCTGGCAGGTTGGGTGCACCAGGCCCTTGGAGGTTCTGGTCTTGCATTGCTTGTTGAAAGAAATGTGACTCCACTCCTCTCAGAGCTTGAATAAAACATGCACAGGGGTTGGTTCAGTCAGCCAGCACAGGCATCTGGCTTTGCTGGTTGCTGTCCTCAAGTTATTCTTGAAGTTGTTAAATACAGAGAAGTCTGAGGAAGGCAGTGGAGAGAGATCCTCTGGAAGAACCCCCCTCTCAAGGTGGTACACAAGGAGCTGAGGGTGACAAGTTCAGCCTGATAAATGACCCAATTAAAGTGGGGTGGTGCCAATACTTGCCCCATAAATCAAACTGCAAGGCCACCTCTCTGAGGGCAGACTGCTCTTAATGGTACTGAGTGAAACAATAAAAGCTGCACAGCCAGCCATCAAATGGAGGTATCCAGTCTCACCATTTAGGCTGAATATTGCTCTGGGCTTAAGTAGTTGCATTTGGTAAGCATGCAAAAAATAAACTGTCCCCTGTGACTTCTGCCTCTTTGGCTCCCATCTTGTACCTTACCCAGGGGCTTTGTCCCAAGATAACCTGATGTGTGTTTCTTACCATGTGTCTGCTACCTGCCCTTCTGAGGGGTTTTATTCCTGGCTGGGTTATGCTTTCTGGCTGTTGTTACCCCCAGCCCAGGCTCTGGAGCAGACTGAGCTGTTATGCAGCAGGGAGAGCAGAAGCAGATGTGTACTCATTTCTCCTTTTCTGCATTTTGCAGACCAGTGTATTAAATGAAGCTGAAATCAGCAGTGATTTACATGACTATACAGACTGTAGGTTGCAGGGAGGCGTGAGTATTTGTGCTGCTCAGCTGTCCTTGTTGCTTGGGGGGGGAGAGAATATCAGAAAAGCAGGAAAATGGTTTCAGCCTTCCCTGGAGACAGCTGTAAATACTGATTCTCACCCAGGGATCCATCCTGCTGTTTACACTGGCTGTTTCCTGTGTGGTAAGCAAGGGGAATTGCTACATCTGCAAGGAACTTTATTTTCTGTGCATGGCTGATGAGTACAGAAGGCATTTTCTTTGACTTTTGCAGGTATGTGCTGCTATGTAGCAGGTGCATGTGAAGAGAAGAAGGAGTGGAAGTGGCTGTCAGAGGACCCTGTCCTAAGCTGGGCCTGAGGAGTTCATCCAGCTGACTGGTGTGAGTAGCCTGAAGGGGAAGGAATAGAGCAGGGCACTCAAATCACACCCATCTCTATCACATGAAGGAGTTTTTCTTCCTAGGAGCAGCCCTCCTGGGTTGTACAGCAGAACACTACACCTTGGTGAGGCCACCATGGGGATTTTTGGTGGGTGATCCTGAACCTTGGCTGCCAAAGGGAAGGAAACTCCCTGTTCTCTTCCCTCTAAAGCACCCAAAGTGAGAGCACATTACAGGGTTCTCCTCTAGCCAGTGCACCAGGAAACAAAGTCTGTGAAACCTCACTGAGGAGATCTTGCCTGTGTCTTTTGCTCTTGTAGGTGCTGGGGGAGAAGGAGGGAGGCAAAGTGTAGAAAACACTGCTGAGTGGGTCCAAGGATGTCTGATTGCTTTTCCTGTAAAGGAATAAAACTGCCCTTAGTGCATGCAGAGGGGATTGGGATGTTCTCCCTGATGGTCAGTAGGAGCTGCTTGATTCAGTTCCCAAATTCCTCACTCCAGGTGCATGCAGAAGGTTACTCAGGCTGCTGTCAGGTCCAACAAATCTACCTTTTGCTACTTCCCCTGGGGACAGAGCAGGATGTCCCCTCGAGGAAGGTGTTTCCCAGGATGACATTTTGGCTGCAGTTCCAGCTGGTCACAGCCCATCTTGGGCTACAAAAGAGGCTGAAATGGTGCAGCACTGTGGGAGCAGTGAGAGTGAGTTTACAGGAAGCAGGAGGATGGAGTTTTCATTTTTTCCATTGAACTTTTGGGAGCAGATGGAGAGTTGATGAGGCAGAGATGCTGGAAGGGACAGTGTGTTTCAAATGTTTTCCTTGATGTCTTCCCAGTCTGCTCACAGCTTCCCAGCCCCTGCCTGTGCAGTTGGGTTAGGATGTGAGCACTTCAGTGCCCCCAGGACTCCTGGGGTGGGTGGGTAGGTGTTCCCCAGGCCCTGTTGAGCTGTGTGTTTTCTGGGCTAAGGAACTTTTGATGCAAAGGGTCCTGGGAGCAGCTTTTGGCCTGATGGGTAACATCTCTGGTTGCTTCATTCCAGAGTCTCTGGCCTTTCTAGATAGAGTCATCCAAGAGTGTCTTGACTGAGCCCTGTACTGATGTTAATAGGCCAGTCCTGCCTCTCTAAATGGCCAATGTTTTTATTTTTTAATCTGGTTAGAAGCCAAGAAGAATCTAATCAGAGCCCAGCAGTGCACTGAGCAGCAGTCATCATCATTACTGAGTCATCCAGTTGCTGTTTCTTTGCTGGTGTGGTGAGAGGGGGTGGGGGAAGCTCAGCTTTTGCTTTTACCCCCCTGAAGAGACTCAAGAATATTTCCTCTCAGTACACCTATAGCCAGGTCTTGCCCTTAGAGGACAGATTTCAAGTCAGCAAGGCCTTTAGAACTCTGTGGCAGCCACAGTTTGAGGGGGAGCAATTTATGAGAAAGGGCAACTTAAACCCTTGTTAGCTCTGAAGGGCAGTGACTTTCTGCTGTGAACTGTGAGATGTGATTACTCTCTCATTAGCTTTCATAGTTGCCAGTGTTAATAATTCCAGCCAGCTGGCCAAGTTAGAGGCAAATCTAAATGTCTCCTTTCTCTTCAGCCTGGTGTTTTGGGATTGATCTCTTACTTACTAATGACATACACATTGAGTACATTGAGCAGAACTGCTGAAACTTAATTGCCATGACTGCCCAGGCTCATCTCCTGGAAGACATGGTGCTTCTTTCAGATCTGTAGTTCTGTTCCTGCAGAACAGAGGGTCAGCTGTGGGCAGCCTGATTTGTTATTCTCTTTTCTTTAGGAATTAGGGTGCAGGGAAAAGCCTTGCAGGAAAATACTGAGATGGAGAGTGAGCAGAGACTGAGTTTTCTTTGCTGCTTCTGCTAATTCCCTCCTGCCTCTTCTTTTTTGCCCTCAACAATCTACCAAATCATTGCCACTGGAAAAGGCAGTAAGCTCAGCTGCTGGCCCAGAGACTATGCTGAATTGCTGAGTATTTTGAGTCCAAAGGAAAGGAGAGAATTTTACAAAAATCAGCTTCTTTGCTTGGAATATAGGAGAAGATTTTGTCCTGGCAGTACCTTAAGGTTAATTTAAGCTCTACAGCACAAAGGTTAAGAACACTGGTAAACAGCAAGTGCCATTACAAAAGCTTTTAATATTGATGGGGCTGGATTCTGTTACTTTCATAGCCAGCAGTGCCTTCCATTCCCTGAGGAGCTGCTTGGATCCTTAAGGATGGCTTTCACTGCACCAAGCGTAGCTGAGCCCTCAGTTTTTCCCAGGGGGGTTGTGTTTAGCAGGTCCTGAATTCCAGAAAACTGCTTGGCCCAGGGTCAGCAGGTTCAGGGCAGCTGGGGCAAGGTTGTACTTTCTTTTATGCATGAGGGTTTCTGTAGGTCAGCAGCTCAGGGGGGGTGGGAGAAGCTGCTCCTCAGGTGACTGCTGAACAGCTGATCCCTCCCAGCTTCTGCTGGCATCAGGCAGTGCAGAGTTAGTGGACACAGCTGCCTCTCACAGAAGTCTTCCTTAAGATGCTGTACATCCCAAATCCTGCTCAACTGTGATCCTACCAGGTGGTGCTTTTCTCCTGTTGGAAGGGAGGGATCAGCAGCCCACAGCATATCTCCAGCAGCCAGAGGGACATCAGGACAGTTCTTCAGTCTTCAGCCAGGAAGCTGAACTCTGCATTTGCTTTTCTCAGCCATGTGAGAAAATTTCCTAGGAGTTTGTTTTGTAGGCTGTGCAGTGTTCTCTGTGCAAGCTTAGCAGGTTATGTACTCTCACTGGATTAACATATTAATTGTTAGAATGGCTTTTTGCTAGGCCTTAACTTCTGCTCTGCAGACTTGCTCCTCCTGGCCTATGCAGTTCCCACCTAGAGCTCTCCAAAGGCCAGGAGACATCTCTGCAAGGAGTTCTGCAGAGGCTCTGGTGACAGACTGAACCCCTCTATGCCTTGCAGGTCCCCGAGTCCTGGGTGAGTCCCTGTGCTGTGGCATTAAGCTGCCTGGCAGGCTGCAGAGGCTGCTGGGGGTGACACCAGGTCCTGGAGCTTTCAGGGAGGATTGAGCTGCAGAGTTCAGGCTCCTGTTGGAGGCATCCAAGGGGATTTGGGTGTTGGAAGCTTCGGGGCAAGCTAGGGCTCATCTCTAATGGCAGGGAGGGTGCTGTGGAACTGTCCTAACCAGAGCCTGGGTGGCTGTTTTGTAACAAAGCAGAAGCTCCAGCCCAGCAGGGTGAGGGTGCCAGGCCCATGAGTTTGCATGCAGGATGTCAGGTGGAGCTGGGCTGATGGCTAATGGCTGAGGTCTTTTTGGCTGAGGTTTGTTTTGCAATTCAGACCCCAGAGTGAAATGAACTAAAAGCTTGAGCATGACTTGAATTTGTTTGCCTTCCCTCGTCCTTAGGCCAAACCAAGTAAGCACAATCACTTCTGCTTAGCATCTCCTGGACCTGTCAAAAGTACCTCATTTTCTAAGCTGCATGGCACAGCATCTCTTTGACCTCTTCTGGTGGCTGGAAAAGCCACCTCAGTGAATGGAAGCTGTGCCAAGGGAGGATTAGGATGGATGTTAGGAAACATTCGGAAACATTTTTTCACTGAGGGGGTTGTCAGGCATTGGAATGGCCCAGGACAGTGGTGGAATCACCATCCCTGGAGGCATTTAAAAGGCATTTGGAGCTGGTCTTTAAGGACATGGTGTAGTAGTTAGATGATGGTGTTGCTCAAATGTTGGACTGGATGAGCTTGGAGGTCTCTTCCAGCCTAAAACACTCTGTGATTCTGTGACAAACCAGCCAGTGTGGCTGTGTCAAAACACAGAACTTGTATGGTTTGCACAGCAAAACTTCCAGCATAGCCTATGACAGGAACATCCCTCTGCCTCCAGGGAGAGGCTCTGATTGTGACTCTGGTGGCAAAACAGATGTGGTAAGGATAGGCTTGGCCACTGGGTGCTGCAGCAGTGGTCCAGAACATTAGAGAATAGGCACCTGGTAATGCCAGAAACTCCCCTTGTTGTGCAAATTTTGTTCCTGTTGCTGTCTCCTTCAGCTGTTGTGGTGATGATGTCTTTTGCAAAAAGACATGGCTGTAAAGGGGGGGAAATGCAGCAGTAGGTGCCAGGAAAATTGCAGTGGGTGGTGCACTCTTACTGTGGGGTGATGTTAAAATAATAACTTTTCATAAAGCTTTTTACCTCGGACTCTGGAAGCAGCCAAGCTATGTGGCCATGCAGAGCTTGCTGCCCAGGCCTCCCTTCACACCTCTGGAATAGCAAATGTTGGGAAAATCCAGTATCTCATCCAAGTGGTTGTAGCAGAAACTCCTCCCTCCTTGCCCAGCTGTTTGAAGGTTGTCTAAGCTGGTTCCTGCAAAAACCCAGAAGTGTTTTGGATCCAATCCTTGACCTGAACTTCCCTTGTTTAAGTTTGGACCTGGGCCAGCCTCTGGATCCTTCCCCACTTTGCTTCTCCCTAGGTGCCATTCCTTTGTTGACCAGCTGTTATTTTTACAGTGTGGTTTCTGCTCTATCAACATGTTAATTGTGGGCACTTTTATTACCTGAAGACAAACCATCAGAGGTTTGTTTAGCAACCCCTGCTGCAGGGGCTTCCAGCTGACACTGTCATGTGCTCCAGGCTGCTCACCAGACCTGAAGATGAAGGAGGTAATTTTTGGGTGGGGAGGGAGGTCTCCTGTTGGGTAGTGTTGTATAAACAGGGATGGTTCAAGTAACTGGAGCTGGTGAGGAGTGCAGAGCTTACATTGGACCATGTTGTGGGCTTTTTGGTTTGCTTTTGAGAACAGCCTGGGGCGGTTTGGTTTTTTTTTTGTTCTGTGTTTTGTTTTTGTGTTTCAGAGAAGGGAGTAGGGTCTGACCATTCAAAACCCCCTCTGTTCCATCATTCTGGACTCTGATTGTTGGTATGTCTGAAATAAACCACTCCTTCCACCCTAACCAAGCACACCTGACTTTTAAAAAGGGCCTGGACTCTAAACCAAGGTCCAGGCCTGATTTTTGCAAGTAGCCTCTGATGTCTGCTGGGGTAAATAAAACCAAAAGCCTGGATACAAGCTCTCCAGCATCAGACTTTTGGGATGTGGTAGTAAGTGTGGTCTTGAGGGCACTTTGTTTACTCTGATAGGAACTACCAGTGGCATATTCACACTGAGGTGTAGGGTTGGTCTAAAATAAGCAAGACAGAGCAGCATTTTCTAACCTCTTCTGCCCTTGGCTCTGTGTCCTTCACTAGCATTGCACTGGAAAGATCTGAAGTCAGAGTAAGCATTGCCCCACAGCAATCCTTGCTCTGTGCCCTTCTGCAGCTCCTGCCATCTCTGTTGCTTTCTAGGTCTTGTTTGAATGCTGAGATTCTTGCTTTGCAATAATTTTCAGTACATTTCCTCTATCTGTGAATTTGGCAGCAGGCCAATGTCTGGAGGTGTGTATTTGAGGAATCAAAATCCCAAGGCAGGCTGCAGACAGAGACTTTGGAGCATCAGTCAGAGAAGCCAGCAGTGCTTGCTGAGGTCTGGTGACCAAGGACATTACCAAGAGCCTTGAGGGTCTCCTTCAGATTATTTCCACTATTTCAGCTACCCCTTGGTCCTCTCTGAACCAGCCTCCAGGGCTTGATTTCAGGCAGTCTGGGTCCCAGCTGTTTGCTCTGTAGACATTGCCTGGGGTGCTGTGAGTACACCCTCACCTCCCTAAAAGCTCCACTCCACCACCCCCACCCCAATGCCAGTCTTGGGCTGTCTGGAGGGGATCCAGGCTACCCTGTGCTGGGGAAACTCCACTCTGGGGACATCCTAGCACAGCTTGGGGCTTCAAGCCTCCTGTGATGCCTGTAAGGAGGCCCAGGGAGTGGGCATGTGAGGAAGGAGCAGTAGCCATGCAAGGAGTTGGTTTCACTCGGTGTCACATCAGGTATTTCTGCTACAAACCTCAGATGCCAAGTGCAGAAACTTGAGCTGCCCCTTCAGCTCCTGCCCATTGAAATGGGATCTGCCATGTCCAGTGCTAATGAGAGTATTCCTTCCTTGACAGATAGGTGCTGGGAAGAGAGTGCTTCTCCAAGTGCTTTCCCTGGACTCCAGTGAGCCTTCAAGGTCTGCCTGCCACTTCCCCTCTGAAATACCTCCCCACCCCCATGATGCCATGGGGTGGCAGCAGCAAACTTTTCTCTTTCCTTTCCCCAGCTCCAGAGCTGCAGGAAGAGTCAGTCCCTTTCCTGCTGGCAGTGACAGGCAGGTTGGGTGGGGGCTGCTGGTGAGCAATCCTGGTGACACCATGGGGTGACTAAGGACCAGCTGGCTGCTTACAGCACAGCAGGAGGAGGAGCAGAGTATTTAAGGGTGCCAGAGAGAGAAAGAGATGCCTCCCCTAGTTTCTTGATACACCTCAGCAGCCCAGTGACCAAGCAAGGCAGTGAAAGGTTTTCTTAACTCTTTGGTGCCTCTTCTGGAGTGAAATCAAGGGACTGAGGAAATGGCACCCTTGGCTGAAAAGCCTGAATCCAGGTAAGGACACCTCTGTGGGCTTCAGTCAAAGCTGGCCCCCCGGGACTGGATGTGGCACTGGGTGCCCTGAGTGGGGCAGCACACACTGATTTTCCCAGTGCTGCTTTCATGTGGATGGCTCCTCCCAGATGCTGCTTGAAAAGAGATACTAAGGTAGCATTATAGGGGTTTGTGTTCTTGGGAAGGGAGATGGGCAGGTCCCTGCCTCCTCACCCCGGTGACTGCATCTTTCTCCTGACTGTTTCTGTGGGAAGGGAGGGATTGAAAGCAGTTCCTGAATGCTGGTTGTCAGGCTGGTGTTAAAATGAAAGTGATGAGAATGGATGTGGAGTTGTCAGCAATATGTGAATTTGGTCACCTGAGGCTGGAAGAGTCAGAGGAAAGTGGAGATGGGGACTGGCTTCTGGAATCTGGCTTTCTGCTGTTTCTGGAGATGCTTGGAATGTCAGAATGTTGCTTAATCCAGTGGTTTGGTTTTTTTAGACTGTTTTCAGCACTGAACAGAGGACCAGTTACTTTTTCATTCCAGCCTGTTAGGTGCTTCCAGAGGCAGCCCAGTCCAACAAGCCAGCTCTCTGCCTGACATCCCTGGTTTGCTGTCTGGCCTGGGATGCATGACAAAGCTCAGCCTTCTGGGTTTCCTGGGACCTTTTTGTGGCCAATATTTAGTTAGATGAAGCAGTTCCCTGGCGGTTTTCCTAGTGTAGTAATGCCTCCAGCTTGGTGAAGGAGAAGGACCCTGCCTGGTGTCAGCTTGCATCCCTAAGCTTGTCAAAGGTGTGTTGGGAGCACTGTGTGCCTGACTCCCCATGCACCTGGATTTTATGTAGTCCCCTGGAGCTCATTGCAGCTGTGTGTAAATCAGGCCAACTCTCCCACTGGTTTTGCTTAATCTGAAGGTATAAAAGGCAACCTGTAAGACTGATTCAACTGATTTCAGAGGTTGCCCAGAACAGAGGCCTGAAGCTTCCATCTCTGCATGAAGTGGCACCATCACCTGTGTTGCTTGATGAGTGTTTTGTGCAGAGCTTCCAAAGAGCCAGTGCTGGCAGAGCTCCTCATTAAAAATTAATGTTTGGTGCAGTTGCCACAGTGAGCACTCATCAATTCCTCTGCCTTACACAACTGGGAAGTTTGGGATGTGTCTGGGATGGCACAATGTGGGCTGCAGCATTGAAATCTCAGGTTGATGTGTCAGAGGTTCATCAGAATCTTCTCTCCTCCCTCACTTCTGTGAAGTGTTTGTAATCTGGATTTGAACTCTGGGACACTTGTCACTCTCTAATTAGTATTCCTAATTCTAATTTCTATTTTCTTCATCCAACTTCCTCTTATTTACTACTCTGTGGTCTTTGTTAGGCAAAATCATGGGAGAGAAGCTGCTGGGTGTTGTTCTGATGATCTAACTCGTGGTATTTATAGAATGCCATTCACCCCAGTAAATGCAGTGTAGTGTTTGTGTCCCTCAATTCTGCAGTCAGCTGAATGGAGCCATTGTCAGACATCATTAGGGCTTCTGGAATTTGGGTCTGTTTATTTACAGCAATTGTTCTGCAGAGGCACAAGTGCCCCTGAGTCAGAGGCAGACAGAGTTAAGTGCAGTCCACAGAGCATCCCAGCTGCATGGCTCTTACAGTCATCTCACAACAGCTTGAACTGAATGAATCTTCCATTTCTGTCAGCTATGGTACAAACCCAGCATCCTTTGGGCTAGGTGCAGCCCCTGCAGGTTGTCTGAAAGATTTCCCTTTTGCAAAAAGGTGTCATTGAATTAACTGGGGTTTATTAACCATTAAGGGGTGATCTCTCCATAGTTAGGAGGTCCCTGCCCAGGTTCCTAAATGATGCTCAGTTAAGTGGCCTTGAAGGATCCCAGGTTGTGGTTTGCTGTTAAATCATTTGCAGCTTTCCCCCTGGAGCTGGCAGCCTGAGAGCTGTCCCCAGAGAGTCCCCTTTGGGTGGGATGTGCCTCAGCTTCCCTTTCTGGGGAGTGAACATGTGAACCATGGCTGAATCTGAGCTGAAATCTCAGCTCCTGCTGCTCTCAAGTGCTGTGCTTTGTGTCTTCTGCTAAGATAAAGATTTTATTTAAAAAAACATTCTAATTTAATAATTTTTTTTCTTTCTGAAGTTTAAAAACATTGAGGTGAGTAGCTCGTGTGTGTGGGTATGGCACAAAGGCCTTTGCTTCTGTAGCAGGCAGGAACAATGCTTGGGCCACAGCTGCTGTCACCTTGATCTCAGCCATCAAATAGAAAAAGCAGAGGCCAGTCATGAGGGACATGAGAGGAAGTCCAAGCTCAGTTAAAGTGCATTTAAACATTTATTGTCATGAGGAGAAATGTTTCTGACCCTAAGGCTGCTGAACAACCCCCTGGACAGCTGTTTCCCAAGCCCTGTGCTGCAGCAGAACAGGTTGCTGGCTCAAGCAGGAGCCACCTTTTCATCCCCACAGCCCTGCAGGTATAAAACATTGTCACTTAATGAAGGTTCAGTGGCTGATGTGACTTTATTGCAGTCTTAGTTCTTTTCAGGGAGATCCATGGAGACATCAGATCACTACCTGAACTAGCACTGGCCACAGAATTGTTTTTAGTAGACTGGCCACCCTTGGAATGGACCAAAAAAGCTGATTTACCTTTTCAGCTTTGCTTTTCAGCTGTTGGCTTTGCTCTCTGGTTCTGTGACATTAAGTAGAGTTTAAACTTTGGCCTGCCAGCCTTTTAACATCTTTCCCAGTTTTGACAGATTTTCATGAGGCAGGTGGCAACACTCAGACCGATTGCTTTGGAGATCTTTGTTTACAGGCTTGCAAAATGAAAACTCAGAGGTACTATTGCTTTCTAACAATGCATGGATTAAGTCTGAGCAGGAGGAGGAGCTGCTTGAACAAACAAATTGTGTTGGTGAAAAACAATTCATCTGCTAGCTGTTCCATGGATTAAATTTAGGTTGCAAATCAGGAACAGCTTTCAAGCCAGAAGAGCAATGAGTTCTGGAGCAGGCTTCCAGGGAGGAGCAGTGGAGGCAGGAAACCTTCCCAGTTTTAAGCTGGAATGTGGAATGTTCTTGCACAGGATTGTATGACAGAGTTGCCTGCAATAGTATGGGAGTAGGCCTGATGACCCAGGAGAGCCTCTCCTGCCCCCTGCTCTAAAAGTGGTGACCTTGAACTCAGTTAACTCAGGTTGCAGATAAACTCTGTTTACTCCATAGTTGGTGACTGGAAGATGACTTAGTTCAAAAGCATTTCTGAGTTCTTAAAGCTACATCTCCCAGTTTACATTTCCTATTTAACTTCTGTTCTTCACGTTCCTCTTCAGTTGCACCAAAACCAAAATACTGGCCCCATATAACTGAATTTTGCCCACTAGGAAGGAAACAAACACAGATCATATTTAAAAGAAAAAAAAAAAAAAGCAGCGATGCTGGTAGGAAGTGTGCTGTGTTTGTTTATTTTGACAGCTGTAAGCTCAATTATTTAGAAGAACACCTAATCCAAGCTCATATTCTATGCTACCATTTGTTTCATTTATTGGGCTTTCACCACTCCCCCTCTGCACTCTTAGCACTTGCAAGAGAGTGTGTGGAGGCTGTTGTCTTGTACAGATTTGGTGTGATTCTTTTCTGGGCACTGCTTGCTTATTCATAGTCTTTCCATGACATTTATTCTTCAGAGCATAATGTCTTCTGAAAGAGTGACAGCATGTCCTTTAACCCTTAAAATAAAAATGACAGGCAGCATATTTCTCTCCTTACTTCAGCATAAGAAAATAATGATACTTGGAGAGAGAGGTGATTGCCTGGGTTAACCTGCAGCTGCCTCCTCCCTTCAATTTTTTTCTTACCCCATTTTATCTGTGAGGAAGTGAGAAATCCAGAGGAAGCCTTCCAGCTCAGGTAAGCAGAAAATCCATCTGGTAAGAGGCACTTGTTGCACTGCAGCTCTGTGCCCACTTTGCAGATTTGAGCCGAGCATCTGGGGCAGGGGCACGGGTGGCAAAGTGAGGAAGGGTCTGTGGCAGGGGCTAAGCAAATGTGTGCTGGCAGTGCTGTGTAAGACCTGAGCTGCGTGGGTTTTCTGAGTGCTGGTCATTCCCTCAAGCCTGAAAGCTTACAGTTTTTTCTGTAGATGATGTCAGGATAAATGAGACTTTGGTTTTTCATTTACGCGTGGCCACAGAACACTTAAAGCTCTTCTGTATGGACTTTGAAAATGTAAAAAATTCAGAGATGAGAACAGAAAGCAGATACCCAGATCTCGGGAATATAATTTTTAAATCCTACACGAGTCATCAGAGCTGTCAATAACAACGAGAGAGGAAACAAAAGGAAATTGCTTTTCCCCACGCAGGCATTAGACCACCAAAAATAACTCCTGCCTGCACCTCTCAGCAGAGACACCAGTGACTTGAAAAGCCTGTGCCCTTCCTGGGAACTATTACTGAGCTGTTTGTTACCCCCTGCCATGGGAGGGGGAGTACTTGCCTGGTTAGAGCATGTGAGATAATCCAGAGACTGCTGTGCAGAAGCAGTTGCCTCTTATCTGCATTCCTCCTAAACGGGCTTCTGAAGGCACTGCTCTCTTTTCCACACCAAGTAGGGAAGGAGCTGCAGCTCTGGAAGAAATGTGCTGGGGGTGAAAGGCAGGAAGGAAGCCTCAGAGGTCTGTCTGGAGGTATGACCCAACTGGCCAGGAGGTGGTGGGTGTTACACAGGGAGGTGGGCACGCTCAAGGTTACAGCTGCTGCCCTATGCCCTGAGGAATTCTGTACCTTTCATTGTGTGCTGGGTGTCTGCAGCTTTGAAGCCTTGTTGCTATGTCTGTCACATTTCAGGAAAGGCATGAATTCCAGTCTGGCAAAGAGACACTGGTTAGTGAGCTGGTTAGAGCAGGGAGATGGAGGGAGACACTGAGGGGTTTCAGGGTAGCTTTTTATTATTTTAATTTTTTTTCTGCCTGATCTGGCAGTATCAGTTTTTTAATCTTGACCCAAGGGGTCTCATTTTTCTTTCCCTTTGGTAGCGATGCTGTATTTATTTGCATGTGTGTCTACAAAATGTTCAATGGGAAGGGACTAGGAGCAGAAAATGTTTCCAGATCTACCTGCTCCCAAGGCCCATGGGCTGCCCAGCCTGGCAGGGACTGCTCTTAAGGATCTACCATCCAACCACAGCATGCTGACTCCCAGCATTCACCTTAACCAAGTGTTGCAAAGGGCAGCCCTTGGCTCTCCTGGAGCCAGGATGTCCTGGGCTGGTGTAGCTGCTCCCAGGAGCAATCTCAGGGCTGAGATACTCCTCATAGGACTTGAATCCATGGTTTGGGTTAAGCAGATGGGTGGCAAGTAGAGGAACTTTGTAGCTCTGCTGCAAAAAGGCACTGAGGCATGTTCCCAGCTCCAGACAGACACCAAAGAGCAGTTTGGGCTTTACTGGCAGGCAGTAAGTTCTGCAGCTTGAAATGGGATTTCTGGAGTTACCCCAAGCCCAATTGGTTACACTCCTGCCAGCACCCAGGATCCATTCTGTCTGGGGGAACCTGCAGTAAGGATCTGTGTGTTTGGGTGGCTGAACAGTGCTGATGAGTTGCACAGTAAGGGAGCACTGAATGCCTGTTACTTTAATTGAATTCCATGATTGCTGGTAAGTGTGGGGATGTGTGGAAAAGTAATTTTCTAGATCTAGTTCTAATGAGTTTGTACATCTCCTCCATTTAATTTTAGCAAACTGCTTTAATTATCACTTTATTTTTAACCTCAAGTGACTTCTTGTGAAAAGTAATTTGCTCTTTTATGGCCAAATAATTGGTGTGAATTCTTTCCCTAAAGCTTTTTCTTAATGCCACGGGGGGCAGTGCTTCACACTGTAAGCAGTATCAAGGCTTTTGAATCAAAAAGGCATCACTGGAGGTCAACTCAGCTTTAGGATTAAATCCAGTCTGAAGCTGAGGAGGTTGCTGGGACCCAGAAGTTTTGATTTGGCACTCTGCATGGGCTTCATGCAAGTCAACAGAAAAGTTTCTTCCACACTTCAAGCACCCAGCTTGTAAGTTGGACTCTGCTCTTTTGGACTGGGCTCTCCACTTCATGGTGTGTTTTGCTGGGATCAGCTGGGAGGGAGGCTGCAGCCTGCTGAGCCTTCACCAACCCCCAGTCTACACCTTACATGGATCTTTTAATGAAGAAAATATTGAAATAATTAAGTGTTGGCTGTTGCTAGGATTGTATGCTGGAGAGACCAGATACTGGCTGCTTGGACAGAGTGATCTGTTACTGTATTCACTTGTTGAATTTTCTTTTCTTCCTTTGGAGTATCTGTTAAGCATGCTCATTATATTCTGGCTGGAATGAAACAAGTGCTGGTTAAGAATAGGGATGCTTGAGAAAAGAGAAGCCAATTCGGGTCCCTGAAGGCAATTACCACTTCTTCCAGTGTCCCACTGCTGCCTCCAGTTCCTGTGACAGGAAAACAAGTATCTCCAACTCTCCTATTCTCTCAATTCTCTGAGCAGTGTTTCCCTCTATTCCATAGGTGCTCATTTCTTCATGAGTTTGCAGACTCAGGTTCCTATTTCTGTCTGTGTCAGGGAAGCCATTAATTGGCTGGAGTTACACTTGATCTCACTCTTTAGCCCAAACTTCTGAGCCAGGGGAAAAAGAATTGGAACACAAAATTGTAGAGTTTTAATTCAACCTTGGGACTCTTAGAGAGCTGGGAGATGTTGGCAAACAGATTTGTTTTGTAGAAATGCCACTCTTTGACTGTTCAAACCAACATCTGTGCTGTGACATGGAACCTGTTTGTTTGCTGCAGGTATCCAGTCCCTCCAGGAGTGGGCACTGGGTATGAATGTTGCCCTCCACAGACTGTCATGACTGTGAAAATTGACTTTTTTTCTCCTCTGGTCCCCATCTGGCAGTTTTTCTCATGGGTTGGTGGTTTCACTGCCTTTGATCCCAGGAGGATTAAGGCTTCTAATTTTAAGGTTTCACTTTCTGGAGTCTCATCCTGACAGTATCAGCAGGACTGGAGATGTTTGTACAGAAGTGAAGGTGCATTTCAACAACTGTATCTCCTGTGTATTGCACCATCTTTCAAAGGAGAGAATGATCTGAGCAACAGATCACCTTGAGAGCTGGCTGTGACCTAAGCTGTGGGTTTTACCACAGAGTTTTCAGTCTCACAGCTTTTTTAAAAATTTTTTTTTCTTAAAGGTGGCCACACAATTTATCTATTAGAAGCTAATGAGATTTGCACTTTGCCAAATAGGGCCTCTTAGGGTTTAATCCCCATCTTATGATTTAATGTTGGGCAATACTCTTGAGGTCTGATAGTAGTACCTACATTAGGTGAGAATGCACTTTAATTAGTGGTAATTATCAACAAAAGATGTAACTGGTGGTTGGCATAAATCCATTTGGGTTTTGAAACTAAATTTTTTTCAGGAAACTGTGACTTTAGTAATGACTGATCAGCATCATGTCCCATGTTGTCTGGGCAGACATGAAACACAAGGTAACTGCTCTGCTTTTCGTTTTAAACAGAGAGAAACAAAATTCAGAAGTAAAAAAAGCAAGTCCCCCTGCCACAATGAGCTCTGGTAAGTCTGTCTTGTTTCCCACCTGTCCTCCTTGGCATATCTTTTCGTTGCTAGAAATGTTCCTGCCAGTTTCTGCTGCAATTACTCTTGCTTGACTCTTCTTTGTTCATGTTACAGAACACGAAGAAATCGATGTTGCGAAGACTGTTGTCAATGGGCTGAGCAGCCATGGCCAAGAAAAAGGTGGGTTAAGAGCTTCAGAGACATCTCTGCAGCACCCCCTGCATGTAGCTGTGTGCCGTGCTTGATGTCCCCTGGACTTGTGCTACAGCCAGGGCTTTCCAAATGCAGTTTGCTTGGCGAGTGACACAAGCCAAGCTGAGTGCTGCACCATGCCCACAGCAGTGGAATTTCATAGCTGAACAAGTGTTCTTTGTCTCCTAAAAGTGGCAGGCTGGATTTGCCTCTCTGTATATTTTTAGTGCTGTTCTGAGGAGAGCTGTGCTCTACTTCTGGTGCTTGTGAGCACCTCTCAGTCTCTATCTTAGTGTGCTTAGACAGCATGGGTTTGGGGGGTCTGTGTGTGCAGCATACTGACTTCAGTGGGAGGTGGAGGTTTGAGCACAGAATTTAAGGGCAAGAGCTAGCTATTTAAATAATAAATAAAAACCTGTCAGTAACATTAACCTGCCAGCAATAACCTAAACCCCAAATTTACCTGAACAAACCCATCTTCATGCTAACATCAGCAAGTTTGCAGTGTGTAGTGTGTAGTGATGGTGTGTGCTTTGTCAGGGTGAAAGTACAGGATTGTACAGGCTGGTTTCCTTTCTTTTCTTTTCCTTTGATGCCTTTTTATAGTGGGCAGTATTGTGAGTGCATTGTGGATGTAGAATTCAGGCAGTCACAGAGCAGAACAGAATATTAGGGTTGTTCCCTAAATCACAGGCTGGTTGCCTTTGGGATCTGTTGCATTCCCAGTGCTCAAGCACAGAGAACAGGGGTTGATTTGGGTTCCTCTTTTCTAAAAAAAAAGAAAAAAAAAAGTAAACAATCCCATCAAATTAAAAACATTTAACAATTTTTATGAAGTTTAGAAAAACTTTACCGGCTCTTCTCCCATCCTTTTGCTCGAGAGCCCTTTCCCAAGCCTATGCTTCCCAGTTTTGCCAGGGATGAGGAAGATCTGCCACAAGAGGGGTGTACACACCACCCTGAGGTCAGTGCTTTCCTCAGGCACACAGTGGTGGTGTGTAAAGTGTTAGCAGTGTGGTTCCTCCTCTGATTTTGGAGGCCCAAGAGGGATGGTATGGAATGTGAGGAGGCATTTGGCAGCTTCCAGTTCACCCGTGCAGAGAACGGATCTCTTGTGAAGGAGAAAATCCTGGCTCTGCAGAAATCAAGAGCACAACACAAGTTACTTTGCTGGAGCCATGGTTTACACGATGTTTCTCTTTTTGAATCCTGTTGAGCTTCACCTCTGAATAGTTTTGCCTTTGCCTTTTTTTTTTTTTCCACCCCCCTTCCTCTCTTTTTTTAGGAGTTCCACATTAGCTGCAATACAGAGTCAGAGAGAGAAAATACCAGCTGTTTTGGACACTTCTGTAACAATTGCTAGAATTTTGCAGAATGCTGTGTGGTTTTCCCCTGTGTTACCATGTTGAGTACAATCGGAGTGCTAGCTGATGGAGTCCAGCAGAAATCTCTTCAATTTACAGTTTAAATGGATGGATTTTTCTTCTGAAGTTAATATTTTGATGGGACTATTTTCCAAGATTATTTCATGTTTCACTTCCTTCTGTTGCTGAACATGTAAAACATGTTCCATAAACTCCAGAATTCATGTAGCTAGCTGAATGTTCCTCTCTCCACCTTTCAGTCCTTGTTTTTTTTCACTTCATTTTGGTTTAACTGAGACACATTCATGTTACCTTGACCGGTTTTAGTTTTGCATGGAGTGGACCTGAGCTGAATGGTTACACTAAAGTTTTTTTGATGGCTTCTAAAAACTAATGCTTCCAGATTTTGTTTTGGTTTGGGTTTTTTTTTTTTGCCTGCAGCACAGTGGCTGTCAGCAGTTCTGTGTGCTGCATGAACCAGACAACTCCTGAATGAGGGCAAACGAGGGGATATTTTTAACAGTTGCATCACTGCTCCCCGGACTGCTTTTTGTATTTGAAATTTCCTGCTATTGTGTGTCTTCCCAGAACATTAGAAAAGTGTGTGGCCTGCTTCCCAACCTCCGTTCTTCCCTTTTTGGATGTGCCATTTTACACTTTTATGTTTGCAGCTGTCGGCGTCCCCCTATGTACACGCTCTATCTCTGCCGTTAAAATAATCCCTGTGAAGAAAGTGAAAAGTTCTCCTCACCTAGTGCTGCCTACAGGTATCCTCCTCCTTCCTCCCCCTGTCATGCATTAGTTGGCCATCATTCTCTCTCTCTCTCTCTCTCTTTTTTCTTTCTTTCTGTCTCTCTTCACCCACACGCTTTGGCCGGTGTGCAGCTTCACCCTCTTCTCACTGTTTCCAGAGCTGCAGATTTCATCAGCAGGTAATAAAGTTACCTCTTGATGGCACAAGACACTGTTCTTAATTATGCTGCTTCTCTGCAGACATAATTGTGTCTACTTGAATCTGGGGTCATTGGAAGCTCTTCCACTAGCACGTGGTTATGAAGAATATTGTTCTTACAGCCTCATTTTGACCCAAACAAATGGGTCGAAAAAATGGAAATGGAATTTTTGACTAATAGATCTGTCTCTCTTTAATTTTTATGGAAGTAAATGGATGCCAGAGAAGGGATTTTACAGATTCAAGCATCATTCAATGGGATTCTTTTGTTTTTCTGTCTATACACTGACTTTACAGAATCTTTGTATGGCTAAAGAAGCCCGTTAGGCTTTCACCCCCTCCCCAGACACGTGTGATCCCACTGAGAGCACAAGATGATTTTTGGGCTCTGCTGGATTTGAGCAGTCAGACTCAGTCTTGCTGGTACTGCCTGTCTCTCCTAACCTGTCACACGTGTGCTCTCTTGGAGTACAGAGTTAATGTCATATTTATTGCCATCTGCTGGATTGCTGAACCGAGAGATTCACATTTGTGGTTTCTCTCATTTCACCTCCATTTCTGAGGGAAGTCAACATCTTAGGTATTTGTCTTCCTCTCCTCTGACAATATTTTACTTTGCAACCTTTTCAAAACATTTTAAATTGGATGAGTTCAGCACACATTTTTCTTCCCCTGATACTTGTTTTGATGCACTATGCAGGTTTCATGAAAACAAAAAAAGTGCTATGGTAGCAAAATCTGTTCCTCCTCCAACATGATGGAGATGTTTGTGGCACGGTGAACTCTCAAGTGTTCCCATGTCTCCCCAGTGCTTGTGAAAGGGAATCTAGGTGTAGGAGATGGGAGAACACCTCCCCTGCCCTCTGTGGGTGCCTAATTCAGGGACTCCCAACAGTGTGTCTGTGCCTCAGAGCTTAAACCTTCATCCCCTGGTTGGAAAGTGGCTCTGTAGAGTCCTTGTGCTGTGTGGATGGGAACAGTGGCAGGAACTGGTCCTATTGGGATCATGCAAAAATCAGAGAAGTCAGGTTCTCTTTCAGCAGACATGTGGGTGACCTTAAGGCATGATCAGTTGTGTGGGTGCAAACGTGGTGTGTTTCAGGGTGAAGCAGCATTTGGTGTGTCCCTGTGGATAGTCTGTCCCCTCACAGAGGCTGCTCAGTGCAGCCTGGATTGACTGAAGGCTGAACTCAAGGGAAGCAGCTTCTACTGCTTTATTCCTCCATCCTTTCTCCAGCCCTAGTGCTGATCTGAAGCTGTGATTTTTGGGAAAGCCCTGGAGCCCGGGAGCCCCTGTAAAAGTTTGAAGGGTGGTGATTCGAGTGTGTCAAGGGGTTTTGGTGTCTGACAAGTGTGGAGTCTTGGCCCTTGCTGCTCTCGTCCATCTGGCACTGCTGATTTTTCCCTGTGGTGTGGCCACCTTGGCTGTGGTTTGTGTGTTTTGCAGCCCTGGCTGAGGTTCTTGTCATGGGCCATAAGCACTCTACTGCTGTGGATTTAATTGGGCATTAAATCAGAAGGGGAATATTGATCTTCACAAACACGGGCTGTTGTCTGGGCAATAAGCAGCAGCCTTTGCCCCTTCTGCCCAGAGGCATAACTCTCATTATAATAACCTTAAAGGGAAGCTGCCTCCCTTCCTGTGCAGAGATAGCATGATCCCCAGCTCATAAAAATAAAAATGCTCATGTTGTCATCTGGCTAACACAGCACAGCCTCAGGACCTTTTGGGCTCCCTGTGCAGCATCATGGGACTCACACCTCTGCTCAGGTAGATCAGAGTTAAGTCTGATGGCACTGCAGGGTCAGTCACAGTGCCTGAGGAAGGGAGGTGATGTCTTTTCCTGTGGAAGCAGCTTGAATTAGTGAGAGATTCTTTAGGCTTATTGTTCCTATAGGTATCTTAGAGGAAACAACTCTCCGGAAGGATTTTAAGTGAGGAGAGAGAGATAGCCTTGGAGTGCTGGTTTGTTATTGCTCAGTAGGATGTCAGGAAGAGAAAACTCTTCTCCATGGACTGAACAGCACAAAGGTAATCCTGCACAGCAGCTGTGCTGAATCAGGCCTCAGCAAGGGTGCTGACATGGTCCAGTGTCTGCCACACATGGAGATCTGAACAGGTAGAAGTTAAATCTCCTCCTAATTTTTTTTTTTTTTTTTTGGTTCCTGTGGCAGAAGGTGAAACACTGCCATGACATGGGGGAAGGAACAAGGAGGTGACTTGGTGATTTGCAGTGCCCTGCCTTAGATCATATTCAGCATAGTTACAAGATTCTATCCTCCAGTGGCCATGAAACTTTTATTTTTTCCTCTTTCAGTCCTGCACAAAAGGCATTTTTCAGGCTTCAGCACACAAATCAATACCACTGGGACAACCTTGTAGAAGAGCCATGGGGGTAATGGTAGAGTGTGCTTGCTAGTGCAGTATCTCCACACAAAACAGAACAAGTAAAGCAAATGGACTTGTGAAATGTGGTTCATCCTTTTTTCCTCTTTTCTTAGCTCTGTTATACCAACTCAGATCTGAACTTCCACACTGATCATTTACATGCATATGAAACCACTTGGGTTTCGCAGTGCTTGAAATCCAGAGCTAATCTTCATCTGCATAAACATCACTAGACTGATTCCCCTGGAGGCAGCCATGCTAAAATTACTCCCTAGAGCTCTGATGGCTCCTTGATAACTTTGGATCCTCTGTTTTGATGTCTCTCCTCTGTGCACCTGCATTTCCTCCAGAAACTGATCCCTCTAAAGTCTGCAGTGGAAAAGGAGTTGTGACCCTCCGAGCATCTCCAGCCTACCAAGAGAGTCAGACTGTCCCTTCACCATGTCCTCAGGATGTTGAGCAACCTGAAAGTAAGTGAGTGGGAGGTTAACTGGAATGTTACTCACAACAACCTCAAGTGAGGGCAGTCTGGGGTCTTGGGGTGACTTTTTTTATCTATGATTTAAAGCTCCAAATCATGTAGGATAGTCAGAAACCCCTTGGGATTACCAAACCAGTAGAAGGGAGACTGACTCCTGTTCTATGCAGGTTTTGGGACCACTCCTTCATTGATTTAAGTTTGTTTATGGCTCCCTTTTGCTCTCAGGAGCATCAAAACTTCTCAAATTTTAATTTTTTTTTTTTTTTTTTTTTTTTTTTTTGCCTGGCAGGCCCATTTCACCTCCTTTCATTCCAGGCACGAGGCCAAGTGGTGCTGCTGCCACTGCAGTGTTCACTTGGGTTGTCAAGGGGGTGGGGTTAGCATCCCAGACAGACAGTGTCTCCACAGAGCTCTGCCATCTTTCAATAGCAGATGTGTAATTACTTAATTGTGGGAGACAGGCAAAGCATAACAGTGTTGGGGGCCTGGCAGAGAGAATGAACTTCCCAAAGGCAAGCTGGTGTTGTGGGGGAAAGGGGTCACACCTGCCCTTGAAAGCAAAGCATACATCCTTTCTGATTAATTCCAGCCCCAATGTGCTGCTTTCTGCTCTCTCTTCTCCTCCCATTCTGTTCCACCCCTGGCCTACCCTCTTCCCATGCTTGCCATTCTCTGTTTCCTCACTCTGACCCCCTGCCATCTCCTCTCTCCTTTCTCTTGATGGCTTCATAAATTTCCAGCAGCCTGAATGGCAACGAGCACATTACTATGGAAATCAGCTCATTTATACTTGCTTGCTCTCTCAATCTCTTTATGAAATGGGCTTTGGAGCTGGAAGAGCTTTTTGCATCTAACTTTAAACAGCAAAATGGGGAGAGTGGTGAGGAAGAGCCCAGTGGGAGGTGGGTGAAGAGGGGACAAAACCAATGGGTCTTGCTGCAGGGGCTGGGCTGTAAAGTGACATGGTATTTTATAGCTCCCTTCATGCACACACATTTACTGATGTATTTCTTGGCAGTCCTTCCTGTCAGTTAATCACACTTGGTGATGTTGATAAGGAGAGAGAAGTTTTCACACCCTGTATCATGACTGAATATGAGGCCCCTATATTTCCAGTAATTTGTGGTGTCTGGACACAAGGCTGGAGCTGCAGAAAGAAGTTAGCTGGGCTGCCTTTTTGCCTCTGAAATCAGAATGTCAATGAACAATTGTTTCTTCATTGCTCAGAATGAATTGCCTTGTGTTTACAAAGGTCAGAAACAAGGAGGGCATCATGTTTAGGGCTGGTCTCTATGGTAATCAGGCAGTCCTGTCAGAAAGCAATTTATGTGTGAAATGAAGTAGCTTGACTCTTCAGTTGGTACATGTTTTCTGTAAATGTAATGCTTTATTTTTTCCCCTCCTTTCTTTTCCTTTATGCCTGTCCTCCACCCCCACCTCTTCTGTCCTCCTTTCTGTGAAATACTTAGGTCTGGAGCCAGAAACCCCAGAAACAGGTACAAACATTGGCTGCTTATGTTGTTGCTTTTGTTGCTTTCTTGGAAGTATTTCTTGTTGCCTGGAAAAAAAAAAAGAGAAAAAAAAAGAAAAAAAGAAAGAAAGGAGTCCTTTCCTTTCACTCACCCCACAGCTGGAGGGAATCCTCTGTGATCTGAGTTTTCCTTCCCCTCACAGATGATTGGAGGTCATCCTCTAGTGCTGATGCCAACGGAGATGCCCAACCATCTTCTCTGGCTGCCAAGGGCTACAGGAGTGTGCGTCCCAACCTTTCCTCAGACAGCAAGCCACAGGTAAGCCCTTCTGCTGTGACCCTGAGGGTGATCTTCTGGGTTCAAGCACTGGATTCATGGTCAGGAGTCCTGGGTTGAACTCCAAACTCTGCTGCGGACTCGGGTAAGTCCCTGTGCCTTCAGCTTTTCCTACCTATCCAATGGGGGCAGCAGTGCTGTGCCGTGGTGTTTGGGCACACCAGGCTGTTTGCTTGGTGGATGAAGGAGGGGAACAATGCTGTTTGTTTGTGAGAAAAAAGGGAAGCAGTCATCTGGTACTGTTTTTTATGTCAGTCTGTTTCCTAGGGGTTGCTGCAGGCTGGAAGCAGAATTACACCCTGCATTAAAAACAATATATGGGGGAAATGTCCTTCAGTTTTAACACTGTAACTGAGACAAGCCAACAAGGCAGAGGTTATTTGTACCTGAGCTTAAACTGTTGAAACCAACCTGTTAAGAGAAAGGTGGCCTCATTCTTTTGCTTTTGGGTAGGTTGGTCTTCACAGAAGCAGTCTGAATTGAAACCCTTTGTTAGAAACTGCTTCTTGTGGTGTGAAGGAGAGTCTGTTTAAAGGCTTGTTCCTCATGTGGGTGTCTGCTCCCATCATCAGGGACCTATAGCACTGCCATGGGACAGACACTGCTCCTGACATTGTAAGTGGAGGAAGGCATGGGAAGGAGCTGCACCCTAAAGGAGTGATCTGCTGGATACTTAGAGCTGCCCTGGAGCCCCTTACACAGGTTGTGTTGAGGAGCAGAGCAAGTGCTGATGCAGGGGGCACTTCTGTAGGAAGTCACAAGGAGTGCTGTCCAAACTAAGCTGAAATGGAAGAAAATTAAAAAGAGCAAGTGCAGGTGGAGAATTAATATTCCCTGATAATAGTTTATAGTGGTAAAGTGAGGCTTCACTTCACCTAGGGAGATACTGGGGCACTCCCAGGTCTCCAGCTGCTGTCCTCAAGGAGTCAAAAGGAATAAGGCTGTTCCAGAACCAGAAGCCCTCCAGAAGGAGCACTTACAAACCTAATTCTCCACTCCCTTAGACATGAAGAGAGGGGGGCAGGATGGGGACAATAGATTCTGGGACAGTAATTTTATGAAGCTCTTCTAAATCTCTGTCCATGGAACAAGAATAGGTGCTGGCTACAACCTCTCATATGTGGGTGAATTTTTTTTTTAAGTAATTTTTTCAGATTTGAATGCTGCAAGCTGTCAAAGCATCTTCATTCTGTGGTTTTGGCCGTTTTAGCAGTGGTTTAGCCAGCCTTTGCCAATAAAGGTGTAACAGCAGGGTGTGTGTAAAAGCTGCTCCCATAGTCCCCAGTCTTTTACAAGAATGCAGGAACTACTGTGTACTAGGTGAGTGGTTTAGTTCTCTTGCTTCAGTAGTGTAAAGTTTTCAGATACTAGCAACAAAGAAGTAAATAAAATAAAACTTCTCTATTGCTAAGCTACTGTACTTGAAAATGGTTTGACTTTCAGAAAAAAAAATCACTGTAATTGAAGTTGGGAGTTGCAGTCTGCAAGCAGTTTGTGGAGTTAGCAACTTGTATGTTGCAAGGTATCGATAACAGTAAAGATCTTTTTTATTAATCTTTACTGGAAGTGGGATTTCTCTGGTGGTGGTTTTGATTCTAGAGGCAAATTCTTGCAAACTTAGTTCCTCAAGAAACCTTAATTGTTCTGGTCTATCTAAAAAATCCAGAAGAGAATTCAAGAACTAGCTTTTAGAAAGAAGAAATCCTGATTTTTTTAATTTTTTTTTTTTTAGCCAGCTGTGTCAGTCTATAGTATCCACAGGATGTCTGCTTGCATTAGCAGGGGTGAACCTTTGCAAAGTTCATTTCTCAGCAGTGCACTTGACATGCAGCAGACATAGCCTGGGGTTCTGATTTTGGCTTTGCCATTGAAATGTGTCCCCAGTGCTGGGAGGTATTGCAAGCAGGAGCCTGGGTTTAGTAATCCAGGCTGTTAAATCTTGAGTCAGGTTTCCCAGGGGCACAGGGGGTGTTGCTCTGCAGCTCTCCTGCAGCAGTACAGCACTGAGATTTATTTATCCCAGAGGGAGAACTTTGCAGGCAGGGGCTTGAGGGTAAAGTTTGCCTGCTGCAGTCAGCAGTGCTAAGGCAGAGAGAATGTGTGAGGTGATGGTGCATGTGTGTGAGTTCTGCACTGCCCTTCCAGAGACTGTATTTGCTTTTTTTTTTTCTTTTTTTTTTTGTTCTTGCCGTATTAAAACCTGCTTAACCCAAGTCTAATGACTGAATTCATTCTTCAGATTTATTTTTTCCCCTCTTTTTTCATTTGATGCTGCTTCCTCTCTCTCTCTCTTTCTCTCTCTTTCTCTCTCTTTCTCTCTCTATTCCTCCTTGCCTCTGCCTGGGCAGGCCCTTGCTCCTCCCCGTCCTCCTCTTCCCAAGGAGGAAAGCTTTGCATGGCGACCTCGCGCTGACCCGAGACCGACCAACCTCTTGCCAGTGCCCATCATGGACTGCGTGTACCTGAGTGCACCCAAGCCTTACCCACAGCGTGCAGCACCCAGTGCCACTGCAGGCTGTCACTTCACATCACCCACTCCCCACGGGGACATCCCCAGTGGGCAGCAAGGCTGCTCCCCAGGGCCCGCAGATGGGGCGCCTGCTGGGCAGCCGCTCCCGGACAGTCGCTCCTGGTCGGGGGCATGGTCCTCCTCCCTCCAACATAACCCTGGCAGGGCAGGTCCTGGTAGTCAGGCTGGAACGGATTCCAGTCATGAGAAGAAGGTGGATAAAAAGGTCAGCAAACTATATGTAGCTTGTTTATCTAACAGCACTTGCTCAGCCGCAGCCGAAAATTCCCCCGGCACCGCACATGACCCAGCAGCCAGCGCCAGTCTGGGCGCTGAGCTCACCCAGGCACCAGCCACCGACATTGTTTCCTCTGTAACGGATCCTGGAAAGTCTCTTCCTGCTCCTCCTCCTCCTCCTGTTCCTCCCAGGCCCTACTGTTACATTGTCCTCAGTAAAGACCCAGTTAGTCATGGTGCCGGCCGGCCCGACCGGACTCAGCCGCCACCTCCGCAAGCGGTGAGGGACAGAGTGGTAGAGCCCCCGAGCACGGCTGCCACGGGGGACAGGATGAGAGCAGAGCCTTGCCTTCCTCAGCAGCGACAGCCACCCTCCAAGGCCATGGGACACAGCATGGTACATGTTTTCTCCATAACCTTCTTTTCTTCCAGCCCTGCCAATGGTTCTTTAATTCGTGACGGTCGTTTCCTTGGTGCTTTCCTCCCCTCCGACCTAATCTCTGAGAAACTCATCAGGCTTGTGGTCTCCTACTCAGTAATACCTAACACATCCTCCCCTCCCAACGTGGCTCTGTGTGTCTGTGTGTGTGGTGGTTTGCAGGGGGTTGGGTTGGGCTGGAAAAGATCTGTTGTAGGGAGGTGTGGAAGCACCAGACTCTGTAAGGTGCTGGTCGGTGCTTCTCAGGGGGTGGTGGACACAGAGCTGCTCTGTGGCTTCAGTTACCCCCGCTGCACAGAACTGGAGAAGGAGAGGGGTGGGGAAAAAAAATTTTGGAGAAAAGCTGTGGGTGTTGATAGGCTGAAGAAGAGGTGTGTCTGCCTGAGGGAAGGCAACCTGGTGGGGCTTCCTATGGTTTTGGGTGCATCCTTGCATGTCACCATACGGCTGCGTAGGACTAAAGTACCGGTTTCCCCCCGTCGCATAACAACACCTTGTTTCCCACAGGATGCCACTGCCACCACCACAGCTCAGCCTGGGGTTATAGTAGTCCCCCTGCTCCAGGTTAATCCAGACAGACAGCAAGAAGGCAGCTCCAGCACTCCACCACCGCCTCTGGTTCCTTTCGGGCAAGGCTCCGTTTTCCCTGAGACTGTTTCTTCTGGCTCACCCTTGACTTTTCCAACTCTAGATGATTTCATTCCCCCACATCTCCAGAGGGGTTCCCACCATAACCGAGCACCCTCTGCATCTGGCACATTACCCTCTGTTTACCCGAAACTGCCATTCTTCTCATCACCACCTTCACTTCTCCCTCCCGTCACGGGGGCTTTGCACAGGGGCTTGAAGCCTGAAATCACTGGAGTCATCTCACATACAGTAAGATTTGCCCTCCTCACCCTTTTCCTAAATCTGCATTCCCGGATTAAAACGACTTTCTCCTTGCAATACTAAACTTGAGAGAGGAGTGATGACTCCCTCCCTGCCAGCAGCATGACAGCTGAAACTCTCTTTGTGTCCTGGGCTCCTGCATGCATGTCTCCTGCCTTGTGCAGCTCTCAGTTCTCTTGACTTCTCACAGCAACCTCTGACTGTCTCTCTTTGTGCCCGTTCTGCCAGGTGATGCACACCTTGAGAGTCTCTGCAGGATTTGCTCAGAGTAATGGATTCTGTATGAACAGCCTAGCTACAACAAACTGATCTCTTCAAGCTCTTTTAATAGCATCCCTAATTGTGTTTGAAATAACATTTAAAGCCATGACAGCAGAGCAGCTAAAGGTTAGGGCGGGCTTTCTGTTCCACTTGGAGCCACAAGACCACATGGTCTCTCCACAAATCCCCTGCTGAAACCAGTGTAACATTGCTGCCAGTATCCAGTGACCCACAGGCAATAATATCACTTACTGAGCTAAGAGTCTTCCAGGTATGTGGCTGCTACGAGAGTGGTTAGGGGGAGAGGGTCTCTTCAGGTTCAAATTCCTTATCTTTGAAACTTTTGGAGAATTCATTCACAAAATACTTCAGGAGTATCAACTTGCAATTTATGGTGTCCTTCTTGGGTTAGGTTTTGCTTCTCTTTAAGCTCATCAGCTGTTTGAAAAGCTGGGGCACAGAGGAAACGTAGCACTCAGTTAAAGTTGCAGAGGAGGCAAAGAGTATCTGACCCTCGTAGTGCAGGAAGCCTTACAAGCACTGTTTTTTTTAATGTGGTTGGTTGTAAGGGTAAGCAAGAAGCTCAGCAGAAACCCTGTCCTCTGTGATGGTGGTTTCTCTGCCCACTGACTCCATAGGGATCAAGGGAGGGAGAAGGAAAAGCAACAAAGGATGATGTTTTCAACAGATCTTAGCACTGACCTTTCTGCTTCTGTTTACATTGGTGGGGTTTTACTGCAGAAGTTTGCAATGGAAGTTTGGGGGTTTTGTTGTGGCTTTATTTTTTTGTGTGTTTTGTGACTTGTTTGCTTTTTTTGTTGTGTTTATTTTTTTAAGTGGAGCCTATCTGCAGTCTCCAGAAAAATCCAGCATGCATCCAGTTCTGAGAGGAGTAGTGGAAATTTTGTTGTGCCTGATGTTCATGCAGTGAGTTTTGAAACATTTTTGGGCACTTCAGGTCTGTGGTCACAGAGCTGTTTTTCACACCACTGGGATTTGTTCACCTACTTTGGTGTGGTGACTTATCTAGGGCTGTGGAGCCTGTCCTCATCTGCCATCCCTCTTCTTTTAGGTGCTCTTGATATTTTAGTTACCAAAGTGAAGCGCTCTCCTACTTCTCCCTGACTCCCACTCCTTTTTCTCAGATTGCATCGTTTGCAGGATTATCACAGCCAGACAAATGGGGCTGGGTTTCTTTCTTAAGGACATCTATTTCTGAAGGCTGTTGACTCTTTTTCTGGCCCCATGAAATGTCTATGGCTTGATCAGATGCTGCTTGGAGCCAGATCCATCCAGCAGAGCAGGCTTGTTCTTCCCTATTTCCTTTCCAGGCTGGAGAGACTGGAGATGCTTGTTCTGATCATGTCCAGCTCTCACTCTGATTTATCTCTGAGCTCTGCTGCCAGCCCTCACTGTGGCCCCTCTTCAGCCTCTCTGCTCCTGTAAGTTCTTTCTCCTGAGTTGCACTTGGCCCAAAAGGAATGGGGGGATTCTTCTGGAGCAACATTCTGTGCATAGTCAGTTTGCTTTTTCTTTAATAGCAATTAAAATGCCCCTGAGTGCTCAGCTCCATTTTACAGATCAGTGACCTGCAGCATTGCAGCCTGACAGTGGAGGAGCAGGAGTGCAGAAATATGGCATGCTGTTCCATCCTCTCTTTGTTTGGATGCTCATTCCCCATTAATGGTCATTGTGTGTCCAAATTCCTCAAGCTTCCAAAGCAGCTTTGAAAGATCTCAGCCTAAACTGGCACAGAGTGGTAGTGATCATCCCTTCTTTACCTTTTTCCTCTCACTACCAACAAAAGCCCAGTCACTAAGTTGTTTTAAAGGATTTTCAAGACACATCCTCTGTTTCTCCAGAACAGCCCAGGGCTGTGGGGATACCAGAGGTGGGTTGGACATAACCACATAGTGAAGCTGGATGCTGTAGGAGAGGAAGAGCAGCTAGCTGTCCATGTTCCAGTGGCAAAGCCACACTGAGTATCTTCCCTGCTAGAGTCCTGCTTTTTACCCTCTGTTTGCTTGTTTTCATTATTTTAAGCAGGTAGGTGTCAAGCTGTCTTCTCAGTGATGGGGATAAAAAAATTCCTCAGACTTTCCTTACCAAACCAGCTTCAGTAATAATGTTTCACTCCAGAACTGCATGAGTTTTGCATGTCTGACTTCTTGCTATGAAAGGAACACTTTTAAAACCAATGTTTGTATCTACCAGGGGAAATACACCTGCATCTCCCCTTCTACTCTCCCAACCAGATTTGCTCATTTCTGGTACCTTGTGTTTGCTGCAGAGAGTCTGCTAGATGAATTTAGTGCCTTCCTTTGGAGTTGGAGTTGTGAAACCCAACACCAAATAATTATAGACTGCCTCAGTAAACTAATTTCATTAACAACAAACAGGGTACCTATAAAGAGCAGGGTAACACTCATGCTTATGCCTTTTTTACTAAAATTTGCTGAGGTTATGCTTCTCATTCAGCTTAAAACGTGTTGGATTTTTTCCCCCCAGATTTTCCCAGTGTAGCAATCTTCTGCATGCTGCTAATGATCTGTTGCTCTCCTTTTTAGGACTCAGGTCCATTGCTAAATGAAGTGTCCCAGCCTGGCACTGACCATCCAACCTCCTTCACTTCAATCAACAAGTCCTCCTCTGCCTACCCCTCCACCACAATTGTCAATCCCACTATTGTACTCTTGCAGCACAATCGAGGTAAGGAGACTCCTATTTAATTATTTGTGGCTCAAGCTGAGCAGCCTACAAGGTACTGGAGAATGTGTGTGCTGTGGACAATGAAGTCCAGACTACTAAGAGCTAACAAAGATGCCTCCTGAAAGCTGTAGTGACTGGGGCATATGATAGGCAAGTAAGAGGTTAGAGGCATGGGACAATGTCTGCTTTTTCTGATTGAAACTTGTGGATCAGAAGCCACTCTAAAGTTGGGGGAGAGGCTTATAACTGGGCTATGAATATCTGAGTAAGTTATTTCAGGGTAATAGCTTATCTTCCATCTTCCAGCTACTTGAGTGTGAAAGCAACCATATTTTCAGTTACTGGGGAAGAGATTTGACCTCTGAATTGTCAGCAGAATTAACCCAGTAGTAAATAATCCATGTGCCCAGAAGTTTGAACTTGCCAATTTATTTCTCTGTCCCTGAGTGGATCAACTCAGACTCCTACTGCTGTAGCCCTTGAGCTGTGGATTTGCATATGAAGAAACCAACCTTGTTTGAGAACTCCCATTTACTAATCCTTTCTCTGCCTCACACCAGCTCCCTCTGGACAGGTAGCTGCATCCCTTTACTTCTGGCATTAGAGAGAAACTTGGCTTCTCCTTTCTAGCTGGTGTTAGCCCAGCCTCTTGGTTCATTGTGCGTCACTGAAGCCTGGAGCTTATGGAGGGCCATAAGTGAGAGTTTTGAAACATTTTTGGGCATACCCATTTCAGGTCTGTCATCACAGAGCTTTTTTTCACTCCACTGGGGTTTGTTCACCTACTTTGGTGAAAAGGTGCTGTCCAATTTGCCTTGGCTTCCAGGGGACTTAGGAAGCTGCAGGACAGCAGATTTCTACAATGCTATGACTTACCTTTTGCTAAGAGGAAAAAATATATCAGAAATCAGATGGTGTGGTTTTTTCAGTGTCTTTTTAAAACAGAGTTCAGTCTCTGATCCTGAAGATGGGAAGCTCAGCTGATCATAGGGATCACAAGCAGGTTACCTCTTCCATTTTGCCAGCATCTTTGATTTGCTTACATACTTCTGAATGTGGATACCTAGATTCCTCAACTGCTTCAAGAGGAGAAATTATTATTTCAGGCAGCCCTTTTTTTATCTCTCAGTTTTTTTTAACTGACTTCCTTGAGGTGAGGTACTCGTTGGGTTGGTTTTTGCATTAAATCAGGAGTATTTCAGTGTCTACCACACACGGCCTTCTCCAGTGGGGTTTCCTTTGTGTTCCAAGAAGAGAGCAAAGTTCAAAGATCCTGGGGTGAGAGCTGCCCTTAGTGAGGAGAAACATTGGTCTCCCTTGATGTTGATCCACTTAGTACAAACACCCAGTGAAGGTGTGTTCTGCCAACAAACAGCCTACAGCTGGAGGACCCTGACCTGCTGCAGGCTTGCTTGGCAAATGTCCCATGCAGCCTCAAAGCACAGTTACCTCCTGGGCAGGCATTGCATGGCATGGTTTAGAGTGAATATGTAACAGATGTCATTAATACATTCAAGTTTTGAAATCTTTGCATTAATGGTTTGAGCTTTCAAGAGCTTAATTTCATATGTCAGTAAAATAGTTTCTTGTTTTCAATTGGCTTTTGTGCTTTAGATGAAATGATTTATGGCTGAGGAGCAGAGAGAGCAGAGAACAGAAATTCAGGAGTTCTTGGTTTATTATGAGACTCAGCAAGTACCAACAAAGATCCTTTCCTGTATCCCTCCAAAATGCTACAGGTTTATTGGTTCAAAATGAGCCTCATGCTAAGGGTGGCAGAGATGGTTGTCAGGTTGTGTGACTGTGGAGCTTTACTGTTTTTCAAATTGTTTCCAGTCCAACTGTTTACATTCTGAGGTTAAGAAATAATTAAAAATTAAATAAAGCCTTAGTAAATATATTGGTCATTGCATCATGAGATCTGTATTATTCCACGAGGCTGCAGTGTGAAGAAGGGCCTTTGAGCTGTCACTTTGGCAGGGTAGTTGAAAACAGATTCTCTCCAGCAGCTGCTGCTGTTCTGTCTGCAGTGTATTTCTTGCCTGTCAGAAATGCAGCACTGGAGCACTTGCTGTTTGTGTCTCACCCATTTGTTCTGTATTTCTTTTTGTTTTGTTTCTTCCTTTACCACAGAACAGCAAAAAAGGCTTAGTAGCCTGGCAGGTATGATGTGAAAGGTCTGCTACCCCTCAGCTGCTGCCTCTGCTGGAGCAAAGCTGCTGTGTTTGTAAGCTTGTGGAGTACCTTCAGCAAACACATTTTCCAGGAACTGCAAAGGAATGAGTATAAATATTTGTCCTGGCTTAGTCCAGATCACTTTTCTCCCAGTGCTACCTGTGTGGCCACATCCTGATACACCAAAACCCTAAATTACTCCTATCTTCCTCCTCAGTAGTAAGATTTACATATAGTTTGATCATTCTATTTGATTGCCTTTCAGGCTTATTCCCAGGGGAGCAATATTCAGAAGTTTCTCTACAGAACCATTGGAGTTAGTCTGGCTTGTGGTGAGGAAGGAGGAAAAGAAATCAGTATTTACATGACTCCAAGAGCAGAAATATTTGTGCCAGATGGCAAGAAATAGATGATGATAAAATGGTAGTGTGCAAGTCTGCACGTGTGCTGCCACCCTGCTCTCCCAGGCAGCTCTGGGAGTCTGTCCTTGGAAGATGAGCAAGTTTGTTTCCTGGTCAGCTTTCACTCCCCACATCTGAAATAGAAGTAGCTCAGGCTGCAGTGGGTGTTCCAGGAACACAATGTTCTGCTTACCTCTGTTATTATTATTTAGTTATAGCCATGACAGGGTAAATGGAGAGGTGGGAGAGCAGAAATAAGAATGGTCTCATTTTACTTGCTTTTTACGTGCTCTCCTCTTAGAGGCTTAATAAAGAAGTTAGTTATGAAAATGGACCAAATGCTTTCTAAAAAATTTTAGTTGCTTTTTACGTGCTCTCCTCTTAGAAGCTTAATAAAGAGGTTAGTTATGGAAATGGACCAAATGCTTTCTAAAAAAATTTAGTTGCTTTTTACGTGCTCTCCTCTTAGAGGCTTAATAAAGAGGTTAGTTACTGAAATGGACCAAATGCTTTCTAAAAAATGGAGACCTCTGCAGACCATGGACACAAAAAGACCCAAAGACGGTGCACACACATTCAGAGAGAGGAAATAGGAGGAAAATCCTAAAAAAGAATTTGACAGCTGCTTTGCCCCGTTTTGAACACTTATAAGCTTAATTTCATTTTTCTTAAAGAGGAGGAAGAATTAAAGTTTGATGGTCATTTCAAACTAACCACATGAACACAAATGGTTCTCAGACAGAATTTCCCAGGGCAGAATTGTGTTTGCTCAAGGTACCACCAGACCAATGCTTTGTTATGCATGAGCCTTTCCTCTCTTAATTGCCCCTTTCAGATTAGTGCACATTTAATGGCTTTGGGCAGGATGATGATGTGCATGTGAATAAACATCTCTATTTTTCTCTCTCTCTCTCTTCAGTGCATGCAGTGATGTAAGAAGGGTAGGACTTGGCAAAGTCTTGATGAGGCAGACTGTAAAGTCACAAATGAAAAATCCACCCAGAAACAAAAAAAAAATCCACCCAGCTGCTGTGCTGCAGCTCTTCAGAGCGCAGAAGAGCTTCAGAGCAATGTGAAGCTCTTTGGTTCCTTGGCTGGTGGTGGTGGCACCTGCTGCTAGGTGTGGGTGTCACTTGGGCAGTGACACAGAATTCCAGGTGGAAGCAATGTGGTGTGGAGCAATCCGTTCTTATGCAGAGCCATGTGAGAGAGGACTCATGGGTATGCTAAACAGCAGTAGAATTTGGTGTTTACAAACCCTGGCTAAAGCAGAGCCATGAACTTGGAAGCAAGGGGGCTTGCTGGCCCCCCAAATTCCTTGGTAAGTATTCTTTAGTCTGTCAGTGACACCCAGTCTGCCTCATCAACTGCTTGCTGGGATTTTTGCCTCTAAAAAGGATGGGACTACAGTGATGCTCTGAGGTGCTGGGATGAGATAAGAATCCCCTCTTTCCATTTCCAGATTCCGTGCCAGACAGATTAGTTTCTGATAAAGTTGATTCAGCACTGGGACTGGACAAGGTGGCTCAGGAGGCAGTGCCAAGGGAGAAGAGGGCAGTGGAGGAGAAGAGAAGCATTGTCAAGAGCCCTCAGCACATGGCTGATACCTCCATCGATGATATTGGCATTCCACTGAGGGTAAGCCAGCAGAGAACCTGGGCCAGGTTCTGCCTGCTTGGGGGCTCAGGGAATTCACTGAAGCTCCAGAGCCTGCAGAGGTTTATGGGAGGCCTGAATTCTAATTCCAGCATATTTTATTTTGAACTTTTGCTTCCCTTTGCTATCGTTGACATGTTTCAGCTGCCTCTGGGGGGGGGGGGGAATGAAAAATTAATATTTCTTGTTCATCGTATTTGGGAGTACTGTTTTCTGCTCTTCTGTCTCAATCACACCTAGCAGCTGAAGGAGACTTTTGTCTCTTTAGACACCTGCAGGGCAGAGATCTCTCTCATGCAACATGTAGCACTAGTATTTAAAGTATTAGTTTCATATAGCCTTGATTTTTAGGGAGTCAGTGATAATAGCAAGTCAGTGAAATGGAGAGCAGAGTGTAAACTTTTTTAATGGCTGGATGATTTGTAATAACTCTGAAATGTCAGTAGAATTTGTGGCTGTGATTATTTATGGGTATGTTTATTTTTCCAACAGAACACAGACAGATCCAAGGACTGGTACAAGACAATGTTCAAACAGATCCACAAGCTAAACAGAGGTACTGTAACACAGATGGCTTGTCTTTCCTTTAAAAGATCACCTTGATAACATTCTTCTTCATTAATGTGAAGAGTTGTAGTGGATGTTGAAGGTGTTTACTGTTAACTAGCATTTACTCTGCACCACAGACTTCAGCCAATCTATTTGAAATCTCTGAAGACAAACGTGAGAGAACAGTGAAGTTCAAAGAAAGGTCTGAGTTGTTCTGAACAGCAGTGCAGAATCAAGATCACTAATTGGAGATCAGAGAGCTGCTAATAATTCCTTATTTAGATCCCTGAACTCCAGGCTTAGCAGCTAACCCCACCTGCACACTTGGAAAGGATGGTGGGTTGTCACTGAAACTATCCTGTGCATTCCAGAAAGCTTTGTGCACTGTGAAGTTTTAAAAACTGCATCATAAACCTTGGTTTGAGGCTCACTGAAACCAATGGATAGGTTTCCATTGTTGCTTTGTTTTGGGGTTTTTTGGTGAGTTCATAATCTGAACTCTGCTTTTTCAACCCTCAGTTTTTCTCCTTTCAAAACCTAAAGTCATGGCAAGCACTGAACAAACTTTGTAGTGGTGCATTCTCAGGGAGTGCCCTCCTTTGGGGCACTGATACATTCACATTTGTTCTGCTGGGTGAGAGATGGCTGCAGTAGCAGTTGCAAACTGAGCCCCTGAGCAGCCTGATGTGCAGGCAAATGCCCTTCAGAATGGTGCTTCCCTAATAAGAAAAACCCAGAGCATGCAAAACTGGAGCTGTGTTTGCTGCTGCAGGGGCTGTCTTGATGAGCATCATTGTGCTGTGCTGCTTTGGGTGGAATGAGAAACAGTTGGATTGTTTCCTAATGCCAGGGCTCCTCACTGAGGTTCTCCAGCTCAGACAGAGCTTCAGGAGAAGGAGAATGAGTTCAGTCCCTCAGCTTCCAAGTTCTCTCTCACAGGGCCCACACCTTCAAGGCAGCAGAAAGGCATCTTGGTTGTGTTGTGCTAGAACAGCAGCACCAGAGGGACTGTGCTGCAGCTTGTATGGGTTCTTGTCGCATCCTTCTTGCCCTTTTAAACCTGTCCTCTCTGTTCTTTTTTGCAAAACATACTCTTCTCCTTAGACACTCCTGAAGAAAATCCTTATTGCCCTACCTACATTTTTCCTGAACTTCCTGAAATCCAGCAAAAAACTGAAGGTACCAGAAGTTTAGTCAGAATATCTGTTGTCTTGTGCTTTAACTGTACTATAGTACCCTAATAGTAATTAGATACATTAGATTCAGGTTCTAGATCTCCCTCACCCATGTGTTACACTGGCTGGAAATTCAGTTATACCCAGTAAACCTTCTTGTGTGATGCAGAAAATAACTATATTTGACTAACCCAGTAATCTTTTTTTTTTTTTAAAGTATGATGCCATTTGCTGTAGTGTATTGTTAAAGCAGGCAATAAACTCGTAGTGTGATAGGAAATTGGTGGGTGAAGGAGAATCTCCACTTCACTGTGGATAGTCTCAAAATCCACTGCTTTTCTCTGCTGCAGAAGACAATCCTTATTCTCCTACATACCAGTTTCCTGCGTCTACTCCTAGTCCTATCTCTGAAGGTAATAATAAAGGACCATATATATATTTTTTTATTTCTTTTCCCCTGCACAAGCGCTGCCTTATCCATTTATTTTCTTCCTGGAGTTTTTTCTAGTTGCTGAGCATTATGCTGCCTCCTAATGATTTGCTGCTCTCTAAGCATTGCCTGAACTGTTTGATGCCTTTTTGGCTTTGCAGTGCTCCTTTGGCTTTGTAACTAGTACTTGACTAATGCTCCAGACCTGGGGCTGGCTTGGGTTTATGTGCTTAATCAGTTGTATTTAGCCCTGTGTGTGCAGTGATTATTTAACATGCCTACAACGCAGACTTACATGTAAAGATGTGGTTTAACTCAGATTTCTCCCACCCCCTCCGTTTGGATCAATATGTTTCTTTAATAATTTAATTCTGGGTTTGAATGTTAACACAGTGTTAGGGTCAGACCCAAAATGCCACTGAAGTGTGTTGGTAGAAAAGCTGCTTGCTTCAGTGGGTTTTGGGTCAGTCCCTCAATGCAGTCATTTGAAATAAATGTAACTTGGTAAGAGAGGGTCAGGGCTGGCCTTAGGTGCACGTGGCATATCTAGGCCAGGATGAAATTTGACAGTCTCATCAGCACATCTTGCAGCTTGAAATAACACTGTCTTGTCTTTATCCTCTTCACGTGCTCAGCAGATTCCTTTAAACTTCACGGACTTTTGCAGTCGAGTTTCAGGGCTGGTAAAATCAGGGGAAATTCTGTAACCGTGTGCAGGAGCATGAAAACACTTCTGTGTGAGAAACACTGGAATCTGCTGCACACGTTGGACATCCAGACTTTTCCTGGTGGGGAAGTTGTTGATGACAGCCTTGTTGGCTTGCTGCTTCTGTATCACTTCAGATCCTGCAGTTTAGGAACTTGCCTACTTAGCCTGTGCCTCAAGGCAACCCTGGTGAGACTTTTAATTAACCATTTCAGTCGATGCTTACATTAGAAATCTGGTGGGTACTCTGTAAGAAGAAAGCATCAAAGATGTTGAAAAAAACCACAAAGATGGAAGGTGTCACTGTTAAAATCAGTGTGGACTGGTGGCATACACAGATGCCATACAGCTATGATGCTTTTCACTTCTTGGTGAAACCTGTAGGTGAAGATCCCTGTCTTGCAAATCACAGTGCAGTGTAAGTTATTTTCTGGTGGCAGAAAGGTAGGTGGGGGTGGGTGAGGCAGAAAGGAAGAGCCTCACTGATGAGTTGATCAATGAGTTTCACAGATATTCAATCTTCTTGTTTGTAATGAGGTCTGAAAATCCATTTTGCTGTTGTCTGAACTAACATATTTTGCAAAACCAATTAGGGTAATATATTAAGAGCTCCACGGGTGGTTTCCCATAAACATCCCCTATGCACTTACAAAAGTGCATATGAAAATAATCTGCTGCCTTAGGTGCTTGAAATTTTATTGGATGAAACATTTGTTCTTTATTCTTGATATGCTGGGGAAAGTTTCTCTAAGATCTTCTTAGATTCTTTCCTTGCTAAGGAATCCAGAGTATCTGATGGTGTAAATGGGTTGGAGTGCATGTTTTCTGTTTAGAAAACATTTCAAAGTTATATACTCAACAGAGAAGGATTAGAGCCTCAATTTCATACAATTAGTATCAGAGCTTTTTTGCTTTGGGTTGAGGCATAGGGTCTCCTAGACACACCAAGATTTGGGCTCCTTTCTAAAATACCTTAAGAGTCTAAAGGTATTGAAATGTAAAAATTTTGGCCAAACCTCTAACAAAATAATTTGCAGATTCTCTGGGAATTAGAGAGGAACAGCCTGTTCTCACTAAAGGAATCAGATTTTGAAACTAACAATTTGGTGATATTTTACTCCATTAAGGAGGTCCCACAGATAAAATGCAGCTCTGAGGGCCAGGAAGTCTTGTTTTAGTGCTCATCTGTGATTTGCTCTTTAAACTTACTGAGTCATTCCAGATTTCTATGTTTTTGTATTCCCTATTCCCCTGTAGGCACTCTTTTTTTTGTAAGATACTTGAAGAGATAGAATTTACCCCTTGTTATTGTAGATAATAGAATATTATCAATTGGAAAATAGCTCTTACCTGCAGTGATTTTTTTTCCTGTCTAAATGATGAGCTATAATGAATATTGGAATTTCTCCAAGTAAGTAAATACATTTTTTCATTGCTCACCAGCACTAAATAGCACTGTGAGGTAAAATGGCTGTGAAAATAGTTTTTTAGACATTTGTTCATCTGTATTTGTAGGGACAGAGAGTTGTGTAATCTTTTGAGTATCTTGCTGTCTGAATAGACTCATCTTTTATATAGGAATGCCAGTCAATTTTGTTTACAGCTAACTGTAATAACATTCAATAAATATTTGTTTTCTGTCATTTAGGTTAAAATATTATGGGAATTGGCCTGCAAATTGATCCTTGCTATTTTTAAACCTGAAGTTTGTACTCATCACACCAGAGTGAAAAACCATCTGTTTAGAACATAAACCTTCTAATTAATTCACCAAGAGAACTCAGCAGAGGAGATGAAAGTCAAGACTTCTCTGAGCCTTTCTGGAAAGCTTGATTAATCCTTGAGTGCAATTTCAGGTCAGCTGTGTTAGCCAGATTGATTTTTCCAGCAGTTGAGCTCAGCTGTAGCAGCTGATTGATATCTTCCACGAGAGAAGAGCTGGAAGTGGTTTCATTGGTGAAATCACATTGGCATCCCTAAATTCACATCACACTCTTGGTACAAACTTTTCTTATCTAGTTTATTCTAGCTACATCTAATTTGTTTTTCTGTCTTTTGATCTCTGTCACTTCTAGTGGTTTCTTCACAGAGAGCTTAATAAAACCTGTGCTGGCAGTTTCCTTTGCAGCTGTTACATTTTGTTTTCCTTCATTTTTGCCTTGGAAGTCCTGTAATGTCCCACACATACTGCCCAGCTAGTCTGCAGCCTCAGCAGCAGGGAGGTGATGGGCCTGTGGATCCAGTTTGGGTCCCAGCTACTCCCTGCAGTTCATTGAGGATTTGTTCCAAAGCCTGGTGAGGAGGGTGGAAAAATATTGCTAGGTTTTTGATCAAATTGAAGTCTCTGTCCATCACCTGAAGAGGTAGTGGGTGATAATTAGATGTGACACCTTCTCTTGGAGGGTGCCTTCCTTGCACAACCATGGTCTCCTTGAATTAAGGCAGCACATGCTCCCATGAGCCAAGGCAGCAATTGTGTCCTGGGACCAAGGGCTTTTTAGATACTCAGTTTACCTTTCAGCTTTTGATAAATGGGATCTGATAACCCTTGCTGTAGAGGAGTTTTGTGATAAAAAGCCATTGTTTTCTAAAATGCTTCGAGAGCCTGGAGAAAGGTGTAAGTTGTACCTCAATATTTAATTTAGGAATTATTTTAAAATGCAATTTAAACTTCATTTTCTTTTTTAGGATCCTCTCCCTGGGGTAAGTATTGAGCGTATCACTCAAATTATGGCCAGTGTATTAATAGAAGGCAAAAAGGGGGTCTCTGGTGCTGCTGCTCTGGGGCTCTTCCAGCTCACTTGCAAAATGCTTTTGTCTTTCAGATGAAGATTCTGATTCGTACTCTCCTCGTTACTCCTATTCTGAGAACAGTAAGTGATGTTCCTTTCTTGGGTGCTCCATCAAACCAGAAAGGGAAAAGAAAGCTTGTATTTCTTTGTCTCCTATCCAGTTCACCAATATTCCTGCCTTTGACTTTTCCTCCAGGCAGAACCCAGCTCTCAGTTCCCCGCTCCAAGAGTGAGATGGACAATATTGATCCAGAGAAGGTTGTGAAGAGATCTGCTACTTTGCCACTACCAAACCGTACTTCATCACTCAAATCCAGCCCAGAAAGGTGACCTCAGCTAAGATCTATTTAGTACTGGAAGAATTCCTGAAAGCTGTGAATGGGAAGGGACCAAAGAGTGGGAGCTTTAGGTTCACAACTCCAGATAAACTTTTTTGGGGAAGAGGAGTAGTTTAGACCCTGATTCTGCCACTAGGCAGCAGGCTCCCATATTTTTGCCAGGCATCACAGTCTGCTGTTGCATAGATTCCTGCTAGGGTGAGGATTGTTTCCCTGGGTGGAATTCCCAGAATCCAGAGCACTAGGAGTCAGGTAGCCATTGAGGTGGCCAAAATGAGCAAGTTTTTGCAGAAGAGATTTAGTCTGAGTTCTGTTCAAAGTTTGGACACGTTTGTATTTGTGACCCTAGTTGAAGCCCACCACTAAGCTATTGTCAATCAGAAAGGTATGGAAATCTGGAATTCTATTGAAAATACCTGGGATAAATCTCCCCCCTGCCCAAGTGAGCTGAGCTGTGTCAAACTTTGCCAGCTATAGATAAACAAATAGATGCCCAGAGCCCTGTCTGAACTCTTCTTCCTGCAGCAGGCTCAAAAAGATTTTAAAAAAACTACGCTGGTGAAACCAGGATTAACAGGGAAAGGTGCCTGTCAAAGGGAAGTGCCTGTCTCCATGGAAACCCCAGTGTTTTGGGTTAATTGAGCTTTCTTTCCTCAGGACTGACTGGGAGCCTCCAGACAAGAAGGTGGACACGAGAAAATACCGTGCAGAGCCCAGGAGCATTTATGACTATCAGCCAGGAAAGTCCTCAGTTCTGAACAATGAAAAGATGGTAATGTTTGTTTTATCCTGGCTTGTGGCTTTATCCTCTGATTGTAAAACACTCCCTGAGTGCTTCTCCAGTTCCATTCCAACAGGATTCCTTCCTCTGCTTACACTGCAGTGTGCGTGTGATGCAGTTCCTGTTGAATATTTTGGTTTGAGAACTGCTCTGCGTAACTTCCTAACGTTTTTGTTCTCTAGAAAGCAAGATCCAGGGGGATTTGAGAGGCTTCTTCCCCTTTGGATGTGTTGTTTTCTGTGTTTAAGTATAGATCACTAACCCGAGTTTTTAATCTGTGTTTGACACTGTGACCTCTTCAGCAGCTGGTTTGCCAGCTGTGCTTTTTCTAGGGCACAGCTTTAGCTGGTAGAGGGGAGTTGAAGGAATTATGCATCAAAGCAGACTGGTTCAGTTTCTATGCTCCTCTGGTTCTTTAAACACCCAACTAATTTTTGAAGTGCCTGTAATACACCTCAGAGCATGGTCATCTCCCTGGGCTGGCTTCCTCAGCTGGATCTCACCAGTTCTGTGGCAGGGGTGGCAGCTACACTGGTGTGTAACCTGGAGAGAGAAGTGAGCTGTTACCCATTCCAGTGTGAATTACTGAGCAAGGATGTGAATGGACAGCTGGGGGAATAAAAAAAGTCTCCTCCTGCAGGCCTGGCTGAGAACAACTTGGCAAGGGCAGGGTGGAGAGGTGGTGCCAGCCTCAGCCAGTCCTGCCTAAATCACCACAGCTTACTGAAGGTGTCCTGCAGTGGTACAAGTATGACACTGGAAGTGCTTGAAATCCTGGGTGAGGTTACCTGTTTCTAGACAGTTTGGGACTTAAAGGTGTAAGTGTTCCATACAGGCACTGATCTGTAGGATTCCCTTAGAAGCACTCACTGTGTGCAAGATTACAAATGTAAACTGGACTTTGTGCCTGTACAGCCATTGATGAATGCATGGAGTAGGTGAAGGGATGCAAAACCTGCCATGGATTTACAATCAGAGAACAATCAGGAATGTAAATCAATAGAAATGTAAGAGTCAAGGCTGACTGGGGATCTGATATTTCTCCTTAGTACTTTGGTAGGTTTATTTTTTGCATCCTGAGTGTGATCAAAGTCCATCACTTTTTGGAGATCATGCAGCCAGCTGCTTTTCACACCCACGTCCCTTCATAGAGTTAAACAAAGTTGCTCCCGAGGAGCACGTTCCAGGTGCTTACTGAAATGGGTGATGGGTGACTCTCACTTGGTCCTGCTGGGCACTGGCTCAGCCCATCAGAGAAGTGCCAATGAAGAGTGGTTTGAACATGATATGACAGCTCCATTCCTCCAGTCCATCCTGGAAGAAGATTTCTGCTAACTTAAGTGACAGTTTTGTCTCAGAGTAAACAGCCAAGACTAAAACTTGTGGCAAAAGGCCTACTCAGTGTTTATGAGTGGGCTGGCATCACCAGTGGCACTGTTACATGTTCAGACTTCATCAGGAACTTAACTGAACTGTTGAATCAGAATCTAAAAGCCACAAGCACCACCATCAGCAGCATAGCTGAAAAAAAAATGTACAGAGCTCATCAAAGACAAGAAGAATGTGATATCTGTGTTACTTCCAATGTAATTTTTTTGAGCTTTAATTTCCAGACACAGATCACAGAAGAAAGGTCTTGAGATAGGGACCTCTTGGTCTCCATCAGCCTCATTTAATATGACAGTAATACAGTGGCCATTGGAGATCAAACAGGATGGTAACCAGTGATTTCAGGCTGAAGCATTGCTCTTCTTTCAGCATCAATCCTGAGCTCTTGTCCTGGAGCATTTTTTGTCAAGGAAGCCTGGTGCCTTGTGGCAGAGGCTGGGATGGCACCCCATACCAGGACGACTTCCCTTGGCCCTCTGGCTGTGGGTGGCTTGTTGCTGGTAGTGATGGAACATTTGGGATGAAGTTGGCAGATCAGACACCATGTGGTTGTATTTTTGAGATCCAGTATGTTTAAGGCTAGGCACCCTGAAATGCAAGGGCTGAGTAGATATCTTCTGGTGTGTGGCACCTGGTAACCCTCAGCACTGGACTTCATTCTCTGGGCTCACCAGTGTTCTGGTTAAACAGCTGCAACTGTTTCAACTTTTTTTGTTTTGTTAAAACAGATTGTGTGGACAAAAGGGAAGTTTCTTTTTGGCTATACTGTTTTCTGTCCTGTCTGATTTTCCTTCGTTGTAGTTTTGTGTGGTTCTCTAACATTTATTTGTGAAGAAACAAGTAATATTGTCTCTCTCTCCATCCCCTTCAGAGGTCTTTCAGGAATGCCCTCTGACTTGTGTCTCCTTTGATTTAGAAAACCACCTTTCACTCTGTTTGCAGTGTATAGAACAGGGTTTCTCACATATTCATGTGCTGTTAAAGATGCAGTGTTTGATTCGGGTCTCACTGAATCTCTTTTTATTCTGCACTTGGTTAAAAAAAAATAATTTGGAGTACATGCAGCTTTGGACTTGGAAGTCTTGACAGTAGAACTGAGGGAGAGGTTGACTCCCAGCTCTTCCACTGAGTCTCCCTGTGACTCTGGGCAAGCTGCAGAACCTCTCTTTGGGGGTCTCCTGTAAAATTCAATTCATTCACATTCATGTTGCTCACAATGATGCCTTTAAGCTTAACTGCTGTTGGCAGAGCAGTGGCTGGGCTTTGTGAGAGAGGTGCTAGAGAAATTCCAAATTATAAGGTGAAACAGTGACATTTTTAGAATGGAAACTACAGGATCTGCATCTCTAACAGTCCCTCTCCGTGTATTCTTTGCATAATGTTATCCTTCTCTTTCTTCCATTCCCCTATCACCAATTCCTTTAGACTCGGGATATAAGCCCAGAAGAGATAGATTTAAAGAATGAACCTTGGTATAAATTCTTTTCGGAATTGGAGTTTGGGAAACCGGTAAGTTTGATAGTTGCCATGACCAATGAAGTCAACCTGCCTTTTTTTTTTCCTTTCTTTCTTTATATTTTTCCAATGATTGCCACATCTCTTTGCTAGGCCCTAAACCTGGAACAGCTGCCTTCCGTGTTTAAAAATGTAATTGTTTGCAACATCATCCTGGTGCTGATGTGAAGCAGCTGTTCTGTGACCACTTTCAATATTTTAAAGCCACTTTACAAACATTCCCCACCTTCCAGCCATATGGATCAACAAGGCAATAATTTTCCTTCTCCCCAGCTCAAGCTGCATATTTGTTGCTGATGTTAGAAGTAATGCCCTGTGCTCTTTATTGAAAGCCCTGATTCCAAGCCCTTTTTTTCCCACTGCCTGATGAGATCTGGGATGGCTGATGGGCAGCTTTCAGTCAAAGAGAATCACCCATTTATTCTTAGCCTTAGCTTGTCAACTCTAGGTCAGTCATTTCCAGCTAACCATAGCAGATCCTGACCCCATTTCCTGCCTATTTCCTTATTCATGTAGCTGCCTAAATGTGGGGTACATCAGTCTTTTGAGTAGTCCTTTGAAGGACCATGCCCTTAAACCAAAGGAGTCTGAGAACACTGTGTTTGCTTTTCAAATTGAGCTGTGGTAAGGAGAGGTGGGGGGGTGTGGAAAAAAAAAACCTTCATTTCCCACTCTGGAAAAAGATGAAGCAAAGCTTAATTATTCAGTAAGACAAAGGATATTTTCCTGGAGGGAATCAGTGATTGTGGCTACTGGAAAAAAAATGAATTTAAAGCATTTTATAGCCTGGTCCTTACTCATTATTAACTGCATCATCAAATAGTGTTTAATAAGCTACTCTGACAGCACCAGAGGGTCTGTATCAGCCTCTCACATCTGTTCAAGTATTGTGGTTGTTTCTTCTTGCTCCTTGAGGTCAGGTGCCAAATGCCCAAGCACACCCATGTTTGAGTGCTGCTGAGATTTCCCTGCAGGTACAGCAAAACAGAAAATCTGTCTGAAGGTTCAGGACTGGCTTCAAAGGCAGCTGCACACCAACACTGGAGAGCAGGTTTTCTTTAAATCATGCAGTCTTTGCTCTCACCAAAGTGACAAAATTCCTCTGCACAGAATGTAGCTGCCTGAGGTTGGGTGCCCAGTCTGTTCACATCATAGAAATAGTGGGATTTTTGCTGAAAAACAAAAGTGCAGAGTGGCTGGGTAGTCCTCTCATTAAAAATTACACTTCATAGCAATGGATCTTTGGGACTAAGGTAAAGAAGGAGCTTCAGTATTGTTGAAGGTGAGGCCCCCCTACCTTTAGACACTAGGAGCCAGGTAAATCCCACCTCACTGAGGCTTGGAAATGGTGTCAGTTAAGGTTTTAACCCTTCACAAGTTGTCATGCTTTAGGATTGCCACAAAGTGAGAAGAAACCTTCTCTTGGCTGCTGTGTAAATCACTCTTGTGCTGAATGAAGGTTTCTCATCTTTCTGTGGTCCTTCAAGTGTAAGTTAATGGGAACTGTGTCAGGGAAAGGAGAATATCTATGCCCTGGGGCCTTTCTAGGAGTGAGGCTGTATCAGTTCCTCAGCAGTGCTGGTAGTCATGCAGCCATGGCCTTGCTTCAGCACAGGGCATCTCAGAACCCAGCAGCAATCTGTCTGTTGTTCAGCAGAGCATCTTGTCCTGGTGACAAGTTCCCCACCTAGCTCAGGGCACTGTTGTTAAGGGCTGCTTTCTTACAGCTTGCCTTGAAATGGTAGCCCATGTCAACTTTCTGCAGCTCCAAAGCCACCCAGCCATGGGCCCTGATCGACCACCTCAATGTGGAACTCTGTGCCCACTGCTTTGGCATCAGGCACTCAGCTTGAGGATGCCATTTCAGACTTTTAGAGCTACCAAACCTCCCTCTGAGCTTCATTACCACAGCCAAACACCATGTTCTTTGTAGCTTTGCTCACTGCACATGAGAGGACCAGGTTTCTGTGACCGGCTCGTGGCTAAGGCTCGTGCCTTACCAGAGAGTTTCCAGCTGACCTTTGCTGCTCCCTAGGGTTTTCAAAGGTTCTTTTTCTCCAGTGCTGGATAGAGTGTCTAACTCTACAGGTATGGGCTCCTCTGGCTTTCTGACTTGATTTCCAGCTAGATGAGGTGAGGAGGAATGGGAGCCCAGGATTCCTGTGAACCTGTGGGTGGTGTTCTCCAAAGACACCAGGATGGGGCTTTCCCCACTGAGGAAAGCCCATGAGCTGCCTAGTGCTGCAGCAACACTCTGCTGGACCAGCATCTCAGAAGCATTTCTGGGCAGCTCCACGGACAGGTAGAGGAGGCTCTGCAGCAGGGATGCTTTTTCAGTGAGCTGCTGAGACTGAATCCCCACAGGCTCCTTCCTTTCTTCCTTCCTCCTGTGACCCATGGTTCCCCAGCTCCATGAAGCCCATCCAGAAAACCTGACATTTGGTCAGTCTGGAGGTTGGTTGTCTTCCTCTGTGAGATCACACACATGGGGACTTTCTCCCAGCCCTTTATGGGGCAGCATTGAACTCTTCTTTGCTATAAATGGAGAAGCAGGGGGCTGAAGAAAGGGCTGCATGTCCTGCCTTCTCACCTCCCTCCTTCCACTTCTCTCCCAAACACAAACCTAAATCTTTGCAGCACCATCTGTCCCCCTGCAGCTGCTGATTCGTTGGATAGGGAATAGGTATTTAGTGTTTGCAGTGTTGAGGATGCTTGAATTCAGCTCCAAGCAGCCTAGAAAGGAATTTGGCCCAAGACCCAAGTGTTGGAGCTCACTTTTGCTCCAACTTTGCTGACACTGGGAGCTTTCCTGTCAGTGGTCAGTCTGGACACACGGGATGGTGCTAAGCTTGGCAGCCAGGAGAGGCTGTGGATGTTGGGGAACAGGGCAAATGTGTTCTGCTCTCAAAAAGCCTCCTTGAGCTTACCAGAGAGAGGTGGGGATGTGTTGAGATAAGGCTCTGAGCATGGCATTGTTTGGACAGGGCTGTCCCAACAAAGGGATTTCAGTTTGAGGAGCCCTCCCTGCTATTTACACCTGCATCCAAGCAGGAAAAATCCTATTTTGAAGTCTCTGCCTTTGCCAGTTGGATAGTTTGAGATAACTAGTCCCCAAACTTCCACACATCCCACTCTCTCCACCAACACCCCCCCCCCTCCACAAACCTCCAAACCAATAAAATAAAATTAAAAAATAACAGCTCTGCATTCTGGTTGCCCCTCAATGCCACCCCTGGGAATTCAGCCATTTGTTCACATGGTATGTATTCAGAGCCTTGGGGGGAAGGAGTCTCCCTGGATCAAAGGCCCTTGTTTTACCCTTCCCTTTTGGAAAGAAGAATGAGCAAAACAAATGCTTTTTATGACCGTAATATTCACACCCTTTTTTTTGTTGTTTTTTTTTTGTTTGTTTTGTGCTCAGAATGCTTTAACCACCAGCTGTGGGTTCCCCCTGGAGAACCCCAAAATCCCTTAGAGCACCTTGTGAAACTAAGAATGTCCTCCAGCACTACTGAAAACAGCCCCTCCCAGGCTGCATGCATGTTCCCTTTTGCCTCCCATGATCTCTTGATATTTGTGCTGTAGTGAATTTATCCCTTGTTCTCTCTCTCTTTCTCTGTTGTGGTTTTTTTTTTTTGTCGTTGTTGGTTTTTTTTTTAAAAATTCTTTTCAGTGTTGATGCAAATTCCCTATTGTATTCCCGCTCTGTTCTAATCCAGTTCCCATATTCTCTGTGATGTCTTTCCTTATCTTCATTTCCTCATTTCCTTCCTCTGCTTTCCATCAGCCTCCAAAAAAGATTTGGGATTATACTCCTGGAGATTGCTCTATCCTTACTAGAGAGGATAGAAAGGTAATTGTGCCTCACGTACAGCATCCAGCGCGTATGTATGTGTGGATGTGGTTTTTCTTTCTGGTTTCCTTTTTTTGTAGCATTGCTTGGGTTTTGTGTGCTTGTGAGTGTTTTGTTTTGTTTAATTGGGCTTGAGCTCCTTAGCCTAACAATTAAGCAGCTAGTGAATTGATTTAATAAACAATTCTTAAAGCATAATCAGCCGTAATTTGGAGTGGTGGTTTTGCTATCCTGACTTGCAATGATAATTGTACTAACAGCAAATTGCATATTATTACAGTGTCTTTTTTGTTGTTTTTTTTTACAGGTGGGTTTTATAACTTTATGGTTTGTAGAATTAGAGTCTAGCAGGCCTGTGCATCTCTTTAATTTTGAATGTTAAATGCCTAAAACTATTTCCTCTGTAATGATTGAAAGATGATTAATTACTAGTGGATTTCTGTGTATTGTCCATACCATCTTTGTCTTTTTTCAATTAAAAAGGCTCGCTTTTTTTTTTTTTTTTTCAAAATTAACATTCCTTTGTTTTCCCCTAACCCTAAGCATTATTTTTCCATTCTTCTTCTCCTTCTTTAACCAGACTGATCTAGAAAAAGACCTCTACCTCTACCAGACTGAGTTAGAGGCAGATTTAGAAAAAATGGAGAAGCTTTATAAAGCGCCACATAAAAAGCCACAGAAGGTATTTCCTATTCTTTTCATGCTGCCAATCCCTGTTTCCAAACTCTGCTCTAATCTATTCACTGCTGGATGATTATTAAATGAGGTTGGGATAAATAATGGTTCTGACTGCATGGCTTGCTGTGTTGCTGTCAGAAATAATAGAATGTGATGCTGAGAATCCGGCTTGAAATCCATTTCAGATACAGTGATTTCCTCTCCCTCCCCTCCATTCCCTTTCAGCTGTCCCCCAACCCCCTTTAGGGTTTTGAGTTCAATGTCTGGGGAAAAAAAAAATAAAAAAAAGCCCTCTCTATTTTTCACATGAATAGGCAGCAGCAATCAGCTTAAAATTCTTGGCTGGCATCACGTCATCATCTCGTGCCTTTCGAGCGTGTGCCCATCTCCCTCCCCTCAGACCAGCCCTGCTCTCCGCTGGCAGCTCACACACACCCAAGATTTGGATATTCCCAAGAGATTTTTAACACAATTTTCCTTATGCTGCACCTTGCCATGACCTTCTAGGGCACCTCAGCTGCTGCTTTTTTCAAGGGTCTGCAGGACCTGACCCATGAAATAATAGATTGATTCGGTAACACGCCATTTTTTTTTCTATTTTTTTCTCTGTTGATTTTTTTTTTTTTTTTTTTTTTTGAAGCTGCGGCATTTCACTGGGATTTGTAAAAGCTCCTTTTTGAAACCCAAGCTTTGCTTTTTCTTCCTAGATGAGACTCCTCAGATAGGTGAGGGGACCCCAGATAGAACACTTCTTCTAAAATTGCCTTTAGTTTTTTTAAATTACGTGCTTAGGAAGCGTTGGCTGGATTTAAAGCAAGTGGATAAGAACTGGCTTTTGCTATTGAACCTGTGCATCTGGCATTGCTTCTCAGCAGTGGAAACTGAAGGGAAACATTGCTTTTCTTATTAGTTGCTTGGATATATTTATTGGAACGCTGAGGAATGTGCTGCAGGAATGTAACATACCTCTAAAGCAAAGGCGGGCAGTGACCGGCTGGGGGAAAAGCTTGGGGAAATAATTATGAGCATGTGTCTCTTGGTCATGGCCCAGCTGGTTATCTCTTCTGGCTTCTTTGGCTTAAATCACACTGACTCATTTTGCAGACAAAAGACAGGCACTGCAAAAAAGGCATCAGCTGGGCTAAAAACCTGTCACTGCCCTGAAGGAGCTCAGGAAAATTGTTGCTTTCCTGCAAAGACATTGACAGCTTAAATTGCATTTAGGCTTAAACCTCAATGTCTCCTAAAGGCTAATAATATTCAAGCAATAGATGGGAAATAACTTAAACAAGTCTTTTTCTTTCTCCTCCTGTGTAAGTGCGTATCAATGACTCCTTTGTCTGGACTTTTGCAGAATGCAGCAGGTGGTGCTCCTCTGGAAACTTCCACAGACCATTCTTCCTAGTAAGTTTTCCAATTGCTTTTGATGTCTCTTTTACAATCTCAGGGCATGCAGGGCAAGGGTTTAGGGTGTTGGAAACGGGTTGGCTTTGTTTTTTGGTGATGGATATAGACAAATGCATGTACAGTGAGAATTATACATGTTTTAGATGAGTGTGGGTACAATATTTGATCTTAAATGAATTTTGAAGTGATGATGTAAGTTACTGCATTGTCTAGATAAGAATTGGTGATTGTGCTAGGCAGTAACTTAAATAAAACCCACAGCAAACAGACCTTTAACTCCACCTTGCTACAGTTTGCAATTTGACTATAACTTCATTCCAGTAACTTGATTTTGTGAAATAAACAGAGCTTGTTTCTGTTTGACATGTACAGTAGATTGGCTCCTCTGACATATTCCCAGTTATACACTCTGAATTGAAAGGATGCTGGTGATGGAAGGCAGTAATTTTCCAGATTCCAGGAAGGGAGCAGTAAGGATATTTCCCAAACCTTTTCCAGAGGAATACATAATAAAACAGTATAGTCTGTCTAAATGAATTTTACATGGAGCCAGTTTGGTTTAAAAGTGGAAAGCACACCAAAAAAAGTGCAGAGCAAGATGCTGAGCTGTGCTGAGTTACTCAGCCCCCAGAAGGCACAGCAGCTCTGTAGCTACGTGTCTGTTAGAGCACTGCCTGAGTTGAAAAAGTGACAGCATTCCCTTTCTCTTTCATGGTGCTTTTCACAAGCTTTTACTCCAGAAAGTAATTTATGGGACCGCATATGAACTGCTTTTCCTTGTCTGGAAACTAAAATCTTCTTTGTGATCCAGACATTGTGTAATTCTACCTCCACAGCCAGTCCTCTGATGTGTTTGCAAGCTTTCCCTCTACCCTAGAAGTACAGCATCTCTCCAAAATAAACAGATGCATGTACTAATTTATCCACAACAAGCAGGCGTAACCACAGACATTTCCACGCTCATAAATCTGAATCACTCCTGGACAGGAGGATGCCAACCAGCTTTCAAAATGGTTCCATGGATTGGCAAACACTCTGGCTTTTTTTAGAAAATTCTTTTTTTGATTTCTTTTCAGTCTTTCAATCTTTGGCCCTACAACAGCTTCATGTGAGTCTGCATCTTGTTCTGAAAAACCTGGTTGAGCACAGGAACAGGTATCAGATGAGCTGAGGTTTTAGGAGAACACTGCCTGTTTGCTCAGTGAGTCTTTTCTCCCTAGAAAGGCCATTTATACCAACAGCATTGACAGTTATTCTATTAATTTTTTTTAGAGAGAAAGCAGTGAAATCTAAAAATCAGATATGGAGACATACTTGTGCTTAGATTCACAACTGAGGAAAGGGGTCTGTAATAAATGTTCCGTATTTCAAGTCTTAGGAATTCACAAGTGTGGTTTTCTCTTCTTTTACACAAAGCTCTCAGCAAACAGAAGTGATCCACTGGTGTCCCTCTCCCTTTTTTGTGTTTTCCAGCTCCACCTATTCACCCAACTACCACCCAGTGAAAAGGGAGTCAGAACCAGCCCTGGGGGACCCTGCTGGCTTGGAGAATGAAAGGCAGATTTACAAGAGTGTGCTGGAAGGTGGAGATATCCCATTCCAAGGGCTGAGTGGTCTCAAGCGACCTTCTAGCTCTGCTTCCACAAAAGGTAGGTGGTTAGGACACTAACCTCTCCTTGTTCCACACAGAGTGTCAAAAGGCAGGTGATACAGGGCAAACTGCTGCAGGTTTTAGAGTCCTAGCCATGCCAGTTGAAGTTTCTTCTGTCCTTTTTGCCATCTTTAGTTTTCCCTCCTTTTCTCTCTCTGCCCACAGTGGCCAATATGATTTTTCATGACCCTTTTTATCCAATCCAGGTTCCTCTTCCCAATGGGGATCAGCTCCCTTCATCCAGCACCTCAGCTATGCCCTCAAACTCTTCCTCCAGGCTGCTCAGGCTGGCCTTGCTTTCCATCCACTCACACCCTTTGCCATTCTAGAGCCTTTCCCTGCCTTTTCTGCTCCTCCTGCTGCAGTAGCTCAGCAAGCCACACCACCTCTGCTGTCCTGGCTACCCTCCTGTAGCTCCACGGCCTCCTGCCTACAAGAGGTGTGCAGAGGAATGCATGGGCCACCAGGAACAAGCAATGCCCTGCAGGCTCTGAGCCAGCAGAAACCACTGCATCTCCTTCCCTTTCCTCCCTAGAAGATCCAGACATGGAAGAGCCTGGCTCCCACCAGGGAGCTGCATTGGGGAATGTATCTCTGAGCCAACTTCACCCTGAAAATGGCTTGAGATGGGGAGAGGACTGGGGAAGGAATGCATTTGGTTTCTAAACTGTGCTCCCTAAAAATATTACCTCTCACCAAAAAGGTCTGTCTCTGTCTTCCAGCTGTTTTTCAGCATGATGTCCGGCCTGCAAGGCAGGGAGTCAAACTGCATCTCAAAAAAAAAAAAAAAAAAAAAGTTCAAACAGTTATTGTTCTCCAGACTGCAACTGGACCTGGATGGTTGACATTTGAGTTTGAACTCAAATTGGAAACAGACCTAAAAGCTGCAGTCTAAGCTAAACCCACACTAAAAAAACCCAACTAAAAAAAAAAAAGCATGTCCTGATCTGACTCCTTGATTTTTAAAGCAAGCATGGCCAGCCACAGATTCTGAAGGACACTCAGCTTATTCCTAGTATGGGGAGTCTCTAAGCAGACAGCTCCTGAGCAAGGCCAGCTGATGTGGTCTGCTTATGCTCACAGTCATCCACTGATTGTCTTCTCCCTGCCAGGAATAAACTCTCTGGCAAGCTCTGTGATGGGGCCACAGTAGGTGTGATGGCAGGCTTGCCGTTAACCCATTTTTGCCGCGTTGGTGCCTCTGCATTCCTGCTGCCACCCTGATCCTGCCCAGAGTTCAGCTGCCCTTTTCTGTGATGCCTCCACTGCCCTGAGAGCTGATGATGAGCAGCACTTTTTGAGGGTACCTTCACAAAGTGCTGGTGGCCAAGCCTCTCCTGTTAGAGTTGTCAGCAGCACCTCACACCCCCCCACCCCCAGCGAGCGCGCCTTCTTGCTCCAGGCTCTCCCTGCTTTTTCTTCCTTTGTTTTGGAACTTGAAAGTGTATGAAACCCAAGCATGTTCTTTCTCCTTTCTCGATGGCTTTCTAGCACTTTTCAGCTAACAAGGTTGTATTTATTTTATCCTGCATGCTTACCAGTGGATCGTAAAGGTGGGAATGCTCACATGACTGCACCCTCTTCAGTTTCTAGCCGAACCTTTAACGCTAATCATACCGGTATGTTAGGTCACGCATGTAAACATAAGAAGCCCTTATCAGCTGCCAAAGCCTGCATTACTGAAATCCTCCCTTCCAAATTCAAACCCAAACTAGCAGCAGCTCCAGCTGCTCTCGGGCAGGACAAGAAGGGTATCCTGCTGTCTCAGGAGAAAGCTCAAAGCTGCGAAAACCTTCGTAGCTCCGTTGCCTTGTTTGAGCACCAGAAAGCTTTCATGGTAGGCGTAGGGGAGAGCCTAGAAAACGTGTTGATGAAGTCCAAGCAGGAGTATGCCATCAAATCTAGCAGCACCCTCAGCCTGCAGGAGTATGGCACCAACCCTCCGAAAGGCTACCTGTTCCCTGCCCCCAGGAAGATGGAGTTCACAGTGCTGTACAAAGACATGCACCAGATCAACCGGACCAGGATCCAGTTGAGCGCCGTCTCCTCCTGCAGCGTCAGGGACCTCGCCTCCCAGTTTGAGAATGAAGCCAAGGACAGGCTGGAGCATGGCCTCAGTCGAGAGGAGTCCGAGCAGATTCCCAAGGACACCGTGTCCTCCCGTGTCAGTGCCTTCGAGCAGCTGATCCAGAGGTCCAGATCCATGCCCTCTCTCGACTTCTCCACCGTGCAGAACAGATTCACCGCTTCCCTCCGGCCTAAACCCTGCCTGAGTTCCGCCTACTCCGCGGAGTTCCTGCTGGAGCTGCCAAAAGCCCACCAGGAGGAGAAGGATGCTGCCAGCTTGGCAGAGAAATCCTCCCACTCCTGCAGCAACGTGGGGGAGACGGGGTCGGATGGCAGCGAGGCCATCCCCATGGACACGCTTTCGGCGTGCACGGATGAGGTCGATCTCCTCTCAAACGCCTCCAACGACAGCGGCGGCAGCAGCAGCAGCAACCTCAACGGGCCCCAGAAGCATAAAATCAGCAGGTGCAAAGGCTCGTGCCCGGCCTCCTATACCAGGTTCACTACCATCCGAAGGCACGAGCAGCAGCAGCAGGCCTCCAGGAACCCTGGTTCCAAAGGGGATGTCTTTGGGGACGGACGCGTGCTCCCCAGAAACGTCTACCTGATGAGCCCGCTACCCTTCCGATTGAAAAAGCCCTTCCAACACAAGTCCTGCAGGACTCCACCCCCAGACTGCCCGGGAAGCCTGGCAGTGCCCAGCCCTGTGAACCCAGATGACCCCATCCAGCTTCAGGGGAGCGTAGGAGACAAGAGTCACCACTCCCAGCACCAGCTGTGCTCCAGAAGCAGGCCTCTAGCCCCCAGGCGCCTGTCCTCCTTTGACATTGTGGAGAGGCTTAGCTGCTTCCCCACCACAGCATCTAGCAGAGATAGCTTCACGGGCCGGGCTGCCACTCCTGACTCCTTAAACAATGGGAACCCTGGTCCATATGCCCTCTCCCACAGCCTGGACACAAACAACAACCCGCAAAATGAGCTTGGGACGTACCCCCGAGGTGGCTTTTTGTGTTCTTTACCAGTGTCCCTTCATCCGTTGTCTCGCTTTCCTCCCTCCCCCCTTTTCCTTCCACAACCCTTGCATTTTGAGTCCCCACCTTTGCATCCCCCTCCTCTCCCTTTCTCCCCCCTCCCCTCGGGGTGTGTCTCGTGTCCCTTGCGTGTCTTGCTGAGCAGTTTTGTTCAGGACCCACGAACAGCTCTGAGAAACAATTCCCGCCACCTTGCTGGTCCCAGCGGGTTCAGTTGGGTCTCTCGAGCAACTCCAGGGATGCAAAGGATCTCTGTAAGAGAGATTTCTCCTCCTGTGTCCTTTGCAGGCGTGGGGATAGAAACCAAACCGAGATGGTTTGCTGTGAGGAGCAGTTTCTCAAGGTCTAGTTGTGTGTGCCTGTGTGTGTGTGTGTGTTAAACTCTTCTCGACAGTAAGATGCCAGATCATACTTTGATGGCAGCAAATTTTTTCTTCGTAAAGTCCTTCTGTCTTTACTTTTTCTGTTATTTTACTCCCTGTTTTGGGGATCTTTGTTCACAAGTACAGCCCAAAAGGGAAAAAAATGCAAAGGGCTAAATTACCGACATCTGATTGGCAATTGGGAATCCTGACTGTCAGAACAGAAACAAATTCTTTAAAAAAATCTATGTTTTTTTCCTTTCTGGTGAGGCGAGATGAATCCATCTGTATTTTAACTCCCTTATGTTGTTTTGAAGTAGATTCAGAATCACCAAGGCATTTTGCACCAGTCGATTACATGGAAACTCCGGAAGAAATTCTCCGCAGACGGCACGATGATAAAGAGGTGAGCTCCTGCTTTATGCCTTGATCACAGCTGTAGTAGCTCCACAAGAAATACAACACTCAACCTTGTGGAAGGACAGCTTGGATGTCCAAGTCTGTGTAGATCAGAAGTTAGAGCAACAATCTGGAATCAGTATTTTTTTAGTTTTAATACTGCTGATTTAATGTGTAACGTTTAGTCCGTTTTAGCTCGTGTTTAAAATAAACCTGGGAGTTCATATCAATTGCACAAAATTAAATCTGTGTGACAGAGTTGGAGATGAATGTGAGCTGTGGTGCAGCACTCCAGTGCTTACAGAAATGGGTGAAATGGTTGTTCTGTGAGTTCAAGGTTTATTGCTCTCCCAGCAAACCGTTTGGGTTGGTATCAATCCATCTGGAGAGAATATTACTTGTCTTGGGGGTGGGGGGTCCTCAGGTTTTGAGCAGCAAATCTGTGATATTTTTAGCTGTCAGACAGGATGAAGCTTTTCCCTCAGCAGAATTCTTGGTGGCTTCTCAAGTTGTTGAGGACAGCGTGGAGCAGTCCTTTTTATAATGGCTGGGCAGCACTGGGACAAGCTGAAATAATAGCAAAGCCACCTGAACTTCTCAGCACTGACATTCAGGATGAATTAAAGAAATTATAAAGTGATTGTTTTCCACAAAGCTGTTCGTTTTCACTGCCTGGGTGGGAAGGGTTATATTTTTAGTGTTAATTTTAGTGTTAATTCAAACAGGATTTATGTGTGCTTTGATACACGGCAACAGCTGCTCTCAATTCCTAGGTGGAAAGTGTATTTTTGCTGTCTTCTCCCATGAAACACTTAGTAATCCCCCCACATCCAAAATTCTGTGTGAAAACTCATGTAAGAACAAAATTCTGAATTCCCTGCTGACTTCCAGTGAGTTAGCACTGCTGTCCCAGAAGGTGGAAGAATCCTTTCTGCCCAGGTGCTGCAGAATGCACGTTTCCATAAGCGTGCCAGAGGCTTCAGAAGTCCCAAATGATCATCTGGTGTTTAATTATTTCATTTTATGAAGTGTATTACATGAGGCCAAAGGAAGTTCTAGAGAACCAGATACCTGGGGGTGGTTAGGCACTCATCCAAGCTCCTTACAAAGCTCGGGGGGAATTTGCTTCCTGGGAATGTACCTGCAGGGATGATTCAGGTCTCTTGGAAGTCAATGAGAGAAACTCCCTTGTTGGTCAAAAGGGGATTGGATCCACAGTCTTGGAAGCTCCCAGGACTTGGCCAAAGCTTGGAAAAACCTCACTGACTTCCATCAGCTTTGGATCAGACCCTCTTTATGCTGAATTTCAGTTTTGCCACGATGGTGATGTGCTTTGTGTGCATGCACAGTGAAGGGGTGTTGCGTAGTTAGTAGAACCCGTGTGTTGTGTTGAACTGTAAATACCCCAGCTATTTAAAACTTCAGAAGTTTTATTGAAGTCACGTTTATGGCAGCTTTTGCTGGATTATTTACTGCCCATTTTATGCAATTTCATGGCAGAAACTTTTAGAGGACCAGAGACGGCTTAAACGTGAGCAAGAAGAAGCTGATATTGCAGCTAGAAGGCACACAGGGGTTATTCCAACGCATCATCAGTTTATCACTAATGAGAGATTTGGGGACCTCCTAAATATAGACGATACAGCAAAGAGGAAATCTGGGTCAGAGGTCTGTTTTAGTTACCTCAGTCTGCTGCTTGACCCAAAGCAATATTTGCCTCTCACAACCTGGTGCTTTAGGCCGACATTAGCTCTTCAGAGAATGTCGTTTGGTTTTGGTTGTTTTGTTTTGTTTTGTTTGCCCACCTTCCCCTTTCCCATTCTGGCTTCATTTAGTAGATCTGCTTTGACTCTCCTGCCTGGTTAAATTAATTGGTTCTCTCTGTACCAAGCTGCAGATGTTAAAGCATGCCTGCTGAGAATTGCTGGTGCACACTTGCCATGCATGCCTTTAATTAGCAGCTTAGTCAATCAAAGGCATTCTACATCTTCTGCATCATATTGCTACATTGGCTTCTTGTCTGTGCCTTACCCTTAGAAATTTCATGCCTTGTTGATTCTGGCCATCTGACTGTTTCATAGGTATTTTATTTTTTTTTTTTTAGAAATAGATTGTTTCTTCTCCTCTTGAAAGATGCTTAATGCCCCTTAGAAACAATGGGGAAAAGTTGTAGCATGTTTCACTGCCTATGACCTGAAAGAGATAAAGGAGGAGGTAGACAGGTTTCCCATCATCCCAAGACACTTTTCTCAAGGACTGGATCCTAGTCCAGGTGTTCTGGTCAAATGCCCTTTCCTGACCTAGGGATTCCAGTTTTTATTTTATACTTCATTACCAAAATTACTTTTAAATTGCATTTTGTGGTCCTTAGGAAAATCAGACAAGTAAATCAAGCCTTAGAGCCTAGGCCTGCTGTCAATGTCCTCTTTGGCTTGGTAGCCACTAAGGACATATCTTTTGGACGTGTGCTTAATTTATTCATATTTCCTCCTCACCTTTGTCTCTTTCCTACCAATTTATACAGAGTACTTGGGTCACATTGCAGGGTTCATCAGGGCTGGGTAATAATCAGTAAGAACCACATCAAATAAAATCCTACTGTTTGGGGCTTTTCCCCCAGCTAATAAGTTCTGCTTTTCCATTCCCAGACCAAGGGAAATTTGTTCCTGGGGCCCCAGTAGCAGTAGTTGTTGGAGCAGCTCTCATTCAGCAGGTTTCATTCTCCCATTTAAAATTTTACTGCTGTTAATTCAGTTCCCTGTAGAGCTCTTAATTACTGTGGTACCAGAACCTGGCACTTCTTGCCCTGATGGGAGAGACACGACAGCATATTTGGGACTGTAGTATCAGTTGTACACCAGCTTGTAGCACGGTACCCACCTTCAAATTCTTCCCCTGACTAATGTTAGCTTTAGAAGAGTTGGGTTTTTTTTTCTCAGAAAGAGGGTTGAAAACCTAATTATTATTTCTTTTTAATGTGTTGACTTCTTTTGACCTCTAGATGAGACCTGCTAGAGCCAAGTTTGACTTTAAAGCACAGACACTGAAGTGAGTACAGTTTGTTGCTGCTGCCTTGAGTGTTCTTCCTCTGCCTTTACCCCTAGTAGGTGGGACTTGGGAAGGGTGGTGCAAATGGGTTGATATTCTGAGACTGCCTTTCCAGCACAGCACAACAAGGTGTCCAGAGTAAGGTAGGGGAAAGTAGTATCAGTCTTGCAGGTTGTAACCTGTGCAAAAAGGACCTTGAGGAAAAGGACATCTGTATTTTTTCACCAGAGAGGATAGTGACAGGACAAGGGATAATGGTTTTAAACTGAGAGAGGGGAGATTTAGGTTAGATACTAAGAAAAAATTTGTCCCCGTGAGAGTAGTAAGCTACTGGAATAGGTTGCCTAGGAAGGTTATTGGTGCCCCCTCCCTGGAGAAGTGCTTCAGGCCAGGTTGGATGGGGCTTGGAGCAACCTGTTCTGGTGGGAGGTGTCCCTCACCTCGCAGAGGGGTCGGATCTTGATGATCCTTAGGGTCCCTTCCAATCCAAACCATTCTGTGATCTGTATCCTGTGTGATTTTGGGGTCAAGCCCAGCTTCTTTGCTAGAACAAGGAAGCATTCTGCTCTACAGAAGCATTCAGAGCATTTCTCCAGCACCCTGTAATAAACCCAAGGTGGATGTAAGGTGTAAATGTTGTGCCCAGTGAGCAGAACATCTCAGGGTGCCACACAAAAGTAAAGGAGAGCAAGAGCAAGAGGGTCCCTTCACACTGTGACATGAGCAAGGTAGTTCTCAGCATGCAGCTTTCACTACAAGTGGAGCATGATTTGTATCAGCAGGGCTGGTTCAGAGCTTGGTACCTAGAAGTTGCAGGACAGGAGAAGAACGTGTCTATTCTCCAATGAAATGCTGACAGAGTGCTTGTGTTGTTAACAGGGAGCTGCCTCTGCAAAAAGGAGATATTGTTTACATTTACAAGCAGATTGACCAGAACTGGTATGAAGGTGAACACCATGGCAGAGTTGGCATCTTCCCACGATCATACATAGAGGTAGCTTCTTGCCTTGCAGGTCTTCTCTTTGCCCACTCCCTTTCTGCCAGTGACCAGTTGTTGGGCTTTTTGTATGTGACACTTTTGATTCTCTTTGTTCATTTTAGCTCCTCCCACCAGCTGAGAAAGCTCAGCCCAAAAAACCTTTACCAATCCAAGTGCTGGAATATGGAGATGCTATTGCCAAGTTCAACTTCAATGGAGATACCCAAGTGGAAATGTCCTTCAGAAAGGTAGGACTGTGCTGATGAATTGAATCCAGAAAAATGCTGAAGTTTTTTGGTTTTTTTAACACTTGAAATTTCTAAATATAAAGCTCCGGTGAGAAGGACTCTGTCTTCAGGGAGGATTCCTTCTTATCAGCTGTGGTTTTCCTCCATAGCTGCCATGCAGAGCATTGCAGTGAGGGTGTTGCAGGGAGTCTGACTCAGGAGTGTGATTGCTTCCTTTGGGCTAGCTGAGGAGATGCCTTGAGCACAAGTGCTGGAAGCCTGGCTCTGCAAGGCAGATGAGATGTTTGGTGGCATGTCTGCAGTCTGCTCCTCCCTGGTGGAGATGCACACAATCACAGAAGAGTGGAAAAATAGGAAAGAAGGAAGCTGGGTCCACCTCCTCTCCTGTTACAAGCCAAATGTGGTTGGACCCAGGCAAGTGTGGTTCTGTGGTTCTGCAGTGACCCACTAGAGCTGAGTGCAGAGGTAAGGGTTGGGAGTGGTTTGTGTCATGGCTGTTCAGAGCAGACAGCCCTGTTTACATCTGAGTAGCTCCATCTCGGCCAGCTTTCTGTTTCGATGCTCAGATTAGATCTTGTCTCTCCTTTAATTACACATGAAGGTGAGGTTTATACTAAGGTTCTGGAAGTCACTTCCATTTGTCAGCAAAACAGGAGAGAGCAGAGAGAGACCTGGTTGAAACTGCAGACCTGGTATTCTCTCTGGACACCTCACACGTCCGAGAGTCTCGTGGTCAGCCTGAAACTTCTGGTTTCTGGTTCCTTATCTGCCTTTAGCAAGTAGGGACTTGTGTCAGCATAGCTGAGCCTGCAGACAGCACCAGAAGGTCTGCGTTTCCTTGTTCTCTGGACTGCAAACTATTCCCACCCAGAGTGAGGATCAGGACCACCTTGCTAGGGAGCAGGGGGAGGCCGAGAGCCAGCGACCGGTTTCAGATTCAAATGGCGATGCACTGCGGAGCGGTGTGTGCCAGTCAGGACTCCCCTGCTCTTCCTTCCCCTAGGGTGAAAGGATCACCTTGATCCGACGAGTGGATGAGAACTGGTATGAGGGCAGGATCTCTGGCACCAGTCGCCAAGGCATCTTCCCTGTCACCTACGTGGAGGTCCTCAAGAGGCCGGTGGTGAAGAACGCCATCGAGTACCCCGACCCACCGCTCCCCCTCTCCCCGAGCCGCAGCGTGACAGCCTCACCACAGGTACTTGGGCTGGGGGCAGCCAGTGACAGCACCCACCAGGGCAAGAGAGGTGTTGCCACGGCTGTGCAAGAAGCCAGAGCTGAAACAAGCTGTAGGCAAAACTGGTGGTGTGTGCAGGAAAAGCCGGGTGCTCCCCGCAGTGTGTCGGGAGAGGTGATGTTTCGGTTCCCAGGAAGGTGAATGGATGGGTCGGCTGGGGATTTGGAGGCTCCAGCAGGCTTTGCATCTCTGGGCAGTAGCTTGAATTCAGGCCAGGTTGATTTATTCAGCCATCTGAATAAATTTCACTTCCAGAGATGGAATGAACTGGGGATCCAGCTTCTCCTGAGTGCATGTTTACACCTTACGGACCTCCACTGTGTATAAACCTTCTCTGTGAGGAGTGGGTTTTTTTTGTTTTTTTTTTTTATTACAACTATTAAAAGGACATCACAGACTGTTACGGTCTGTGGGAGTCATTATGTTGATCCTAGCCAGCTTGAATCAAGCTGTCTACTTGCTACTAAAAATACCAGCTCACAACCAAGGTTTTGGGGAGGCAGGGTCAGGAGAGCAGCCTCTGTTCTTTCAAACTGGTGCTAAATAAACAAAGGGTTTTTTGAGAGTGGGCCAGTCTGGGATCTTCCATGACTAATAGATTCACTGTTCAAACTAGAAATCAAAATGGCAGCAGAGGACTGGATGGGGATTCCAAAGTGTTTGCCATGACAAATTTACCAGGGAAACGATGAGTCTCTGCATCCCTTTGTTTTGCTCTCATCCTGCAAATACTCGTGCTTGAAGGTCAGCATATATGTGTCAGGGTCATGGCCAGGAGGTTCTGGAGCATCCCCATCTCACCCTTGGGACTGAAGCAAGGTCATTCTGAGGTCAAGACTGCAAGGAACAAAAGGGGAAAATTGGGATTGGGAAGAGGGAATGTCTGGTACAGGATAGATGGGAAAGTCTGCCATGGCTCATGCCTGGTGTCTGTCTGGATCTTCCCTAGAAGGGGTGGTTTTATTCTTAGTCACTGTGTAAAGAGAAAAGACTTGTTGCTTGTCTGGGGTTCCCTGTCAGAGTAGACCTCAGCTGAGCTTTTTTCTTTGAGCTTGGCAGTGTCTCTAGCTGTGGCCTGTCTGTCACCAGCTCTCTGCTAGCTTTTTCTTTTTTATGGAAGTGATTGCATCCACCTTTTTTTCTTTCTTTTTTCTTTTTTTTTTTTCCTTTTTGTTAGTTTGTTTCCTCTGCTATTCTTTTGATTCTCCCCCTAGTAAGTCAGTTCTCTCCCTTACATTTTACCTGACTTGGCAGAGGACTGAGAAATGCTCTGAGAAGTGCTGATGATGGTGGTAATAGGTAAGGGCAGGACTGGGTTCTGTGCTCTGCCTTTCTAAATGTGGGACCTAAAGACCAAACAGCCACAGCTGGCTCTTGTGGTACCTTTTTCTTCCACAGCATCAGTAGTGCAGGTTTCTCAGGGAGCAGGCATTACTCATGAAGTCAAAATTCATTGCAGCAGTGCATTCTGACTGGATCCACAGTGTGAGCTGCTGGAGCCCCAGCTATTTCTGCCAGGCTAGTCAAAAGCTACATGCTGCCATCATGGGTGGTGGCTTCAGCTGCTTCCTGAGGGGACTTAAGACACATGGTGGGAAGTCTTCAGGGCCTCCACAAGATGTTTGGTGTCTGGGATCCTAACAAGGGCTAGAGAAGGGGCTTGGCAGCACAGATACAGACAGGACTCAGTGTTTGGAGCAGCTGTGGACAGCATGTTCTCCACCATGGAGCACCCATCCCAGGAAAACTCATGCACCATGCTTGGTCACAGCTGTGCTCCACAGCCCACCCTCTCTCTCCTTTTATTTTTACTCGATCGCTTTGTATTTCCCCTTACTATTTTTTTTTGTTCACTTTCTTTCTTTTTTTCTTTTCTTTTTTTTTTTTTTTTTTTTTTTTTTTTTTTTTTTTGTCTTCTCTCCTGCTTTTGTCTCCTTTCAAGTCTCCCAGCTCTGAGCTGCTCCACACACCAACTCCTCCACCTTTGCCTTTCCCACGCCGTGCTCTGTCTCCGGAGGTGCAGGCGGTCACCTCGGAGTGGATCGCTCTGACGGTGGGAGTGTCACCTCCCACCACCCCTGCTGTCACTCCTCCATTGCCACCTCCTCCTGAAGCTTCCCTCTGGCCTCCAGCTGCCTCCAGCCCTTCTTCCCACCCTCACCCCTCCGGCTCCTCCACTCCCAGGTCCATCAGGTCCCCGTTGCCCTCTTCCTCCTCCTCCTCCAGGCTTCAGCCCTCCGCCTCCCCACAGAGCAAAGAGAAGTGGCTCGGCTCCCCTTCTTCCAGCTACTCTGACCCCCCACGCTGGGGGGTGGAAAGCCCCCAAAACCTCCTGGCAGAGCCTGCTGGCAGCCAAACCTGGCTCCAGAAACCCCGGGAGGGCAGCAGCACCCCGGAGCAGGGAGCTCCAGCTCTTCCCAACATCTCCTCCGAGCGCTGCCTGAAACCGTCCCAGGTAGACACGCGTGGCAGCCCGGGCAGGAGAGCCCTCAGCTCCTCTGGGGACAACCAGTTGTGTCAGGAGCTGATGGCTATTGTGCAGGGAGGTAAAGGAGAGAAGAGAGGAGTGAGGAAAGGTGATCTGGGGAAGTTCCAAAGCGGGGAGAAGAAGGTACTTCTGCATGTGTGTGCTTGTGCTGCTCTGAATCCCTGGTGTGGACTGGTGTGCTCTGGTTGGTTGCTCTAAATCACTGGTTTGAACTGGTTGGTGCTGCTGGTCTGCTGGCCAGGCAGAGCCCAGTGCCTGTCACACGTTGTGGTGTGGTGGTCCTGAGACCTTCTTGTGGTGTTCATAGGGTAGCAGATCAAAAAGTTTTAGAAGAGGGCTCGGGAGCAGTGTGGTGAATATTATTTTAGAGCAGTTAATAACACAGGACTGACTGAACTGGTCACATCTAAGGAGGTGATTGTCCCAGATAGTGGCTGTTACCAGATGTGCCAGATGAAAATATCACACAGGCCTCCTGCCCTCACTGTGTAGAAAAAAAAAAAAAAAAGGCAATTCCTTGCTATTCAGAGGTTCTCCAGTGTGGAATGGATCATCTTTGGCAGTCAGATTTGCTTGTTCCTCCTAAAGCTAAGGACTGAAAAGCAACGTAAACCTCAGCTTGACTCTTGGAGTGACAGAAGCTGTCCCCTCCTGATGCTGGAGCCTGTGGTTTGGTGAACCTTGGGCTGGGAGGAGCATGACAGAGTCAGGGAGGCTTGGTTGTTAGCCATGCACTGAGTGGAATTTATAACCTCTTCACATTCTGACATTGTCCAAAATTATGTCAGAGGATGCCACGAATGGCAATTAGTCCTGGTGACATTTTTCCCCAAGAAGTTTTAGTTCTGTGCAGCTGTGTATTAACACTGAGCAGGAGCCTAGGGGAACCCTCCAGTAGCTTCTACAACACATCTTCTGCCCCTACTTTTGGTGTAGGGAGATCTGCCTTACTTTGCAGCTCTCAGATGATTTGGGGTCCAGGGTGGGCTACAGCCAGCCAGAACACATGGCAGCCCCCCCATGCTGTAACTCAGGTAATGATAATTGTGTCATGTCACTAGGGTTTCAAAGGTGACACATTTCACACTGGGAAATCTGGGGGCAAATGGTTTGATTCCTGCTTGAATCCCAACCAGAGGTGTTGGTAGCACTGTTACAGTGCTGCTCACCATCTGGATATGTTTTTCTAGCCATTTTTCCAGGCATAAATAAACTGCATGTTTAAAAACAAAACGAGGTGGTCAGCTCAGACAGAGCAGCTGGGAAATGCACTTGCATGGAGTTATGTTTGCTGTGTGTGCATCAGCTTTCCTGGCTGGTAGCTGCTCTTACCACTAACAGGGACTGTGGTAAGGAAGTGTGTGCCAAGCTGACCAACTTTTTCTTCTCTTCAAAAGACTGCAGACTCAAAAGCATTCTCTTCATCTGCTCCTCTCTCTTCCTCTGCCCTCCCTTCCTCTACTGTCACAACACAGCCACCTCCCAGACTTACACGCAGAGTCAATAAGCCACAGGTAATCCTTTGCTGATTACTCTTCCATTACTTAGAGTTGTTTCCATGTTTTGTGATATGCCTGTTTAGCCATTTGTTGGTTCCACAGGTGAGAGATGTCCCCTGTGATTTAATTCAGAAGTTTTAGTTAAAAAAAAAAAAAAAAAAAAAATTACAATTCCTTCCAGGCTGTGCAGAAGGCCAGGTATGAGCAAAATTTTCAGCTGGTGCAAATCCACACAGCTCAAGTCTGGGTTTCTGCACGTTTGTACCAGCTGAGGGGCTGATTTTCTGTCCCTCTGAAGGATGAACCCGGGGATTGCTTAGTCCTGACCTTGAGCTCCTCCAGCTCAGGTGTGGCCATGTGAGCAGGAACCAGGTAGCCTGAGGTACTGTGGCAGAGGTTTGGTTTAACCACCTGGGGGCAAGGCACACCAAACTTGGTGCCCACAACGCCAGGAACCTGTTCCATCCTTCTCAGGTAGGATTCGGAGGTCCTGGGCTCCTTTGCTGAGAGCTACAGACATTTTCCAAGAGGGATGGGGTGATGTCTGTGCAGCACAGCCAGGCTCGGGATGGATGGTGTCTGGGAATCAGCAGTGCCTCCTGAGTCCTTCCAGGCAGCTCCCACCAGATGGCAGTATCTGAAACAGAAAGCTCCCAGCTAACAACCAGGCATAGGGATAGGGATAGGTGTGGGGAGGGAATCTCTGCCTGGAGCACTGAGCCAGCCAGGCTGCTCAGGCAGGGGGATGTGGGGAGGAGTTGCCGATGGTATTTCTTTTTCTGGATCAGTCTGGGAGAGCGAGACACAGCTTACACCCTGACATTACCCCACTGCCTTCCCTCACCTCCTTTCCCTCCCATGGTGGGTTCTGCACAGCTTTTCACTGAACAACCACTTTCTGCTTGCCTTCTGAGTTTCACTGTCTGAGTCCTCCTAGGGTACGTATTCTGCTTCACCTTAAAAATCCCCAGGACTTTTCTGTGCCCAACTTTCTCTCCTCTGCTGGTCCTGCTGGTGTTTGCACTGGGTGGATGTGGTTCAAAGGAGCAAAGGGGCCACGTTTAGGAGAAGATGTTTCTCCTGAATGCTCGCTGCTACATTTTGGGTGTTGCACCTGGTTGTAATAGGACCCTGTGGCCTTTCTTTGGAGTTAAAGCCAAGGCAAAATTTATATTCTACATATCTAGGCAATCAGAGCATTGTCAGTGTCAAGTTAAAACTGTGTGTGACACTCTCAGTAGTCTCGACCTCCTTTCCAGCTCTGGATCTACACTTGTTTAGGGAGCAGAAGCAGAACTGATGTGTGCAAATGACTTCTCATTATCTGTGCAGAGGCTGATGGCTTCAGTAGAACTGCTGCTAATGCCCCTGGAAGCCTTTTCAAAGATCTGTCATCTTTCCATTGATTTTAATCAACTCAGACAAGCACTTAGTAGGCATGGAAATGAGACATTACATTTGGGTTTTATTTCCATTACTGTCCATCCCTGGTATTTGAAATACTGTACCACTTTGAATTCTGATTTTCTTTCTCATTACTGAGAACCTGCCCAGGTATAAAATTCTGACCCAGGGCTTCTCATAGGTTTCAGACCCTTTTCAGTGTCCTTTTGTGAGAGCTCTTTGGCCAGCTTTCCCCTCCCTTTCACCAGACCTGGGCCTTGGTGTGTATGTGGAGGTTCTCCTTTTTTCTTTCATCTGGGCTGGAGAGTCCTCCCTGCTCACGGTTCTTCATGCATGTGTGGGAGCATCACTGCTGGTGTCTGCCCTTCTCTGAGGGGATCCCAGTTTTTGTCTGCTTGTCTGTCTTGTCTGTCTGTTAGTCTGTTCTGCTTAGCTTTCTCTTTGCTTATACAGTCCTTCAGCTCCCACCAAAAAGGGGTGGAAGAAGACACGTAAGCAAGAGCAGCAACAGATGGACACACTGGTGACTTGGCTAGGAGCAGGAAAAGCACTGTTGAGTAGCCCCATCATCTTTCTTCCTAAAAAACACCCAAAACCTGCCTTCGGGCTTTTCCAGGTTCTTAACAAAGAACCTTTTTCTGGTGGTCTTACTAACCCAAGGTGCTCTTTAGGTTCACCCCCTAAGTCCATTTGAGGTGGGAAGAGTGCCCAGCTCTGCCTCAGGACTGACTGCACTGCACATTTGTATCATCTGGAGGCACTTCAGCACCTGCTTAGGTTTATTAATTTAATCTTAACAAAGCACAGGGGTAGGAGCTGAGTTGTCCTGATGGTTGGTGAGTACCTGTGGTTTGTATTTTGGAGCTGTGCTGTGCACTCTGATTCCTTGGTCACCTCTGGCACATGGAGCCACCACTGTAGGTACTGCACAAGTTTTCTGAACCCATGTTTGATCAGCATATGGACCTATAACACTTTTCCCCCCCCATTTATTTACTTATTTATTCTCTTTTCTCCCTGTGAGAATAATTGACTGGACTGGAAGGGCTGTTAGGAGGTCAGGGGACTGCTTGGCCTCTGCCCCTACTCAGCTGCCTCAGGGAAGGTCCCCAGGAGCCTCCTACCAGAAAAGGGAATTTGTCCAAGTTTCTGCTGCTGGTATTACACATCCAAGCTTGCACCAAGGAGCAGTCAGAAGCAGGGTTAATATTTTAAGTTTCAAATAACTCATTTAATTCATAGTTACTGCTTTTTGGAGGAAAAGCTGGTTAGGGTGTAATCACAAGTAATCACAAGTAATGAGAAATAGACCATGCAGTGTTAGGATCTCATGGAGCAGTTCCAGCAGTCAATTTATTAGTATGGAGCAGAGAAGCACTTTCTTGAATTAAAAAAAAAAAATTAAAAAAGATATAATTCTTACAGCTGTCTCTCACCTCAGCCTAGAAATTGGCATTCCCAGCTACTTGACCACCCGAGTTAGTTTTAATCTCATCAGATTTGATGCACTGTATTCATTTGGTCTGCACAACATAATTTTTAATGTCTGATCAACCCCTTTGCCTTTCAGGGCTGCTGATGGAAAGGCAGGAATGACTTGCAGAAGCCCTGCCATAATTTCGGGCTCCACAGTAAATGCTTTGCGTGCAAATTCCACTGCAGTTAGCCCATCCAGCTTAGGTTTAATTTTCTCTCTGTGGAAATACAGGTGGTAACAAAGCTCTGTTTCAGGGCAGTGATCCCAGATTCCAGCCTGAGACAGCACAGCTTGACTACAGAGGAGTTGCTGTGGGGTTGGGATGGCCTCGAGTGGGTCACAGTGCTTGAGAAAATAGAGGGTTTGCTTTAATACAGTGATGGGCACAGCTCCAGAGGTGTCCAAGATGTGGTTCAGAGGAGCTTTGAGGATGGGAATTAAAGAGGAATGAGCTCATCACCCTGCACTTCTCCAAACTCTGTGGGCATGCTCAGGCTGAAGGTGTCACCAACCTCTTTCATCCTCTGCTTCTGCTCTGCCTGGGGAGGATGTGGGAAAGCAAGGCTTTTACTGAGGTGGAAAATAAAAAAGAGGAAAGAGAAAGCACAAAACCTGATGCCTTTAGAATTTGGGTTGAAATTGTGGATTCCTGTGCCACCTTCTCAGTCACCTTCCTCATTAAACCTCCATCCCCAGCCCCCTGATTTTTAGGTGTGCCGTGGGATGGGTGAGTCCCCTTCAGCAGTGACTGGGGAGAGGCAGGGCAGATCCTGAAGCTTCACAGGGATGATGTTTGGAGCTGGGTTTTCAAGTCAGGGCCTCCTCTGACCTGAAGCTCTGCCTGGCTGTGGGAGCTAACAGAGCAGCTCAGTTCTTCTCTTGGTGCAAGTGATTTGATGGGAAATGACACTCCATTGTACCTTCTGAGCACCTGAGCTGCTCTTCCCTCAGAAGCAAGCAGGTAACTCTTCACTCCTGTATCAGAGGCATGAAGGACTTTTCTAAAAACAGCAGCAGATTCTTCTCAGCATGCTTTTGCCCTTTCAAGTTTGATGCTCTCAAGTATGTGCTCCTGTCCTTGGGGGTTTTTTTCCCCCCTCTACAGGCCTGCAGGATGACACTGGGTACCATTTCTGCTTGTAGCAATGTCCATAACTTTCTGTCCTGATTCCCTGCCCCAAGTTTCTGTTTCACTGTCACCTTCCTCTGGGCAGCATTCCCTGTGCAGTTGCATTGCTGTGCCCTTACTGTCTCTTGTGGAAATGGAAGCCTGTGTTTTCCGAAGAGCCTGGTGTTGGGGTGGGAGGGGAGGAGTTGTTTGTTTTCTTTTGTTGTCTGCACTCCATTTAATTTATTTGTTTTTATTTTTATTTCTTAAATTCCGACCAATACAACATCTGCTAAAATGTCTTCCTTATCATTTGCTTGGTGATCACGCAGCCTTCCCACCATTCATTGAGAGCTGGACCAGATCTCACAGAGTCTGAAAAGAGCTATGTGGTAAGGCCACTGTTTACATCAGCTGTGTAGTCCTAGACTCTCTTCACCCAGACAGGGACACCTCAGTAGAGATAAAATGCCAGCACCATTTTTACCTGCAGCAAAGTAGGTAGAGATTTACCTGTGCACACATATTGTTTTGTTTGCAACGGGAAAAGGGAATTTAGGACTCTGAAAAACATTGATAGCCAACGAGAAGTTGGGTTAATTGTGCTGCCAGTCCCTGGGTATAAGTTAAATGAAACAAAATGCATGAATGGAGCAGCCCACCTTGCATTCTTGAACTGACTTGATAGCATTTGTGATGGTGCCACTGCATAACTAATTGCAACCTCTTCTGCTGCTGCTTTAAAAAATATATGTATATGTATTTGTTACAAATCTTCAAACTAAATGCCAAATTCTTCTGTATCTTGCCTGTTTTTCCATGCTTACACCTGGATTCCTTCTGCACACTCCACTACCTGGATATTTACCTGGATCTACAACTCTTTTTTTTTTTTAATTTTTTTTTTTTTTTAACTGGACTTATGTGCTGCATCTGGAATGTCCCACCTCTTCTTGTCTATATTTTCCCCTCCCTTCCCTCTGTTGACTGTTCTTTGGGTGGTTTTGGATGTCAATGCTGCCTACCACGCAGGAAGCTGTTTGCAATGAGATCATAAACATTGCAGAAAAGTCTGTTCATTACTGCAGTACTGTTTCTCAGCCTCTTGACTCTGGCCACAAGGTGACCTCTAATGACCATAAATCATCTCTCGTCATTTCTCAGCAACCTCAAGCACAGCAGCAAGGAGCCAGCCCTGACAGGAGTCAAACACCACGAGACATGTAAGTCCTTTTGACTCCCATCTCTTCCAGGAATCTTGTCTCTGACTGAAGATGGGGAAATGTGGAGGCTTCAGATGGAATTGAGTTGAATTAGAACCATGGGAGGGTGCTAGAAGAAAAATAGCCATCTGAGCATCATCAGTAGTTTAAAATTTGGACTTTTTTTCTCTGTGTGTAGCACCTGAAACAATGAGCTCATGATCTAGGGCTGGGTCTGTTCTGGGCACTTGACTCCTGCTGGTTATGGGGAGTATCTCTATGTCTTTCAGTTTTGAAGCAGGGGAAATTTGAATTTAGGAGCTTGTATGACATGGGTCAGTGTGTTTACCCCTGTTCTCAGCTCCTCCCAGGACAGGGCAGTGAGCAGTCCAGACACTGATGCCTTTTGGTGTGTGGTTCTGGCCAGTTCCACAGGTGAATTGGTGGGTGAATGATCTCAGAGACCAAGGCTGAGATTTTTCAAAGGTGTCTGGTGGGGTTAAGCCTGGAAGCAGCACTGGTGTGAGGCCTTTCAGTGCTGGTCTTGAGGCTGATGGCTTGACTGAAGCTCCTTGACAGTTGGCTCCTGAAAGTAGTCCTGCCTTTCCTCCACCACTTCAAGCAGACTGGGAAAAGTCTGCCACAATCTGGTGACAACAGCCAGTTTGATACAGTTGGCTCCCACCTCTCCAATGGAAAAGATGGGTCCAGCCTGCACTGAACAAAATAGAACAGGAATTAGAAAGGGGAAGGGGGAGGTGTCCTGAAAGGTTGCCAGGGAAATCCAACTGCTAACGTGCAATGTTTTTCTGGTTTTAGAGTTAGTTACCAAGCCCTCTACAGCTACACACCTCAGAATGATGATGAGCTGGAACTGAGGGACGGTGACATTGTTGATGTCATGGAGAAGTGTGACGACGGCTGGTTTGTGGGTGAGTGTGACACTTGCCTGTTAGCAAAGCTGCTTGAGATGCAGAATGTCTGGAAGCTGCTTTCATTTGCAGGGTCAAAACAGTGGGAAAAAACCCAGCTCTGCTTCTTGGACAATGTCGCATTTTCCCACTGAAAACATTAAACTGGGGTGCAAAGTGGTGGAGCTTTGCTTTTCCTTGCTAGGAAGGAAAGCTCCACTGTGTCCTTTTTTTCTGCTCTTGATTTCCTCGTTCCCCTCTTCCTCCTGATCCTTCCTGCCCAAGCAGGTGGCAGAGCAACAGAGGGAACTGGCTTCCTGGAGCTTTACAAAGCTGATGGAGCTGTGACAGAAAGTGGCAAAAGAAAGATGAAGGGAACACATTGATGGGCCCAGAAAACACCTCAGTAGCTGTGTGTGCAGCAAAATTTAGCCCTTCCTTTCAAAGAATGCAAGTCTGGACAGTGTTCTCCACCTCAGCAACGCAAATCTAGGCTTGTTATCTCTTCTGAGGAAGATGAGCTCGTTTTCAATGACAGGAGTTTGGTTCCTTGCCTCTGGGACCAGGAGCTTTCACCAGCACCTTAATAATTGTTAAAAACCCAAAGATTAGTGGCAGAACTTGCCCTGAGTCATCTGTACCAAAAGGGTCTTTGACCAAGACTCCCGTTGAGCTTCAGAAATCACTGCCTGCAGGCAGCAGGAGAGTACCACCTCTACTTTCTGAACCCCCCTGAGCCTTCCTTGCCTGGCTCCATCTGACTCTGGCTCCTGTGTTCCCTTTTGCCACAGGTACGTCCAGGAGGACGCGGCAGTTCGGCACCTTCCCGGGCAACTACGTGAAGCTGCTCTACCTGTAAAACACCAGTGATGCCACCACAGCCAGTGGCAGGGCTGTTTTCCAGATGGTGTTTTTAAACAGCAAAGAAACAGACAATTTGTGAATGTAACAGACAAGAGAGGAGACGTGTTAGGAGGATGTGGTTACGTGGTACAGTACTGAGTTGAATGTGCAGCCCTGCTTCCACGGGTTCAGGGTGTGACTTGTTTGCTGAAGAAGAGACAGATCCTAGTTTACAGTGCTGCCTTTGTGTATTCCTCTCCCCTCCCCAGCAAGAGTTCTGGTGATAACCTTAATTCGTATGGAGCCCTTACCTCTGAGAAGGCTTCAGGGAAGCACATGGGATAGGTTTTGTTTGTGTTGAGATAGGAGAGTGCTTCGGGGCAGCCTTGCATCTGCTCCCTTTCCCTGGCAAGGGACAGGAGGGGCTTTCTGCCCAGTTTCTGCCTCGCTGCAGACTCACTTTCCTCTGCCTTCCCCCTCCATAGAAAACCCTTCCTTCATGTCATGCACCTTAAGACCCAGCACGGGCAGAGGACAGCTGATAAGTTTAAACTGCAGAGCTCCGTGTGGAAGAGGAGTTTGGGACTGGTGATTTAATCCACAGAGGTCAGCCAAAACATAATGCAAACGCCTAAAAATCCCCAGCCCTTTCATATACAGTGTTACCAAGCTCTGCAGGGTTTTTTTTCTTCTGTGCAGGGTGTGTGTGTGTGAGTTGTATTGCGTGCCTCAAAATTAACCCAGTCTTGTTTTTTAAAGAGAAATCAGCCTGGCTTTGACATTTATCTGCACAAAGAGTAGAACCAATAAACAGAACATCAGTGAGAGCAAATCCTGTTTGACTCCTCCGCCCCGATCGCTTTTCTCTGCTGCTCCTGCCCTCTTGCTGGCCCTGAAGGTTTGCACACTTTCTGAAGCATACTGTTTGGGATAAAGATTTTGCTTCCTTCCTGACACTAAATCTTAGAGGCTCTGGTAAATCTGAGCAACATATCACTGAGGGTGCCTTTTATTTTTCTGCTGTTTGGTTACAGTGTTGATGGTAGGTCTCAAACTGTTTGCATTTTGGTTGCCTCTTAGTCATACAAAAAAAAAATTATAATTTGGAAAGCTGCTCTCAGCAGTTATTATATAGTTACGTTTGTGTTTCCTTGGGGGAAAAAAAAATCCAACATGGCTTGCCTGTAAATCCACTATGAATAATCTTTTGATAGACGTTTTGTTATTAAGAAGCAGCATAAACAAGCCCGGTTCTATCAGACTCTGCTTCCTACAGTAACCACACAAATAGCAAAGGTTTAGATTGCTATTTTGTCATAAGCCGTATTTAATAATATAAAATGCCTATTTTTATGCTGATGCTTTTATACAGATTTATTAAGAGTAACTACAACTAACTGTTAGCACGACTTACAATGTTTTGATAAACTAGCCATGCTTCTGGGTTTGAAATCAAGTAGGCTTCTCTTCTGCCTGGATCAGGGGAAGGGAAGACTCAGTGTCTCAGAAGTTTGACTGTAAATATGTATATTTAACTTTGTACAGACAATGTACTTACCTTGTATAGAAAAGTAATTTAAACACATTGAGTGAAGGGAGGGAAAAAAAAAAAAAAAAGGCAGTTGTGAAAGGTTGGGATTTTTTTTCCACTTTTATTTAAATGATGGACTTCCATGTATGTTCACATCAAGAGTTTTAGCACAAAATAGCCATTATGAAAGAACTTCAGATATGACACAAAGCACCACTGTTTCTTTTCTGCAGGAGATACCTGAACCTTATTTATGGGGTTTTATTTCTGCTTCGGGTTTGCCCTCCAGTTATTTGCAGCAATATTTAAGCCTGTCGCTATGATTGGATAACACCAAATTAATCTTATCCAGCAAATTAACCTGATGATACTGACTGTACATAACATGCTCATTTAAAAGTTTATTTTTTTGTTCTTGCTCTTGCCATTTAAATTACACACACACACACACACACAACTTATTTTTTTGTGTTGATTTTTTTTGTTTCTTTTTGCAGTGGATTACTATTTGACAATTAATAAATTGGACTATTGAATTACTATTGTGTTCCTTGTACAAATTCTTAAATAAAGTCTATTCACAAAGTTTATTTGTGATTCTGTCTCACATGAGAAGATGGCTCAGGTTAAAGTAGGAAAAGAAATCCCAAATGCCATCCTCTGTGGGAAGGGATGTCAGCTGGTAAGGAGTCTGTGTGGGTGTTTTTAACCCTGATTTGGGTCAAAAGATGACTTCTGTGGTGGTGGCACTGTGCCCACCCCAAAGGCTGGGCTGTCACAAGGGGTTTTCTGTCCTTTAGACCTCCACCTTGGACTGAGCCAAAACTGGGCAACAGATTTAAACTGCAGCCATCCAGGGGGGTGGCTGGGCCGTGGCTGCATGCAGAATGATTTTAGGAAGTCCAACTATAAACAAGCCAATCTTAAACCCAAACTAACAGGACAGCAGAAGTCTGAAGCCATTTTACACATCTGCAGAAAGCACGCAGAGACAAGCCTGTTTTGTGTTTTGTTTTTTTGCAGGTTACCTTCTCTAAAAAGCAAAAGGTCAGGCTGGGCAGCACTTTGTCAGGCAGAGAGGGGAAGAGGAACCAGTGGTGTGTCACCCCCCACCCACATCGAGAGGGAAAGGAGCTCTGAGTCTCTCCCCAGCACCAGGAGATGTGTAATGATGCAGTGGAAGAACTACTGCTCTCTGATCCAGACGAGATTAATAGTCCGGATGCGTGAAGCTCAGAAGGAAATGACCCATGGAAGGACAAGTTAGTGCAGGAAAAGAGAGGGAGACAAGGAAGGGGATTGCCGAGGCCAGGGTGTGCCTTGCAAGGGGATCATTCAGGGATGTGAATGGGATGTGAATGATCATTCAGGGATGTGTAGGGCCAGCACCTGGATGAGCTGCCTCATCCCCACTGGTTGGCTGCTCCCCGGCTGTGGCTGAGCTCCAGCTCCCAGATGTTCTGTGCTCGCTAATTTAAGACTAAATTAAGACTAAATAAGCAGCAACACCCGAGCGGGGTTTGTAAACGCCAGCACCGTTGCTGTCACCAACCTCTCCCACCTGACAGTCCTCGGATCGGCGGGGACTTCCCAGGAAAACTCTTTGTCCCCAGTCCGTTCCTGACACAGGCAGATAAAAGAATTCCTTATTTCCTTGGGGGCATCACCCCTAAAGGGGGGGCTCCAAGTAAACAAAACCACCTGAAGCAGTGCCTAATTAGGGCTAAATTAGGGTAAAGGTGATACTTTTCCCAGGCTCCGCCCTCATCCATCAGTCCCCAGACGGGGAGCAGCACCCAGGTGCTGCTCGTTTCCATGGCCGCCATTCAGAGCTAAGGCCGAACCGGGCTGGAGCGGGTCGAGCGCCGTTTGCTGCTGCACGGAGGGGCGATTACCCTCTGAACCCCTCCGAAAATTGGACCAAATCCCCGTTTTTCGGCAGCAGCTCCGTTTTCCACCGTGCTCTCCGGAGGTTCTGCCCCCGGGGCGGGACCGCCAGCCCGGGGCGGGGCTGGGCCGGGCCGGGCCGGTGGCGGATCCGCCGCGAGTCCCGTGAGGTGCAGGCTCGGGGATGGGGACGCACAGCATCGTTCTGACCGGACCTGGGCCATGGGGGTTCCGTCTGGTGGGCGGACGGGACTTCGAACAGCCCCTCGCCATCTCCCGGGTAAGGCTCGGCGGGGCCGGGGCTGAAGGGGGGGAAGGTGGAGTGGGTCTGGCAGGTGGCACAAAGGCTTGGTGGTACAGCTGCGAGGTGGGGTTCCTTCTCTTATAATTCCTCCTGTGTCTTAGCTTTTATTTTTTATTTTTTTAACGTTTTTTAACGTTTTTTTTTTTTTTTTAACGAGAAAAAATGTGGTGCCCCTTCACCTGGCCACGGGCTTGGTCTCTCCCTCCTCTCCCTCCTCTCCCTCCTCTCCCTCCTCTCCCTCCTCTCCCTCCTCTCCCTCCTCTCCCTCCTCTCCCTCCTCTCCCTCCTCTCCCTCCTCTCCCTCCTCTCCCTGTCAGACCTCGGGATGAGGGCATGGGCAGCCCCAGGTTGGGTTTTGCAGCCCCAGGGAGCAGTCAGAGGGAGGTTGGTGCTGCTGCTTTTGCTTGCTGCGGGTGGTTAAAAGGGAAAAAAAAAAAACCCAAAACCTTTTGTTTGTGGGAGCCGTGCTCACCCCAGCCAAGTGCCTTCCCCTGTGTTCAGTCTCTGTACCCATTCCCAGCTTAAAAAAACAAAAAAAAGGAAAAAAAAATCTCATAGGAAAAGGCAAGGAAAATCTCATAGGAAAAGGGAGCAAGCTCCCCATCCCGTCTGAGGGGTGCAGCTCCCCTCGCCCGCTTCTGCTCCCCTCAGGGTTGGGTTCAGGTGACCTCCATTTGCACCCCGCTGTCCCCTCATGGGGAGCCCTGCCCCATCCCATCGTGTGGGGACAGGGCACCCCAAACCTCCTCTGCCTTGTTTTGGGGTGTGTGCTGCTTGGCACCTTTCCCAGAGGGGGGAGGAAAGGAGGTGCGGGGCTCTGGGCCTTTCCCGCCATTTTGGGGTGTCTCGGGACGTCCCCATGGGTGAGGAGAGGCTGAGGCGAGTGGGGCCCGCGCTGCCCTCAGAGGGGAGCAGGATGGTGAGATGTGGGATTTTTAAAAAAAATTCTAAATCCTTCCCACTGCCTGAAGGACCCTGGGGGATGCTGGAGGCTCCAGGTGAGTGTCAGACCCACAGAGGGGGGGCAGGTTGTTGGTTTTTCTGTTTAATCTCTTCCCATAACGGTAATAATGCCTCATTCTTCCACTGCAATTATTGGACATGAAAGCAGCTTTAGCGTAGGGGAAGTGATATTTACTTCACTGTTATGGGTAATTGTTGCTGTTTCCTCCCAGTGAAAGGCTCTGGGGCAGAATTATGTCTGGATCCCAACCTCTCTGCTCTTACCTCTTTCCCTTGGTCTCCTTTGTCAGTGCTGATGGTCGCATACCAAGGGACATAGATCAGCAAAGTGGCAAAAATAACCACCTCATGAGAAATTGTGACCCTGGAGACTAAAATGTAATAAAATAGTCTCTCTGGTAGTGGTGACGTAAATGCTGACAGTTGGCAGCCCTTATCACAGCTTTCTCTTGTGGCCCCTCTGTCATTTTTAATTTCCCCTCCCAAGACCTCAAGCCATTAATCTTTCCTGTGGTTCACTCCTAAGGCTCCTGGGTTTGTCCCTTTGGCTCAGGAATGAAGCTGTCTACGAGTCCCCCCTCCACCATGTGAAAAAGCAAGGATTCTAGTCCAGTTTTGGCCTGCTTTAAAGAGCCTGGCCCTCCTCGTGTGATGATTTTACAAGGCTACAGCTTCATTTTTTCTTCTTGCTTTTGGTACCTGTGCTCTGAGTAGAGAGCTTTTGGGGTGCAGAGCCCTCCTCACAGGAGGGGCTGCCCATCCCATTGATGCACTGGTTGGGGTCACCCCGGTGTGGTGGGATGCCTGGAGAGAGACATCCATCCAGTCCTGGGCCTAAGCTGGGTGCCCTGCATCTCTCTTGGAACCAAGGTGCCTAAATTCATCCTCTGTTGTCTGCCAGGGGCTTGGATGTGGCTTCTGGCAGCAGCATCCTCGTTGTGAGCTCCTGAGCTTGCCTTGCTATTTGTGACCCTCATTACCATGGTACCTCAGCTCCTCACAAGTGGCTTTTGGCTTCTCTACTTCCCTTCTGACACAGGGAGGGTTGGTGACAGTCGTGCTGGTGGGAGCCACCGCTGAGTGGCCAAGCAGCTCATTTCCCAGGGGGATTCCTTGGGAGTTTGGTACTGCAGTCCCAGGAGCACCCATGCCTGGCCAGGAGCTTCTGGGTGGCAGCAGCTGCCTGGCACCAATGGGCAGTTGTGCCTTAGGAGAGCAGCTAATCAAAGATTATACTCATTCCACAGCTGCTCCTGTCTTGTTCCACTGCCCTACCCCCCTCCCCTTTCCACTTGAACAACGTGTTCAAAACTGCTTGGGGCTCAAATCCACCACCAGCATCTTCTCATGCAAATGGTTCTGGTTTCTCAGTCTCGTTGGACCAGTCTCTCTGGTGAGAGTTGAGCATGTGTGAGGCTTCCTCTTGGAGTCCCCAGTCTCTTCTGGAGGGGTGCTGGGTTTAGAGGGTTGCAATTGTGTTTTTGCTGCTGGAAGGAATCCTGTTTTCTCGGCCTGAGCCTCTGGGGTATGGAGAGCAGGGGTTCACTCCCTGGTAGTGCCCCTCCAGACTTCTGGAGTCAGCCTGAAGCCTGGCAGCTGCCTTGGCTGGGCAGATCTGTGCTTCAAAGCTAAAAACAGCTGCTGGGGACAGGAAAAATGGCTTTGCTGATCTACCTGTCTGCTGCTTCTTGGGGTGAGGAGTTGTCCTTAATTGTAGCAAGTGGAAAGCAGCAGAATGTTCTTGCAGTGAAGGCAGAGAATGTTGGGGCACAGGACAGGCTTGATCATTTCCAACCCTGCTTCCTGAGGGGGAATCAGTTGTATCTTTAGGAAAACATTGAAAATAATTAGACTACTAATGAAATGCCTTCCTCCAGAGCTATGTCCAGGAGCAGTACCCTTCCCTCTCCCAGGAGCCAGACTTGTGCCTTCAGCCATCCACCTCTCAGCCCAGTTTATGGTGGCAGCTTGGTGTCACCCAACTTTGGAGTGCCCTTTTCTCCATCCCTCTTTGAGTCCAGCATCACTTGGTGGGCTACATCTGGCCCACCTTGTTCTTTAAAGAGAGAATTCAGTGTAAGGAGGGGACGTGCTGTGCCAGCCTCAATCTTACTGAGAGTTGTAAGCCCCAGAACTTCATTTGACAGCAGTGACATTATTGGACTTCTTGGGAGAGAGACCTTTTTGTTCCCTGATCCACTTGTTAGCAGATACAGTTATGTGTGGCTGCAAGGGTCCTGATGCTTTTCAACCTCACAGATCACTGGCCCTCCAGAGCTGTATTTCTTTTGCAAAATGCTTGGGGTTTGAAGGGTGCCACATCAAAATAACTGCTGCAAATGGATGTTTTTTTTATGTAGAAACAGGGAAATTACAAGAGGCCTGAACTGCAGAAAAATCAATGTTTTTCTGGACAGTGACACAGTATCTTAGATTGTTGCTGATGACTGGACATGTTGTTTTATTTAGAGGGTGAAATAAACTAGCAGGAAAGGCTGGGCTGATGAGCAGCTTTACTGTAATGTTTTGAACTCTTGCAAGAAGTTTTTATACTTTTGTTGGCTTTTTTTATGAGGGGTGTTGCAAAACAGAGCTGAGCAGCTCCTTCACCCCACTGTCTGATGCTCAGGGAGTTCTCCAGCCAGAATCTTGTCCCCCTTTCCTTCCTCTCTCCTGGGGGTGGTGTGGCCTGGGCCAGCAGAGAGGAAGATGATGATGAGCTTTGGGCTGTGGCCCCATCCAACCCTGACAGTGCAGAGAGTGGGAGCAAAATCTCCCAGAGCTGGTTGTAAGGAACCAGCCCGTTGTTTTTCTCCCTCCCCCCTCAAGGAGAAGGGGTGGGGAACGTACTTGCCTGAGTTTTCTCATAGCCTCTGATCTCTGCTGACCCAGCTGCATGCTTTTGCTGGGAGAAACTGTGGCTGCTGAGGGTAATACTCCAGCACCGAGGACATTACTCATGGTGAAGCAGCAGTGTGTGTGGGTGGGGAGGATTAAACTGAATGTCAGTGATGTCTGGTTGTCACTGCTGGCCTTACAAGTATGTTGCTGCATGTCTGTCTGTCTGTCCTGTCCAGCAAAGACACAGCTGGCTTTTCATGTCAAGCTCGGATAGGTGCTGTTTATCCAGATATTTTTCTTGGCTGATGTTAACTTTTTTCTTATCTGTTCATCACATCTTGCCTTGTCTGTCTAGGTGTGGAGTGCTGGAGGCTGTAGGGTCTGTGAGAAGCTGGGAGGAGCTGATGGAGACAGCAAGTAGTGTGGATGGGGGGAGAAGGTCAGGAAGAACTGAGTGTGTTGCAGACCCACCCAGATATCCAGACTCCCTATTCCTACTCCTTATCCTGCTTGTCATAGAAATGCTTCCCACCCTTTCTCTCTCTCCTTTGCTGTGGGCACCTTCCCTTAACACACCCACTGCTGCCTCTGGGATCCCTCTTGTCCTTTGGTTGCTGCCTGGCCAGCAGGGCTAACCCCCTGGGAGACACAAATCTCGATTTTGCAATGCCCTGGTGGTGTTGGCAAGGTGGAGCCCAAAATGTGTGTGCAGGGAAGGTGAGGGGACAGGTAATTTTTGTCCCCTTTTCATGATTGGAGAGCTTCAGGTGTGTGTGTGTGTGCATATGTTGCACAAAGCTTCACTTTGTAGTGTCAGAGAATAATGTTTTGCTTCTATCCATGCCACTCGTGAATCTATAGGACCTCTTTAGAAAGAGAGGTCCAACCTTCTAACTGGTCTGAAAAATGTTACCTACTACACTGAGCTTTCCATGAGTAAAAAGTGCATGACCAAGCCCCCAGATAGTAGGGATTATTTGTTTTTCCATATGGTGGCAAATGTGTCTGAGCTGGTATCAGTGACCCAGTTTGTGTCTGGTGGGAAATCTGGATTAGTGGTGTGGTAGCCCAGATGTCTCCCCCAGAGGCACCCCTGGGGACCTGGTTTGGGTGCAGGATGGAGCAGTGCTGCTCAGCATTCTCTGTTCAACAGTGAAAGCTCCTGGTCCAAGCCAGTCAGGGAGCATTTTGCAGGAGCTCTGACTTGGTGTGAATTCAAGCAGTGCCAAGTTGTGTTTGCAGGTTTTGTTCCTCCTCTTGGTGCCACCTGGCCTTCTGAATCTGCTCATTCTTGGGTCACCCACCTGGGCAAAGAACTTTTTAAAGACACCTGAGAGGAGAGCAGGAGCAAAGCAGCTTCAGGTGGTGCAACACTTACTGGATGCCTGTCAGCCTGGGAGCTTTTTTTTTTTTTTTTCCTTTTATTTTTGGAGTCCTTCTGGTAGGGCTGTGTGATCCCAGCACTTCTGCCTGCCCCACACCCCTGCTGCTCCCCATGGACAGGGAGGGATGGGACACAAGTCAAAGCAGGACAAGGTGGCAGCTCCCTGCTCCTCATTTAGTAACAGAAATACTTTTTTTTTTTTTTTTTTTTTCCTCTTTAACTGGTAGGTGAGCAGATCTCAAAAGCAGCGTTGACAGCAGTGAGATAAGCCCAGACCTTGCTGGTGGTTTGGGGGGGAAGGGAACATTATTAGCAGCTATTAATCATCCTAAAAGGCTGGGGGATGGGCTCCCTGCCCTTGTGCAAACATGTTTGCTATGAGCAGTCCTGGCAGGCAGTAGGAGCTGCATGTTTCAGGGGAGCAGTTTGTGGAAGGTTGAGTTTCAGGGCAAGTTATTTCCAGAGCTGAAAAAACTGGGTTTAAAAACGTGTTTCCTTTTTGGCAAATTCATTTATCTTTTTCATGGCCCTGCGTCCTTTCATCTTGCCTTTAGGGGGTGAGGTTTGTAGGGTACCTGAGTGGATATAATCACCCTGGTGCTAGCAGTGGCCCTGATCTGATGGCAAACAGCACTCGCATTTCAAATTCCTCCAAGTGGAGAGAGAGAAGGGGAAGGTGACACCACCAGCACCAAGGAAGTGCTGGGATGTTCCTGTGAATGCCACTCATCCTGGTGGTCCTCGGGGTTTCTTCAGGCACTGTCCCTGCCTGCTCCAGCTCAGCTGCTGCTGGAAGGCCAGGATCCCTTCTGGCAGCCCCTGCCACACACTGTGGAGCTTCTCAGTGTTCGAGACTTCAAGGCCAGGCCTTCAGCAGTGGTGCTAACCCCCACCTCTATCCCTGACCCCTTGGCAGCCTTATCTGACCCAAAATCAGTCCCAGTGGGTGCTCCTCACTGCACTTGGTGGTCTTAGTAGGCCACTAGTCAGCTGTGGGCTGCAGGCTGGGAGGAGATGATCTTCATATTGAAATCAGATTTTCCCTGTCCATCTGGTGGGCTGTCTGGTGGTTTTTTTCATCAGCACTCCCTGGGGTGGTTTTGGAGTCTGCTTGCAGCATTGAAAAGTGGTGAGCAGGGAGACAGGCACTGTGCAGTCAACCTGTCTGGAGGTCTGTGGGGTGATGCTGGGCACCTTGGCCAAACTGGGGGTCAGTGCTGCAAACCTTTGCCCATCCCTTCTCCATGTGTCCTGGCAGAGAGGTGAAAAAGGGAAAGTAGGAAAAGGAGCAGGGGAAGCAGTGATTGCAGCCAATGTGTGAGGTGAACCCTTCCCAAAGGAAGGAATGATTTGCCAGTCGTGCATTGGGAGGACTCTCTAAATCCTCCCAAGAGTGTTTGTGTCTGACAGCTCTGCTGGGTTTGCTCAGCTGCTTTCCAGCATGCTGAAACCTAGCACGGGTACCTCCACTTAATACCACTTGCAACAGACTTGTAAAAGGGAGGTATGTTTGAGCTGCAAGGCATGTTTTAATCTGTGCTCCTGCCTGGGAGCAGTCCACTCTTCTTCCCATGTCCTCTGCTTGTTAAATATTTGGTGAAAGCCCAGCATTAATCATTAGACTCCTTCCTCTCCTCTTCTTATGCTGTGCAGAGGAAAGGCAGAGGCAATATGAGAGAGGGTACCCAGGTGAGCTGTGGATGCTTCCACTTTTTGAAAAAGTTTTATCAGACTGGTTTAAAGATGAAGTTTCTGATGCCTTTTGCCCTTCCAGCCTGCTGGATGGATCCAGCACTCCCTGGAGTCAGGGAGCATCTCACTGCTGTTCCTGGACAAGATTACTCAATTTCAGTTAAAGAAGCAAGCCAGAATCCTGAGCCCAAAGCTTCCTTCCAAGGAAGGAAACGAATGAGATTGTGATGCAGATGAAGGTGTTTGTGATTGGCATTGGTTGTACTGCAGTCACTCTGCTCCTTTCTGTTGCCTTTGTTCTTAAAGCCTCAGACTTCCCAGCTGTCCTCAGCACCTTCTGTGTCAGAGAGCTCTTTCCTGTCCAGCAAGGAACAGAGTTGCTTTCCCTGTGTTCTTGCTCTCACATGAAGCCAACTGAGTGAAAATACAATTTTTGTTATTTGCCTGTTGTCCCCGTCTCCAAATTTCATGGGTGCCACAGCAGAATTCCACCACAGAGTATCTAAGACTCAGATAGGTTTTTGTTTTTTTGGGTTTTTTTTGGCTGAGAATTCAGTTCCAGTAGGTGCTCACCTCTACTTCTAGGTACCTGTGAGAAAAGCCTTAAGTGCTCCAGCTGTGTTTTTGTAGGTTTTGTTGTTTGGTTTGATTTTTTTTTTAGTTCTTGCTATGGGAAACTCCTCCTTGGAAAGTCCTCTCACTCTTTGTGTTTTCTCCTAGGTGACTCCAGGTAGCAAAGCTGCCCTGGCCAACTTGTGCATAGGGGACCAGATCATTGCCATCGATGGGGTGAACACAGAGAACATGACACATCTGGAGGCACAGAACAAAATCAAGGGTTGTGCAGATGAACTCACCCTGACTGTCAGCAGGTACATGACTGAGCAGGGGATGGGGAGAAGGAGGGATGGAGGCTGAGCAGTAGCTGTGTTGGGTTGACAGCAGACCTCTGGGTTGTTTTGTTTGACCTCTTGGTGCTCTGTCTGAGTGCATAGCAAGAGGCAGCTGCCTCTCAGCCTTTAATCCTAACACTGCTTGCATTTACTGCACTTTGACCTTATGAAAACAATTTCCCCAATGAGAAATTGGCAGATAATTTATGGCAGAGCCTGTCAGCCTAATCTGGGGCTCCTGACAACAAGAAATCAAGTACTGGCCTCACGAAAACTCCGCTGATAGCAGAGGAGTTACAACTTTCTTCCTGTTGCATTAACTTAGCAGTTGAAAGAGGTGGTTGTGTGTTGTCCCAGCTATTGATTGCCTGGTTTCTGCCATGCACAGTTGCAGATTTTGGAGCCTCCTGACCAAGCAGCACGTGTAGGGTGCTGGTCAGGCCTCAGTCTGAGTCCTGAGAAACTAAAGGAAGGTGGCAGCTGAGCCAGGGGCTCTGTCACCAGTGTAGGGCCCTGGTTTCAGCCTCCACACTGCCTTGAGCTGCAGAGCAAGAGACAGCACCATTCCTTCCCTCAGCCATGCTTTGCTCTTGGGCTGCCTTTTTACAGAGAAGAGATGGAAACAGAGAAGGCAAGGCTCTGCTTTGCTTTGACCCTGGTGCTGCTTGAAAGAAGTGGAGCCTGTTTTTTTTTTTCTTTCTCAGATTCTGGGGATTTATACTTCCTCTTGGTTTGACTTGCAGCCTGGGGACCAGCACTTCTCCAGGTCAGGCAGTGGATGCAGTGGGGCATTGCTGGTTGCTCTGCACTGAGTTTTTCCTGGGGCTGCTTTCCCCCAGAGTGACTGGAGGTGTCCAGGGCTTTCCTGCAGTCAAGAGAAACCTTTTCCTGCAGCTTGGATAATGCCAGTAGTTCAGCAGGCATTTCCCAGCTGAGGAAGAAGGCCAAAACAAGCCTGACACTTCATTGAGGGAATTCAGAGAGGGAAGAACAGAGGCTGGAGCTGGCAGGGAGAGTAGTTGGTGAGCCATGTAGTCCTGGCTGGGAGGAGAGGAGGGGAGGCACGGGCTCCCTCAGCCTGCAGGCTCTCACACATCATTGAGTCTGTAAAATGTCTTAGCTAATGTTAATTACAAAGTCATTAAGTTTATAGCCACCCCATGCACATTTCTTCCACCTTGGGTGTGGAAGCTGCCTCAGGAGAGGTTTCCAGCAGGATCTGCAGCTGCAAGAAGCTTTGCAGGGGTCTTGAGTTAGCATGGTCCAACTTCTTGGTTTTTTGATTTTTTTAATTTTATTTATTTTTCAAGATTATCTTGCAGTGTGGTGGCATGAGTGGTGTGTGGTGGGTGCTGCTGCTGCACTGAGTGGCCAAGGGAAGTGTCAAGGCCCCAGGGATGTGAAAGCAGTGATCTGACTACTTTACCTACTTTGGGATTTGGTATTACTGCTTGTTGCTCTAGGTAAAATCCATGTTGTGTTTCTGGGGGGTTTTGAGTCTTTGGTCCTCCTCCTTCTCTGGGGGCAAAGTGCTGCCTAGGGAAGAACTGCTCACTGCATATCTGCTAGAGATATGTTTGTGTTGGAGAGTGGGACACTGCAGGAAGCTTTCTTAGAGGAGAGAGCTCTTCTTTAATGCCAAAAGACAGCAGTGTGCATCGTGTAGTCCTCCCTGGTTGTACTCTGAGAATGTTTTGTTCCTAGCACCCAGCTCTCTCCTCCTGGGCCCTTGTAGCTGTGCAGCTGGACTCAGTGGTCCAAAATGCTGTGTAGTTTTTGTAGCTGAGGCTGGAACTCCTTTGTACTTTGCAGTCTAAGGCCAAGACCTTAAAGTCTTGAGAGGAAGCCTAGAGGGGTGGCAGAGAAGGCATTTTAGAAGAGTTGGAGCCCCTGCTTCATCTTCCCACTCAACTTAGGGTAGAGGAAGTAGGTGAGGAAAGCAGCCCCCTGGGTTGGTGGTCAGCCATCCTCTGGAGAAAGGGAAGAGCATGACTGGAGGTAGAGAGGTTGGAAGGCACCTGGGAAGGTGAGTGCCACCTGGCCAGGTGGGATGGGCTTGGGCTTCCCTCACCCTGGTGGGACAAACTCTGTCAGTAAGGCCTGACTGTGTAGAGTGAGGAAGGCTACAAAAGGGAAGTTTATCATCTGCCCTGCAGCTCTTGGGTCTGCTCTCCATGCTCTGCAGCTGAAGCTGAGTGAGTTGTGCCAAGGAGCTGTGCTGGGGAAGGCCACTTTTCTACTCAGCATCCTAGAGATGCCTTGTTGAAGCATCAGTCATTACTGAGTTTTAATTTCATATCTGATGAACCTGAAATTGATTACTCATTTAGGTGATGAGCACTGCTGCAGAAACCCCTTTAAGCTGCAAGTAGCTGGAGGCTGGCAGTGTGTTTAGAGAAGTATTTTGCTGTGCTCTTCTGTGGACCAACACAAACTTCACATGTGTGTATTGTGCAAACAGGGAAATCCTCTTGTCTTTTAGTGGTAGCCAAGCCATTAAGAGGTCTTCATGTTTGGCTGTACTAATGACTGTTGAAGAGAAGGGTAAATGTAGAGAACTGAAAGGACTTGAACACTTCTGGTAAAGGAAATGCTGTTTGCAGTGTGTGCTTGATTGTGAGTATCAACAGCATTCCAATGTTTCCTGTTTCAGTATTTCCCCTAATGATGGTAACAGTCCAAAAATATTTCAGATCAGATTGTAGGCAGGAAATCTGGTCTCACACGTCACCATTAAAAAGGGATCCAATTACAAGCTGAAGAAAACAAGCCTGGTCTGCTTTTTCACCCAAAGGTGCAAATCTGCTAATTTCCTAGGATTTAAAACCCACCCACCAATTGCTTTCTCTGAATGTGCTTTTCTAAGTGGCACTGCCAGGTGCTTTGCTGTTTGACATGTGAACAGAGTTGGAAAAGTCTATTTTCTACCTCAAAAAGTGGGTGTTCAACAATGTTGGCAGATACACCAAATTGCTGCTGATCTTATCCTGCCTGGCAACTCCTTGCTCTTTTCTCACCCTGTCTTTGTTCTTTCATTTTGCTTTTTGTTTCAGGGTAGACAGTGAAAAAACCCCAAAGATTCCAGTATTGTTTTCAGGGCTGTAAACCCAAGCTCAGCACCCTGGTTTTGTATGATGTGTGCAGAAGGACTGACCCACAGCAGACAGTGTGCTGCAGTCAACTCAAAGCCACCTGTATGGGCAACTAAGAGATTTCCCACAGAGATTTTCTTGAGCCTCTCCCATTTGTAAGAAAAATGAAGTTTTGGATCTTGAAAAGAACTGATAGCCAAAAAGACCCAGGCATGGCTGGTGGTGGTAATGCTCCTGCTGAATTTGCCACCCAGCTCTGGTAGCAGCAGGTGTGCAAAAGCAGGCAAATGTTCACTGCAGCATGGGGTAAAATAATTTCTAAAATAAGTATCTCTTAGCCTGTGGCTTTGATCACCAAATGGGTGGTGGAATGGTGCAGCTTTGATCAGCTGAAAGGTAAAGTGTGTATTTATATAGGGCTTTTTCAACCAAAAAATGGCATTCCTACAGTGAGTCTGTGCTTCCCTCTGTGTCTGGAGGCAGCTTGGGGGTGGGAATGAGAGGAGAATATTCCTAAACAAGGACTGCAGACACATGATGGCTTGTTTTGCCTCTACTGGCCTTTTCTTCAAATTTCAAGTTGCTTTTCTGTAGCTCAGCTTACAGTATCTTAATTCACCTTGTTGTCTGCAAAATCTTTGGTACCTTGCTTGAAGTGATGCCAGGGGATGAAATGAATTTGTTCTTTGAAGAGCTCTAGGGTGAGGGAAGTGCAGGTTCAGGTGCACTTCTTGCTTGCTCCCCATGTTCCCCAGGTCTGAGTGGTGGGGACTGGTTGAGGCTTGGACTTGTGTTCTAGGAAGCTGGTGGAATCTGTTGACTCATTTAGGTTTGCTTTTTGCTTCCCTGCCAAGAAGAGTTTTCCAGCTCTCTCATCTTGCTCAGAATTGTTTTGGCCCTGGGAAAAGGCTGATGCTCTGCCCCAGAGCAGCTGTGTTTGCCAACATGGACACCTCCATTCCTGGCTGGTTGCTAAGAGTGACTGTGTTTAAATCCAAGGACATGGACTCTGCAGCTGTTGTAGCTGAACAACTGATTTAAAGGTACCTCCTGGCAGCCTGAGAGCTCTTGTACTGAGGTTCTAAAGGTTATGAAAGTGCCATCTAAAATCCTGGGGAGGGTCCCAAGAGGGATTCTTTAGGTCTCTCCTCATTTTTCAGCTGGCAAACTTGGTGTTGCTCAAGGAACTTTGCAATATTTCCACGTTTATTGATTACTTTGCCATCTTAGTCATTTCCAGGTTTGGAATGGGATGCTGACGTGCCTGTCTTCTTAACAGAACAGACTTCCTCAGTTCTGGGCTCACAGGCTTAGACTGTCATTTCCCAGCTCTGCATTTTCCCTTGAAGCCAGGGCCCAGCTCTGCACAAAGAGCACTGAAAGCAAAATCTGGACTCTTGTCATGTTTACATTACACTGTGTTCAAGCCAAGTCTCTTGAAAAATGTTGTATTTCGTAAATTTCTCCCCAGATTCCTGCCTTGACTTGCATGCAATTTCCTTCCTCCCAGTGCCTCCCCATCCAAACTAGCAGAGACATTTCTTTCTAATCTTGGGTCTTGGTTTCTCCTGGGATGAAACAGCAAATGCTGCATCCTATAAATAAGGCATGAAAACATCTAGCTAAGACACAACCATGGTGAGTCCAACCAATCCACCCTACCACCTCTGCCTTTTGTGCCCACACTTCACAGGCTTTTAAAGCCTGGTCTAGCAATGGGACATCTGGTGATGGGGTTTGGTTTGTTGTTTTTTTTTCTCCTGTCACTCTTCAGCAGAAGTGCAGACACTGCCATCAGGAGCAGAGCCAGGAAACCCTTGCTGAGAGCTGGCACCATAGTGGTCCTACCCATGAGCAGCAGCCCAGGGGCTTGGGATGGAGCACATGGCCTTGCAAGGCAAAGCCAACCAGCAAAGCTGTCTCCTTTTTGCAGCCACTCCTTCCCTGCTCTTAAAAACGTGGGGGAAAGTGGCACTGTTTGGTCCCTCTGAGCTGCTAGCCTCTGCTTCTGAGAAATGTAGGCAGTGGGAGGTTCCCACAAAGGGTGTCAAACACAGCTAAGCACTGGACTTCTCCCTTACCACTTTTTTGTCTGTTATCCTTGGGCACACAGCAAAACTCCAGAATGATGATGGTAAAAGCAATTGGTTTTGGTCACAGATCTTGTGTTTTGGGCAGCTGTGAGTAATTGGGTCAGACCACAAACCAGTGAAATCTCCACAGACTTTCTCTGATGCATTATGTCATCTCAGTTCTTGGTCCCATTGCAGACTTACACCCTTTTGTTGTTTGGGTTGTTTTGTTTTGTTTTTTTTTCATAATTCCCCAAAGCCTCTGTTTGTCCAGCATAGATACCAGTGTATAAATAAAAACAACATTGCAGAGACCCAAAACAAAAAAATATCTTGAGCTTCTCCAGGGCAGCCTAGCTTCAAGATGGTCTCTGAGGAATCAATACACTCAAGAATCATTCCTCTTCCCAGCTACCCAGAAAAGCTGAAACACTCAGCAGTCTGAGCTGTCCCCCTTGACTAAAGGTTCTGCACCTAGGGGACATCTCCAGCTTCTGCCACTGGCTGACCCTCAACTCTGCTGCTTAGGTTGGAGCCCATGCTTGATGTGTGTTGCCAGTGGAGTCCCAGGGGACTTTTCATCCAAGTTATGTGCCTGAAATGAGGCTCTCCAGATTCCTCCTGATGTGGGTAGTGCTGTGTATTGGGGGAATTTTTTTGAAGTTGATGAACTTAGTTTTTAATAACAGGAATGGTGCTGGCTGGTGAGGACAGATTAACTGATCAAACTCTGTGTGTGTTGCAGAACGGAGTCAAAAGTTTGGTCACCACTTGTAAATGAGGAGGGAAAGGCACATCCTTACAAGATGAACCTGGCCTCTCAGCCCCAGGTAAGTCATGCACTATTTGCATATCTTATTCCCACTCTCTGACTGACTGCAGAATGGTTTCTGGCCTGATCCTCCAAGGCTCTGAGCAGGAGGCCCCACTGCTTGCCTTGGAACCCCAAGGTGCCATGCCCCATACCTCCTAGAAATGGTGTGGCCCTTGGACACCTTCAGAGGCAGCCCTGGTGGTAAGAAGCCTGGGTGGAAGCTTTGCCAAGGGTAAACTGCTTGGGACAGAGGTGTCCCTGCCATCTGCATGCTCACCCCTGCCACAGGGCACAGAGGCACTGTAGAGGTGTGGCTCAGTAAATCCTTGCAACTGCTGCCAAGCCTGTTGATTTTCATAGATAAGGAAGGTCTTGGGAGGGGAGGGAAATTATTCTCTCTTAGTGTTTCCTGGTGGGGCTTTTTGTTCTGTTTTTTCCTCTTACTAGCAGCCTAGCTGTGAAAAAAGTGGAAGAGAAACACGACGGCCTTTTATATTTTTATGTTTTTCCTTCTGGCAGTCCAGGAGGTTGGTTTTGTCACCTTTTGGTAGCTTTGCTTCATGGATCCACTGCCTCTGTCAAGTGAAAGTGGTAATAACTGAGCCAAGGGCATTGGCAGGGCTGGATTTAGAAGGTAACAGTGCATAAATCTACAATAAGTGCACTAAAATCAAGAGCATTTCTCTGGATTTTGAGGAAGGCAGTGGTGTGGATTCTCACACCTCCTCCATGCCTTTCTAGCAAAGGAAGCAGAGATGAAGCTGGTTTGACTCTGGAGTTTGGATTGGAAAGGCCTGAAGGAGCCACACGTGCTGCAGGGTGGTGCCCAGCTCTTGGCCTGGGCTCTGCCCATGCTCCCTCTCATGCCCAGGCTGCTGGGTGGTGTGATGTTCTCCAGGGATTTCCTAACTCAGCCCAGGCACAGAGTCAGACTGAGCTGTTGGACTTTGGTTGGGCTGAAGCCATGTGGTGACCCCTGGTGAGCTTGTGAGGAGCATGGGCAACAGGGACTGCACTCCAGTCCTGAGCTTAAAATTAGTGCCCTGCTTCCTAAAATCCAAGTGAGGAGCATCTTGAAGGTCAGGCTGTGCAGGATTCACCACAAATCCTGGCAGTGGAGCCTCCTAAACCCTAACCTGAGTCCTAATCCTGGTTCTAACACTGGCTGGTGGATAGATACAGCAGTGCTGCCAGGTTCCAAGTGTGGCACAGCTGAGTTTGGTGATGCCAACCTCTAACTGACTTCAGCAGGAGCCTTTGGTGAGAAACTGTGGAGAGATTCCTGTTACAAACCTTATCTCTGAGCAGTGACCTTTAATCTTGCACCAGGGACAAACTGTTCCCTAAAAATTAGGCTTTGACCCTTTGTGATGGCTGAGTTATTTCCTGATGTTGAAGGAACACTCAAGCTTTTGCTGAAGTCTTGCTCTCTTCTCCCCTAAAATCAAGCCAGTGAAGGTGTTTGCAGTAAGCTACCTGAGTGGTGCTGGCTGTTCAGGGTACAGGGCTTTACTTTTAGAGGGTTTTTTCTTTGCCTGCTGTGTACTCAGAGGAAAGCCATACCCTGTCTCCCACTGCCTGCTTAGCAGTGCCTGAGCATCCTCCTCTGCTGTGCCAAAGAAAGGGGTCATGAGCACCATCACTTCCTGAGGCTGGTTGTGGGGTTGGGGTTTTTTGGTGTTGTTTTTTTTTTAATTTTTATTTTTTTTTTTAATACACACCCATTTTCTTCTTCAGTAGCTGACTGCAGCACATCAGGGTTGTGGTGAGGTCTGCTTGTTTGGGGCATGAAGTCACCAGAGCATGCTGACTCCTGCCAGAGCTCTGACAAGCATCAGCCACCCTGGGGCTGTGTCTTTGCAGCATCACCAAGGGTTTCAGCAAAGGGCAGCTGCAAATCATCATCCTCAGCAGATACTGTGTGTGTCTACACCAGCCTGGCTAACTGTGAGGACTTTTACCATGAGGATTATGATCTCATTTTTCCAACAGGATCAGGAGAAGCTGTGAGCAGAGCTCGATTTTTGAAGACAGTGCTGAGATGTTTCAGGATTTTTTTTCTTTGCCTTCCAGTGAAAACAATATATTTACTTTCCTTGGCAACAGTATCATGCAGGACACTTATTAATTCACTTACCAAAGAAAACGGGACCTCCTGAGTCCAAATGGTTCACTAAAGTCCTGATCCAGAGTCCTCTGATGATGTTTCTCAGTGGTCTTGCAGATACACAGTCATACATGGGAGCAGACTTACTCAGGCTTAAAAAAAAAATAAATGCTTTAAAACCATTTGCTGTAGAAATGGGACTTCAGTTATTCAAGTAAGTTCCCACCTTTCTCAGAATTAGGTTGGTGCTGCCTCTCCTGCTTTCAATATCCCAAATGAAATTTCTCACAGCACTTGTCTTCTTCTCCTCTTCCCATTTTCTTGGTGCAGTTAACTAGATCTTTGCAAAATAAATTACTTTCCAGTTTGTCTCAGGAACTGGTGACTAGCTGCGTATTTCAAGAACACTGCTTACACATTTTTATTTTTTTTTTACCCCACTTGAAATACACTTTTTGTTTACTTCTGTGATCCTTCTGGAGGCTGATACTTGGCAAAATGCTCTGTTGTCCCTTGGAATTATTTTCCCTTACTTGGAATGCAAAGTCAAGATTCTTCTACGTGCCTTTGGAAAATCAAAAGGCATTCCACAACCTCCCATGCATTCCCTGAAGTTCTGACTTCCAAGACTGACTTTATTGTCTAAGCTGACCTTTGCTCAGGAAAGAGCTACAGACATATTATTATTTCATTACCATTGTCTTGATCCTTCTAAATTAATTTAAACTGAAGTAGGAGGGATGACAAAATCCCATTTCATCAAAAGGTGCAGCAGCCTGGAGGTGGTGATGGCTCAGTGGCTGAGCCAGCTTTGTTTTGGGTGTGACCATGGCAACATTAGGGGAAGGAAATGGCAGTCATCCTAATATATTTACTCAGTTATTTCACTTGCACTTCTCACTCAGCTCCTGAGGGCAATCCCTCAGTGTCATTTTCCCATCAGCAGTGGGTTCCTCACCGCAGTGGGGAAGTCTAAAATAATGTCTGCCTCCCCTTCTGCTTGAGATGTCTCGAGGAAAAGGATCCCAGGAAGAGACCAAGTTACTCAGGTGATTTTTTTAGTCTAATCCAAGACTGCTGTGTCTTGTCAGACCTGGACACTGTGGGAGAAGGTTTGTCTGTTGGGGTTTGGGTTTTTTCCCCCTCCATGTATTTGTAGGATGTTGAGGCCAATGGGGCCTTGGTCTCTTGAGCAGAGGGAATGAGCTGTGAAAAAAGTGGCATGGGAGGAAGTCAGCACCACAGCTGTCTCCAAAAAAGCTTGTCCTGAAGGCCACACACTCCATTTGAAGTGAGGAATCCCATCAGAATGTCAGAGCAAACTCTTGGTTTGGGAGGGATCAGGTCACCTCTTTGTCAGCGAGGAAGACAGGAGCATTCAAACATGAGAGGGCTTTGGATTGAAATGAGAAGTAATTTCCAGACATGAGCTCTGGAGATGAATCACAGCATTTGTGGGGTGACAGACAGCCACTGCTGTCTCCCCAGGTTTTCTGGAGAGTGCCTGCCCTCTCCTCTTTGTCCTCCAGAGTGATCTCATTGTTTCTGTCTTGTGTATTTTATCTCCCTGGATACAGAGGAGGCAGGGGCTATAGAAACTGGGGGTGTGGCTGGCCCTGGCCTTTGATAAGGCCATGCATGTGTAGGCAATGTGTGGAACAATAGGCATACAGAGGAAAACCATCTCCTTTCAGATGGAGGAGCTGCAGTGGCACAGCATGACCTGCTGGTTTGGGTTCCAGGAGTTACTGCATGGATGTGGAATGTGCTGGGGACACAGAGGGAGAGGATGTGGGAAGCCAGCCTTGTGCTTCTGCCCCCCTGCAATAACAAAGCCCCAAACCCTTCCTAGTTTCTAATCAGATTTCAAAGCATAGCAAAAGATCTTTCTGCAGCTGGAAAACCCCAAACAATAGCAGAGGGAGAGGTGAAAGCAAAGGCACTTCTCAATACTTGTGATTGCAGCTGGGGAAGCGTAGTGTGGGGTAGTTGGCCGTGAACATGTCCTCTCCTGAGCTGTTCCCCCCTCCCTTCCCCACGGGGCCCAGAGGTCTCTGGTGTGCTGAGGTGTGCTCAGGGGACTGTTTTCATAGAGCTGAGTAAACATTTATACTGAGAAATGTTTAATCTTGTTTCCTCTTGGTGTGGCTCCTCTCGAGGTGCTCAGTCTGGGAATGCCCTCCCCGAGGTGCTGGGTTCTGACTCAGGGCTCACATCCCATCTTCCTGGGGCATCCTCATTTTTGGGTGTTTTGGCTGTTTGTTTGTTTGTTTGTCTTTATTTTCTTGGTAACATGAGGTGGGAGTGGATCCCTTGACCCTGAGAGCCTGAGCAGCAGGCAGTACCCGTGCTGCCCAGTTCCTAACTCATGACCCCATACCTGGAGGTAGGTTTTGGTGGCCCCCACTTCACACCCAACCTTGCTGTGAGGAGAGGACAACCCTGCTTTGGGGAAAGGACTGCCTGATCCCTCAGTTTAGTTTGTTTAGGAAGAACTAAAAGCCTCCAGGGTTTTTTCCTGTTCCTGGGAGTGGTGGTGAGGTCAGTACAGCCAGGATGGCCTTGGCCATGGGACCCAAGAGCCCCTCCCTTTACCCAACCCTACCTTCCCAAGGGCACCTGGGGGACACGGAGGCATCTGGGTGGCTTTTTGCTGTGCCCCAGCACAGCTGATGGAGGTGGCTGCTCCTGGGCTGTCTACCTGGAATCCCACCTCTCTGATGTGGGATGAGCAGACTCCAGGTCCATCCCTGCTGCATGGCAGGGAGGAAGCAGCCCCCATCTGCCAGCTGTCCCCAGGCACAGGTGACAACTGACACAGCTGTGTGGGGCTTTGCTGTCACCCAGCAGGGTCTGGCACAGGAAGGACCAGAGGGAGGAAGGGGCCATTGTTTTCCCAGCTCCTTCCCTGTGATGCAGTAGGAAATGCTGACCTGCTTCCTGCCCTGGCCCAGGGACATTTTCCCTGGCACTGTGGCTGCTGGGGACTCTCTGACAGGGGGTCAGGGGGGTGAGGGAAGGCCCTTGGCACCCAGTTGCAGGGCAGTGTCCTTCATCTGCCCCCAGAGAGAGAGCTGCTGCCACCAACACCCAGAAAAACCCGCCTGGTGGGAGACCTGTGGGCTTTGGCCATGAGGCTGATCCCATGAAGACAGGCTGAGAGGTTACTCAGACTGGAGAAGACTCTGAGAAGACCTTATTGGGGCCTTCCAGTACCTTAAAGGGGCCTAGAAAAAGCTGGTGAGGGACTCTTTAGGATCTTGGGTAGTGGTAGGACCAGGAGGAATGGAATCAAACTAGAGGTAGGTGGATTCAGATGAGATGTTAGGAAGAAGTTCTTCACCACAAGGGTGGTGAGACACAGGCACAAGTTGCCCAGGGAGGTGGTTGAAGCCTCATCCCTGGAAATTTTAAAGGCTGGATGGGGCTTGGAGCAACCTGGTCTAGTGGGAGGTGTCCCTGCCCATGGCAGGGGGGTTGGAACTGGATCATCTCTCAGGTCCCTTCCAACCATGACAATTCTATGATTCTGTGAACTTGAGCTGGAGCCTACAAACCTTATTTGCTCTTGGGACTGAGCTTGTTGGGGGTTTTTTACCCTTTGTAGTAGGGGGTTTTGCACTTGTGCCTGATGGACTTGGGAGCTGCCAAATTTTTCCCTTTGGAAGGTCTCTGGGGATGCTCTTCAATGCTGCTTCACCCCTTTCTTTTCCTTCGGCTGGTCCTGGGGAACTCCACAGCCTTAGAGCTGCTGCAAATCCCAAGCATCTCTAATGCATAAATCAGGTGCTGCCCCCACACATGTACACAGTACTTTTGTACTAACTTGTTTTTTTTTCCTTGCCTACCAGTAGACAAGTTTTTAGTAATGTTACATTTCTGATTTTTTTTTAAAATTTTTATTTTATTCCCTGGTATTAACTCAAAGACTCACAGAAACACACGATTCCAGGAGCTGGGGCTTTAAAAAATCTGCTGCACAGCACAGGGTTTGGATTGGCAGTTCTGGAAAATCCCTATGTAAATACATTTGACAGTGAGAACACATTATCTTTTGATCTTGGGATCATGAAAGCACTTGTTCTTCACAAATTCCTTGCACAGCTCAAGCAGAAAGAGCAGCACAGTGGGTGCTGGAGAATTTGGATTATCCAAATGCCCTTCATAACATTACTGTAGACTCTGGGGTTACCTTCTGTGCTGGTCTCCAGATGGGACTTTCCTCATCTAACTTTCAGACACCACCTTTCTGCACTGATGGCTCTATTTAACCTGTTGCAAACTCCTTTTATAGCTCAGTAAACTTTATCCACGTAATAAACCAGTTGCAGATGTTCTGACACTTCTGAAAGCTTCATTTGTGGTCTTGGGTGTTATTACACAGCAGAAAACATACCTGGTGGCCAAACATTAGGCCCAAATCTCCCATGTGGATTATGTGCATGTAATTCTTGGATTCAAGGCAGTAATGTGGTTTCAGTCTCTCCTCCACTTGGCTGTCTGTTATCTCAGCACTTGTAGGAACTTAAAACATCCTTAACATCACTGCAAACTGACTTGGGTTTGGCTGACAGACTCAGAGGTCCTTGGCAGGGGTGGGAATGTGTCCTCATGAATGTAACTGGGACACCTGCCTTAGGAAACCAGAATTAAAAGAAAAAAATGCTCAAAATTACCCCGCTTTCCCTAATTCTTGGTTCAAACTTAAACATTTCCCTAATACAAGTTGTGTCCATGAAAGGATAACCCCTTCAGCCTTAAACTTCTGCTTGTCTTCCATTAAACCAACTAATTACATCTCCAGAACCTTCTCCTACTTGTGGCCTCCTGAGGGAGGGCTAATGTGTGTTTAAGGCTGATACAAGACCACTGATAGTTTTCCCCATGGTGTGATACACAGACTGAAGTAAATGTGGGTTTGTTGTTTGGTTTGTTTTTTTTTTAATTGCCAAAATCCACAGTTCCTGCCATGGGAAAGACTCTTTTTATGAGAGCTGCTCTGTGCTTTGAATGAGATTGCAGCAAAGGGAGATGAGCTAATTACCCCAGGGGCTTTCTTCCTTTGGTGTGTGGGGAAGCCTCATGGCTCATGTCCATATTCATCAGCCAAAAAACTGGGGGAGAGCCCCCCCCACACCTGAACATCTTGAGCTCTTCCACTGATTTCAAACCACTCCTAACTCACCAGTGTGTCTGGGTCCATTCTGTTCCTCTCAGAGGGGTCCAGTGCTCTGCTTGGTGCCATAAATACCATTGGAGTGCCATGAAGTGAGATGACTCCCATCTGTCACTCTGGGGGCAGAAAAGTGATCTAAAGGGAAAAAAAAAACACCCCACCTCACAAACCTAGGGGATGTGGTCACCCTTGGTTCTCGTGGGTGTTTATCCTGTGAGGGGGTGTTGGGTCATTCTCAATCTTTGCAGCTGGCTGAAATGTTTCAGAAATGCCCATTTTGGGGCTGTCTTTGAGCCCTGGCTATTCCAGCTGTCCCTGTGAGCACTGGTCCATCCTTCTGGCTGATCTCCCTGCCCTGCTTTCTCCTTGCTTTGCTCAAGTGTCTTCCCAGGGGAGAAATAAGCCCTGGATGTTGTTAGCTGTGCCCCAGGGCTGCTGATTCCCAGTTGGCTGAACTGGTGGTGGGGCTCAGAAATGTCCCCATTGTTTTAGAGCTGCCTGTGATCCAGAAGAATCTGACCTCATGTCTGTCTTAGCTTGGCTGTGGCTCCTTTCTGACTGGAGGGCAGCCAGTGTCTTCAGGCAGCCCCTGACACCTCTGGAAGCCTCACAAACCCAGAATCTCTGTGTCACCTCTTCTGCTTCTGGCCCTGTGGTGTTCATCTCTCCCTGGCTGTGGACAGGCTTTTCCAGTAGCAATGCTCATCTTTCCCCTTGTCTTGTGGGAATGTCTTGTCCAGAAAACCCCAAGCTGCTCAGCACAGGCAGGTGTAAACCCCAGGGTTGGGCTGAAGGAGCAGAGGTGCTCCCCAGCCCTGGCAGGAATGACAAATCCCTTTTTTTTTTTTTTTTTTTGCCAGACTCCCAGCTCTGGCTGCAGAAGTGCTGCTCCTTCTGCCCTTCATCTTCACTTCTCCCTGGAGACCATCCCTGCTTCCAGGGGTCTCCAGGAATGCCCTGTGGCTACCTGGGCTACTGCTGGTGGTTCCGAGCTCTCCTGTTCCTGGCGGATGTGTAGAGGAGGACACTTGTCACCTCTGGTGGTGGCAGCCTGCTTCTCAGCTGACCCCAGACGCCCAAGACCCTCTTTTGCAGTGGGTGCTGCCCTGTCCCACCCCACCTCTGACCTCTGCTCCTCTGCCCCCAGGAGATGAGACCCGTGGGGAGCGCTCACAACCGCAGCGCCGTGCCCTTCAGTGCTGCCCCCAGGGTCATCACTGCTCAGTACAACAGCCCAGCAGGACTCTACTCCTCAGAGAACATCCAGACCTTCAACAATGCAGTGGAGTCAAAGACATCATCACCTGGAGCCACGGAGCCTTGGTAAGTATCTTCATCTTCTTCTTCTTCTTCTTCCCCTCCCCAGCCCAGGCACCCCCAGGGAAGGCTTCAGGAGTTTGCTGCCAGGGCAGCAGTTTTTAACCCCAAAAAGGTGGATTTTTAAAAAAATTTTTTCAGGCTGTGGTTCCCAGGGCTTGGATGTGTCCACAGGATGCAGAAATGAAATTTAACACCCTTGTGTTTCTTTGTTTAGCAGAGGGCAAGGTGGTTTCCTGGTGTGCTCAGCATGCCAGGCCAGCCTGCTGGACTCCAACAGGTGCCTGAGAGCTTCTTACCAACACTTGGTCACCTTCGTGTCTTCTGCTGGCTTAGAGAGGTCCCAGCTAGAGCAGGAAGCATGTGCTTCCCTGCCCCTGGCATGCCCAGGGTTCACAGACACCCTCATCTTGATGGGTTTTTATTATTGAGCCTCATTTTTCACAGGAGTTTTAAGCAGAAGCTGAAACATTCAGAGCTCTGTGAGCAATTTCATACATGGGGCTAGGAAAGGGCCCCAGTCTTTAAAGGGTGTATTGATTTTTGTGGAAACATTACTTTATCCCACAAGTCCAAAGCTCCTTTTTTTTTTTTTTTTTTTTCTTTTTTCCTTTTCTTCCTATTGGAAGCAATAAACCAGGAGCTTTCTGAAATCTTGACTGCCCTCAAGTCTCCCTACAGCAGTACCAAACTGCCTGCAAGATTCTGGCCACTTCTACAGCAAAAGCTGCAAGAACCACTGCACTTGGTACCTGGTCCCTAGTGGGTCCTTAAAGGTTGTGTGGTACAGACAGAAACACCAGCCAGCATCTCCAGGGGTTTTGGTGTCCCAGAGCAGGTGGGGAAGGCAGGGAGAAGCTCCACTGCTGAGCAGGACTGTGCTCAGGTGGTTCCTAGTGAAACCCCTGCTGCCCTGTCTGTCCTGCTCTTGCAACCCCTGCATTTGCTTAGCAGGAGTGTCTGCACAGTAGTTTTTGTGTGGACACCCCTGGAGTGGGAGAGCAAAGCCACAGCACTAGCCAGATGCCTTTGAAGTCCTGGTGTGTCCCTCCAGCACAAGGTTCTGCAGCTGCTTGTATCTCTGGCGATATGTGCTGCAGCCCTTCCTTGATTTCTCTCTTCTTTCCCTGGGTTTTTCCACCACAAATTTCCCCTTCAACACCCACCCCTCCCACCACCACCACTCCAGCTGCTGGGGGCCTATAGTTGCCCTTGGCCATCCAGCCCCATGCAGGCTCCCTCTGCCTCCTCCTCCCCTCCTCTGCAGGCACAGAGCTCCCAGCCACCCCAGCAGGGGCTCAGCATCTCCCCTGCCCCCAGCCAGCTGGGACTGGGGCCCCAGCAGCTGAAAGAGGTGGTCCAGCTCTGCCCCAAGAGGCCCCATGGAAGTGGGGGTGCTGGGACTCCAAGTGCTGCACCCGCAGTTGAATTCTCCCCTGCAGCAAGATTTCTTTTGGCTTCCCTGCAGGGCCAGCTGGCTGCTGTTAGCCCTGATGTCCCCAGGTAACCTGCCACCTGCCTCTGACACCAGCCCAGCACAGCCCCTTCATCTGCTTCTGGGTGTCCAGGAGTGCCTCCTACCTCCCTGACTGGGGGTTTTGGGGGGGATGAGGGGGGAGTGTTGATATTTCACCTTGCAGACCCGAGTGCATGGCTCATCACAGGAGCTTTCTCTGCATTGGCTGTGTCTCCAGCACCAAACCATCCTTCATTCCAGCCTGGTGGGGTGTCCATTGCCCTGACCCATCTGCACAGCAGGGCCTTGCTGGGGGCTTTGCTGGGGGAGCCACCTGCAGCACCTGGAGTCTGCTTTCTCCTGGAAACAGATGGTTTTTCCTGCTTTGGGACTGGAAGGTGCTGCCACGTGTGTTTTCATCTGCTTTTGTCTCCCTGGCTGCCTGTGCTGGGCATGCTTCATTTCAGGCTGAAGCCAAGGCTCCCTTGGGTCTGCATCTTTGGCTGCCAGCAGCCATGAGGTTGGAGCAGCCTGGGCAGGCAGCAGGCAGAGGGAGGACTCAGTCTGTCTTCCCTGCCTGCTTCTCTGCACAGCTTGCTGCTCTTGGGGCTCTCTCTTTGCCCATGGGATGCCTGACAGGCTTTGAGGACCTGTGGAGACCTCCCTGGCTTTTGGCCTGGGTGCTTTTTGGTGTTGTTTTTTTTTTTTTTTAATCTTGTGGCAGCTGAGACCCAGCTGTCCCCCCATGCTCCTGACACCAGCCCAGAAGGTTTTACAGGGAGGGCTTCAGTTTTGAGGTGGGTGAAGCAGGAAGCACATTTTGCTGTCTTTGTGTCAGAAGATGTGCACCTTCAGGAGAGTTACTCTGCTGTGGGACCAGGCAGCTTGGAGCTGGGTGGTCTAAGGAGGTGGTCAGTGCCATGGGCCCTGGGGAGCAGTGCTGGGGCCTTCCTCTAGCTCAACATTGAGCTCCTGGTCAGCTTGCAACAAAATTTACTTGCATAAAATAGGAAAATGGCATTCGTGCAGAACAAACTGTGCAAGGCTTGTCCCTCTGTGGGTTTTGTTAGCAGCTTCTTCCAGTTTTCAAAGCTCAGTCACCCCCTGCCATTCAGCCAGCATTGCAGGTTGCCCCTGGTGGAAGCAGTGACATCCAGAAAGGTTTTTGTGAGTCTGAAACGTGTTGGATTTGGCCCCTACAAAATTTCTGTGTGGTTTGCATGGAAAAGGACAGGAGCTGCTGATGGGTGCAGATAAGGTACCTGGATAGCAGGAGGTGCCATAAATCAGCTGAGACTCAGTGTCCTGCAGGCACAATTCCTGTGCCCCTGGCCTTGCCCATCCAAAAGATGTGTTTGCTTTGCTGTGGGCTAGAGGTTTGGTTTGGGTTTGTTTTTTTTTTCCCTTTAAGCAGCATAGCTTTCTGCCCTGACAGACTGAGCTATTGCACTCTGCTGGGACAAATTCTAGGATTTGAATTGGGGTTTTTTCTTTGTTTTTAAGTCTTTCAGAAATGTTGTATGTGCGAGTGAGTTTAGAGAGAGCTGCCCTGTGTGGCACAGTGCATGGTTGAGCTGGGGTGGCTTTGTTTGACTCCAGTGCTCTCTGGGATGACTTTGGGTTTGCTTTTGGAGTGCATGCCAGTGAAACCTTCTCAGGGTGCAGGCTGCAAGGAGAGGCTTCTTGCCTGATGGTTTTATGGGTGGAGAGAGTGGTGGGAGTTAGATGGGTTTACACCACACAAATGTAATGTGGAGCATGGATTGATTTGGGATAGCCTAGGACATTGTCTGGGTATTGGAAGGCACACCAGTATTTTATTTTATATATTATTTTATTTTAGGTGAGAGACTTCAGTAAATGAGATTCAGGCTTTAAGGGTTCAGCTGCTTGCAAGTCTGAACGTGCTTCCTGCTCTACTGGAAATGAGTAGAGATGGAAGTGCTTTATGGAATTCTTTTTAGGGAAGCAGCATTTTTTAACACATGCAGTGGTTTTACCTCTGAGGAGTTCATTATGTAGAGCAACTCCCTGACAGCTCAACTGCACACTGGCATGGGGAGGATGCAGTTGCCTCCTCAAGAAAGATTTTCCTTCTGCAATTTAGTCTGAACTGCAGGATGCTTATGCACTTTTCAGGCAGTTACAGGGTGCAGGGATGGTGAAACCTAAGAAGCTGTTTACATTTATAAGGCTGCATTATGTAAGTGAGCTCTCAGAGGAGACTTGTCAGTTGTCTCCTTTTTCCAGAGATGTTTTATTCCAGCCACAGAACAAAAGGCAGGCAGGAACCTGGGCTCTAGTCTCTTGTGGCACAGGCAGCAGCTGAAAGGAGGGCTTAGTCTTAGCAGGCAGACATCTCCTCTGCTCTTGACCTGCTCCTTAAAAGCTGCAAATGGTCTCAGAGTGCTCACCTACAAAATGGGAATAATAAAACACTTAAAAGCTGAATGAAATGACTGACAATCAAAGGATCTTGTGGTTAGATCCTGCAGCTGTTATTAATCAAGGTGACCTTTGGGCCAGTTCATACTTGCAAAGATTTCTGTTTAATGGAATTTCTGCTAGCTTGGGATTCACAGTCTAAGGGAGTTTGTGCATGGCAGGAATTTGTACAGGTGGCCCAGCTGCCATCTGGGATTCCCAGCCCAGCACACCAGGTCTTCATTTTTCCTATGACCAGAGCAGAGATTTCCTGCTGAAAGCAGAAAGCTTTCATTCCTGGAGTATATATATCCTCCAGAATGCAATGAGGAAAAATTGCAAAGCATGGGGAACAGCTGGGGACTGTGCAGGGCTGTCAGTGAGAAGCTGTGGACAGTGCTGTGTGGAGCTGTAGCTGCCTTGTGCCAGCACACCCAGCGTGGCTGTGGTTGGTGGTGTGTGTTCTGCACCTTCATCCTCCATCTGTATGATGCATGGTGCAAACCTTGCTAGCAGGACTGGCTGGGGCCTTTCAGCTGTTTAACAGGAGTGTGTTCTCTGTTCCTTCCTCAGCCCAGAGCAGCACAGCCAGCCCCTGGGCTCTCTTGCCATAGACAGACAGTCTGAGGTGTACAAGATGCTCCAGGAGAATCAGGAGTCAAACGAGCCACCCAGGCAGTCTGCTTCCTTCCTCGTGCTGCAAGAGATTCTGGAGTCAGAAGAGAAAGGTAAGCAGCCCCTGCACACCTCATCTGGGTGTGCTCTTCCCCTTTGCCATTCCTCAGGCTGTGTGCAGTGGTTCAGGGAAACATCCAGAACTTTCCTTTCCTTCCTCAGTTGGTGATTGTTCTGGGCAGTGTCTGTAAATGGTTTCCACAGAAACAAACCAGTGCACTGACTTTACTCTTGAATTTCCTCTCCCTGATTAATTTCCGTGTCTGTGGGCCCAAATTGTTGCTTACTTGTTCAGTGCTCAAGAAGTAAACCCTTGCAACATTTAGTTAGCCAGGAGGAATTTTAAAAGTTGCAAAGCCTCTTCTTTGCTTTCTGAAGCTTTGCCCCTTTTGAGATGCCACTCACTGATTAAAGACCTTATTAGATTCAAGACTTTTAAAACAGTACCACAAGATAGGGCTCTTCGGTGAGTCCTAAAGCTTCTCATCTCCACTCCTTTACACAAGGAAAGGGATTGACTTCCACAGCTGAATGTAAAAATATATAAAATATGGGTAGAGTGAGCAGCTCATAGCTTTTCATCTCTGAAACTTTGATCTGCTTCACATTCTTCATCTGACATCTGGACTTGTGCAGTTCAGGGCTACAGACTTTAAGATAATAAAGCCAATTAACGTAGGTGGGGGCCAAATCATACTCTCTTATTCCCTTGAATAACTTAAAATAAACAAATAAATAGGCAAAGAATTCCAAGAATTACTTTTTTTCCCCTTAGGCCAGTTGAAACTTTGTCTTTTGTGGTATTAGCTTGGCAGTGGAACATTCAGTTTCGTCCAACAAAACTCTGGTGCTGAGATACTTGCCACAAAGGGAAATGAATCAGCCAAGTGGGTCTGAGGGGTTTGTAAGGAAAGAGCAAAATGAAGGAAATAAGGAAACAATAGGAAGACAGAAACCAGGATCTTGGGAGTCTTTTTTTTATGCCGTTAAAATACCAACTTGAAAGCATCTTTTTAAAATATTGAGTGTTTGCATCTTTCCCTTCAGGGGAGGGACTGGAGTAGGGGGGGACTTCTCACATATCCAGAGTCCTCCCCTCTGCTAAGTAATGCTGAAGAAGATAAGGGGCAAAAAAGCCTCTCTCTCTCTTTTATCTTTCTTTGAAGATTTGCAAGCATTGTTGAGATTCTCTGGCAGAAGGTTTGCCTGCCCAGTCAGAGGCCAGGGTAGGCTTTGGCATTGCTCCACTGATAATCACAGAGGTTACACAGCCCCAGAGGAATGTCTGTTCCTGAGGAGGGGGTGCCCCAGGCTCAGACACCCCTGCTGCTGAGGAGCTGATGTCCCTGGTGATAAACAACAGATAAAGAGTGTGTTTGTTGGCTGCTTCTCCAAGTCTCCAGGTGATGTCCCATCTCCTCAGCTGGGACAACTCTCTTGGGGCACTGCTGGCTGTCACCAGCTGAGAGCCTGGCCCTGGACACTGGGGGTGGAAGCACCATGAGCCCTCTGTGCTTAGACCTGAGCCTCAGGTGGATGAACATGTTGCATTTCCTGCAGAGGTTTGTTGAAGCTGATTTCTTTAGAGAGGTTTAAAAAAAAAAAAAAAAGAAACCATGTGGTGTGAGCACAGTGCTGCTCCAGGCAGGGAGAATCAGCAGCAGTGATAGGGAAGAGCCTGAAAAATGGGGTTTGCTGCTGCTTCCTTCCTGGGAGGGGTCCCCGGCAGTTACAGGCAGAGGGCAGGGACTGGGTTTGGAGGGCACATGGGCTGTAGCCACAGGTTCAGCTGTGTCCCCTCTCTCCCTTCTCCTCACACAACCCTAAATCCCTGCTCCCTTGAATCCCTGCATGAATCCCTGCCTCGGAGCTGGGACTAAGCACCAGCACCCCTTCCTAGCAGAGCATCTGCTTGGGAGGGAGGGCCTGGAGCCACACAGCTCCCATGGCCAAGCACTCTCCTTCCCTCCCTCCTCCAGGAGACCCTACCAAACCCTCTGGATTTAGGAGTGTCAAAGCCCCCACCACAAAGGTGGCCTCGTCGATTGGGAATGCCCAGAAGCTGCCCATGTGTGAGAAGTGTGGATCTGGCATTGTGTAAGTAAACTCTGTCCTGGGGGGTTGTGGTTGGTGGTGGTGGTGGTGGTGGTGGTGTTGGCATCACTTACCCCTGTGGGGCTGAGGCACTGCACCCCAAACACCTCCCCTACCCACAGCCAGCAGACAGCTCAAACCATGGGGTTTTTTCTCAGCTTTCACAGCCCTGCCTTGGGAAAGGAAGCAGGGAAGGACCCAACCAATGTCTCTGATTCACTGTTCAGCTTCTTAATCACAAAATCTTCTCTCCAGCCCCCTTAAAATAAATTTACTGCAGCAACCAAGTGCTGGCAGTTGACCTGCATGGTCATGGAAGAGCTCAGAGTTCTTCCAAAAGATGTGAGTGCCCAGTCCTGGCACCAAGGACCAACAGAGTCATTCCAGGGGCAAGTGAGACCCTGTAAAAATCTGAATCAAACCCTACAAATTCCTCTACCAGATCTGGAGAGAAAGCACAAAGCTACAAATAGCACTTTAAAAAAAAAACAAACCAAACTAATGAAGTATGGCTGGCTGCTGGAACAAATGGTGGTGGTGGTGCTGCTGGTAGTTAAGGGGTTGTTGTGGTGGGGTTTTTCCCCCACCTGGTTGAGCTGTGGTGCCATCAGAGTGGTGTTGTCACTTGTCCCTGTGAAACACTTTCCAGAGGAGCCATCCCATGCTTGGCAGCTTCACAAGGAGCTCCCGCTCCTGACCAGGGTTTGTGCCAGGAGCAAAACTGCCCCGGCGCTGGTGCCTGGGGAGGAGGAGGAGGAGGGGGGGAGGCAGGGGGTGGGCTGCTGGCACTGAGGGGTGATGCTTCCTGCCCCAGGGGGATGTTCGTGAAGATCCGCGACAAGCAGCGTCACCCCGAGTGCTACGTCTGCAGCGACTGTGGCACCAACCTGAAGCAGAAGGGACATTTCTTCGTGGAGGAACAAATCTACTGCGAGAAACACGCGCGGGAGAGGGTGATTCCTCCGGAGGGCTACGAGGTGGTCACCGTCTTCCCCAAGTAAAGCTGCTCCCCGGGTCAGGGCAGGTGGTTCCTCCTCTGCTTTTCCTCCGGGAGCACCGTCCCTGCCCCCCTCCTCTCCCCAGCTCCATCTTCTCTGCAATAAGGGGTGCTCGGCGTGGCTCTCAGCTCCCCAGCCGTGAGGAATGCTCTGGCTGCTCACACGGGATGTCACTAATTGTGCAACAGCCTTTCTGGCTCCTATTTCACTGGGGTTTGTGGGTTAGTTGGTTTCGTTTGTTTTTTTGGTGTTTTGTTGTTTTTTTTTTCTTAATACACAGGTTGATTTTTTTTCCTCCCCCTCCTACGTGCTGTCAATCACACAGGAGGGGGGAAGCAAACCAGAGGCCAAACTCAGATTCCAGCTCTTTAATGTCCCAGTTTTTTGCCTTCTGGTTGCAGCCACTACAGGGGTGAAGCCACCAGGCACTGTCTGCTTCCTCCGGGTGTCCCTGGGTCCCCTGGTAGCCCGGGTGGCAGCAGAGGGTGCCCAGCAGGTGGCTGTTGGTGCCCTTCTCTCAGGATGATGGGTGCGGGGACATCAGTGCTTCCCACGTGCCCCAGGTGACACCTGTGGCATGTCCATGGTGCTTGTGGGAAACCAGGGAGTCCTGGAGCCAAGAGGGAAAGGGCTGAGTGGCCACAACCCCTGTCCCAGCTGGCCCTGGCCATTCCTACAGGGCTGGGGCTCCCCACCAAACCCCCCCCTTATCCCACCCGTGCACACAGGGGCAGGGGATCATCTGTGGGGAGGGGATTTCTCTGCTCACACCTCGGGATGAGCTGCAGGCTGTTCTTTTGCTGAAAAATAAACGGTTTCTACGATGGAGCAGCATCCTTGCTTTTAGAACAAATTGCCAGAGGTTGAAAAGAGGAAGGTTTGTGGCTCCTTCCCCTCAGCCTCCTCCTAGGGGCAGTGGGAAGGCAGGGAGGATGGCAGAGCTCTGCCCACAACTCCCTTCTCTCCATCCCTTGGAACAAGAAGCACTCACTCCACCATTCACTCCAACCTCAGCAGCTTGCTCTTCTGTCAGGTTTGTGGGGGTAAAAATGTTTGTGGGATAAAAAATATTTGTGGGGTAGCTTTGGAGGTGTCTCAAGGGGTAGATTTCGAGTGCAGATCCCAGCCCTGATCCCATTTATTGGTGTGGGAACAGGCTGAGCTGAGGCAATTCACATTTATTACTCAGGAAGACTTTGCTGCAAGAAACACAAGGACATTTGTTGTTTTTCATGATGCAGGACAAAATATTTGGCAACTAAAGTGCTGGCTCTGTTCTGACTTTCCAGATTCTTACCCCAGTGTAACCGTTGGCATCTGGAGTTTGTCAGGAGGAACAAAACCAGGTTAAGTGGGGTCACTGCAGCTCCGTGCCAAGGTGGGGTGGTGGTGGCTCCACCATCACCTTTGCTGGGCAGGTCAGTAAAAATCTCTGAGTCCTGGTATGTGCTGGGCTCCTCAGAGTGCTGCTGAAACACCAGAACTGGGTTCTAAGCCGTGAGGTGAAGTTTACCACGGGTTTTCTTGTCATCAGCAGCCTCTCCCCCTGCAGCCAGCAGGTATTAGACTTTGCATTGCTAATAAGTAACTGAAAACTGCAGAACCTCCCCTTTCCAGCAATTAGAAACAAGACAGGGCTTTCACCTGGCAAAGGTCACAGCCAGAGTACTCATTAACTTAACTGATTGGTTTCATCCCTCTGAAGGGATAAACACCTCTTAGGAACATAAAATCACCTTCTCTAACTCATAAAGAATAAAAATGCTCATAAAGTGAGTGGAAAGGGAGAGGTTGTTGCTGGGGGTGGGTGTTTGGGTTGGTTTGAAGGTGAATCAAGGGACACAGCGTCAGCTTTGCTGCTTCCAAAGCTCTGTGAAAAACCCTGCACCCTTAGAACAAACCAGACATTTATTTCATCATAATAATTTGCAGAAATTAAAACCAGAAGCTACACAAGTGGCTGTAACACAGGCACGTGTTCTCTCTTCCAAAGAAAACCATAATTGACACCACAAAGAAGTTTGCTTTTGTTTTTTGTTTTGGTTTTTTTCTTAAAGACTTCCACAGGAAGATTTTTACCCAAATTGGCCAGGTTTTACCACTGATCTTAAAAGCTGGCAGCAATATGAAACATGCTCGTTTTCTTAATTGTTTAAGAGAGCCTACCAAAGCTACAGCACAAAGCTATGAGCTGCCTTACACCATGGAACACGTTACAATTGCCTGGGAGAACAGGAGGGGTGTGACCAGAAAAGTCAGCGGGAAGGAGAAAGAAGGAACATCTCTGGAAAAGGTGATGTCAGTCCTGGGAGACTACCAGCCAGCTCTGCACCTCAGAACACACATTCTGCACTGGAATCTGATGATTCTTCCAGGACCTTGAAAACGCCCATTTTTTCCTTTTTCATTTTGTCAGAGGTCTTCATTTGAGCTAAGGTTAAAAAAAAAAGAAAAAAATCAACAGTAAATCAAAGTGCCTGCAGCCTCCCTGCAGCAGACTGGCATCAAAGTTGTACATATTGCTGCTTGGATTTTGAAAGCAAGCTGATAAAATAATCTTACTTCTTCATCAAGCAGTCTGCTACTAATTATTTGGGCTTGAAAATACTTTTCAGTCATGTACTTTAAGAAAAAAACACAACCAACCAAACAATTCCAAAACCTCTGGCTAAATCTGAAAGAGGATTAAGCAGTAGCTTTAGAATCTGCCTGAACTGGTTTTATTTCCTCAGAAAAAAACCCCAAATGCAATAAAACTTTTCTATTGAAGTTACCAGTTGTATCAACTTTAATAATTACAATATTATTACTTAATAATACAGGAGTGGGAGGTGGCACTTCAATTTCTAACATATTGCCTGCTGTTGTAGTAAATACTCAGTACATAATGCTACACTGTCTTTACATACATGTAAACATTTGTTATGTTTTAATACACCAATTTTGCTTACTAGAGAAAAAAAAAAGACTAAGAAACCATTACAAATATGATGCAGACTAACACCACAAAATAAATGGCACCTTCTCCAACCTGAGATTGTTTCACAGATACAGACTGTATTACCAGCACAGCAAGAGTACTTTTCTCTATCAGCAGTCAGTTAACTGGAATAAGCAGTTTTACAAAACAATTTATTTAGATAATCTAGGAAAAAAATAAAAGCACAGAATAAGATTAAAGTAATTCTATGATTTTTTAAGAATTTCACTCAAGCTATACATAATCATGCTTACTTAAGGCTAACTGCAATTTTCATTGCTAAATGTGTAATGACAGATATTTTCCTGTCCCCACACTTTGAACCTTCTCTCTTCTAAAGATGCTGAAGCAGAACAAAGCATACTGAATCGACTGTTCAGACAAACTGCACAAGAATGTCTTTCCTTTATCAGAAAAGTTTTTTTATTTAAAAAATAAATAAATAAAAAATGCTCAAGGACTGTAATTTGCAGACAACCTCAAAAATCTTATTATAATTTAAAAAAATACTTGATCCACTGACAAGCCAAAGTAATGCTTGAAAAGCTCAGGGTTTTTCCAGTAAGGATGTTAAGACTTAAGTTTTTTCAAAAAGTTTAAGTTTGCTGAAATCTGTATTTTATGAGAGTAACTTCTTATCACCAATTATTTCTAATCAAGTTACAGCAACTCACAGGGAAAGTTGCTTTGCAGAACACCTCCTCATCTATGCTGCTGGTGCACAGTAACTTTAGGGCAGACTAACTCATAATTTTCTGGAATACATTTGCTTAAGTTCCTTTATTCCCTCTTCAGCAAATCCCATCCAAAATGTCAGCCAAAAAAAAAAAAAAATAATGCCAAAGGGTCCTTCTCCATAGGTAGAGGACAGCTGTAGGAAAGGGAAGCTGTGGCAGCTTTTGACATGCAAAGACTTAAAAATATCAATTTACTGTTGAACAGAAAAAGACACACAGATTAGAACTTACCAATAAGGTCACTTCTATCCAAGAGTAGCTCCAGGTCTTTATCACTGATTACTTTTTCTTTAGATCCTTTAACCTCCCTGTTGAGGAAGGAAATCTCTCTTAATACAGGTCAGAGCAGGAAGAATGTCCCAGGGATTCTGCTCTGTGGGGAATTATTAACTGGAACCTGCTTTTGAGACCCCCATAGCACTGACAAAGAGAGCAACTGACAGCTGCTTGCAAGCTGCAGGTTACAAACTCCTGGTCCAGGAACAATAGGAAATCTGCATACCTCTCATAGTCTCTGGATTTCAGTAATTCCAATAATTCCTGAGGGTCCAGGCAGCTCTTTGACTGTGCTAGACCGGATTTGCCACCTTTAAACTGATCTGTAAAGAGGAGAAATTTTAGGGAAGCAGGACAGGAAGAAACCCTGTAAATTGATGCTGCATGAAGAGGTGGCACAAATTACTCTTGCACATCCAAACTAATGCTAATTTCATTGGTTTAGGGTTACACACACCTGATGCTGACAGCAACATGTCAGAGGTGCATCAGGAGTTGGCATGCAGGCCCCTCTCACCTCCTGGCTGCAGTATGTGGGAGAACTGACAAGCACCAACTCAGCATGCACACACACAGAGCAGGAAAGCCACCAGTTAGTTCTACTTACAGCAAAAACATTGGAAAAAAAGTTAGAGGGTGGGTGCTGAAGTTTTTTCCCTTTGTGTTGTCAGCTGGTTGAAACAAAGTGAGCAGCATTAAGCACTACACAGGAAATAAATAAGGATGAATCTTTTCACGTTTCTGAAAAACACCCTAAGCAGTCCCAGAGCAGAGCAGTTGAGTCCTCTCTTGGGATTTTACAAAGCAACAGATGCTTCCAGGAAGCCAGCAGAGAAAGAGACTCACTTTTGTGGATAATCAGCTTCTCCAGCTTCCTCTTGGCAGCAGCTCTCTCCACAATCTTCTGGTCAATGGTATTTGCTGTCACAAGTCGATAAACAACCACTGGCTTTGTCTGGCCAATTCTGTGACACCTGTCCTGAGCCTGCAGGTCTGACTGGGGGTTCTGTGCAGGTAAAGAAAGAAGTCAGCTACACCCTGAAACACTGACAGATGTACCACAGGCTGCATTTTCAACAGGGAGCTCTGAGTCAGAGCAGAATCAACAGGACTAAGCCAGGACTTTGGAAACGAGGCTGTGTATTTCACAAAGGACAGGTTTGCATACACTAATTATTATGTAACACCCTCATGAAAATCACAGGAGAGGCCTTTACACTAAGAAGTTTGTAAATGGTTATCAAAAGCAGCCCTAGAGAAAGCATTTTATGTCACTCTGTTAACAGTCTGTCCACGTACCCAGTCGCTGTCATATATGATGACTGTGTCTGCTGCAGTTAAGTTAATGCCCAGGCCTCCAGCTCTTGTACTCACTAGGAACAGGAAGACTTCAGGGTCAGTATTAAATTGATGCATCTGGAAGAGAATTCATCTATTAAAAACAGCTCAACAGACAGCCCTGTGTCTTGCTGACATGTTACTACTCAGTCTTTCCTTTCTAAGAACCAGCTCGGGCAGTAGCACCCCGAGTTCAGGGGTTTTGTTTTCCCCAGCCAGCAATTAAAGGCTAAATGCTGTGCAAAATCACGCCTTGGTGTCACAGGAGCAAGCAGAATTTGCTAACAGGCTCCAAGGGAGTGTAAACCTACTCACATTTTCTTCTCTCTCCGAGTAGGACATGGAGCCATCCAGCCGACTGAATTTGAAGGCTCTCAGGTAGCAGTAATCCATCAGAATATCAAGCATCATAGTCATTTGGGAGAACAACAAGACCTACAAAATTAGGAACATTCCTCAGCACCATTTTTTGGTCATAAGGAGCCAAGTCCCCCAGCTCCCCTTCAAATCTTTGAAGCTTTACCTTATGTCCTCTCTTTTTCAGTTCTGGAAGCATTCGGTCCAGGAGTAGAAACTTTCCTGAGTTCTTTACTAGATCTTCATCAACCTTGGGACAAGGAGAGAGGATCACAGGGGGGAAGGGACACCAAAGGTTTCCCTGTCTCAGAAGCACCAAAAAAAGCTGTCTTAAAGCTTCTTAGAGAAAAAAGCTTGCACTATCTTTTAACTACAAACTGTTAAGATTCAAAGCAGCAATGTTCATTTTAACAAACTACACTGAATTGGTTAAATTGTGATTAAACTAAACCAACCTCCCCCATTTTAATATGCACCAATAATGTTCAAAGAAACTACTTGGTTTTCATCCCATTTCTGGAAGGAGAAGCCTTGATGAGTTTAATTTTTCCAGGTGGAAAATTGCCATTTCTTTCCCCGTTTGAAATTAATGCCCAAGGCTTCCACCTACTGGAAGGAAGTGCTGCTGAACAAGTGACTCATTATCACAGGGAAACAGGGTTTGCAGACTGCTACCTCAGACCCTCCTCTTTTGCTGAAAAATTTGTTAGATCTAATTCTTACCTTGGGATATGGAAACTTCTCAGGCCTGAGCCACATGGCAGCTAGCTCAGGAATTCCAAATCCCTTTTGCAGGTACTAGGGATCCTGTGAGTGGCATCAGCTGTCCAACAGTCTGCATTTTCCACAGATGAACTCATTTCCCCTCATCACCCAGACTGGGCTAGCTGCTTTTTTTATGCATTGACTTTCCATTGATAAACCTCACCAGCTTGCTCCTGAGTGCAGCTGAATCTGTTATCACTCCCTGAACAGGAAACGTGACCACACATGCCCAGAAAACCACATTTAGAACAAGCAACTTCCAGTTGTTACAGATTCTTTCCATTCAAACTACATCACGCTTTCCTGTAGTGCCAACTGCTTGGTGTAGATTAAACTACCAGCTGGCCTCTCTGATAGCAACTGAGTATTTATTCCTGTTTTTTGAGAAGAAAAGATGCTGTAATGCTCTGAGCAATCTGGTGTGTCGGGTTCAGCCCTTCAACCACACCTCCTGTAGTACAATTCTAAATCACCAAGGTCAGCGTTTTGGGGTTTGAAACTTAACTTTTATGAGGAGTTCTTGAATCAAGACCCTAAAACACCCCGAGTCAAGAGAACCCAGCTCCTGTTTCTGACTTCAGTCACTGTGCTCCCAGCAGATGAGTGCAGGAACACTTTGGCATCACTGTGCAAAGGGCACAGAGGCTGAGGTGGGCTCTGCAGCTGCTGCAGGATGTTTCACCTAACAACTGGGTCACACTGCTGGAATTCAGTGGGGAGGAACATGCCAAATACATTGGAAAAGTCATTCTCACAGCTTTTTAATGCCTCCAGTGGCTTTTCTCCATCTTTTTAAAATCTGTACCTTGAATTGCTGTGTAGCAGGGTCCAATGGGTATTCAATCAGGTAGGGGTGATTACAGCATTTCCTCAGCAGCATCATAATATTCTGCAGCTTAAGGTTCACCTCTGATTCCACAGGAATGCTCACTTCTACCACTGGCCTTGAAAAGAGACATCATATCTTAATAGTACAGAAAGGGTCACCTTATGATGCTACAGATACTGAAGAGAAAAAAAAGAAAAAACCCAACATACTAATAAAACCAAACTGAAGCACATGCTGAGTCAAATCTCCTCAGAGCCCCTCATAGTTAGTAAAGCTGTTCCCAGAAGAAAGTGCTTCTAATGCAATGCTTGGCACTGATGGCACTAAAGTTTGCTCTTAGTGATTTAAAAATACAAAATGGAGTCAGTTGTTAATAAAGAGGAGAAAACACAACTTGTGCAAGTCCCTCAGCTGAAAAGGGAAGAGAAGCAAACCCCTTCTAGAACAGCTCTGTCCTCACTGTAAGCTGGAAGCCAGGGCAATGGGATTCCAACTACCACGTCATTAAGATGAAGCAGCTCTTCCCTGGCTGGCATCCAGCACCATCTGAGACTTGAGGCCTTCAACTAAATTCTCTAACGGCCCCCAAAATTGCACTTTATGTGAGGACATTTTAGCTCTTTACAGGTTATTACAGCATTATCATCACAGGGGCTGCTTAAAACTGTGTCTACTGACAACAGGGACTCAAAGAAGCAATTCCATTGCTAGATCCTGCAAAGATCACAGGTCTTGGAGGCCTGCAGCAGGAATAAATGTCTTGTAGTTAACTGTAACTCCAGTCAGTCAGTGAGTGATGGTACAAACTAATCAATGCTATCATGGCCTATCAATCTTTACTTTTACCTATCTGAGGTAAAAGCAAAAAAACCAGATCACCAAGCTACAAGGAGAGGGAATCGTGAAATGCCACTTAATCGACTTGAATAAGCAGTGCTCTAGAAGAGAACTAAGAGGAAGGTATTTAGTATAACAACAAAAGAGTATTTTAGGGTAGGCACCTCTCTTTTTCTACTTCCTCTTGCATTTTGTTGATCAGTTTTTCCACGTCATCAGGTGAACCATTACGTTCTTCACAATAATCAACCACTTTGCGACTGCGGCGTTTGGGCCGGCCTGTAGGACTCAGCTCAACCACTTCTTCCTGTGGGAAATCACATGAAGTTGCCATCAAGAGCAGAGAATTCCACCTCCAGTGGCCTTTGCTGGCCCTGAATCCTGAGGTCTGAAGCCAGGCACAGCAGCAGCCATTGAAATAAGACAGCAAAAGGATCAGTCTGAAAACTGCAGCAAAAATTGCAGCGGGTTTAGTTACAAGGGTAGCGAAGCAATCCCAGGGTGGGAGTTTTTTGCCTAAAATTTGATAGAGAAATCACCACTTGCAGACCACACCTCATTACTCCCCAGCAGCTTCCTAATGGTACGGTTGACAATGGCAGTGTAGAAAGTTTCTTGCTTCTTTGCCAGAGGGGCATACACCACAACTTCTCGTTTGGGAGGAACCTCCAGGGCAACGTCGGATTTCAGCCGCCTCAGTAAGAAGGGAGTCAGAATCTGAAACGTGCAGCAGATGGGGAACAATTACTCACACCTCTTGACTTGGTTAATTTAAAAGTAATAAATAAAACAACAACAACCCCACACATAAAGAGGTCTGTTGATACAATGCTATTTTTACAATGTAAAGAAAAGGATGTAGAATGATTGAATTTACTGCCTTCGTTTTTTAATCTGGATGCCACTTCCAAAATTTGCCCTGCATGCTGGTCGTACACATCTTGAAGCAACACAGCCATTGAGATGGTTTTTAAATTCTGAAGTCTTTAATAAGGGTGCTGCAGTAACTACACTACAGACATTTAAAAAATAATTTCCATTGATTGAAAGCGTTTTGTTATGAAAATGATGGTGCTTATCTTGTTTGGCGTATTTCTAAAGTGTATCCGGACAAAGCCCTAAACCTTTCACCAAAATAAATTATGAATTGTTATCAACAATTCCACCTAGAAGGTGTAAACTGTATCTCTCACCATCAGCTCATGATGAGAATGGTAGTTCTGTAAGCATTTACTTTCACTCTCTCAATAAAAAAAAAAAAAGGTTAGTTTGGTTTTGAGGACAGGCATGCTATAAAAATTGTCTGCCAAAAGCTATTCTGTCCCAAACCTAGAAGCTACATGAATTCCTTCATCTTTCAACAAAATAAAGATACCAATTAAATCTTTTGGCAAACGAAGCTGCAATCAAGTTTAACTAAAACTCAGTTTAGTTCCAAGAATAAAAACAAATCATTCTCAGAGAGGGATAGTGTTCCTGTCAGCATCTGTAAGTGCTGGAAAGACTGAAAAACCCCACAAGTCTAAGGAAGTCCAGAACTGCCACAATTCAGCTCCACAAACAAGATTTGACACGTTTCATAATAATGGTCAATGTTGGAAATAAACCATGAAAAAAACCCAGAAATAACAGAAAGAGTAAGTGAAAACCTGATGCAGCATATGCAGTATGTTTTGCTCCCTTTCTTTAGCAATAATATCTTCAGCAGTTTCTGTAATGCTGGTGATATCAAACCAGGATTCAAAGCTGAGAAAAGATAGCAAGAAAAAAGGAATAGTTTACTTCATAGCTATTATTCTTCACTAAGTATGCATTCTTCTTAGGAAAAACAAATATCCCTCACAAACAGATGTTGAACAGGAGGTTTTTAGGAAGCACCCCTGTCAACTCGGGTACTTGAGATTTTAAGTGAGTGATAAAAACATTTGCACTGGCTGCCATTTCCACGATGATCTGTCATATTCAATCTACACTATTTCTTTTTCCAACACGACTCAAAGGGTTGTTTTGGCAATGTTCTTCCACCTGACACCTACTGCTTCAGAAAAGGAATCATCTCCCATGGGTCCCACACCTGCCTGCCCTGCACACTTCCTTCTTTTGTGAAACAACTTAAATGTGAGGGCAAGACACATTTCACAGCCTTTACTACAAAATAATCATATTGAATTACAACCACACCATAAAGCAGCTCTTCACGTGCTAACCCAAGTTTAATAATTAAAGAGCCACGATAATTCCCAAACAGAACAAAGGGGAATGGTTTTGACCCTCAGGTTGCAAACCCACCTTTTCAAATCATCAAACACATCTGGCAAGAGGAAGTTCAGCAGGGACCAAAGCTCTGCCAGGTTGTTTTGGAGGGGAGTCCCAGTCAAGAGGAGTTTATTGTCTGCGTTAAATCGTTTCAGTTCTCTGATAAGGCGGCAGTTCATGTTTTTAATCCTGTGACCTTCATCCACTATCAGGTATTTCCAGAAGCATTGCTGGGGGAAAAAAAAAAAAAAAGAGAAAAGAAAAAAGAGAAAAGAAAAAAGAGAAAAGAAAAAAGAGAAAAGAAAAAAGAGAAAAGAAAAAAGAGAAAAGAAAAAAGAGAAAAGAAAAAAGAGAAAAGAAAAAAGAGAAAAGAAAAAAGAGAAAAGAAAAAAGAGAAAAGAAAAAAGAGAAAAGAAAAAAGAGAAAAGAAAAAAGAGAAAAGAAAAAAGAGAAAAGAAAAAAGAGAAAAGAAAAAAGAGAAAAGAAAAAAGAGAAAAGAAAAAAGAGAAAAGAAAAAAGAGAAAAGAAAAAAGAGAAAAGAAAAAAGAGAAAAGAAAAAAGGAAAGAAAAAAAGGAAAAACAAAAGGGTATTTCAGTACATCTGAACTTTTCCCCATCAAAACACATTATTTTAGATGATAAGCAGCACTAAACAAGGTCTGTAAGCATTACTGCCTGTTATACAACGACTCTATTTAGAATAAATAGATTTTAGTCTTTTTTTTTTAGCTTCTCACTAGACCAGAAAAGCTGAGTCCTAAGAATACACCTGCTCCATGGTGGCTGCTTTGAGGAGGCCTAGGTGATCACAGCAAAGCTTCCACAAGGAGCTCATCTCACAGATGTTAACCATGGTGCTTACACCCCAAGTATAGCTTCTACTCCAAGTCTCCCCCAAAAATCACCAACTAAGAGGCAATGAAGAGCAGGTATGCTGTAACAACCTGCTTACTTCAATTTTTGGATAGTGTTCTCTTTGAAGAGCTTCTCAAGCATTAAATCCCAGAGGCACAGCTACTATGGAAACAGAAGTGAATGTCAATATAAATGCTACAGTGTGACCAGCAAGCAGCAGGTGTTAATTTTTATATTCTCTTCAAAAAGCAGTGCTGCTAGTGAGGAGACATTTCCACCTCTAGGATACCTGGAGGGCGTTCCTGTCACGCATTGCTATTTCAAAGGAAGTGATGACCACGGGGTGGATTTGCAGGGATCCCTGGCGCCCGTGAATTTTGCGAACCAGTTTCCGACGGTCCTGCTGAGCTCCATGATACAGCATCAGGGGAATCTGGGAGGGAAAAAAAGGTCAGGAAAACTCAGCTCCTTTAAACCTGGTAACAGAAGGTAACAGAGATAGGTAGCTTTGCCATGAGAAGGCTGTAAGTACACAGCAAGTCATGCTACGGTGTGTAGTAACCATGCAAACAGCTACAATTCTTTTACACCTAAGAGATGTCTCAATTCCTTTTACCTCTGGAGTAAATCTCTTGAATTCAGACATCCAGTTTGGAAGAGTAGACAAAGGACCACAGACTAAGAATGGACCAGGGACTCCTCGCTCCACCATCAGTGCAATTGTTGCAATACACTGGATAGTCTTCCCCAGCCCCATCTCATCAGCTAAAATGCCATTGATACCGTTTTCCCAAAGCATCTGCAGGCACAGGAAAGGGAATGTAAATGCCAAACAGCCAACACGACCTCAGAGCAAGTCATCTTTAGGAGTGAAACACTTGTAGAAACTCCCTACTGGGCACATTTCATATTACAGATGAGTCAGATTTCTCCAGAGACGTTTTGTAAACCCCAGACATTCACACCTATGAGTACGTCCTTCTAGATAATTAGGTGCCTGACCAAGAGGCAAAAACCCATGAATAGTTACAAAGGAAAGGCTGCAAACTGGGGTTTTATCAAAAAGCACTGCAAGTGCAGCTCACACTTCCCCATTTTTAATTCATGCCAGGTCCAAAGAATTCCCCTGGCTCCTCCCTATAAGAAAACCAAGTTAATGTGTTTCAGTTTTATCTGTGCAAGTACCTTCTACAGGCACAGTTACTTCACGCCAGGAAAAGGTGCAGTTCCAGACCCAGACAGCCAGCTGCTACAGCAGACACTATTCTGACAAGTCTTTCCCCCCTCTCTCTTTCTCTCCACCTCAGCCTCCGACCAGCAAACCATTTAATTCCACCAACAACTGCTCCCTACCCTGAGCCACTCCATGCCTTCCACTTGGTACCACCGCATGACACCTCCAGTAAAAATCTTGGGCTGCTGGAAAGGGACTGGCTGCCCGTTGAATTTCCGTACTGGGTCCAGGAACTGCTTGGCACTGTGTCTCACAGCCTGGCACAGCCTGTCCTTGATGACACTGTTGGAGTCCCCGTTTTTCTGCAGATCTTCTGGACACAGGTTGTCAGAGGAGCCCTCGTCCTACAGAGGGAAGTTCAAGAACACCAAAAGCCACGTTTCAGCCCAATTTACAGCAGTCGATGTGCAGTGAAGCAGGCCAGCTCCTGACACCAAGACTTGCTTTAAGTAACTGCCAACTCAAGAGTAGAATTTACTTTTAGGAGTAATATTACTACACAGGAAGATATCAACATGCAAATTCAGAAGCTCAGTAGCTTTTTTATTTGCAGGAAAAGTTTAAAGATACATTAATTAACACACATAAACTACAATGCCATGTGCCAACATACCTGATTCTCCACTTTACTTTTTTTTGCCACTGATAGTATTTCCTGGAAACAAAAAGAAAAAAACCATGCTTATGGGTTTTTCAACTTCCAAGACTACTAGAATTTGTATTACTTCTAATTGAAGAATCCAGACATACTTTTAAAAGCTTTTAATACAATATTATTAAATCATACAAGTGACTCTAAACAAAGCCATGGATGTGAGAACACATTTGCCTCAACAGTTAAAATGTGTGCTACAAAAATCCAGATAACACAGCTCTGTCCCACCTCTTTGGACATGATTTCTGAGATGTTGTACGTCCCATCTTCTCTTCCTCTTTTCTTTTTGGCACCTGTAAGATAACATTTGAGTTTATACAACACATCAAACATTAAAGAAACTACAAATACCAATACTGACAAAAGGCAAAGGTTAATACATAACCTGATTTCTCCTCTTTGCCATCTACTGCATTTTGACCCTAAAAAAAAAAAAAAGAAACACAGGAAGAGGTTCATCAGCTGATGCATCTCCAACATGATGTAGAAAGATGTACTCAGCCTCAAAACAGTACCTTTGAAAGCTTCTAAAAACACTTTTACTAGTAAGCAATTTATGAAAATACAGCCAAAAAAAAGTTCTTGTCTGATTATTTATTCAGCATCTTGGCTGAACAAGTAATTGTTGCTACAACAAAAAAAGTCAAGACAAACCCACTCTCTTTAGTGCATCACCTTAAGATGACTGTCAGTGTATGTAATTTTAAAGCACTCTTTAACAGTCCTATTAAGAGTTTAAATACCTAGGGTATACTAAATAGACCCTGAAAGTCAAATACTGGCAAAGTGTAACTTATTTAGTTTACTTACCCTGACCAGAATTTGACTTTTATTCAGAAAGTTGAATAAAATAGCTCCCATAAGCTTACCTTGGCAGATTTTAACATCATCTCTCTCTTTTTTTCTAACTTCTCCTTCCTTCTCTGTTCCTAAAAAAACAATCAAACAAAAGAACCCCTAAACAACCAAAACACACGCAGAGATTTCTTATCTTTCTGTAACAGCCAAGAGAGAACTCTCCAGAACAGAAGTGGAGCAGGCATAAATAGCATTGGCAATTTGGAGTTGTGTGTATTCGATTTCTTTTACTCCTTTTCTGGAAGTATTTTATAAATTTGTCTGAGGGAGGCCTACTTCAACATCCTGCAAACAAGCCTCAACCTTCAGTAAGCAACAAAAAAGGCTGCACAACTCTCACTTGTCAGTTCTTTCCACCTTTTATCCCTCCTCCAGCTTTTCTAGGTCCCTTCAATTTTGCTTCCGACTGGAAATATTTATTTTCTCTTCCTAGCTCTCAGGCCAACAGAAGAGTTGTACAGATCAGTGTCACCTTTACATTGTGATTTTCAATTATAATTTCTGCTCTTTCCAGTCTGATTTATCTATTAATGTACAGAACAAATTCTGCATATTATGCAAAGCACCCCTTCATTCCTGGACAGCACTTCCAGTAGATTTCCATGTTATCTACTGCAATCTTAACAGCATTTTCACTTCAGTTCAAACAGCTGGATGCCAAAAACCCCACACAGGTGGCAGCTCAGCACCAGAACCCCCACCACAGGCAAGAATGCACCCACCTCCAGCTGCTGCTGTTCCATTTTGGTCAGCAAGAACTTGGAATAGATGTTGCTTTTTTCAAGTAAATGTTGGAGCCTCTTGTAGCGCATCTCACTCGACTCCCTGTCCCAGGTACTGCGAGCCTGGCCAAGAGAAAGAGATTCCAGGGATTTATTGGGAGCTGAAAGAAGTTGTGGGATGCATTCCCCTGGAAACACAGCTCTGCAACACCCACGTTTCCAGTGCAGGAGCTCAGGGGCCCAGAGGTGTCTCGACTCCAATCTACAGATTGAGAGTAAAATTAAATTTATGTTCATTTCTCAGCCTGCAAAATTTCAGAGGGGGGAAAAAACCCCAAACCTCCAAGCTGGGAGTTTCAGCAGTTTCCCAATTTCAGAAAACAGTACCACCTGCTTACTTTGCTTACAAAAGCCACACTTGCTTTTAAAAGTCACTTGTGATGAATTAATCGAGGCTGTGCACTTATAGTTTGCAGCTGGGTCTTTAAAACTCAGATCAAGGCTACCCCAAAATGTGGAAAAAAAAAAACCCAAACCAACCCAAAAAACCCCACAGCTACCCTTCTGCATTCACCTATCACTGCCTGTTAAGACTGAGACAAATGAAAAGGAGAACATCAGCATCTCCAAAAAAACACTCCAGAAAGGCAGGAGCTTCCTGAGATGCTTATCCACTGCCTTCAGACAAACCTGGGGGAAGGGCAGGCTAAGACAGGAGGGGCAAAAGGAAATTCTGAAATTATCTTCTGAGTTCTGAAATTATTTTGTGAGGGGAAAAACTATGTTCACAAGTGGGGTTTTTGGAGGGAAGAGATTCTCATTATTACCCATACAGTTTTCAGTTGATTCTGCTCTGCCCAATCCGTATTTTTTCCTTCAGATAAACAGTACCTGAGCTCAGAAAGATCAACAATGCCAAGAGAGATTATAATTAAAACCTAACTATTTAATTGAGGGAACTGCTATTGCTCACGTTTCTCATCACGAACACAGCAGCCTTCCAGGAACTGAAAGGACTATTCCCTTGACCAGCCACAAAAATTCCAAGGGAAAAAGAAGATGAACTTTTAGTTCTCCATTTTGCACTTTAAATCAACCTTCAGGCCTCAACAAAGTGGGGGGGGGGGGGTTTCTCCTCCTTTTTGATCGAAAAGGTAAAAAATTTGCCACTCCATCACTCTACATTCTTACGTATTCACTTAGTGGTATTTTGCCCTGAGCTTAAAGGACAAAAAAAAAAAAAAAAAAAAAAGTGACTCCTTTGTTGATCTGCTGTACAAATCACCTGGCAGGGGGTTTGCCCAAGTGACAAGCATAATAAAAGCAGAAGCTTCAAGAACATCAACTGCCCCCATGATGCCACTAAGCCCGGGTTAATTTCCCCTGCTCTGGCCACTGATTGTGCAGAGAAAGCATGATGGAAGCACACAGGAGAGACACCATTGTCTTCTCCAAGAGGAAAGCTCCGTGGAGTCTCCAGAAACTGAGAGAATACAAAAAAATCCCCACAGCTCTGTCACATTACAGGATTGTTACAGAAGTGGCTGGCTGAGAAAGAGATTAAGCTCCAAGTCCTTGCAATGAGATAATTTGCTCTACAAGGGTTTCCTTCTTACCCTCCAAAACCATTGCCTCCAAATTTTTAGTGCCAAGTCTGATCAAGGGAATACCCAAAGAAAAATTCAGGCAGGCTCTATCATGACTTACTGCTTGCAAGGAAGAAGGTTACAAGATATCTGGGAGATTAAAGTATATTTTCTATCTACAGTATCACAAAGTGCTGCAGCCCAGCAACATGCCCTTCCTACATCACAACTTTTCTTCATGAAAAGAAAGAGTAAATTAAAGTTGTTCCAGGCATTAGAAATTGTCTTTTTTCCAAACCCTGAGAATAACACTTCAATTTTTAAGACACCAGTCTCATGGGGGCTGAATGAGCTTTGTCAGAAAACGGAAAAGGGGAAAATGAGAGTAGTGTGAAGGACAGGAAAAAAACAAATTAACTTCAAGTATTTGGTGTCGGTTCTTTAGAATACTATTGTCAAAAGAGCACTGAAGATGAAGAGTTCTTTCAGGTTCTGATTTCTTTATGCAGGAAACAAAATACCTAACAGATCAGTAATCTGATACTTTGTTATATTTGTACCAACACCATGTTTTACATGAAAACAAATTTCTTTATTGCCAACAAACGCTTAGTATCAAAATCCGGAAATATTCACAGGAAGAGAGAAATATAATAGAGGCTTTGCAATTAGGTGCACATTATCCTGTTTGTTTGTAAACAAACAAACAAAGCCTTGCCTTTAACATTTCAGGCAGAAATTCAGCAGAGGGTGAATTTGCTTCCTGAAATCACCTCAAATGCCTTACATGTTGAGAGGCTCAGAACCACAACAGCAGAGAAGCAACCTCCTCACTGCCAACTTCAAACTGCAGGCGATGCTGCAGGCTCCTTGCTGGCTGCCAGCATTCCACAGAGATGGCCACAGACGCCGTGACCCACCGCCCCCCTCACCTCTTCCTCGTTTTGAAGCCGTAGGAGCTGCCCGGTCCCCCCAGCCCTGCCCCTCACCTCACAGCTCCGGGGACTCTCACCCCTGGCTCTCGCCTCACCTTCTCCAGCATCTGCCGCTCCTGCTCCAACCCCGCCGCCTCCAGCTGCTCCTCTTCCTCCAGCATGGCCGGGGTGATCACCCCCACCTCCGCCTGCTCGCCCATCTCCGCTCCCAGCGGCTCTGCAACCACCGCACGGTCACACAAGGCAGGGGGGGAGGCGAGAGGGGGGCGACCAACCCCATACCCCCCGTCCCGGGCCCTCACCCCCATCCCCTCACCACCACCCCCAGGCCCCTCAACATAACCCCCATCCCCTCACCACCACCCCCAGGCCCCTCACCACCACCCCCATCCCCTCAACATCACCCCCATCCCCTCAACATCACCCCCAGGCCCCTCACCACCACCCCCAGGCCCCTCACCACCACCCCCAGACCCCTCACCATCACCCCCATCCCCTCACCATCACCCCCATCCCCTCACCACCACCCCCATCCCCTCACCACCACCCCCAGGCCCCTCACAACAGGCCCCGTCCTCTCACAACCCCTCCACGCCCCTCTCAACCACCCCAGGCCGCTCACCACCACCCCCTCACAACACCCAGACACCCCTCACAACCCCCCCCATCCCCTCACCACCATCCCCGTCCCTCACAACCACCCCAGGCCCCTCACCACCACCACGATCCCCTCACCCCCATTCCCTCACAACCCCCCCCATCCCCTCACAACCACCCCAGGCCCCTCCCCTCCATTCCCTCACCCCCCCCCCCATTCCCCCACAACCCCTCCCCCCTCACACTCCCCTCACACCCCCCTCACACCCCCCCATCCCACCCATCCCCTCCCCTCCCCTCTCCCGCTCCCTCACCGCCGCTGCTCGCCGTGTTCTCTGCCGGCATCGCCTCGCGCTCCCCTCCCGCCAACCCCCCGCGGCGCCCTCGCGAGACCCAGAACCGCGGGCTGCCCAAGTCTCGCGAGAGGAGAAGGAGGAGGCAGCGGCGGCGGCGGCGCCTCGGCTGCTCTCGCGAGAGCGGCGCCCGCGCCTTTCCGCCGTTCCCCGGCGGCCATCTTAGGTGCTGGCAGGCGGAGCCGCCTCGGGCTGCCCGGGGAGGGTGTAAGGGGCAGAGCCGCGGTGGTGGGAGCCTGGCAGAGCCGGGCCTGGCGGGGAAACCTTCAGATTTGTGCCGCGGGAGGGCAGAGGGAGGCTTCGAACCCAACCTGAGCCCCGCCTCCCTCCTCCGCCGCTGGGAAAGGCAGAGCCGGGGCAGCGCAGTGGGAAAGCTCCCGAGTACAAACGCTTAAAACTAAACTGTTCTGCACCTAAACAACCCGAGCTGGCAGCGTAACCTCGGGTTTCTCACCTCAGTTCCATTAAAAACAAAACAAACGAACAAAAAAAGGCGTGGTAGTGTTTTCTTGCATTGATTTCAAACGGGTGTCCGCTCGGGAGTCCTCAGACACGGGGAGCAGAGCTCCTGGTGCTGAGCAGAGGCCTGGGCCAGGAGGAGAACAGACAAAGGTGCTTGTAACAGAGGTGGGGCACATTCTGCTCATCCCCAAAGCCTCCAGAGACTGGTGCTGGAGGTTGAAATGTGCGTTATAGGAGGGTGGTTCTCTTTTTGGGAGCTGCCTTGAGATGCTGCTGAGTGGATGCGAGGGAGCGTTAGCAGGGACATAAAAACATCGCTGCTTTTAACCCCCAAATAAAGTTATTTTATTGGTGCTGTGGCAGCTGGGTGCAGCCTTTTCCGAGCTTCTCTTTCACTTGCAACTACCCTCAAGGCATCACAGTGAATAAACAAAGAAAAGCTTTATTTCCTACAGGAACTTTGATTCCTGAGACCTAAAGACTGTATCGTTGGGGTAATCACCTCGATGACAACTGAAATGCATCCAAGGTGGAATATGATGCTGGCTGAAGTGGATCCCAACAGCAGGCACAGGCAGCAAGTGAGGATGAAAGTGTAACCAGAACTTCAGGGGCACCCAGGAGAACGAAGCTGCAAAGATTTTGGCTGGGATATAAGTGGTAACACTGCTTCTTTTAAAGAAAAATGCAGCGAGGTCTGAACTTCCCAGACACTGACCATTTACATCCCTTATCCAAAGCAAACAGGCCTCTTGGGAAAATATCTGACAGAATAAAAATGTCACTCCTGTGACACTCCTGTCTGACTCCTATATCCACACACCTTATTTTGTAATATAATTTAAACCATTTTTATTGAGACATGCACCACCTTAACCTCAGAGGACCAGAGTGGCTCTGGTAGCTTCAAGGGGAATAATTGTCTTTGGGTGTCATCACTTAGGGCTAGAATATTACTGGAAAATAAAAAAGAAATAAATGACAGAATGGCAACTGGCCATCTCTTTGGTGACATTCAGATGCCCAGTGCCCCTGAAACTTGGTAGGGGGTGAGACACTGTGAAAGATGCCTTTAAAAATGTAAAAAAAAAATTAAAAAAAATGTGTAAACTTCTACCCACAAGCAATGTCTTCTGCTTACAGAAGGGATTGTAGCTGGAAGTGTCCTGGCCATCACCTTTTTGTTCCAGGAGAAGACAGTCAGTCCCTCATCCACACCTGGACACTGCTGCAGGGCAAGGTGCAGAGCCTGGTGGCACGGAGGGAAAGCTGCAGTGAGAGAGAGAGCAGATCAGGGTTAGAAAAATGCAGATTGTGAACAAAGAGGTTCTGTTCTCAGGTTGGCCAAGTGTCTGCTGCTAAGTGGCAGGGTTGTCACCTTGGGGCTGACTTGTCATTCCAGCCTGCAACACGAGAAGGAGTGTTGTTCCATCCTGCTCCTTGCCTCCACCGGCTGAGTAATTTACTACAAGCTGTGGAAGGAGTTCCTGATTGCCCTGTCTGCTGCAGGACCAAAGAGGAAGTGAGATGGTTTTCAAAAGATGTTTTTTTCAAAAGCCTTTGAAGTGAGATGGTTTTGTCAGCATGAGAGAAATGAGACACACAGATCCAGACTGGTATGCTTTCATCTTACTCATTCACAATATATGTACAAGGTTTTCCTATTCCTAAGCAAATGAGGAAGTCTCCAAAGCACCCTAGCAGGGACATCCCAGAGTTTTGCTTCACATTTAAATTTAGTTTGGGGTTTTTTTGTTTTTTTCTTTTTTTAGCTTTTCTTTCGCTTAAACACCAGTGCCTCCTGAAACACAGCAGTAGCAGCCACAGGGGCTGTTCTTCCTGATAGTACCACAGGAGTTACCACACACCAGCAGGACCCTCTGCTCCATCCAGGAGCACAACCTGCAGCTGGACAGAACCTTCAGGCATCATCAAGAGGAAAAGATTCCCCAGAGGAAAAGATTTTTTGGTCACTGAAGGGGAAGCATCTTGGTGTGCCAGCAAGCAGCCAAGGTCTCTGAGCTGGCAGGCAGAGCTGAAGGCTCTAGGAAGAGCTTTTGCTGACAGCTGGCCTGAAACATCCCACCAAACAATGAGAGTTTTTGCAGAATTCCCTCCAGATTTGCTGTGTCTCCACCAGCAGGAGCTGAACCAGGTATGCAGCAGGTCCTGAGACACCCAGTTCTACCCCGAAACCCCCGGAACTGCCAGGATCTGGGTGGGGTGGTTGGTGCAGAAACCTCTGTGGCCATCCACCTTTAATCAGCCCTGTTTGTTTGCTTACAAAGACACCCAAATAACACCACCACCCACCATTCCACACACCCCAAGGTTTCAACAGAATAAAGCTCTCAGTTCTCCAGCTCCTGCTGCAGCATGCACTCCAGACAAGACAGAGCAGGATTAGGGTTGCCAGAGAGAAGGATTGATAGTGAGATGTTAGGGTTCAGCAGGTAAGCAGTTCCCTTGGCGGTCAGGACCCTTCCTTTTAAAAAAAAGCAGCTGAAAAAGTGACAAAAATATAACCACAACAGTCTGAGTTAGGGATATGTGGACTTGTCAGTGTCAGGTGTTTGGGCTGGGAAAGTCTTTTCCAACCCAGATAATTCTGGGATTCTGTGGCCAACTTCAAACCAAGACCTAGTATTGTCCTCTGACTTGGTGTGAGTCCAGGTACCTTCAAACTCCCAGTTATCCCCTCTGCAGCTGCTGATGGCTGAGAACATCTGGGGCATCCCTGCAAACACCTCACCTTTCCTCTCTCCTTGTCCAGCTTCCTCCTTAAACTCACAGAACATCAGCTTAAGGTGTCTGTGCAGGAAGGGTTGACTCTGTCTCCATGCACTCTGGTCTAAGTGGAGGGAAGTGGGAGAAAAACACACATCTTGTCCAACTCCAGTGAGAAGAAAATTTGGACAAGGCCATGTGGATGCAGCAGGAATGCTGAAATACATCACAGACTTCAGAATTTGGGTTCAAACCTCCAGCTGTGGCAGATCTGCTGCTCCTCACAGTCAGAGTCAGCTCCAATCAGGAATTATCACATTTTTGAGTGTCACGTGAGACAGTGACCTCCGAGTGACACTAAAGGAAAACTCTTGTGAAATTTTTTCTGGCAGGCAACCAATGTACCAAACACGTGTCCAGATCTTAGCACAGGTGGAGAGCACAGAGAGGGCAAATGTGTGGTCCCAGCATGGTGATGTGCACAAAACCCTGTGGGTGGGTAGCAAATCACCTCCTTCTTTCAGGGCTTTAAAAAAAAACAAACAAAAAAAAAAGGTAAAAACCACTTTTACCCTGGATTACATGAGGTGATCTGCCTTGTATTTTTAGAACTGGGCTACCTGCAACCTGTATCACCAGGTAAATGTTCTCTGCCCTTTTAATTGTCATTACAAATCCCAGGAAATGTTGCCTCATTAGCAAGACCACGTTTTCACCACAGCAGTCCGGAGGGCCACATTCCCATCCACGTCACTTCTTGCAGGCCTCTAGAACTGTGCCAGAACCTTGGTGGAAAGGGATCTGCCGGGGATGTTATAACCCTTTCTCAGGGTGTAACCAACACCTTCTTTACCAGGCTGAGACTATCTGCAGGGCAACCTACACTGGAGATAGTTTTACTGTACTTACTAAAGTGATTTATTTATGGTTTGCAATAAAGGACTCAAAATTCACTTCATTCCCACAGATAACATTATAAGGGAAGTTACTCTCACATCTGAAATCCAAGTCCTTCTGATTCCTCCCCACTCCTTTTTTTCATTACTCAGAAGGGACTTGCATCCTACAAGAGCATATTGATGAAGAAGTGGGTCCAAAGGGCCACAAAACTTACCAGAGGGCTGGAGCACCTCTCCTATGATTTAGACTACATATAAGGAAGAAATTTTTTACAGTCAGGGTGGTGAAACACTGGGCAATGGGTTGCCCAGAGAGGTAGCCCCATCCCTGGAAACACTCAGGGTCAGGATGAAGGGGGTTTTGAGCAGCAGGACCTAGCTGAAGATGTCCCTTCCCACTCTGGTTGGATTGATGACCTTTAAAGTCCCTTCCAACCCAAACCAGGAGATGCTTCTGTGGTCTCCAGCCACAGGCAACAAAGCCTCCAGCCTGGTAAGTCCACTGTGTGCCAAAACTGAAGGGTCAGGTGGCCACAAATGGCTCCCTGCCACCAGGGCTGGGTGGAGAGCCTGGCTGGTAAGCCATGCTTCCAGCAGATCTGCTGAGGAGTGAAACTCCCTTCCCTCATCCTCACCACAGCACAAAGGTATTTGGGATCCTACAAAAGGCAAGCTGAAAAATCAGATTTCTTGCCAGCAATGAAGGGAATGAGGAATGTGTGTAGCTGGTCTGCTGGGCTCAGAGGGGGAGGTGATTAATCACCAGTGAGGGAGGATGGCTGTAGATGGCAAGTCAGCATCTCTGGGTATTTTGTTTTTCCTCCCCTTATCCCTTTCTCCTTTTAAAATGAATGTTAAGAGGTTATTTACAGTGGAGTCCCCTCTGCATGCTTTGGCATCTTGTCTAAAGTCAGCAAGTCCCATCCTCTCTGCCAGCATTCAGAAAACACTGGCGTAAAAGCCAGAGCCTTCCTTGAAGACAAAGGGGTGCAGTGGGGCAGCAGCAGCCTTGGAGAGGGGCTGAGCTGATCCAGGGGTCACTGGAAGGAATCCCAACCTCACTGAACCCACTGAGTATTTTGCCATGTCAGCATGTACCCTCTCCTGGCCAAATTTCTGAGCAAATTCCCAGAATTTTGTCCCAGAGACAGGAATCTCTTGCTCACCAAAGCTTCTGCTGTGATCCAGCCAGACTGCATGGCCCCAGAATCAATGATTTAGCAGGAGGGATGTGCAGAAGAGAAGCCATGGTGAGTGGTACCCCAGTGATGCTCTTCTTCAACCCCCAAGTCACAGGGAGCAGTGTAGTGCAGACTACACCTGGAAAGGACACTGGAGAAGCTACAGCCCCTGTGCTGGTGAAAATACTGCACTTGATTTAAAGGTAAACCTGGAGTTTTCATGCAGCTGCAGACATGTAGTTACTGAAAAATAGAGATGTTGCTATCTGCACCCAGAGGAAATTCTCTCTCAGGTCAGTTCCTGCCCTGTGTTTGCAGCTGAGTGCACTGTTTTCCATTTTGTCTCAATCTCTTGCCTGGGAGGGAGGCATTTCCTCTGACCCTGTTGCACTGAGATCAACAGCTACCACGTTTATAAATGTTCCAGATTGCCATGGAACTGGGAGTACTGTAAAGGTGTGAAAATACAGCCTTTCTCTCTTCCTTTTAGGTGAGAGAAGAAGCAAAACACACCCATCTTCTCCTAGAATTTCTATGCTGTGGTCCTGAAGAGGCAGAACTCCTTTTTGCTTTTCCTGGAAGACTAAAGGTTGACCCTAGGACCTAAGCAGGAATCAGAAGGAGCTGTGAATGATGCTACTGTGCAAGTGGTACCAGTGCAGCTCACTGGTCATTACAGTATTCTGCTGACGTGGAAACAACCCAGGATCAGTACATCTGGGATAGAGGAAAAAGAAAAAAGTCAAAGAAATCTGAGCATTGTGGACTGACATAGTTAGGTACCAGACAGAAGGGCTCAGGACATAATGTACAGACTATTTGTAAAGACACGTTCCTGGCATTCTGAGTCCATAAATAATGTTTAGGTATTAGGTGCCTTCCCCAAGGGCTGCTAAAAAAAAAATATATATATATATATATATATATATATGAGAAATACGTAGACCAGAAGGAGCTTAGGCACATTCCAGCTTGGGGAGGAGAAAGAGGCTGCAAAAACATCTCTGGCAGACTTGTTACAGTACCTGTATGATATGTTTGCCTTTTCTTACCCAGAGGGCAGGGGTGGGGGAAACATGAGTCCTTGCTCTGGCAAAGGTGGAGCTCAGCTGCTGGATCTGCATGGACAGAGATCTCTGCTCTTCCAGCCACTCCTGCAAAGGTGTCCTGAGCTGGACTGGCAGCAGCCAGGGGACTTTCTGGCAGCTGCTCATATCCCAGGGAAGTCACAGGCATAGGAACCCATCACATCAAACCTGGGAGAAAGTTCTTGGCAAGAACCAGGGAAAGTGTTTGGATGCGTGCAAACAAATCTTTCCTTGCTCACTTCTTCTCTACAGGCTTGACATGGGACAAAGCATCACCTCTACAACCCAACCAAAGCAGCAGCATGCAGGGAGCACCATGAGGCTGTGGTGTCCTCTCTGGGATCCTGCAGGGGCCTCCCTGCACTCACACTTAAAAGAAATCCATCACAATGCTAAAAGAGAGTTATCTTTGCTTTACTCAGTTATCTTTGCTTTACCATCATATGCTCAGGAGACTCCCCTGGGAATTCAGCAAAGTGCCCTGCTGCTTCTTCCCCAGATGCTTGTGCCTCAGGCCCAGACTCACTTACCCCTTTAATCCTGTGCAAGGGATCCAAGATCAAAGTTGGTGGGACCTGGTTTCATCACAGCTATTCCCAGCACCATCCCTGGAATTCAGACAGCTGCTGGTTTTCATTCCTCAGCCACAGGGCAGAGCCAGATCTGACACTTCAGTCTTAACCCCTGGGTTTGCCTTGACTTATGATTTGGAGTCTGTTTCCTGAAAACTGCCCTACTCTGGGAAAGCCTGACAGAGTCCTTCACTGCAGTACCCCACAGGGATAAACTGCTCACAGGTCTTTGCCATATGGGTACCAACCCTGCAGTGCCAAAGGAATCCCATCCCCATGCAATTTGGGGTCTCCTGAGATGGAAGGTGATCTATAACTCCCCATTATATTATCCCCAGGAGAGGAGGAAGAGAACTGAAAACAAACATTTACTGGAAAAGAAACAAGTCCAGCCTGGTATTTAATCAAAACATTTTGTTTTCTTCCATTTGTAATTATTTCCATCCAATGGACAAATATTTTAGCAACGAAAATGAAAGCTCCCTTCCAGGGGCAAACAAAACTAGAAGGCATGTCAGTTCCTGTACAATGCCACAGTGAAGGTGACAAATTGGTGACATATTTTTTAATGCTGTGTTGAAATTTTCTTTACTTGTATTCCAGTAACACCGAAGGCACCCACTGAGGTTTAACAATCTATTGTGTTCAGTGCTGGAGGGTTTTGTTAGGGGGTGGTGGTGCTAAAACCAAAGAATTGTGGGGAAAGAAGTTGAAATGACAATTCATTTCCCCTGAAGCCTGTGAGGACATGAAGATGGACACTGAATATCCCCATGAGGCTGAGACAGAGGTTCCCAGCAGCTGGATGCCAACCTGGGAGCCCAGAGGAGTCATTGCTGTTGCCAGCTACACTTCTTCTCTGCCTTTTTTTCATAAGAAACTCTATTTATCACCTGCTGGGAAGAAGTAAACAGGAGAAAAAAAACACCAAAACACAACTACCCATGCCTGTCCAGGACCTGCTGTTGCACACACTGTCACAAAGCCAAGGAAGTGAATTGCAGGTGGCTCAGTTCATTGGGACCTCAAGCCCAGGTGAAGGTTCCCTGGGTGTTAATTTTACCCTGGGTCCCTAAACAGGGCAACAGCTCAGGCAGATTTCCCTCTGCCTCAGGTACCAGAAAAGTGGAAATAACCTCAGACACTTCTGCTGCAAAACACACAAGGATCTAGAGGTGAGACAGCAGGAGAGACATTGCCTCTGCCCAGAGCTCCCAGACACTTCTCAGCAATCACAGCTGCATTTTCCTGCCTGGAACAGCCCAACCATTTTCTCCTTAACATCGACCTCAGTGCCTGGGGGGAAAGGGAACTTCATGGACATCACTGCTGGCTTGTTGGTGATTTTCCACCCAAGAACATCACTCTAGTTTCTGGGCTCAGTTTCTCAGGGCAAATCCTGCTTTCTGGTCCTGCCTCTGCGTCTCCCCCATCAACCCAACACCTCTATTTTCATGCCCTCTAGCAACACAGACTCTGCGGAGGAGTCAGCATCTGCCAGACAGGGTTGAACACCTCTTAATGCAGGCTCCTTGCCATTTTCTCCTCCCCAAACAAAAGGAGAGCACACCCAGCACCCAGCTTTTTCACCGACGCTTTGTCTGACCGCGAGATCAAACCCATCCCAGGGAGATCCATCTGCAGGGCCCCGAGACACCCCAGGAAAAGGAGAAAGGGTGTGAGGAGGCAGGGGGGTTCAAAGAGGCAGGGCTGTGCCCACACAACACTGGGAAAAGCACCTGGGAGGCAGGGTTGGGAAGGCTGGGAGGCTGGCTGGTGGGATGGAGGGGGAGCAGGGGTCTCATCACCTCCCTGGCAGGAGGCAGCACCCTGATTGTGAGGGAGGGAAGATTATTCCTATTTTTGTCAGGGGAAAGCAAGGGTGGACCCGGTACACTGGGCAGACCAGATCTGCACCCAAATACCAGGATTAAATCACAACTTTTATCTGAGATATTTAGACCTGCTGGTACCAAACCTCACATTACTCATCCAGAGCTCCACCTCATCCTCCCTTCGGGTACTGCTGACTCTGAGAAATCTTCTCCCTGCCACAGTTCTTTCCAGATAGTGCTTTGTGTGCTAGCAGAGAAGTTTGCCTCTGCTCTGGCTGGCCAGAAAATCTGCAGAACACCATCCTGCTGGTGTTCTCAGCTAACTGTATGAGGGCTTGAGAGAAACCGAGGGGGGACGCCGATCAGTGTTTTTATCAACCAGAAATTAACCAAACAGTTTAGGATCTCTGCCAAAGAAGCCCCTACTAAATGAAAGCTGGATGGTAGCTAGAGCTGTCTAGCCTGTCTAGGATTGTCTGGTTTATATCCTACTGCCTTGCTCCACCCATGGCTTTAAAGATCACCCCTGTTTCTCCTGGAGCTGTCTCAAAGTCTTTGTGAGCTACCCAATCCAAATTTGTGCTGATTTCTGTAAAAGTCCAGGTGTTCAGAGCCAGGGCTGTGGTTATGCCCATAATCCAAACTGCTTGTATGTGTGTGGGTAGCAAGTGAGCTGCAGACCCATTTGTACATTTGCACCATGATGGAATTTTTCCAAGGGATTTTTTTTTTTCCTGAATTCTAAGGTTCTGAGACATTGCAGGCATGAATTTCTATAGCCAGAAAGGTTAGATATAATACATCAGTCTACTGGCCACCAGAAGAGGGTAGAATATGAAGAGAGAGGCCAGGGAGGTTCAGAGTTATGGAATATTTCTGTTTGAAACACATAAGACTACCTTCAAACCCCTGGGCTTTTCTCTGTGTTGCGGAATCAGAGAATGACCACCTTTTCAAAAAAATAAAATAAAGTAAAAGGAAAAAAGAAGGAGTTCTCTGTTAAAAAAAGAGGAAATCTGAAGGCATGTTCCTGCAGGTCCGTGCTCTGGTCACAGGAGCATCCACAGCAACTTCCAGCTCGTGGCTGGCTTTCCTCTTTGCTGGGAGGCAGTGGGAAGGGGCACTCCTGGCCTCCCCACACCCTTTTCTTTCCCCTCCTGGCTCCTTCTCCTTCCCTCCCCCGACCTTATCACATTCCCTCCATTCCTCTCATCACCCTCGGAGCTCTGCTCTGAACTCCTGAGCCCTCCCTGCAGCCAGCTCCCCTCCCTCAGACCTCTGCCATGGGCTTCCTGGCTGCTGCAAGGATGGGGGTGAGGAACCCCACAGCCTTCCAGCCAACCATCCCCTCTTCCCACAGCTCAGCAGAACACATCCCTACGTTCAGAACACATCCCTACCTTCCCTGCCCACCTCTGCTCTGCACAGCCCCACAGCAAATCCCTTCCTTCATGATGCTGCCCGTGTACAAAAACCCAGTTTCCATCCTCTCCTCCGTTTATTCCTCACTGAAGCTCTCTTATCTTATCTTCCAAACCTGAACTGACATCAGGCAGCTTGGTGTTTATATGAAAAAAAAAAAAAAAAAAAAAAAAAGGGTTTGGCTTTTAAAACAGCTCAGCAGCCACAAACAGATCTTCAGAACAGCTTAGCCTGCAGTTTTGGGCACTAAAATGAGCACCCAGCTCATCCCAGAGGGCTCTCTGTAATTGCCTGCTTTGAAAACATGGCTTTAAATATCCCTGAGACAGTTGGATCTGGGACCTTTGGTGGAAAATCAGACTCTAGCTCCAAAATGAGGAACCCTTGCTGGAAAATCAGACTCCAGCTCTGAAAAATCAAGACTCCAGCTTGGCTTCCCTGCAATCTGCTGGGACTCTGTGGAAGGCCCCAAAACAATCTCTGCTTCCCCAGATCCACTAAAATGCATATGCCTGTTATTTTCATTTGGCACGGAAACCTGCACCTCTAAACCCATCAGTTCAATCTTTGCCTGAAAGGATGTTGCCCAGTGACTCCCTTTTGGTACCACAGCTTGGGGACTCCTATCTTCCAGCCTCTGAGTTGCCAACCTGGAAATTTCAGTGTGGATGGCAGCCTTAAAATTAATAAAGTGCAGGGAAGTCTGCAGTCACACACCAGGCTGTCCCCATTCATCCCACACTAAACAAAGATATAAAAAGGAGCAGAGTTTTAGGGATAAAAGCACAAGTAGCATGCTAAGATGAAGTCACAAAGGTCCTGGCCCCAACCCCTGAAAGTCCTGGGTAAATTTTCGTTTTCTCAGAGGTGTTTAGATCAGACATGCACATTAGAAAAAAGCATTTATATGGCATATACCATAACTGAATGGCAATACCACTAGCATTTCCCATTTGGACCTAGAAGAGCCCTACTTTGGGGTGAGTTTGGAGGGTAAAAAAAGTCTCCTTCTGATGAACTTGCTTTTGTTGTCCCATGCAGCCACAGTCATGGATTGCTCAGAGAACCACCTGGTTTCATACAGACCCAGAGCCTTAGTGCCCAGGCAGCTTTATGAAAGGGAATAATTTCATCTCCTTTTTTGGGGGGGTAAGCACAGAGCACCTGACAGACACGTCACAGCTCTTGGTGAACACAGTCACGCTACCAGCTCACAGTTCCCAAACACTGGGAGCCAGAGACATCCTTCAGGATGTCCAGAGGAAATACACACCCAAGAACTGGATAGCAGAGACGTACACAAAACGAAAGAGCATTGATTTGGCTTCAGCCGGAGAGGTTTTTAAATAGCAGCTTTGAAGAAACAGATGCTATTTGGAAAGTATGTCCCGGGGTTAACCAGACAGGTCCTTGGCTACTGAACACTATCTCCTCATCAAGGACAGTTGTTTTTAACATTTTCCAGCCTGGGAATAGCCCCTGCATATTTTTCTAGTGGGGATCAGGTCTGCTCCTGGCTGATTTTAGAGCATCTTCCTTAGCAAGAGCACGGGTGACAACTCTAAGTGCCCCCGTGGCATCCAGGGACAAGGGAGCTCCCTCATGCCACCAAGAGGGACAAATGACCTTATTCCTGAGGCTCAGGTACTGCATGTCAACAGTCCTTGGCTCCCAGGCTTTGTTGTAGGAGGTGTACAACAATGTATACCCCCTCCCAAGAGGGAAACCACCAGGGCTGTAATCAAACTGTGAAAGAGTAATTACGAGTACAATTAAGGTGAAATATAGCTCTATTGAAGTAGCTGAGTTATTATTAACTGAAGTTTCACCTCAGTGTTTTGGGTGGGTAGTCACCCTGTTCAAGCAAAGAAGGCATTATTTAATCAAAATGACATTTATAACATGAGGCTGCTATCCTATTCAAACCTTTGGGATGTGCTTACTTTAACCAGTTCTAATTAAATTGCTACACATGCAAAATATTTAATCCTTCTGGTGTGTGCACATGTATTTGGGGGGAAGCAATGCAAATTGCCCAGGATCTGGTTAATTGCTATTTGTACAGTTCTAAACTTGTGTGATATGTTCAGCAAGTCACAACTAACTCTTGTCTGACATTCCACTGAAACACTAAAATGGAGAGCCAGCATTTCCAAATTATAAAGGAACACTAATTGCAGCATTTACAACAAGATGACATTTCCCGCAAGGTAAACGAAGCAGAGATTGTCAAGCCCTCAACCTCCAAATTGCAAGGTTTAAATAAAATGAGTTTCACAGCCACCAGGATTCTCCAGGGGTATGGAGCAAAGAAGAGCTGAGAGAAGGATGCTTGTCCTGGTTTGGACGAGGATAAAGGTAATTTTCTGCCTGGCACTTCTGCTTTCAGCTAAGCCTCTTTGTAAGGAGCTGGACTTGCTGAAATTAACAGCAAGTTTCCCTCACAGCAGCACCTAGCAGGAATGTCCCGTGGGGAGAATGAGATGGTGGAGATGCTGCCCTCCGTGAAGAAGTTAAATTAAAGAACCACAGAAATAAAGGCAGTGCAGCAAAAGAGGGCTCTGTCCCCCACTCCTGGAGGAGGACAATGGTCCTGAGGTCCCATCAGGAAAACAAGGCTCCTCTCTTCCCAGCCTGGCTCAGCCTCCACCCTTCTTTCCTTCCTTTCTTCCTTCCTTCTCCCACCACTCCTCAAGCACCTCTGCTGCTTTGCCTGCCCCTCACCAGCTCCTGGGGCTCCCCCCCTTCTTTTTCTTCACCTGTCCCACCAGCATCAGTCCTGTACCTGCTCCAGCATCCCAAACACCCCTGGGACTGGAGCCTTCTCTGCTCTGCAAGGCAGAATGGGGGTGGCTGCTGCTCAGCTGAGTGGCAGCTCCCAGCCCTGCTCTGGAGCCTGGGAATCACCTGGAGCAGGAGCATCCATGGGAGAAGCAGAGAAGGTGCAGAGGGGCTTCACTTATTTGGGATATTTACTGCTTTTACCAGCTTCCCCGAGGAAAGAGCAAAATCTGCAGTATATCTAGACTAAGACTAAGACAAGTGTCTGGAGCAAGACACAAGATTTTCAGAGATTGACACATTGCTGCCAACAGACTCCAGAGCAAGTTTGTTTTGTTTTTTGTTTTTTTGGCATTACATTAAAAACAACTTCCTCTTTTTTGACCCCCAATCCTGGGCAAGCTGTAGACATGCAAGCCTCTGCCAAGTGAGCAGGAGAACTGTTTCGCAGGAAACTAGAACCTTCTGGAAACTTCCATCTGCAGGCATGCAAATATCCTGCATTTCCTCTTCAAACACTCCACACACCCCTTGCTGGTTTGTTTGTTGTTTTTTTTTTTTTGTCCTTGTGCAAGGGGTTGAGGTGATGTGGGTACAAACCAACCCAGGAGGGAGCTGAGCAACCTGTCCAGCCCCAGCCTTTCACACAAGGGGGTCAGGGAAAGGCTTGGAAAATGAGATCTAATATATCCCTCTGATGAAAGGCTGACAGCTATTTCATTGTGTGCCTCAGTGTGAAAAACACAGGGACAAGGCTCTCAGAACATGTTGGGTTTTGGTTGTTTTTTGTTTTTTTTCCCCCTCTCCTTTACCACAATTACCCTGTGCCGGGTGGAGGAACCTTTTCCATGCATGAGAAATAATCCTGGGGCTCTGGGGGCTGCACACCTCAAAGGCAGGGTCCCAAAACTGCTGACAAAAATCCTGTTCTGCCAGATGAGCTGAAGGAGATGAAGTTATTTGCACAGGGGACTTGCCTAAAGCCCCAGAGCAGAGGAACAGAGCTGGCCCAGGCAGGAGAGCTCACCTGTGCAGAGCTGCACACACTCAGGGCTGCAAAATTTGCCTCTGAGTGAGTTTTTGGTCACTTTTGATGGGCATCCTCCTTTCCCACTGCAGAGCATCTCAGGGGGTGCCACAGGAATCTCTCTCGTGGGAGGTTTCACCCCCTGAGGTTGAAATAACCAAGGGATGGAGAAACAGCACAGCAGCCCATAGAGTCTTAGGACTCCCCACTAAATGTCTCCCTCTTGCTTTCCAAGCTCATGCTTGGCTTTCCCCACAGCAGGGAAGTGCCCTCTGCTCTCAAGTCACTTCCCACCAGCCCCAAGTCTCACCAAGGTGACAAGAAAGGTAGGATGCAGCTGTGTGCCCAGGGGACCCGGGGACACAACAACTCTCCAGGCTCGGGGACTGCTCTGGGTGGAGGTTTTTTCTTTCTGAGGAAACTGAAGCATCCATCAGAAATGGAGCCGATGCTGACTAAGAGGTTTTTTCCTCTTCCTGTTACATCCTCTGCTGCTCAAAGAGGGAATTTCCTGCCCTGGCTGCAATGGGAAGAACCCATCCCAGACTTTCAGAGCATGGGAAGGAGCCCTGGCACAAGGCCTGGAAGCCACAGGGATGGAGCACATGCCAATGAACCCCAGCATCCTCACCAGGCAGCTGCTAAGGTGGCCCCATCCTGGAGCCAGGTTGTCCCTCTGCTTGGGACAGGTCCATTTCCCCTCCTGCCTGGTTCCTCCCCATCCCTGTGCTCTGTCCCCAGCAGGGCCAGACAGCTCAGCCCCTCACTGCAGGAACCACTGGGCTCAGTGTGGTTCTGTACAGAGAGGACAAGACCTTCCCTGTGTCAAGGATGTGCCTGAGTTTTAGACAAGAGCACATTAAGAACCAGTTTCCCACTTTCTACACTTTCTTCATGTTTGGACACCAAAACCACTTCTGTTTCTTGCTCATGGGCTGGTTCTGATGCTGTCCACCCTTTGGAAGGTTCCACTGCAGCTAATAACACCACCCCAAAATGGTAAGATGTCCTTCCAGGTAGGTGCATTTACACTGCAGTAAAAGCCCTAAAATAGCTTTTTCCTGATCCTGTGCTAAGCTATTCAGGTGTGAAATACTTTGATGCCAAGTTGAAAAAACAAATAAGACAGTCATGCCCCTAAAACTTTTCAAGTGTAGACAAAAATAACCATGTACAACACCCAACAGCTTTGTGGAGCCCCCGGGACTCCAAACACTGTCACATATTGTGTCAACACAGAGCATTTCCAATATTAATTATCAGTTACACACACACACACAAACACACCCTCTTGTCACAGCATTACAGTCCTGTGCTCACTGCCAGCCATTTGCCTTCCCTCTTTTGCTCCAGCCCAGGGAAGGAGCATTGGATTTTGCACATTCCAGGGGATGTTTCATTCTGATTCAAAAAGCTTACTGTCACTGAGGGGTTTTATTTATTATATTTTGGTAAGGCAGTTATTTCTGCTGGCCCCAAGCACCCGTTGAATGCAAGAGGGTAAAGTGAGCTTAGAAACAGCCAGCTCGGGACCCTGAGGAACCCAGTTTGCTGACAGCAACCAACATTTTGCTCACTGCAAAACAGAAAAATTCCAGAGCACTCCGAGTGCAGCTTTTTATCCCTCACCAAACGAGTTATGTACAAAAGAAACCTCTGGGTAGGAGAGGACTGTGGCTCAGCAGCGTTCAGACCAATGTGTGCAATGGCACAGGGACAGCTGGAGGTGAGAAGGGGGGTGTTTTGTCCCCCCAAATTCCCCTGGCTGCTAGGGGTGTCACTGAGCTGATGCTAAGGCAGCCCCCAGGCAGAGTCCCCACTGCAGGGGGAGGGAAAAGGGGACAGGAGGATGAGTGTCCCAGCCTGGGGAGGAAGGATGCCTTCTGTTGGGTGACCTGAGGCTGCGAGCAATAAAAGTAATAACTAAATACAAGAGCAAGGTGCTGGGGGGAGGGGGGGAAAGAGGAGCAGAGAGAGGGGGAAGCTGGATGGAGGCAGCTCCTCCCTTTCCTGGCTTCTTTCCCATGGCATTTGGAGCACCCTGTGGTCTCCTCGGGGCCAGTGGACACCTGAAGTCCAGGGTGAATCCGGTTTAACCGGGTGGAGCAGCACGTTTTGTTCTTCTGAGAGCAGAAGTCTGGATGGCAGAGCAGTGCTCTCACAGTGAGCAGACACCCAGTAATAGGTTACGGGGCTGCAGGGAGCTTGTGTTGCTTCCACCTCTCCCAGTAGGAATTCCCTGCACGTTTCCCAAAGGAGAACTCTGCCCGGGGCATGGCAGAGCTCTCTGCACCTGCCCCGGGGGTTTGGAGTTCACTCCAGTGGGTTGACACCACAAACCTGCCCACGGGACCTTCTCTTTGGGACACTTCTTCCTCACCCCTCTTACCCATAGCCTGCAGCCCCAGCTCCTACAGCCAAGGCAGAGTTTGGCATGTTGAACACCTAAACATGCCATCTAAAGAGAGAAAGGGGGGAAAAAAACCCCAAACCTGAAAATAGTAATAATAATTAAAAAAAAAAACAACCCACCGAATCTCCTCCCCACCCAAAACATTCCAACCTTCCCTGTCCTGCCACTTGAGGGGGGGGGTTTGGTTATTAACATTATGCAAGTGCTGAAATATTTTGCCTTTTTCTTCTCTCCCGTCCCCCCACCCCTTTTTTTTTTTTTTTTTTTTCCGCTTTCCCACCCCCCGCCCCCTCCCTTCTCCTCCTCCTCCTCCAGGGGGTTGCAAAGGTAGCTCAAACCCCTCCAGCCAGCCTGGCTTATCAGCCACAGGAGATGCATTCCTCTGGGCTGCTCCCTCCTGCACTCCCTGCCCGCACCCCCCCCATGCCCTAACCCGGCTCCCGCCGGACACCGGGGGTAGGTGGGGTGTGGGAGGGGGGACTGGCAGCAACCCCGGCCACGATGTCACCCTCATCATCCTCATCCTGAGGGCGGCGGCTGCCGGGATGTTCGGCTGGCACCGCAGCTTCACCCTGCCAGCGCCCCGAGGTGAGTGCTCCAACCCACCCCCCCACCCTGCTTTTACGGGCACACCTCCCCAAACCCTCTCCCTCCCTCTGCCCGCCACCCTCTTCCTTCCCATCGGTACTTTAGGGCCGGTCCGATCCGACCCAACCCCTCCCGGGGCTCTCCGGACCGGCTGCCCGCACCCTCCTGCCCCGCACCCCGGCCCCATGCTCCGCTCCCTGCTCGCCGGCTGCCTCTGCCCCCCGGCAGGTAAGGCCAAGGGGAGACCCCCGGCCCCCTGCCTCACCCCCCCTGCCCCGCCGGAGGGGGGAAAAGATGGGATTTGGGGAATTAAGGATGCTTTGTCCTCGGGAAACGCCTTTACTTTCGCCTTTCTGAGCGCTTTTGGGGAAGAGCGCAGCGGGGTTGGTGGGGAGTGCGGGGCCGGGGGCAATGTGGGGGTGTGCGTGTCCCTGGGGGGGTCAGGGGGCAATGTGGGGGTGTGCGTGTCCCTGGGGGGGCCAGGGGGCAATGTGGGGGTGTGCGTGTCCCTGGGGGGGTCAGGGTGCCCCCCAGCATCGCTCGGGGGCTGCCTGGCACTGGGCACTTGTACAGCCCCATCCAGCAGGGATCAGCCCCCCTTGGAGGGGTTTAGCAGGGACTGGCCCGAGTTGGACGTTTGGGCTTTTTTGTTTTGGTTTTTTTTAGTTTTTTGTTGTTGTTGTTGGTTTTTGATTTTTTTTTTTTTTTTTTTTTTTTTGAGGGACTGACCCGAGTTGGAGGGGGTTTTGTTTGCAGGGCAGCCAGCTGCGGTCCTGCAGCAGATCACTTGTAACTTTCCTGTCTGTTGCCAAAATAAGCGCTGCTGGGGCTCAGGCTGTCTTTATTTTTTCTTTTTCTCTCCTCCAAGCACAACGGCTCTGGGGACGTTTTTATTCCTTAGCGCTGCGGGATGAGCAGCCCCAGGTAGCACAGAACCCCCCAGCACCCCCGGTTTACAAACCAGAGCTGGCAGCAACATCTCCTTCCACATCCCTGCCCTGGGCTGGTTTGTCTGTGGCTACAGACCGGGCTTGGCAGAGCCTAAGCCACAGCAGGGCAGTGAAGATGTTGCAAACATCCCCTGCTGGGGGGGGGGTTACACCTCCTGGGGTCCTGTATTCCCATCTTGGTGCTGGACTCTTGCTCTCCCATGGGGAAGTGTCCCTCATCACTGGGGTGCACTTTTATGGGCTGCCCCCCAGGCAAATCCTGCCCCCCAGGATTTTTGTAAGGGGAGGTGGGAGCTTTGCTGGAGGAACAGATTGAGAATCTCTCTCTGATTCCTCTTTCTCCAGATAAGACACAGGGAGAACACTCCCCAGCCACCTTGGCTGGAAAGAAGCACCAAATATCATTTGTGTCCTGGTTTGGACCCCATCTTGGCTCAGAAAGAGCCAAGAATATTCTGTTTCTTGCAGGGGACTCTAAAGTTGTGTCTCCAAACACAGCTTAAGGCACGGAATACAAACCGAAGAAAAATTTTTCATTTTTTGGAGTGGCAGCTCAACTAGAGGGCTGTAGGCTAGATCTCCCCCTCCTTGGGGGGCTGTTAGACCAGAAGCATCAGGGTAGCAGGACCCCTTGTATCAGCAGCTTCATCCCCATCATGACCTCCTCCTCATCATCATCATCTCCCCAAGACCCAGCTGTAGCCCTACCAAGAGGCTCAAACCCCCAAATTGTCACCACTCTCACTGCAACCACGAAATATTTCAAACACAGCACAGATTATGGTCACACCTGCCCACTGCCACCTCCTCAGAGCAGAAGCAGCTCTCAGAGGGCTTTGCCCAGGGACAGCAAGGACTCCATGGGAAGAATGGGTTAACAGTGACCTTTCTGCTACAATTCCAGAGTTCTTTAGGCTACAGACCTGCTGGGGTCTTAATGGCTTCAGTCTTGGAGGCTATTGAACAGTTGTTTATCCAAGCTTATTATAGGCAATAAAACCTGAATTACTACATACCTGTCATCCCTGGGGGGCAAGTTCCATCCTCAAAAAGGGCCTCCTGTCTCCCAGTTCCTTTCTGGCTGAATACTCCTTTGCCATAGGAGGCAGCCTGTGAATCAGACATGCAAGAAAAGATTGTGCCCTTTACTTTTATTTTCAGCTGAGACCCATCAGCCAAATCACCTCTTGCCATTACACAGGCCTGTTCGTAAAAGCACCTTTTTTTTCTTTTTTAATGGTTTTAAACCTTTCTCCTTGAGGGAGCACGTGGGAATTCCCAAGGAGGATCTGCAGGTCTTTAGGGAGGGCTGACAAAGCCCCACAGGGGGACTGTGGGGGCTGAGCAGCAGCAATTCCATGGCAGAGCAGGGAGGAGCAGATCAGGTGTTGGTCTGAAAACTGGGGACTGCCAACCTCCAGCCCTAACCCTGGTAACCCAGGTGGGCTCTGGGGACCTGCAGTGCCCCGGGGACTTTCTGCCAGAGGTCACTAATCCATCAGACCTGCTGCTGGCTCCCAAGGACTTCACAGGTCACTTGGGATGAATAGAAGCAAGCTGTAAAAATGTCAAGTGGCCTCTCTGCTTGGAAACCCATTTCCTCTTTAGTTCTCCCAGCTAGATCCATCAATAAACAATCTGCCTCCCTCCCAGTCCTCCTCAGATGCCTGAAAAAAAAAAAAGCTATAATTATATCTCCTCCACTTCTGGAGCACATGTATGAGAGCAGTGAATGCCTCTTCAGTCAGAGGCCTTGAACCCTGCTTTCAGCATCTGTTTTGTGTGGCTTGAGCATTACCAGTCACAGCTTTGGGAGCCCTGTAACCTTTCTGGACACATTATATTGCCAAACTATCCTCCAGGGGAACTTAACGAGATTGGAGAGCACCTTGGAGGCAAACTATCCAAGAACTTTGTGTTTTCAGTTCAAGGACTGCCCGAGACCTCAGCTTTGTCTTACTTATTTCTTTGAATTCAACATTTCAGGCAAACCCAAGCATGGATCACCCCTGCCATGAAATCCACATGCATTTCACGTTCCTGGGTGGCTAAACTGAAATTTGGAAATACAGAAATAGATTTCCCTCCTAGAGTCAATTGGTAGGGGGTGCTGGGTTTTTTTTGTGGGTTTTTTGTTTTGTTTTTTTGGGGGTGGTGGTGGGGCTTTTTTCATATGTTTGGGGGGTTTTTTGGCAGCATAAGAATAATCCACAAGGTCCTGCCTACACATCAAGTCCTGAGTGCTGAGAAGGAGGTGCCAGAACAGCCCCCTCACCACATACAAGGGAAGAGTCAGCAGCAAAAAATGCCTATTGTTTCCAAAAGGAAGTGACCCCTTTTCTCTGAAATGCTGGGAAACTGCGAGCTCATCACGGGGGAGAAAAAAAAATAAAAAATAAAGAAATCCCTCCTTAGCAGTGAAAGGGAAATGCCACCTGAGCTAGGCTGTCAGGGGTGTGGGACAAGCCCCAGGGCTACAGGCAGGGAAAGGGTGTTTTGTTTCTTTTTTTATAAAGGAAGGAAGGAAACTGAGGGAATGCAGGGACCAAATGTCAGACTCAGCTTTGCTTTCCAAGGTGGTGAATAACTCCAGCTCAGGGACCACTGCTGGCTCACAATTCTTCCCCAGCACAGGATTTAATCCTCAGGGTGCAGGGGAGTTGCAGGGCAGGATGTAACTCTCCTGGGGTCCTCTCTGGGATGTTAAAAAAACTTTTCTGGAGCTTTGCCATCTGCACTTTGCTCTGAGCTAAGCAGAGTGGCAGGAATGGGGGGGTTTGACTTTGGTCTTCTTTGCAGGGCAGCTGTGCTAAATCCCTGCTACCCCAACAACCCAAGTCATTGGTGGTCCCCATGAGAAGTATCCTAGAAAGCAGTCTGGAAGCCAAGCAAAGCTCTAGAGGCTTAGAGCTAGGACATATCAATTCCTTTCCCTCCCTACTCATCATCTCCAGCCATTAGCTGGCTCATTCTTACACCTCCCCAGGAGCTGGGGAGCAGTCCTGTTCTCCATCAGTACAGCCATGGGAACCCAGCAACTTGCCCAGGGTGGCAAAAACCCAAACCCCACCAGGTGCAGGCTTTCGTTAAACCCCAGGGCACCCTTTTTATCTGCAGGGGGATTCCAGAGCCACAGAACCCTGAGAAGCAGCATCCTTACCCCCACCCCAGGAAGGGTGGGGAGAACCAATCCAGGTGGAAAAAGAAACAAAAAAACATCAATGAAAAAAAAAAAAAAAAGGAAAAGAAACAAACAGAACCCAACAAAAAAAGCCAAAACCAAACCAACAAAAAAAAAAAAAAAAAAAAAAAAAAAGGAGAACAACACAAAAAAAAAAACCCCAAAACCCAACAATTTGGCTGATTTCCCAGGAGCAGCAGTGTCAAAGCTGGCTGGCTGCCCTCCAGCACAAGTAAATCCATCTTACCAAGCTTGGGCTCCCTGAAGCTCTTCACACCTCCTTTCAGAAGCCCTTGGGCAGCACCCTAACCCTCCCCACCCCAGCAAAACTCCCTCTCCCTTCTTTGTTCTGCAGGGATGGGGTGGGGGTGGCTGGAGCATTTATAGGCTGAGCCCTCATTCAGCATTAATTAATTAACTGACACAATTCCATGCAGGGAATGCTAATGAGCTCAGTGGGAGCAGCTGAGGGTCTGCCTCATTGGATTTTGCTGGTTCTTGGTTTTGGAGGTTTGTTGTTTTTTTTTTTTTTTTCCCTTGGTACTTGCACAGCTGAGCTTTGATGGCAGCATTCTGGTGTTTGCAGCAAGGTTTTGGGGATGCCCCTTTTGAGGTCTGCAGCAGAACCAGCCTGCTTCTTGGGAGCTCCATGGCTGAGGTTCCAGAGCCTCCCAGCAGTGAGGTGCAGCAAGAAAAACTTGAGTTTCAGGCCACTGCCTTCATCGTGGCTGATCTCTCTGCTGATGACCTCGTGGGCCATGGGAAAGTCTCATGGGATGAAGGAGGACAAGGTGCCCAAGCATGTCACAAAACCCACCCCATCCAGCTCTTCTCAACTTGTGGTAGGGGTTGGAAATGTTTTGATTCATCACAAGGGAGGAGAAGCCAGGAATGCTCAAACCTTGTGGTGGTGATCAGGACCTGCAAGTGCTGAGCTCAGGGAGCAGAGAAACAGAAAGTGGTGGTGAAACCACAGAATGGTTTGGGTTGGACCTTAAAGAGGGGGTTCCAATCCCCTGGCATGGGCAGGGACAGCTTCTAGTAGCCATGCAGGGCTGCTGCTGGTGACCATGGGATGGGGAAAGCACAGGACTTGTGTTGGCCAGAGCACAAACCTTTCTCTGGAGTTGTTGGCACAAAAGGGACCTTCAGCTCTGAGATTTCACCTCATTTTTTCTGTGGTGGTTTTTTGTTTTTTTTTTCCCCCCTAGCCCAGCCAAACTTTCTGGTAGAGGCTGCAGCTTCTGTAGGCATAAAAGATAGAATGATAGAACCATGCGATGATCTGGGTTGGAAAGGACCTCTGAGATCAGGAATTAAACATCTGCCATCTCCTTCTGAGGAGCAAGACCTCATTTTAATATTCTGCTTCCTGATCTCAAGACAAAGAAATTTTTGTGTAGGCCAGGGTGGAACCGGTTAAGCAAGAAAAAGAAAAAAAAAAAAGAAAAAAAATGAAGAAAGGGGGCAGATTGAGAGACAGGGAGAGAATCTCCACTCCAAGGGAAGTGTGGTGTGGTGTGTAGGAGAAGGCAAGGGACTGCCCCTGGCTGGTTGTGTTGTGGTGATGCCCTCAGATCCTCCCCAGGCAGCTCCTGAGGGGCTTTCCACGGGCATCTCCATGGGTAAAGTCACCCAGCCCAGCAGTGAATGGGGTTGCATTGCTGATGGCCCCAAATGGGGCTCCTTATGGTGGAGGGATGCCTGTGAATCCTGCCAAGGCAGGCAGATGCAATTCTGCATATGAGAAATGTGTCAGACACAGAATGCAATAAAGGTAATAAAATAAAGGGGCTAAAATAAAATAAATGATAAAATAAATATAGTGGGTATAATAACAGTATTATCATTATAATAAAATAAATATAATATTTTTAATATGATGTAATAAAGTAAATATGACATCATATTATATAGTAAAATCAATATATAATTTAATACAATCTAATACAATCTAATACAATCTAATACAATATATGATAATAAATAATATAACATAATATAAAAACATAATATAACATAACAATGTAACACAACATTATATAATATAATAACTAAAAGGGGTAATAAGCACTATGTGCCCAAGGGCCACACAAAGCCCTTCAAGGTGGGCTTATTTATCCCTGCCTGCCCTGCATGAAAACCCAGTGTGAAATACAAAAATCTCTGGCTGCCTACAAGCACTCAGGGGCAGGTTTCAGCAGCATCCCAAGGAATCCTCATGCTCGAGCAGGAGGAATTTAAATAAAGCAGGAAAGGCTCCACTAGCAGCTGGGTGAGGAAGGGTCTCCCGTGGCTGTGGAGCTTGCAGGGAGGTTTTGGGTCAGGCTGAAGAAAGGTTCCTGGTCCCAGACCCATGAGCAGATGGATCTGGAGCTGAACTGTGGGTTATGAGGATTCAGACAATCCATAAGGAAGGAAACCTCAGGGCAGATCTTCAGCTCCTCTATTCCATCCCTGCAGCCAGAGCCTCTCCTACCACATCCCCCTGTGAAATAATTGGGATGTTCTTCCTTCTCCGTGTTCACAAAAGCTTAGGACCAAAGCTGCCCCCAGCCCCTGTCCCTGGACAGGTGAGGGCAGAGTTCACTGAAAGAAATTACTTCATAGCTGAAACCATACAGGCAGTGAAATAAAAAGATCTAAGGTGCCTCATTTGCTTTTCCTACCAGTACCTGGGTTTGGTTACTCGTGTGTGCGGCAGGGAAAATGCAGAGAGGAAAAAAAAATATAAAAGGTTTGCATATTGCAACCCAAAATCCACTGAACACAGATTTCCATTGATACTTTTTTTTTTTTTTCTTCTTCTCTGCTGGTTGAGGGTACGTGTCACCAGAGGAAATATATCATCCTGAAACCAATGTCAGTGGTGCTGGGGGAAGGTGAGAGGTGGTCCCCCTAAAAATCTGTCTGGCCACACGTGTTGGTTCCTATCTGTCTGCTAAAGCAGAGCTCTGCCTTTCTGACTCCCCCGAAGGAATCTGGGGCTGTACAGCTCAACACAGCTTTGTGGAGCTCCAAAAAACCCAAGCAGGGCTATCTCCCCCTGCCACCTTCCTAGAGACAGGTTTCCATGTCACCTTCCTCAGGGGACGCGGAGGGGGTTGTAACCTTTTTGTAACCTCCTGACTTCTCCTTGAAGCAGGGAAGAAGAGCCCACCTGCTGAGGACAAAGTCGTCTTGACCCATATGAAGATCCTGAGCAATGAAGGCATTCAGAACCCAGGGCTGATGCTGGAGGCTCCAGCTGACCCCGCCAGCACAGCAAGGTCCCCTCTGCCCACTGCCACCTCCCCACCAACCTGCCCCGGAGACCCCAAGGCAGCGGATGCTCCAGCAGATCCCAGCTCTGCAGATGAGCTGGGAAGCACAGACTGTGTAGCCAGGCTGCCTGACCTCAGCACCTTCGAGTCCAAGTGCAGGCTCCACAGGTTTTCCAAATTTGAGTCTGAGGACTCCGGGGTTGAGCTGCCGAGCGGGGCCAATTCCCCATCCACGCCGACGGCTTCGGAGAAGAGCTTTGTGCTTCACAGCAGAGACTCCTTTTGTGACTCCGGGGTGCTCAGCACCTCTTCCTCTCCAGAAATTGACCACCTGGTAATGAGAACATGTCAAGAACGTGCCAGAGAAGTCAGCCACCAGGACCCAGAGAGCGAGAAGCGAGCTGAGGAGTACAGCCAGGAGGAGGCAGACGCCGGGCAGGGTCCTACAGCTTCCCTGGGAGACTTCAGTGACCCTCAGGAAGAAAGCCCTGATGAACGTTTTGACCAAAGTGAAAGGCAATCTTTGGAAAAGGAACCTACCCCAGAGATGGACCTTCCCAGGGAAAGAATTCTCCCCACGCCTGATCCCCTAGAAGAGCCCAAGGCATTAGCTGACAATTTCCCAGAGAACTTAGGCAGCACCCAAGACCTTCAGATCCAGGGACATCAGCTGAAGAAGTGCCCCACGAGTGCCAGTCTGGATGAATACATGGATGAATGCTGCAGACTGAGTGAGGTAAGGAACTCCCAAACTGAATCTTAGAGATAAGCCACACCAAATCCCTCAGTCAGGGTGCAGGTCCCATCACCTCTGCTGGTTGGATTTGATGGTCTTGAAGGGCGTTTCCAACCCGGATGATTCTATCACCTGTCATGACACACCTGAGAGAGGCAGAAATCTCCTCTGGAATTGTTGTAAGCAGCAGAGCTTGGCAGCTGCTCTTCAAGAGCACTTTTTGTAGCAGTGAGGTCATTCCATGGCTCATGGAGAGCTGGTGTTTCAAAGAGCCCTAGGTGAGAGGATGGATTTGATTCTGGTCTTCAAATGGGGATGATGAAGTTAGGCACCATCCTCAGGCAGGAAGGGCTGAGGTGTCCCACAGCACACAACCCAACCTCGTCCCTCCCAGGGCTGTCTCACACCCAGGGGAAGACAGATGCTGGCATGGTTCCTAAAGCAACCTGGTCTTTTGGCAGGGAGTTAAATAATAAAAAGAAAAGACCATAGCAGGGGAGTTTGACTATGAGGAGGCTTTGTCAAAGAGTTCCTTCCATGCTCTGCTGCACTCCAGAGGGTTTGCAGCCCAGCTTGCTCTGCCTGTCCATTAATTCAATTTAAAGCCTTTGAGAAACAGAGCCTCAGTTTCCCCGAGCAGAGCATTTAAATAAACAAGGGAATAAATTAGAAAGGAGCTGGAGAGGAAACGAAGCTCTTGGTGGCTTATCTCCCCTCCTTTTTAATATCCTCACCGGCTGAGAGTGCTCCAGCTCCGTGCCCCAGAGCACTTGGGCTGTGTTTGTTTTTCTGAGCTGGATAAATACAGCTGTGACCTGGATGCTGAGGAAGTTTGCCCCTCTCCACAGCTATCTCAAGCTACAGCAGAGGCAGGACAGGGCTCAGAAACCCTGTCCAGATGGTCCTCTGGCCCTGGAGCTGATGGGTGCTCCTGGGTGCCCCCAGACCAGATCAAGGAGCCAGTCCCTGGAGGACAGCAAAGTCCTCCTGGGTGCTGGGGCTGCTTCCAAGAGAGCAGGAAGGAGAAACTCTGAAAAGGGGGGAAAAAAAAAAAAAAAAAAAAAAGACTGGAAATGACCAAATGTTTTTAGCATTTGGGTTCATTGGGTGAATGGTGTGGCTGGAAATCCGTGGCCACTCTTCAGTCCGGCACTTCTCAAACAAAGGTTTCTGATCTTTTGTTTGGGGCTACTGCTGTTCCCTTTGGGAAGAAGGGAGGAAGTGGAAGCTGTCAAACAGCAAGTGAAAGAACTTTGAAGCCAAAATGAAAGCATTTCCTTGTGGAGCCAAAGGAAAGGTTCAGGGGTCAGTTTGAAGACAGACACACAGCTTTTGATGCTTCTGCTTTGCAAACCTCCAGAACATTTACATTTCAAGTCAGCCCCTCGCCCAAGGGAGAGAGAGCGAGCATTGTCATCATTAAATAAATAAAAATTAAGGAAGCCCCCCACCATTATTGACACAGGGCCCAAGCAGTCAAAATCCTTCTCTGGGGGGAGCAGGAGAGCTCAGGGCCACCTGTGCTGGTCAGTCCATGGGCTTGTGCGTGCCACTTGGAGGAAGCCAGAAGCCATCAGTGAGTATCAGCCCCTCCAGGACAGCAGGGTGGAGCCTTCAGCTCCATCCCTGGCTTTCCTGTTATTCACAAACCTTTTTGGGACTGTCAGCTGCCAGTGACGAATGCTTCCCGGGGCCTCACCCATGGGGTTTGCTCCCAGCTGCTCCTGATGGGAGGTGGGGAAAAGGGGATGCTGGTGGGGCAGGGACCTTGCTGCACCGAGGGCTTGAGGGGACCATGGTGGGAGTCAGAACTATCCACAAGAGAAAGTGAAGAGCATCTCAAGAAGCATGGAAACCTGAGGTGCTGCAAGAACCATCACTGAGCTCCCCTCTACACGGAGAAGAGCTGCTCCTGCTAGCTGCTCCTGCTTGCCAGGGACAGGTTCCAATGGAGCCTGGCTGAAGAAGAGCCCCCAGCTCCATGAGTGGTGGCTTCAGAGGATAAAAGTGATTTTACAGCAGTCAGAACATTGGGTTGTTTCCAAATGAGCTGTGATGGGTCGTTGCCATCCCAAAACCCCATCCCCAAAATGCAGCCGGGTGGGGAGCACTCCCAGGGGCAAAGACCTCACAGGCTTTGCTCCTCCTGCCCCTCTCCCCACTTCAGACTCACTTTTATGGCTGAGCAGCCTTGGTCTTGCCACCACTTTCTGCAGGCTCTGCCCCAGAGGACAATAAAAGCCACGAATGCAAACTCCTGGTTCACCTGGAGTCATCACAAGTTTTCATGATTTCATGTGACCTCTGTCCCAGCCTCAGACACAAAAGCATCTGGAGGCAATAATAAAAATAATAATAATAATAATACTACCTGTTTATAAATAACACCATGCCATCATTTGTTTAAAAAAGGAGTAAATCCAAGAGCTGCTTGTTTGTTGAACACCCCACGAGCTTTCTGACATAATGAAAAGACAGGAAGAGTCCCCCAGGCTGGCATTTCCCCAGAAATGTGGATTGTTGTGGGAAAGGAGACAGAGCAAGCTTCCTGCTTTTGTAGAGGGGGACTTATTTGGTGAAGTAAGATAAACTCAGGGGGCTGCCTTTGGAAAGAGGGGGGTGGTTTGACTGACTGGTACCACATGCCCGTGGGCCATGGGGGAAGCTGCTGGAAGGATGGTTCTGCTGGTTCTGCTCTTGCTCCATTGCTGCATTGTCCTTGCAGGTGAACAGAGGGAGCAGCCAAGCCCTGGGCTCTGGGCTGGGGTACCTGGAACACATTTGCCAGCTGATTGAGAAGATTGGGCAGCTGCAGGAACACAACCTCCGCCTCCAAAAGCAAGTGTGCAGCTTGCAGAAAGAGCTGAAGATGAGCCAGATAAAAGAGGTAAGCAGACAGCAGAAGTATTTTCCACTAAATGATATGCTCACGGCCCAGGATGGAAAGTTCCAAGTCTGGGTGAAGGAAGGTGCTCATTGAACCCCCACCCACCTGGGCTGAGAGTTTGGCTCTTCAGGGAGCCCAGGCCCACCACAGTGGGCTCAGCTTCCCTTAGGGTGGGCTTAGGCTTCTGTTCTTGTGCAGTTTTGGTTCTCAGATGTGCTTGCTTCTGCTGAATTAGAAAGCATCCCTCACCTCAAGTGATGGCCACCTCGCAGTCAGTGGCTTTTCCTGCTCTGTGGTTGGAAACTCCCCAGGAACACATCAGACAGATGTCAGTCGATGCCATCAAACCAAAACATCTCTACAGACCTCCTTAACAGTTGTGGCTTGGATTAAAAGCTCCTTCCTCCTGTTTTCAAACTGTCAGAACAGCAGAATGTCCCCCAAAACAGACACAACAGGCAAGAGCAGCACTGGTGCCACTGCCCAGCACCCTGCTCTTCCCCTTCCCTGCTTCTGAGCTGCCAAACAAAGAATCTCTGACATGAGACAGCAGTATTCCCGTTATTTTTTTTTTATAATTATTATTTATCAACCAGAGTGATCTGAGGAATTCAATCAAAATTTGCAAATCATTTCAGCCTTCTCCCAAGCAACATGTTTTAGTCCCTGCATGCTTTGTTCAGCTCCACCACCCCTCTGCCTCTCACTGCTTTTCCTTTGGCCATCACACCAGGCTTCCAGTTGGTTGAGGTTTCTTTTTTGGGTTTGGTTTTTTTTTTTTTTGTTTTTTTTTTTTTGTTTGTTTTGTTTTTGTTTTTGTTTTTGTTTTTGTTTTTGTTTTTTTCTTTCTTCCCTCCCTATTTATTTTATCACTGCCCAAAGGAGCAGAAGGGCTTTGTCACACTCAGCTATTTCTTCCCAGCCCTGCTGTGGAAAGGCTTTCATTCTCCCGACAGGATCCTTCCTCCCCTGGTGCTGCTCTCCTACCTGCTGGGACTGAGCCTGCAGTAGGTGCAGCCCCTGCTTCATCCTCCTCCTCCTCCTGGGAGCCCAAGCCAAGCTGTGGGTCAGGTTGTTCCCTGTCATTTCCCTGTCCCCATCTCTCCCAGGCAGAGGAATTCAGCCTCCTACGTCCAAGCTTGGGAATTGTTCAGACATTTCCTGAAGCTTTACAACTCTGAGTCACTGCCTCAAAGTAACTCATCCAAGCTGCAAATCCAGGGTCAAATCCTCATCTGGTGTGGGTGTCCCCTCCTCCCCAGCTCCTACTGAAATGAAAGGCACCATGCTTCCAATTTAAGTGTTTGGAGCTTTGATGTGTTTTTGTGGATTTTTTTTTTTCTGGTGTTTTCCAAGATCTCTCAGCAGTTCCTTCTCAGCTACAGTTGCCTCACACTGTTCAGTGCCCCCCCAAGATGTGATGTTCAGCTCTTGCAGTGCTTAAATAATTGTCCTGGTGCTGGCTGCAGTTTGAGAGTATGGTCTGGGACTTCTAAGCCTGAGAGCCCACAATGCTTTCTTCTTGTCTGGTGCAGGAATATTTTCTGCAGCATTGCTCCTGTGGAGCTGCCAGCATCTTCCTCAGCGCGTACCAAGATGTGAAGATGTTTTTTTCTGGGAGGAGCAGACCTCACAGCCTCTTGGTTCAGACTGGGAACTCCTCTGATCTCTCCATCATCCCAGAAATAGGAGGCAACACTGAAAAGCTGAGCAGCTGCAATGGTGAGTCCAAAGGAACCCTCTTCTGACCTCCTCCCTTGGTTGCCATCAGTTCATAGCATCCTCTGACCAGCAGCTTCCCCTTCCCTGGGGAGAGAGGAATGGAGCAGCAAGGTGGTAGTGGAGCTACACCTCAGGGGGAAAGGTTTGTTTTAAAATGCTTTTTCTACACCCAGGGTTTCAGCACTTGCTTCTTCCCCTGTGTGGAGGAGGACTTTTTGCTCTGCTGCTGTGGCTACAAAGGTGAGCAAAAGTGGATTATAAAACAGGTGCCTCCTTTGGAACCTTTGCACACCTGCTTGGCTCCATTCATGGAGCTCCTCCTTCTGGATTCAGAATCCCCCCTGAGCCAAAGTAGGCTTGGATTAAGATGGAAAACCTCCTGCCTAGTGTTACCCTCTCCAGCAGGCACAGAACACATTCCTGGAGGATGACTTGGAAGCTGCTGGGAAGTCTGCCGTGGCTGGAGAGTTTATTGGCAAATTTACCTCCTTTCCCCTGGGGTGTGGCATGAAAGCACATCAGGTCTCATCCCACCACCAAGGCCTTAGGATTCTCATCCCACCTGGAGTTACAGCTTTGCTGTCAGCAGTGCCCAGGACACTGCTGAGAAAAGTGAGCAAATCTTTGCCTTTCCTTGCAGGAAGAGAGAGATGCTTGGATTCAGGAAGCAGCCAGCTGGTGGTGGGGCTCAGGAAGCAGTCAAACAATAAGAACAACAAGGAGAATGAGTTCAGGGAAGCTGGTGGCATGGCTGAAGGACAGGCTTTGCCAAAGGACCCTGCAGACAGAAAGGTGAGTGATCAGCCTGGAGCCAGAATCCCAGGGGGAGCAGGAGGAGGAGGAGGAGGAGGGAGAAGTCCCAGCCCTAAATGCAGCCCATGGTCTCCATTTGAAGGTGATGGTCCCATGGCTGCTCAATGCTACACAAGAGAACTGGCAGCCTGAATGCAAAAGAGAGGGGAAGGAGGAAGGGAGGGATTATCACACTCAGGAGGAGGGACTGAATAAAAGATTTCCCCAGGGTTGTGGGTAGGCTCCAGGGCAGAGCTGGGAGGAAAGCACGTATCATCTATTGACCTCCTGTTCCCAGTGCTGTAAGATGCTCTCATTGTCTTCTTGTTTATAATTTAATTTCTTTTTGTTTTCAGGGTCTGGACACCAGCAGGAACAGCTGGGTAGGTACTGTCACCTGTACCTGCCATGCTCATGGACTCTGTGGGCTTTCTGTGGCACGAACAGTGCTTACATCTCACACAAACTATGCTATTAGAAGGCTTGGACCTAATGATATTTGAGGTCCCATCCAAGCTGACATTGTGATATTTTTCTGGAACAGCACCAGCCCAATAAGGGACTAAATGCTGAGGCTTCCAAGCCCCCTTCCCACAGCACACATCAATCCTAAGGAGTGATCACAAAGGTTTGGTGTTTCCATGAGTAAACAGCCTCACCTGGGGCAATCCAGCCAGCAGCACAGGAGCCTGTCAACACCCCCAAGGTCTGAGCTGAAGCCTGAGCAGAGCCCCAGGAATGACCCAAGAGGCTCCCAAGGTGGCCAGCATCCCTGGAGCCCGGGCTCAGCTGGTGACACCTGGGGACAGGGCAGAACAATGTCCCCAGGGGACAATGGGTTGAAAACTTCATAGTAACAGGAGTTTTTTCTCCACAGTACACTAGTCCTGGGGCATGAGCTTTTTTGTTGTTGTTGTTGTTCTTTTCCCAAAGTTTCCCAACCATTGCTTCAGGAAATTTAGAACAATTTAGCAAAAAATTAAAAACGTAGATTTTTTTTTTTAAAATTTTGACTGCATGGCTCCTTTCCAGTTCATGAGTTCAGATGAGCTCAGCCCTGAGAGAGCAAACATTAGGGGGGGAGCCTTGAGACTCCCTGACCTCTTGATAATCTCCATTAGCATTTCAAATGGGAGTCCTGACAGGAAAACAAAGGCTTGATCCCTTCTCATTTATGGTGCAGGAAAGTCAGCACCTTGGAAAAGGCTGAGATCAATGCACCTGGCCTGATGGGAAGGAGAAGGGAGCCAAGCTCCTTCTTTTGGGGTTGTTTTTGTTGTCACGTCCTCTCCCCCCTCCTTCTTGGTGCATGGGAGTAGGCAGGAAACCAAACTGATTTTTTTTCTTTCAGCTCAGCATAAGAATGAGGTTAAACCTGCCTTGAGGCAGCTGCTCAGCAAGATGCCCTCTCCTTCCCAAACCTGAGGTCAGAAAGAACAGCAGGGCCCTAAGCAGGGAGCTGTAACCCAATAAATTATGAAAAGGATGTATTAATGATGGTTGGGTCCCACACCGGTCCAGGCTGGCACCAGTAATCATTGGAAGGTGTTAGAACTTCAATATCAACCCCTTGCTTTTTGTCAGGACCCAACTCTTCTCAAACTCAAGCAGCTCCACCCTTCCCATCACCCTGGACTACCCCAAAATATCATGTATTGCCTGTCCTGCCCTTCAAGTCACGGGTGGCTTTTTATTTTGTTTTTTTTGTTTGCTCCTCAGGGTGAGAGCCATGCCTGGGGGAGAATGAAAGATCTGATGAGAAAGACAAGGCTGAGAAACCAGAACAAGCTGGGGCTGTCCTCTGCTGCTCTGAAGAGGTCTTGCCCACAGTTGTACAGGTAAGAGATGGGGGATATTTTCACCTGGTGTTGGGAGGAGGTTGTTGGAAGACCTCTCCTTACCTTCTCTCCATCAGATCTAGTGGTCCCACCAGCATAGCCATTTGCTTCCTGAGAGCCCGAGGTGCTCCAAGATCCAAACTGGCTCCTGTTACCTGGGTGAGAATGATGGAAACATCATAAAATCCCCAAAAGCAAGTGCTTACCCCCCCCCCCCCCAAGGGGCTGAGCACATCCACCAGTCCTCCCAGCTGGCCTGCTGAGTTTGGGTGGTTGGGTACATAAGCAGGCAGCAGGAAGAGCTTGGGTTTGTTCCTCACCAAAGCTGGGTATGCCATGGAGCTGGGCACCTCCTGGGGTGTTTTCAGCTGAGGTCTCAGTCACCTTGAGCAGAAAAGTTCAAGTGTGCTTCAGCTTATTCTCATTTTTTCCACGGGATGATGCTGGGGAAGCAGCAGTTGGTTAAGCACTCAGGAATGTCCCATTGTTCTTAGACAGCCTGTACCTACCTTACAAAATGCATGAGGGAACTGGGAATCTTGTAATTACAGCTGGGGAGGAGGAAAAAAAAAGAAAAAAAAAATCCCCACAAAACCCCTCTGTAGTTTACGGAGTGATTTTTCCAGCTGGGAAAAGCTTGTTTGGGGCCCAAGCACACGTAACAGGCAAGCTTCCTCCTATTGTTTGGGAAGCCCAGAGAAACACAAAGCAGAAAGAGATCAAACAGTTCCATCTGAAATAGATGGCTGAACCAGCTGGGGAAGGAATACAAACTCTTGGGAACCTTCCCTCTGAACCTGAATAGAACCAGGACTTTATTTGGGCTTCAACAAAGTCCTGTCCCTCTCACCACCCACTGTTTTTTTATTTTTTTTCTGCAGTGGGTGAATTGCTTTGCTCTTCCCCTCAATTTTTGCTCCCATATATCCACCTGCCCTCTACTCACACCCCTGGTCTCTCTTCCCCTTCTCCTGTTTCCAAGCTCTTATTCTCCAGCCATCCCAGCTGGGTTGGAGCCTGGGGATTGACAGGCAGCTCTGGAGGAAGCAGAGATTTCTTCCTTTGGACACCCAGTCCCTCTTGAGCCATTTGGGCAATTAGAAATAGCTCCTGGGTTTTGTAATTAGGTCAAAGCAAATCCCTTTCCATGCTCCCACTCTGCTATGGTGAATGATCTACTCCAGCATGAGTGACAATGATCTGCTCCAGGATGGTTGGTTTGGGTTTTTTTGTTTTGTTTTTTGTTTTGGGGGGGGATTGTTCAGTTTTTTGATTGGTTTGTTTTGGGGGATTGACAGGCAGGTTTTTTTGTGGTTTTGTTTTTGTTTCTTTTGTTTTTAATTTAACACAAAAAGATAATTCTCCTAGTAGAGGGAGAACTCTGTTCCTCCATCAGGAGAGAGCAGGACCTGCCAAGGTAAACACCCTGGCACAAGCCCCAGTGGTTTCTCAGGAACTGTTTTAACCAGGACCAGGTTTTAATTTAATTTTCTTTTTCCTGGGAATGCTTTTCACTCCCACAAAGCCACCTCTAGTTTGTACTGGTGAACAAACTCCAGCAGCACATGGACCTGGATGGGACCTGGGGCAGGAGAGGCAGATGTCTTCCCCCAAATCATTGCAGAATGAGCCTTCCACAAGGAACTTACCTCCAAGCTCAGATGACCCCCTGGACAAGAACTGTTTGTCTGCTCACAGCAACTGGTTTTAGGGAGAGAAAACTGTGTTTTTGGCTTAAATGACAGTACACTGTTTTCAAATGGGTGTGGAGCAACACAAACCCTGTTGGCCTCATTAATTACAATTACAGGCTGGGACTGCAGGTTCTGGTGGAACCTACCTTGAACAATTTCTTGCCTTTTTTATGTTGTCACCCCATCCCACTGAGAACATTATCCCTGGCTAGAGTGGTGCAAGAAACAATCCCCAAAAATTCAGGGTGAAGGAGGAGTGCATTAGTGGGAAATCCTGACACACAGAACTGTGCAGGTCCAGCACTCCAAAACCCCACCTGGAGTATTGCCCAGCAAAGGCTGAAAAGGGCCCCAAAGCCTCAGCCCCAGGTCTGAACACTGCTTTTTCCAGGGAAGGTACCACCAAGGGACATCGCTGCACTCAGGGTTGAGATGAAGCCAAAGAATTAAAGAATGACATCAAGGGAGAAGGTTGACTTAGAAAAACTTAGGACGTCAACAAAACAACAACAACAACAACACTCACACACACACAAAATCATACATCATGAGAGTAATAAGAAAAAAAGCAGTAGCTGGGAAAAAAAAAAACCCAACAAAAAACCAACAACAAGCCAACCAAAAAAGTCTGCACCACATCAGTCAGGGCTTTGAGTCAAAGTTTTTTTCCAAATCCAAGAGAACTACTGTCTATTAATTGCCTGTAAACAGCTTTGAAATATTGCATTAAGAAACCCATCAGAACTATTGCATTAAGAAACCCATCACTTTTTAAAAGGTTTCTGTCTCAAGCCCCAGAGGCATGAGCTAGCCAAGCCCGTCCAACCAAACAGGATGCAGGGCACTTATTTGGGATAAATTTTTTTTTTTTTTTTTTTTTTTTGAGGCTGCCAGAAATACTCAGCTGTCATCTGTTTCAGAATTTCTTCAGGGGGAAGCTGGGTGGGTATTTGGGTACATGGGCACAACATGTTGGTGCCAAGAACCCGGCCATGCCTGCTGACTGCTCTCAACTTTAATGGCATTTTCCCTCTTTTTTAAGGCCAGACATTGTGTCTTCAGAGGTGAGAAAAACTGAGAGGAACTCCATGATTGTTCTGGGGCAAAATACAAAGAATGAGAATCTTTGGCCTTTCTGATGACCCCAGTCAAATGGAACAAGGTAAAAATCAGTAAAACAGCATGTGTTTCTTTGCATCGTGGGGGTTTTCTTTTTGCCTTTGCTCAGGACAGAAGTAGGACAGTCCTGTTCATCCAGACATGCTCCAACACTCAGGAACACGTCAGATTTTTGAAGTTCAAATTATAGGGATTTTTGCCAGCTGGTGACTGGCCGGTGTGTTTTAACAGTCCCCCACTTAAAAAACAAAAACCAACCAACCACTGTAATTTAAAGGTACCTGTAGTCATAGAGGCTTAATCATGGAGCCTTTCTATAAAGAATAGAGCAACAAATTAATTTATCTGCATTCAGTCAAGAGACTCCCCAAATAATAAGCCAAGCAGATGTCTTGAGAAAGAACCAGTCTGCTCCTACCCAAGCCTAGAAGGGAACCAAGCTCAGCCTCAGCTTCCAAACCAGCCCAGAGGTTAAATGCAAAAAAAGCCTTTTCTAACCTCTCACAGTGACTGCATGTTTGTGTTTCAGCAAGGAGAAGTGGGAACACCAGGGGACACAAACCCCAGAACCCCAGGGCTGCTTTGTGCAAACTCCATCCTACAGCTGACAACAGGGCAGCTCTGCTTGGAGCACGGGAAGGGAAAGAGGGGAGGGGGATGTTGAGAAGGGTCTGTGGACAGATGATGCATGCTCAGCTATGGATGGCTTTACTCCTGAATATGAAGTGAACTTACCAAGGTCCAGCCACAGAGGAGTTTTGCTGTTGTAGCACCGTGGCGACGGAACCAGACTTTGAAGAAAGACTTGGAAATTCTTCCTCCTCTCTGAGTTAGGAACAGAACACTGATGCTTTTAAACTATCCCTGCTTTCCGAGGACCTTCTCCAGCTGAAATAAGCTTTGGGGGTCACAACATCATTTAGAAGAGTGCCTGGTGCAGTCTCTGCTTGTCCCCAGCACAGCTCCTCCCTTCCCAGCAGCATCTGGCCAGCTGTGCCCTTTCACTGGACTCCAGCAGGAAAACCAAGACTGCAAAGCCAAGGCTTCATACCAGCCCATTCCCATTCCTGAGGCCATCACTAGCTTCCAACCGTCTTGGCCTGGTTCTTCTCCAGAGGTCCCTCACCTCCAGTGCTGCCCTGTGCAGGAGGCAGCATCATTTGGGGTCCCTGCAGGATCAGCCTCTCCAGGGGATGGAGGCTGCACCCAAGGCACCACCTCAGCTCTTCTGCTGCCTTCTGGAGGGGGAACCAGCTCTCCAGTTCCTAATTTTAACTTGTCTGGTTGTGCAGGTGAGGGTCTGAGGCTGTAGGTGGAGTGGTGGTGCTGGGGAAGGCAAGGGGGAGAGCGGAGCTGCAAGGAAGGGGTAGGACCATACTTACAGCTGCTGCTATTTGGGGCCACTTTAACAGCTTGGGGGGGGCTGCCTCATGGCCACTGATGCCAGGCACAGCTTCTGAAGGTCCCCTGGTTGCAGCAGCCTCTGCCCACCAGCTCTTAGTGGTACTAGCACAAGATTCCCTGCACATAAAGATTTAAATAAACCAACTTTGCCGCCCTCTAAAAGATTGTTCTCCCCCCCTAAATTACAATGTAAGCAAGTAAAAAAATTGTGGTTTAAAAATCCCTCCCCCTCTCAGCCCAAACTTGCCTGGGAGAACCAAGATGGGAGAAGCTGGCAGGAAGGGATTGACTTCAGCAGGAACAGATCCTGCCACTTTCCTCAGGCAGCTCAGCTGTCACCTTGCAGCCCTCAGAACCAGGACAGAATCTCTTCCAAGATTCAAAGCAGCCCAGCCACACTCTCCCAGGGCAGCTGGAGTTTTCAGGGATGAGTGAAGGCAGCAGCCAAGCTCTGGTTCTTTGAGTACTCATAAGGGTTTTACTTAGAATCTCAAAAAAAAAAAAAAAACCAAAAAACCCAAAACAACCAAACAAACCAACCCCAAACCAAAACTCCCAATTAAAAAAAAAAAAAAAAACCAAACAAAAAAACCACACGATGTTCTGTGCTGACTCAAAGTTAGCACCCTAAAGCAGGTGCTGTGTATGTTTGTAGCTGCTGCTGTGGGACTTGGTTATTCACTGTGTATCTTGCTAGCTCCATCCACAGCTAGAAAAGTTTTTAACTTGATTATTCTGTGAATAGTCTTTGTATCTCCATAAATGCAGGGGTCTAAAATCCTGCCTTAACTTAACTTACACCCTCCATTAGCCCTCCAGCTTTACAGAGGCTGTAATGAATGTGAAATCAGTGCACACTGAACCTAAAGTGTTTCAAGACGTAGCACCATGAACTTATTCCTCCCCCCCCTCCATTCACATTAGAGGTTTGTCTGTGGTATATTTTTTTTATAAACTAAAATGAACTAGCACTCTTTTTTTTATTCCAGCATTATATGAAACATATTCATGTATTTTCAGAAATATATTTATAACATGTAACATACTGTATAGTTCCCCACTCCAGGATGCATTGTAATGCAAGTGTAAGAAATTGAATTAAAAAAAAGCATCAATATGATATGATTGTTGTTTTAAGATATTTTTGCTTTTGAAGACCTGGGTTGTAGTATAACACCTGCCACACTCTGCAGGTTTGAAGTGAGCATAGCTGGTCAACAAAGGAATCTTAACCTCCAAGGTTTGGAAGAACAACTTCAGCTCTGACAAATAAGCAAGTTTGTAGAGTCTGGTGCTGTTCTCAAAGAGCCAGAGGGTGAGGGGAGCCTTTGGAAAGGTGAGAGACAGCTGAGCATGGGATGCTCAGTGGTTTTTCTTCCCCCCAAAAATTGGGGTTTAGGAGCAGCACCACACAACAGCATCAACTGAGAGGTGTTGATGCCCATGGCATGGCCTCAGGGAGCAGCTTGCCCAGGGACTGTTCCTCCACAGAGGCAGCTCAGCTCTCTGAGCAAATATTTGTCTGCCCCAGGGAGGGCTCCAGCAGCTGCCAGGAAGGTGTTCATAGCAGCCAAAAAGCTGCTGTCTTCATTAGCCCTCTAATTGCCCCCGTTAATCAACATTACAGCCAGGCTGCTAAAGACTTTAATAAGGCCCATTAGGAGTTTACACTCTGCGTTCCCAGAGCTCCACCTGTACCAAGGCCATTTAGTTGGCAGAGACAGTGCTTAGAGGAGGAGGAGGAGGATGCTGGACCCATCTCCAGCTCAGGATCTCCTTCCCCCTCCCACTGTACCACTTGGAGCAGCCCTTATCTTCTCCTCCTGATTAGGTCTTTAAAGCAGGCAAGACTAAGAAAGAGCACTGGTTACCTGAAAAGTGGCAGGAGAAGAAGAAGAATTAAAAAATACCATTGCCAAAATTATTTTTGGAGTAAAGGAATGTAAAAGCAGTTCCCACTACATTCCCATCACACACAGTGCTGGCAGAAGCCAATTAAATAGAGCAATAGCTGCTACCTCAAGCTAGATACTGCTCAGTTCTTTGTTTCCAGATCTAGGAGAGCTCCCCCAGCCTGGGCAGAGGAGGTTTGTTAGATTATTTTTGCCCAGAAGCTCAGGAAAAAGAGGATTATCCTGCTCAGCTGCTCTCCCTGACCACACTGAAGTGCTCTTCAGAAGAACAGGTTTTATTTCTCATCTGAGGAAAGCACACCCATGGCACTGTTGTGCCAACAGTGGTGTCAAATTAACTTTAATCCAAGAGCTTTGAAGGCTCTTAACTCTCTGCTCTCACATGAAAGTTTAAAATTAATCTTCAAATCAAGACCAACTTTTTTTCCCCTCAAGTTCAAACCACTGAGGTCTATTTTTTTTTTCCAGCTGAAATTAAGTTTCCTTTTTCTTGTTGTTCATAAAAAAAAATCCCAGCTGTCCTTTTTTGTTTCTAGAGCAAGAGAGGTGAGGGCTCTGCCACCCCTGCCTCCAAATCCTGCCCCAGGAGCACTTCCCTGGTGAGCTCAGGATCAACCCCCAGCTTCTCTGCATCCCCAGAGGAGAAGCAGCTGCAGGATTTGCTTCAAATCAGGTTCTGCTGCACTCCTAACCCAGTGTTTGAGGGGACCCAAGCCACCTTGCCCACCGACACAAATACAGGCATCATCCAGCTTCACCACTCCTGCTTGGGTCCACAGCCTCCCAGCACCCCCAGAGCAGAATCAGCACCAGCAAGAGCAGGAATCCCAGAGACCAAAGGGGTTTGCCAGCCACATTTTATTGCAGGCCGTGGATCTCCTACCTCCCAGAGCCCTTCCTTGCCCACAGCACAGCAGCCACAAGCACTGTACCTAGAGCTGACCAGAGGGCTGCAAACACCAGAGCCCAGGGGGCTGCAGCTGCTCCTGGGGGGAGAGAGATCCCACTCAAAACTCCTCCAGAGAAGCACAGGTGGTCTCAGGGGTTCAGCATGGTGGCAGAGGGTTGGCATGCTTACCAAGGCCATCCTTGGATGGCTCCCATCTTTGCTCCTCCGGGAGGAAAATCAGAGGACCTCTGCTGGAGACATGGGAGGCACTGTCCTGAGGAGGATGCTCAGCATTCCTTTTACCCCCTGCAGAGCAACACGAAGGGTGGAGGTGAGAAGATCTGCAGCCCTGAAGGTCACAGCAGGCTTTGTCCTGCTCAGCTTGTCAGCACAGCAGAACCTCTGAAGACCAAACCTCCCGTGAGAGTCAACAGGGAACTCAAAGCCTAGGTAGACCTCTGGAAATCCCTCGGGAAGATATCCTTGAACATAGCCCACGTGGCTTCCCACCTCCCAGCTGGAAAGTGAGACCCCCCAGTGCACTTTTGGGTGGGCAAACAGGAGGGTTTGGAGACTCACTGGCTCTGGCAGGGCAGATGCTGGTGCAGGGCTCCTGGAGGGAGCGGTGGCACAGGGAGGCACTGCAGTGCAGGTACACCTGGGAGGAATGGGACACAGCCTGCACACACCTGGAGACAGGTGATCCCCTGGGATGCTGTCCCCCAGCTTCTGATCCCCCCCATCCCACCCACCTTGGGTCTGAGGAAGAGCAGAGCAACGGGGAAAAAGCCTCAGTGCTGTGCAAGCATTATTCAGCAAATATCTCCAAGGTCTAAAGCTGCCATGAGGACCAGGAGTCCTGCCCAGGTACAAAGAGCTATTTCTATGGAATCTTGCCCAAGAATTTTAATATTGCTTGCCACACTGAAAGCACACACCCTAAGCTAATTCAACACAGGAGCCAGACCTGCCCCTTCAGTAGCCTCCTCTTCTGTCACACCCCTCCAGTGGGGCAACTTAACCACATGCATAAAGGCTTTCTGGTACCAGTCTCTCTCCTCCTGTTCCCAGAAGGGCTTCTCCCAGCCTTTGGGCCTCCCCTGCCCCAAAAAGGGCCAAGGCTCTCCTGGTTCTGAAGTGGCTCTCAGTACTCTCACACGTTGCTTGTCCTCAGGCAGGAGGTAGGACAGGATCTTACCAGCCCGGAGAGCATCTCTTGGGAAGTGGAGTCCACAAAGGTGAAGGTGTAGAGGGTGAAACGTTGGTAGTGAGAGGGGAACAGCAGCCCTGAGGCATGGCCCAGGGGCACCAGCTCTGTTTGGTAGTTGTCCCCTGCGTAAGGGCACCTGAGGAGAAGCAGCCAGCAGTGAGAGATGTGCAAGCCATCCCCCTGAGCAATGCTGGCTACAAGGCACTCACCCAGCCACCAGCACGGGCCACTGCTGCTGCTGCTGGGGATCGCTGCTTGGGGTGGCCCAGCAGTGCTGCAGGACCAGAACCAGGTCTGGGTCTGTTCTCTGAAGGATCTTGACTTCTGCATAAAGAGGGTCTCTCAGGGTCTTGACGAGAGGATAGTCCCTGTCAGCATAGTAGGAAGTGTAGCCTCCATCTGGGAGGGGAGAAACAAAGAGCTGACCCGAATGCATCCTTCACCACCAGCTCCTGAAGTTCCCACCAGGGCAGGGGAGCAGCAGCAGTACCAAGATGCTGGGGAAAGTCCTGCAGACCTCTCTCAATCCTACCTGAGGCAATACAGAGCTCCAAAGCCAGGGGACCAGGCTGGGACACAGCGGGGAGTGGTGGCAAGGTGAAGACCTGGACACCCAAGGGAACAGTGCTCCCGGTGATGGGATAACTACAGCGGACACGGAACCTGGTGGCACGGGGACAGGCACCAAATCAGGCAGATGAGAAAGGGCTCTCTGATACCTCCAAGAGGGCAATCCAAGATCTTCTTTAATTACTCAACCTGCAAACCTTTCCTCCCACACTCCCCCTTTAACAGGTCCTTGAAACCCCTCTTCAGAGGTCATAGTGGCGGCTGCAGAGTGTCACTGAGCAGCACCAGCTTTATTCCCACCAACCAGAGACATCCCAGTCCTTAGCCAGATCCTGGGGTGAATTCAGAGAGAAATTCCTCCAGTGACAGGGAACACCCTGGCACCCAGCAACGTCAGCCCCAGGACATCACCTGAACGTGCTGTCCCTGGTGACAGAGCCACGGTCCCCAGTCCTCACATCCCGGGAGGCCACCAACTCATTCTCATATATGACCTGGTCTCCATTCACCTGGAACGACAGACCAGGCACTGCCACTGCAGCTGGATAAACACCAGGTTGGAGGAAGTTTCTGGAAGGCTTGTGAGGTGCCTGTCCATCACCTGGGGTGGGACCAGGTCTGCAAGCTTGGGCTGGTCCAGCCTGGGGAGAGCTGCAGCTCTTACCTGAAAGGTGGTGCCACAGGCAGAGACTGGGAACTGGTACACAGCAAAGGCATTGGTTGTCATGGCAGGGAGACAGCCAGATTGGTGGCCACTGGCTAGCTGCAGGGAGCCCAGGATGATGGGTGGCAGGGTGACATCCCGAGAGACAGCGATGGAAAACTGTCCCTCTGGTGTGCAGCGAGCTGTCACTGGGGGAGACAGGACAGACACCCAGCCTGGAGCTCAGGAAGGACAGGGAGGGAATCTCTCTCTTCCAGCTCAGACATCCCAGCCAAGGCAAGGCCAGCAAGCAAAAGCCAAGCACAGCACAACGAGTGCCACCAGCCCCAAGAGCCACACTGCTGCTGGCCACCAACCCAGCTCTGTCCTAACACTTCAGTGAGGCAGAACCTTCCTGACAGCCCAAACCACAGCCCTCAGCACCCACAGGGCTGGCACCCACCAATTCTGGGCAGCAAGCCCAGCCTGCAGCTCCTGGGGATGGGCGACATCTGGGGACACTGACCTGTGCTGCCAAAGTAGCAGGGGTTCAGCCTGTCCTGAGGGTCAGAGCAGCAGCCTCGGGCTTCACAGTCCCCCTGGGTGACAGGCAAGGGGACACATGGGAGCCGGTCCTGGCTTGGGACAGCAGAGCAGACACTGCTGCTTGGAGCATCCAGGGCTGGAAGAAAGAGCAGGAGGTGGTGGATGAAGCACAAGAGCAGGGGGACAAAGAGGATGCTGGTGGAAAGCACTCTGGGGAGTCACAAAACCACACAGAGGATGCTGGTGGAAGGCACCCTGGGGAGTCTGCACACACCCCCAGGGGAGCTGGGCTCAGGTGAGGGTCAGACACAGCACCTGGAGCTGCTCTGGAAGCTCCTGAGATGGGTCCTGCCTTTCCCTGGGCTCAGGAAGCCTGCAGGCATGGGCAGGAGGCTGGGCAAAGACCAAGTGTTCTGAGACAAACTGCACCCAGGCTGGCTCAGTCCCTGAACTTGCAGGGACCCAGAGTATGCCAGCAGAGACAAAAAACATTCTCCCACTGACCCTGCAAAGCAGACACCAGTCTCCAGCAAGTCAGTGGCTCCCACATCCCATCCCCTTCTCCAAGGGGACCTCTGGACAGCAAGGAGTCCCCTGTCCCAGCCCTGGGACTGACCAGGGACAGCCACCTGAAGGGAAAGCAGAGGAATGGTTTCCCAAGGAGCTGCCAGAGGCTCACCGGGAAGGTCCACAGGACACCTGAAGAGTTTTTCTTCCCGAAGAACCTTTTGCCCAGCAGCATCTGTTCCTTCAAGCCCAATCAGCAGGAGGTAATTGCCAGCCTGGGGGAAGCACAGGAAAACTCAGGGCAGCCAGAGCAGCACCAGCCACCCTCCCAGCAGAACCTCTACCTATGGTCACTCACCCACTCAAAGACATAGCAGCCAGTGTAGGAGACAGAGACTTCCCTGGAGCCCTCTGGAGTCCCAGATACCCAGAGCCCACAGTCAGAGTCATTCTGCAGAGCATGTGCCTTCCCCTCAGTATCTAAGGGAAAAGGAGACAAAGGGAAGATGGGGTCCCTAGAGCTCTACCTTCCTGCAGCACACAGAGCCCTAGCCCCACACCTTGGTGGGGAAATCCAGCAGCCAAGAGCATCAGGCCCAGCACTGCACCCAAACCCTGGGCTGCTGGGTCATGTACCCAGGTCCCTGGTTACATGAGGTGCACTGGAGCTGTTAGACAACTCTCCACACCAAAACCCACCCCTTTCTCCTCATTCCAAGCATAACTCTGCAAAAAATCTAGCAGCCTGAAAGCCTCTTGACACTACCCTCTCCTACTCACCCCAAGCAGTCAGCACAAAGGAAGTGTTCCCTTCCCAGCCTGGAGGTAAGGTGAGCTGCAGCCTTTCTTGGCCACAAACCAGCAAGGTGAGGTCAGGAAAAACACTGCCCTGAGCCCCTACAACCAAAACAAAGAAACCAAGGATTGCCCAGGAGAGCACAGCTCCAAACACAGCCCTAGACTGCTCTGCAACCCCCATCCTGCTCTCCTGCCAAGGACCATGAAGCCCCTGTTCTTAGCCCACCCCTTTTAAATTGTGGAGCCAGCTGGGCTCAGAAAGCCCTGAAGTGGAGAGGTGGACCCAGCCCAGCAGTTTAGCACCTTCCATTGCCCTCACCTGCCTCTAAACCCATCAGAGTCTGGTGGGAAGGAGCTGAGCTGATGTCAGAGGTGGGGCTGTATCCATCCCCATCACCAGCTGAGTCTCCACACCCTTCAAACTGGGGATCTCAGGAGGCTTTGCACACCTGAAAAGAGGTGATTCCCCTGGCTGGGGGGGCTACAGCCCCCTTTGCAGGCTGGTGGTGCAGGGATAGCTGCAGGACTGTTCCAGCAGGCAGGACCTTCTCCCTTGCCACCCAACCATCAGCCTGCAGCACCCACCCAAACTCTGCTGAGCACCTTTCCATGCTGGTGGTTCTGTATCCCTGAAACGGAGGGCTCAACCTCTTTACCTTTGGTTTTGCAGTTTCCTTATTTCTCTGGGACCAGATCCTAAAACCCCTCCTCTCCCCCCAGAGTGGTGGGGATGAGAGGAGCAGGATTTCTTAGCTTCACCTTTTATAATGCACTTCCCTTGGTAGTCACCCACACCTCTGCTCTCAGCTCCCAGACATCTGCATGGCCCCTCCAGACAGCATCATCTCTGGACATGGGTTATGGATGGGTCCAAGGGAGACATTTCTCCTGCTCCTCCACCTTCCCCCACAGCCTGTCTTTCCCCTCCAGCTGCAGAGGATGCCACCAGCAGCACCTGGGTGAAGGAGCTTTCCTTACACCCTGCATCTTTCATGCACCAGCCAGGAGAGCTGTTCCACCAGACACCTCTGCAGCTGCTCTGCAAATGGATCTCCTTGGCCAAACGTGCTCATCCTGCACCTTCCTGGGCACGGGGCAGCCACGGTGAGAGCCTCCCAGGGAAAGGGTTTGGACTTTGGCAAGGAGATTTCAGGCTTCATGGCTGCAGAAGCTGAGCTTTGTGCCAGGTTTCAGCCTGCCCAGGTCTCACCACCACCTGCCCAGCACTCCCCTTCCCTGTGTTACCTGCTCAAAGCTGGGTAAACAACCACAAGCAAACAAAGTACTTTGGAACTATAGACAGAGAGATTTCATTACACTTTAATCCACCAATTATTTGTTTACTCCAACAGAAATGTCAGAAAAAGATCTCCAGGTACTTGAAGAATAACTCTCCGTGAAGCTGTAGGTCCAAGCGATGCTCATGTTGAGAAAGGTTTCTCCATACCCTTGACAGCCACAATGTAGAGATGGTTGAGAGTGAAACAGGCTTGAAATGCATGGAAACGAAATGTCTGGAAGCTTGTGTGGAAGCAATGGCAATAGGTGGTGGGAAGCATCCTGGTGGAAAGCCACAGCACATGTCCTGGGGATGAGGGGTGCACAGTGAGCAGGAGTGGTGTTTCCCAGGGCCATCTCCTGGACCAGCGTCCAAAAAGAAGGTCATAGAACCACAGAATGTCAGGCTGGGTCTTCTGGGCCCACACTTCTAACACTATAGTTTGTGTGAGATGTAAACATATAGATATATAGATATCAGATGAGAAGGTGGAGGCAGCAAGCCTGCAGGAGATTCTACACCATGACGACGTATTTTCTTCAAGCTCAAGCTTTATTTTAGAAAAAAAAAAAAAGAAAAAAAAAAAAAGAAAGAGTCAAAGCTACAACAGTAGGAGCCTTTTCTTTGAATATCCCTAATAACATGCCTCCGAGGCATTTAAACCCAGACTTCTTGGGGAAGGTGGAAAGGAGGGAATTTCAGTCTGGACTTTCACATGGATGGAGAAGATAGTCCAGCCCTGCTGGTCATAGGGTCTGCAAACAGAAGCAAGTAACCCATGGTTTCCTCCAGGGAATTGTCTACAAGGGTGTTGGGAATATTTGGAATATAAAGGTTTGATCCTAATAAAGAAGAGAAATCTTAAAAATGCTCCAAGTGCCAGAGTATTTTTTTTGCCCAGAGTATGCTGCAAACGCTGAGAGCGAGTGAGCCCTTTCCTTCAGGAATGAGAGAACTTTCCAGGGAAGGGTGTAAGGTCATGAAGGTTTGCAGCAGAGAGACGATGACACACTGCAAACTCCTGTGAACTCCACTTTCAGCAGGTGGCAGTCCCCAGAGCCACACGAACTCCCCTGACCTGCCCTGGCAAGGTCTGAGCTGCTACAGGAGTTCAGCCCAGCACCTGAGCCCAAACTCATGGTTGGAAGTTCTGGTTTTCCACCAGAGTATCGAGCACGGCTCTTTGGGAAGTGAAATGAGATTTTAAAAGAACAACAACCAAATTATGGCACCCATGTGAGAGTTTGAGGTGACTTTAGAACTTGTAGAGAAGCTACAGAAACTTTGGCAAGGGATGGAGACCTTCACTAACACCTCTTAGCAAAGAGGAAACTCCTGCTAACACATGGTGGTGGCACAGCAAACCCAGGACACCCTTTCCTAGGTGTTCTAGGAAGTCCTTTCTTGTCTGCTGAGATGTCTGGAGAACTTACTGCCCTTGCTAGGTGTGTATTTTATACTTTCTTCTTTTGTGAGGCCAGACACCCCTAAGGGAAGAGATGGAGGTGGCTGCTGTGCACTCAGAACACATCACTATGGGCTTTGGCACGTCTCATGTGCTGCAGACTCCACTGATGCTGTCTGGAAGACTTGAGGAACACCCTGAATGGCTCCTCCAATCCTCTCTGAAGAACAGACTATCCCACTGAAGCACTGGGAGGATGTCCTCACAACAGGGACTCCCTGGGAGCACCCCGGCAGAAGAGCCTGCCCCTGGCATGACCTCTTCAACAATGAACCCCAGGGCTTCAGGAGTCCAGTTGATAAGTTTCTTAACCCCTCTTGGCCTCAGCTGGCCACTGGAGTTATCTGAGATAAGGTGTGTCTTCGATGACCAAGTAACACTGAGATAAGCCCTCTTTTCATAACACAGGGCACGCTGACAAATAATTGACTGCGAACATTGCCCAACTCAGCCACGTGATCCCAAAGCTGCTCTTGGGACAACAGAGCTCCCCAGGATATAAAGGGGGGCTCCAGCAGGCAGAGGCACTGTCTCCTCAGCTGCAGCAGCAAATGGAGCTCCTGGGAGCTGCTCTCCTCCTGCTTTGCATCACTTGCCTGCTCTCCTTTGCATCATGGAAGCACAAGTCTGGAAAGGGGAAGATGCCCCCAGGACCAGCTCCCCTTCCCATCCTAGGTAATGTCCTGCAGGTGAAGCCAAAGAACTTGGCCAAAACCCTTGAGAAGGTAAGGCTGCTTTCTTCTGCTCTGATACTTTTTTTTTTTTTTTTTTCTTTTCCCTGTGAGTAAGAAATGCATGGGACCTGTGCATGGGGAAAGCATATGGGGCCATAGCTTGTTGGTTGGCAATCCTGGAGGAGCAGAAAAGCCCCAGGTATCTCAGATGTTCCTCCTCACTGCTCTGGCCATTTTTGCTCAGATCCTTGTAGCTGGGAACTCTCCCCTCCCCTGCATCACCAGAGGACCAAGTCTTGACGGTGCTGGGGATGCAGCAGCAAGGCTGCTTTGCAACCCCTCCCTCCTGTCTGCTCCACGGCCGTGGTCTCTCTTGCATTTTTGACAGCTGAGTGAAGAGTATGGACCCGTGTTCACAGTGCACATGGGTTCTGACCCGGTGGTGGTGCTGCACGGACACGCGGCCGTGAGGGAAGCCTTGGTCGAGCGTGCGGATGAGTTTGGTGCCAGAGGACACATGCCCATAGGAGACAGGGCTAACAATGGACTGGGTATGTCTGCTGAGCAGTGCTGCTTCCAAGGAGAAGGGAAGGGCTGAGGGGGCAGTGGATGGAAGCTGGAATGTGACAGCCTCAAGGGAAGGCTGCAGGGAGGGTCCCACCTGGAGGAGGGAAGGCAGAGAGGGCTGGGGAAGGAGAGAAATGGAGCTGGGTTGACTTCAGCAATGGGCAGAAAAAGGGCAAGTGGGGTTGTTCAGTCTGGAGGAGGCTCAGGGGAGACCTCATCACTCTCTACAACTCCCTGAAAGGAGGTTGGAGCCAGGGGGGGGGTCGGGCTCTGCTTCCAGGCAGATCTCAGTAAGACAAGAGGGCTGAGAGTCTAAAGCTCTGCCAGGGGAGGTTTAGGTTGAAGATTAGGAAAAAATTCTTTCCAGAGAGGGTGATCAGGCATTGGAATGGGCTTCCCAGGGAGAGGGTGGATTCTCCATCCCTGGAGGTTTTTAAGAAGAGACTGAATGTGGCACTGAGTGCCATGGGCTGGGAACCACAGGGTTGTGGATCAAGGATTGGACTCAGATGATCTCAGAGGTCCTTTCCAACCTCAATGATTCTAATTGGCAACAGCCACCAGCTGCAGGAGGGAAAGTCTGAGCAGATGTGAGTGCTGAATTGTTCCCCAGGAGGTTGGATATGTGGTGGAGAAAGCCAAAGGCAGGCAGCTGGACTGCAGGATTCCAGAGCTTGCCTCCAAGCCACCATACCTGCTGACGCTACCAGGGACAGGATTCACTGTCACCCTGAGCTTCTCTTCATCTCACACCCAGTCCACCTGAGCCAGGTCTTCCCTTTTCCTTTTTGCTGTGCAGGGATAATTTTCAGCAACAACACGGGGTGGTTGCAAGCCCGGAGGTTTGCTCTCAGCACCCTGCGCAACTTTGGGATGGGGAAGAGGACCGTGGAGGAGAGGATCCAGGAGGAATCTGAGCACTTGCTGGAAGAGTTCGACAAAACAAAGGGTATGGTCCAGTTTTTGTTAGAGCTTCTGGTTGCAGCAACAGCAGCAAAGGACTGTGCTAAGGGAGCCTATGTCTTTAGCACTCAGCTGAAGTTCTCGTGGGTTTGGCCAATGCATCATCTCCCCCTCATTAGAAAGCAGGAAATAATTCCATAACCCTATGCTGTTGGTTTTGGAGGACCCTCCTGTGACATTCCAAGTCTGTGGTCTGGTATTTCCACTGACAGCTCTGGTTGCTCACAATACCCAGAAGCAGCCAGAGTTTGGGGAGAGGTTTTCCTGATGGTTTGGAACCTTTTTTGAAACCACAGGAGCACCTTTTGACCCAACCTTCCTCCTGAGCTGTGCTATCTCCAATGTCATCTGCTCCATTGTCTTTGGGAAACGATACGACTACAAAGACAAGAACTTCCTCTCCCTGATGAACAGCATGAACATCATCTTTGAGAAGATGAACTCCATCTGGGGACAGGTACCTTTAGCAGCCAGCTCACAGTGGCAGTGTTGTCCCAAGGGAGCAGGAGGCCTCCCTTCCAGCCAAATCCCATTTCAGTCTGCTCTCTAGGACCCCATCAGTCCTGCTGCAGAGGAGGGAATTCATTCCAGAGCAAGCAGCACTCTCACCAATGCAGTTGGCTTTGCCAGCTTTGTGCAGCTCTCCCCTAGTCCTGAGCACCCTTCTTCCCTCTCCACCTCCAAGATTCCTACTACAACTACCAAGCAAGCCCCTACCACTCAGCCTCATGGTCCTCCTGCTTGGCCCAGCTGAGAGGACTGTGGCTTTCCTAAGCTTTTTGCTAATATCAAGGGATGGAACAATGGTTGTGCTATGGACTTTCCTCTTTCTTCCCTTCCAGCTCTACCAGATGTTCCCAAACATCCTGTATTACTTGCCTGGCCCACACAACAACATATTTGATCAATTTGATGCTCTAAAAGCCTTTGTGTACGAGGAGGTGAAGCTCCACCAAGCCTCCCTAGATCCCAGCTCCCCTCAGGATTTCATAGACTGCTTCCTCAGCAAAATGCAGGAGGTAAGGAGAGAGCACAGAGCCCCAAACACACCTGCACTGAGCCCCTTCCCTCTCCTAAACAACACAGGCTTTGGGATGACCCTTCCCCAGGCAGCTGGGCTGGGCAGGGAGAAGACACCAGCAATGCCCCAGATGTTGCCTGTGGGTCAGCATCTGCACACACCTGCAGCTGCTTGGACAGCAAGACCCAGCTCTCCCCAAAACACAGGGAGATTGGCAGCCTGGTCTTGCAGTTCTGTCACTGGAAGGCAGAGAGGCACAGAGAGGGCAGACAGGCAGCTCCTGCATGTGGTGCCCAGCTTGCTGTGGAGCTGAGCTGACTGCACAAAGAGACCATTGCAAGGTCCCCCAAGACCTTTGGCAGAGAAATGCAATAGCTCTGGGTCAAAAAGAAGACAAGGATGACATAAGAAAGGGACACTCAGCTCAGTCAGAGAAATAACCCAGCTTTTTTCCCTAGGAGAAAGACAATCCCAGTTCCACTTTCCACATGAAGAACCTGGTAACCTGTGCCTTTGACTTGTTCCTTGGTGGGACTGAGACAACCAGCACCACCATAAGATATGGCCTTCTGCTGCTTATCAAATACCCCAAGATCCAAGGTACCACCCTGTGACCTCTGTCTCTCTCCCACGTTTTCTCCTCTTATATTTTACCCAAATGGGCAAAGTCCTTGCACCACCATTCCACAGTCCTTGCACAGGGTGACCATCAGAGACCCCTCAGCATCACTGGCACCATCACCAGCTGTATTCCCCCACAGCCAGGGGCCTGACTGTGTCCCCAGTTTTCCCTCCTAGTCAGCCAGGTCACTGGGATGACACTCCCTGCACTGGAGCTGTGTCCTCACCACCACCAAACCCAACATCCACACTCCTGGTCCCCTCTGATGTGCAGACAGCTTCAGGGCAACTCTTTGGGTAAGGTTTGGTTTTTACTTACCCATTTTATGGTTTGTGCCTCTGGTGACAGAGAAAGTTCAAGAAGAGATTGACCAGGTGGTGGGGAGGTCCCGGAGACCTTGTGTGGCTGACAGGACCCAGATGCCCTACACGGATGCAGTGGTCCATGAAATCCAGAGGTTCATCTCCCTCATCCCCCTGAGTGTCGCTCACACTGTGGACAAAGACACCTGCTTCAGGGACTATGTCATCCCCAAGGTGAGTGGGGAAGCCCCTTCAAGTCCAACAAGGAGGTGCCAGCATGTTAGCCCTTGGGCTGCCAGTTACAAACCAGGAGCAGGGAATTCTTGACCTCCCCTTCCCAAGGGGAAGCCAAAGGCACTGGGAGGGCTGTGCTGGGCAGCTCAGGTTTAGCTTGGCAGGCAGTAAGATCAAGTCATTTAACTGGGCTCCCCTTCGTGCTCTGCTCTTCTCCTCGTGTTCCCTTAGGGCACCACAATCTTTCCTGTCCTCACCTCTGTTCTCCATGATGGAAAAGAATTTCCAAACCCAAATGAGTTCTGCCCTGAACACTTCTTGAACAAGAATGGCACCTTTAGGAAGAGTGAGTTCTTCATACCCTTCTCAGCAGGTAAGAGAAGCTTTCTCTCTCCACCTTTCCCTGTCTGCCTCCTCCTCTGGGGACCCCCCTGCCTTTCCCTACAACACACACTCCTTCTTCCCAGCATGGTCTCACTGGTGCTTCCTTCGGGCTCATTGCCCTCTGAATAACTCTTGCCTATTGCTCCCTTCCTGGAAGGGAAGATGGAAACTGCATCTTTCCTCTTGTTCAGGCCTGGTGGCTTCTCAAGCCTCCAAAGAGGAGCTGCTGATGTAATGATGTGAGTGGGACTGGCTGACTCTTTCTAAAACACCCCTCAACTTCCTGCACAACCACCAAAGCCATCCTTAACCAAACTCTCTTCCTGTGGTAGCTCCACTTTTCCCCAGCACCTCTTAAGGACCTCTCAGGCTACATGGAAACTGACAACAACCCTAACCCCTCAAGTTCCCTACATCACCTTGCTCTCATCTTGCCTCCAACACCTCTAAGTCTTCTGTTCCTGTTCTTCCTTCACACACCCAACCAGTGTTACAGGTCTTTCTCCAACAAACTCCTCTTTTTCAAGTACCCTTTGTGATGCTGACAGCCAACCCTCTGCTGGATAAAGCTGTAGCACACATCTGCTTGGTACAAACCCTGCTCTGCTTGGCAAAACCTGTTGATTGCCTTTTGCTCTTTTCACCTCCAGGAAAGAGAATATGCCCTGGAGAGAGCCTGGCACGCATGGAGATATTCTTGCTGATAGCCATCATCTTGCAGAACTACACTTTGAAGGCTGTCATCCCCCTCCAGGAGCTCAGCATAACCCCAGCACTGAGTGGGACAGGAAATGTCCCTCCTGCCTTCCAGCTCTGTGCTGTCCCCCGCTGAGGAGCACAACCCTGCTCCCCACCACATCCCCTGCCTGGCTTCTCCTGTCCATCTGCCTCACCAAAACCAAAGGCAATGGGCCACCTCTCCAAGGCCTCCAGGGAGGCAGCCCAAAGACAGCTACGTGCAGAAAGGAGGCACCTTCAAACCATCTCCCAGAGATGCTCCAGCACCTGGCAGGGATGCCCTGGGTGACACTGCACCCTGCTGCCCTTCCACCGTGCTCATGGACTCCCTGAGCACAGTGGCTGCACCCAACAAGCACATTTTCTCCCAAAAGTGGCTCCCATGGCTGCCCAGGACCTGCTTCTCCTGCAGCAGGTGTCCCAGCAAGAGCAGATGGATAGTGCTGCACTTTAATAACCCAATAAAGGAAAATCTATTTATGACATTCAAGCTGTTTTCTTCCTCACTGCAGAATAGCTCTGTGGGAAGGGCTGTACCTGCCAGGGCAAGGGTCCTGCCTGCTTCACCCTGCTGCAAGGAGCCCCATGCCAGTGGCAGCACAACACCCACAGAACAACAGAATCACTTGGGTTGGAAGGAACCTCTGAGATCATCGAGTCCAACCCTTGATCCACTCCCCTTGTGGTTCCCAGCCCATGGCACTCAGTGCCACATTCAGTCTCTTCTTAAAAACCTCCAGGGATGGAGAATCCACCCCCTCCCTGGGCAGCCCATTCCAATGCCTGATCACCCTCTCTGGAAAGATTTTTTTCCTAATATCCCACCTAAACCTCCCCTGGCAGAGCTTTAGACTCTCAACCCTCTTGTCTGACTGATATCTGCCTGGGAGCAGAGCCCGACCCCCCCCTGGCTCCAACCTCCTTTCAGGGAGTTGTAGAGAGTGATGAGGTCTCCCCTGAGCCTCCTCTTCTCCAGGCTGAACCCACTGGGAAGGCTCCTGGGCTGGGAGAGGAAGGGAGTCCTGCAGCCCGGGGGCTATCAGCAGCTTTCTCTGTCCTTTCTGGGGCTGCCAATCCAAGGATGCTGCACATCCCTCTGGAAAAGGGCACTGCCCACCCAGTTCAGAGGCTGAAGCTCCATCTATCTTCTCCCCCTTGCTGAGAACTCTGGATGCTCCTGGGGGATCTTCTTATCACGTTATGGCCCAGCCTTTCCAGAAGCTGGGAGCACCTTCCCTATCACAGAACCAGAGGTTGGAAAGGATCTCAAGGATCACTTGGTCCAACCTTTCTAGGTAATAGCCCTACAGCTCCTCTCACCTGAGTGATGTGGACTCCAACTGTCTGGTCACCTTTTTTTTTTTTTCCATCAGTATCACTGCAAGGATTTAAAGGTTCTTTATTAAGATGCATTACTTGAGGAGGAGAGCAGCACCGTGTCTCCCAGCAAGGTTGGGTACTCCAGGGGAATCTGCTTTTGCTTCTGCATCTCAGGAGCATCATTGCAAACAAGTCCTTTCCCCATCCCAAGTCTCTCCGTCCTGTTCTTCATAGAATTTGAAGTCTGCACAAAAAGCAAACTCTTGTTCATAAACTGCAACCGTCTGACCCCTGGTGTCCAGGAGGAAGATTGTGTCTGTTATTTCTGGCCCCAGCCACTCCTTGTGCTTTTCTTTCAGTAATGGTGGGGATCATTTTCATAAATAACTTCCGTCACAGGTGACTCTCTTCTTGGCACGTTCATCCTCTTGGGCTTTAGTTGTCTGTGGGCATCTGGTCCAGGGTGTTTGTCTTGCTCTTCATCTACAGAGGTATTTGTTGTCTCCTGCACCATGTTCATATAAAAGCTCTAGAGGAAAAACACAATTTCTGTGATGGTTGCCACAAGGCACTCAGAGTCCCAAGAGAGAATACAGTGTGCAAGAACTTCCCCCCTTCCCCCTCTGGAAAAGTTTGGCAGTATTTTGAAGGCAATGTTGTATTTGCTCCCATCTCAGCTTCACTCCTTCTTTTTCCTCCTTTTTTGCCCATGCAAGAAGCATCTCCAAGCCTGAGCAGCATGAGCTCTCTCTTAGGGACCCCCCTAGCAGCCAGTCCTACCCTTACTACCTCACTTAGCAGCATGTGAGTGATGGTAAGAAGCAGTAATAGCTGACTTACACCTGGAGGTCCAGGAGGGAATCTTTCATATTCATCTTCTCCCTGCCCATTGGGATCTTGGTTCTTCTGAAGCAACGAAAAAAACAGTGACAAACAACAGTGAGCTGCAAACAACTGGGTAAGAAGCACAGGGCAGTGAGAAAATGTCCTGTTGCTAACCAGCTCTTAGGACAGCCTCAGGGGGTAATATTTGGGATGATACCCAAGAGATTCTAAGCTGGATGTCACAACACTTGGAACAATCAGAGGGTCCACTTGCTGCCTGGCTAGGAGAATGAGATTCCAGAGGGGAAACCTCAGTGCCCAAGAGTTTTATTAGAACATCAAAAGTCTGTCTGGTCCTCTAACACATCCCTTTCACATTTACACACAGAAAAAAATAGCAAATAATTATGGTAATCACCACCAACAACTATAGGGAAATAATCTCCCTCAGTACTGTTATACCTTCCTTTCTAAAGTGAGGGAACAAAGAGTCATGCAAGTATTCGAGCTGGTTAAAAACCTGTGGCAGAGGAAGGAAAGGGCCCTTTTCAGGTAGAACTGTTAATGTCTGGCTGCCAGAATGCTCCATGGAATTTCTCCTCTCTGGGCAGGTTGACTCTTTGGTGGGGCGGGTGAATTTTTGGTGTGTGATTTCATTGGGGGTGAGAAGAGCCATGCCACTGGCTGGAACAGAAGAAAGAGGTGACCAAGCTAAACATACAACAAACCACCTTGGCAGCAGTTCTGGAGGCAACACCATTTTGGAGGGAGAGGATTCCTAAACTATTTCCTTTGGGAAATGGCACAGAAATCCCACGATTCTATGAAATTATTCTGTGATTTCAATTCTATGATGCTATGAAATCCATGGAAGAACGGTGATTATAATTTGTGTCATTTTTTGGTTTTGTAATTTTCCTGCTGGTTAACAGCCCCTTTGGTGGTGCCCCTCCAGTATTCTCACATTTATCTCTCTTCTGTCCTTTTGAACCGTGAACTCCCAAGGCTGAGGTGCAGCCTTTGAGAGACAGAGCACAGAGAGGGTGAGTGCCAAGGGATGTGGGTCCTGAACTTCCCGAGAGCTGCAGAGGGTGTCGGATCAGTTTCCTGATGTAGAGGTCTGGGCTTGGAAGCAGCAAGGCAGGAGATGGGAGGTACTCACCTGTTTCCAGCTGCAGTTCTTCCTCTGGAGGACACAGACCACGGCCAAGATGACTGCAAGGAGCAAGGCCACCATGCTGGGTATTCCTGCAGCTGCTCCCACCACCCAGGGCTGGTACTAACTTAGAAAGAAGGACACTCAGGTCAGGTGCATGCAGAGGGATCCTTCAGCTCTCTGTGTGGCAGCTGAGTAAGGGGCTGCCATAAAGAGAAATGTCAATCCAAGGAAGAAAACTGCAGCCCCAGAGGGAAAGGGTGGTGTCCAGCTCAGCTGTCCTGCACACTGGCATGGGACTGCAGAGGGAAAACACAATTTAATTAAATAACGCATTAAATAACAAAGCAAACTCTTACCCCAGGAGAACAATCTGTCTGGACTGTTGTGTTTCCAGGTATGGGTGCAGAAGTCTAGAAATAAAATAGTTATACAACCTTTACCAAAAACCACACAAACAAAAAAAGTGCTTCATACAGGGCAAACAAGGAGAGAGGCCCAGGGATCAGTTGTAAGACTCCAACAACAGCGTTGGGGCAGAAACAGAGAGAGCACCCAGCTGCACCCTGAGGTCATGGCCTGCCCCTGGCAGTCATAAGCAAGAACCCAAACTCTGGTCCTTCCAGCAGTGCCTCTGACTAAATGGCAGGAACACATATTTCTCCTCCAAGAGAAAAGGATGCTCTGTTTAATGAAGAACAACCACGATCACTACCCAAACCTGTCAGAATCTCCAGCAGCCCCTCCCCTGTGGCTGCACTGACCCTGCTCAATGCCTGCAACTCAGCAGAAAAGTGCAATTGATCCCTGGATGGATAACCCAGCAGTGAAATCCTAGAATAACTTGGGTGGGAAGGCACGTGGGTACTTTAAGCATCTCACCTGTCTTTACTGCTACAAAAATATGTCAGAGGTGTTAGGGCAAGCTGACTGAAGATCCACATCAACACTCACCCATAAAAGCAGCAATTTATTTTCCAGAAGCCCACCCCCCAGCTCCTACAGATAAAATGCTGGTGAGAATGCTGATCTTCATCCCACACAAAGTACTTACTGAATTCACAGTTGCATTGTAAGACAGGGGGGGAAATGTTTCTTCCCACAGAGAAACAAAACCAGCCTGAAACAAAAGAGCAGAGTGTTAGCAACTGGGGGATGGCCCTGGCCAGGTGCTTCTCAAGTGACTGGAAATGATGGCATGAGAATACATTCCTTAGAGCTGAACAGGGAAGGAAGGCATGTGAGTTGCTCCAGAGAAAACAAAAACCATGCCATGCCACTGCAGAAAGTGCTATAAGGAAACACAGACTGGTTTGCTGGAATTGTTTATGCTCAGCAGAGCCTCTGGGTAGCCAGGGCTTTATCACTGATCATGTTTACACTGAGAGCTCCTGAGGGAGGAAGAGGAAGGGTGGTTAAGGCTTGGGAGCTGAAGTAGCTTGTAGAGCAGCAAGGATTTGCACCTGCAACCTTTGAGCCCCAGAGTGACCCCATATGCCTGGGGATCTGCCATATCCTCCTGGGGATTCAAGGAAAATTGGAAGTGACAGAAACACATCCACTCCTCCCTGCCTCAGTGGTCTGCAGGCATAGAACGGGAGGTGTTCAGCACAGCCTGGGCTAGGTGTGCTGTCTGTCTGTCTGTCTGTCTGCCAGCTGGGATGCTGCCAGGGAAAGTGTTGGCAGTGGTGGGGCAGAGCTTCAGGGATGGGATACCAGGGGAATGGTCTCTCCCTATAACCCAGAGGCAACTCCTCCACACACCTGGGTGCAGCAGATCTTTTAATCCACTTACTCGTGAACCCCAGGCAGTCCCAGAAACACAGAAGAATTAAATAACTGTAGTGAAAGAGCAAAGCTGCTGAGTCTCCCTTGGAACAACAGCTCTGGTGTTCGGGAGGTGTTAGGAAAATGCTGAAAGAGCTTTGCTTTTTCACATCCACAAAAAGCCAGCAGTGAGCTGCCCCTTTTCTGCCTGCAGGAAGCAGACTGAGGAGAGCCTGGTTCCTTCTGAAGGAGGAGGTCCATGTGGTCAAAATTTGCCCATGGAAGTCTGGTTCCTGCAGGTTTTGGGGGAAGGAAGGCTCAAAATGCAAGCAAGCTGTGAGAGCTTTGGCTCAGCCCAGGTCCTGCAGTCCAGGATGGGGACACAGCACTGCAAAGTCAGAAGGGATGATAATATTGGAAAATCCAGATTTTGTCTTCCCACTACAGCCCCCAGCCAGAGGCTTGGTTAGAAGGGTGCATGCAAGCTGTGGATGTTGTGCTGGAACCTTTGAACAACTTAATTTATGGGGCTGCAGATGTTGGGAAAAGCCTTTGAGCAGGCAGCCACAGCCAGCAATGGGTCACAGAGCCAAAAGGATCTCTTTCAAAGTCCTTAGAGGTGCAGATATTGCTGCAGCCATGCTGCCAGCTGGGGATGAAATAAGGCAGAGACATTTCTCACCTGAACTTACTGCCTTCCTTACTGAAACACACCTGGCAGAACAGCTGACCTGTTAGTGTTTGAGCTTAGATTTTCATATCTGCCTCTTCTCTGAAGCTGTAAATTTATTTTATTTCTTTCTTCTAGTGTAAAGGCAGTGCACTTAATAGACTTCATTATTATTTCCAGGACTGTGCACGCAGCTTAAATGGAGTTTTGAATAGGAGGAGCCACACAAGTAACGTGTTTGCAGCTGAGCACCTCTCCCTTCTCAAGTTACGCGTGAAACTATATTTGTATTTGCAACTGTTTATAAATTTAAGTTCCCATTTAGAAACAGCTCTGTTACAATGAGCTGATCAATAGCTCTTGATCCCAGTAGAAATGCTTTTCCTAGATTATTCAATCACAGTTCCACACCAGGGTTAAATGCTTTGCTACTTAAGACAGGACACTACCAGATGGACTGTTTAAATTTAAACAGGATTTAAAGGAAATTTAAATGGAAAGGAAAACCCTTATTTAAAGGGAAACACTGGTTCTGCCCTTACCTCTCTCACAGGTGACCTGCAGGGCACTGGGCACTCCTGCTCTCCTCTGCCTCCCACTCATTACAAAACACAGGATTTGGGACTATCCCAAAACCATCATATTTGGCAGCTCAAGAGTCTAACATGAAACAATCAAACACAGCAAGCCACAGGGAGAGAAACAGGCTGCTTCCCTCAGGTATAAAATGGTTTAAAACCACTGCCTCAGGTCATTAGTGAAAATGGGTCAGTATTCAATGCTGTGACATCTTTCTGTGCCCGCAGTCTTGAATTGCCCTGACTGCCCCAGAGCAAGGTGGACCCTGAGGACAGCCAGGGAGGTTTCCCACCAAATAACAGCATCCACTCTCTGCCCAGAGCACATCCTGGGGGAGAGAAGGATTCCTGCTGCAGCTGAGGTGAAAAGATCAGCAGAGGTCAGAGAAACAAGACCCTGTTTGTAGGGCATTAAAAAGTAACTTTATGCTAGGCTATCAATCCAAAATCCTTTGAGTATGTTTTCAGGGCACTCCCATGGAATTAATTCATGACTATAATTCAGAGGAGGAGGATGCTTTAGCTGGCTGCTGGATTCCCTCCCAGCCACTCTCACTTGGCTATTCCCAAGCAGATAGCAAGTGTGCTCCAGCAGGTCAGGAAATCTCCTTGGTGTGATCCAGGGCACAAACCTTCTATTTGCTGCTGCCAGCCTAAGCCCAGGCAATCCCTACAGGACAGAAAAGCTGGGGAAGACACTAAAGTCTTGAGGAAATGCAGAGGTAAGGAAGGAGCCAGCTTGATTGAGCTGCTCAGAGAAAAGGAAGGGAAAACCTTCCCGGGGAGCTTTTCACCCAGCAGTCCTGCAGCTTCACTTCTGTACTCAAGAAAAAGAAAAAAGTGAAGACCCACCCAAGTGGGCAGGCTCCCACTCACCATTTTGCTCTTTTCCAGGAGAAATCCTTGCTGGTGGTGGTGCCTGCAGCTGCCTGAGCAGAGTTCCCTGGAGGATGAGTTCTTCTTCCTGCTTGGAACTGAGCTGCAGGGCTGTGAAGAGGAGGAGAGGATGGCATGGGGCTGACTCAGCCAACCTGGCTGGGACCCAGCACACCTGCCAGAGCCAGGGCTTGGCCAGGGACAGAGATAGCCCTGGGGAGCTGGGCTTTGGGGTGCTGGGGACTCCCCCTCTTCTCTGCTAGCCTCACACCAAACAAAGCTGCTCCTGACATCCAGGATGTGTTTAAGCCGTACCACAGATCAGCCTGAGGGAAAAAAAAAAAAAAAATCCTGCTTCTGCTTTCTAAGGTCAGCACTTTGGTTGCCAGAGCACCAGGGCAAAGTGAAGGGTTTCTGCTGGCTGGATGCTGAGCCCCACAAACCTGCCTGGTCTGGGCATCAGTTTGGGTCTGAAGCCTGCTGGACCACTGGGTACTTGTATTTTTAAAGGATGGAGAGTCTCCTGGCACACAATGGATGTTGCCTTCAGCTTCTCACACCTGGTGACTGGAAAGTTCTTGGGAGCTTTCTGGAAAATGCAATCTCCTTCCTGGAAATAAGGAGAGAAAATGAGGAGTGGCCACACCACTGGTGGCAGGGAGGAATTGTGGAAAGGGACATTAAGGGAACGGGGTAGTCAAATAGCAGGGAAGAGACAAAAAGATAAATGGGTAGATTGTGCACACAGCAAGAACCCATCTCAGTGCCTCTGTATCTCTAACAGCTGTAACTCCACTTCATATTCCACCTTCTATTTTACCTCCCATTTCCCAGCAACTTCACTTGGGCTGCATCATTTCTTGTATTTCAACAATGCTTTGGGCTGTCACTCTGTGTGTCTGGAGGCTTCTGAACCCTCACTTTGGAAATGATATTCACCTGGTGACTTGACCATCAGGCTCCAGGATCATTCTGTGCAGGAGCTCCATGGGGGTGCTTGTTCCTTGCTTCATCCTCATCACTGCTTTGCCCTTGGGAAGAGCTGGGAGGAAATTCAGTCACCACAAAGGTATGAGTGGCCACAGGAAATGTTCTGGGTGGTGGGACACGCATGAACTGGGTATGTGTTGGGAAAAGATCACAGATGTGACCCTTAACCAGCAGGATAGATGTCAAACAGTCAGCAGAGAGAGGAAGAAAAGCACTGAGGAAGGAATTCTTCAGTGTGAGGGTGCTGAGACGCTGGCACAGGTGGCCCAGGGAAGTTGTGATTGTCCCATCCCTGGAAATGTCCAAGGATGGACCTAGTCAGATGCTGAGGTGTTGGATGAGCTTAAAGGTCCCTTCTGACCCAAACCACCCTATAATTTTTAGGTGCTGCCTAAACCTTTAGCTGCCAGACCACAGCTCTGCAGCAAGAAACATCTGGTGCTCACCCTGCTGTCCTTTGCACAGAACTTTCATGTCCCAGAGTCTTTGAGACCTGCTGCTGAAGGCCACACCATGCAATGCAGTAAATGAGCTTCCTCTTTTGAAGTCAGCTGATAGGTTGTTTCCCAAATCCCTCTTGTTTATCACTGCAGTTCTGCATCCCAGCCCATGATAGCATAAATGCAGCTCATGAAACACAAGGATGCAGCCCTTTGGCTTGTTCCAGCTTGTTCCTCTGCCCCGTTTCCTAAATGCCCTCTTGATTGCAAAAGCCAGGAGAAAGTTAAAGGCTCAAGGGGAAAAAAAAAAATAAAATCACTTCCTACAGAGAGCAAATCCCTTCCAGCATTAGCAGCAGAGACAACCAACCACTGGCAGAACAAGGAATGTATTAAGAAAGCTCCAGCCCTTGAGGCAGGTGTAAATGCCTGAACACAACACAATGCGCAACTCTCCCCAGCCTTTAGGCTCCTTCCAGGCACAGGTACCTTGGTGACTGCCCCCACATCCTCCTCTCCCCCTGAAAAACACCAGTGACTGAATTGTAAAACCACACAGAGGCCAGAACATGTACACACACCTTAGAGATTCTGAATATTATTTTGGTTTTTTTTTCTTAAGAAATTTTCACACATGTAGATTTATTGACTGTAGAGCCCAGTCAGTACAGCAGAAACACTCTGCAGAGCCCCTGGGCTGCAGTGCATAGAACCAGAGCAACCTGCAGGGCTGCCAAGCAGGGGAGCAGAGCCCTCAGACCAGGCTGTAGACACCTGCAATCCAGCCTGGGGAGCAGGGAAATTACCAGCAGCAGGAGCAGAGATGGGAAAGTCCACTCCTCCCTCCAGTCACTTCTCCCCAGAGTCAATTTTCCCCTTGGAGAACCAGGAAGCACTGAAGAACCACTCCTTGCCACCTGAAACTCTCCTCCTGACTCCCAGGCATTGTCACATTTTTATTTCCAGACCTGAATCACTGCAATTTTCCTTGAATGGGGGGGGGAGGGGCAAGGAAGAGAAGAGCAGATCCCATCTAGCAGAGCTGACTCCCCCAGACCTGCACGGCCAAACTGCTGGAGATCAGAGGTCTTGCCTGGAAAAAGGCCACAGAATTTGAAGAGAACAGAACAGAACTAACAAAACAAAACAAACCCAACAGAAATAACATGGTTTTGTACAGCCTGCAATAAAGCTATAGTCAATGGTACAGTACTCTTCACATGACACTTATTAAGGCTTGGACTACTGCTCTCTACATGCACATTTTATATACATAGCATCCTGTAGGTACCTGTATAAATTACTTTATTTTTCTCGCGCTACGCAAGAAAACTTTTCCATGCGTTTGCTTCTCCTAAGTATTCACAATACTTGGACTGTATCCTGTTCAAGGATTTCTGGAGAGGGCTGGGTCTGTTCATTCCCCATCTGGAAAGGCCCTCGTCTCCAGGAATGTCATTTGTGCCTGACACTGGCACTGGCCCCACGCTTCTCCACACTCGTACACCAGAGAGGAGGTGTCACCCCGGAGCCTGACAGTACATTGGTTCTGTAAACATAGTAATCCTTGGAATATAAATACTTTATTAAAGCTAACACCTCAGCTTTTAGCTCGGGGCTGCCCATGAGTGCCTCGATGAAGTCTCATTCAGAAGAGTCTCATTATTTCCTATTTTTTTCTTCCCACGTCAACAGCTCAGTTACAGTGGTTCCACCCAAAAGCATACTTTTCCCTACTTTTTTTTTTCTTCTTCTTTCTTTTTTTTTTTTTTTTTTTTCCCAAAGAAGCACCAAGCTACCTGTTAATTCTGCAAGTCCGTGGCTTGGTAGCTTCCATGTTCATAAATAACTGCAACACAGAGCATGTCTGAGCCTTTTCTTGCTCAAAGTGCTTAAGTCACTGTTCTGCTTGCACCCCAGCCACAGAATTAAAAGCCTGGGGGCCACAGGCCAGCAAGGAACAGGGAGGAAGCAGAAGGGCCCAGTGCCCCTGCCTTGGCCACCTCACTCAAATACTTCCATTCAACCATAAAAATTACTGAAACTCAGGCACTGGGCCCTTCTTGTTCACCAGGATCCAAGTAGTTAGCAGCCTGAAGGAGACTCTCCCAGTGCCCTGCCTACCTCCCAACCCACAGTAACCAAGACAATCAATAGATGGGACAGAAGGAATGGGGTCCCAGCCATCTGGTTGTTCACTTATTGCACAGAGTATTTGGGGCTGGCAGGAGAAGAGTGGGGTGGCTCCCAAGGTCCTTTGAGAAAATCCTACTAGGTGGCTGTCCACACCATCTGCTCCAGCAAATGTCACCTGGGAACAGGCTATGCAAGAGATGAAAGCTTTTCTCAGGTCAGCCTCAGTTTTCACTCGGCCCCATGGCAAGCTGTGCAAAAAATGATGTTTATGCCCTGGTAGGTGTGATTAGAAGACAATTTTTGGTCCTGGGTACATTAACAAGAAAGGGTCGTGCTGATAATTTCAGGGGCAAACTTTTGAGACTCAGTTTAGTTCTAGTTTGAGAAAAGACTGTACACTGCTTTTGGTCAGGTGCACAGAAGCTTAAGAAAAAAAAAAAAAGACAAGGATCACAGTTAAAATGTCTCAATCTTCAGGTCAGAATGTCTGTGAAGAGCAGTCAAACTACTTCCTCATGTGCAATGCATCCTGAAATTTGGTACTTATGTACTGGGCATGAAAGCCTTTCTTGTTGATGGTGTCATCTGTGTGGAACTGAATCATGATGGAGTCCCCTGCAGAGTAGATTTCTTCCAGAGGCTGCAGAAAAGCAAAAAAGAGAGTAAAGAGTGGTCAGATCTAGCTAAACATCTGTCTGCACCATCATGATAGAATTTAAGCTCACAGACTGGCCAAAAAAAAAAAAAACCAAAACAAAACACCAAACCACAGGCAAGGAGAGCTCAGTCTGAGCACATTCCCTTGCCCTTTCTGGTTGCAGACTGATGCCAGCCCACTCCCCAGCCCTTCCAGCTGGTTTTTGCAGGTCACATTCACTCCCTGGCTGCTCTCCTTTCAGTCTTTAGAGTTTTCTCTAATTTGTCCAAGTCTTTTCAGGATGTGGTGCAATCCAAACCAGCCCCGGTCTGGCAGCTGAGCCTCTCCAGTGAACCACTGGAGGAGGGCTGTGACCTCTGACAACCTCCCTGGGCTGCTCTGCAGGATCAACACTTTCCCAGCCACTTTCCAATTGTTGTTGGACAGGTAAGGAGATCTCTACTCTGCTGCCCTCAACTCCTTTCCCCAGCTGCTACATCCCTGTTTCTTTTCCAGACTATTCCCCCACTTTGCACGGACTGCTCCAACACTGCTCCTTGGGTGCCTCTCTTTTAAATGCAATAACAGCTTGTTTCATTGCTGAAGTCCTAGAGGAATCAAACACAGAACCTCTGGTTTTCAACAGACTCACACCTCTTACAGGGGACACAGGAGCCCTGAGGAGCCAGCACACCACCATGGAGTCAACAACCACCTCTGCAAGTCCCTCCACACTCTGTTCTTGTCACAGCAGGGCCACAGGGTGACTTGGATTTGGGTAGGAAGTGACTGGTGGTATCAGGGTACTCATGCCTACAAAATCCATCCCCCCCAGAGCTTACCCCAGAGCCACAGAAGCGTCCCAGTCGGGGTGCAGTGCTGTCATAACCATCATAAACCTCCAGGTAGTCATACCCACAGTCAGCCTCCTCCTCAACCTCAAAGGTCTGGAATATCAGCTCCACCCCATACCCATCTTCAGCCACGATCACCCATTCACAGTTTGCTTGGCCTGGGTAGTTGTTGTCCCCAAACTGAGCATGGGAATACAGCTCCTTGGTTTGCACTTCAGCCTTTAAGAGCCCACCACACTCTGGAGGAAGGAAAGAGCACAAAACACAACCTCAAAGAGTCACCACCCCAACTTTGGGATGAGAAGAGAGAAGAAAAGAGAAGAGGGAAGAAAAGAGAAGAGGAAAGAGGGAAGAAAAGCGAAGAGGGAAGAGGGGAGAAAAGAGAAGAGGGAAGAAGGAAGAAAAGAGAAGAGGGAAGAAAAGAGAAGAGGGAAGAAAGGAGAAGAGAGAAGAAGACCTCCAGCACGAAAGTGCCAGCATCTTACCTGTGCTGTGCTTTGCCTGGAAACCTTTTCTTTGCACAGAAGCATCAGAGTAAAATCTGAGAAACATCTTGTTGGTAGAAGCCACTACAGGGTCTGGTTTCTTGCTGCCACAGAAGCGGCCAAGGATGGGGGACTTGCTGGTGGGCCCATCGTAGAGTTCCAGGTGGTCGTAGGCACATTCCTGGTGCTGCTCAATCTCAAACTCACTGAAGGTCTACAGCAAGGATAAGGAGCATTAAGATGGACATTTGTAAACTGAGCATGAAAGAGGTCAGTGGTCTGTCCCAGCCCTCTCCCACACTGGAACACAGGAGTGTGTTTCCAGGTAAAAAAGTGATCTCAGGGTGCCAAAGCTCAGAAGTTCATATGAACGTGCTGTGTAGCCTTAGCTTTGCTGCCTCACCTGGGTGTGTGACAACAGTTTTCACCTTCAGACCTCATACACTCTTCTTTTCCTGCCAGGCCCCCTGTCTAGCACACTAAATGGGAATTTCTTCCATGCTGCTTTGCCGTTTCCCTCCCGTGCATGGGCATTCTGCACAGCTCTGGGCATCACCACATGCATCAGGCCACAGTCCTGATGCTTCTCCCTCAGACAGCATCTGAGAGCTCTGCCACCACCTTGTGTCCCAAAAGAGGAGGTCACAAGGAAGGCATCTTGGACCTTCTGTTAGCAGAGAGAGAAACACTCTGCAGTTGCCACCTTCTGGGGTCTCCCCCAAGCTGCCTCACATCTCCAGTCCTTCTGAGACCTTCTGTAGCCTCCTGGGAGGGACATTGTCCTCTCAGCACCCAGCACAGGACCCAGAGGGACCAACCTCCCCTTGGTGGGAGGAAGTTCCCTGTGGGTCCTGCCCATCCCTCTAGTGGGCTACTCACGACTTTGACCCGGTGGCCAGGGGTGGCAGAGATGTCCCAGGTGCACTCTTTGCGGCTGGGGTACTTGTCAGGCCAGTTGGGGCTGCTCATGGTCCCCTCTGCACTGCTCAGCTTGTGCTCACAGCCAGCTTGAGAGAGAGAGATGAGAAGATGGAGGTCCTGGGAACCCTGGAGCATCCTCCCTGCTCCTCTCTGCCCGCCGAGGCCCTCCATGTGGCATGGGCAAGGAGAGCTTCAGCCACTGAATGAGACCTTCCAGGGTTAATGCCTCATTTGGTTGGTTTGTGCCACACTTTTTTGAGCTAACCTGGGGCCTCATTAACCTCATCCACTGCCAAATGTATTCTCCTGCTCCTCCACCTCCTCTGCCCAGTGCCCAGGCACATGGTGTCCAACCCCTCCACCCTCCTGGCTCCAGTGCTATCTCAGCTTGGAGCTGCTTTGCCAGCTTGGGAAGCTGAACCAGCTCACAGGGAGGGCAGACAGGGACCAGGGACTGTACAGAAGAAGGCCATGGCAGGGGTAGGGCTGCAAGGAGAAGGTAATTTTGCCAGCAGCAGGTGCCTCACCCAGCTCATCCTTTCTCTTCTGACTCAAATCAAACGATCAGAGGAAGCAGCAGTCACGAGTCTCATGGGGATGTCCCACAGCTCCTCCTTTGGCTAGCCCTACCTCTTGCCCCTATCAGTGTGAAGCACCCTGTGGGGACACCTTACCTTCTTTACAGTCGTGGGCGTTTTCATGCAGGATGAAGCCATTTCTGCACTGGCAGACGTAGCTCCCAAAGGTGTTGATGCACTCGTGCTGGCAGCCCCCATTGTCTTTGGAGCATTCATCCTTGTCTGGGGAGGATCAGACCAACAAACACTGAGCTGATGGTGAGAAAGAGGCTGAATTGTCTTTTTATTGTCTTTCATTCTTTTTTTAGAGTTAACCACCCATCTCAGGCTCTGCCTGCTTTGACCAGAGGCTGAAGAACCCCAAACCCCATGATGTTCAGTCAGAGTAGACAATTTAGCAAGGGAAAGAACACAGCCACGTACCAGAGAAGTAGTGAACTTTAAAGCCTTTCTTGGAGACTGTGTTGTCTGATCTGAACTCCAGCCTCATGTTGTTGCCATGGGATGTGATCACTTCGGGCTTCTCAGAGCCACAGAACTTGCCATGCAGCTTGGAGTCAGAAGCCAGCCCGCTGCGGACCTCGACGTAGTCATACTTACAGACCTGCCAAGAGACAGAGGAGGACATTCCTCAGCTCCCTGGGCTGGGAACAGAGCATTCATTTCAGAGGAAGGGGACAGAGGCTTGGCTGAGAGGGAACATGAACTGCTTTGTACCTAAACACACTTCTAACTTCCCCAAATTCTCCTCTGTCAGTGCTCTCCCACCCCACCCCCTTGCTGCCCTGGTCTTAAGGTGTGGGTGTGCTTATCAGAATAGCAAAACTTCCCTTTAATTTATCTAAAATAATTATTCCCATCTTACTTAAAAACCTGATAGTGTGGAGTGAACTTCAGTAGGCTGTTAAATTAACGAAGAGCCACTGCTCCTATTTAGAGCAGGGAAAGTGAGACCTGAATGCTTGACTGAAAGTCCTCCCTGTCCTTAGCAGGGCAGAGCACACATCCTTCTACTGGTGACTGGCAATCCTTGGAGCACTCTACTATCCAATTATTTTCCTGCAAAGGCAGCTCTAGAGAAGGTGGGGATGGGACAGGTTTCAGGGCTGGAAAGAAGAACCAGAGCAAGGAAGCCCCTGTGTAACAGAAGGGCTTTAATCCTTCCACTCCATAGAGAAAGCAGATCCAGACTCCAGGGAGAACTGGCTGCTTGTACCCTGAGGGAAACAACACTGGTAAAGAGTCTCCTCTTCCTTGTACCCTGAGGGATTTACCCAGCTCTGAGTTGGGCAGGATGCAGGGATCCAGGATGCAGGGATGGGTTACGTACATCATTGCCTTCCAGCTCAAACACTTGGAACTGCAGGGAGATCCGGTACTGGGCTGGAGCCACCACCTGCCAGACGCAGTGTTTGTTAGTAGGATATTCCTTGGGCCAGCCAGGGCTAGTAATGGTCCCATTGAGCTTGGTGATGAAGCCCCCACAGGCAGCTGGAGAGGCAATAAATGAACACAAGTTTTACTTGGTTCCGTTCAGACGCACAGATCGGGCCGCACTCTGTTAGCTGGGAAAGGGACCCGGATCCTGGGGGGTGGTGGCACATTCCAAATCCCAGCTTCCAGGACAGGTTTAACGTGCTGGGAGCTGTGAAGAAGACAGAAACCTCCCCAGCTATAAATCACAGAGATTCAGCCCGTGGCCCTGAGAGCCACTGAAGGCACTTCAGGTTGATTTCTTTTGTCCTCTCTAGCCTTGGGCTTACTGGGGACCAGTTGGCTGCAGCTGCACAATGCAGGTGTAAAGGCCAGATTGGGAAATTGCCCCACACCCTGTCCTACACACCTCACTATTCCAAGTTTATCACTAGTGGAATAATTGGGGGAAAATAGAATCCTAGGGAAAAACACCCCCGTCAGCTCTTCAGTGACTGCATCCTTGGGGAAAACTGAACACAAAGCCTTGGCTTTATTATCCCATTTCCTTAGAAAATATAGGACATTTCAGCTTCATCCTCTTGTGTAGAAGTGCATGGCTTTTACCTCAAAGGAAGCAACACCAGTTTGCTCTTTTGCTGCAAAATTCTATTTGCAAGGAAGCAATTTTTCCTTGCTGTTTCTTGGGATTAATGAGGCAAGGCCAGATCTTCAAAACCTGCAGGGACAAACGCTTTCTGTGTCTTGCCCCCAGCATCATTTGGTATTAAAATGAAAAACTCAAGGGAGCAGCTTCAATAAAAATAGTGTAGCAAGCGTGGCTGAAGGAACAAAAGCAATTTACTCAGATGGGCATCACTACAGTTTCACAGTCTATCCTTCCTGTTGTACCCCAAAATATGAAGTGTAAAATAATACGTGTAGAAGTGAGGTTAAAAAAAAAACCACTTGCCAACTTATACCCACTGGTTTGCTCAAGGTTGAATGAAATTCTTTAAAAAAAGGGAAGTAAAGCTTCCAAAATCCTGGTGCACACACCTAACTCTGCCCTCCCCGAGACCATAGCAGCCCAAGCAGTTTGATTAAAAGCTGAATTCAGGGCAAATGTCTCAGCTGGAAGGCAGAGCTCCAAGACAGGAGCAATGGGTGGGTTCTCACCACCCCAACAGCTGAATTGTCAGTGGAAGCAAGTCCTTGTTGCAAGAAATCATCTGTAAACATAGAAAGCTGACAGAAACAGTTTCTATAGAAGATGTGGGCTGCCTTACCCCCCTAAGAGAAAGGGAATTTACTCCTCAGGGTGAGGAATGTCTGCTCTGCATGCAAGGAACACATTGATATGTTCTCCTACAAAAGAAATTTAATTTTTAAAAAAATAATAAATGTAGCCTTATATTGAAATATTTTGGGGGCACTTGATGGTTAGATTGTGATGCCCACCCTGCCCTGCGGAATCACAGGATTCTTTTGGTGTGCTGCACAGTGGCATTCCTGCTCTGAACAGGGATGTCTGGCCATGAAGAACAACGGGGTTTAGAGATGTTGAGCTTAGAGAACCAGAGTATTTTCAGTTTTTTTAAGGGAAGATGTTGGCAAGAAGAAATTTTTCAGGTGGGGGAAGACAAAAGGAATCAAGGAGGATGTAGCACAAAGGAAAATAATCTCCAAGGTTTGTTCAGATTCATGACTAGCTGGGGTGCCTGCCCTACAGACAGATGCCTACCCCTGTAGGTTACTCACCTTCACAGCTCTTTTTGTCAGCTGTCAACTCATAGCCAGGCTCACAGGTGCATCTGTAACTGCCCAGGGTGTTCTCACAGTGCTGCTCACACCCACCATTGTCTGGCAGGGAACATTCATCCATCTCTGTCAGGAGAAAAACCCCAACAAGTCACACACTTCCCTGAACCACCTGAACCTCCTCCCATTCCTCACATAACACTTCCTGAGAACAGGAGCCTGGGAGACATCTCTGCCACGGGCAGTCTGTTCTGCCAGCCCCTGGAAGAAGCCAAAGTGCCTTTAGGAAGAAGCATTCTCAGTGTTTTGACAGAACGTGAGAAACTGAAATGAGGAAGTCCAGGCACTCAGGGACTGGAATTGAGCATTTGCACCTACCCTTTTCCCTTGGCTGTTTGGGTCTCTTAAATTTACAGGGCAACATACTCCGTGAATTGAATTTTATTTAACTTTTTTTATATTTTATTTTTTTTTGTGTGCATAAGTGCACAGATTAAGAATTATGGGTTGTAAGTTATGAAACCTTGTGACTCAAAAGCTGAATAAGTGATTTCAGGTGGTGATGGACCAATCTGTACAAAGGGGAACCAGTCCTGCTCTGTTTGTTTGTTGTATCTCCTAACAAGTTCAGGAAACAAAAGCTTAATTCTCAGAGTAAAGTGTTCCTTTAAATCTGAGGCCCAAATGGACTGTGACACCCTTAACACGAGCCAGAAGTTAAACGAGAAATAAATAAAGGACTTATGCAATCCAAACATTGACACTGCAGCTCTGATTTCTGTACAACTGCCACTGAACCCAGGAGAAACACGACTATCTAGCTTGCAGCAGCCCCACAGGTATTTTCCCAAGTGGCTGGATATTTCTCCATCAAGTCATCAGGATGCTGGTAAGGAACCAGGTCCCACTCTTAAGAAAAATCTTGGTCTTATTTGCATCTTCCCCAGTTTAGGAACACACAGGTCTCCTAAAACACTTGGACACTTTCCCACTTGCATTCAAATTTACCCTCTCTGCAGAGATTTCTTTGGGAATAGAACTCAAGCAGAGAGTTGTTTTTAACACACTTTGTGCAGTGCTGGATGAGGGTCACATTCTGCCAGGCTGTGTTCCATCACTGAAAGGATAATTTTTGCTGGAGAGAGGTTTTGTGTCTCAGCTGGGGCAGTGGTGTCCATGCCTCAGCATCAACAGCCTCTACACTCCTGGACCAATCTGTGTCTCAGCTTGGTGTTGGCAGCTGCACACACAGCTCTAAAAGCTCTTAACTCCAAGTGGATCACAGTGCTGATGATCCTTTTGGGGTGCCAGTAGGTTAAGGAATGAGTGATGCCCAACTCAGACCTTAGGACGTGCTAGTACATACCTTTAAAAAAATTTGCTGCAAAGCCTGCTTTATTGATGGTTGCATCAGATGCAAACTTCATCCAGACTTTATTAGAGCTGGATTTGATATCTTCTGGCTTTTCATAGCCACAGAAGTGACCGATGAGGGGGCTGGACTCAGTGAGGCCATCTCTGATCTCCAGGTAGTCATAGGAACACGCATCGTGCCATTCAATCTGCAATGGGAAAAGGGCTGAGCTCTCCCAACCTACCCTGACCCCTGGGGAACACAAAGCTGCTTTGGAAAGTCACAAACATCCTGCAGGCTGCCAAGCCCCAGGTTTTTTTGCCTGGAGTGTGAGCATTCAGTGTCATGGGGCCAGAGTGTGAGTGTGAGGATTTGCAAGCCCTTCCCTAACATCATCAATGCTTTTGTGCCCCTTCTCATTCTGTCTAGAGGAACAGGTTTTGTCAGCTCATCATATTGAAAACTTTGCTTCAAGATCTTTAAGTGAACTTCTGGTGAGGAGGAACAATGTTCCAAAATATTCAAAACAATAATTAAAAAAAAAAAAATTACATCATTTTCTGTTTAATATTAAAAGCTCTAAGGAGAGAAAATTATGCCCACAATATAACATACAACAACATTTCTCACCTCAAAGGCTTGAAAGGTGATTCCTATGTGGAAGCCCTCAGAAACTGTGATCTTCCAGATGCACTCTTTGGAAGGTCTGTAGTCATCTGGGTAGTTGGGAGATTGGATCTGGCCAGCGTCCTTGTGAATTTCCCCACCACAAATAGCTTCAGAAAAGAAAAAAAAGCCACATGAGATTGCAGGTTTTCCCTCAGGCAAAGCCTGCCTTGTGCACACCTTTCTTCCTCATTCAAATCTGTACCAATACCAATTTTTATGAATTTGTGTCACTCCCGGTCACTTTCATAACTGCTTAAAAGCTGCTACGGGCACTAAGGACCAATAAAAGCTGATAAAACAAACAAACAAACAAACCAACAAACCCCTCCAATCCAACAAAACTAAATAAAACCCAGTTACAAATCAATTCCAGCCACAGGATGGCAGTGTGAACAAGCAGGAGCTGAGCTGCCCCCCAGGAGACCCAACAGGCTGCCTGTGAAAATTAAAGTTTTGTGCCAAGAAAGGTAAGTTTAAAGACCAAGAACAGAAAATTCGATTAATTTTTTTGAAACGTTATTGTAAAAAATAAGCACGTATAGAGAAGGCACGTTACTGATTTGTTAGGGACTTTGGTAGCATTGCTGCTCCTCTGCAGCCCAGTGGCATGTGAGTTCCCAAAGTCCCTGACCCACAGAGGAGCTGAGAGGCAAGTTTCTAATCTTCTGTGAGTGAAATGTCCAGGGGAGAAACCAAAGAGCAAGTTTGGCATTTGAGAAAAAAAACAAACAAAACAACACCAAAAAAAAAAAAAAAAAAAAAAAAAAAAAGACCAAAGGAAACAAACAAACAAAAAAACAACAACAAAACCCAAAAGCAAACAAACAGATAAAACCCAAAAAAACCTAAACCAAACAAAAAAATCCAAGCCAAACAAAATAAACAAAAAACTCAAACAAACCCTACAAAATAAGCTGCATTAAGCGGTATAAAAATGTATTATATGAAATAGAACTCTGGCAGTTAAGAATTATTGGAAGGACCTGCAGGTACACCCAGCAGAAGCTGCTCAGGACAAACAGAACCTGGCTTATGAGTGGAAATTATTTCCCCACGCTGCCATCCTGTTTTCCCCCCTCCCAAAACTGTGATGTTCTCCTTGGAAGATCCACGCCTTGCCTGCTGGAACAGCCTGGAAAATCTGCCCCTTCCCTAGGAAGAAGAGCAGGGGCTGTGGCTGGGCAGGCAGTGAAGCAGAAGTGCTGCTCCCAGAGCCCTGCACCCCATCCTGGGTGCTGTGGGTGCTGTGGGTGCTGTGGGTGCTGTGGGTGCTGTGGGTGCTGTACCTTCATAGAGCACAAAGAAGCCTTTGCCCAGGATGTTACTGCTGCTCCGGAACTCGACCCACAGCCTGCTGTCCGTGGAGGTCACTGGCTCAGGGATCTTGTCACCACAAAATCTACCTGGAAGGCAGGAAAGAGAGGAGCCCAAGATGCACCCAACTATTATCTTGGAGCTCGGATGCATTGGGATAATAATTCAGAGCCCCTGCCCATAGCAGCAGCATCCCCTGCCCTCCAGCACCAAGGGGGAAGCTCAGAACCAGCAAAGCTCCTTCTCTGGGGTCACTGAGCAACAACTGCCTCCTGGGTTCAGGCTTGGAGTGTCAGAGGGGTTTCAAGGAGAAGAAACACAGATGAGGAAGGAGAGTGAGCAAACTCCTCAGAGTGTGATAAAGAGCCCATTCATAAAAAGTTATACACCATTTAAAGGCTGGGGTTTCACACACTTCCCTGGGAAAATATGCAGTGCACATGTATTTTTTTTTCCCTGTTTCTTTTTTTTTTTTTTTCTCCCTCTCCATGCTTTCACAATTCACAGGCTAATCCCTCTCCCTGCCCCCTGCTGAACTGCTGTCTGCCTCTGCCCAGGGAATTTCATCTCTCCAGGAGAGGCTTTTCATCCAGCCTCTCCTTTCAGAAGGACCTTCCACTTGCAGGTCCTGAAATACCTTCCAATTACTCAGCAAAAAATATAAAATAAACCAACAAGGAGCTAAGCTGGAGCTGCTGGAGTGACCTTACCCGAGGCACGGGTGGCAGCCAACAGCAATAAATGCTGCCAGCCCCAAGGAAGCCATGAAACTGACTGCAACCTCTGCATCACACCTGGTACCAGGGCTGGGATGCCCAGTGGAGCCAAGGGGAGCACCTGGACCTTCCCAAGCTTACTGATCAGCCCAGTCCAGTCCTACAGCATGAGACACCTCTGAGGCACCTGGTGATGCTACATGAGCTGATAGATTCTTTCCTTCCAGGCAGAAAGGAAGTTTTACACCCAAGTTAGAAGACAGGGTTGGGACCAGAGCCACTGGCAGAGCAGGTGGGACTCCTGCCTGCTCACTCAGGGTGGCAGAAGCTTTGAACTTGATAGCAGGAGGAGGCTGAGGAACAAGGGGGACACAGAGGAGCTTCACTGCCTTGAGATCTTAGGGAGAAGGAGCAGAGTAGAGCCCGTGCACAGTCTGATACCCCAGGCATGGTCTAGGAAGGTCCCTGCTAGATATAGAGTGGCCCAAAGTACAGATTGCATGTGTGAAGAGAAAGGTTGGAGAAGTAATGGCAGGAGCTTGGGCCAGGAGCTGTGTGGCTGCTTCATTCTCACTGCCTGGCCCTGCCATCCAGATCTTAAGAAAAAGCAATAATAAAACTCCAGAGACTAGAGTTTTAATTCTCAGTCATGCCCCTGATTCACTTCCCTCCCTGCCTCAGTTCTCCAGCAGAAAAGGAAGGAATAAAGCCCTTGGCTCCCAAAGGGCTTGGAGCCCAGGTGATTTGGTGTGAACTCAGGAGCTTGGAAGCTCAGGAGCTCAGGAAGCTCATTGCTGGCTGGTCAGTGTCCTGCCTGGACACAGCTCCCTCCCAGGTCAAGGAAGGTTTGCACCTCTTGGGATCTCCTCCCCCAACAAGCTTCAAGAAGACGACACCAAATGCAATTGAAATGCCAGAGCCACTCACCCAGCAAGGGAGCCTTCCTCCAGTAGCCATCACGCACCTCCACGTAGTCATACCAGCACAGGCGACTCTTAAATAGGTCCATGGCTGTGAAGTTTAGCATGATCTGAAAGGAGAGAGGACACACTCCTCTTTGGGAAGGGAGCTGCTTTCAAGAGAAGACCCTCCGAGTGTGCTGCTTCACCTCTGCTACCGTGCTGCCTCAGGGACTACCCGGGAAAGGAGAGCTGGAGAGGTGGTTGGATTTTTTGGTCAGCTTTTCTCAAAAAAAGAAAAGCTTCCCAAGGGGTTTTAGTGAAGCCGTGGAACAACAAGACAGCACTTTGCTATCCTGCAACTCATGTAATGGCTCCTTAATTTCCTTAATTACCAAAATGTTACTAAAAAGAACCCAGTTCGTTTGTTTGTCAGGTTGTTGTTTGGGTTTGTTTGTTTGTTTTTAATTAAACCTTGAATCCTTGGCTTTGATTAATGGGAATATCAGACACATTGCCCCAAAAATCCAGCTGTCATCACAAACACAAGGGAAGTGCAGAGCCCATGCTGGAGCAGCACCTACCTTCTCCCCTGGGGTCACCGAGATCCTCCAGACACAGTGGGAATAGGAGGGGTAACCATTTGGAAAGCCAGGGGCTGAAAAATTCCCTGTCGAGTCCTGCAAGGTCTCTCCACAAGCTGTGAGAGAGAGGGGAAAAAAACAGCAACAAGGAATGAACCTCTGCAAGATGCCAAGGTCTCTCAGAAGGTTGGCACGTGGCTGCTGTGAGCAGGGGGGGGACAGGTCACTCATGGATGTGCATTCATGGTCCTGAGCAAGGTCATTGGCCACCTGAGACCTCACCAAAGGGGAGATGTGAAGCTTGTCAGGATTGCCAGGACAGGAGATTACCAGGGCAAGGACACAGGTTTTAAAAGGGACCTTTCTTCCTTCCACACCCCAGCACTTTTAGGTTTCAGCCCTACTGAGGAGCATCTCATCCGCTAACCAAATGCAAAATATTAACCCCACCCCAAGACTCTCAGCAGATCTGCTTTTCCTTCTTTACGAGCTGCTCTGTGGCATTCTCCTTAGTGACCATTGTTAAGTGCCATTTTTTGGAGCTGAAACACCCTGACCAAAGCAGGGCAAACCCCACTGCGCCTCAGGCTTGGTCCGACGGCTCCGCTGCTGTCACAGCCAGCAGGATAAAACCACCAGCACTGCAGCTCCCCCTGCTCCCCACCTGCCTGGCTCTGGGGCCTGCTGCAGCTGATGAAATGTAGATCCCAGAGGGACTTTTGGGAAGCAAGCAACATGAACAAGCATCCGGTCCTCTAGGGAACTGCAGCTTCCAACATCTGGGAAAGCCGCGACTACCGGAGTTCCTGCTGCCCCAGCCAGGAGCTGGAATGAGGAGCAAGCACCTGCAGAGCAGCTGGCTGGATAGGTAGGAGGACCACAAATATCAAAGCTCCCATTTCCTTCAGAGTGCTCACTAGACACATGCAAATACCCATCCCAAGGAGCAGAGCCCCTGCCTGGCCTGCTTTCCAGTTGTTTTTTCCCTAATTTCATAACCTGCTGCTGCTACCTGGCCAGCCTTGACCTGCAGTTTAGTTGCCTCAGTGACTGCAAGGCAGCTCCCCAAAATCCCTTGTTAAGCAGAAGTGCTTAAGACAAGGCTGAACATCTGGCTCGTGGAAATGCCAGGGGATGTTGTGCCTCTGCCTGATGCCATCACACAACTCACCCATTTTTTAAATCACTTTTAGATGGGCAGCTCAGAAGTTGGAGGTGAAAAGAGACTGAGCCCGTTCAAAAAAGTTTAGAATCTTCAAAAAAGAAGAGAGGGAGTCACTTAGACCAAAAATTCACCATTTCCTCCAGTTTGACCCACAGCCCAGACTCGATTCTCCTCAGTGTAATTACACCTGGCAAGGCTGTGCAAACATGGAACAGGTACCAACCCACATACCCCCAGCCAGCACTAAAACATCACAAGAGGAGACCTAGCTACAAGTCTGCAGGATGGGCTGGGTTTTTAAAAAGCCTTTTATAGTTACTAGACTCATCAAATCCTCAGCCATGCACCCCTAAGCCAATCCAGCATTCGTGACTGTGCTGCAGGATGCCTTTCAGAAATTCCTGCAGCAAATTTCATCTGGTTTCACCTGGCTGGGAACTAAGGTTAACCCAGCAGGTATAAGCTTTGGGGAATTAACAGCAATTTAAACCAGCAGGGTTTTAGTAAGGAAAAGTTACCACAGCCCCCATTGTAGCAGCCTCAAGAGCTCAGGTCTAATGAGTTGGAGTTGTCTGTTTCTTACAACAGGCACAGCAGTTGTTCTGGCTCAGACCAGTGCATACTTGTAACTCCTCTTCCACCAGGCTAGCTCTTAATTTTGGGGAGATTTTCTCAGGTTCAGAGCAGGACTCTCTTTCTGACAAGGGAAGACACATCTGCCATTCAGGTTCTGGACGATGCTGTTGCGTTCTACAGAAAATTCTTCAGCTTGACTACTGAACAAAGTTGTCCTCAACCTGAAGCCTCATTCAGAGCCTGCTTGAACATACAGCTGAAGTCCTTTGGGTTTGAGCTCCCATGCTTTGCAGTTTGCAGAGGAAGTGAACTTTTCAAGCTACAAATTCAAACAGCAGCTGAAGATGCTGCTGTCGTTAAGTACACTGCACCCCTGCTCTTCAAATTCAAAGGAAAAAAGTAAAGAAAACCAGATGAAAACAATAGATATTTGAAGAAAATCTGTTTAGTAAACTCAAAGCTCACATTATTCTGCTGCCAAATATCTTCTGAACTGCAATAACCTCTGCTAAAGCTTTGTGGAAAAAGACTAAAAAGTAGAAGACTTCTACTTTTCAAGTGGAAAACTTGAGGCTCAGAAGGGTCCCTGTTTTAAGCCAGTTGCTTTGTAGCCTTCAGTTTGACTTTAACCTCAGGGCAAAGTGGCTTTTCAGCTTGCCTCAAGAAATCTGAAACTGCAGTCAATGATTCCAGCTATGGGAATGGAAACCCTGCTTGCACTGAGTCTCAAACAACCAAAACCCATGGTGCAAGACATCCTTCATTTTGTTTTCTTTCAGTGTCCAAATGAACGAATCCCTGAACTAATCAATTTTCCAAGAACTCCATCTTGTTCAATCAAAAGCAAATTAGAGAAACTGAGAGTGCTAAAGCGAAAAAGGAGCTAGAGCCAGCACACCCAAGGAAATTCCACCCCTCACAATAAGCTCCGCAGTGATCCGCGGACATCACAGCCCCTGAACAAAATTTATTCTGGACCCTTACAAACCTATACTCCCTGCCCTGTAGCTGGATACAAAAAATAAGCAGATTTACACACCATAGGCAGACTTAGCCACCATTTTTCCTGGCCTCCTGCATGGTTACCTGGGCATTTGTAGAGCTTCCTGGCCTGAGCAATGTCCCCCTGGCTCAGGCGGATCCGCTGCCCGATGGTGGGCCGGACCCCGTTGTCATCCCTCCGGGGGAGGATGGTGTCAAGGAAAACCCCTCTGCAGGCAGGAACAGAGAGACAAAGAGCAGTCAGGCAGGGAAAGCAACACGGTGCCTGGAAAAGCCACCCTGGCAGCCTTCCCACACCATCCCCTGGACCACGCATCCCACGCTAACCTCACACACATCCTGGTGACGCCACGTCTTACGGTGGCCTCTGGCTATAGCAGGGAGCTTCCAAACACTCAGCAAGCCTGCGAAGCCACTAAATTGCTCTTCTGGTACATCAAGGTTGCCTCTGACCAGACACTTCCTTACCACAAATCAGGTATGATTTATGGTAGTATTTTTAATAATGCGTTTTGGGCTTTTTTGTTTTTTTTTTTTTTTGGCAGAAGGTTCACGGCGCATCTGGCTTTATCAGTTTGGGTTGCAACTGGGGCCAACACCCCCAGACCTCCTCCAGGTGGGAAGCAGGCAGGCATCCACTCAACTAATCTCTGGTCAAAGTGAGCATCTTTCTGAGCAGATGTCAAGAGAGGGTTTGGTAACGCAAGAGCCTGTTCCCAGCCCTGGCTCTTTGCACAAGCAGCCCCCAGAGGCACTCGCTGCTCCCTCCAATTACTGCACAAAAGCTGCTGCTGGGGTGAGGGGGGGTCACACAGACAAAGGCCTTAAAGAAAACAGATTTTAAAATCCTATTAAGCACCCATTTAAATTTAGAAGGACTCCTGCCATTTTTATCCCTTTCTGGCCCAGCAGTGCTCTGAAGGACCCTAGTTGTCAAGACACAGAAACTCAAAGGCATCCACGACATAAATGGCAGTAATAACTTAATCCTGGTTTTCTGCCACACGATTCCAACCATTTCGAGGCCAGGAAATGCTGGGAGGATCCAGCAGATGCTTCGAGGGAAGAAAAATTGTTTGCTTTGGGTATCTGATCCAAAGAAATCTCTGCAGGCTGCAAAGCCCCACCAGCATCTCCCCCTGCCAGAACATGGAACTTTTCAGCAAGTTGGATAATTTACCCCTGGTTGATGTGAAGTGTCAGAAACAAAAGCAGAAAACAATGAGGCTTGGCAAGTCCATACAACTGTGGAGCAAGAAAATATTTTAAAAGCAAAGAAAAAAAAACAACAACAGGTTCTTCAGAGAGTGGGTATTTGTGCTCTGCCTCCCATTCCCTTTGCTCGTGGCATGTGGTGAAGGAAAGCTCTTCAGAATGAGCAATAGTGGGGTTTATGAAAAAAACTTCAAAAAAGGCAGCAAAACAGAGCTGATCACACAGTAGCTCGCATTCCAAATCCAAGACACACCCAATCTGTGGCTTGGATAGCCTCTGAGATTATCAGTACTGGGTTATTATAGAGGGGAGGGGAAAACAGGGATCTCCCATCCTTTTCTTCACCCCCTTTGCTTTTTAAAATCTTCCCCAAGCTCTGCAATGCAGCAGAGCTCATTGCAACTGCCATGGATCTCTGAGGGGTCACAGGTCTCCTGCTGAGCTCCATGTGTCCCACCTACTGCTAAGAACACCTAGTGAAAATAGTCCTAAGGACGTGTTAACCTTGAATTATCACCTGGAGAAGGTATTCCTAGCATAGTGCATGATGCTGTCGAAGTCATAGGTCTCTCCCAGTGAGTTCACTTCCCCAGCTTCCATCTTTAAGAAGTTGTACTCCTGGCCTGTGATGCCAAACACAAAGGGAAAAGAAGAAAAAACGTTGAGGGGAAAAAAAAAAAAAAAAAAAGAAAGAAAGAAAAAAAAAGAAAAAGAAAAAAAAAAAGCCTTCCACCACTGGGCACTTAGAATGAAAGGGATATAGTCCTGGGTTCAAACAATTCCAGCAGGACATGCCAAGACCTCTGCTCACCCAGCTACTTTGATCTTGAGCCTAGGCAAGGACTAGCAATACTTCATTCCAGCCCACAGACACCAGCAGGGTTTTCCCACCCACCCCCAAAGCCAGGTGGCATCACCTGAGGTGCTGCTGTACCTTGCTGGATGTTCTCCCTGATGATGGTGACATGCTGGTCCCTGTCAGGCCGCGTGTGCTCGTGCCAGAAGCCCACCACATGCCCCAGCTCGTGAGCCACGATCCCAAACTTGTCACAGTTCTTCCCAATGGATATAGCCTGGGGGCCTCCTCCTCGGCGCCCCACATAGGAGCAGCAGCTGGAAAAAAAACCCCACAAACCATGCAGCTTGGCCAGGAGATGGGGGAGATGGAGACCCAGGAAGAGGAGATGCCACCTGGTAGGGGCCAGGACAGGCCAAGAGTTGCATACACTAGATTATGTGCACAAGGAGAACACGTAAATGAGGAAAACACAGGAGGAAAATGTTTCCCCCTGAGTCCAGTCAGCCCCTGGGATGGGCTCACAGGGCAAGTGCTGGATTCCCCCTCTCTGGCAGGTTTGAAGCCTCAGCTGCCCGGGGTGCTGGGACATCTCCCCTCAGCAGTGCCATGGGCAGGGTTGGACCAGGTGCTCCCTGAGCTCCCTTCCAACCTGACCTCCTGTGATTCTAATGCAGGTCTGTGAAAATGCATAAATAAACTCCAAGTGCTACCCCAGGAAAAAAGAATCCAGAAAGCCTTAGCACCTTATTCTGAGCAAAGACTGAATTTGCCATCCTCCAAGGGAGTCAGGATGGATCCCCAGGACCACTTCCCTGACTGGTTTATTCTGAGCAGAGCTGGGCTGACAAAGCCACTGCCACTGGAAGGAGAGCTGGAGGGGACGTGTGTGTCACTCACCCACAGGTTCTGTAGGTGAACACGATGAAACTCTCCTCGTCAGTTCTCTCCACAAAGGTCACACAGGTGTGCTTCTCCCAGTGCCTCATGGCTTGCTTGAAGATGGCTCTTTGGCTGCCTGGAAAAAAAATCCAAGGGGAGCAAAGAGTGCAGGTCTGGCTTGCACAAAAACCTCTGCTGGGTAGGGAAATATTCAACATTTCCAACAGCCTCGTGGGCACCTCTAGGAACCCGGGACCCACTTCACTCCCTCCTCTAGCACTCACTCACTGTGGGATGCTTTTATTCTGCCTGATGAACTCATTGCTCTCATTAAAGAGGCAGCAAGCTTGGCCCAAGCACTGAGCAGAGAGGGAGGGAGCTCTGCACTACTGACCAGTGAAGTTTCCTCCAATGACATAGGGAATGACCCCCCCTGGCCAGATCCTCTCAGCCCTGGAGGTGGTTGCCCTGCGCAGGCGGAGGGAGGAGTGTGGCTCCAGCTCATCCTCATCCACATCTGCCTTCCTCCTTGGTTTCCTCTCCAGGGTGGTGTTCTGCCTGCCCTCTGCAAGACAGAGATGCAAACAGTGTTTAAATCCTTCTTCTAGTTCCACCCACAGCCCTCAGGTAATAACCCTGGAGCTTCAGGAAAAACAAAACAAATCAAAACACCAAAACAAAACAAAAAGAGGAATAAAACCCAACCAAACAAAAAATCAAAAGCAAAGTGTTAATCCAAGGCAATGCAGTGAGTTGTTTGGGACTTACAGACAGGTCAGCTGCAGCAACCTGGCCTTTCAACTTTGGAGCATCTCTGTGCATTATCCCAAACCTATTCCCCAAAATAACAGCCTGAAGGGACAGCCCCCCTGGGACACCCCCCTCCAACACACACACACAGACACAGAGTCTCCAACAGCAGCTTCATAGATGGAGACACAGAACTTCAGCAAGGGGAATGGGAGGGGGCAGCTCAGCCAAGCCCAGATGTCACAGAATCATGGGTGATGGGATGTCAGGTTGGAAGGGACCTCAAGGATCCTCTGGTCCAACTCTCCTGATAAGAGTGCTCCCCACCACACCAGACAAGGCAAACCCACCCTTATAGTGTCCACCAAGAACAACAAAATGCAGGTGCTTGTGCAGGGCTGCTCTCCTGGGTAGGGCACTCACACATATATATAACACAGGACAAAAGATGCTTTCATGGGGGATGGATAAAAAAAAAGCAAATAAGAGATACCCAAAGCTCTGGGTGGGGTACCACATTACCCTTTTTGACTGCTTTGCTGCTGGGCTGGGCTGAAGTGGTGTTCTCACTTGACATAAGAGGCTGCTCTCCCAGGCCTCCTGCAAAGGGAAAGGAACAGAGACACATCTCCTGGTGAGCAGCCTGGCAGAGCTCTGCCTCTCTGAAGGCACGGAAACCAAGGGACCTCCTGCACAGGGAGCAGGGACTCAGAACCTGAGGGAGCAGGGCTCTTCTCCTGGATGTGTCCCCAGCAACTCAGCCCCAGCCCCTGCCTTCCTTCTCCCCCAAGCAGAAAGTCTCTTCTGGTTCCACGGAGTTGTACTGAGAGCAAAAGCTACCCCAGGAGGATGGTAGGTGTAGTAAGTGCCACTGTTAAACCTCATCTCTCAGGAGGTTTGCTGTCAAGGCAAAGAATGATCTACATTCAGACCAACACACTCGTACCAGCTCCCCTACATCTGGCCTGAAATCACCTTAGTCTGAATTCAAGGTCCTTCTCTGTGATGCTCACTGGCCACCAAAGAGGAAGGGCTCACCCAGGGGGCTCAGAGCATCCAGAATCCTCTCCCAGAAGATGAAGGCACAGGGAGAGATCCAAGCTCCCCAGAAGTGTCCCCTTGCTAGTCCTACAGCACTTCTGGATGCCATGGGGACAGTTCCAAGAGATGTCCCACTTCCAGGACAGCTGGACACATTCCAGCCCCTGAGCCAGCCTTGCTTTGCCAGATGGAAAATTCTCCTTTTGCTCTGGAAGCTGGCTTCTCACAAACCCCTCCAAGGGGCAAGGAGAGGGAAAAGGTCCCTCTGCCACATCTTGGAGGAAGGCTTGGAGGGTGGCATCAGGTTCTGCCACTTCAACAGCCTGCTGCCATAACTCATTAGAGGATCAGGAAAGGGATGAGGAAAGACAGCAATAAAAGCAAACCAGAGAGAAGTAAAATACCCAGGCTCTCAGCTGACTATAGGTTCAAGCTTCCTGGTCCAAGAGAGGCACTAAATCAGGGGATTGTCTCCCAAAGGAAGTGCCATAATTTATCAGAGCTTGACTGGACAAAAGCCACTAGATGTGTAAACAGGAACAAGGCTGATTCAGCAAGATGGATTGCTCTGAACTCTGTCACTCTTTTCCAGCCTCAATGTCCCATCCTAAGATTTCCCTTTGTTTTCTTTCATGCCCAGTCCTCCTCACTTTCCCAAGCCCCAGCTCAACACAAGTTCCTCTTCTCAGTCAAATTTGACATCCCCAGGACTTCTCCCTCCCCCTCCCCAGCCCAAAGTATGCCAATCCTTCACACCATATCCCATTCCAGCTACAGGAATCCCCAGCCAGATTTTCACCACTGGAATGACTGAGGCACGTGGGGCTTTGCTGACGCAAAGGGATGATTTTATATTTCTAAATAAAGTGCAGCTTGGTTCCAGACACTGATTGCTCCTTAATTGAACTGGGGAGGTGAATTATATGGTGAATTAAGAGGAGGGGGGAAAAAAAAAAAAAAAAAAAAAAAAAAAGAAAAAGAAAAAAACCCAACAAACCAAAACCAAACCAATCAACAACAAAACCAAAAACAACTCTGCATTTAGTGAATTGTTCCCCCTAAGAGGGAACTGTATGGGATTGAATTGCAAATGATGGCACCAAAGCCTTCAGCCCCCTCCCCTCCTGCACCCGGGGTGCTGCCCTGGGCTGTGCTGCAGGGCCACCAAGCCCCCAGCACATTCTTTCACAGCCAGCAGTGCAAGCCTTGGTTTCTCCTCCAAAGGGGAGGTTTGAATAAACCACTGTGACCAATGCAATCTGCCTCATCTTTGCATACTTTGTCCCCCTGCAGCCAGCTGAAAAGGGACAGCACTGCACAAAGGGCCAGGCATGGCTGGGCACTGCTTCCAAGCATCCCCCACCTCACTGGGACACAGCAGGGGCACCCACACTCTTCTCCCCCAGAAAGATGCTGGGGAGCATCATTCTGCATCCCGCATGAGAATTTTGGAAGATCCTGTTAAACTTTTGAAAGTTTCTTACCCTTGTGGGACCCAAAGCACACCCCAGAGGTTAAAGTGCCTCAGCAGACATTCTGTCCCCTCTGCTGGTGCTCCCCAAGGCTCCCACCTGATGCCAGCAGGAGAAAGCCAAGCACCTGCCATGCCATAGCAATAAAGAAGCCAAGAAATGCAGTGGGGCAGCTGAAGAGGTCCCAGGCAAGGTTTCCCCTCACCAAATCCCTGCAGCTGCACCTCTCTGCTGGATGGTATCATGGCCCAGATCCCACAGCAGGAAATGTCCAGCTCTGTACTGAAGCCCAGTGGCACCAGGAGCAATGAAGAGGAGGAGGAGGAGGATGGAGGTTTCCAGCTTGGCACCATGGGGTAACCCAAGGGCAGGTTTGGTCTGCTGCTCACAGGGACTCCCAGGGAGGTGAGCAAAGCAGGACTGACTTTTGGGTTGGAAGGTGTATCCAGAAATCCACGAGCTCTCCAAAAGTCACTTTGTCAGCCTCAGAACCTCCCAGCTGCTGCTGTGCCAAACCAGCCACCCCCTTTCTCCAACCTTTGTTGTCTTCTCCCGTGGCCAGAGGTGACACAGCCCATGTCCCCATCCACAGACCTGTGTTACATCTCGCTCTTTTTTTACCATTCAGTCACCCCTAACAACTTGTGCTGCTCAACAGCAGTAGCCCCAGCAGGACACCCCTGGCGCCCCCAAAAACAGAACCTTCAGCTCCACACACAAACCTGGCAGAGGACACCCAAGAGATTCTCCTCCCAGGCTGGGAATATTTCACCTTCCACCTACCAGGCATTTGTACAACAACTTTTTCTGTTTCCCACAGCCCCAGAGACCTTGGCTGGCTGAAAAAAAAAAAACAAACCAAAAAAACAAAACCTCCCAGAAGCTTCAATGCAAACCTGAGCTAAATACACCATGCTTGGAGCCCTGGCTGAAGAAGAGGTCCCCAAACTGCCTGCGGGGACCAGAGAGGGAGCTTGGGATGGGAGGGAAGGGCCAGCAAAGCAGAAAACCGCATTTGCTTAAAAGAAATCCAAGCTGTTCAGCCCAAATGAAAATAAAAAGACTAAAAAAGAGGCAGATCAGCTCTGTGCTGTTTGCAGTCCCCTGGTACCAGTAGGCCAGGAGAAAAGCTGTGAGCCCAGCAGGTACCAGCAGGCACTGCCCACATGGAAAAGGGGCACGGGGAGAAGCAGGAATAGGTTGGACTTGAAATTTGTCCTCTACAAAAATTTGTCTGCTAGGTTGCAGCTTAGGGTGTGGGGGGTTTTTTGATTTATTTTTGTGGTTTGTTTCTTTAATGCATTTGTTTTGTTTTGTTTTTTGTTTTTTTGGTTTGCTTTGTTTGGGGTTTTTTGGGGTTTTTTTTGTGTGTTTCTGTTCAGTTTGTTTGCTTGGAGGGTTTTTTTTTTTGTGCATTTTGTTTAGTTTGTTTTTTTGTTGGTTTGGGGTTTTGTTTTGTTGTTTTTTTTTTAAATACATCTTCATCTGCAGCACCATACACAGGGCCAATTTGATTTCTTACTTAATAAGATTATTTCCAGGATTAAATATAAACAAACATATTTCCAAGATTTCAAGCAGAGGCTGCACTGAAGTGTCACCACACCCAAAAGGCAGAGGTGACATCAAACAGGTGTCACACTCAGAGCTTCAGATTTGGGGAAGTCAGTGATGTCATGGCCATCAGAGAAGCTTCTGGATGGACAAAACAAACCCAAACTTGATGTCACGTGCTGGTTTTTAACTTAACCAGTGGTCAATCACTTTTTAGCATGGAAAAAAAACCCACAAAACAAACAAACCCCTTCGTTGCACAGCACTTTCTAACCAGAGGGAAAGTGATGATTTTATTAAAAACTGTCTCTGCTGGGAAAATGCACTCAGAATGTGGAACAGATGTTTCCCAGAGCTGGTGGACAGTCTGGAGCAAAAACATTTTGTAAACCCCAGGGCCTTGGAGATCTGAGCAATGATTTCAGATAGATCCTTCAGCATTTCCTGCCAGCGAAACAGCCCAAATTCCCTCAATTTGCTTAAAGAAAAATAAATTAAAAGAGGAAGAGGATTCTGAAGCCCCAAAGTCCCTGCAGAAATCTGTTTTTCATATTCAGGGGAAGCTGAGACGAGCTGCAATAACTCAGGGCCTGAGCCCCAGGGTCCAGAGGCTGGGCAGGTGTCATCCCCACCTCTTTTTCTGCAGGGTGAGGACATCAGCAGCCTCCTGGGGAAGGGCAGGAGAAGGGGAATGTGGGCAGAGCTCTTCCCAACCCCCCGTGCTCTCCCTGCTGCTCTGCAAGGGGCAACAACACCCTGATGCAGCTTCTTTTTGAAAAAGGTGTTAGAAGAAGTGGGACAACCTGAGCCAACCTCTCCACCAACCTTTCAACCAAGGGCCAACATTTAAAGGGGATGATGGAAACAAGGAAGGGCTGAGGAGGCTGCAAGAGGCCTTTTCCTGCAGACTGGAGCCATCACCTCTGCTTGCTGAGAGAGAAAAAGAAAGGAAAAATTTACCTGTGCCATGCCAACAGCTCCTCCCTGGGAGAAAGAGTCCTGCAGGTCCCTGGATTACAGCGAGGCAAGTGGAGAGGAGAAGCTAAGGTGAGGACACCAGCATTTTGGCCACATACAGATCCTCAGCCAGGGGGTACACCTTCTCTGTGACCCCAGCAGTAATAAAGAGACCCAGCTTCCCAGCCCACCCCATGGCACCTGATTCCTTTTGCAATCACCTGGCTCAAGAGCTGCTGCCCACAGGTGCCCATCTCTCCATCCCCAGCAATCCTCCTTCCTTGCCTCTCCTTGGAGGGGGCAGACACCCAGAGGTGACCCTGAAGGCTATGAGGATTGTGGTGAGGTGGTTTGGGGTTGCCCATCCCTGTGCTGGCAGGCAGCACAAACCCTCTGACACCTCCTCTGACCCCCTCCTTGTCATGGCTCCAGCCCCCCAGCCCTGCCACAACACTCACTCCTCCTGCTCAGCCTTCCTAATCCTTTTGTTTTCCCCCTTGCTTTGTTTGAACTGGAAAAAAAAACCAAACCAATTCCCAGTGAACACTGGAAGCTAAACTATGCTTGGACACAATTAAAACTCCTTCCCTGGACAGCATCTGGTGCCAGTACCTTCCTTCCAGCTTGCTTTCTGCCTGGATCTTCAGACACTCTTAAGCCTGGAACTTCTTGAGAGAGTTTTTGGTTCCTTCTTACTCCCTTCCAAATCCCAGAAGCCTGCACCATGGCTGAGCATCCTAAGTAGATATGGAAGAGGGATCTCATCTTCTCGAGTACCTCCAAGCTCATCTCGGGTACCTCCAAGCTCATCTGAAGGACACCTCACCCAAGCTGCCAACATCAGGGACACTGAGGCATGAGCTTTGGGAGCACAGCCCAAAGGAGGCCACAGCCCAAAGGAGGCCACCTCCATCCCCAGGGTCCTGGCTGGCAGCAGTCTGTGCAGCCAGGGAAAGCTCCTGTGTCCCCCCCAGCTGCAAAGCTGTCCTAGGGTCTGGTCTCAGAGCCACAGAACTGCCTGCAGGGTTCAGCAACACCTCCAGCTGCAGGAAGCAGAGGGGTTAATCCCCCCTGACGCTCTCTAGGAACAGCAAGATAATCCCACTATTTCCTTTCTCCTCTGGTCTTTGCCCTGGAGAAACTTGTTGCCCATTCCCCAGGGCTGTCCAAGTCACCATCTGGCCTCAGCCCTGCACCAGCAAATTGCAGCCTCAGACTGATTTGCTTTCTTTCCCCACTTGACAGCTGAATAAATACTTCGTCCTGGCTGCTGGGAGAGGGGAGCTGCAGCAGAGGGGTTTTTTCTCCAAGCACCATCCTCCTTCCCCCAGGAGACCTGGACAAGCAGCTCCAGGTGAGCACACCGACCCCACACCTGTAGTCCCCAGCAGTTTACAGCTCCTGATTTATTTTCCTGTTTGCTGTGACCCACCCCAAGCCACCCAGGGGCCCTTGCCCTGCCAGCTGCTCTGCTGAGCACTTCTTGTTTCTCTGGGCACAGCAGCATCCCTGCTGGAAAGGAGGGAGCCTGAGGATGAAGGCATCCCAGCCAGCCTGGCAGAGTGACCCCCCCTGCTCTCAGGGAGCCCTCCAACACTCTCTCTGAACATTTCTGCCTCCCAATTAATTGGCTGAAACACTCGGGGAAGTGGCAAGGTCAGCCCAGGCAGTTTGTGGCAAATTCCATTTTTCATTGGAGGAAGCATTCAAGGCAAGGAGGCTGCTCTGAAACATTGCACTCACCAGGCTCTGAAACAAATTTAGGCAGTTCCACAGTTCTTGGCTCAGCACTGCTGAATTTTACAATTAGGGTAATGTATTTCACTTCCAATGTCATTTCCATATGGATAAACTGATCTCCTCCAAGTACATTTTGCCCATGTGCTCTCTGCATCACAGTTAATTAATATAAAGCTATTTAATAACTCCCACTTAAAACACAAAAGGCTATTCAGGCTCTTCTGGCATGAGGAAAAGGAGCAGCCTCCCAGAGTGTCACACCAGCTGGAGACAAGAGCGAGAGAAAATTTAATTAAGAGTGATGGAGAGCAAGACAGTTGCAAACAGAAATCAGATGTTACAAAGGCTTTACACAGTGGCTACCCCAGCTCTTTAAAGGGTTAACAATGCCACCAGCTTCCAGGGGCTTGAGATGTGCCCAGAAAAGAACTTGGGAGGCTGGGGAAAGTGGTGGGGCTGGGAGCCAAAGGCAGGGAAAGTCAAGCAGGACTTCAGCAGCATCCCCCAGAGCTGAGGCTGCAGGGTGCTGAATGGGGAGAAGCTCTGCAAAGAGGCTCTTGGGAAGCAGCTTCAGCCCCAGCACCCATGTAAGCAGTTCCTGCAGGTGTCTTTGGGTGCTTAAAGAGGGTTAATTCCTTGCTAACAAAAATCCAATCTGAGGAATTTCTGATCTTGCAGAGGAAAAAAAAAAAAAAAAAAAATTAACACCAAGTTCCTGCTTTCCTGGCTGGCTTCTGAGGGAAGCAGATGAGTGGGACTCGTGGGGGAAAAAAAACAACAAAAGTTTGCACTACGAATGAACCAGAGGCAGAGCTGGGGGTTGTGGTTGCAATGGAGAGAGAGTTACTGCTTGCCTGGGTGGATGTGAGAAATATTGCAGAGCTCCTGGAAAAGCACCCACAGAAGAACCATGTAAGGCTGGAGCTGCCCAGCAGAAGTAAAACTACTAAAACTACTTATTTTGACAGGCAGGAGGCCACCCCCCAGAAAACCTGATCTCAAGGAACAGTGCATTCACCAAACAAACTCTGCGGCCCAGAAAAGAGGGGAAAATCCCTCTTATTCCTATTTCCCTCCTGGAGGTTGGGGAATTTCTCTGCTCAGCACAAACCAGGTTTGAAACACCAGAGCCCACTGTGTGAAGGAGCACTGCAAGCCCCACTGGCCCCAGCTGGTTTTTGGTTGTTTTTTTTTTTCTTCATACTGGGAAGACCCTAACCCAACAAAAACTGGGAGCCTGAATAACTTTGTGGTGGGTGCAAGGACTCCAGCACCTCTTGCTGCTACTCCAGCACATCACAAGCAGCATCTCACTGCCTGGGGGGGCAGTGGACAGCCCTCCACTAACATCTCACAGGAGGTCAGGTCGGAAGGGAGCTCAGGCAGCACCTGGTCCAACCCTGCCCATGGCACTGCTGAGGGGAGATGTCCCAGCACCCCGGGCAGCTGAGGCTTCAAACCTGCCAGAGAGGGGGAATTCCATGCTGCCCCAAACAGCATCTAGCACTGACCACTTCATGGGCAGGTAGGGACTGTCCAGCACAGCATAAAATAGGAACAAAAGACACCTTGGGAAGGCAAAACAGCATCTGTCAGCATGTGAGACAGCTCACAGAAATTTGAGATTAGGAAAAGTGGGAACAAGAGCAACAGCTTCAGCCCTGCCTGGGATGTGTCCTCCTTCAGGCTCATCCCAGAGAGGAGCAGGAGCCCTGATCCCCAGCAGCACAGGGCCCACGAGGTGCTGAGATGCTCTGCAAGCAAAGCCAGGCAGCCCCAAGGATGCAGAGCCAGCCTTTGGTCCTGACAAACCCCACAGCCTGAGCACACTGAGCAGGGCAGCACATAAATTCAGTGTTTTGTCTTTCTGTCTCCACCCTACCTTTCCACTTCCTAACCCAGGAAGAAAAGAGAAAAGAAAAGAGAGAAGGGAAGAAGTTTCTCCTGACCTGCTCTGTCTCCAGTCCCTCCAGAATGGCTCAGAGCTCAAACTGAGGTGAGTAGGGGGTACCAGAAACAACTGTCACCCCATCTATTGGCTTCACAGAGAACCCAGATATTGTTAACCCATCCCAGTGACAACGTGGCTTCAAGGGCAGCCTGTGTGCAAGCCTGCAGTGGGCTTTACCTGGGCAGACAGCTGAAAAAATGCATCCAGATCATAAATGGGGAAGGAAACGAAGAGTCAGAACTAATGGCAAACCAAGCAGCCCAGCTTCAAACTCATTTCCTTCCAGCCAGCAGCAAGGCAGCCCCTCATAGAAGGAAACCAGTGCTGGAAAACTTGGAAATCCTCTCCCTCGGACAAGCTAGGAGTTGGCTCCATCCCATGGGAACTTGTTTTGGGGTTTGTTTTCGTTCAACCAAGGCCAGAGTTGGCTCCCCCCCTCAGTCACATCACTGAGCTCTGCATGCATTGCCCAGGCTGTGGGGAGGGACAGGGACCTCCTGCCTCCCCCAGGACAAACCCAGGGGCTGCCCTTACCTGAAGTGTGTCTCACGTGGCCATCTGAGGGCTTTGTCAAGTCAACAGTTCTGTCTATTTGAAACAGCTTCAGATCATCTTCATCTAAAGCGATATCTCCCCAAAAGGCAGCTGGAGGGAAACAAACTGCAGTTAGTTTAGCTTGTGGTTTGCTTGTTGTTTTGTTTTTGTTTGTTTTGTTTTTTAGGGCCTTGTCCCCAGAGTCAGCACTCAGGCATGCTACACTTGTCCAAATCCAAGCTGAGATTTCCATTTCCACTACCATTTCCATTTGGGTGGAGAAACACCAGTTCTTTATCCCCCTGTGGATCAGTTACCTGCATTTCAGCCTGCAGTTTTTTATTTTGTAAAAAAAATAATAAAATAAATTTTAAAAAAATCATTGAGCTTCAGCCAGAAGCCATGAAAAATAAGGTAAAAAAAATGGTAACTCAACATTCACAGCTCAGAACAGCCTGGAAATCATTTGAGTGGAAAAAAACTGATACCCCTGGAGTACCCTGACCGAGTTGCTGCTGCAGAGTGTAAAGTTCCCCTGTGGGGAATCTGAACAAAACAAACACTGGTGATGAGGCAGTTGACCAAGCAGAACAGATCTTTCAGAAGGAACAGACAGGTTACAAACAGAGCTGTTAAAACTCATCTGCCAAGCCTGCACACACAGAGATGGATGAAACCCAAGAAAAACAGAGCAAATGAAGGGGTGGCAGAGCTGGGGAGAGCTCAGTCAGTCAGCTGAGGAGCAGCCCTTAATCTCTGTCTGCCCCAGTGCCCAGGTCTGATGGAATCACTTCTTTTCTTCTCTTATTAAATGAAGAACATTTACACCCCACATCCCGTTGCTGTGCTGGCAGCATCACTGACCCCAGTGCTTCAGGCCAGGGATGCCAATGGGTTTTACTGATCATCTGCTTTTTGCAAGCTGACTGGGGACAGCTAGTGGAAGAAAGCAGAGACCCGGGCTCCTGTGACTGCAGTTTGAGGCCATTTTATCCATCTTGCCCAGGAGAAGGCAGCAGCCAAGGGGCAGAGGTGAGCAGCATCCCGTGCCACATTGGGTAAGTCACTACTACCAGACCAGCCAGCTGGGTAGCCACCCCCTGCCCTCCTGCCAAACCTACTGTCCCATTTCAGCCCCCAAATCAATTACCACCACCCTGGGCCCTTTTCCATCAGCACAGAGGGTTTGTTTCCCAGGGGAAGGCAGCCCGTGCCAGAGCCCGGCTTGCAGGGTGAGCCTGCAGCAGGGATTTCCATCAACAGAATTGTTACCTTTTCCTTCCCAATGAGAGGCAGCAGTTTTCTCCCAGCCCTAGGAAAGGCATCTCTTTCTGTTACCAAGCCATACATCATCCTGAAAGGACGGCCTGCTACAAAAGCTGAATTTCCCCAGCATTTCTTTCCAGCTCTCTGCAGCCCCGGCGTGCTCCAGGGGACCCTGTGATTTATCACAGTTCCCAACCAGCTGAACCACTTTCCTTGCTGGGAGTCCCGGCTGAGAATGCAGCACTGCAACTTCTCCTGCTGCTGTCAAAGCCTCCTCTTTCCTAAAGGCACAACAAGCCTGAAAGATGCTGGCTCTCCCCCCCTCCCCGAGGGAGCCGTCCCACAGGAAAGCCCAAGTGCTTTATTTGCAAGGGTCACAAGTTCAGAGGCTGCTGGCGAAGGAAGCAGCTCAGAGCAGCATCCCTCCTGATTCCTTTTACCAAGGTCTCCTTTTTCATTTCACGTGGGAGGATTTCCAAAACCAAGCCAAAACAAAACAAAAGACCAAAAAAACCCAAAAACAAACCACCAAAACCAGCAACCAACAAACAAAAACTATTTAAATCTCCAAACAGGAGGCTGAGGAATTGGGAAAGCAGTATTTATTTCTCTTGGCAAGGAGCTCTGCAGCCAGGTGCAAACTCTTCACACTCGGTGCAACTGCCTGCCAGCTCTTTTTTTTTTTTTTCTTTTTCTTTCTTTCTTTTTTTTTTTTTTTTTTTTTTTTTCCCCTTTAAGAAGTTATCCTTGGCATCTCCAGCTCTGTCAGCATCAACAGATGCCACTGCTGGGCAGCCTGCCCGTGTCTGCCTGACACCAGGGGCCACAGGGTTCCTGTGCTCTGCACCCACCTGTAGGAACTGGGAGGGACAAGGTCTCTGTCCATCCCAACCCCTGCACTGCTGGAAGACCCCAGGGCATCAGCTCCTCTTGCTCTAGAGCTGCTGGCACCACAGCCTAACAGTGCCAGGGAAAAATAATTCACCAGTGAGTGCCACCTCCAGGCAAACCACCAGCTGACTATTCATCCCCTGCCTGAAACCTGGCAGGGAGGTTTGGGCACTGGCTGATGCTTCCCAACGTAGTGTCTGGAGCCCAGAGAGCACTTTGTGCTTTCAGGAACAACTAGATGGACCAGGAAAGAATGCTACCTCAACCCAACAGTTCCTGGAGGTTTCTGAAGGGCTGTTCAGGCTTGTGCAGGAACCTGAACAATCACATGGAATGCTGTGTCTCCTGGGAAGTCACCTGCAGGGGACCCAATTCAGCCAGAAATTCCAATTCATTTCAGCAAATTTCCTCTCCTGGAAGGTGATGCTGCAGAAACCCAGATGCACTTTGGGTTGAGTTTGTCCAAAGCTGCAAACACACCCTTGAGCCTACACAGTGCCCAGCTCGGAGGAACACGACAGGCTCTCCCTGAGATGAATGTTGGGTTATTTTAACCAAGAACTGAACAATTCAGTGGTGTGGATTATATATATATATATATATGTTAGGAGAAAGATCTTTTAATTTCAAAATCCATAGCTCCCTTGCTGCTGCATGCTTCCTCACCCCAAATCCTCACCTGCTCCACATGGATGTGGCAGTCACTCCACTGCAGTGATCCAGGAATCCCTTCCCGGGACAAGATGGGAAGACACAAAGCTGGGAAGTGATGCCAGAAGCAGCAAAGCAGCTCCCTCTACGGGCTCTGAAATGGTTAAACAGCTGCTTCTTCCTCAGAAAGCTGGGCTGGGGGTCCCAGAACACCTTCCAGGGTGGCAATACCCCAGAGCACCTCAGCATCTTCCTGCAGAGCAGCCAGGGATGAGGAGGAAGCACAGGTTTTGTGTCTTGAAGCTACCTACATCCATCACCTGAGCAGCTGACACCTTCCAAGCCTGGAGAAGAGGGTGCAGGGAAATGGGTTTTAAACCAGGCTGAGGTTTCTGGGTCTGCCTGCTCTCCAAGTTACACCCAGCTCCGAGCCACACGTTGGGAGAGCCTGCAGTGACTCAGAGCAGAGCTGGTACCTCCTTTGTAAGCCAAGTGCTGGCAAGATGCCCTTGCCAAAAAACCACTAACCACCAACCAGCCAAAAAAACCCCAAACAAATAAACAAAACAAAAAAACAACCAAACACACAAACGAACAAAACCTAAAAAAACCAACCAAACATCAAAACACAAAAATCAAACAAACAAAAAAAAAAAAAAAGCAAACCAGCACTTTTTGGCCATGGGGCCAAAAAATGGCCATGGGGCTAACTGGAGCTGCTGCTCCAACTCATCCAGCTCCTCAGGCTGCTCTGCATCTCCCAGCCCTGCCCTAGAGAGCATCTTCAGTATTTTATTATGGAAATCAACAGAGGAAACCAATTTCCAGGAGTGCCAGACCACTGGGCAGACAGCAGAGCTTTCCCCTTGTAACAGCACAGGACAGGACAGGACAGGACAGGACAGGAGAGGACAGGAGAGGACAGGACATGGCCTCCCCTGCAGAAGGACAAGAGCAGAAGGCTTCACATTCAGCCAGATTTAAGGGAAGCTCTGGCATCAAACCCAGTGAAAGTCTTCAAGGGGAAATCAGGGGGGAAATGTTCTGGTGATCTCTGGTAGCTCCCCCTGCCTGGAAATCCAGCATTGCTTCAGCTGCCCTTTAAGAGCAGGAGATGGCCAGGCTCTGGGTAATGAAATCCAAGAGAGCCTTGGTCAATTAATTAGGGAGAAAGCTGTACCATGCAAGCCCCAGCTCACACCCCCCATCATTTTTTTTGCTGCTCAATATAACTTTAATTAATCTTTCCTTTGGCAATTTGAAGGAAGGGTGAGCACGCCGCAAACACCCACCGAGTATTAAATTGATTTCCTGTTTTATAGCCCTTTTTCCTTCCCTATTGGCCCAGCTGTGATTTGTGGCTCTCCACTGGGAGGCATTTTTGCCATGCTAATCTAACCCAAAGCCCCAAGCAACAATCTCATCCAGGCAGGCATCACTCTGCTCAGCCCACAGCCCCGTTCTCTCCCCCCACCATGAGAACTCAAAGCAGCCACCTTATCTCCAGACCTCCAGCATTTTTGCCTAAAAAATAAAATAAAATAAAAAATGCAGTGTGTCTGTCCTCAGTAAGCAGGCAACCAGCTCTCCATCACTTCTCACAGTGCCTCTTCATTACCAAAGCAGTTGGTGACTGCTGGTAAACACCAAGCCCCTGTGTTGGCTTTTTTTGGTGTTTTGCCCCTTGGTTCAGCATCAAGCAGAACCCAGCAAACAAACCCTGCCTGGGGCAGGCAGGAGAACAAGGCCCAGAAGTCAACTCTTGAATTCTGGGGGCAGTTGGGGACCACCTCCTCAGCAGCATCTTCTCCAGGACATCCATCTTCCTGCCAGGAATTTGTCCCAGGACACTTGGTACCATGGCTGAGGAGACCTTGAGCTAAAACACTGCACCTCCCTCAGCACTCTGTCCCACCAGAGACTTTCTGAGCCTCCCAGGAGGAGACAATCCAGGTCAGACCTTCTCCTCAGTAATTCCCACCCCACCAGGCTTGCCCTGGATTTATTCCTCAGAATAACAGGGGATGCCACTTTGGGGAGGGCAGAAAAAAAAAAAAATAATGCACAACTCAAGACTGCTCTAACCCTAAAGTTCATTGGGAACCCCTCACTGAGGACATTCCTGAGGCCATGCCCACATCACCAGGAAAATCCTTGCAGCTGGGGGAATTGCACCCTGAGGGAGAGGAGGTTTTTCCTTCAGGTGTCCCCCGAACCTCACTGCACCTCCCTGCTCAAAAGCTGCAAGCAGGGGAAGGAAGGGGGGACCCCAAAGAGCCAGGCAGCAAACCCACTGCCACCTGCACACCCACAGAAGAAATGGGTCTGGGATGAGCCAGCCAGGAGCTGAGCTACTGACTGAGGGGCAACCTCAAAAAAAGAGAGGAAAAAGAAGAAGAAAAAAAAAAGAAATAGGAAGGGGAAAGGAAAGAAGGGGAAAGGAAAGAAGGGGAAAGGAAAGAAGGGGAAAGGAAAGAAGGGGAAAGGAAAGAAGGGGAAAGGAAAGGAAATAAAGGGAAAGGAAAGAGAAGGGAAGGAAAAACAAGAGAAAAAAAAAAGAAAAGGAAGGAAAAAAGGAAAAAGGAAAAAAGGAAAAAAGAGAAAAAAGAGAAAAAAGAGAAAAAAGAGAAAAAAGAGAAAAAAGAGAAAAAAGAGAAAAAAGAGAAAAAAGAAAAAAAGAGAAAAAGAGAAAAAGAGAAAAAAGAGAAAAAAGAGAAAAAAGAGAAAAAAGAGAAAAAAGAGAAAAAGAGAAAAAAGAGAAAAAGAGAAAAGGTAAAAAGAAAAAGAAAAAGAAAAAAGGAAAAAAGGAGAGGAAAAAAGGAGAGGAAAAAAGGAGAGGAAAAAAGGAGAGGAAAAAAGGAGAGGAAAAAAGGAGAGGAAAAAAGGAGAGGAAAAAAGGAGAGGAAAAAAGGAGAGGAAAAAAGGAAAGAAAAAAAGAAAGAAAAGAGGAAAGAAAAGGGGAAAGAAAAGGGGAAAGAAAAGAGGAAAGAAAAGAGGAAAGAAAAGAGGAAAGAAAAGAGGAAAGAAAAGAGGAAAGAAAAGAGGAAAGAAAAGAGGAAAAGAAAAAGGAAAGGAAAAAGGAAGGGAAAAAGGAAGGGAAAAAGGAAGGGAAAAAGGAAGGGAAAAAGGAAGGGAAAAAGGAAGGGAAAAAGGAAGGGAAAAAGGAAAGGGAAAAGGAAAGGGAAAAGGAAAGGGAAAAGGAAAGGGAAAAGGAAAGGGAAAAGGAAAGGGAAAGGAAAAGGGAAAGGAAAAGGGAAAGGAAAAGGGAAAGGAAAAAGGAAAGGAAAAAGGAAAGGAAAAAGGAAAGGAAAAAGGAAAGGAAAAAGGAAAGGAAACAAGAAAGAAAATAAGGAAAGGAAAAAAAAGGAAGAAAAAATGAAAGAGAAAAAAAAAAAAGAAAAAAAAAACCTCAGCAACCCAAGGCTGCTTGCTTGGAGCCCAAGTGAAGGCTGCAAATGCAGATCCCCGCGGTGCCGGGTGCCCAGCTCCTGCCAGAGCCCAGCTCCTGAGGGCAGGCACAGGGAAAGCAAACCCGGGCCCCTTCTCCTATTTGTTCTCTCCAGCACCGGGAACACCGGGAACACCGGGAACACCGGGAGCAGGGCTGGGCCAGGGAAGAGGCAGCGGGGTCTGGAGGAAATCTGATCCGGGAGGTTTGCAGAGCTCCCCCCAGGGACAGGGGGGTTGGGGGGTTCAGCCGTGAAAAAAAAAAAAATTAAAAAAAAAAAAATTAAAAAAAAAAAAAAAAATATATATATATCTCCAACGTGAGAATCCGTTAATTTTCCATAGAAACAATGTTGTCGTAGGGGCGAGACAAATCGGATCGGTCATGCAAATGTGCTGAGGGGACATTCTCAGGGCCGGGCTCCTGGGGGGAAGTTTGGGGTTGCTGGAATCCCAGCAAGGAAATGATCAGAGGGGTGAGGTGCAGCTGTGGTGCTGAGTGCCATGGACCCAGGGGGGCCTGGGCATCCCCAGGCTACAGCTCAGCCAGGCAAAGGTGGCCCAGAGGAACAGAAAAGGAAATGAAGGGAGGTGAAATGAAATAAATAATGAAAGGAAATTGAATGAAATAAATTAATCAATAAAACCAAGTAATTTTAAAATAACGTAAAGTAAAAGAAAATTTAAAAAGAAAACAAAACAAAAAAAATAAAATGAAGTTGAAATAATAAAATTATAAAATAAAACATTTAAAATAAAAATTTAAAAATAAAATAATTTTAAAATAAAAAAATTAAAAATTAAAAAATATATTTAAAAAAGAACTTTAAAATATATATTAGCTGGGTGGGTGTCCACCAAGGAGATGGCCAGGGCTCAGGGCTCTCTCCAGAGGAGCAGACCCTGAGTGTCTCCTTAGGAAAGCAGCAGAAGGATTCCCAGCTGGGAAGTGCAGGTGGATGCCACCCTTTCCCCTGGCACTAACTGCAGACCAGACCTGCAGAGCCTGAGCCTGCTGGAACAGGACTTGGGGGGCAAACCCCACCTCATCTCTGCAGGCACCAAACAGCTGTCCCCAAGAGCCACCCACAGATATGTTCTCAACTTGCACTGAAGAAAAGGAGCAATTTTTTTTTTTTTTTTTTGTTTTTTCACCCCACCATCAGGGAGACCTGATGGGAGTTACCTGTCCTTAATGCCCAAGGGTTTCAAGTCCTTCCCACTTCACCAGGCAGTCCGCAGGCAGGGCACTCACACCCAGAGAAAGCTGAGCAGAAAATGCATTGGCACCAAGCAGAAAAAACCCCAAAAAACAAAAAAAACCCCTCAGCACTCAGCTCCACCTTCACCTTCCTGCTGGGCTGCTCCTCAGGGACCAAGGCAAGGGATCCACATTCACCAAAGATACTCTGCTCCTAGTGTCCATCCCAAAGCATCTCCTCCTTCCTTGGGTGTCCATCCCAAAGCATCTCCTCCCTCTCTGGGTGTCCATCCCAAAACATTTCCCCCCTCTCTGGGTGTCCATCCCAAAGCATCTCCTCTCTCTGGGTGTCCATCCCAAAGCATCTCCTCCTTCCTTGGGTGCCCATCCCAAAACATCTCCTCCCTCTCTGGGTGTCCATCCCAAAACATCTCCCCCCTCTCTGGGTGTCCATCCCAAAGCATCTCCTCCTTCCTTAGGTGTCCATCCCAAAACATCTCCTCCCTCACTGGGGAAGCTGTCCCAGGGACCACAGACACAGCAAACTGAAGTCCCCCTCAACTCAGATGTAGGGTGAAGAAAAAAAAAAAAAAAATCTCTCAGAGGCCTGATTCACATGGTTTCCATAATTCACAAATTCTTGTGCATCACAGGGGGGGCATCAGGTTTTGGACAGAACCCATGCAGACAGCTGCAGGTTTCCATAGGCACTAAGTGCCTGCCACTCCTGCAATCCTGCTCAACATCTGGGATGGCTGAGAGGTGCTGTGCCACCAGCAGCCACCTCTGCTCCCACCGGTGCGAGGTCAGCCCCTTCCCCCCTGGTTGCAAACCACAGGAGTTGTTCTGTGCCCTGAAAACAAGAAATAACAATCAACACACCCTCATCTCCACAGGCAGGAGGAAAGGGGTGGAAGCTGTAGAAAAATCTAACTGGTAGGAGACTCGCCAACTCCAGACTGGAACCACAGGCTCTGAAGTCTTCAGGAGGAGGTTGTTTCCAGGCCCTTTCCTGGCACCCAGCCCTGCCTCACACCACTGGAAGAGTCAGTGTAAAATGTTGGTGAAGCCTTCAGCTCCTCGGGCAGAGAAGTCAGCCCTCCTCCTGCTGCAGCAGGACTGGCTGGAAGCAGCCAGCAGCAGAGGATGCTCAGCCAGGCTCAGGATGCTATGGTCTCACCTTCCACTCCCAACCCACCCTTAGTGCTTTCCAGTAGATCACCAGCACATGAAATGTGCAACTGGGTGGAAACTGGAGGATCTCTCCCTGAGGATAAGCTGCAGCAGTGCCAGGCAGGGCTCTAAAGCAGCCTGGTTTGTGTTTTGTTTTGTTTTTTTTTTCTTTTCTTTCTTTTTTGGCTCAGGCTCAGGAAATACTTCCCAGCTCCAGGCAGACCAACGTCAGAAAAAAAATCTCCATCCCAGAGAACTGCAAACTGGAAATGTGTTTCCAGTTTCCCACAGAATTAATGGGAAAACCAAAGTTTTCCTGGATGGGCAGCAGCTCATTTGCTGCAGGTTTCCTTCATCCACCTGGAAATTCCTGCCCTGCTCCAGGCTTCACCAGACACCTGCAACAAAAAGCCTCTCAGCACCACAGAGCAAAAGCTTGCATCCAGCACAGAGATTTACACTTTCTTTGTGTTAAATGCTGCTTAGGCAGGATGAATATAGTTCATGGTGTCCTTTTCCCATCAAAGATGTCCCACAGCTCACAGGAACTGGGGATCCTCAGGTGGGGAACCAGTTTCTCCCTGGCCAGTGTTGTTTTCTCATGGTTTACTCTCCCCATCAGGTCTGACTGGGCAGGACAGGTTACAAAAGCCCCTGGGAAGCGTGGGGAAGACAACACAAGGAACTTCACAGATCTAGAAGCAATAAATAAAATCAAAATATTCCCCCAAGAGAGAAAAACCAAATCAAATTAAAGAAACTAACCCAAAAAGAACAACTTGCTCATCACCTTTCTCAGCAATCCAGCAGAGAAGGCACAATGTCCTCATTGAAACCATCACAAAACGAGGTGCTTTCTGAAACCAAACCTCCCATCACAAACCTCCCATCACAGCCACCAGGTGCTTTCTGAAACCAAGCCTGAGACACACAACCTCACCAAAAGCTCCAACACAGGGACAGGGCTTTCAAACTTCTAGTACTAGAAGATGCCCAGGTACTACAGTAGTGAGCACATCTCCTTCCTACGCTGTCCATCCATCCATCCATCCATCCATCCATCCATCCATCCTTCCACCCATCATTCCCATCATTCCATCCTTCCACCCATCATTCCCATCATTCCATCCTTCCATCCACCCATCCATCCATCCTTTTATCCATCCATCCCATCCCAAGTTGTTTAACACTTCCCTGGGGAGCACTTCTCACCCCAGCAGCCTAAGGATGCTAAAAGCTTATGCAGGTTCCAAAAGAAAGCAGCTGGAAGACAAAAGCTATCCAAGGACATTAAAGACAACAAACCACCTCTAGCTCAGAGATCGTGGAGGCTGCTACAGCCAGAGGAATTTTTTTTTATGTCTCTCAGTGTTTTGCCTTGCTTTTTCACACCACCCTTGGCACTGGCAGCTGGTCTGATGGAAAGAGGATGAACTGCCTTTGGTGGAAAAGGAGAAGGTGGGCACTGAACAGGAGGGCAGGGGGTAAGAGCTCCCTGGGATGTTCCTTGAGAGGAGCCCTGGCAGAGCAAGGGATGCAGGCAGGAAGGGACAATGTGGTCCCCAGCTGGGAAACTGCTGAGCAGGCAGAGCCCCGCATCAGTCTCCATGGCTGGGAAACTTCCCCGCTTCCAGTTTGGTTCTAACCCAGCTCAGAAAGCAACAATAAGAGGCTGGGTGGCTCCTGGCAAGCCCCAAAGCACCACAAACCCTTTCAGGAGGGGGTGCTCAGGAGATCTGGCTTTGAGGAGCCCAACTTCCAGGTGGGGGGAGAGAAAAGGCAAGGCTGAAATCACCCCCAGACACATTCAGCTCCTTGAAAGCTTCCAGCAGGGGGATTTGGCCAGAGCTTAAAGCAGTTCTCTGTGACTCTTTGTCACAGGAGTGTAGGTACAAACAAACAGGAGCTGGGACAAAGGGAGTCAACACACATTTTATTAGCAAAAAGTTAATCGGCTTAAAGTGTGCAACTAAATAAGCAAAGCTTACATTAAAGTGACCCGCCAAGAAAAGATACCATGGAAATAAAGTTATAGGAAATACAATATGGTCTCTATGTCCCTTTGTAATCCAGCACAATAAATATTCATGATTCTGGGTTAATGGGGTACCCAGCTCTCAGCCACCACAATAGTTTTTTGTTTATTCTCCAGACCGTGAACTTTGGAACCATGAACCTGAGTTTCAGGACTCTGCATTCGTGCACGTTGGCAAAATTGAGGGCAAGGCAGGGGGATGGAGCCAGCCCCAGGACCTTGGCTTAGGACAACCTCATGGAGGCAGCTGGCAGGGGACTGAGCATGAGTGAGAGGAGCTCCAGGGTGCAGAGAACCCCTGGAGCATCCCTCACCCTCCCTGCCTCCCCAGCAGCAGGAGAAGGAGAGGTGAGAGACATCACCTGCAACACAGCCCCCAGACCTCCTCCCTTGGGAGCCCCATCAGGCTGAGCCTGGGGAGGAATTTCCTGCTGGATCCTGCTGGATCCCACTCACCAGAGCACCCAGCAATAGGACAGGCAGTGCCCAGGTTCTCCAGAATAAAGCTTCCAATACAAAAGTCTAAACAAAACAACGATGTTCCCTGAAGTCTTGGAGGCTTCTGCACCATAAATTAGTCACAGGTAAAGAAAAAGGAATCTGACAAGGACCCTGGAAGCTGAGGAAGCAATACAAAAGGTGGAAGTGTACTTTGGGAAGGAAAACTGTTCCTCCCTCCAGCTGGTGAAGTATCTGCCTTGAAATGCAAGAAGGCTCTGGTTAAAAACCAAACACAATTAGGAACCAGCAAGGCCCCTCTCAAAAGTGAGGTGTCTTGCTCAGGCTGCATGGGTTTAGTGTTTGCCTCTCTCATATTTGGTCTCTGCAATATCTGCATTGGCATACAGAGGGTTTTCCAGAGGGAAGGACGCAGGAGTGTGCACTGGGGGAAGGGAATGAGTTGGAAAGAAACAACTTTTCCTATTCCCTGAGTGGAAAGCTGCACAGAACGTCTTGTCCCTCCTGGAGAAGGGGATCCCCAGCTCCAAGGAGATGCCTCTTCCCCCCATGAGGAGCCAGTGGGACCTCCCAAACCTGGCAGCTCCTTCCAGCTCCCACCAAGCAGAGGTGAAGCTCAGAGCTCCACAGGCACCACAGAAGCCTCAGGCCCCAGCAGCCCACCCCAACCATGAGGACAGGAGGAGCAGGCACTCTGGATGGTTGGAGGGTCTCCAAACCCCCTGGTGAACACATTTCACCTCTGGCAATCCCAGGGATGGGCAAAGAGGGCAAAAGGACAGACAACGCTGCTCCTAGCATCAAGGAAAAGAAAAAGAAAAAGGAGGGCAGCCCGGAGGTTTTAGTCTTGGTGTCAGCATCCCACTGCTCACCAGCACTTCACCTTGACAACAAAGCTTTCCAAGAAAAGACAGACTTGGGCAGTGGAGCAATGGCCTCAGGAGATCCCTGCTCTCTGCCCAGGAAACAGAAAAAAAAACAACAGCCCAAAAACCAACACCAAAACCAACCAAACCCACCCCAGCATATCACATATCACCTTCCCACTGAAGCATGACAAGGAGGAGAATATATGGCAGAAGAGGCCAAAGAGGGGAAAACCAGAAATCAATGGGATCTAACAGAGCGTGACGGAAAATCACTTCCCCCACAAAAAGAGGTGACTTGCCAGGTTAATGAATCTTTTCTGTTCTGTACTTAGACACCCAGGAAATGGAAGGGGTCACAGGAGCAGTGTGGGTGGGAATGCAACCCCTGGAACATGCTTTCAAGAACAATCAGAGGTTAGAGATTAAATCCAGGCAGCGGTCAACTGCACAACGCATCAGCAGCTTGAGAGCAGAGCCAGCTCTGAGCCTCGCCGAGCAAAATACACTCCCAAAATCAACAGCACAGCAAATACCAGGCTCCTCTTCCAGGGAAAAAACAGCCCAAGAGGTCACCCCTCTCCGGGGGTCAGCCCCAAGAACCAGAGCATCTCTGCCTGCCCAGGTCAGCAGTGCCAGTCTGGACCAAACAAAATGGTCTGGAACTCAGGAACTGCAACAGAACCACAAAAAAAACGAGTCACACTGCACAAATAACTCACCAAAGCTCTTGGCCCAGTGGCCAGAATTTCTCAGAACTCACTTTTTTTAGGTAAGGAGTGGTTCCTTACTCTTGTTGGGAGCACACAACAGAGAAGCATCTGGCTGCTGGCAGGGCACAAGGAAGCTGAACTGGACCTCTGAAGTATCAAACACATCCAGGTCCTCAGCTGCTTCTGCCCAGAGCCCTCCCAACAGCCTCCACAGGAGCAGTGCAGACCCTTGCTGGCTTGTCACCCCCTGCCCACATCCAGCTGGAGCTACTGACAACAGGCACCAAAGGAATAACTCTCCTCAGGCTCAGCATCCTCAGCAAAATAAATGCAAATGTATGATTTTCATCCTTTCCAAGGCCACCTGACCAGGAGCTCACTCTATCTGAACCATTTCCCAATTGCTGCTTCTCAGTCTGGGCTCCCTTCACCCCAGCAGAGCCCAAACAAGCAGCTCCCCCAGCATCTCCAGCAGCACTTCCCTGGTTTGCTGCCCAACTCCTGCAGCAGAGACATGGATAATGCAGCCATGAGCCCCTCCTTACCTGCTTGGGACAGCACCTCCCAGTAGACTGGTTGCAGAAAACAGCAAGACAGAGTTCCATGTCACATCCTTCCAGTCCATCTCCATGCCTGAGAAGCTCCCTCACAAGCTCCCAAGTAAGCCTAAGGCTGGCATGTCTGCAGGAGGGGATTTGACTTTGCAAGTCCAGAACATTTTAAGTATTTCTGGTATCCAGGGAACTTTAAAGCAAAATCAGCACCTTCCTGAGCCACCATCTTCACCACAGCCCCCTGTCCCCACAGCAGACACCTGCTCCTGAAGCAGGGACAGACACTTGGGCCAGGCACAGCTACTGGGAAGGCAGGACACAGCCTGGGAACAAACCTCTCTCCTCCACACTCTGCTCTCTGGAATGAAAGACCACGACCCAGCAGGTCTTAGCTGAAGTTCAGCATCTAAAGTACCAACCAAAGCAGCTGATTATGCCAGAGTCCAGGGAAAAAGAAAATATTGCTCCTTGCAAACAATGCTCTGGAAGTTCAGAGCTGTGCTGGTGAGGAAATGCGAGACTGAGAAGACCCCATGTCTTCTATGTGTGTCTTCTATGTGTGTCTTCTATGACACAAGACGTGGAGGAAGGTGGAAAAAACACCCTCCTCCAGGACCCTATCAACCAGCTTCTAATAAGGGGACAAAGGGCCTCAACAGGAGATAAATCACTGCACACCATAGCACGGGGTGGAAGAGGCTCCTGACCCCTGGCTGAGGAGATCCTTACTCTGAGACACCCAGGGACACAACTTTAGCAGTAAAAAAAGAGGAGGAGGTGGGGGCTTACCAGCCAAACACAGCTTGTTCTTGCCCCAGCTGACCAGCAAGACGTAGGCACAGCAAGCAGGAGGTTAGGAGAGGAAGAGAATAAAAAAACTCCAAGACACAAGCTTGGCAGCAGAGTTTCTAAATGCCTTTGGTTGGGGCATCCTGCCTAGGGCTCTAATAAAAGCCACCTTGAACCTTCCCTTTGAGGAGGCATCTGCTGCTGCAGCTCTGCCTGGCTGCAAGAGCTCAGCATCCCCCCAGCAGCAGCTGCAGGGCAGTGCCTATCACCAGTGTGCACCAGTCCTGACCCACCTGCTTTCCCTCCTCTAACTGCTCTCACCTCCCCTAAGGCAGGTAAATTAAAGGCTGAATACTCATTCTTTCCCAGACCACCCAAAAAGTCTCAGTCAACCTCCTCCTTGAGCATTTAACCCTTCCTGCAGCCCTGTGAGCATCCAGGGGATGAGTTAGTGCTCAGCTCTCCTTCCTATCTCCATCTCCAGCTTCCTCCTTGCAGGAGATGGCTATGGCTATCTCCAGAGGTCACTTTGAACCTCAGAGATTCTGCTCTCCACCTCCAATTAAAGTTCAGATAAGCCTGCACCAAAATAACTCCCAGAATAAATCACAGCCCTTTTAATTCCTTCGGTTCCGGGCTCCCTGAGGAGCCCCAGAGGGACTTGCAGGGTTTGTTGACAGCTTCCCCCTGCCCTGGGTGTCCTCCAGCAACCAAAGCACTTGTCAGGCTTACGACTTGTTGTTTTTTTGTTTTTTTTTTTTCCCCTCCCCCCCCTCCATCTCTAGATGTGGGGTAGGAACCTTTGCTCTGTTCCCTCCGCAAAGCTCCAGTGAGCAGCGGCTGCAGCACTGCCACCTCCCCTCCCTCCTTCAGCAGCCTCCAGATCCCCCTGCCCTCGGTGGGAAAGGCAGGAAAGGAGCCAGGGGGGAGGAAAAAGAACTCCTGGGTGGCTGGAGTTCAGAGCCTGAGGGGCAGAAGCGGAGTTCTGGTGGCCGGGCACAGGTTTACACCGCTGGTAGCTCGGTGCCTACACCTGTAGTAGCAGCTCAGTCCTTGCGGTGACTTCCGAGGTGATGCCCTGGGCTGTCCCTGATGTCCTGGGCTGTCCCTGGAGGTGATGTCCCTGTCCCAGCTGATGAGAGGAGCCCGTGGTGCTGAGCTTTTGACTCCCAGCCCAGCAGCCCAACCATCAGCTGTTCTGCACCCAGCCCCGGGGGTGAGGAACCGGCCAGGATTCCCTGCCAGCTCTACACCCATCAGGGCTTCTAGGGCACAGCCTGCAAGGAGCAGGAGTAAAAGCACCACGGAGCCGTGGGAAGGGTGGGAGTGGAGCTGCAGTTTGTCTGTGCCAGGGGCTGGGAGCTTGCACACAGCCTGCGGCCACAGGGCTGGGCCCAGGAGACCTCACCACAAACCTCACACATCAGCCATGGCTTTTCCCCCCACAAAACATCCTGGGCACCCGAGGTTTTCCCAGGGGACCTGTCCTCTGGCCAGCCACGCTTCCCAAGAAACACTGGTGCTATCCTAGCCCTGGAGAAGCTCGGGTCCAGCACAAGACTTGTCCCACTCCTGCACATCAGGAGCAGAGCATCCCCTCCGGAGGCATCGGGCAGTGTCCTGGGAGGACAACTCCATCAGAGGGGTCTTCCCCTCATCCCACTCATGGAAAAGGGTCTCTCCACTCCTCAGTGGTGGCTGAAGCCCTTGAGATGTTTGGGAGCAGCAGGAGGAACGTGGTGTGTCTGGAGTGTCCCGTTCCCTCCCTGCTCTGCACTTCAGCTTGATGCAACCCACACGAGAGAAACTGGATCAGAGAGCCAGGGTGGGAGCCAGGCAGGGCAGGCTGAGGCTCAGAGCCTCTTTCTTCTGCAGAAAAGACATCTGAAACCTGAGGAAGCCACGGCAGAGATCAGCAGTGGGAAAGGCTGCAGCAAAGCAGAAGGCACCGTGCTGCCCCCCACACCCAGGCAGACTGGGGGAGCAAGGTCAGCTTCAACCTGCAGCACTGGAGCCTCAGCTCAGGCAACAAAAAACCCAAAGCAAGGCTGGGCTGGGCTGCCTGGCAACCTCCAGCACTGCCAGGACCCCCAGCCCCCTCCTGGGCTCCAGGAAAGGGCTGAGTGACCCCCCAGAGGTCTTGCTCACTCCTTTCTACTGGAAAAGAAGATGTTGGGAAAGGATTTTAGGCAAAGACTGAGAGGTCAGAACATAGAGGTGATTTCTGAGAGGCATCCTGACTGACTTGACTTGAGAGGAACATCACCCCTGAGGTTTTTCTGGCCACGAGGAGAAGAGGTGAGGCTGTGCCATGGCCAGGCTCTTCTCTATGTACATGCAGCAGCCCGAGGCAGAGAGCCCAGGAGATGGGGGACTGCAGGAGAAAGAGCAGGTTTTACAGCACACACAGATAAATGGCAGGCTGGGCAAATAATTTGCTTTTTTTTTTTTTTTTTTCCTTTTCTTTTTCTTTTCTTTTTTTTTTTTTCCTGCCACAGGTTCCCCGGCTGATGGAGGTAAGTCAACTAAAGTAAACTGTCTCTATGTGGTCCTTCAAGGACCACTCCTCATCCCTCAGGTGCCCGACCTGCCCAGGACACCCAGCAGGGAAGGGGCAGGTGAGGCACACTGGAGGGGATGATGAGCTTTGGAGGGGAAAGCAAGGACCATACATTTTCAGACAGAAAGGCCAAAGCTCTGTACCTGCAGCTCCCCAGGTCTGACCCAGCACTCTATCACTACCCACTACTTCCAGCAGAAAGAGGGAGAAGCAAATCCATCATCACTTAGAAGCAGACTCAACTCCAGTAAAGACTGTTTGGGTGGGATGCGTCCCACACTGATTAAAAAGAATCTTACAAAAAAAAAAAAAAAAGTTTCTCAGATCCCTTATTGATCAAGGGAATGGTTTGTGCTCAGAAATACTCTGTGGGGAGAAGAGGACTGAGCTGAAGTTTGGAATGAAATCCTCCACTCAGAACACAGCAGGGCCAGCTACACAACTTGTTGTACAAGGCTCTGACAGACCCTGCTGTGCCAGGGGTGGTCTCTGGGAGCAGATATGGCCCCAGGTCCCCTGGAAGCAGGCAGGGGAGAGCTGATAACAGGTGGCAAAGCCCCAACTCAAAAAACAAGAACACAGCACACAAAGAACCTCCCTCTCCCCCCCCCCGCCCTCATTTTTTTTTTTTTTATTCCTACTGTATTAAGAAAACAAAACTTTGCACAAAACTGTGTGAATTAACACAAAACTGTGTTAATTCTGTAAATGGAACAAGAGCAACCCGGCATGGGGTGCAGAGAAGCAGCAGTTCACAAACCCAGAATGTTCAGTGAGAGCTGGGACCAAGAGGAGCAGCACTCACATCACCAGTACCAGCCGGTACTCCAAAAGGAAACCCGAGGTCTCTGCTCCCTTGGAATTCAGATAGTAGGGGAGATATTAGGATATTAAACTCTTGGAGAAATCAAAGGGGTAAAAAAAAAAAAAAAAAAAAGTCTACAGCAAGCTCAGAAACAACCCGGTGCTGTTTGAGAGGGGAAAGAAAAACACTTAAAAAAAAAAAAAAAAAAAAAAAAAAGGAAAAAGAAAAAAAAAAGGGGGGGGGAGGGAATGGCTGGAGGAGCTGGAGGCTTCCCGGTTCCCGGAGAGGATGCGGGAAGGGGCTCCCAGGCACCTGGAAACTCAGTGGCTCAGCGGGAGTCCCGGGGGATGCTCGGGGCTGGACCCCCGGGGACCCCATCAGGGAGCGGCTGGTGCGGGGCAAACCCCGCAACCTGGGGCCGGCCAAACCCCCGGGCCAAGTGGGAACAGCTGCCGAGAGGCTGCAAAAATGCAGAGAAAAAGCTGACCGGGGGAGTGAGAAAGGGGAGAGGGGGGAAACCACCAAGCAGGCAGGCAAAGGCAAAGCAGGGCTGGGCATTTCCCGGGCTCTGGAGTGGGAGAGCAGGTGAGGGGGTGAAAAAAAGCCGGGGGTGGCGGGTTAGGGTTAATTTAAAAGAAAACCAAACCCAAGCAAAGAAGGGGGAGCGTCTTAGCCGGGGGTCGCAACCCGCAAGAGGGTGCAAGTTGAGGGAAACCTGAGTATTTCACCCCAAAACCTTCCCGGGGTGGGGAAGGAGCAAAGGGAATTGGTGGTGGGGAAGGATCCCCGTCCACAGAGGGGTGGGGGATGAGGGTAGCGAGAAGGATTTTTCCGGACCCTTCGTCCAGCTCGCAAACTTCTCCCGGAGTTGCATCCCCTACCAGCTTTGCAAGGGTCCCGGTATTCCAGCAGCTCCTCCAGAGGCTCCGCTTCCCCCCCCGGCAAGGCGATCACCCCTCCGCCCGTCGGGAAAAGCAGCAAAGAAAGCAACAAACGACGGAAGGGAACAACCCCGCGCCCCATAGCGCCGGAGAGAGGCCCGGGCTCGGTCCCGGTCCCGGTTCGGCTGCCCGGGCTGGCGGGCACTGAGCAGCACCCGGAGCCCCGGGAGCGGGAGGCGATGGAAAGGGAAGGGAAGGGAAAGGAAGGGAAGGGGGTGCAGCTGTCAATCAAAGCAGGAGCAGCCAATCAGGGCCGCGCCCGCCTCTTTTGCCCCGCCCCCGATGGACCCCGGGCTGGGGGGGGGTGGGGGTGGGGGGGGGGTATGGGTGCTGCGGGGTCCATGGGTGGTGGGGAACCTGTTTTCCTTTCCTGGTTGTCACGCTCAGGTGGCAAAAGATGGAATTATCCTATGAAAAAAACTATTAAAACCCCAACAACATTATTATTATTAATCATTTCTTATTATTAATTATTATTTCGGGTGGAAATAATCGCCGGTTCCGGGGGCAGCCCGAGAGAAATAAGCTCCTCTGCTGCTGCCAGAAACACCATTTCTCATCACAGCTTCACAATCTGCACATCTGCAAGAGGAAGGTGAGAAAACATCCCCCCCCCCAAAAAAAAACCAAAAAAAAACCCCACCAAACCCCTCCAAAACCCCATCACCACCACCACCACCAACAGAAAATCCCAAACCAAAATACCCAATCAAACCCCAACACCCTAAAGAATGGGAGAAATGAAGTAAGGTGTTTGATCACTTTCTGGCAAGGAGATAAACAGAAAAAAAAACAAAAAACAAGCCAAAACAAAACCCAACAAAAATCAACTTTCAGCTAAGCACTTGCAATTCCAAAGCAATTATTCTGCTGAGTCCAGACACAAAACTTCAGTGACCTGGCAGCATCTCCTCCACACTTTATACCAAGGGCTCCAGTTGCTGCAGGTAGGTGGGTGCCTGCCCATCAGATCTCTTGACCAACCAAGAGCAGGTGATGCTCAGAAATGCCCCTGCCGGCTCCTGGGCAGGCTTGAGAAGGGAAAGGAGGAGAATATTTCCAGCTCATCCTCACGGATTCTCTGCTGTGGCAAAGCAAGTCCCCTGCTAAGCCAGGAACTGACCCTGCTTCTCTCAGCCCCGTGCTTTTCTACAGCCAGACTGTAGTGATTCAGGAGGAAAAAACAAAGAAACAAAAAAAACCCAAACAGCATAAAATTGCTTTAGTGCAGCCTCCGAAATTTCTGAGCCAAACCTTTGGAAAAGGAGAAGCAGCAGAGCAGGGACTGCCTTGGTGCACTGGGCCCTGCCAAGGTAACCACTGCTGTGTTTGCTTTATTGCTCAGGAACAACCAGTTCCAAAAACGCATTTATTTTCTGGAAAGCTCAACTTGTGTGATGATGATTTGGAACGTCCTAAGTCCAGAGTCTTGAAGATGATCTGTCTAGAACAAAAAGAGCATTCCTAGGAGCTTGGTTATTGGAGGAAATGAAGCCTCAGCATGGCAGAACCTCCAGAGATGCTCAGCATCCTGCCTGTGCTGTATTGCAAGGACCTGCCATGAAAAAAAAAACAACCCAGGAACAAGCCAAGAATGGTGGTGGCAACAAACATCTCAAATTATACCCAAAGAAGAAATTTGTCCCCAGAGGCCTGCTGTTCCAACAAGTCAATCCACCACAGAAAACTACTTTTTCCTATTCTTGAATTTACTGCACAAACCCCTTCAGACTCATGGCAACTCACATGGTATTTAAATTTCACACCCCCCCCCCCCAAAAAAAAAATAATTTTTTTTTTAAGAAACACTTCAGAGCCACAGAATTAAATGACAGAAGTAAGTAGTGGCACAGCCCCTTCCCCCAGCTGATAAAACACCTGCTGGGTACAAGTGCCAGATGTGAGGAACCACTTGCAGAACCCAGGGCTCCTCAGAAAACTAGAAGAATTTTGTCACTGAAGCTATTTAGCAAAAGGCAACTGTTCCTTTGCAAGGCTCATTGCCACACTTCTGCCTCAAGGAAACAACTGGCAACAAATTGTTTGTTGTTTTTTTTTTCTCCTAAAGAATGTTTTGGGTTTTTTTTTGTTTTTTTTGGTTTTTTTTTTTCCGTAGGCTTGTGCTTTTCAGACAGATTCCAGTGCAGAAACTGCTGATGCACTCCCAGCTATGCAGTTTTGCTGCCTGCAGAGCTGTGTATATATATTACTGGGCAAATCTGGCTAAGTGCTGGTGAAGCTGAAGCCAGAGCAAAATATAACTTTCTCATTTGTTACCTCTGTAGAGTGATAAGAATATGCTACCAATTTTACCCACTTTTGAATTTTATACCTCTGGTGCTAAATTAAATTTGGGGGTCAGGTTTTCCTTTGGTTTGTTTTTTGGTTTACTTTTTAACCTGAAACTTTAGTTAAAGAAATACACCCAGCCAACCATACCTAAACCCAGTTGTGTGCCCTTTACACACCTGGGGATGTAATCCTCTGGAGGAATGAATGAATGAATGAATGTACAGTGTGCCCCAAAACATCCAGACATCAAGGAGTGATCGTGGTGTTTATTTGCAGCCTCCAGCACCTCCAACCTCTTCATCACTTTTCATCCATCAAGTAGCAGAGCTGCTCTCTGTGTGCCCCCTCATCAGCTGAGATTTACAGGTTTATCTAAAGCATTTGATCAAGACCACCTATTGCTACCGTCCTGCTCAAGTATTTTACCCCATTCTCTGGCCTTGGTACCAGAAGTGGAAAAGAAGCACTGAGCAGCCAACTGAAGTTACCAAAAAGCTCGGAAGAACCAGAAAACTCCTAAGAAACAACCATGAAAAGAGAAGCATAGGCTGTAAGATCTTTATTTCTTCCATAAAAGAGGAAGGACTACATCATCTAAGCAGAGAGCTTTCAAATTCTATTAAGCAAGATGGTTCAAGCTATATCCCAGAGGACAAATAAACAGCCTTGCCCCAAACAGCACCCATAAAGACAAACTGTTGAAAACTGGTCACATTTTGCACTCCTTCAGAAAACAAAAAGGAAAGGAGGGTGGAGAAACGAGGCAAGCCCCCAGCTTGCTGATGTGCTAGAGTGGAAGTAGAAAAATGTCAATTATTTAAACACAGTCCTTCTCCAGAGGAACGTGCCTGCAGAAACAAAAGCAATGCCTGCACGAGGAAGGATCTTTTCAATGTGACTTTGAAAGCTACCCAATCCTATCTGGGTATGCAAGAGCTCATAATGGCAGAGGACAGGGAAAGCAAGCAGGCAACCCCCCATTCTGGGGCATTAAACAGTGATTAACTGAAATTCACACACGGTTTAGTGACATTTCTGAGCGACTAATCACATAGCAGTGCTCTAAATAAGAGAGAGAGACCCATTATCAAATTATTCCCTTTAAAAACTTGCATCTCAGCAGAGTACTTGATGTGTGTATTGTGTGGATAATGGCTTCTCCCTTCAGCTTCAGAAGAACGTGGAGGGCTCCCCACAGCTGTGAGCACGAGCAGGAACTACTGCAAAACCCATCCTTAGCTTTGAGTCTCCATGTTCTGGAACAAAAGCAAACTCACTGGTGACCCAGTTTATAAGCTCATCTTAAAATCATCAGAGTGTTCAGCTACGGGCGCCATCACTCACTGGAAGCAAAACTTAATTATTTTCTGACAGATTGGTTAAAATTGGCCAGGGACATCCAAGCTGAAAGCTCCCAACACTTCTCAGAAGCCAGAGCTAGCAGGATGTGGTGTTCCTGGCTGCTCCCCATCAGTGCAGCTCTCCCAGCCTGACCCTGCCAGAGCAGGGTTGTTTCTCACCGTGGCTACTGCATGGTCAGTGCTTTTTACAGAGAGACAACTCAGTGATAATCAATACAAACACTTTGCTCCTTTTTGAAACTCAGGAAGTTGCCTTTTCCACGGCAGCTGCTCTGTTTCCAGCAGACACACTGATGAAAACATTCCTATATGGCAGATGCCTCAAAAAAACCCCAAACTAAACCAATCCTGAAATAAATCAAAACTGGCTCTCAGATCCGTAACAAACACTTTCAGGACCTTTCTAGCTACATAATTAACAGTCACCTTAAAAAAGGCTTAATCTTTATTTGCCCATTTATTTCAGTCCATGCTTACCCCCCCTGTTTTCATCTGGACCAGAAAACAAGTTTCTCCACAATGACTTTGGCCAAGAAGAACCTTTTTGGGCTGGGTCAGCAACCTGGGAGCTCTGCTGTACAATCCACTTGTAAGCAAATTCTCAACTCAAAGCATGGGGCTTGGAGATTTGAAACCCACACTAATATTGCATATAGCAACTGGCCTTCAGCACTATTGCCTTTTCAAACCTTTTCGACTGCAAATTCATCTATTTTCACAATCAGAACGGTGGTGGTTTTTTTGTCCGAAAAGTTTATTTTAAGTTTTCTGAACACTCTAAAGCAACTGTGGCTTTTGATGTTACACAAGTGTCCAGATAGGATTAACAAAAATGAAAATGTTCTAAATTACAAATTTAATTTCTGTAAGAGCTTGAGAAAGGAAACAGAACAGAAAAGCATGACATACACACATTGTGAAGAAACCCCAACTTTTCATGCAATGGCAGGCAAGATGTAAAAAGCCACCCAAATTCACACATTTTTTACACCGAATCAGAAAAGTACTCTGTAGTAAATCTGTACATCCAAATACATTTGGAATCTACACCTAAGTTACATTATTTAATGTTATATACACTTATTACCCCTTGTATAATGTCTAAAGGAAAATCTTCATTCAAATCCAAACAAACAAACAAAAAAAAAATAAAAATAATGCAAGACTAACTTGGAAAAAAGGAGAATCACTTTAGACATTCAGTTAAAATGTTGGTTTTGTTTTAATCTAGACCTCAAAGTGTTTATTAAAAACAAACATTCCTCTTCATTTAACATTTTGCTTTCTAACTGTACAGTAAATTGCATTGCAGAGAACACATCCTGCCTTCAGACTGCATTTTCTTTGGATGTATGTAAGATGTAGCTGGATATTACTTTCAAGATAAATAAAGGGAGGTTGGTCCAACTAGAACAAGAGCTGATATATTACATGCTTATGGATTTTTTCTATATTTTTAAATTATTTTTTTAAACAAGTGAGTATAGGGTATAGTTGATATCGCAAATAAACCAAAAAAAGCACCTGGAGTCAAAATACAAAACATACCTCCTCGTCCTGGCAATGGCAGTAAAAATCAGAAGAGTAATCTTTCTGGAACGGCATTTTTACATAATTTAGAAATGTTAAGTACCAGGAAGACTACTAATCAAGTAGTTTTAGCAGCCAAGTTTCCCTCTTTTTATTGAATGGAACAAATGCTTTAAATAAACCGTTTGTCCTCTTCACTGAAGAGAGCCAGTCTATTCATCTTTAATGAGCTAGGCTTTTTCTGGGTTTGGGATTTTTTTTATTTGCGTTTTTTTTTTTTTCTTGGGAAGATTAGCCACGTACTGTAGTAATGCCTACTGCATATAATCCAAGCATTTGCTGTGAACAGTTGGAGAAAGCAGTCAGTAAGAACCTAGGATCAATGAAACAGATGTTACTGTCAAGCCATCCACAGAGTGGAGACCCCTCGAGTGCCCAGTGTTGAAACCCCAAATCTCTCCTCGTGCCGCCGGTTGTGCAAGTCCGTCCCCACGCCAACAGGAACTGATCCAGAGTTCAGTGTTGCTGGGTTCCTTAATCAATTTTCACATTAGTGTAGATTTTCCGAACAAAGGCACTTGTTCCCATGTAACCAATGGCTCCTGCAGGAGAAACCCAAAGCGGGGGACACGTTAAGAGCAGGGAAAGCGGCCGGCGACATGAAGCACCCACGCGCCAGCACGGGCACACCAAGCACACACAGAAAACCAGATACCTGCCATACAGAAAACCAGTTACCTGCCGTACTGGTTCTCCAGCTCCAACTATCCCTGCTCCCAGTGGCAAGAACTCCCCTGATCCAGCCAGCTCAACCCACGAGGCCACCTGACCAGGGCCACAAATATAGCATCCCCCCTGCTGCCGCCAGTAACCGGGTCCCTTCTTCTGGAGAGAGGGTGGAAACCACACAATCCCCCACTCTGCAGGGAAGGTGGATGGGAGGGAGGGTTTTTATTGTAAGTTACATGCCTTCTGGATGAGTGTTTTATTGGCAGATGGCTTTTTCCTTCCCACAGGGCACAAATAATAACAGATCCCCCATCCCAGGAGTCTTAAACTCCAAGGAGGTCTGCAGGGAGAGATTAAAACTAGTAGCAGTCAGTAGCTAAAGGAAATTGCAGCCTGTGGTTTTCAAATTAGTAAGAGTCGTGAGCAGAGTACACGTTGTCACAGCAGCCATCAGAGAACAGGTCACTGCCCTTCTGAGAGGGGCAGCAGTTTATGCTAAGCCCAAAATGCTGCAGGGCTGAGGAGATCCAGAAGAGTGAAAGAAATGCACCTGACCAAGATCTCTTCTCAGAAAGAGATTCAGGAACCAAACCCAGAACCTCAGGTCTGCCAGGCTCACTAAAATGCTCGTCTTAAAATATCTGCAGTGAATAACCTCCACCTTTCCCAAGCAAAACGAGAGTGAATCAGCCTCGTGGAGGTCAGTTTGGCTAATTAGAAGTCAAGTTGAAAAATCAAGAAGAATTAGAGGCAACTGCTGGCAGATTGTCAGAATAACACATCATAAGAACAGAGAACTCCTCATGTCAAATGTTTGGATGCTCAGTAAAGAACTGACTCTGACCAGAAAAGATATTTTTGTTTCTCTGAAGCAATACAACAAAGCATGAAGTACTTTCAGTGATCTGGGGTGCACCTGACTTGCAGAAGATGTGTTAAATACAAAAGCCTGATCAAGGCTAAAAGTCAGGGAGTTCCTGACAACCTGGAAGCTGTCTGGATAAGTCACAAGGTCAGCCACAAGACTCACAAAATTCTGGTTTTTACACTCCACAAAGCCCAGCTGATCAGGAAACCTGCAGAAGGCAGACCTGATGCTCCAGTGGTGCAGAGCCTGTGGAGTCAGCCTGAGTCAGTCCCTGTGCTGCACAAGTGAGGGATTTGTACCCTGTCCAGAAACTCCTCTTCTGTCCAGCACAGTGCCACAGATAAAATGATGGCACTGGACTCCTGTTTTAAGACTCATTCTGTTTTGCCTGTCAAAGCAGACACTGCCAACAGATCCAAGGCCTATTTGAACTGTCAGACACATTCCAGAACTTGTTCTCTGAGGGTTTCTCTAGTGATGTGATGCGAGCTATCACAGAGATTTGGGAGAACAAAGCATTAATTGTGTTTCATTTGGGCTCTAGAGAATGTGTGCATCAGATGGAAGTGAGGGGGAGGAGTAGAGAGCAGCAGTCACATGAGACCACAAGCTCTCAGCCCCATAAACAAATCATAACATGTTCTGAACCACTGGAGCCTTAGCCATGAAGGCCACTAATGGCCAATACCCAAGGCAGGGGACAAGCCTCAAGGCTACTTCACAGGCATTGAATAAAACATGGGGAAGGGAGGGGGAAACCCTAGACAGTGAGGACTAAGGAATGTCCTCCTGAAAAAAAAAACAAAGGACTAATTGCCTCATTTGAATAAAACAAACCATAGCAAAGGGAATTATTTTATTTCCTTATAATCACCTTATCAGATTATAACTTCACTATGGCCTATGTAGGTTTAGCAGGAATACACACAAGCATACTTCAGCAGAACAAGCTTTTCAGTAAAGAGAAAAATCCTAACAGCCAGGAAGAGCAACCACAAAACAGAAAAAAAAGATCAATTCCCATGTATTTCTTCAAACCAATGACCACTTACTGTAGCTGTGGCTTTGCAAGCAGAGGTTTTTTTTAAACAAGCCCCTCAAGAAGGGGCTTCCAGCATTCATCTGGATGCTGCAGTGCTGTGTTGCAGGAGTCCTTTCTGTACTCCCTAGTTTCTAAGCCAGCCACTGAGCTGGGGAATAAGTTTTATTTTGTCTTGTCACTAAGAGGGACACACGAGGAGCTCAAAAGGTTTGGAAGTTCTCATGGGCTCCCTACTGTCCAGTCTCAGAACTGAGATGCTCTGCAGAGGGCAGCAGACTTTGTGGATCAAAGCATCCCACTAGGTGTGGAATTTGAGTTCAGTAGGCACTGTCAGAGGCACCAAAACCCCAGCTGGATGGCACAAGCCCCCAGAGCCTTTCCCTGGGGCTGCTTTGGATCCTAACTGGTCTGTCTCACACCCAACTGTGTGATGCTGAACACATGCCCATTCATGTGAGCCTCCAAAACACAGCTCCACACCACTTTTCACTGGAGCTGTACAGTCAGGAGCACACATTCTGCACAATTCTTTAACACAAATGTCTTTGTTAGACCTCAATGGTAGCAAGTTCCTTAGACAAATGCTTTTTGACAGGGTTTTTTTGTTGTTTTTTTTTTTTCCTCCACATGCTGAAAATGGGAATTCTCAGTAAAAAAGAATCTCACAGTTTCTCTTCCAACGCACTTACAAAGACAAAAGAAAATCTCAATAGAGCTCTGGAAACTTTATCTGCTAAATGTGTTTAATGTTTAATATGTTAAATAATTTTAGGATTTTGAACCAATTTGGATTTTACTCTAATATTCCATCCAGTAAGCATCCTGTCATGCCAAGAAAGCATTTGACAATCCCTGTTTCCCATGTTATAAAAAACATTTTAATTACAGAAACTGGTGGGCAAGCTTGGCTTCTGCATCATAGACGTTTTAATCAATACCAGCCTGAGCACTTTAAAAAGAAAAGATTAAAGCTGAAAAGTATAAGCCTATTAATGAAAAAAAATGGCTGCAAGACTACCAGAACAGCAGGGAAGCCTTGTAATGTGCCAAGAACCTGATGAAGCAAGATTAGATTGTATGAGAGAACAGGGGAACAGGTACTTGGTAGTTAAGAGATGATTTCCCTCCTCTTTTCATAAAGCGTTCTAAAATTACTCATCCTCTTAGGACAATAAGAAATGTATACTTAACAGAAATGAGGTTCCTATAAGACAGGACTGTGTCTAAAAAACATCTAACTCCAAGAAAGCCCGCCACTAAAGTCTGTGTGACCATTCACTACTGAGGAAACAAGCCTGAAACATCACACAAAAGAAGCAAATAACATTAGAAGAAAGTGCAAAAGAACCAAGTAGCACTTTCTGAAAGTCACACAGCAAAGGATAAAAATCAAGCTAATAAGTGAACAAGTGTATTTGACTTTATCAGATGATCTCCATGCCAAGAACTGTGGGGTCTTTTTCTAAACATTTGTCCAAACACTATCTTAAAAAAATCCAGCTACACACAAGAGCCTTCTCACCTTAGCATGTTCCAGTGCTCATTTCCCTTCTGCTCTGGTCACCCTCACAGATACATGCTACAAGTGCCATCACTACTGTGATACCACTGATGTCTTGAGGGGTGCACCTTGACTCCTTGTCTTGGAGCAACAGCAAAAACTCCAAACCAAAATGCCAACATGCACTCCACGTAATTTGGAATTTATTTTGCAGAATTTATTGCCAAATATTGAGTCTTTCAAGTCTGCAGTGTGAGTGAAATTCTCTGCATAGTACATAAATTAACTTCCTGTCAGAAGACACAATCTACAGAAATCTCCTTTATGAGGTAGGAACCAAGTGTAAGCAGAGAGCTTGTATGCTTTTTACAGCATATACACACTCCACCAAAACCAGAGAGCTAAAATTGGAAATATAGAATCATAGAATCGGCTAACAGATTGAAAAGTTCTGAGAGAAAACTTTTAATATATTTGGAACTTACCACACATTATTCCCAAAGCTGTGCTAAATACTGCCATATAACCAAAGTAAAATGATGTTTGAAACAAGCCATACATCCTGAAAAAGAAAGACAGGAATTTATGATAGGTGTTTTCCCCAGTTCTTAATCAACTTATCTGGCAATGGGATACTCAAAGCAAGAAAACTATCACTTACTTTGTCTTGAAAAAGTAGTAGTAAAAGGAGTACATGTAAACATAAATCGCAGTTGATGCCGCAGAAAGGAAGCTTGTCCACTGCCTGCAAACAAGCACAGGTCCATCATCTACACAACCAAAAGGCTTCCCAAGATGTGCAACAGGTGAAAACCCTGCCCTGAGAACAACTGTGCTGGTTCTACAGGTTTACTGAACAAAATCTCCACCTAAGTGACAAAAGCTCTAAGTGACAAAAGCTTCTATGGCAACATCACTTGATACCAAGTGATGAACCTGCTTCATATTCCTCTCAGCATTCCCGTTTATTTCCTATAAAAAAAAAGCAATATTGGCATGTTTGGGTTTTATTATACACATACATCCATACATGCAGAGATGCACACACAGGCACAGAAAGCTCCTGTACAGAAAGTATCAAAAAATGCTTTCTTCCCTAAAAACTCTTTCTTCCCTAGAGCTACAACCTGGACATGGGACACTTTGGGAAGACCCATCTCAAGTGAGCCACAGGACTTTTCTATAAAACTCTCCCAAGCTGGTTAACTCTGCAGTAATGCAGTACTTACCACCTGTAATCCTCTGCATTCAGCAGGAAATAGGTACAAACAATGGTCACACAAACTGTCACGATACAGAGGATAACCAGAACCAGCATCATAAAGCCATAAACGTAGTAGATCTTGTAAGCCCAGAATGAAGTAAAAATGAAATACCTGAAAAGAGTAAACAAAACACACAGGTGGTTTTGTAATTGAACTTCATCTATTATCCTTTGAAATCAAATTGGCCAATAGGTGACCTACTCACATTTCAATAAAAATTGATCCAAAAGGGAGAATTCCACCCAGGCAAACAATAACAGCTGGTTCCATGAACCTGAAAGATATTAAGATCAGTTTAGGGGCAATTTTAATCTTTCATTTACAAACACATCAAGACATATAACCAGATAATTAATATAGCATAGAGGATTATTTACAAGGCATGCTAGCAACACCATTTCTGTCCCATACCAGCCTGGTAGAAAGAAAATTCCCTCTGGAAGGGGGGAAAGAGTTATTCCTGGGGAAAGCTGAAACAAACCCCTCACCTACAGGCATGTAAGAGGCATCTACCTACAGGCTACACAAAAGAATCTCTCTTGCCCAAAAAGGACTTGAGCAAGCAGGCCCCATAGCCTGCACTACGGAATGAAGGCTGAAAAACTGACACAACAAAAAGCACAACTAAAACTTTGTGGGTACTGGCTATCTAATTCAGAACCCGTGTTCATTTTTTAATGCTATACTAAATCATGAGTCTAGGACCAAATGTGAGTACTCAGCTACCTGCAGATGAAACCATCACTTACTAAAGGTGACCTCTATGTAGTACTTGCAACAATGCTCAACCTAGCTAGTAACCAGTGATTTAATTTGCAGCTTCTTTCATTATTTATAGGCAGACTTGTCTAAGTTGACGGTGTGCAATTTCATCACCTTCAAGAGAAGTATCTTATTTCTTTTCATCTGTCATGCTGATCCAGAGAAATCCATCAGATTCCCAAGATACAGGTCACAATATAAATCAAATCCCAGCATCTGAGCTGCACAGCCTGCCACTAATCAGAGAGCAAGCCTTCTGCACTTCCTGGGTACACGTTTCAGTGCTCCCTTCACTTTGTTCCATTCCCCTGAACAGGGAAAGCAAGAAAAATCTATTTTAAAAAGAAATCCTCTGAGGAGATTTTCGTTTCCATAGCTTGCTGCTTCCACCTCAGAATTAAATTAATAGGAAAAAGTGACTGCATTCGTGATTTTCCGAAAACCCAAGTCTGCTTCTTGAGACCAGGCAACCATTCCTTTATATTCACTTCAAAAATAATAAAGGCTTATTCCCAATTCAGACCACATACCTGGAGGATTTTAGGCTCTGTGCCATCAACAAAAGTGCAGAATTGGGAACAGCACTGCAAGCTTCTCCCCACCACCACCCTGCAAATACTGCCTCAGTGTGTAGATGGAGACCATTAAAGAGAACAGTTCTGCCTCCAAGGCACACTCACTCCTAAATCTCCAGGAGGCACTAAGGAGGAATGGTTGCTTTCCAGACACCCATACAAGAACTGGGGTGGGTCCATCCCTTTTACATAAGAGAGTGAAGAGCATTTAAGGCCAGATGTCAATCAGAGATCCAGGACTGCAAAATCTGCTCCAGCTATTAACCACTAGCTGCACTTGGTGGTTTTTAGTCACCAGAAAAGTCCCACGAAGTGCAGGTGTTATTCTAGAGAAAGCTCAGCCCAAATAAAACCCGGTGTTCTAGAAACACTTTCAATGGTCACATTTGAAAAAGGTAATTAATTTTAAATGTCCTGGAGTGAATCCACCTGGTTAACACACATCTGAGTCTTTACCATTTTTTCTCTGGTATAGGACGAGGCACTGCATTGACACGACATGGAAAATTAGGCTGTCCTGACAGGTTTCGGCCCAGAATGGTACCAACGAGGTTCAGGGGAAGAATGACAAAGAAACAAATACAGCACACTGCCACCTGTAAGCAGAAAAATAAAGTGATGATGATAAAAAACAACAGGGCTAGGACAACGAAAAAAGATAGCCAACCCACTCCATGTATACTGGTCCTTAGTAGTTATTGCTGTAGAACCATACTCCTCGTTATGAAGCACTTAGTCAGTATGTATCCACTGATGAATTATTATTATTATTACACTGACAAATGGGAACATTTATTTCCTGGTAAGCTTCCTAATAAACATTATTAAGTCTATTTTCTTGCATCAATGGAGGGAACAGAACCATAACAGGTTTTTTTACTGCTTTAATCTAATCTTTATACTCGGTACATTGGAAAGGAATGAAATGGAAATCTTCATGGTACTTAATCACAGAAAATTTTGTCAGCTTCACTTAAACTTTTTGCAGAGTATGCTGCTCCTGGGAGTTAACACGGAGCAGTCAAGCAGTTCCACACAACTGCTGGCTGCAAAATTTTTAATCCAATCCAAAAAAGAAAACCAAAGGAGAATTGCAAAGCCAGACCAGAATGCTACCAATCAAGATTCAGGGAATTCAGGGAAATTCAATTTTCTCCACTCCCCACCAAGGACACGGGCTGACAAAGGCACAGGTGACCACTGGTAAACACAGATACACATTTTAGGAGCAGGGTGGCCCTATTCACACAGAGAGATGAGGTTTATGCACAGTGCAGCAAAGTCAAGCCAATGTTTCAGCTCTCTCCACTGCAACAGACTTCCTGGAAATTTTACCATGAATCATTGTTTTTCCAGCACATGTATGTAGCTCTACTTTTGCTATTCCCCGAAGGCAACATATTTTTATCTTCCAAAACTGGGTAAATTGGAAGTGTTTATCAAGGTGTTTTCTACTCCTGACACTTCAGCAGAAAATGAATTAGCACTGGACAGCTTGTTAACTATTTGATATTGATAATTAAAGACAGAACAGTTGCCTGCAATGCAATAACCACAGTTGTGAATACTGACCCTGTGACCTTCCCTCTGCACACACAGGAAAATAATGCCTTTTAAAAGCAGGGTTGCCTGAGGCTGTGCACACCCTGGTGCCTCCTGAGCCAAGAAGCCAGATCCTTCTTCCCCTGCATCACAATGCAAAGCCCACAGCAGCAGGCTGATCCAAAGCATTGGAGAGGACCAAGCCCAAGAGCCACTTATTTAGGAAGCAGTGACTCCAGGATAACTAAGGGCTGCTGATGTTCTCTCTACAGAGTTCTACTGCAAGCAGCTGAAAAGCAAGGACTGCAAAGGCTTTGGGAGATGAGGAGACCAACTTAGCATTGTGTCAGGCACAGCAGTTTGAGGCAACATCTGCCTGAAGTCAGTGGGTTATCCACTCCTCACTGGTTTATCTCATTACTGGCCTAGCCCAGATGGGAATGGGAAAGGCTGCCTAGGTTTGGATGGAGCAAACCTTCAAGCTTCACAGGAGGGGCACACCAAGCATGTGGTCAATGATGAGAAGCACTGTCCAGACTCTTTGAGAGCTTAGTAAAGAATTACATCATGAGCCACTGCAGTGGGAAATAAGGAAAAGCTAAGTGGTAGCTGTACTTGCCAATAACAAAACATATGTTACACAATTAATATGGATTTATCTTCTTCCATTACTTGGAAAACCACTTGGTGTCTGGCAGAACTCTGAGATTGCCCAGGAATGAATTACAGGAGAAGCAAACAACTCACTGGATGCAGGTTCTGCCCTTGACAACTACTCAGTGCAAAAGACTGAGCAGATGGCAATGTTCAGAGCAAAACGTCAGGAAGCAACAGAAACATTAAAAAAACATCACCTTGAGTGCTACATTTACTAAACTCCTGACCAAAAAGTCTCAGCTTGTTTCAGGTGCAGTAGGTAGAAAAAATGCTGGAGAACTAAGTCTTGCCAGGATCTAAAGCTTCATGCAAGTAAAAACATGACTTGTCATGCTGTAACATCTGCCATTCTGTTAACTATTTGACTGAAAAATGAACTGATTTAGGACAACACAGATAGCTCAGACACTTCCTGGGTTCAAAGTCAGCATCACAAATGGTAAGAGGACAAGAAGCAGGCAGGTAAAACACCCACTGGTACCCTGTCCTGCTGCAGAACCACTCCCCACAGAAGTCACTCATAACATCCTCAAAAAACCAAAATCCTAATATCTCTGTCTCTCGTGCAGCAGCTAAGAAAGTTAGGTCTTGTCAGCAACCACAGCCAAGAGAAATTCAGAGAATTCAGAAATTTGTTTTAACTACCACCTCAGAAAACACAAGCATTATGCAAACAGGGAAACCTGCTATACCTAGAAAGCCAGACATCCCCCCAGCAACTCCCACATAAACCCCCCCATAATCCCTGTGACAGCAGACATGCTACACAAGGTTTTCTACCAAGCCACTGGATTGCAACAAACCTGTTCCACTCTGACTGCTGCATTTTTGTTGTGCACAATATCTAATCTATACATGAGCACCTGATTTAGTTGGTAGGTTTTAACTGCCATAGAAGACTGCCAACCCCACCAAGTCTGCATTCTTTTTAACCCCTTTATCATATTTTTTTTTGTAATAGGGAAAGAATATTCTACTGCCCTTGACCAAATGTGCAGCATTCAGCTTTCCTTATTTGAAAAAAAAAACAAACACTGTTGTCAAGAGGGATATAATTTATGTTCTAGTGCCATGTGTTTCATATTTCCTGACAACTGTAGATTAAACTTCATTCAAAGGTGATAATTAAAATTTTTATGAGCATATCTAATATTAAACAGCGACTGGCAGGCTATGGTGCCTTGACTGCTTAATGCACAAGGGAGAAAAGCAATAAAAATTAACTGTCAAAGTAACAGCTTGATCTTTCCTGTCAGCTCCCAAACCTGCACTCTCAGTCATGAGACTCTCCCCCCACACAGAGGTTACTGGATCTGTTCAGTGAAATGCTTCTCTGCACATCATCTGGACAAATATTATACAGAAAATGAAGGGAATAGAAGGCTTCAAAATAAAGGCTATTAATTTTTATTACAGCAAAGTTGTTAATCAAGGGTGCTACACTGGGCAATAATTTTAGGCAGAAGCATTAAGCTGTGTCTGTTCAGAAAAAACAAGGAGTTTTGACCATGGGTTCTACAGTCACTTGCAAGCACTCTGAGGAACCACCCTGCTGAATGTATAAAACTAATTTTTTTTTTTCTATTCGTAGCTAGATGTATCCCCTTATCTAGCTCAAGGCATGAAAATCTCTGGCACTACCAGGTCCTCCTCCTTCAGTGGCAGCCAACACTCTTATCAACTTAAGGCTGTCAGGGATGGCTGCAGCCTGAATTAAGCTCTCTCTTGGAGGAAACACTTTTTTGCCTACTTTATAAGCAAGGTATAAAAGATGCAAACACTAGAGTCTTCATCCCCAGAGCAACTCAGTGTGCATAACCTTATTTAATGAAATCATTAAAAATGCATACTGGAAATGTTAGCCATGCAGCAACCTGCTACTCAAACAAAACAAAACCAGCACATCTTAAACAGTTTCATAGAAGCTACACAGATTCCACTGTCAGAATATTGCATTAGTCACAGTAGCCTTAATGGAAATCTTTAAATTATGTATCACACACAGAACAGCAGAAGCAGTCACAGCTTACCAACTGCCAGAATTAAGATGGTCCCTTTGAATCCAGTCATGCTGCACTCTGTAGAACTCTGCAGTGCTTAGGAAGTGTTGGTGCAGATGTACCACCACCCTCCTCACACACACGGAGTAAGTGTACAACACCTTCAGAACTCAGCTCTGTGCTCATCAGTAACAGAATACAATGAACAAAACAGCCCCAAAAAGTCAAATTTGGGCTCCAAAAGAACAAAACAACAACAACAAAATCGAGCAGCACCCACTGTATTTGTCTAAAGGTGAAGAGATGAAAGAAAAATACCCCAGACTTTTCTATCTCCTTCACATGCTTGGGGAGTTGGAAGCTTTAAACCATTCAGTTTTCAAAGCTCTCATATTTGAATAGAATGTCACCTTCTTCACTGCATTTTGAAGGGCAGGACAGCAGCAAGGTATCCAAGGGAAGAGACAAAGTCTTGGGGTATTTGAGTACAGGTTTGTCCCAATACAGGTAGCATGGTTTGCATGGATACCCAAAGGGATGAAGGGGAGGGTCCCCAGAATGAAGAATGACTTCAGAAACAAGCTTTGGATCTTCCCAGTCCCTGCCACATCTTCCAAGAGATCCCAGACAGTGGGGATAAGTGACTTCTACAAGGTGAATTAATTAAGCTTTAAAGTTGAAGGCAGACTGCAGTGGCAGCCAGGTGTACCAACATCCCAAAGAGCCCCTTCAATTTGAGCATTTCAGGACAGAGAGGAGAAGGAAGAGCAGACACCAGGCAGATGAAAGCTGCACCAACTGTGCTCGAATGTCTTGGCTCTGACACTGTCAGCTGCCCTTGCCTATATTCCACAAAAAAATCTGTCTGAAGGGAGAAAAAAGTCACAGAGAGGAAACTACCTCCTGGCTCCCTGGGAAGTGGCAAAGCAGAACAAGCACTCTATGGGATGTCACGTTTAAACACAGTCTCTTAGCAACCTTTTGGCTCAGAGACTTTTCAGCAATTCAGTTTCTGCTTTTTCCAGCTTTACAGTGGTCAAAAAAAGGTAGCAACTCTTGCCAGCAATTTGAATTGAGAAGGGAGGTTTCAAGACATGTCAGGGTAAAGGAAGAAACTTCTGTGTTCTAGTACATGGATATGGTAAAGGTTTGATCTCCCTAAGAAGGCAGCAGCAACAGCAAGTCTGCACTAGAAAACAAAGGTGGAAAGACACAAAGGTATCTTCTCCATAAAGCCAGAGTGCTTCCCAGGGACTTCAAGCTGAAGCATAACATGGTAATTTCAAACAATTTTTATTTCCTTCTCTAGCCCAGCCTGAAGTCCTCAGAGCATTGCTGATTCTGATGAAGTTTCCGATTCATAACCCACTCCTACTGGAAGTCTGCTAACTCCACTGAAGTTTATTGCTACAGTCATAACGATTCCAACATGTTCATAAAGCCCTGAGATCATTAAAATCACTGTGTATAAAAAGATTTCTAACATCCTGATGAAGTGATCCCTGAAGATTTATATTCCCATTTGCTTTTGCATGTCCGTATTTCCACAGTCTTAAAATACAAATCAGTTGAACAGATTTAAGAGAAAAAACCTCAGCACAGGTGGAATTCCCTTCCCTTGGCATTCCTGACCTCCACGTGGGAATACAAGTGGGAAATGTGATGCCATAAATGCTTGCTCAGGAGTGAAACAAAGCCTCTTTGCTCATATCAAAGATCAATGCTGTAAACTTTTCTGGCAGTACTGTATATGGCTACCAGCTTAGGAAAGAAAAAGCCATACAATATTCCTTTGGGGCACTGGCCAAGTGATACAAACATATCCAAAGACAGAATTTTCCTTCAATTTATTGAAGAAAACCAAGAAAATTAACTGAAGGGTTTAGAAACATGTTTAGCTTGATACTGTATTAATAGTTTTGTAACAATGAAATAAATGTAAAAGTTGTTGTGTAGGCATGTTCTGAAAATACTGCTAGATGGAGGTGATCAGAACCAGCACTGTACATGTAGAGTAATGACTCCTCCATCAGCAGAAAGGCACTGAAAGCTTTTGTCTGAAACTGAGAATTGTCTCTGTTTTTATCACTATTTCTGATTTCTTCCACACCCACTCACCAACAACATGTTCTTAGGAAGTAGCTTCAGTCACATACTGGATGTGGTTATAACTCAAATAATACCATTTGTAAAACAGAACTTGTGATGCTGAGATTGATTCAATCCCCCTTGCAAGCTCAAACAGAATTCTGCCTCAGTGCCAAGTGATTATTTCCTACATTGCATTCACAGGATTAATTGAGGCTACTTGAAAGGGCCATGACAACACACAAAATCCTGACAAAAGCCACAAGAAACAAGATGAGTCACCATGGTTAAATGAGAAAGTAATCCAACCAGCACTGGTTTCCAAGGGGCATGGTTAATACAGGGACACAAGACCATTAACTGGGTTCTAAATACCACTTCACCAAGTGGAAACAGCAATTCATTTTTTTGTAAAGCCAGATCTTCTCAGGACTTCTCATCTCATAGTGCTGGTCCATCTTTGGATTTTAGGTTTTTTTCTGCTTGACTGCAAAGATTTAGAAGTAGCTTTCACTTGGAATCCTTTTGTATTGCATTTTAGCTTATAACCAGTTGGTGCTGGCCACCCAGAAGAAAATGCAAATTGCTAAGTTCCCATGTTGTTATAACATTAAGCTGGAGTACAAAGCAGAAGTGCCAACTGAAGTGGAGAGAAGTCTGTTGTTGGCAGCCAGCAGCTGTTCCTATTGTGATTAAAATAAGTTATACCTGAAACATCTTAAAACCCTCCCACAATACGTGTCTAACTAGGAAGTAGAACCTATGACTCACAACTGTATTTAGACTAAAAGGTGGTTTTCCTGTGCCTACAGCAGTGTGCAAATTCTCCAGTAAAATGACTCACCATGGTTGCAAAGGGTATAGCTCTTGAAGCATGATAATAGATGGCAATGAAGTTAATGAAGAAGGCAGTTCCACACACCATGGCTGGAATAAGGAAGGCTCCAATAAACATCTGCTTTATCCATCGCCTCCCTGCAAGAAGGGACATTCCAAGGGGACTGGTCAGAGAACTTTTGTTAACAAAACCCGGTGTGTCTCAGCAAGCTCTGCAGAATTTAGGCCTTGGACTTCTTCTCCCCCACAAAAGGTGAAAGAAATAAGCAACACTGACACAAAAGCCAAGAGTCAACTAACAGTTTCATCTGACTCCTGGCAGCTGAGGAGATGCAGCGTGAGAACATTGCAGCTGAAGAACAGCATCTGCTGAGCTGGCCAGGGAAACCAGGGTAGGAAACTCAAGTGCATATGTGAGATGCAGATCAGGAGAGACAGAGATAGCAGAGCTGGCCCTGTGCGGAGCCTGAGAGCACTTGAGACCCCAGCACTGCTCCGGGACAACTCAGCACTGCAGCTGCTTTCAGGCACCACCTGCTCCGGGTTGTCTTGACCCAACTAAGCTGACACTGTGTGTTCAGGATGCACTGAGGAACTGGCTATCCCTGGTGTAAAGCCTGCCTATATTGCTTTTACTTTCTATGCTCTTAAACACTGTCTATATTTAAATTTCATACATCCCAGATGCATCTGTAATATGCACTAAATAAAACTCCCCAGAAAACTAGCACGTGCTTTTCAAGACCACTGGATGTATTTTCACCATGAGCAAATGCAATCAGCATTTCATGGTTTGATGCATGTTTATCTGTAGGAAAAAAGAAAAAAACAAGCAAACCAGCATATCTGGCTCAACTATACAGCAACCTTAATTTACCTAGGTCTGTTTTCCTATAATTTGCTAGGTTTGTACACAAGCCCCAGTAAAAGAAATATCTAACCTCCAGACTCAGAGTAGATGAGAGAGCAGCTGGGACTGAACACTAACAAGTACATCACACACATTTTCTTTGCAGAACTTACCAGAATTATTTTTTCCAAAGCACCATAGAAGATAATAGATATTGATCACTCCTTTATTGCAGCAGAGGGGATGGATGAAGCTAGTGGACTGCAAGGATGTAATTGGACATAACTCAGAGGCAAAGTGGGGAGCACTTGGAAGCAGCCTAAATCTGCTTTGTCAATTTGATTTGGCTTCTGGTCTCCACTGATATTATGCCCTAACTCCATGAGGATAATTTCTCATCAGAAAATAATAACTTCTCCATTCAACAATGCAATGAAAATTGAAAACAATTTACCTCCTTGTCTAGCATACAGGCTTCCTCCAAAATATCCATTCACTGGTGATGTTGCAGCATAAACAAATATAGCAGTGCTGAGCATTGATCCTCTCCTACAAGAAGAGATTTTTTGATAAACAAATAAACAGTATTAGAGCAAAAGATTACATGAATATGTACAGTCAGCAGAAACAGTTATTTAATACCCTAGGTAATGTAAACCACTCTGAAGTGCTTAATTGTTAAATCTAGGTAAGAATGGGAACTGTTTGTATCCAAAGCTTTGGGGTAAGTGTAATTCAATCTGGAAAAAAAGAGTTCTAACTGCATTTATTTGCACTGGAGTAAAAATCTCACTTCTGACCCAAACACTCTGACATTTGGATGTGTGTCTCTTGTGTACAAAGAACTGAACTACTTCCATGACAAACACTAAGTGCAAGACTTAACTACTGCAGATGGAAAGTACCCTTTGCTTAACACAAAGGCCAGCATTAACAAAAATATTGTAAGATTGTAAATCATGCTTCAGCCACCCCTCAGAAATTAACTTTTAATACCGAAAGCATTCATCTTACAGAAAATCAGAAAACCTGATTTAGAAACTATAAAAGCAGCCACAAATCAGAATGGAGTAGTCCTATCAGAAGAGTTCAGCGATTTTTAAATTATCACCTCATTAAATGTTGGGAGTACTCATTTTGGCATAATTTTTCTGAAATTTTACAGGCAAAGCTAATAATTTGAAATCATAAAAGCCACTTCCAAATAAATTTTTTTAAAATGCTATCCAAGAATAGCAAGATTTAAATGTTATTCATGAATCGAGCTGTTTCCCCAGGCCCCTCTGCTACTCTTCAAGAGCAAAAAGCAGCAGGTTTTCAGCCAGTTTGCTGTAACTATCTTCAAGTTGGTTGTTCCAAGAGATGCCAGATTTGTGCTTTGGCTTTTGATGGGCAATTACTGGATGCCAGCCCTACTCAAGTAATCTTGAGTACAATGGGCTTCCATGGCTGGATGGACTGAACTAAGCAAATATACCTGCTGGTCACACACACTGAAGGAGCATTGTGCTAACATCTGCCTCCCCCCAAAATAAGGAATAATTCCATTTCAGAAAGTTACTTGTTCGACAGAAACCAATTTTAACAGTTGCTCCCACTTAAGCCTATTCAGAAACACAGGCAAGACCCCAGAAAATCAAGCCCAGCCTGAAGCTGACCCACATAAATCCGAGCTGCCTGCAAAGTGACCAGCAGATGTTCATCTAAAATTATCTCCAGATCCCTGACTCTTGAGCTTGCTCACTTATGTTTCAAATATCCTAATGGAGAAGCTTCTCAAAACACAAACCAGCATTAATAAATAGCTGACAAGACCAAATTTTGCTGAGAGACTTCCAGTTGGCATCAGCTACCTAATCCCCAAGAATTTTAAGAGACCTGAAGAAAATGGACAGGAAATTGTTCTTACAATGGTTTACAGCCCTTTTCACTCAACATCACTATTTTCCTAAACCTCAGAATTTTCTGCACCAGGTTGGGACAGCTGTTCTGTTACACACCCATAATTAAAATAACTTTGAAAGTGATATAAAGGCTACTGCAATAAAAGTCTAAGTGCACATATATCTTTTTAAAATGACTGTTCTGACGTATTTTACAATTGCCATTACTAACTCACAGCTTCCCTCCACTGCACAAACACTCCAAAATGGTTTTATTCCCTCCCTTAAAGGGCTGACATGCTATGCAATTAAAAATGAGTAGATAAGTCTATTCAGAAATGTAACCATAGGGCACAAGGGCAGAATAACAACACATGAAAAACGAAATTATCCTGTCAAGATCCTGGCACTACAGTGGCTTTTAAAACACACCATTAAAAGGCAGCTAAATTCAAAAACAAGAGTTCTCTCTAGTGGCACATGAGAAGTACTACAACTTGTTAGAATCAAGCTACAGGTGACAGGCAAAGGAAAATAGAAGAGATTTGAAATTTTAGTCATCACTTAAAGCAAAGCACTTGCTTTGCAGAACAGCAAACTACACAACAAAAAGCAAACATTAAAACAGTAAAGCTAAAGGAGACCAACTCACATGACAGAAGTAGGACAAAGTTTCCTTACAATTTGAAAAGAACCCTTCTGAATGCATCAGATCATTTGCTAAAGGCTCTCAAGCCCTGTTCTCCAGGCCAGCTAGAACATTTGTTTCAGTCATTATTTTGTTCACATAAGCACGTGGAAGGCAAAGCATAATTACACTTACTCTGTGTACAAATCTTCTATCATTGCAACTACAATGACTATGAGAGAGACAGCAAAAATTTGACAACCAGAACCAATAAGTGATGAAAATATCAAAGGATGACTGGATGGTCTAAAGACATCTCCATGGACCTGCTTCCACCCATACTCATCACCTAGATCTCTGTCCTAGGAAAAACAAACAAACAAACAAACAATTATAAGCCTGACAACAGGTCATGACAACAAGCACCCAAGCCTGGGTGCTTTAAAGGTTTGATTTTTTTTAAAGCAGCTTCAAGTGCAAGTATATCTTCTCTTCTGAATGCATCAAATCTAGAGAAGAGTTTACTTTTAAGATGCTCATGAAGACAACAAAAATTACTACCTGAATTACCCGCCACCCTGCTCCCTAAAATCCTCTGAAGGGCTTAGGAGCATACACAGGCTTCAGCTAGACACCCAGAATGGACTGAAGAGAAAACAACAAGCCTTACAAGAAGAGATTTTTAAAAAGCATGAATGCAGATCTTACCATGTCATCCATTTCCTCCTCCTTGCTGTATCTGGCATAATCTTTTCGCAAAGTTCTCATTAGTATCATAGACACTAGGCCAACCAGAAAGATCACCATCATAAAAGAATTGAAAATTGAAAACCAGTGAATCTACAAAAAGAAAACACAGCCCTAAGGTTTAGAACTGTAAATGTGTTTCAGCTATGTTCTAGTAAGGATGAATTGTTGTCTAGCAGGACAGCTTGTCAGCACTAGCTGAGTGACACTAGGTTTGTAAAAAGCCCCACTAAAATGGCCTGCAAAAAGCACAGGAATGCCCACCTGCAGCTCCTCAGCTTACAAGCTGAAACAGTTGTGTCCCTGAAACTCTACTTCCTTACAACCATGTGAATAGATGTACTTGAACTGCCTTGTTCTTGCTGCAGGCTTGAGCTTGCCTGCAGACATTTACTGAAGCACTCAAAAAAACTGGAGCAGTCTGAGCACCAGAACTATCCCTACAGCCCCAGGCCTGCCCATCTCTGAACATGTGGAACACCTGAAAGTTCAAAGATGTCATCCAGAGATTCCATGACATCTTCTGAACTAAAGCACCCACTGTGAATGGATAACTTGTGAGGCTGTCTGAGAACAATACATACTCTGTGCTGAAAGAAAGATGGGTCAAGATACTTGTCAAATCGGTCTTCAAACTTCACATCTGATTTCTTCCATTTCACCTGGAGAGAGAAAAATTGTAACCTTACAAATAAGGGTATAGAAGCAAGACAAATTTCTACTAGAAATTTTACAGTTATTCTTAATACACCTATCCAGATTTTTCAGTAATTAAAAAAATATCCAAAGGAGTAAAGATGCATCTTCCTTGATGTAGTAATACACACCAGGAGGCATGCAAGTATCTACTTTTTAACTATTTCACCATGAAGAGTTTCTCATTACAGATGTATCACCAAATAACTTACAGAGTATGACATCTGGATTTTTGTGTTTGGTACCAATTTCACCTTTCCTTCACTGGTGAGATTGACATCTACAATTCTATTGCCATTGTAGCCGATTTCAAGTTTTTTGTAAGTCCAAAGGTAATAATCTTCTCCATTTTCATCTGCTTCTCCAACAATACCTGCAAAGGAAACAAATCTAAGTACCTATTGCAGGTATGCCTTTCAAGTAGTCTGTAATTACTTTTTAAATGAGCATTACAAATGTTTTGCCAGATAAAATGGCCATCATCACTAGAGTAAAGAAAACACAGCAGGCCATATGCTTTTCTTTTTAACTGAACTACCCGGACTACACCTTCAATCCACAGGGATCTGCAAGAAACATTTTGTAATAGCATTGAAAGAAAAAAGTATGCAGCTGCAAACACTGCAGAGGAAACAGAACAGGCAGTGGTTCCTCTAGTTTTATTTGGAGCCCAGATTAATACTATTTAGGAATAATTTAAGAATGGTATAAAACCAAGTAAAACACAAGTCCTTCATATAACCACAGACTGCACATGCAGAACTCTTCAAAGACACTAAATTACCATAAAAGTAAATCAAACAGCTGTTGCAATAATAATGAACACAAGAAGTAGCAAAATAAAAGTCTAAACATCAAAAGAAAGTTGTTATTCATGAACACATACTTTATATCTGACCTGTCTCATCATCACTCACTTGAACATTTAAAAGAATTTAACCTGAAGAACTTGATATCATCCTACTGGTCTTTCAATGCAATAATCCTTCAAATTAGTTGCATGATTTGGCTACCTAAATTCTACCATCCTTGGGAGATGGCTGTAATGCAGCTAAGTCATTCAGTGACTCCAGGAAACCCCCTAGCACAGCCCCCCTGGAGCTGCTTGTTTATTTCACTCACCCCATATTGGCAAGTCATCAATATACATCTGGTACCAGTAGTGATTTTTGATGGCATACACAAATGCATCTCTTCTGCCTTTGTCCAAGTCAATTTCACAGTAAGTTGTCTGCATTACATCCTCTGCAAGAAAAATAAAGCAATTAATGATTTATTAATGAGCTAGCTCAAAGCAAAGGCAAACCAAGCAAATGAAGGGATGGACATTGCTGGAATCCTTAACCCCTCCTGGCTATTCTCAAGTAGATGACAAGAAAAGACACTGAAAACAGAACCATTAAAGTAATTACATGATTGGATTTGGAACTCCACCATTCCCCATGGAAGAGCTTCCCACAGCCTGGATAAGGAAAGGTTTCCAAGTGTCCTTTTGCTACCTGACTCACACTAAATTTCATGTGCTGATGGAAGCTGTATCTGGACAGACCAAAACCCTTACTTTAACAAGAGGGAGGAAAGCATTAACAAATGCCTAAAAGTGCACATGATACTATCCTTCCATTTCAGTATAGTCAGGGCTACTGACTAGGAATGCTGTTCATAAAAACTAAACTAAAAAAACTTCCTAAGTTCTCAGCAGCTTTCAAGAAACGACCATAAAGGAAGAAACAAAGCAAGCAGAATAAAGGCAGGGGGAAAAAACCCAAAAGATAAAAATAGGAACAGTGCAAAAATGCACAGAAGGCTTCATTTGGAAGTAAAATAAACCCACCTCTTTAAACCAGGAAGCTAGTTTCCCCATCTACAATGTGTACCTAATGCAGACAGCAGCCATTTTTTTCACATCCCAATTTTTCTCTTATGTTTCCTTTTCAAGTGAAACAAGACACACAGACTTATGTTTGGAAGAATTCAGGCAGCAACAGACTTAGAGACAAAACACCCATCAGCTTCTTAGAGAATGGTTTAACTCTGCAAACAGCAAAGTGAAGTGAACACAAACCAATACCAGCTCCCCCTCCCTCCCCTTTTTGTTGTCATTGGAATCAAGGACTCATTTCTAGGAGGCAATATTCATCAGTGCCCCCAGGACAGCTCTGATCTCTATCAAAAGTCACTTTATTTTCTCCTACATTTTCTACTTTTGTTTCTTCCCTGACCTAACACATGCTCTCTAAGCATCCTTTTTTTCCACTGAGAAATACTGACTGTCTGTCCTGTTTTCTGGAAGTGTTGTAGAAGAAAGTCTTGGGCTCTCACCTGGAGGTATGGTCATTTAACCAGATTTCAAAATAATGATGTTAAAAAATCCTTTTCCCCTTTAAATTCACTTTCTCTAATGGGCACTGCGTGGCCCATGTCAAAACTTAACTTTCTAACTGAAGTCACCACAATCCCAATGTTCAATACACTTAATAATTCACTAGGTTTCAGGTGTATCCTAGAGGAAAAAGCATTATTACTCTTAATCTAGCTTGACAAAGAGAATTAAGCCAGCTGAAAACCTAAAATCATATTCTAAGTGTATGTTAGTAATTCATTACTTTCTTCAAAAAGGTATTTATACAGATTTAGGACTTTTGACACAAGAACAAGACTGTCCCTCCTTGTTTCAAAGGGCACTGCAGCTGTTCTGTATGGCTGCAGGTCTCCTCTCATGACAGGTTGTTAAACAAAAGAAGAAGAAGTGCCCCATGGGTTCCACCAGTCACCACTACAAACACTGAAGTGCAAGCCTCCATTTTTCAGCAGAACACATTTCTGCAGAGCCATGTTTTTCCTGCTCTTTCAAAAGCAGAGCTAAGGTCCACTGACCCAACTGACAGCTTTACTTCCTCAGTCTATGGTACTTCAGTTACTGACAGCCTGAACAGTTCTGATGCTGCAATGAACCAGCTGCAGCTTCACACTTACCTGCTGCTGCTGCTGCTGCTGCTCAAACCATGCTGAGGAGGGAGCTGGGTTTTTATTGCAGAAGCTAATTTATTACAACAATTCTCATTCCCCTTTACTCACTTCAGAGGATAAAAACCTAACAGCATAAAATCCAAATCTCATTTCATTTTCAAAATCCTTACAACACTCATTTAAAGAGGAAAGCTACCTGTAATTGCTGGCCTTGCCATCATCTCAAAGATGCATGAAGAAAACCATGACTCCCTGTGAACTCATAACTAAAATCTCATCCACATATTCATGAAGAAAATCCGTGCAAGTCTTTCAGATACTTGTGCCAAATTTTTGCAAAGAAGTCCCTATGGTTAGGTATTTAAACACATATTAAGCATCTAAGTGATTACTGAAAGGTTCTTGAGTAGTTCTTAATTCTTCCAGCTGCAGATGTTAGATACTCAACACATCCTGAAGCTCTTTTACTTAAAAACATATGAATCTATTGGTGCCAAAACACCTTTCTATTTGATAAGAAAAAAACAACCAACCACAAATCACCAATAACTCTGTTTCAATTTAGCTGCAGCAGCCTCTGGACCACTGCTGCAGAAGCAGAAGGATGGATCAATCACAGCGATGAGATAAAATTTATCTGCTGCAAAAAAGGTTTTCCAGTTCACTCATACAATCCAGTTGAAATTATTTAAAAAATTAAAAGGGAGGAGGGAGGGAAGTGTACACCACTTCAGCCAAGAATAAGATCTACCACTAAAGAGTCACTGAAAAATTGAGCTATCATCACAATTCAACGACCAAATTGGAAAGTAATTCTTCATCCAAATGGTAAAGTTTAAGTCTGGTCTATGCTCTGGGCTTTTACTTTTAAAACCTGTGCACCAAGGGGATCTGCATTTCAAGAACTTTTATGTAACCCTGTATTAAGTAAGTATTAACAACTACTGCCAACAAATACGATTAATCAATACTTGCTTCTCAAAAATTCAGAAAAAAAGGATATTTTAATAGCAGGGTATATATGGTAAAGTAGAGTTGATTCCCATTCAGATTTCACTGCACGGGTCCATTGGTAGAAAAATGAAAGCATCCCCTGACAGAAGGAGCTGGATGGCAGCTAACAGCAAAGAGATCATTCCCCTTTTATCCAGAGGACACAGATTGTACAGGAAAAAACCAGAAGCACACATAGACAGCTTCCAGATCATGTACAGATACTTAGCCATCAAGCAGCTAACATGTACCAGCTGCTTTACAGAAACATCTGACCTGCAGCCACTTTGACTGGCAGCTAACTTCACTGCAGGTCCCATCCAGATCAGAAATCTACACTGAGCACCAATATGTTAATAAAAAGTCAAGTTTGTAAAGCAACAAAGGGCATGGACAAAGAGGAATGCTGCAGGGAAATGGAGCAGCACATCCATCACTTACAATTACCAGCCACAAACACCTGATTCACCAGCCACCATCACCTCTCTTACTTTGCAGATGTCCAGTTTTGGAGAAAATATTTTGTAGCTTACAGGAAGCAAGTCCCATCTGACTGCAGATGCTCAGACAAGAGATACTATGCTTACATTTTCCATTCAGTTAAGCACAGGTGATGCAATGAATTGTAGCCCTCAAGGGAAAAAATACATGTACATAGATTAAATATATGGATTAAATATATACATGTTAAAACTCAATATAGACAAACCCAATCTGTTATTATTTGAAGCTCTGCAACTACCAGTTACAGATATCTGAAAAAACTGTGTTCCAGACACAGAAGAATGATGCAGAAGACTCAGCCCCTAACACCAAGAAATGTACTTCCAAAAGAAGTTAAATGCCATCTTTGGAACAGTATAGAAAGAGGGGAAGAGTAGGAAACAACAGGGAAAAAAAACCCAAACCCTACCAACTCCACCTTGAGTGGTGTATGATGAGTTAGAGCAAACAATATAAAGGTATTTGTCAAAGGTATTTTATGCTAGACAATAACCAGGATACAACCATTAACTTGGTGTTAAGAACTTTGAGATGCTTGTTACACTCTGACAGCTACAGAGAGTCTGCAAGTATCCAGCACCACAGAGAAATAAAAATCAATCAATCAATCAGACTTTCAGAACTGGTGATTCCAGAATATGAATATCCAGGAAATATACTTTTAATCATTCAGCCCCAGGAAGGTTAGTTTTACTTTATGAAATGTAATCAGTTACTTCAGCAGCACTTACCTGCTGCAAGCACCATCCTTAAAGGCCACACAGAGGAAACTTCAGTGTGAACTGAAAAGTCAGTGGTGGCAGACAACCTTGCAGGGCTTTGCAAGGAACAGTACAAAATACACTCAGCTGCTGACAGCAGCAAGTTTTCAGTTCTTCTAGTTCAAAAAAGGAAATTTTAAGGGTTTGTGGGGTTTGTTTGGTTTTTTTTTTTAAGTGACTAAATGCACTTTCAATTGCTTACCTTTAAACTTGATATCCAGACCACTGAATTCCAATTCAACTCCTTGAAGTGCTTCTCCTAGGGTTTCATGGTAGTGGCTGATGCTTTTTTTTGACCCCACACAGAAGGGGAGAGAGAAGTACTTGTATGTCTCTTGGCGATTGTGGTAGGGTCCTACTGTATTCATCCATAAAACAACTTCCTCTTTATCTTGGTACTGAAAGATAAAAGTTTTTCTGTCAGATGAGAAGCTCAGCAGACTAAAAATACTCAAGACACTCTCTCATTCATATTAACTAGCAAGGCTGGATTGTTCAGTCACAGGCAACAGTTTCACTTAAGTAAGATTTTCAACCTGTTTTCCTACAAAAAAAATTTAAAAAAAGGCTTAGTTGATTGTATAGTTTCTTAGGGCCTAGCACTGGAGTATCAGAAGAGAAACAGAGGAGAAAAAGATGCAGAGAGCAGAGTGGAGAAAAGCAGAAGTCTCAAAACTAAAAAAGCTTTTTTAAGTTTTGTGGAAAGACACAGCAGTTAAAAGCAAAGGTATTTATTTCCACTAAGAGAAAGAAAACACAAGACTAAGATCCTGCTGACATCATGCTGGCAAATAAATCAGGTAACTACCCATGGGGACAGGTATCCTAAAATGCAACTGCTTTGCATTTCTGCAGTGGCATAAATCACATTTCTCTCTCTCAGAAGAGTGCAAGACCTCAGAGGAAGAGCTGAAAGGAAGCTGCAGCACACCTACTGTAGCCAAGGGACAAAAAAGCCAGGCAGGAGGACTGTATTGTGGTGCATTTCCAGCATTCTCACAGTGAAAAAAAAACCAAAACAAAACAGAACAGCAAGAAATGTGGTGGCTGCCATGGAATTATTTCTGGAAGCATCCACTCTTCACTTTCCAAAGCTACTGGTAGCCAGGAAAACTTATTCCTTGGCTAAGAGACAATTATTTTTATTTTTTTTTCAAGACCTTCTAAATTTTCAACAACAAAAAGTCCTTACAGCAATTCATCTACCCAATACTGCTGAATTCAGGAGATTGATCTGAAATCCTTGCTTGCACTGGATCTGAATGCACCTGGATGAGGTTTGCTGGCTACTACAAAGCCTCTCCCCCCACACAACTTCTTCACCTATTGGCATTCCAACAGAGTAGGAGGTACAGTGATCTAACTTTGAAGGCAGAAAAAAGTCCTGAAAGCACAATCACCATACAGATCCTGATTTTTTTTTTAAGTACAGAAGAATGAAGTGCTATTTTCAGACCACTATGCAAAGACAGAGTACACAGGAGAGGGAAAGTGTTAATTAGCCACAACTATTTCATAGCACACAGTTGAACACAGTTCTGCATCTGTTTTTAAGGAAGGAACAAAGGTTCTTCAACTCTGTGTACTCCCAATAACCAGAGCCATGCTGACAGGTTAGCTACATGTGGAATGCAATAAATTCTTCAGAGATGTGTCAAAAAGCTAACCTCCAGGATTTAAACAAAGATGGTTTGGGAGAAGTTTGAATCTCTTTACACTAACAGGTCCCCTTGATTACAAGCCTCATCTTTTTTGTTTCCCAGGATGCACAAGGGTCATTCCAGACTCTTACATGAGTGATGTCCATCAAGAAACTTTAAACACCTTACTAATTTCATTCCCAGCTGCAGCAGAGACCAAACACTTCCCAGTTTCACCAGCCTGCCTGCTTGCAGAGCACACACTTGGGAACACTTCAGATGGGTCACCTTCAAGTGACAGAAACCAACTTCTAGAGGACATACCAATCCAATTCCTGTTATGTTTTCTGATCTAACAATGTAACTACACTGCAATGACAACACCTGCAATAACAAACTGGGGCCCTGCTGGTGGCTTATCTACACCCTCTTTCAGGCCTGCAGTTTTTCCCACAAGGTCTCCAAGACACAAACACCCTGCTCAGGAGGGAAAAGGGACCAAAGCAATTATTATTATTATTATTATTATTATTATTATTATTATTATTATTATTATTATTATGTCAGTCTACATTCATTGCTTGCACTTTTCTCACAACCACCCCAGAGCAGCACCAGAGGAATCTGCTCAGCACTGCTCCAGACATGAAGGTGGCTCCTCAGCCATCCCAGGCTGCAGCCTCACTGACCATCAGCAACCCCTAGACAGCAGTTTGCAGTCTGCCCTCCCAAACCAAGAGAGCTGCAGTCAGAAACCCAGCCCAGCACCTCCCACCTCAACCCGGGGGGCTGGCTAGGAACCCAAACACTCTCCTCTCCCCAGATTTGCTGGGTTTTGCTCACTGTTATGAAGATCCAGAGTGACACTTGTGGGTCAATGCAACCTGATCTTCATCCTTGGTGAATGGAAAGGTGCCAAACACCTTCCTAACATGAAGGCTTTATTTTGCTGCACTGAAGTTCTGCTTTTTGAGCAATTCTTTTCTGTTGTTCATTCTCTTTCCTGACTTGGCTGCAGAGAACCAGATGTTGGCAGGGCAGCTTTTGACATGCCAGAAGCTGGACACCAGTGTCCTCTTAGGAACACAGAAACTGACAAGGCAAAAAAGGTCAACCCAGGAGCTGCTGCAGTCCCAGCAGGAGGTTTGGGTTCATCTGAAGGGGCAATGCACTGCATGGAGCTGAGATCCTAATTAAAGTCACAGCCACAAGCCTGTCAGAGTTTGGTAATGGTGCCAGAACTCACAGGCTCCACCCCTTCCAAACAGGAGAGAAAACTCCCAGCTACAACTTTAAATACTTTTTCCTAGCTGTAAGTGATGAAAAACCCAGCCCTTGTTCTGTAAGCAGAGCAAGTTTGCCTTTGCAGCTTTTCTGCACTGCACTTCATCTCAGCTCAGTAATTCCAGTAACTGCATGGAGTACATGATGACCCAGCTGGACCTTGCACCACCACAGGGGCAGCCTGGAGAAGTCTCAGCATCACCCAAGTCCTCCCATCTGCTGACAGAATCTGATTAATGGGCAGCAAACCTTTGTTCTGCTTGGATTAAGGCACAAGATATGAAAGGCTGCAGGCCTGAGGCTGGCAGGGTGCTGAGAAAAGGTTTTTAACCCACGAGCAGCCTTGGAGCATAACGATGGAGAGGATTACAACTATCACATCTTATATGATGATTCAGCAAAATCCCATCAAATCAATAGAATTGCCAGCAGAGTGTGTAATTTTACACCTTTGATCAAGCTGACCCTTTGAAGTCAGGCTCTCCACAGTGCAGTTCATTCCATCTTTCAGGGGGAAAAGGTCCAACACTACCTGGCAGAGCAAAGCTGCAGAAGCAGGGCAGGGGAGAGGAGAGGCAGGAACCAAGACTCAGGGGGTAACATCCCAGGCTCTTAATCCCCAGCCTCTCCCAGACACTCTGTGCTAACACCACCTCTGCAGCTCACATCTCCTAACCCCACAGGGAGCTGAGGCTGGAGGCAGGTTATTTCTAGCACCAACTCTTCATTTCTCTCTGAAGTCAGGCCCCAGCAAAGCCAGGAGCAGCCTGAGCTCCTGCACGAGCACTTCTGTTCCTCTGACACTTCCTAGGTGCACAAGGCTGCTCAGGCACACCATGTCCTGCTCCCCTGGTATTTATTTCTCCTCTTCAAAATGGAAGCACAAGAACTTCAAAAAAGGCACCAGGCTGCTTGTCTGCACACAACTGCACGGGGAAAGAGGTATTTCACATGCACTGACATGCTTTTTGCACTGTTTCTCTGATAATTTTACAGATCTTACACAAATCTCATCATTTTATAAATTAAATTTAAACCAGCTTTGCAGGCTCAGGGCTTTCATGTACTTCCCTAGGCTGAAAGGCAAACAAAAATGCTTTTCTCAGTCATTATGAATTAGGAATTGGCAGTATGGGCTGGGTTTTGTTTATTTTTCAATGTTTGACATGTATTCCCAAGCTTGCAGAGCTCTGATAATTAAATTGAAGCAATGTTAAAATACTTCCTACACCATTCACCTGCAAGAAAAAAAAAAAAAAGCAAAAACAACCAAACCAACCAAACCAACAAACAATTAAAAAACCCAGGATATTTCAGAATACTTTTTTGGTATCACCAGCTCCAGCAGGTCTAGTAAGAAGAGGTGTGAAAGCCCAGGGCAGGCAGGGGGACACCAACCCTGCTTCTGCAGGAGCAGAATATTGTGACAAGGACAGCAAAATCTCATCTATACTATCACTCCCACAAGTTAAAGGCCAACTGCCAAAAAAACAGTGCCAGAATACAGAAAAAGCAGGTAGATGGCACCCTCTGAATCAGGAGAATAAGTTAAAGGAAGTGGTCTGAAGTTATACTGCTGCACTGCCCGCTGAGGATGAAGACTTTAAATGTGCTGTCAACACCGTTTTCTCTTCAGTTACTACTGATTTACCCAAGTCTTAACCTTGTCATCATACATATTTACAGTGCCCTTCCCCTCAAGAAAGACAGACACCATTTTTAAAGTCTAATTCAAATAGAAGAGAGTTTAGCTGCTGATGAATAGCTGCCCATAACTACAGTCTCTCTCTAGTCCTAGAGCTTCCTGCAGTCCTCTCACAAATAAATACCTTTTATAATATTTAATAAATATACATATTTTATAATATTTGCTTGTGCAGCCCATAAAGGAGACATAAAGCATTAACAGCCAATTTATACTCAGAGAAAAAATACATGTTGTAGTAGGTGGATGGATTATTCCATGAATATTGTGTACTCTTCCTTCTGCCAGCAGCAATAGGGACACTGGGCTGCTGAGCAGAGCAGGAAACACTTCAGGCTGTGGCAACACCTAACCAGACAAGCAAGTGCTTGGGCACAAGGAGTTGCCCACTGAGGGATTCATTAGGAACTGGCACAGTTGATAATCCCACCCCTGGGAGTCAAAGTCTTCAGAGTCAGTGAAATTCCCCATCCTGAAGTTAGCAAGCCCTGAGTCAGGCCTCCAGCTCCCCAAAAGCACACACAGGGTAACGAGGCACCTGGGCCACAGAGAAATTCATCTTCTGACTCCACTCAGGTTCCAAAAGTGGAACCCATGGAAGCACAGCATTGGAGGGGCCTGGGAATCAGTGCACTGCTGGAAAACCTCTCCTCGGGTTTCATCCCTGCTGGTACTGCTCCTCCTCCAGTCCCCCATGGGATGTTTGAGTGCTGAGACACTCCAGGGAGGAGTCAGCCTTCCAAAAAAAGGCAACTGCCTTCCCACAGCCCCTGCTCCTAACCCCCCATCTGATGTTACTGCACTGGAGGCCACGTGAGTGACATGCTAAACCAAGAGAGAGTTCTCATCCTGGAGAGCTGAGTAATTCAGGTGAAGAAGTGACAACCCTCCAGAAGGAACCCGAGCTTCCCACTGCAATATTTTCAGGTGAGCAGCCAGGAGGCTGAAAAAACATCAGAACACACTTTTGGAGAGCTCAAAATTAAATACAACTTTAATTTTATGGATTTTTTTTAATGAAGCTTCATGAAACAACAACTTTATAAATCCTTTTTTTTTTCTGCCCAGCAGACTTACCAGTATTAAAGTGAGTAACAAGGAATCCCTGAGCCAGCCCTTAGAGCAAACACAGTGCAATGCCCCAAACCAATCAGAGGAAATCTAACCCCAAAACACAGGCTCAGCAAGAAAAAAAAGCTGGTCTGAAAATCTCTGCTTCTGTAGTATTAGAAGTATTAGCTTCACTTCCCAGCTGCTGGAACCTCCTCAGCTTTTAAAAAGTGAAGACAATCCTGCAGAGTTTCCAAGTTTCAGCCCTGCAGAGTTTGTACCTCCCATAAACACAGCAAACCAGACAAGGATTGCTGCCTCAGAACTCCTGACGCTGGTTCACTGGCTCCTGACACTCCCAGGGAAGTTTACCCTGCCCCAGAGCCGGGCAGCCCGGGCCCAGCCGGCGGGTCATTAAGGACTTAATTGCCTAATGAGGGAAGCCCGCAGCTCCGGGGGTTGGCGTGGGGCTGAGAGGGGGCAAGGCCCGGGGGAGCAGAGGGCTCAGAGCTCCCATCCTGCTCCCCCCCTCCGCTTCTCCCCGCGCTGTCACTCACACCCCCCGCACCCTCCCACCCCGACCCTTTCCCTTTCTTCCCCCGGGGTGCGGGGACTTCGTGAACACCCCCGTTAGGAGGGGAAGGAAGGGAAAAAAAGAAGGAAGGAAGGGAAGGGAGGAAAGAAGAAGGGAGAAAAGAAGAAGGGAGGAAAGAAGAAGGGAGGAAAGAAGAAGGGAGGAAAGAAGAAGGGAGGAAAGAAGAAGGGAGGAAAGAAGAAGGGAGGAAAGAAGAAGGGAGGAAAGAAGAAGGGAGGAAAGAAGAAGGGAGGAAAGAAGAAGGGAGGAAAGAAGAAGGGAGGAAAGAAGAAGGGAGGAAAGAAGAAGGGAGGGAAAGGAAGGGAGGGAAAGGAAGAAAAGGAAGGAAGAAAAGGAAGGAAGAAAAGGGAAAGAAAAAAAGGGAAGGAAAAAGAAGGAGGAAGGAAAGGGAAGAAGGAAGGGAAGGCAAGGAAGAAAGGAAAGGAAGCAAGGGAAGGGAAGTATATATGTTATATGTCCTGTTCCGGGAAGGAAGGGAAGGAGAATTCCGGGAGGCCCAGCAGCGCCCTGCAGGCAGGCCCGGCCCGGCCCTTCAGCCTCAGCAGGAAGAGGCGGGATGGGATCCGCGGGGCTCTGCCACGCCAGCGCCCAACCCCGCGCTCCGCACGCCGGCTCCGAGGGTTCCCTCGGCACCCCCCACCCCCTCCCCAGCCCGCCCGCCCCGAGCCGCCGCCCGCCGCGCCCCTTCCCCCCTCAGGCCCCCCTCAGGCCCCTCTCTGCCCGCCCGCCTCCCCTCAGCGCGGCCGGGCCCCGGGAGGGCCTGGGGAGGGGGGGGAAGGGGGGCTCCTCCTCACCGTGTGTTCGTGCTCGTCGGCGCGGGCGCGCAGGGCGAGGCAGAGGACGAGGAGGAGGCGGAGGAGGAGCGGGAGGAGCGGGCCTGGGGCCGCCATCTCGGGCCGCAGCCTCAGGCCCCGCCGCGGAGCCGGCCCGCGCCCCGCCGCCAACGCCGAGCCGCTGCGTCACTTCCGCTCCGCCCCGCCACGTCATCCCGCCGCACGCCGCCAACGCCGAGGCTACGGTGGCCGCCGGGAGACAAAGCTCGGCGCGGCGGGGGTTGGCGGGGGTTTGACGGCTCCCAGGCGGGGGGGGAAGCCCCGGGGAGTGCGGGGGAAGCGGGGTGTGAAAACGGGGAGGGGGGAACCGCAGCCAGGCCTTCCGTCACCCCCACACCCCCCCGGGAAGGGTCAGGGCGGAGGCGGTGCGGCCGGGAGGGAGGGAGCGCTGCTGAACAAAGGCGCTGGGCAGAGCTGAAGGCAGCGGGATTATTTTGGTTTTTCTAAAAAGGGGGTGTATTTGTAAAAAAAAGGGATTTTTTTTTTTTTAAAAAGGGGCTGCAGACAAAGCCTTAGCCAGGCAGGGAAGGTGCTCCCCCGGCCCAGGCTCTGGTGTCTGATAAGCACACTGCTCCCTACACCTCCTGCCCCGGCACTGCCCCCCTCAGACACAAAAGGATAAAAAAAGAGTAAAATCTAAACCCAAACCCAGGCAGAGCAGCCCCTGAGGGGTCCAGAACTTACAAAGTGAGAGGGCAGTGCCTGAGGCTCCAGCTGCACCTTCCATCCCCACCCTGGAAAAGGGGTCTGAGCAAACTGCCTCGGGAATATTTCTCATCCCTTCTGTGCCACTTCACCTCCCCTGCCACCCCTCAGCTCACAAGTATCCATGGTGCAAGAGGCAGAGGGCCTTAATGCTCATCTTGCACACCTATGTCACTCAGGAACCCGCAGCACAGCCCTCAAGGGCCAGGAAATGAGCCAGAAGATTGCAAGGCCCAGACCAAAAATAAAAATAAAACAACACTTCCATCATTTCAAACTCTTGGGATATCAAAATTAATTTCTGCTCTTCCTGCTTGCTATATTTGGAACGGAAGAGAGTCAAGCCCAGGCATAAAATAATAAATAATAATCAAAAAGGCTGGACACAGCACCTTGTTCATGTCTGTCCTCTTCAGGGAAGAAGGGAAAAGGAGTTTAAGGCTGTGTACAAAATACCACCTTGAATAAAAACAACTTTTTGTGGTTTAATGACTGATTCTACACCCTCTGGAAGGTCAGTATGTGCATACCCAAACCAGTACAGCAAGCAGCAGTGCATCCACCTGCTCCTGCTCTCATGTCCTTCCAACAAAGTCTTGCAACTACTTCTTTTCTTCACTTTTCCAAGGATGATTTCCAGTCAGGGCCTTGTAGGCTGCACCAAGGCTTCTCAGGATTTATTTTCTGGAAGGCCACGTGTTTGCTTCATGTTGGTGCATGGCTGCCAAGACACACACCAGCATCCTCCTTCCCAACCGTGGTGCTTTTTCTTGGAAGTCCCAAAGCTCCAGAATCCTTCCCAGTAAAAAAGTTACAGAGGGCCAAGAAGTCTCAGTGAAAAATCATGGGAAAAGTCACCAGAGCTTTAGGCAGGAGGAAGGGGAAGACAACGTTTGTCTTCCACTTTTAAATAATTTAAGGCAGCCCAAAAAATGTCTGTACAAAGATGCATACAAACAGCAAAATCTCATTTTCCAAAGATGCTGAGAGATTCAGCGACCTCTTGGGGGCACAGGTGGAGGATAAAAGCTTTCACAGCTCATGGGCCTAGAAAAAGACAGAGAATACAAACACATTAACCAAATAATAGAGAAGTGGGATCTGGAACAATAAATTGCATGCAATAACATCACATCTAAGAGTACTGTACAGAAAACTCATGCAAGAGGAGAAACAGGCTATCAGGGAGTCAGCAACAGAGCAGGTGCCAAGGTGCCAGAGCTCTGTTTCTGGTATTTTTCTTCTGCATTTCAGCTGCAGTAATTCTACTATAATTGGGAAGAGATGCTGTAACACTTGGCTGGAGTAAAATTTCATAGTATAGTAGCTTTCTCATGAATCTTAAATGAACAGCAACAGCAAAAGGTCAAAAGAGGAAAAATCTTTTTTCAGAATTAGCTACAGTTAAATTCCAGCTCTGTTCTTGCCAGAGCCAAGCCAGCACACAGACCTTGCTGCACCCCTGCAGCAGTAATTGCTGGTGTAACAGCTGGAGAGTTTTATCAACAACTGTACTGAGATAAGTCCTGCAGCTTGGACTTCCCAGAGTTGCACTGGTTGGACTAGAGGAATGTTCACAAGTCACCTAGGGTTGTGGTGGCCTCTTCAAATCAAAGCAAAACCCCTCAATGCCTTTGATTAAAGCAGGGCAGCTCTTTGAGGCCAGCCATGCAAGTGAACGAGTGTGACCTGAAATTTGTAAAAAAGACAAAGTCCAAGAGCATGCCAAAAGGGAATTCCTTCTGTACTGCACTCTGTGTTCCAAGAGGAGCATCTCAGGAGGATCAGGTACCAAACCTTCCCCTGGGGCAGTCTCACTAGGTGACAAGCACTGTACCATGAAGAACAGGCTGGTAGATTTTTCTTGTAAGACACCTTTGCTTCCCAGGGTTTCCTACCAGCCCCTGATGGACTGGAAGCTCAGCTCAGGGCTGCCGCTCAGCTTTACCTGCTGGCACCCCGAGGAGGCACTCTGGGAGGCCTCTCTGGGACAGGCAGCCTCTCTGCTTGCTGGGACACTGGGCTGTGGCCTCTGCTGGCCTCTGGGACTTCATTGTCCTACAAAATGAAGAGAGGAGGTTACAAACCAGCAGCACTTAGCTCTCCTTAGCCTCACAGCAGCAGCAGCAGCTACGTTTTGCCATTTCTGCAAATGCAATCCCATCCCCGAGATCCTTTTCTTTTGGATGAAAACAAAGGCATGGAGTTAGAGGAGTTAAGCAGTGTGTGCCCTTACCTCACTGTCCCCTTCCATGCCACTGCTGACACTCAGGATGCTCCGGGTGCTGGAGCGGTTGCTTGCACTACCTGGAGTAAGGAAAACAAACAGGTTACTCAATCCTGGTGATTGGCCTGCAAATCCCCAACTCAGGGCTCCTTCTAACCTCATGCTTACCTCCTGTGCTCACGCTCATTTACTGTTTTCACAGCCACAAACATTTATGCACATTCACATTCTCAGTCCCCCTGTCCTTAGCAGCTGTGTGGAGGCAGGTGGCTCTGACACTGTCACACTCAGTCCTGGAGTCACTGCCCCAGAGGTTGTTGTTCCCAAGAGCTCCTCACCCCCTGCTCCTCACAGGAACACTTCCTCATCTATTCCAGAGCTAAAAGTCACAGGGCTGTCAGAAAACAACCACCAGCAAGCAGTGATGCAATCAGCCATGCCATCTCTGAAGGTGCCAGAGACCCAGGAACAGAATTCCTGTCCCCTGAGCTGACTCCAGAGTCAGACTGGGGAAGTCTTTTCCATCCAGTGTTCCTGCAGAGAGAGTGATGCTCAAGGTTTTTGCTTACTTGTTGTGCTGGATGTGCTTTCTGTTTTCCAGTCTCCTCTCTTTAACTCCCTTTTTGGTGGGATGATGTTTTTCCTGGGGGTGTATTCATATATTCCACATTCAGGTTTCACTGAGGTATGGTGGGAATGTCGAATGGGCACTGTGATTTCCAGATCTGGGAGGGGAGGAGGGGGGGAAATGAGCAGCTCAGGCTATGCAGGAACAGCCTCTGAGAGACAGCTTTGCAAACACAGTCATGTCAGGGCAACCAGAACTGTAAATGAATCAATCCAGACTCCTCAGATGGGGGAAGCTTTGTTTCCAGTCTGGGAAACTGAGGAATAAAGCAACTCAGCCAACAGGCTAAGTTTTGTGTTTTAAGCTGTGCTTTAACCAGCAGGCAAAGGGGGGTGAATATTCAGGTGTCACATAACTGCACTGCACAGGGAGACATTTGTGGCTGGAGAGCTTCTTAATATTGTTAGCTACATCATCACCAGAGCACATAAGCAGCAGAGCCTGTTACCTGCATTTCTGTCCTTTTTTTGCTTCTCCATCTGCCTCCTGGTTATGCTGTCTCGCAGCCGTTTCAGATTTTCCTGAAAAGACCACAGGAATTTGGATGAAGGAGGATGAACAGCTTTCTAGCAATATTGATGTTGTATTTCAGCTGACTTTGCAACTAAGCTGTAACAAACCCTGCTAGTCCTGGCTCAGGTCCAAACCATGTCAACAAGTTTTAATCAATTCCCCTTCAGAAATCCACACGTGCCTCTCAGCAGCCAAAATTCTCAGATGTTCATTGTGTATTTTAAGGTCAAGTTCACAGACTCAGGGCAGGTGCAGACAAACAGCACATTTGGTGTCGAGCTCCTCCTGATTTTCTGTGTCCACTGTAACACTGGCCCAAAAATAAGCCCCATAATCAAGTTACTGCCTGGTCCTTTCTGTAGCAATGAGTGGATAAGGCTGACTGCAGGGACAGAGGAGGCTGCCCTGTCTGAGGGACAATCCAGAGAGAATTCAGGATGTCCCCACTGAAGCAAGGGGACATGAGGAAATGTAACTGGGAGCCATGTCTCTCAACCATTGCTCTTTACCATAAGGAAAGGTGGTGGTGGTGGGAAAGACAACTTTTCCAGCAGGGAGATGTGTACCTATGTAAGAAAAGAGCAATTGCTGTACCAGGAGACAAGATCTGGAGCAGACACTTTGAAAGCTTCCCACGGGATGGGGCACAGAACATTCCACTTCATCTCTGCTACAGATACCTGCTGCTAAAGTAGCACTGTGTTCCTTCCTGATGGAAGAAGGGGTTCCTCAACTGTTTCTGGGTAGAGAGGACCCTTCAAGTGAGAATCAGGAGGAGAAAAATCCTGGACACTGTCCCCAGACAGTGTCACACAGCAGAGACCAACACCTCAAGGCTGAGAACAGATTGCTGCAGCATGAACAAAGGGATTCAAAACCAGCAGGCTGTGGTTTTAAAGAGGGAGCCCCAATAAAATCTCCATTCTCAAGTTGGAAACTGACTGCTAGTTCCCCCAGTCACCCTATGCTGCTGCCAACATAATGACCTCCTCTGAATGAGGGGGCTGAGCTGCCCAAACACTCTGTTTCCCCTGCACCTAGACCTTGTCCAGCTGCAAAGAGCAGTTAGTCCTGGAGCCAAACACCCAGGGAGGGATCAGACCATCTACAAGGTAGGAATTTAAAGCAAATACACCATCTGGGACACTGAGGGTTCACTGATCTGAAGTGAATGAGAACTGACAAGGTAAATGTTCATCAGAGATCTCCCCTGCCAGCAGGTAGGTGCTAGGTGACCTCCAGAAAGGTAACTTAGCCAGCTGGATTTGGCCCAATTCCTAGTGTACAGACCTTCAAGAACTAACAATACTCCCAAAAGACAAACAGATCTGTAAAGCAGCTTTTGCTGCTGCATGGGAACAGCCCCTCCCTGTCAGGAGAGAGCTCTGCTAGCTGGGGGACAGTGTTGCCAACCTTCCTGCTCCCACCAGGAAAGAAATGTACCCAGCCTGCCAGCTCAGGGTACCAAGCAGTGAAATCAGCCCATACCTGCTGGAACCGAAATGATTCTGATCTCTTCTTTTGGTTCAGTTGCCACTCCTTAAAATGCAGCACAGCTTCATCAACAGTGAGCATGCCCATCTTCACCTGCTCCTGCAGGGTAATCAGCTGCCTCTGACCTGGGGTTTTCATTCCAGCAAATGGATCATAGAGGCTTGACTGAGAGAGGTCCCTTACAGGCCTGACTGTTGTCTCTGGAGAGGGAACACCACAAAAAGAAATTGGTGAACTTGTGGCATCTGTGCTGCTCACTGAATACAAAGAAACTCAAGCACCCTTGTTACTGCAGAGAGGCAAAAATAATCTGTTTCAGACTGTATGTCTCCCTAACCAGAAGAGTGTTTTCTCCTCATGCCATCCTGTTATTTGTCAGGGTAAAAGCCCAGCTGAGAGGTGGTCTTGGATGTAAATATGTCCCAGGGATACTCTGTTCTTAAAAACATAATTTAAGTGAGAAAATACACAAAAACATACATCTTCAAGTGCTTCTTCACTGAAAAAAAAAATCAGCAATCCACAAAGCAGAGCTCTGACCTTGGCAGTCACAAAGCTGGTCTTGTCCTGGGAAATCTGTGTAGTTTAGAAACCCAGCCTGCTGATTCTGGCTCTTTGGAACACATTGCAACAGAAAGAGGAGTTTCCAACCCATGAGATAGAAGCTATGGTGTGGTTCCTGGCACTCTGATAGTGCACAGGTAAGAGGGTAAAGAATAAGGGCACAGATTTGGAAGTGCAGAGATCAACAGGTTCAGTGAAGGTTAAATCCCAGGAAATAGTGATTAACAGGCAGTGGCTGTATCCAGAAAAATCAAAACTGGGACACTGACTCGATGAAGGAATATGGGTCACAATATAAAAAAAGGACTTCAGTGATCATTATGATCCTAGCTGGGGAGAGATTCAAAGCCAGGGGATATAAACTGGAAGTGGTGAAAGGGCCCCTTCCCACTCTGCAGTTACAAAGTGTTTCCAGGATCCCATAAGGTCAGAAAATTTGGGTTGTTCACACAGAGCTATGGTAAAACAGACTATTGGGTCAAATTTCACACAAATGAAGCTACCCGAGCAGATTTGCTTTTGGATTACTGGAAAGATTTTCAGGGTGAACTTACCTTTCCTAACCCTTCCTCTGGGGACATAGAGATTCTCAGGTCTTTGAGCTTTCTGTGCAAAAACTGTAAAACAAACACTTTTTAGATACTGAAATGCATCTTATGAATATAGAAATGAGAAGTCTGACTAGTGGCAGCATACACAGTTCTGCACAGCACTACAGCTTCTGTTACCCTACTAAGTCCACTGAAGAAATCCAGGTAAGGAGCTATACAGTATGAACTCCCCTTCTTTTCACTGCAATATTTTAGCTCAGCCACCTCTAAGAGAAATCCAGAGAAATGTGGATGTGCTTTCCCCACATTTCTGTCATGGGGGAAAGGAGGACTCACCAAAATTACCCCCACACCCCTCACACTTCAGTTCTTGTTAGAATGCTTGTGAAACAGGACCAAGATTTCCATAACTGCCTAGCAAGCTAAGAGGCATGATTTGGCATTTTTTTGGCTAAGCCATGCCAAGGCCATCCTACAGCTGCCCAGACTACAGTGTGAGTTCTGGTACCCAACTCACTTTTGGAGATGTACAGCTCGTTGTCTGGCTGTGAAGAGCTGGATTCTGGTCTTGGAACAGGAACTGGAGGCCTGTTAGCCATTTCTTGTGGGAAAGTATCTTTTTCCAGTGAGTAGTATACATCTTCACCATACTGCTGGTAATCTCCTTCCCCTGAATCTGGCACATCCATGCTACTTCCTGCAACAGAGCAGAGTTTGGAACAACTTAAGTCACTTTACTGAACACAGGAGCTCTCCAGATGGACTATGTCCCCCTCCTTGCCAAATTAGCCACTTCACAGGTAAAAACATCCAGTTTTGCAGTGCCTTAGAAGTGTCAAAGCCCTTCAAGACAGGGCTTAAAAACATCACTAACATCCAGCAGTGTCTAAGTGTTTGCTACTAAGCCTGGACCATCTCTTTTGGTGAAGAAACCATAGTGGAAAATCTCGTATCTTTGTTAAAAAACTTAAGGAACACTTAGTTCAATGAATTCTAGTTAATTAACATACTGTAACAGTTACCAAATCCAACAGACTACTGGCTTCCAAGGTGCTAGTGCCATCCCCTTCTCCAACAAGGTCTCACCTTCTAGAAACTTGCGGAGCATGGAGTCTTTTGTAGTTAGAGAACCTTCATCTCTGGCAGCTGGAGAGTCTGGTTTGTACTGCAGCATGTCTACATCTGAAATCACAAAGATGAACCTCTTGATTATGCCCATAAATACATGGAGTAATAAACCAGACTAGACTGATGTGTTATTTCTGATGACCTTTGATTTATGGTGAAAATCAAAGATGAAGGCAGGCAGCTGACCACAGCCATAACAACTCACACATAAGGGCTACTCTGGCCTGGAAAAGCTACCTTAGTAGCAGCTGATTCATTTCCTAGGGAGTTTTTGATCCTCACAAACCTTGGAATCTGTGCAAAAGCTTGAAGCCTTTATTTGTGGGAGCAGTTCTAAATCAGGCAGCACTCCCACCCATTTCAGTGAGGCTTTGCCTGTGTGCTGGTATTTTAATTCACACTGAAACACCTTCACTTTGAGAGAACCAGTCTGAGTGTTGAGCACTGTGTCAGTTTAACCTTACCTGTCACAATACAGCTGGATTTTAAACCCTGCTCTGACAAGCTAAGTGTTCTTTAGGCAAAGGCTAACAGGCTACCTGAGAAAAACAGAGGGTTTCAGGAAAGACTCATGTGTGGAAGACAACAGATTTGTGTGTCACAGTGGGAGAACTCCAGAGGAAGCAGGGAACACAGATAAGCCATACAGAGCACCTCATCACTGAGGAAAACATTTTAAAATGCAGACTCATACAGCTCTCTGCTTTTGACTAGAGGAATCACTGGTGCTGACATTTGGGACAGTTTAGGATGTTACCTTACTAGTCCTACTAGTCTTGCAGAGCCTGCAGCACACTTGCACACCAGGAGAACTTCCTGGAACCCTCTGCAGCCTGATGATGTGGCTGTGCTTGCAGACAGTCCCCCTGGAGCAGGGAAAAACCCTACCCCTTGGAGGGTTTTTTCCTGGCAGGAAAAACTGTGTACTTGAACTGTTGAACTTCATGTGGCTTGTTTGACAAGAGCTAGGCAAGGGGACACACACACTAAAGCCCAAAAAGAAGGACTATCCCCTGCATAGCTTCAGGGAAATCTGGACACTTCAGGGGTGGAAGAAGAGAGGTAAGTGTTAGTGGATTTAAGCAGGTTTTTCCCCCTCCACAGACTTAGTCAGTCAGCCCCATTCAGAGGTGTACTCATTGCACACAACGCTGCCAAACATCTAGCAACTTTCCCTCCTGAGTGTGAACAATAGCAGCTTTGTTCCTCAGAAGTCCAGCTGGCCTTATCTCCACCTGAAGGCACAGGAATCCTGGGTTTGGTAGCAGAACTATCTCTGCAGCAGCCAAACAGAATGTCTCAAAGAGTTTAATCAGGCAGAGAACCAACCAGGTAATCAACAAAAATATGCTTTATAACATTGTTTAGAAGAGGAGAAAATTATCTCAGAACAGACAGAGGCAAAAGTGTTTCAGTAAGAAAGCTTTTCCTCTGAGGAAGGAGCACACTTAAAACTGCAGAAACACTTGAAGTCCTTAAACAGGTACCTAAACTATAATAAGCTACATTGTCTGCTCATCATGGCAATCAAAAACTGTATCAGTGGGAGGAAGCCAGGCAAGTAAGAACAGCAAATTTACAATTGCTTAACACAGGTCTTTATCTTGATCTTTGCTATCAGCCTCACTGAATATTAATAGCATGGTGAAAAAGTAAAAAAATCTGCATATTTTTCAGATTTAGATCAATATTTTTAGCAAGAAACCAAGTGGATTAGAATAATGATTTTTCCATTATAGTCTTTTCAGTACACCTATTTCTAGATGCTCACTTTCTTTTGTTCTCAAGCTTTTTTCAGTTTCCCAGTTGTCAGTAAACTCAGACCTTTCATGATGTTCTAACCCCCCAGTGTCTGTAAGTCAGTGTCCCTGCCTCCCTGGATGTCAGGAGGGAGAAGCCAGGACATGGTGGACAATCTGTTCTCTCCCAAATGCTGATTCATTTGTTGAGGGAGTCCTCAACACACTGAGGAGACAGCTCCTGATCTTGTATACCGGCAGTCAAAGAAAGGTGTAGAGCAATTCCATCAGCAGCCAACATCAGAACTGGAGGATGGCTTCCTTCTGGTGAGAAGAGAAAAGCTACAGCCAGCCCTTAACTCTGAAACTCAGCTGAGGTGTATGAGAGAGATCAGCCTGAGCCTCTCAGACAGGGGTCCTGAGCACCCTGAGCTAGCTGAACATGTTTCTGCCCACTGCAGAAGGACAGGACTAGATAAGCTTTAGAAGCCCCATCCTACAATTTTGTGATTCTATGATTATACATACAAAGATCTTCTGGGGCAGCAGGGACAAATCCAGCCATGGATTCATAAAGCTCTTCATCAGAGCCAGGATTCAGGGAACATTTCATTAACAGATCAGTGGAGAGATGAGCCATGGACTCATAAATAGCCTCATCCTCCTCGCCGTGCATCAGCTCTTCCTTAATGTGACTCTTCAGCATATCTGCAGTTTCCTGGAGAAGAAGGAGGGCAAGAAAAAAAAAAGTTCAAGTTTTATTAAAATAAAGCATCTGGAATACCAAAGCAAGCAGAAGATCTCACTCTCCCATCACTGATGGAAAAAACACCTCTTTCTAAAAGCAGCCCATTCCCAAAGACTGAGGCTTCTCAAAGGAATGAAATCCCACAAAAGCTGTCTGGGCCCAGCCTTCCAGCTCTCTGGTGTAACAACAGGTAATGGAGGTGAAAGGAGTTGGTGCTGACACACTCTGAACAGCCATCACAGCCTCTCACTCCATCAGCTTCCTGTCCTACCTGATGGCTTCAAACAACTGGAACATAAGCAAAGCTGGTTCTAAAAACACAAACGTTTGTCAAAGGCTATTTTGGGGTTAGCATAGCTGACCAAAAGGGGAAAAGCTTAACACATGCAGAGCATTACCAAGAATGTGAGGTTTTAGCTTAGGTGCAGATTCAGTTTCCATTTCTTGGCAGCAGCAGCACAGAACACCCCGAGTGGGAGTACACAGCCCCTTTTCTGTGAGATTAACAGGAAACCTCACAGCGGGCAGCTGTTTGTGTCACACAGGCAGCTTTCAGCTCACAGGAGAGCAGAACCCTTTCCCACATCTTTGCAACGTGGGCTGGGGGGTTGGAGGGGAAGGCAGTGCAGATCTTCACCAAACCATGCATGGGAGCAAAATGTAAAGGTTCATCTCAGCCCCCAAGTGCCAGCTATGTCACAAGCACAGCCATCTTAAAAGGCTACAGCACCACAAGGCATTCTTCCAGCCACAACCACCACCTCATGGGCCTCCAACCCACAGGGCATGTGTGTCAAAACCATCTACACAGGCTTCCCTCCACTGCCCAAATGGGTAAAGAATGGAGCTCATGCAATGCCTTAGGGAGGTGCCAGAGAGAACCTGAGGTGAGTAAAGGGGTTTACTGGGATTTCCAGATCTCCATCCTACTATTGCTTCTAGTCACCGCCTTGCAGTGGACACTGGTGCAGATCCTTTGGGAGCTCTGGTACCAAACTGCACAGATAACTGGGTGTCAGTAAGCAGGACCTGCTCTTAACACAGCTCTGTCCCTGTGCTGGTGGGGAGGAGGACAGTGGAGGAGCAGAGTGCTGCAGTAAGAGGTTGGAAGGTCTTCCACTGTCCCCCCTCAAGGAAGTGGGATGAAGGGGCTGCTCTTTTCCCAAGACCAGAGGTTAGAAGAGTACACCAGGCATCAACCCTAGCCTTGCACAAACTTCATTAGATGGATGATAAGGAAACCCATCCTGCCAAGTGTCAGCTTACATCTTATTTCCTCTGAGCAAAACCCCCAAGAACTTCCCCAGCTCCAGAGATGCACCCCAGCCTCCAGAGCCTGGGAGCTCTCTGCGTGGCTGGGTGTCTGCCTTCTGCACCCTGCCACCCCACCTTGCACCCTTTATGAGCCTGTCACAAGAAGTGCCAAGCTTGGTGGCACTGCTCACAGCTGCTGTGGGACAGTGCAGAAGGAGTGCTGCCTGCTCTTACCACATACTCATCGATGAACTGGCGGAGGTCCCTGAAGCCATGCTTCTCTGCCAAGGTGTTGGGGTAGTGGCCACATTTGTTGGCTACACTGTAGGCCTGCAGGGCTCCAGGACACGTAAGCAGCAAGGCAGTGAGGTTTTTCAGCCCATATCTTGCAGAAAAGTGCAGCAGTGTTGGCAGCTCCTCATCCCTCTGATCTGTGAGAACAGGAGCCTGTTAGAATCTAAGTGTCTCTCGAGCAGCAATGGGGCCAGCAGGTGAGAAACAAAATTCCTAGTCAGAGGAGACTAAAGCAGGTGTGAAAGCTCTGAAAAGTACATATACAGATTCAAAACAGATCTAATGGAGAAACACCACCTGGGGCTGTGAGAACCAAGGAGAAAACGTGGGAGACATTTTGGGAAGCATAATTGTTTCACTTGGGTTGTGCTTGAGGCTGTCTACACAGCTGCATCTGTTGCAGTGCAGGGAAGTGAGACTGATTCCTGTAACAAACACAAAGGGGTCACCCAAGCCAAATGGCAATCCCTCTTCTATAGGCATCACCAGAAATTTAGCTTCCTGGATGAGATCCAAGATTTTTGAAGCAGCCTGTGCAGGTATCACACACTGCAATGTTAAGGTGTTCCAAAGTAAAACAACTGATATAGATGAAGTTCAAAGAGAAAAGGAAATTTTTCAACTTACTTGTTGTCATGTCTTCTTCTTCCAGCTGGTTGATCCCAAACAGGTGTAAGCCACTGGCAGGAATGTTCTTCTTGAGTGATTCAGTCAGCAGTTTGTCCAGTGCTTCTATGCTGTATGGCACAATTTTAAAGGCCTGGAAACAAATGGAAAGTGATTCTGCTTGGTGGAGCCTGGAGATTCAGCTAAGGTGAGATTTACAAGGTGTTTCTCTCTTTAGCACACATCAAAAAACTCTGGGCATAAACACTGGAGATGTGTCCGAATGTGCATGTTGATTAATTGCCTTTTTTTTTTTTGGTTGGGTGGATACCATGAGTCAGCCAGCCTTTTGCTCCAGAGACAGAAAAAGAACCTATGCTTTCACTGAAGCAGGATGTTTAGGTCATGTGAAAATCCCTAAATAACCTTGCGTTTCTTCATTTCAGAAGAGCTACTTCATGTCAAGCACTTTCTGCTCAGCTCCACTTGTCTAGCCTCTGAAAGCAGCTGTTTGCTGGAGGCATTACCTGGCACATGAACTGTACTGGGTTGGCTGCATTAGCCAAGAGGCTGCTGATTTCCTCCATGTCAGTATAATAGGTGACACTTGTTTCTCCCACCATCAAGTCCCCTGAATAGATCTGCAGAGGCACTGTCCCAGAGGTTAAATCTTTGGAAAGAAAGAAGAAATCACTGTTAGGAACAAACACTGGGAATGAGTCTGCATCAAATACCCTGAAGAGCAGTTTGGAGATATTGCTAGCTGGATAATCAAACTAATTTCTGTTGTGTTGAATTCATTAAGAGTCTGAACCTTCTCTTAAAACGCCAATATTTTGAATCCCACTGAAATTAGTATTTCCCTATATATGTGTGTGTGTGCTTGGCTGTTAGCTCAGGAAGTTATGAAATACTTATATGTCAAAGGAATTAAAAATTTATTTCTCTTACTGTGAGAGACTGCAGAACTTACATAGTTGTACACTCCATCAATGAGAAGGACATCTTTATAATTCAAAGTGCAAGTTATTTTCCAGGTCCAAGTTAAATTTTAGTCTCAAGACAGATTAAGTTGAACATTTTTATGTGGGTGAAATCCCCTTCTTTAAATCAATCCATCTGAATGACTTTATGGGAGTTGCTACACTGACTGCTAGTCTCCATTCTCAGAGCTGGCAATATGATTCTTCAAGAGGACAGAGCAAAGCATGCTAGTAAAATCATGCTGGAAAATTACTATAAATCTGTAAGGCTCTGAAATCCTTACCCTAAAGTTTAACGAACCTAAAGTTTAGACAACCAACAGCTGTATAAATGTAAATAGAGTGACAGAAGATATCAAAATTAAGAGGCAAGCCAGGATAAATACTTTCAGCTCTGCTCACAGAAAGATCTTCCTACATTTAAACACATGCTGTTAAAGTCACAGGGTGCTGGCATGCAATTACTTACTGGTACTGACCTTCTCTTGGTGCCCTGCCAATGCTAATGTGGTGGTGGTTGTAACAGGCAGCTCAGTTCAGAGGGCTCACAAGCTGCAATATGCTCTCACAGCTCCCAGCAAGGGGTTTCCACACTGCAACCACTGCTGAGGGGAAAAAACAGAGCCCCCCAAGCAGCAGCTGCCTCAGCTCCTCATCACAAAAGTATCACAGGTGAGAATGCAAGTTCCACACTTCCTGGCCTCAACTTTTTCTGCCTTGCAACCCTACATCCCTCTTGCACTTTTCAGGACAGGCAGGTTGAGACAGAAGGGAAACAAGGGGGCAGGAGAAAGTGAAAAATCTCAGCCCAGCTTACTTGGAGCTTCCACAGAGACCGTGTACTCATTCTTCACCTCAGCCAGCACACGCACAGGTGAGGAGTTCTCTGGAGAGAATTCAACTTCTGTTTTCACTTCACCATCTAGTTTACATTTCATGATGATATAAACTGTTGTCTGCACCTAGGAGAAAAGGCATTACAACCTGCAGGTTCACAACATAAGAACAACTACTGTGTTAAGTCCCTTTTCTAGGCATGTAGTTGTCCTTGCAACCAACACACAAATTTTTACCTGTAATTTTCACAACCCTGAATGGTTTTTCAGAGCATCATCTAGTCATGGAGTAACTGAGCAGGTGGTCTCTGTTACAGCTTGCACCTGCATAGGTATCTGCATTAAGTTGATAAAACTGCATATTTATCAGCTAGATTTATAAACTGATTAAATCTAGATTTATGAAATTATTTTGTTTCATCTCTGTCAGTCTCTTCCCTCAAGCAGCAGAGCCCTGCTCTAAGCAGAAAATTCAACTTTTCCCATCCGAGGTGATTCCATACTACAAAATGTCATTTTCCAAACAGGAAGCCACAATCCAAGCTCTTCAGTGTCACTTGCAGTTCAAGCACCAGAACTGTCATATCAGACTGTATGCAGGCTGTGGAGTTAACTGGTTGATGACAATCCTCTTCCTCCACTTGCCACCTCTAAACTTCCCCGGAATGGAAGCTGGGAAGTCAGGAGTGTCACATCTGTGACAAGTGGTTATGTTGATGAGACAATCTGCCAGCAAGTGACACTGCAGCCTAGCACTGGGCACTGTTATCGAGCTATTTCTGGGCTTAAGGGAACCAGTGTCATGAAAGAGAAAAGAGCTAAGAGGAAAGGTGACAGCAAAAGATTCAGAGGCTAATTCCCAGAGCTGTAAATTAGGGAGCAGCCTAAGGGCCCCCAGTAAGCATGTAGCCCAAGGAGTGGCCATACAGTACCCCACAGCGTATGCGGGCAGGCTGCACCATCAGGGGGTTCCCCCCGCTCTTGGGTGAGCCATGTTCTTCCCCCATGGCCAGTCTGTGGGAGCAAACTGAGTTCTTCTCCTCTTCTGGCTCTGTATCGGTCACAGAGTCACAGCCCGAGTCTGAAAGAGAGCACAGAGCCCCGTTACATCACTGCCTCCTCTGCTGAAATGTGCCCTGCAAACACCCCCCCCGAGAAGCAGCCAGGACCTGCTGGGGGAAACGTGGTTCTGCTCTCCGAGTCCTGTTAGAAAACGGGACCTACTTGAAGAAAGGGAAACTACAGAGCTTCCTCTTTCTTCCCCTCACAAGAATTTTTGGGAAGCACTCACACAGCCACACAGGAAGCACTGGACATGCTTACAAAGCAGACACCAATGCCACTTTTTGCTGAGATGGGTATTTCCTGCTCATGTTTGGTGGGAGCATTCACGTGCCAATGTCTCATATAAGAATGATTGGCATCCTCTGACTCCCATGGCCTCCTGAGTCCACTGTAGGATGGCCAGGAACCTCTCCTTCCTCTCCTAACAGGGCTGCAGAAAGCTAGCTTCTCTTTCATTTCAGTAATATCTTTAGTTTTCTGGATTCTGCTTACGTTGCTCACTCCAACTTCCAAGTCCATTACTGTGTCAACAAAATACAGTAGTCTGAAGGGGTCCTGTTCCTCAAGCAAGAACTACAAGCTCTTGTATCTATACAAGAATGAAACTGAAAAGTTCCAGAGCTTTTGCACTGCAAAATAGGGGTACTCTACCCAAACAAACCTAATAGTAGAAGTAAACACACCTAGCCCTACAGTCAGTGTTTATAAAACAATGTTCTCATTCCTGTTTCCTAGTAACAGCAGGGATATTGATGGGAGAGCAAACAAACTGAATCGATGCCACTTGGCTGTAAAAAAACCTAGCAAGAATTAAAATAGATTACAGGTCTCCCCCCCTGCCAGGAAACACTTTCCCCACCTAGAGAAGGGAAACAACAGATGATTTTGTATTTACTTAGCAGAGAGCCCTTTCTTACCAAGTTCCCAGCTCCCCATTCCTATGATTCACACCTTGTTCTCCCAAACCAGGGGCTGAAAGTCACTGACCCCTCTTGTCAGAAGACTTGCATGAATTCTTAAAGCTATCTCCCATAGCCAAAATTTTGCAAACCTTGGAAAACTGTGGAGCAGTCAAGGATTTAAGCCAATGCTTTGGAAGTTATTTGTCATTTACTACTTACTGTAAAACACAGCTGCAAAGAGCAATACAAATTATTTAGCAGACAGAATTACAGACTTGGACTGGTAGATATTTTATATTAGTAAGAAAGGCTGTATATGAAATGCTCAGTCCTGATGAGAAAGACCTAAGTGACCAACCACACTGCCTCCCTTCTGGCATCCCTACAGTGAAGCTGCCAACAGTCCAGTTTTACTCAGAATCCTCTCCCTCTAGCTACATCAAGTTTCCTCCACTCCAAAGTTATTAAAGTGGGCTTCTGGTAGGAGTCCGTGTCCTGAGAGTTTCAAACAGTGAAGCCAGAAGTCAGTCAGGAATTTAAATCTGAACTTCATTATTATTACCAAAGACTTAAGCTTAGAATATTTGAAATTCCTTGTCAAATATATTTTTTTCCATTTCCTACATACTGAAATGTGATTGTTACAAACCATACGAATGTGACTTTGCTATCAGAATACAGGTTTTAAGACAAAATTTTAGCAAATCATTCAGCTTAAATTTTTTGTCACCAACAGGGGTGCACATATGTTTAACTTCAAGTATGTGAGTCAGTCCACATGGCAAGCCTGCTCACACGAGTACAAGCAGATTTCTCTTTTAATGTTTACTGTAGAGAGTGTAGAGCCACAATTCTGCAGATCTGTGGAGTTCAAGTAAGGCATCACCACCACCATGTCTTAAGCAAACCTAGAATAGTACCTAGAATAGCACACAGACTTCAATACCAACACAAATCTGCAGGTTTGACTGATAAACCACTTTGACACAAGGCTAGGTACCATGGTCCTTTGGGTTTTCAGACAGTGGTACCAAGTGTTATGGAAAATGGACTGAGAATTTTAAATTCCTTGACTCAGGATTTCAGTCCAAAGTCATCAGCTGCAAGAGGCAGATCCCAGTTCCCAAAAAAACAGGGAGTGCCAGGCTGCCCAGGAAAAAAAGAAAGTAAAAAATAAAGCAAACCTTAATGTTCCTATAATACATGTACAAACTGACACTTGACAGCATCCTGATACAAAGGGCATCACCCCCATCCCAAGATGGAACCAGTGGGGAGGTAATTTGTACCTCACTGGCCCAACATATGGGCTGTTTCAGAGAAAAGTGAAACCTAAAGCTGTGGATCTCAACTACAACACCTGCAGTCAGCAAGGATAAGATGGGAGCAAGGAGAGAAAAAGCTTCCTAGCCTCTCTGCTTTACTTACAGTTATTAGATACTAAAAACAAATTGGCAGATAAAGAATAACCTGAGCTTTTAAGAAGCTCTGGCACTGCCTGATTCCCTTGTATTTCTGCATTCTTGCAACAGAGTGGACTGCCCCGAGGTCATATGTAAGGCCAGAGCTGTTAAGTAATAGGGGAAGCAGCAATGTTAATCAGTAATTGGATTATCAGATGATGAAAAAAGGAAGAGTTTCAGCTAGGAATTATTCATCTGGGGGGTTTCATTCAGAGAACTCTGAAACTGCAAAGTAACAACTTCCCACAGAAGCAGTGATGTTACAGTCATCTTGCACGTTCCATCACGTGCTACTGACCTGTGAACACACAATGTTGGAAGAGGAAACCATCCCATTCCATCTGATAATGTTCTGAAGGGACACATTGTGAGATCAGGCTTCCCACTCACCAAGATAACTTGGGTAGTGACAGCCCTTTTGCACATACAGATTCAGCAGCTGTATAATTGTAATGACACCCAGGCCAGAGGCCACCACTGAGGAGACCAACTGGCCCATTAGGAAGTCAGGTGAATACCTGAGCTGAGCTTCTCCATCAGCACCCACAGTTGGTCAACAGCTCGGGGTTGTAGCTGGCTCTGCCTTGACTGGAGCCCTTTTTGTTCCCCTTTTACAAAAGGCTATCTCAGGCCACACTTGACAGTGAAATACTTGTGAAAAGAGCAGCAAGGGGAGGAGATGTGGTCTGCAAAACCCAACCACATTTCCCCTTGAAGAACGTGCTGCCCTCCAGGAAGTGTCAGCAGCTGAGCTGCAGAGAGCAGCCCCCTGCCAGCCCCTTCTCACCTGCCCTGCAGAAACTCACCCTCAGGAAAAGCCCCAGGACAACCTGGGCACACACCTCACCAGCCACCCAGCAGCTTTAGAAGCCACTCTGAAGCAGTTATTCTGAGCCCTTGCAGCACAGCAGCTTGCTGGGTCACTCATTTCCTGCAGGCTGAGCTGCTGGGCTATCAGCTTGGAGCTGACAGCTGGGGTTTCTCAGAAGTCAGGCTTTACACCACTGGAGATGTGAGGGCTGGGAAGGAGTCAGCAGCCTGCCCAGACCACTCTGTCATCCAGATCTAACTGCAAAGGGCACAGCTGGGCAACTGGGCAATTTTTGAGGGTGACAAGAATCAGGTATATGACTGATTCAACTCTTCCTGATCACAAACACCCAACTTACTGATGAATTCTCTCTCCTCTTGCAGTATCTCCCAGCTACAATTTAAACACAATGCATGCCATGTGCATGACAGGAAAGACTGTCCACATAAAAGCCCACCAGGCTGGATTTCCACCTAAGGGAGCTGGGTAGCTGCTCTGGAAATCCCTGTTAGGCTGAAGCTGTGGTTCCAAAAGTGGCTTCAGTACATCTAAAGGACATGTCACTACTGAAAGGGCAGTCCTGCCCTCACTCTCCTTCAGATAGTGTCTCTTGGGTACCACCCTTGCAGTCCAGTGCCACACCAAATCATCCAGAGGACAGGTGGAGAATGAGGCACAACACTCTCTTTTGCAGCAGTCCGTGCTAAGGTCAGCCTAAACTTGTTATTCTCAAGTCACTGCTCAAAATGCATTGAAAGTTTTATGTGCTAATAACAAACAGCCATGAAAATCCGACAAAATGCAACCCCAGAAGCAAAACAACTGTCCAAGTGCACAACAAAGGTTTTTGAAACAGCTCAAAGTCTGCCCTGTGCATTTCTTCAGCCCTGCTCTGGAAAACATCTTCAGTTTGACCTCGCACATCTGCAAAAACGTTGCAGAAATCACTTCAGCTCTTCCAAACTTGGAAGCCATCGGTGATGGTCACTGGGCTCTTGTTTTAAGCAGGTGTTCCAAAGCCTTGCAGTTCACATTGGCAGACACTTAGAATTAGGCTTTGTCACTGCCATAAAGCAGCCTGTAGGGAGATGATCAGAGAACTACAATTGGTATCTGTGATGTGCATGGAGTCCAGTATTGCCTGATGCTTCCCAAGCACACCAGTTTCTGTCCTTTACTAGTTCTGGGCTCTCATCTCATTCTCTCCATCTAGAAAGCTGGGATATACCTGTGCTTGCACTGCTAGAATCTCACACTGTCAGAAAAGACAAGCTGTGAAGTTTTGCTTTGAACAGGGACTTCATGAAGCATCCTGGTGACAAGCACTGCACCCATCCTGCACTTCTCTCAGTACCACTTGGAGGCTTGGTTAAGGTTTCTCTGAGTGCTTTAAGCAGCTCTCTGAAGTCAGTGTTTCCAGCATGTTCTCTCAACCTTAGCTCCTGTGTAAGAGCATCACAGTTTCCTCTCCTCAACACCCAGTGTGCAGCAGCCAGGCTGCAGAGTTCCCATCTCAAGCACCAGCCCCCAGGGGGCTGACTAACACCTCACCCCTTCCTCTCCAAAAAGCAGGGTCACAGCAGTGTATCTTCTCCAACACAGCAGAGAAAAATACAGTTTTAAGAATTCACTTAGTTTTGCCACTTCAGAGAAGGGGGAAAAAAAGGAATCAGGGATAGAGGACTGCAGTACAGCAGATCCTCTTGCTACAGCATTTGTTTGAGGCCACTCCAGTAAACTGGCTGAAATAAATGCTGGATGTGATTCTCTGAGATAGGACTACTCCTCCACTGAGTTCTGACAGCCAGAAGTAAACAACAGTGGTCTCCAGCTTCACATTTTCTCTGTCCCTTTAGGACTGTCTCTTCCTACCTCCAGCTTGCTTTAGCTACTTGCACCATGTTCTCAAGCAAACCTTTACACAAGTGTGAAGCTGAAGGGAATCCCTGCATACTACCACTCTTCCCCACAGGCTGAGACACATCTGTCCAACCTGACCTCAGGCTCTGAGTAGACTATTCTAAGATTACTTTTATCTTTACAGCACAAGACCAGCACAGAACCACAGCACCTTTCACTAGAGGAGAGGCTGCAAGAGCTGCAGCTCTTCAGCCAGCAGAAAACAAACACTGGACAAACACTGAAACAGTGGCTCCAAGCAGCTGTGAAGTCTCCACCTAAAGAGACATTCAAAACCTCACTAGGCATGGTCTTGAGCTGCCTCCTTCAGGATCTTACCCAGGGTTCTGACCCTCCTGTTGTCACAAAGTCTGCTGGCACTGACCTGTCTTTCTTGTGCATTTCATTGCATGAGAACTCTGCTCAGCCAAGATGCACTCACCATGTCTAACTGAAGGCTTCCTCAATTCTGAATTCATATGAAATAAAAATTAAAACAGCTTCTAGCATGTGATGTCTGTGGGGTATCATGTACCCAGGATGCATTAAACAAACCACAGCCTCACAGCTGCACTAAAGGCAGCAGCATAGCCAGAGCAGGGCCAGTGTGAAAGCTATGGAGAGGCATCTGCCCTCACCCTGGCCTCTGTCAAATGCTCCACTCACCCAGGATTCAGCAACTACAAAGCTGAAGCTGTCAGTTATGCATCAGGTGTAGTTTTCAATGTGTAAGAAGTACTGGGGAATGTGTGTGGAGAGAAGTACTTCCCAGAGGAAGACACACAGACAAATAATTTCAAATATGGTCATAGAATTTCTCTGCTAAGTGCTGTAGGAGAGAGTGCTAAGAAGAAGTTTCTCAGCCAAGTGCTCAGGAGAAGTTCACAGGTCTGCTGCAGAGAATGGATTTATCTGAGACCTTCTAAGAGCTCCTGACTTCAAAGCCTTCATCTCAAACTCTACCAGTGAAGTCCTGGGAGGAGAGCAGAGGCAGTGGTTCTGTGTGGGGGGGGTCTGCTGCCACAAACAATCTTATTTTAAATCACTCATACTGAGGTTGGCTGCAGCCAAACTATAAGACAGATGCTGATTTGTTATTACCAACCAAGAAGAAAGTTTTCACAGTTTCACCCCTCAAAAAGGGAACAATGTACACCTGGGGTTGTCTTTGTTTCAGACGAAGCATTAGAACATTTGCATTTGAGACCATTCACAAACTTTGGTCTGCAGAATCACACCACAGAAAAGGTCACCCAGTCATTTTTTCCCCACACAGAAGCAGGATCTGATACATTCATCCAAATACTTCCTGACAGTCCTCAGGCATGTTAAGTAAAACCACTAACACCAGTAATCCAAGGAGATGCTGAGTAAACCGCCATAATTTTGAAGAGTGTATTAAAAAAAAAAATCAATCAAATCCTAATGCCACACTCTACATCCAGGTTTGGAGGAAAAAAGTAACTAAACTTTTAGTTTTGCTAGAAAGTGCCAGAAAAGCTAATTTAATCTCCGGTCAGTTCTACTTTTTTAGAGTACAAAAGCTCAGCCACTGGGTTTTTTTGGTCAATAAACTGTAGGGCATAATATTTACGGGTAGAACTTTAAAGGTACTTGGGTTTTATTACTTGCTTTCAAAACCAGGAACTTAAAATAACTTCCATACTCAGAGTCACCTAATCTCTGCTGAATTAGAGACCAAATCACCAGGCAGACAAAAATTGGTTTGCAAAAACCCCTGGTTTACAAGGATTGTGCAATTTGCTTTGGTTTTCTCTTGCAGTTAAACATGCTACTAGTGTTAAAGCAAGGAGTAACAATAGCACATCTTTCCCCCCTCCAGTACCTCTGACCAGGAAGCACAACTCCACAGCTGCTGCCTTACCTTCTGAAATTGCCTTCTTGACAGCTGCAAGGTAAGCATCAGGCTCATCATCGTTTGTGAGTTCTTGCCACCGAGCCCAGTCCTTGAAAAAGGTCGAGTAGTCCTCAGAGTCCCTGACGCCGCAGAACAGCTTGACGACTTTGTAGGGGGGCCACAGAGCCTCCTGTAGGCTCTGCAGGACAGCAGGGAGGTAAAAACTCTGCACCAGCTCAGCAGACAGCAGGAGGATGATGCTCCGACTCCTGTGGAAGAGGTCCAGCTCCTGGGGGGAGAGGGCAGACCCCCCCTCCAGCTGGTAGCTGAGGATCCGATGCTTTCGGACGTGGCGAGTGAAGAGGAAGAGGTTCTGGAGGTACTGACACCATTCCCTGGTGTCACTGCCATGCACAATCAGCACATCGTATCCTCCGGGGGCTCCTGCCCAGGGACAAAACAGTCACACGGAGGAGGAGTAAATTCAAAGCAAGAACTGACCCAGAGCTTTGCAGCACAAAAACCCCACAGGGCCGTCCCCATAAATCATGTCAGAAGCTCCAGATCCCTTCAGAAGTACCCCAGAACTGTCCAAAGTCAGCTGTTCACAGCCACAGAGAAATTCTAAGGGTGCCTGAACTCCTACTTGCATCTACCCTGCTAAAATTTAACTGGTTTTTTTTCACTCTCATAGAGCTTGCTACAAAGAAGGGGGTTTCCTATGTATTTTCAAGTGTGACAAACCACATGTGGAGAGTTAGAGATTCAAAGTGTGTTGATAGGAGAAAAAAAAAACCCAAAAAGCATAAAAACCCGACCTCCAGAACAAACTAGCTTGAAGAGGGAAGTTCACCTTGGCATGCAAAGTGAAATAATTTTAGGCAACTCTTCAGGTCTCTGCAACACAACTGCAGACAGCACAGGCTCAAGCAGAGCACACACTAAACAGAGCCCACCAAAAATAAGAAAGGCCTTTAGATAAACCAGGTCCCACAAGGCTTACAGGAAGCCACTGCAGCTTCCATGGGTGTCAGGCATTTGGTGACAGCAAAGTGTCTGCAAAATAATTATGCAACCAAAGGGTAAGGAAAGGACTTAAGTGTGTTTCCAGCTTGCTGAGATCACATGTAGATTGAACCAAGGTGACACAATGCAGTGCTCACTCACCCATCTCAACAAAACTTGTAAGTGTGAATTTAATTTTTGCATTCACCTGTGAAGAACTTTCTCCCAGATTGACGATTACAGCTCAAGTAAATCTCAGTGCTGAGTGTTTCAAATCTTATTAGCAAATTGTCCTCATCTGACTCCAGTTTGACTCTTCAGAAGTGACAACATTTCCAACCCACCTCCACCCAGAAGCAAACAAACAAAGGCATGCCAAAAAAGAGCATCTGGAGAGAGTGAATTTACCAGAATGAAAGACAACAGTTTTGCAGTCACCTTATTAAAATTAGACCAAAACTGAACCGCCTCCAAAGACTCCATCATCCTGCCACTCTTCCCAGAACCTTCATTGAAGGCTGGAAACCTCTAAACCATGCAATAACCATCTCCAAACTGTAGCTGAGCAGGAGTGGTAGAGCTGAGAAGTGTGGAGATGTGCTCACCAAGGCCATGGGCACTGCACACACTGAGGGGCTCCAGCAGTGCAAGGGTGATGTCCTAGCTATGGAGAACTGCAGCTCAGGATTCACCGGGACAGCTGGATGTGTCACACCATCAGAATCAAGAAAACTGAGCAGAATTCAGGTCAGTTGTTTTATCCTAGGAAGGGAGGATTACCAGAGACTTCTGCTTCCAACAGCAGACAGTGGGGAAGGGCAGCACAACTATGGGCTCAGAACAGAGCCCACACACTGCACCCCAGCCTGACCCCATCAGATGGGGAGAAAGCCCAGCAGCTCTCTGAGGTGTGCCCTCTCACCCCAGCTCCTGGAGCCTTTCCCCCTTGTAGGATAAACTGAGCAACAGTGCTTTTAGAAAGGGGAACTGAGAATTAAAATTACTGACTCCACTCTATAGCCAAGGAAACTCTCTTATGTTCATAAGCAAAAACACTGGAAGTGGGTCTTGAAGAACTAAGTAAGTTTAAGTCAGCAATAGGACTGTTCCAAGGAAAGCAAAAATCCAGAGATTTGATTGCAACATCCCCTCTTAAAAGCAGGATGACACAGGACTTGCTTTCCTGCTCATGCTATAGTTTGTCTAACCAAACACCTCCCTTTGCAGCACCTCGTGCTGTCCAGCTCTCAAGGAAAAGTGCACCAAATGGAGAATGCAGAAGGCTTGGAAAGTTTTTTCCCACATCAGCTACAGAAAAACTCACAGAGCACACTTCAAAGCACAGTGTAAACTCAGCCTGTTGTACACACACAAGGAAATCTCTCGGTGAACCCCAAACATTTCTTTAAACCCTGACCTCAGATGGGTGCCTGGGCAATGCATTCGACAGGCTCGTTTTTAAAAAGCAAACATGAGGAATCCTTCAAGTAAGAAAGATGAGAACAGTACATGAAACAGGAAAATGAAGAAATAATTGTGTGAGCCAAACGTTTCAAAAATCTTTCACACCCTCACGTCTCATCTAGGTTAAATGTTAACATCCTTTTTTCTGCATTCCTAAGCTTTGGGTATGGAAAGGACTTTTGCTTCTGTTTACAAAACATCACTTTCATAATAATATTCCAAGGCATGTTTAACTATTTATTTCCTAAAAAACCATCCATGTGAAGCTCTGTTGCAATTTGCAGTGAAATAATGTAACCTTTGGATTCCTTTCCACCTCTGTCTCTTCACTTCCCGGCTGCAGAGTGCATTGGACAGCGATGAGATTACAAACCAGTGCTGGAGATGTTCCAGAGACCTCTGACTGAGGTGGAAGGATGACAGACTAAATGGCACTATTTAGAACAGGAGACAAAGCTTTCCCTAGTCTATAAACTGCACAGGGAACAGCAGGGGGTGAAGTGATTCGATCAAAATCACAGAAGGCCCACGGAAAGAGAATAAAAAAGCTCTGGCAGTGATGGGCTGTGCCTTTACAGTCCCTCTGGGAGAAGCAAACAAACCAGGCTGATCTCCAGGCCATGTCTGGGAGCAGGGAGCTGGCAATGCTTGAGTTCAGAATAACCCCAGGACAGAGAAGGTTCTGATTATCACTGAAACAGCTAAAAAATACTGTGGGAGGCTGGCATGTCAGCTCTGGGTAAGACTACATCCCCCCCACTTAACACTCCCCAAATCTGAATCTCACCAACTGTTATTACCTATTATTGCATTCTACAAGCCAAAAAGTTTCACCTCTTCCAATATGCAGAGCATGAATAGTTTGCCACTGCACTTTTGGGTCCCATAAAGCCAATTTGGGGCCTCCAATAGCACACAGCTTTTTTTGTGCCACCTTTCCCAACCTTCTCCTAAGCAGACCAGGACTTCTCATTGACCAGGGACCAGGTGAAAAACCAACAGACAAAATCTTTACTCCAACTCAGATGATCACATACAGCATCAAGCAACTCTGCTTTAATCTCTTAGATCAAACCCACCTCAAATTCTACATGCAAAGGCACTACATAGCCACTTTGTGTTGGGATTCCTGTGGATGGAGGATACAGGAATACAGCAATACAAAATATCAGTCCTTGATAGAGGGGCACAGGCTGCTGTGAAACGCAAATACCTATGATAGAAATGAAACCTAACCCAAAGTGTCTTAGTAACCATATTTTTAGGAGAGAGTGAGCTCCCATGAGGTGTGAGAAGCTGCTGCTGGGCCACCAACAGGAGCCTGCAGCACCTTTCATATTTCACTGCCTGAAGTGTGTGTATTTAAGTGATGCATGAGGAAATGAATGCACTTTGCCTACCTGGAATGCATAACAAAGCAATGGTGAGCACATGCAGCCATTATTAACATCCTAGCCAGGCCTCTCCCTTTGACTGGAATAGAAGCCTTTGTTTTAACTAAAGTGCTGGGGAAAAAAAAAAAAAAAGCGCAATTGGAAATAGCTGATGAAAGTTTTTCAAACCCAAGTTCAGTGACAGGAACATGCGATTTGCATTGAGATATGTGAACCCAAAGTTGTTCTACTTTTCAGAATCCCTGTGAAAACACCTTCTGTTTACCAGGAGCAAAGCAGTTTTGCCCACAAGCCTCCCGAGACCTCAGTCTGGCTTATTTATACATGACAGGAGATACGGGCCAGTGAAACACCACCATTTCCCCCCAGCCCCAGAATGGCACGTTTTTCCTTTTTTAGCTAAAACACGTACACATTCCCCTGAAGGAAGGGGAACTTGCAAGCTGCGTTCTAGCACGACTCACACAAGATAGGGCAAACCAACCCCTCTGCCCCTGGAGCTCACAGCTCTGCTCTCAGCAGTGTTACCATGTGTATGTCAGCTGAAATCCCTGCACTGCTGGCAGCAGTGTTACCATGTGTATGTCAGTCAGCTGAAATCCCTGCACTGCTGGCAGCAGTGTTACCCATGTGTATGTCAGCTGAAATCCCTGCACTGCTGGCAGCAGTGTTACCATGTGTATGTCAGCTGAAATCCCTGCACTGCTGGCAGCAGTGTTACCCATGTGTATGTCAGTCAGCTGAAATCCCTGCACTGCTGGCAGCCCCCCTCAGCTTGTCCCTGGTCACTGCAGCACGGGGCACACCCCAAAGCAAGGCAGGGGAGGGGGGGGACAGAACAAAACTGAGCAGCAAACCATCCGTGCAGTAAAAGCTGAGCAGGGGCAGAAGGCTCCAGAGCACAGCTTCCCGCAGAGCCAGCAAGAGGAGCAGGAGAAGGCAAAGCAGAGCCTGGAGGTGAGGAAGAGGAGGCAGCGCTGCTCTGCAAAGCCCCGGCTCCCCCGACCCCTCCCCTGCCCCCGGCTCCCGGGCCGAGCACTCCCCGCACCTACCGGGTCGGGCCATGGTCCGGGGCTGGCGGGGAAGGGGCAGGTCCTGGCCCTCCGGTGGCCGCTTCCTCGGCTCCGCCTCCCGGGGGTGGCCCTGACAGGGCATGGGGCATCGCCTGGCAGCCACCCGGCCTGCGGGGCTCTCCTCCTGTCCCTCCCCCAGGAAGGGAATTCCCTGGGGCTGCAGGAGGAAGGGTGAGGGGCTGCGTGGGGAGAGAAACTCCCCGAGGAGTGCTGGGTGTAGGGGAGAAACAGCAAGAGCTGGTGTGCTGTGACAGCCAGACTGCCTGTCACCTACCATCAGTGAGTGCTACTCCTGTTTCCCACCTTGTTCCACAATACAATGTAAAAAGATGAGAGGAATTTAGACAGGATGTTAGGACAAAGTTCTCTCCCCTGAGGGTAACAGACAAGGTTGCCCAGAAGGTGGCTGAGGCCTCATCCCTGCAGAATATTCAAAGGGAGGTTTGACCAGGCTCTGGGCCACCTGCTCCAGCCGAGGGTGTCCTTAATTACTGCAGGGACTCTGTGACCTCTAGAGGCCCCTGCCAACTCAAATCCTTCTGATTCTGTGGCTCTGTAAGAACAAAGCCACCAGACAGGCTGTTTCCCTCCAGAAGATGCAGCCTTTTAACTTGGGGGTCTCTTCACTCCTGCTTGGGCCCAGAGAAACAAGCAGCAGGACACAGCCAGAGTTCTGAGAGGAGCACTCAAAAATGTCAGTGCTGGGCACAAAGCCACAGATCCTGTTATTAAAGAACTGCCAGAGCACTCCTTTGCAAGCACGGAAAAACCTGGGCTTGGGCTGCTTTGGGCTGGGAAACCTTTCTTTGCAGAGAGCCAGGGGAGTCTTTCCTTGATGCTCCCCAGGAAAGCCAAACTGCTTTACAACATGGATGAGCAGGCAAGGCACTGAGGGGGCTCTGGGGGCACCTCACCTCATGTCCCAGACTGCAGTGTCAGAGCACAGCTGCCTACAAACAAACAAAAAGGAACCAACTGCTTCCTTACTGTCAGGGTTTAACACTGCCCTGGCAATTAAACCCAATAACAGATTTATATATTAATCTCTCTCTCCTCACTGATAAAGAAAAGAGAGAGAATAAGGAAGAGAGACTTCTGGGTTGGAAACTAAACTACACAACTTTAATGAAACAGTAATGATAAATAGGGAAAAATTACTAAATATATACAAATATACAGGAAAATTGATCCCATGTTCCTCCCCCTTCCCCCCAGTAACTCTCACGTCACCACCGAGGCTGCAGGGCAGCCCTGGGAAAGTCCAGGCTGGAATCCTGGAGTCGGCAGCAGTCGGGAGCTGGGGGCAGGAACACACAGATTCCGGCTGGCAGGGATCAGGAGCACAGGCAGAGGAATGGATGGAATCCTCTCCGGATGCCAAAGGGAGCAGGGAGGACAGGAAGAAGAAGGAGGAAGCAGGAAGGAAGTGTTTGACCCTCGTCATCCCTCCAATTTATACCGAGTATGAGGTGTATGGGATGGAATACTCTGTTTGGTCAGTTCTGGCATCTATCTTGTCCGGTCCTCCCCAAAGGAGGGGTTCAGGTGGGACCTCCTTACTCCTTCTGGAGGGTAAAATGTTCCTCAGAGCTGAGCAGTGTCCTTGGCTCTGCACGCCAGTCTCTGGCTGTAACTATAAACACCGAGAGTTACCAGTCCTAGAAGCAGACACTGACTGAGAAACTTGCTGTTCGTTTCAGCAAGTGCAACTACTTACAAGAGACTGAGCTGAAAGCAAAAGTACAAACCAGAAAATCACCTTTATCCTGGCCCAAACCAGGACACTTACTGATCAGCTCCACCTTACAGGCCCACCTCTCCTATTACCTCCACAGCTTTACCCAAAGATTTACTCTAAGCTTACAAACCCTGTGCCACAGACTGTCCCAAACCAGAATGTTGTCCCAGAAAGTGCCAGGGGAAAAAAACCCAACAGTTCCCAATGCTCCAGCTTCATGAGAAACTCCAGGTGCACAGAGAAGAAACCAGCAATTTCCCCTCTGCATCCTACTGGAAGTGTAAAAGGGAATAAAGAACACCTGGGCACTGGAGAAGTGTGCAGACACAGAGCTACTTGGCATTTACATGAGATCCAAGAAGTTACTAGTTGGAAAGAAGCTCAATTCTTCCACTGTTATCAAAACACACCTCTCTAACAAACTAATAAAATAGATAGGTAACCATGTATGACTTTGTGAGGATTGTTCCACATTATTTTCCTTACATGACTCTTGGTCTTTCAAACTCCAGAATAAAAGTTTAAAAGCAAAAATCGTACCTCTGATGTTTTAACAAGCTTTTAAACTCTCTTTTTAAAGCCTTGCAGTAGCACACAAAAAGGCTATAGCAGTCAGCTTCCTGCTCTGAGAAAAGAAAAGCCTGGCAGGAGAGGGAGATGCTTGCTAACCTGGTGGGAAAAAACCAACCAGGAACTTCCCTGGTTCCTCACAGCAGTAACTCTGGACATCAGGACAGTTTACCAGCAATGCTTACACCTCCTCCTTTCTGATGCAGACAGCAGCACAGAGCTGGTTCTGAGCTTTGCAAAGGAAACCTGCAGCTGTAGCTGACTGTGGAGGAAAGCAGTAAGAAATATTGGTACCTGGAAGGAGTTTTTTCTCTGCAACACAGCCCTGAGCTATTCCAGACAGAGCAGGGGCAGCCCAGTTCAAGGGCACCTAAAAACCAAGTGCATGTATTTAAAAACCCCTCAGCTGAGCATCCCTCTGCTACACTGCAGGCTACAAACCCCCAAAATCTTACAGCACAATCCCCCACTACATTAAGGGCTTTTTCCTTCCCCAGCACCACAAACGGGGCACCTTCCAGACACCAGGCATGGAGCCCATCCCAAGGGTCTACAGGACTCCCCTTCCCTCTGCTCTCAGCAGGCTTTAGGGCACTTTCTTAGAAAATTTAAAGGAGGAAGGGGGAAAAAAACCCATAAAACAACAAAACAAACTAACAGAGCAATACCCCCTCCTCCACCCAGGTAAACCTCTAGCTCCCCAAAGCCTCAGTGGAGACATGCCTAATTTAAAGCCACAGCAATATACAGCAGCTGAAAGAAATCTCCTTATCAGGGTCCTGAGCACACAAATGGGACAGACCTGCCCTGCTGAGCCTCACCTGGGGCTTCCACACCCACCCTTTGCCATAGGTGCAGGGACTCCATTTAAACTCAGGGCTGGGGCAGCAGTCTTTCCCTGCTTTATTTTGTAGGGGGAAGTGCTTCGTCTTGCCTCTAGGCCTTATCTCCTTGCTGACCTTCAAACTTATGCTGTAATTTTGTTCCCTTTATGGCTCAACCTTCTAGGCAGTCCTTTCAGAACCCCGCTGTTACTTTTACCCAAGTCCTTCCTCTGGCACCATCTCCCCTTGCTCCTGAATGGATCCCCGACCTGGCTCCCGGCTCACCTTTCCTGGGGATAGATACTGACAAAGCCTTGTCAGCATCTGGCTCTGCCTGCTGCCTTCCCTCCAGGTAAGGCTGCGCCCTGCTGGTGGGGACGCTGTGAGACCCAGGCCTCCGCCGCCCTCCCTGCCCCTCACAGAAAGGTTAAGGTTGGAAGGCACCTCAGACACCACCAAGAATCTTTTTCTGCTCCCTGCCCTCCTCCTTCCAGTCACCACGTTTCACCCTGACCCCAGCAAGGCGCAGGGGAAGGCGTTTCAAGGCTTCCAGCCTCACAGGCCCCGAGCTCTCTGCCAACGGGGAGTCCCCGCCAGCCACCAAAGCCAGCCTGTACCCCGCCATCCGCCCCTCTGGCCTCGTTTTCCCTGAAGGACGGGGGGGAAAAAAAAAATAAAAAAAAAAATAAATAAAACCAATCCCTCACATTAAAAACCCGCCCGTTTCTCCCCGCCTCTGGGACCTTTCCCGGTGCCCAAGATGGCGGCGGGGAGAGGAGGGCGGGGCGTCGGTGCGCGTGCGTGCGTGCTTGCGTCATGGCGCCGCGGCGTGCGTGGCGTGGCGTGCGCGGCAGCACGTGCGGCCGGGGCCCATGATGGCGGCGGGGCCGGGGATGGCGGCGGTGCCCAGCGACCTCTTCCCGCTGGTGCTCGGCTTCCTGAGGCAGAACCGCTTCGAGGCGGCGGCCAGAGCTTTCGCCAGGGAGGCGGCGGCGGTGAGGAAAGGGAGGAGGGGGCGGGGGAAGGCGGGAGAGGAAGAGGGGGGGGGGGCTGAGGGAGCGGGGGCTGGGGGGGGGGTGACTGAGGGACAGACTGAGGGAGGAAACTTCTCTCTTGCTTTTAGAAGGAGCAGGACCCCAACGCCGCCTCGCTGCTGGAGATCTACAGCTACTGGCTGAGGTAAGCCTGCGAGGGGAGCTCGTGGGGGGTGGGGGGGCTCTGCCCCCTCCTGAGGGGTGAAGGGGGGGTTCTGCCCCCTCCTGAGGGGTGAAGGGGGGGTTCTGCCCTCTCCTGAGGGGTGAAGGGGGGGTTCTGCCCTCTCCTGAGGGATGGGGAAGGGTTCTGCCCTCTCCTGAGGGGTGAGGGGGGAGTTTTGCCCTCTCCTGAGGGGAATGATTCCCCTCTCTCTTGAGGGGGGGGGTCTGCCCTCTCCTGAGGGACTCCCCTCCCAGGTGCCCAACACAAACCTGTCTCTGTCTCCTCCCAGGTCTCCAGGGGCCCAGAAGAGAAAGCTGGTTGCCAATGGCTCCCAGGTGAAGAGGAAGCCACCCTCCAGCAGTGAGAGCAGCTCCAGTGAGGAGGAGGATGAGACCCCCCCAGCCAAGAAGCCAGGTGGGGTCTGGGGGTGCCTCAGGGCTGTGCCTGAGCTCTTTCACTGGTCCTGCTTCTGGGCAGGTGTTTTGCCCATGGCAGGTTCACCCTGGCTAAAGGGGGTGCTTTTATCCACTTGTACTTTGAGCACTCTGTCCCCTAGAAGGCTTGAGCTGCCTGGTTTGTGGAGACACTTTCCTCCTGGAGTGTCTTTTTTGTTTTTTGTGACCAAGATAAAAACTTAGAGTTTGGGTTGCCCTCTTCTCAACCCATTTTGGGGTCTTCTGCAGCACCCTGCTCGAGAACCAAAGTGAGTGTCCCAAACTCCAGTCAGTACTTAGTGACCTTCACTCTGTCCTGAGTGCCCCCTGGTGCAGGCACCAACCTGGAATGTGTGCTCTCTGGTGTTTGCAGCTAAAGCAGCAGCTGTGCCCAAGACAAAAGCAGCAACTCCTGCAGCCAGGAAGGCAGAAAGCAGCAGTGAGGACTCCAGTGATGAATCAGACTCAGAGGAGGAGAAGCAGCCAGCAAAGGTCAGAGTTTCCTTCCAGGCACCTGTGACACTGGGGGGTATCAGCACACTTGACCAGCAGAACTCCCTCTGAAATTTCTCTCACTTTTGCTGAGCTGTGACTGCTGCAGATGCAGTGTGAAGGGGACTTTTCTGTAGCAGACAGCACACCAGTGGTCCTGTGGAAAATTAATTTCATTTCCCTCTTTTACCTCATATCCAAAAGCCTTGATTTTATTCTCAGGCTGCCAATGTTTCCTTTTTTTTTTTTTTTTTTTTAAAGATTTACTTATAATTGCAAAAATGATTCTTTCCTTACATACATGTGTATCTCTATTAAAAGAGAAGCTTCTCTTTCCTTTTCCTTGCTGCAGTCATGGTCTGGAGAGTGGGAGGTAGCATGATCTCAGTAGACATGAGAGGAAAGCAACCAGAGTTGCCCAGTCAGTGTTTTCAGTCTCCCAGTTGGTGTGATCTGGAGAAAGAGGAGTGAGAACTGGAGCCTGAGGTGCAAAGGAAGTCTCTCCCAGGGGCTGCTGGGGGGTTCCCCCAGGAAAATTGTTACCCAGGGGTTTTCAGGCCCCAGCTGTAACCTCTGTGAAAGCCAGATCTTTGTGCTCAGTGTACCTGTGTCTGATTTATCAGCCTCTTTGCCATGAGGGCTGATCACCTTTCCCTCCTCCTGTTTAGAAAGGTGCAAAGCCTGTGGTGAAGGCAGCTGGAACCAAAATCCAGCCTCAGAAGAAAGCAGAGAGTTCCAGCTCGAGCAGCTCGGATGAGGAAGCACCAAAGAAACAGCCACCAAAAGCAGCAACACCTAAACTGGGTATTTCTTATTGGGAGTCCAAGTGCAACACCAAACCAGGCTGGGGGGAGGAGGGGTGGGGGCTGCATGCAGGGCAGTTTTCTGAAAGCTTTCTGAGCTTGCAGGATATTACAGCAGTGGTTTTGCAGTGCTGCCTTCATCTGCCCTGCTCCTCTTGTTCCTCCTCCTCTGTGGATCTTTATGTTGCATCTGCTTCACCCCTCATCCACCTCCCATCTGCCTTTTTCCTTGTCTCAAAAGGAAGTAAAGCTGCCCAGGGGGCCACCAAGGTGGTCAATGGAAAAGCAGCAAGCAGCAGCAGCAGCAGCAGTGAGGATTCTGAGGAGGAAAAGGCTGCACCAAAGAAGGTAAAAGAGACTGAAACTTTCTGAACAGTTTTACTGAGACTGAAACGTGTGGGTGAAGGCACAGACTACACAGATGCCAAGCACAGCATTTTATCTTTCCCCTCTCCTTCCCTAGGGAATGTTTAAAACCATTCTCTGCAACATGAAGTTAGTTACAGTTGTGTTAATGAAGTTATAGTTGTGTTTAATGAAGCTGCAGTTGCTCCCAGTTCTGTGCCCCTTAGTCAGAGGGGCTCTGCATCAGGGCTTCATGCCTGAAATTTGCATTTGAGAATCTTCATTAGTGGTGTCTCCCTTTGTTTTCAAAATGTGTTTTCAGGTGCAGCTTAGAGTTAAACAAGATCCCCATCCAGCTGTCCCCATAAGATTTCTGTAACTTTTTTTTTTTAATGTGCATTTTTTCCTCCCTGTGATAAGGCTGTTCCCAAGAAATCACCTCTGCCAAAGCCTGCAGCCACTCAGCCATGTCCAGGGAAAAACAAACGTGCCAAGGAGAGTTCCAGCAGTGAGGACTCATCTGACAGCTCAGAAGATGAAAAGCCACCTGCAAAACAGAAGCCCAAGCCTGGTGAGTACTGCATACCTTTGTTCTCTGGGGGGATGCTTTCTGGGAGTCCCCCTGTCCCAGGAGGGGCACGTGCAGGACACAGGCATGTCTTGCTGCACACAGCTCCAGGGGCTCAACCAGAAATCCAGCAGTTTTTTTCCTTTTTTCCTGTCTGTTGCTGGGGTTTAAGCTTAAAATGCAGCTCCTCCCTCATAAAGGATGGGGAGTGGGAGGAGTTGTGACACTGATCAGTTTGCTGCATCTCTTCTGTTCATGTAGCCTTTAAGGTTGTTCTTGCAGGTTTCCTATCTACCAGCATTTGGGAAGTAATTTGCCACTGGTTTGGTTATTCTGTACTTCCAACAACTTCAGCTTTTTTTTAGGTACCCAGGGTGCAGTTGTAGTCCAACTAAAATGTGCTTCTGTTCAGTGTAACAGTGCTTCCAGGAGAGAGGCAGTGGGAGTGGAGGAGCAAACATCAAAACTCAGTCTGGCTCTCTGAGCAGAGGTTTTGAGGAAGCAGTAAATGAAACCAGTCAACATTTTCTTTTCTCTTTTTAAAAAAAGTTTGGTGCTGCAACCTGCCACTCTCACACAGGCATCTGGATGCTGTGTCTCTCTAGGTCTGTACAGTGCTGTGCCACCACCTCAAGCTCCACAGGCAAAGAAGGGCCCTGCCAAGGCTCCTGCAAAGAAATCTGAGAGCAGTGACTCTTCAGACAGCAGTGATGAGGAAGAGCAGGTGACCCCAAAGGCAGGAGCAGGTATGTTGTGAGGAGGGCAGGCTGCAAAAGGTAACAGTGCACAGGGTCCTGGTTTTCCTTGAGAAAGCTGTATGACTTTGGTCTGTGGTGCTGCCTGCTCCTCTGGAAGCTTCTGAGTGACATGAAGGCATCCCAGCCAGAACACTGTGTGACTTTGGGGACAAATTGTGTGCTGGGTGGGTTACTTTGGATGTGCTGGTTGAAATTGGGATTTAGTTTAGTGGGAACCATCCCAGACCATGACTGTAGCTGGCCAGGTCCTTGCTTGGCTTGTGATGTTGCTGAGGGAAAGGCTGGTGCATTGGGAAGGGAAATCTTTCATGTGTGGATCTTGGGATAAAGATTAGTTAATTTTTACTTTTGCAGTCAAAAAAGTAGTGGCTAAAACAACCCCTGTCCCCAAAACCAAAGCTGTGACTACCAAGAAGGCTGAATCCAGCTCTGACAGTGACTCAGGTAATTAAAAAAAACAAAAAAACAGAACTTTGTTTCTTTTTGTTAATGTTTGTATTGGCCAAGCTAGATTGTGATCTATCTGCCAAGATCCTTGGCCCATAACCTCAAAAGCTTCAGTCTCCATAGCTAACAAGGTGTGGAATTGATAACAGCTTCTGGCTGTGTGGGCTGGAGCCTCACCCTGAGACAGCAGAGGGACCATGGGCAGGTGCAGAGAGGTCTGCAAACTGCTGGAGGGAATGGTGGGGGCATCAGGGTGCTCCAGGAAGGGGGATGGCACTCTCTGTTCAGGCTCTTTGCTTTCTATTACCCTATTGTTGGCTTTATGAGAGGTTTCCCAAATAATTTATCACCATACCAAGTTCAAAATAGACTCAAAAGCAGCCTTTTGGTAATGTGGCCTGGGAATGGGCAGCACTGTGCTTTGTCTCTGCTGGTGATAAGCTTTCCTGTTAGCACTGCTGGATTTCCCACATTGCTTCCCTGTGTGTTACATTTCCCCTCCTCTTTGTTTGGGGTTTGTTGGGGTTTTTTTTTTCAGATTCTAGCTCTGAAGATAAGGGAGGGAGTAAGCTCCCAGCTAAACAACCTGTGGTAAAGAATACTTCCAAACTTCCAGCAAAAACAGCTGTCAAGCCTCAACAAGCAAAGAAAGACTCCAGCTCATCCTCAGACAGCTCAGGTACTGGGGCAGGAGATTTTCTGCATGCATGTTGAGCTAGCCCTGACCCCTGAGTTTGCAGGGGGTTTGTTAATGAGTCTTCTCCATTCCAGATTCTGATAGTGAGGAGAAGGCCCCTGTGAAGCCCCCAACTAAAGCAGCAACCCCTGCAGCCAAGAAGGCACAAGCTGCACCAAGGAAAGCCCAGAGCAGCTCTGATTCAGACAGCAGCTCCAGCAGCTCTGAGGATGATAAGAAGGCAAAGAAAGGCACTCCAGCTAAATTAGCTGGCAAAGTGGCCAAGCCTGTGTCCAAACCTTCTGCCCCAGCTCCCAAAGCAGACACTTCTGACTCTGATAGCTCCAGCAGTGAAGAAGAAAAGAAGCCAGCAGTGAAAGCAGCCAGCAAATCTGTGGGGGCAGCAAAAGGAGCTGTGGGGAAGAAGGCAGCTACTTCCAGTAGCAGCTCATCTGATAGTTCCAGTGAAGAGGAGAAGCCCAAAAAGGCAGGGAAAGGGGCACAGAACAGTTCTAAGACCACTGGCTCCTCAGAGAAGGCAAAAGCAGGCACAGCAGCAGTGAACAACCTGAAGGCTAAGCCAGCTGGTGGCAGCAGCAGCAGCAGTGAAAGCAGCTCTGAAAGCAGCTCTGAAGAAGAGACTGGGAAAGCCAATGGAGGTACTGCCTGCAGTCTGGGCAGGGGTTCTGTCAGGCAGCTGAGGGGGACACCAGAGGTGGTGCCCCAGTGCACAGTCTCAATTTTTATCCCTCTAGGAAGGAAGCAGCTTTGAAAGCAGTAGTGGTGTGTGCAAGGGCATGCTGTGGTCCCTACATCTGGAACATTTTTAACCAAGAGAGAGTCTTAAGTGCACTAGATTAATAACATGGTGATTTCTTATTCCACAAAATTATCCATTTCCATTAGGATAGCATGGCAGAACCTCTGACCCCGAATGGCAGCTGTTAGAGCAGTCTCTTCTGGGTGAGACTCTTCAGGGACTCACTCTCACCCCTCTCTCAGTGCTGGGTGTGCATTCTGGGGGAAGGATGCCATTGCTTTTCCTGGCACCACAGTTACTCTCTCTCAGGTTATACTGCTGTATATCCAACAGGCACAATTGGGAAGAAACAGAAGAGGAAAGATGTTCAGGAGCCAGAGACACCACACAGTAAAAAGGCAAAGATGCAAACACCACACACAGTTCCTAAGGTGAAACAGGTGAGTGTGGGAGGCCTGCAGGAGAGGCATTTCTGCCTCCTGAACAAGTAGGCTTGTTTGGGGGGGGAGTTTGAGGAGGTTGTGCCCACAGGATCTGTAGGATATTTGCTCCCCCCTGCAGCACAATCTGGGGAACCCTAGGGGAGTGCACATGGGCACAAATGATGTGCATGAGTTATTCTGGCAAAGGCTGATTGGAGCATCCCTCTGCTGCCTGAGCTGAAGGAGGGGAAGGATTGTGACCCCGAGAAACACTGAGATGGGGGTGATGTGAACAGGGCTGTGTATCTGCAGGGCAAGGGGAGGAGGTTTCTGTGACTAGAGGAATATCCTGTGTAAGTGTGCAGTTCCTGGATCTTGTTTCCCTTCTCTCTCCCAGCCAGCCGCTCCCTTCCGCCGAGTCAGGGAAGAAGAGATTGAGGTGGATGCCCGTGTTGCTGACAACTCCTTTGAAGCCAAGGTAGGGCTGGGCAGTGCCCAGAGAAATAAAACAGCCTCTGCAAATAGACTTCTGCAGACCCAGCAGCCTCGGTGTGCTTGTGGGTAGCCTTTTTGGTGGAACATTTTCCACCAGGAGGAGGTGTTAGGAAGCGTGTGAGCCCTGGCAGGAGTTGTGTGGGCTGCAGGGTTAATGGAGTGATGTGTGCTGGGCAGTGCCTTTGCTCTCCTGGGTACTGACCTGAATTTCCTTTCCCCTTGTATTCCCTCACAGAAAGGAGCAGCTGGTGACTGGGGTGAGAAGGCCAACAACATCCTGAAGTTCACCAAGGGCAAATCTTTCCGCCATGAGAAGACAAAGAAGAAACGAGGCAGCTACCGTGGGGGCACTATATCCACCCAAGTCAATTCTGTCAAGTTTGAGAGTGACTGAGAATGTCTCCTTGGGAATTCATAAACCATCTGCTCACCAGAATGGCTCGGATGGGCATGTGGACATGGTGGATGTCAAGCCTGCCTGGAATGCTGCCTCCCCTCCTCTGTGGTGGGGCAAGCAGCTCCAGCTGGGCATGTGGGAGAGTGGTTGGATGTTTCCCCCTTTTGTTTCTAATTTGGGTTTAGGCCCCTGATTTGGAACCGTCCTGGAGCTGGTGGTGTTGACAACACTAGGCTAACCTCTGAGACTTAAATTTTTCTACGGTCTTATTTTAAAAGGCTGGCAGTGATATTTTTTAATTTTTTGGTTTTGTTTCTTGTCCATCTGGTAGAAGAAAAAAATGGGAGGTTGAAATAATTTTCCTGTATTTCTCCATTGCAGCTAGGCTAACTCCACCTGTGAAATGGCAAGTATTGTAACTTGCCTTTGGCTAGTTACTGTAAGAGAAACACTGATTTGAACCCTCTGGATGTAACCCCTACCCCCACCTGACATTTCAAGTTCACAGTTGCAGTGTGACAGGGTTCCTCTTTTTTGTTTCCTTATTTTATGGTTTTACCTTGGAATAAATGCCTGCCTTCCTACCTTCCTTCCACTCCTCCTGAGGCCACTAACCAGAGTCTAAATCTACCTTAGCTGAAAAACTTCAAACACTTGCATTTGGGAATGTAGCTTGGGAGTGGAGAAACTCTTGGCTGCATGGGGATTGTGCTGTTTGGCTCAGAGGGAATGGGTGAGGAGGCAGTGGAGACAAACCCTGCCCTTTTGTACCCAGCTCTGCTTTTTGCTGTGCTTTTGTTTCAGAGGCTCTGACTCCAGTGTGGCATTACTCCTTGTTCTCTCTTGAACATAAATTCTGCCAGCTTAGGCTTCCTCTCAGCAATGTGCCATGCAGCTTGCTAGGAGTCAAGATGAATGTATCATTGATGCCTTAAATGTCTTTTTCTGAGTTGGATCACTTGCTCTCTGAGCTGTTCCCCATCTGCTAAGTCCTTGCCAAGAAGTAAAATGCCAGTTTCCCCATAGCACTGCCTCAAATCAAGCCTGGTGCTGTCGAGGTTTGAAGTTTCATGTCCATTCTGGGGAGCCTCAAACAATTTGCAGACAAAACTGAGATATCTGGAGCAACTGAGACATTCTAGTGGCTTGCTGCTGGTGAGAGGAGGACATACTTTCCCTCCAGTTCTGTGAGGGCTTCCTCATTTCTGGTGCAACTTGCATCTGGTGGAAAATGGTTCCTCCCCTCCCCTACATTTCTCCCCTGTGAGGTGGGTCCTTAGTTTGTGGAGCCCTTGGCAGTGGGAACTGAACAGCAGTTGTGCAGGTTTGGGAAAGGGTTAGGGGGCTGGGAGAGCTGCTCACCCCCTCTCCTAAAAACTGCCAGCCCCTGAGAGAGGTGATGTGCTGCCTGATTTCCATGTTTCCATTCTGGGAAGCTACATTTGTGTGCAAAGCTGTGTCACCTAATTGAGGGTTGGGTGAGCCTTGATGAGCCACCCCCATGTACATCAGCTGCAACTTGTCCCAGTGAGCAGTTTTCAGGACTTCTCTGGCTTGCACAATCCCTGGTGCCTGCATTCCAGGCTGCACTCTGGAGGGGCCCAGGAGACCACAGTTATTATGAGGCATGAAAGGTGAGAGGCCAAAGGAAGGTGTGAAGAGAGTTTTCTGAGGATTTGAATGTCATCTTGCTTGTGCTTTGTCATTTGCTCTCTTTCTTCTGTCTACCAGGACCTTAATTTTTAAAAAGCTTTTCTATTTTGGGGGTATTTTAAGTGTGTGAGCTCTAACAGACTGGAAAATAAAGATTGCTGCCTTTGTAACCCGAGTGGCTCTGGTAGTTCAAGGTGTGGAACAGGGGGTGGGAGAAGTTATGGATCCTGGAGGTCACCTAGCACTGTCTCTTGCCTGTCTACAACCATTTGTTGTCTGAGTTACACGGTCAAGTGTCTGCAACAGCAGCAGTGAGAGGGGGCTTGTGCAGCTGGAAGTTGAGATGGAACCCTGGAAGAATTCCATCAAGGAAAACTCTGCTTGGGGCCCTTCCCCCCGGGATACCTGCTCAGCTCTTGTGCTGCCCCTGAGCTGGGGGGCAAGAGAACTCAAGGAGCACCAGCCTGTGGGAGTAAGAATCCAGTGTAAAATTCTGCAGCTACCTGGTTAAAAGAGGTGATTTCTCTGTAACCTTCGATCTCTTCTTGCCCTCTGATCCCGTGCAGGGTAAATAAATTGATTATTTTCACCCCTGGTGCTCACGCCTGAGTTAGGAAGGTTGGGATGGGGGTCCCGGGGGGTGGGCTGTCAGTAACGGGATCCAGCACTGCCTGCTCCTCCTTCCAGCTGGCAGGTGAGGGTACAGAAGGTGTGACACCCCTGAAGCTTCAGCAGGAGGTGCACAAAATGTCCCCAGCCCCGCCGGGGATCGCACCTCAGCCAGCAAGCGCCGAGAGTGCGGCCGGGGGGGGGACAAAGACTCGGAGAGACTCCAAGTTAGGCGCTCCTCGGGAAAGCTTTCCCTTCCCACAGGCTTTTCCAGGCTCAGCCCATATCCCTGCAGCCGAACCGGGGGACGGGCTGGGGCTGCTCCCCTGCCTGCAGCCCCTCTCGGTGCGGCGGGGAGGCAGGGCCGGGCCCTGGGTGCGGCTGGGGCGGCTCCGCAGGGAGCTCCCCAGCTCCTCCTTCCCTCCCTCCCTTCTTCCCTCCCTCCTTCCCTCCTTCCTTCTTTCCTTCCCTCTATTCCCTCCCTTCTTCCCTCCCTCCTTGCCTGGGCTCCCCGACGCCAGCTTGGGACGGGGTGGAGGTGGGTGCCGGGTCAGGGTGGAGGTGGGTGCCGGTTCGGGCTGCGGATGGGTGCCGGTTCGGGCTGCGGGTGGGTGCCGGCACCGGGGCGGTCGGTCCGAGAGGAACCGGCCCGGGAGCGTCTTCTCCCGTTGCTCCTCACTCCCCGTCCCGTCGGGCGGCTCCGGCACAGCACGGCCGAGGGATACGGCGTCTGCCCGGCTGTCCTGCGAGGAGGAGGAGGAGGAGGAGAAGGAGGAGGAGGGCTGTGTAGCCCCGGGGGGAGGCAGCGGAGGGGCTCGGGGGGTGCTGCGGGTGCAGCCCCGGGTGCTGAGGAGCTGCTAAGGGTGAAGGGCCGGGCTGGGGCTCCCAGAGCCGGGCTGGGGCTCTCAGGGCCGGGCTGGGGCTCCCAGGGCCGGGCTGGGGCTCCCAGGGGTGGCTGTGGCCCCTGACTGCCCCTCTGCAGCTGGAGAGGGCTGCGGGACAGGCTCCCCGAGGTGCGGGGTGTGTGCGGGCATCCCGGTCGCCTTGCTCCGGAGGCCACGGGGTGAGAGCTTCTGCCCGGCCCCCCAGGACCAGAGCCTTGGCACCGGGACAAAGGGTTCAGAGAGCTTTCGTGTGTGTCTTGCTTCATTTCCCTCTAGATTAGATCTCAGGAGCGTCTGCCCTCTCCTCCCCCTGTGCCTCCCTCTCCCTCTTTCTGGCACCTCGGTTGGGTCTCATTCCCCCCCTGTGCTCAGAGCCAAGGAGCTGTTTAGTTTGGGGTTGTTTTGTTGGGGTTTTTTGTTTGTTTGTTAATTGTGGTTTATATTTTTTTTTTCCGTGAGGACGCCAGTTGTTTTAGTGAAGATAAGTCTCATCTCTAACTCCTCTGCTTGCTGTAATTCCCTCAAATGTGATCAGACTTGTCTGTCAGGACTTTATCAATCCCCGCTGCTTCCTACACAAGGTTTCACAATTTTCTGGGGTGTTAAATGACTTCTTTCTTTTAATGTGTCACTTCTCTGCAGAAAGCAGGTGAAATGACAGGGCAGTAAATGGAAAACTGCTCTTCCCCAACCCTCTTGGCTGCTTCTATGAAGTTTGGTGCATTAATACCTCTGCAGTTTCAAGAACTCGCTCAGCCTGGCTGTTGTACAGACATAACCCCTTCTTGAGACCAAAGTGTGCGCTGAGCTGTCATGTGCTCTCACCCCAAGGTCTGTGGCTCACGGGAATATTTGGAAATGGCCCCCAAGCCTTTCTGCCTCTTGCATCCAGGGATTGCAAATCATGTTCTTGAGTGCTGCCACGCTGCAGACGTGGGACCAAGGGGAAGAGAGCACTGGAAGAGCTTGTTGTCGCAGGGCACTGTGCTGTCTGTCATACACTCTCTCTGTCCCTGTCCCTTCCAGCAGGCAGCCAGGGAGCCTGTGGATATGGAGTGGGGGGAATCCTGCTTACCACCCAGGCAGGTTTCAAGTATGATGGGGTGTCAGGTGGGGAAGTAGATGTGGCATGTTTTGCACACCCCTGCACACCCACACACAAGTTCTTGAGGATGTGTGTAGTGTCAAATGCCTCCACAATCTGAGGGAGAGATCTTCATTTCTTTTCTTAGCTGCTGTGGCCCAGTATTTTATTTAGCACCATAGTTTCCTGGCTGTGATCTATGGACTGACAACCTCCTGGCCCACAGATTCCTGCCCTGCCTGTAGAGCTTCCTCACAAAACTCAGATTATCCAGGAAGGATGTAGAAGGTGGCCAAAGGTCCCTGATAGGGAACTACATCAGTCTTTGACCAAAATGGATGAGGATAAGCGGAACTCTTCTGATGTCCTCGTGTGGAGGCAGCAGCACCACGCGTGGTGTCCAGGATGGGTTCCTCTGATGCTGACCTGATCAATGCTGTGACTTTTCCCTTTGGGCTTTTGGGGATCTGGGCTTTGTTCATTCTCTGTGTTTCTTGTGAGGGCCCATGAAGATATCAGAAGAATAATGCTAGAAAGGTAGGGTGTTCTGAGCAGGTCACTTGTGCCCTGCTCACTCTGTGTTCAAACTACATTTAAAAAAATCCTCAGGGCTGTGGGCTGCCTGGGGAGGCTTATATTCATATTTGGAGGGAAGTGGTTTTTTATTGCTCATTGTTTTCTACACTAAAATTCTGAAGTAGTATTATACTGTAACACTAATATTAGTATACCATAACACAAATATTGGTATTTAGTTAGTGTTATTCACCCAGGTGGCTCTGGTGAAGCACAGAAGCTCAGCAAACCCTGGAGTGGATTGGTCATTGGTGGTTCAGCATGTGCTTTATTAACTTTACTTATACAGCTTTGTGTCTTCTAAGTTTTCTCTAGAGATTGACCTGCTTGCAGTGCAACATCTTCCTGCAGTGGTGGAATTGCTCTCAGAGCTGCATACCTGCCTCCTTGCACTGAATTTTGGCTTGCACAGGTTAGCCACAACTGGGTTGCCTGTCACCATCCTGATGGTAGCAGATGGTCCTTTTTTTCCCACCCTGGATCATACCCAAGAAATGAGGCAAACTTTGGTTTCTCACTCCAGGAAGAGTTTTGAGCATCCAAGCGAAGATGCCTTTTTCTTTTGGCTCCAAATGAATTGTGCTGCTTTGTTAACTCTTGAGAAGTTTCCAGTGAAAACACTTCTTTCTGTGAGAGAAACCAGGATGCAGGAGGGGAAATAATTCAGCCCTGTGGATGCAGGGCTCCTGGGCCTTGGCAGGAACGAGGGAATGGAAATCCCTGGAGCAGAGGGAGGGATTTCCAGGGCAGGGTCCTTGCAATGGGGTCTGTGTGCTGCTCTTTCTCTCTGGCCTTGTCTGCTTAGACTGCTGCCTGTCAGAGGCTTTAGTACTTCAGGCTGACAAAAGACACCTGAATTAGGGAAACATTTTCTTTAGAGCCTTGCCCAGTGCTTGCCATGACACCAGTGAAGGGTCTGTTCTCCCCGTGTGTGCCTTCTCCCAGTGGCAGGGATCTTTCCTGCAATATTTATCTGATTTAGCCCCTAGCCCAGGGCTTCAGGCCACAAAGGAGAAGGTGGTTCTGTGTCCTCTGTTCTTGGATCAAGGGTGGGATCTGTTCTGTTGTTTGCTTGGATTTTGCAGCTCTGCTCCCAGCTGTGCCAGAGTTTGAGATTTGCTTTGGTGGTGTTGTAGGAAAAAAAAGGTCCCTTCCTGCAGCCTGGCCTCTTCCCACTGCCAATGCAGATTTACAGCATCCCTCGTTGCCTGGGCAGGCAGAAGGGCTTCCTGAGCCAACACCTTTAGGGATTGCTTCTGATGTTGGAAGGGATGAAGCAGCTAAGAGCAGTCTGCAAGTCTCCTGTGTCAGCATCTGCCCCTGGCCTGAGGGCTGAGGTTGACCCCTTGCTTGTCAGCTGGATTTTGGGAGCCCCCAGAGGGTCCTGGCAGGGCTGAGGGTCTCACCAATATCTGGCACACAGGGCTGTGCCCAGAATGTTGCTGAAGATGGGTGACTTTTTGTTCTTTTTTCTCCTTAAACAACTATTCCTTTCATCTGCACAATTTTTTCACCTTTGTTGCCCAATGAGAAAACACCCCACCCCAGGTATTAAACCACCTCTCCCGTGCTTCTCAATGCACTTATGTGTATGTAGGAGCTACCAGGGGCCCCAGGACTCAGCCTATTCCTGTCCCTGCCATGGAGCCTGTCCTGACACCCTTGCTGTCCTGGAGAAGGGCAGGAGCACAGGGATGTTCTCCCTCCCTTCCTTCCTCCCTCCCTTTGTGCCCTGGCAGCTGCCAGCCCTCTGCAGCTGCTGCACAACGTCCTAGCTGAATGGTGCTGAGCAGGATAAATCCCTTTTGAGCTTTTCAAGTAAGCTGAGGCCTGGAGCAGCTTTGTGGGCTGTAGCTCTGTGGTGGAGCTGGCAGAAGCCAGCCTGTTCCTCCTGGCAGGGAGGCAGGATCCCAGGAAGATCCTTACTTCCCTTGCAGGGCTTCTGCTCTCCTTTCTGCAGCCCATCACCTTTGTCTGCATCCTCCTGCAGCCTCTCTGGATCCAAGCCACCTCCTCGTTTTCTTCCAGCATTTCTCCTGTTCCTCACTGCCCCTGCAGCCTCCCAGTTTTTCCCTGAGTGGGAAGTGTGGCAGTCCAAGCCCTAATAGGAGTTGGCTTTGAAAGAGGGGGGGGTGTGGGTGTCTCCCCAGCAGCTTCTTCTTTCCCATGTCCATGGAATGTGGGGTGGCAGGATGGCACTTTTACTCTCCCATGCCTGCACCCCCATGTGCCATCTCTGCCCGGAGATACCCAGCTGCTGAGCTTGTATTTATCAGGCTCTTACCTGGGATTTTCTTTCCTGCCTCTCAGCGGATCAAGCAACCCTGAGAAGCTGGGAAAACATCCTGGATCAATTTCTGCTCTGCCCCATCCCTGCAGTCCCCCTGGAGCCTGGTGTGTGGGGACACCCCAAATCCTCTTGTAACTCCTTCCCCACCCTCCCACCTCCCTCCCCAGCGTGCCTGAACTGGGTCCTCGGGACACGGCTCTGCTTCTGACTGTTCCCAAATAATTACCGTGTAATTCTGCTCCCAAAAATAAAGTAAGGTGTGGGTGAGGCGCGTTGGCTTCCCGGGATGGAGCAACAGCCCTTACACAACCGAAATGCTGCCTGTTTCAGCAGCCTGGGCAGGGGGTGAGGGCTGGGGGGGTGACTAAAGGGGCGTCCGTCTGCCACAACTCTTGCACCTTATCCCTGGGGCTGCTTTCTGGGTTTGCCTTCTGCCAATCCCTCACCATCCCGGCGCCTGCTTTCCCTTCCCAAGCCTTTCCCCTGCTCCTCTCTGTCCTGCCGGGGCAGAGCAGATCCCTCCTCTGCTCTTTGGGTGGGGGGGTCCTGCTGGGACCTGGGCTCTCTCCCACCCTGCCTGTGCTGAGCAAAGGGTGAGGACCATGCTGGGGACATATTCCTCTCTGCATGCCCACCGGGGAGGGAACGGGCCAGGCAGAACTGAAACCCAACAGCGCTGGTTCTGTAGCGGTTCCGGGGACCCAGCAGCCAGGGCTCCGGCTGCTCTCCCTCTCTGAGCCTCTGCAAGCCAAGCTGCTGGGTTTTGAGACCCAGGAGCACAGAGAAGAGGTTTTGAATTTCTGGAAAACTCCCCCAATATCTACTCTTGAAATATTTTTTTTTCTTTTTTGGGTGGCCTTTTTTTGTTGTTGTTGTTGTTGGTTTTGCGTTGTTTGTTTTTTCCATCACTAAAGTGCAGACCGCTTTCCTCTCCCAGCCCTCGAGTTGCTGGCTTGCAGCTGCAGCCCCAGTTCTCAGCTGCCCAGGAGAGATCATTCCATCCCTTACTGATGCCACATTCCTCTCCTTGCAGGGATGAAGATGACGAAGGTGCTGCCGTACCCCGCTGCCCTCCTCTTCCTCCTGGCTGCTTCCCCTCTGGAGCCATCTCACTGTGCCAAGGTGCTGATCATGCCCACCATCGTCTTTGACAGCCACCTGAGAGTCTTCATGAGGGTGGCAGAGGCACTGACTGACCGGGGCCACGACCCTGTCCTGCTTCTCCACGAGGGTCGGGATGTGGACACCCACCTGCCCAGCTTCCGCCTCCAGAGGTACCGGGGCATCTTCAGCACTGAGAGTGCAGATGCCTGGGTGCAGGAGAAGATAAAACGTGTCTTCCAAGGGAAGATGACCTCTCTGGAGATGTTTTCCTTTCTGGAGAAGTACCTGGAGAACTGTGACCTTGTGCTGGGGAACTCCTCCCTCCTGCAGAAGCTCCGTGGCGAGCGCTTTGACCTGCTGCTGGTGGACCCCAACGAGATGTGTGGCTTCATCCTGGCCCACATCCTCCGTGTCAAATATGCTGTCATCTCCACTGGCTTCTGGTTCCCAGCTGAGATCGGGGCAACGTCCCCCATCGCCTACGTCCCCGAGTTCAACTCCCTGATGACGGACAGGATGGGCTTCTTTGGCAGGGCCTGGAACCTCCTGGTCTACGTCATCACCCGCGTGGCCACCAAGCTGGTCATCCTGCCCAAGTTTGAGCGCCTCATGGAGAAGCACGGGGTGGAGCCCAAGACATCCATGCTGGACCTCGTCCACGGAACCAGCCTCTTCTTCCTCTGCAACGACGTGGTGCTGGACTTCCCCCGGCCCACCCTGCCCCACGTCATCTTCACGGGGGGCATCCTTGCTGAGCCTGCAAAGCCCCTCCCGGTGGTGAGTGCGGGAGAGCTCGGGGTCGCACCTGAACCCGGGGAGTTGTTCAGTGCTCATCTGCTTTTGAAGAGCCTTGGGAACACCCTGGCAGCCTGGGAGCCTGGAGAGCTGCTGCTGTTTTCTTGCTTGGGTGCAGCAAAGAGGGAGCACTGGGGGCTGTGGGGCTGCAGGGAGGAGGCAGAATGAAGGTGTCCACCCCAAGGTGGGCTTTGGCTTTGCTCTCCACGTACAATGGCAGAGGGATGGCCCAGACTGGCACTGTTGCCCCTGGGATTTGGTCAGGGAGGGGTTGGTTTGTTGCTGTACTGGAAGCAGAAGTGGGGGGAGCAGTGCATGGCTTTGTGTCAATCCAGAATTCCTCTTTAGTTTTTGGGTTTTTTTTCCCTGGCAGGGCGTTTCTGCCCTCCAGATTGCACTCTGGAGAAGCCACAGGGCAGAACTGTGCTTGCTCCCTCATCAGATTCCGTGTGGAATCCCAGAATCTATGAAACTGGTGCAGATGATCCCTTTTTCTCAAGGTCCCAGCCCTAAGGGAAAATTCCCAAGCATCCCCCAGGCTTTCCCTGCCCTGAGCCTTACTCTCCCTGGTAATAAATTCAGAGGGATGAGCTCCTAAAGCCTCCAGCTGAAGAAACTACTGGAACACAGCAGGACCTCTCTGCCATTCCTCCTCCCCTTGCCTTTCCATTTTTACCAGCACTGGGATGAAACAGGCCCAGATAATGACACTTGGGCAGTCAGGTTGCCCTGGTGTCCCAGCTAAGGGACTGAAATTAAGGTAAGATTCCTGTTTCAAGTGATGACAGGCCTGCCAATCTTTCTGGTGGGCTCTTAACTAGAGGCAATTTTTTGAGTGCCAATTTTTCTCCAGTTAAAAGGGGAAAAAAAAAAAAAAAAAAGTGAGGCCAGGTTCTTTAGAAACCAAGCTCTGCAGATGTGTGTGACTGCACATCACCCTTCCCCAGGTGGTGTGGCAGGGTGCTCCAAAAGCTGTGTCAGAGAGTGGCTACCTCCTCGCTGGGTCTTGCAAAACCCAGCAGCTTGGTCCCACCTCTCCATGTCCACACCTGCCTTATAAAGAAGGGAGTTGTTTGCTGGGACATTACTCATGGGCATCACAGCTTCCAAAACTGATCCCAGGAGGCCCCAGGGAAGAATGATGGAGTTAAGCCTGGAGCCCTGCAGTAGGTGGGGGCTGTTGGGGTAGCAGTGTCCCCAGCAGAAGGGGAGGAAGGGTCTCTAGGTCTAGGTGCAACTTAAGGAATCTCCCATCCCAACTGGAGCAGAGTTATGCAATTCAGGTGTTTCTTTCCTCATTTTTGGAGCGCTGTGGTTGCCAGCTCCCCTAACTGGGACCCAGTAAATGTGTGCCTGAGAGGTGGGGATTGCTCCTGGGGGTCACCCCTGCTTCCCCAGCAACCCAGAGGCTGCTTCTGGAAGTGGAATGTGAAGGTCCAGTGATGATGGGTAATGTCATCACCTGCAAGCTGAGCCACTGTACTTACAGCTAGAAAACCAAAGTTTCTCCTTCCACTTCTTCACCAGTTTCAGTGGCTGCATGGCTCAAAAGGTGTGAGACTGCAGAGAGACCAAAATCTCTGAGATGAGAACTTTTTGGCTCTTGGTGGCTGGGTTGTTTTAGGATTTGAGTCCCTGAAGCACTAACATCTAGAATGTGCTCTGTAACTCTTCTGTACCCTGATCCCCCAACCTGTAGGCTAGAAGGAATTCTGAATTTATCAACCTGCTTGTCTCCTTTAGTTACAGGAGGAACTGTCTGGGTTTTTTTTTGCCCTTCATGCTCTTCTACAGCATTTATTGCAAGAAGTGCTCACATTCAAAGAAAGATTTTAGGAAGCTTCCCTAAAATGCTTCTGACTGCAGAAAACTTGAATCAGGAGAGAATGTGTGATGAGAAATAGGCTCAGTGTATTTCCCTGGAGTAGAAGGGAATAGTCTGTGTTTGCTCCACAGCAGCTGTGGTGGCTGATGTCTTCTTCCTGCAGCCTTCTGGCCCCGGTGGAAAGGAAAAAAGATGCAAGGACTCTGTTCTGTAGACACAGAGCAGTTTGTGAAGCGTGGCAGGGAGCCTATACAGGAGGGAGAAACTGCTGTGGCTTTTCTTGGGGCTGCAGCAAGTAGCTGTCAAGGATGGGTAGAGGTCCCCTGGCAAGCTGGCAAAACCTCCTGCCACCTCCTGGAGCCTTCAGTGGGGAATCTCCAGGGAGATGTTGCTCTCTGTTTCATCTGTTGCACCCAGCCTCCAGGCAGAGACCCTCAGGGTGTGATGGGATGAAGCCTTCCAGCTGTGCTCCAGCTGCTCCTCCCTGCTCCCTGTGTTTCTGAGCTTTGCCAGGGAGTACCTGTGGTACCTCCAGAGAAGGTGATGCTGTGATCTGCAAGGTACAGACACCTCCCTGCAAGCCCCCCGAGCCCGGCTGGTGCTGACGTGACTTCTGCCTGCCTGGCTGGAGAAATCCCAGCACTTTCAGGGTTTGCCTCCTGCTCCCAGCCAGGCAGCTCCGTGCTCCGGGTGGATTCAGCTTCACCCTCTCCATCATTCTGCTGGGCTGGGAAGGGCTTCTCCCCAGCAAGGCTGGAAGGCAGCTGCCTGTGTTTTGCCTGCAGGGCCTGCGTCTCTGGGTGGAAGCAGCAGATGCAGGAGTTGTTGTTGTCTCCTTTGGCATCGGGATCCGAGCTCTGCCCAGGGAGCTGGTGGAGAAGATGGCCGGGGCCTTCGCCCGCCTCCCGCAGAGGGTGGTGTGGAGGTGAGGAGGGGAATGGGCACTTCCTCAGCTGGGCTGGGGCTGGGAAGCAGTGTTGGGAGGGGATTCATCTCAAGACGCAGGAATTTTGGTTCCCGCCTCTTGATCTGTTTGAATTTATAATTGTTCTTTGTGTATGGTGTTTGTTTTGCTGTTTGTGTTTTGGTTTTGTTTTTTTTCCCCTTTCCCCCCCCCCTCCCCTCCTTTGTTTCCTCCCACAGATACTTTGGGCAGAAGCCAAGGAACCTGGGTGAGAACACGCTGATGATGGGGTGGCTGCCCCAGAACGACCTGCTAGGTAAGGCTGGGCTGTGTGTGTGCTGCTAACAACATCCCTGGAGTTTGGCCCAAACCACAGCAAAGGCATACCAGGACAGCAGCACCCACGTGGGGCCCAGCCTGCTGCTTGTCACCAGGCTGATCTGTACAAAACATGCTCCTCACCTAACACCTGCTTGAAGCAGCACCGAGGCCCCTATCTCCTCCCTCCTCCTCCTCCTCCAGGCACTACTTGGGCTGCCCAAAGCCAGGTGTGTTCCCAAGGGATGACATCCTCTCTGCTCAACGTGCCTGGTTTGCCCTAAATGTGCACCAGCACCCCTCTTCCACCCTATAGCACCTCTCCCATGGAGACAGCCTGAGAGAGTTGGGGTTGTTCAGTCTGGAGAGGAGAAGGCTCTGAGGAGACCTTATTGGAGCCTTCCAGTGTCTGAAGGGGCTACAAGAAAACTGGGGAGGGACTTTGGGGGATGTCAGGGAGTGACAGGACATGGGGGAATGGATTCAAACTAGAAGAGGGCAGATTTAGACTGGATGTTAGGAAGTTCTTCCCCACGAAGGTGGTGAGACCCTGGCACAGGTTGCCCAGAGAGGTGGTGGAAGCCCCATCCATCCCTGGAAGTTTTTAAGACCAGGCTGGATGGGGCTCTGAGCAACCTGAGCTGGGGGCAGGTGTCCCTGCCCATGGCAGGGGGGTTGGATGATCCAACCTGAAAACTCAGTGATTCTCTGATCCTGCCAGGCAGTGAGTGCTGCCCCTGCTTTGCCTGCAGGCCACCCCAACGTCAAAGCCTTCGTCAGCCACTGCGGGATGAACGGTGTCTTCGAGGCCATCTACCACGGGGTGCCAGTGGTGGGCTTCCCTTTCTATGGAGACCAGTTTGACATCATGACCAGAGTGCAGGCAAAGGGCATGGGCATCCTCATGGACTGGAGCAGGGTAAAAGAAGAGGATCTTTACCAGGCTGTCATCAGAGTCATCTCGGACCCCAGGTGAGGTGTCTGGGAGCACCCAGTTCTGCCTTGGTGCAGGGTGTGTGTAAGGAGCAGAGTGTCTTTGTTTTGACCCTGACCTAAGCATCCTGTGGTGGCTTCTGGGCCAGACCTGTTAGTGCCTCAGCATTCTGAGATGCAGTGCAGGAGGAAACACACACTTGAGCGTTGGCTGTTAGAGAGCACGACTTCAATCCTCTTTGGCTCCACTGCATTTTTCTTAGAAAGCTTTCTGAGATGCTGGGGCACAAACCTCATCTCCTTTTAACACCAACCTGTGTCATCAGGGAGAGTGAGGTCACAACCTCACCCCGGAGTCTCCTGCTCTTCTTGGTGTAGGAACAGCACAGGCAGTGGACTGCAGGCAGTGCTCCACCTGCTCCTGACCACCAAATCCTCTTCCCTTTCCCACAGTGACACGGGGCTCATGATCCCTGGCATCACACATGCAACTGCTCCTGCTTGAAATGCTGCCCCAGAGCTTGAGGTTTTTCTCAGGTTTTTGTTTTGTTTTGGTTTTGGTGGCCACTGTGAGTTGTTGAGGTGTTAGAGCTCAGCACCTGGAAGGAGCTGGGCAGTCACCGAGCGGGCAACCATTGCTTGATGCTGGGTGAGGTCTTTGGGTGCAAACTCCCCTCAGGAAGCAACAGCCCACGTGGAGGCCGTGGGAGATGAGCTGCCAGCTGAGTGAACAGCACACAAAGGGCAGTGCCCTCTGGCCCGTGCCCTGGCTGATGGTTGCCATCAGTGTGGCTTTCAGAGGGAAGTGGTGGGAGAAGTTTGCCGCGCTCCCAAGGGATCCTGGAGACCTTTGCGGCCCCAGAGCTCCTGTCAGAGGGATCACTTCTTGTCTTCTTCCCTGGCAGCTACAGAACAGCAGCCCGGCAGATCTCAGCCCTGCACCTGGACAGGCCAATGCACGCTCTCAACAGGACCGTCTACTGGCTGGAGTACATCCTGCGGCACCACGGCGCTCCCTTCCTCCGCCCCGCCGTCTACGACCTCTCCTGGTACCAGTACTTCTGCCTGGACATCTTGGCTCTCTTCTTCCTCTGCCTGGCCAGCCTGGGATTCATCCTCTACAAATCCATGGGGTGGTGGTGGTGGTGGTGGAGGGGGAGAGGGGTCAGCCTGGTGCACCAGAACGGCAGCTGCCTGCGGGGACACTGCACAGAGGACAAGAAGTGGCAGTAGGGGCCCGGCGCATCCCGTGGCACATCCCGTGGCACATCCCTCCCATGGCACATCCCATGGCACATCCCATCACTGTGAAACACAACTGCTGCTGTGCCAAGAAACCTAGGGCACGCAGGCACCCAGAGAGGTGACAGATCAGCAAGTCTGGAGGAGAAGAGAGGAGGGGAGGGAGGCTGGGAGGGATAGGAGGGAGGCTGGGAGGGAGGGAGGGAGAGGGGAAGGGTGTTACCAAGTCCTGGGTGCACACCTCTGTGTACAACACCTGGGGGTGGGGGTGTGAATTCAGGCATTGGGTGGAAGCACTTGGCCAGGGTGCTGGGAATGGGGCATGGGTAGGGAGACTTCCAGGGAGGAGTGCAAAGTTGTTCCCTTTCTCTACTGCACTTTGGTTTAATCACTCTCCTGGCTTTCTGCATCTCCGTGGAGGCTCTGTGGGGTAGGAATAGCATTTTGTGTGTGGCAGAGACCATTCCTCCTCTGTCTTGGGATGCCAAGAGCCCCAGGAGTCAGGACTGCTTCATGTGCAGGACCTGAGGTAGAGCTGTGGATGGGAAACATCATCTACAGGAGAGTGAAATTGGTCTGGTTTAAGTTCTGGGGGTAAATATTATTCTTCCTGCTTCCACTAACCCTCTGCAATCTTGTTTGTGTTTGAGCTAAATTATTTTTTTTTTTAAAAAAATAAAGTTATACTCTTTCCCTTGTGTGGCAGTTCTCTAAGGGTGTTGTTCAAGCAAGACTAAAGTTCTTTTTCTTCTCCTTGCTGCTGCTGTGGTCTCTGCATGCCTCTGGATTCCTCCAAGCCTCTGTCAGCAGCTCCTTTGGGTCAGCTCACAGGATTTCAGGCAGTGCCTTTGCTCCCCTACCCTGAACGTGACACGTCCCCTGCCCATGGAGTCTCCAAACCTGTGATAAAGGAAGAATTTGGAAGAGGTGGATGTGTCAGGACCCCAGGAAGAGCAGAGGCAGTAGCTTGGGGAGCTGCTCGTGGCTCAGGCTTCTGCGTACAGAAATGCTGAGCCTGTTTTCCAGCTTGCTCAGGATGCTGCCTTCCTCCTGCTCCCAGTTTCAGAAGGAAGCTGAAGCCAGCCCCACATGCAGCATTAGCATTTTGTCTTCCATCCAGGCAGGTCCTTCACTCCTTGGAGCTTGCCTGTGGCTACGTGCACTTCCAAAGGCAGAGCAGGGCCAGGAGGCAGTCTGGCCAGGGAGTTCAGTACATATCTGGTGTCTTAAAGAGGGATTCAACAGTTTGGTGAGAACCACGTTTAACCGAGTGAAACACAAACCTGTGTCCTGTGAGTGGACCTTCACAAAGCACCCCTGAAGTGAAGTCTTCCCCAGGAGAAGCTGTGTGTGGGCTTAGAAACTCTCAGAAGCCATTCTCTGAGTTATGGGGGCAGTATTTGAATATTCTCACTAAAGATGAGGGCTCCTCTAGCTTTTCCAGCTTTATTCCCATCCTCTGCAAAACTTTCCCTATTAGAGGCATGGCTTTCTCTCTTTCCTTTTGTCCTTGTTATTCTCTCCGTACTGAACGAGGGAGGAAAGTGTACCAAAGCCTTAAGCTAGTTATTAAACCCCATTATGAGTAATGAGCAGCCTGTCACACACATGAAAAGCCTCGGTGGGGGAAGGGGTGTAGGTGAGCTTCATCCTGCAGCTTGCTCCCTGGGCTCTGAGCAAGGAGCCCCCAAATAGCTGGCATGGGCACTGAGCTGGCCAAGGGGGGTTGTGGTGTATCTTAGGGAATGAAATATTGGGGGGCTGCTGAGGCAGCAAGCAGGGAACAAGCCTTTTTTTTCGGTTTGATTTATTTTTTTTTTTTTTTTCCCCCTCTCAACGAAAAGTACTCTGCGAGTCAATGCTTTCTGAGGGGCTGGAGAAGCCTCAGCCAGGAGCTGTGCAGAGCCCAGCTGAGCCCTGCCCCTGGGTCTGGCTGCTGGGGAGGGAGCTGGTGGGATGCTGGGACACTGCAGAGCTCCCTGCCAGGGCCCCGAGTGGCTCTGGCAGCCGGGGGAGGCATTTCGGGGAGAGCAGGAGCCAGCTTTTCAGGTTTGCCCAGCCCCAGCAGCTCCTCGCAAGCCTGCTGCGGGCAGGAGACAGCCCGGCCTTGCAGAGGAAGGTGTTTTCCAGGTGCTGCCCAAAGCCTGGAGCAGCTCCTTGCCGGAGCCGAGGGATGGCAGCCCCTGCCCCTGCAGCATCCCCTGCTCAGCATCCGCGGAGCTCCGGGCAGGGCTGGAGCAGGCAGTGGGGTCTGGCACCGCCTCAAGTGCTACAGTCTGTGGGGTCAGCTCATCCCCAGCCTCCTCCCTTGTCGCTTGGGGATGCGGGAGGGTCCCCGCAGAGTGCGGGCTCCGCAGAGGGGTTTGCTGGCAGCAGGGTAAGGTGGTGGTGGTGGTGCCACCAAAATTCGGCTCCGAGAGAGGAGCTGTCTCCCTCTGCAGGTGAGGAGGGGATGGCTCCGGATGCGAGAGCAGAGCCTGGAGGAGGAGCAGCTCCTGGCAGGATGCTCTGCTGGGCTCAGCAAAGGAGAAGGTGCTGTGAGTGTTTGAGAGCTCTTACACCCCCCAGCCAAGGCAGGCAATGGCTCACAAGGGCCACTTGGTCAATGCAATAATACTGATACCGTGCCTTGGTTTATTGCACTCTTGTTTAAAGCAGCAGAGCTGTCAGAGCTGAGAAATTCTGGATGTTGTTTTGTACAGAGGCTCTTTGTGATGAGCAGGTCAGCAAGCACAAATAGGTACATGCAGGATGGATGTTCTGAAATCCAGCCTGAGCCTCCAGGCTTCTGTGATAAAGATGCAGCTGATCAGGTTCTTTAAAGGACAACTTTGATCTTAGTAAGAAGTCCTTCAGCAGGATTTTTGCACATTCACTCGTTCAAGAACAACTTGTTAGCTAGCCAGACCAGTCTCCTTCAGCCTCTCAGTTTTCAGCTGTGTGAAAACAGGCACTGATTAATTACATGGACAAATTCTCTGCTCATCTCATGTTCTCCAGGTTCTGCATGTGCACTCAGCTGCTGTTTTCAGAATCAAGGTTGGAGACACAGTAACTCCAGGCAAAAATCCATCTGCTCCCTCAATGCACTTGTCTTAATCACAGTTGCTTAACACCACTGGGACTGCTGACAGGCCTGAAAGAACAGAAAGTTTTGCAAACGGTAGGTGCTGCCACAAAACCAACAGGAGAGAGCTCCTTGCAGGTGGTTTTCATCACTGGTGTTTCATATGGGATCTGTAACCCTCAGCTTTATCCAGCTGAAGGGTGAAGGCAGATTGTGACATCTTTGGGCTAACAGCTCCTGCTGTCACCACCCTTTTGTGCAGCCCTTACAACAGGAGCTCTCCATCCAGCTCATGCAAGCCTAGCAGTTAGCCCTGGGTCATTCCTCCAGCATCTTCTGTCCTGCTCTTTGCTGCAACATCTGTTAAACCCAGGCTGCTTTCCAAAGCTAGGCAGCCAGCCAGGAGAGAGTTTCTTTCCTTCTCCTTACCTTTCCTTCCCACCTCTCCGAGCAAAGGGCAGTGTGTGTAAGGAACTCACTGCTTGCCTGCCCTGCCACCTCCCCAAAGGCAGAGATATGTTGATTAAGGACACCAAGAGTGTGCTTTGGTTTGGTAGCGTGGTCTCCATGGTGGAGAAGCTGCCCCTGGGATGAAGCCACCCTCTCCTCAGAGCAGAGGGACATGTGGACTCAGGGCATTATCCTGCACTTCAGTGAAAACTTGCAGGGCTTGTGCAAGGAGATCTCTCAGTGCTTTCCACTGTGCTCTGGTGTGTGAATCACCAGTGACCATCCCAGGCAGTGTGAATAGGCTGATTCAGAGGTGGTTGTGCAGAGAACTGGCTGGGGATGGCAGTAGCTCAGAGCAGCACGGGTCCATCAGATCTGACACAGACTGGCAGGGCTCTCTTCTCTAAGGACAGCCTGAACTGACGTATCCTACCTGGGATTAAAATAACTAACTAAATAATTTTTTTAAAATCAGCTCCTTTGCCTCCTTGTTTCCATGTCCCCCAGCTGTATGGAGCAGGTGACTGCTGACAGGGCAGCTGCAGAGCCAGCTTGCCAACCAGCAAGTGAAGATCCTGACAGCCACACTGCCCCTCTCCTCCTCCCCGGGTCAGGTTTTGCCACTGTCCCAGTTACTGGCACTGATTCCTCCTCTCCCAGTGCATCCGCTGTGTTTCAGTCCTTCTGCAGACTGCTCTGGGCTCCCCTTCTGTGCCCCTGGCTGGGGCAGTCAGTGAGCTGGCAGCCTGGGGACCTCTAGATGCTTCTTGTTCCTTACCTTTCCCAAAGCTTAATTTTTGATAATTTGTCTGGGAGATAGTTTCCTGAGCACCCTCCTTTCTCTTCCCAGAAAGAGGGAAGACACTTTGATCTCTGAGCTGTGGGTCCTGCCATGCTCTTACCCATCCTGGATGGTACCTGGAGTCATTCACAGGTCTGGAAGGACTGGAAGTCAAACCTGCTCTCAAAAGGCAAAGCAGCCAATGCCTTTCTTACTCTCCTGATCCAAGGAATTGTATGAGGCTCGGGATAGTTTGTCATTCAGACAAAAGGCGATTTTCTTCTCACCTTGCCCAGAGGGCAAACGAGAGGACAGGTGATGCTCGGCCACTGCAGCCAAAACGACTCCCCCCGCTCCCTGTCCTTGGGAAAAAGCCGACCTGTACCAGCAAACCCCAACTCTTACTGCAAATAACAACGCAGAGGGGAGGGGGAGCGATGGGTAAGGAGGGGGAGGTTCCGGCCGCCCCGTCGGGCCGGGCTGGTGCCGGTCCCGCCCCCGGTGCGGTGATGGGGAGGAGAGGAGAGGAGAGGAGAGGAGAGGAGAGGAGAGGAGAGGAGAGGAGAGGAGAGAGGAGAGGATCCCCGGGGCTGCACCTTCCCGGTTGGATCCCGATGCTGGCCATGGAGCTGAGCCTTGACCCCTCGGAGCTGGAGCTGCGGGGGGAGTACGGCTTCGAGAGGGATTTCAACGAACGGGAAGCCAGGGAATGGATGCGGGAGAACTGGTGAGAGGGGGGGCTGCGGGGCTCAGCCCCTCGGAGGAGGCGGGGGGGGGGCTGCGGGGAGGCTGCGGGTGCTCCTGTGGGACCCGCCGGGCTGGAGCATCTCTCTCTTTTTGTGTGTGTGTGCTGTCCCCAGGGTGTTTCCCCAACCTTACTTAACCGGGGGGGGGGGGGTGGGGGGGTGGGAGGTGTTTTCTGTCCCGCTGAGAGCGCCCTGCTGGGGCTGCAGAAGCCCACCTGGAGACAGCTCAGCCTGGCTCTTGTCCTGACTGCTCCTTCTCCTCTGCTTCCAGGCACAAGTCTGTGTTTTTGGCTGTGGCTTATGTGATCCTGGTCTTTGGAATCCAGCAGTTCATGAAGGGAAGGAGAGCCTACAGCCTGCGCACACCCCTGGCCCTCTGGTCCTTCAGCCTGGCCTTGCTCAAGTGAGAATTTTGCTAAAGCCAGGGAGAGCTGTAGACCCCCCCCTACCCCTTGGGACTGGATTGGTGGGGAGTTCAGGGTACCCACTGTTTCACTAGGGCTGTCAAATGAGAAGTTTTGGGAGAGGCAGGGTGGGAGGATGACTGTTTGGTCTGGTCAGAGACAAGCTCATGTGAATGAAACACACAGATTGACAACGAAGGAGAAAAAAAAAAAAAAGAATTTTTTCCTCTCATAAGCTGTGAGAAGATGCCTGCCACAGGAGGGTGTAAATGCTGCCTGAGCAAGCCTTGCTGGTCCCTGTCAGGAGATGGGACACCAGGACAATTGTCCTCCTTTTCTGACCAGATGTGGCAGCTCTTGGTCTTGATTGCCTCTTCAAGCAGAGGAAGCTGAGGGTGAAAGGAGCCCTGCACTGCTGTCACCCCCCAGCAGCCCCAGCTGAAGGGCTGTGCTGGTGGCTGCTCACTCCTTGTGCCTTGCTGTTCTGCAGTGAGCAGCAGCCCTGCCCTGCTCTCGCTTGCAGAAATGTTTGAAATCCAAGAGGTCTTGGGCAAGCCTGTGCCCAGCCAGCAGCAGGGCTGGAGCCTGCCTGGAAGCCTAAGAATACAAAAGTTTGTTTAGATGTCCCCGGGGTCCCTCTGGGCATTGAGGTGGACTTGGGTGCAACACCCTTGGGTGCAGTGCCGAGCCCTCCTCTGGTGTTCTTGCAGTGGCATTGCAGCCCATCGGGTCTGGCAGCAGCTCTCCTTCATCCTGGCTACCAAGGGCTTTAGGCACTCGGTGTGCAGTCAGTCCTTCTATGTCCACCCCATCTCCAAGCTCTGGGTCTATCTGTTTGCGCTGAGCAAACTCCTGGAACTGGGTGAGTCTGAAACATCTCCTTACCCTGCCTGTTCCCAGCTCCTCTGCTTTCACAAACAAGCAGGCTTTGCTTTCCAGGTCTCTGCCCGGGTGTCGTGTGGGGAGCAGAGCTGTCTGGCCTTGCACAGCTCCCATTCCTCTCCCTCCCTCTTGCTCAGCCCAGAGGAGATGCTCTCTCCACAGGCTTGCAGCCTGGTTGGCATTGCTCTGGGTTGATCCCCAGGCCAGGACAGTTCTGGGAGCACTGGGACAGCTGGGAGGGAGTGGCAGGCAGGGGAGGGAGGGCTGAGCTTCCCACCCAGTTTCCCTCCAAAAAAACACTACAGAGGAGCTGTTCTGAGGAGCTGTGTCTGGGAAGAGCTAGGTAAGCAAGCCTGGAGCACTGGGCCTGGGATGTGTCAGGAGGTGGGTGTCTACTTGGGCTTTATCAACACAGTTCCCAGAGAATCCAAGCTCTTGGTGGGATCACAGCGGCCTCAGCATTGCAGTGCTCTCCTCCTGCCTCCCATGAAAACGTGAGCTACTGCTGTAGTTTTACCTGCCTAACCCTGCCCCTCTCCCCCCACCCCAAGGTGACACCCTGTTCATTGTGCTCCGGAAAAAGCAGCTCATCTTCCTCCACTGGTTCCACCACGTCACCTCCCTGGTGGGCACCTGGTATGGCTACAAGGACATGGTGGCTGGCACTGGGTGGCTTACAGTCCTGAACTTCAGTGTCCATGCCATCATGTACTCCTACTACGTCCTGCGAGCCGTGGGCTTCCAGGTGTCCCGCCCCGTTGCCATGGCAATCACTGTCTCACAGATCTTGCAGATGCTGGGGTTTGTGGTCATGTACGCCTTGATTCTCTTCTGGACGGAGGACAAGGTCTGCCACACCAGCTGGACCTTTGGTTTCCTTTCCTTCGTGTTGTGCCTCAGTTTCCTGGTGCTCTTCTGCAACCTCTTCCTCAAGACTTACCTGGGGAGCACCCAGAAACCCAAAGGCAGATAGAAACAGGGCAGGAGAGACTCTGGGGGAGAGGGAAAGGAGAAGCTTTTCACTCCTGTCTGGAGCTGAGGTGCCCGGTGGGGTGGCTGGGATGGGGGTGAGGAGGAGGTGACTCTGTGCATTGAGCTTTGGTGGCACACCAGGGTGAGGTGCAGGCTGACAGGGGCTGGTGGCAGGAGGAGGCTGAGGTGCTGCTTTTTTCCTGTGGGAACAGCACCCGGCTGGAAAGCCTCTGCTGTGTTTTCAGGTTGGAAGCAGAACTTTAAAGGCTGTTATCCTGACCGTGCCCCTTGTATTAAACCATCTGTTGAACCTGACCAGCCACTGCCCCAGGCCCTGAGGGATGAGCAGGGCCCAGATCTGCCCCACAGGGGCTGTGGGGGTCCCAGCCCCACGGGCTGGGGGCAGAAAGGTCCCAGAGCCAGCTCCTCTCGGGGTGTATGTGCCACGGTGTGATGGGTATAAATAACTAATAAATGCTGCTGTGTATGGATTGATTGGTTTGCTGAATTATTTATACCTGGCCTTTGTTCTGGACTGTGGGAAAGCTTTGCTGTCTCTCCATCCTGCATCTGTCCAGCAGGCTCTGTCCCTTTGTGGTCACCAGCACCTGGTCCTGCTGCCCCAGCCCTGTTGCTGGGCTGGCTGAGGGGGTCTTGTAGGGACCCTCTTTCCCCACCCAGAGGCAGTGCAGCTTCTGAGATGTCCCCATCCCTCCCTCCTTCCCAGTAAGACCCAGCAGTGCCAGGAGGGTCCCACCTGTCCCCACCACCCCCACTCCTGCCCCCTGTGGGTCCTGCCCCAGCCCCTTCCCTCTGCCTAAAGGTGAAATTCCCGGGAGGTGCCCAGCCCCGAGCAGGGCTCAGGGTTCTGCTGGATTTGCTGCCTGCAGAGCTGAGCATCCTCCCTCCCGGCAGCAGCAGCAGCAGCTGAGGTTCGGAACCTTTGTGGAAACGACTCCCGGGGCTCTGTGGAGACCAGAAAAGTCCTTATTTGTTGCTGGTGGGACAGAACAGCCAACAGACCTCTTTGGGAGAGGCTGTACTTGGAGGGCTTGGGGTTTTTTTGTCTGTATCGGTTCTTTTTCACTCGAAGGACACAGACAGGGATTTGTGTGCCCCTCTCGTGTCCCCACTGCAGGTGCCCTTGGGGCTGGAGCATCTGGGCTTGGGGAAGCCCTCGGGGTGGAGGGGAAAGCCCTGCAGGACCTCGGGGCAGGAGCTGGGGTGCGGGTGGCCACTAGGTGACACCCCTGCCCCTCCGTCCAGCGGCTGGGACAGGGTGAAGGAAAATCCTGGCTGCCAGTGAGGAGGTTCCGAACCCTCCTGGAGAGGGGTGGTGGGGCAGGACCAGAGCCCACTGGAGAAGGATACCCACAGACCAGAGCCCTCTGGAGAAGGATAGCCAGAGAGTGATCTGTGGATCCCTGCTGGAGAGAAAGGGGCTGGCTGAGCCAAGTTCAGGGCCATCTGCTCGGGTCTGGCTTCCTTCAGCATTTCCATTCGTGGCCTGGGTGATGGAGGAGAATGTGCCCTTGCCAAACCTCCATTTTGGGAAGTGCACAGCCACCAAGTTTCTTGCCAAACAGGTCTTCAGAATAAGCAGGACCCCGCTCCAAACCAGCTGCTTGGGTGGCAGTAGTGAGGAGATACAGGTCGGATGGTGGACCAGGGACTTGTGAGGGAGAGAGGTCCTGGAGAAGGTCTGTAGGACCCCTAAACCAGGGGGAGAGAGGTCCTGGAGGTGGTCTGTAGGACCCCTAAACCAGGTCTTGACTCCTGCTCACAGGCTCCCCCAGGAGCTCATGAGAGCAGGGTGGTGGAGCTGGCCTGCTGCTCTGGGTGTTTGGGCATAGCTTTGGGGCAAGGTGTGTGGGAAGGAAAGAGCTCAGCCCCTTCATCAAGGAACAGGGGAGGATCGTGGCACCACCCGGCTTGGGCTGTCAGGGAGAGGAGTTGGACTCAGCTGTGAGTCAGTGGGGAGGAGTTTATTAGTGAGAAGAGCACACCTTTTTTATTTCCCCTTGCTGGGGGCAGGCAGGGCAGGGAGGAGTTAAGCAGAGGTGGCCCCAGGCTCTGGGCAGGCAGACTGCTGGATGGAGGCTGCATCACGGGGCAGACCCCAGCTACACCTCAGCACCAAGGTAGGACCCGGGTTACAATGTCTTGGTTGTGCTCTGTGTGTGCTTTGGGTGCTCTCTTCAGGTTGCAGCCAGGGTTGTGCTTCCAGTTGGGGTGACTTGGGTCCCTCCTGCTGGAGCAGCTCAGAGCAAAGCATGGTTTTCTTGCAGTGAGGTTGGGCTGCCAGCCCTGCAGCTGCTCCCTTTGGCAGGGACTGGGTGGCTCAGGGGCTTTGCTCTGAGGGATCTCTTGCCCTGTCCTGGGGAGGATCCCTGCTCAGCAAAGACCTCGCTTTGTCCCCAGACCCGGGCTGGTGCTCCCAATAACCAGACAGGCAGAGGCCTTGAAGGGATTGTGCCAACTTTTATTTTGTTATCTGTTTGGTTGGTTGATTTTTGTTGTTGTTTGGGTTTTTGTGGTGTTTTGGTTTTCGTTGGGTTTTTTGGTTGGGGTTTTTTTTTTGTGTGTGTGTTTTTTTCTTTTTTAAATGGGATTTGGGGAAGGGGAGGAGATGTGCAGGGGGGAGCTGAGTGTTGCAAAAAGGGGATGCTTTGGATGTAGGCTGGTAAAGGTGTTCCTGTCTGACTGGAAATTACTGGAGCAGTAAGGCCTGGCAGGCAGGACACTGCCTTGGTGGAAGTGCTTGCTTTGGGGGGGGTGTTTGGCTACTTTGTCGTTTATTTTGGGTGCAGAACAAAGAAATCCTATTTTAATGTCAATATATGTATTTGTATATATACATAAGATATATATATACACACACACATATTTTATAACCTTACAACTCCCAGTTCCTGAAATCTTCACCTCCTGTGGGCCATGCATGTCCACAAATCACCAAGAGATGCCAATTGTGTGGGACCAGGCTTTCCCCCCCCGGCTGGGGGGTAGATGGGTGTGCAAGGTGCCCAGAGCTGGGCTCTCAGGGGTGTGCAGGGAGAAGGGGGCAGCCAAGCACTGCCCCGCGTGGCCCTGTCCCTGTCTGTCCCCTGCAGGGGTGGCACCCAGCTGCCCCGGGGGTGGGAGGAAGGTGGGACCACCCCGGGTTCTGCTGCCCGTGGGTCAGGCACCCGCTCCCCTTTCCCCACGGGGCTTCCAGTAGATGTGTTTTGGTTTCTTTACCGAGAGGGGAGGAGGAGGTTGGGATGGTGGGAAAGGGGGAAAGGGGTTTAGGGGAAGGAGGGGACAGTCACCATTCACCATAGGACAGTCAGAGAAGTCTCCGTCGAGGTCCGTCCGCCGCTCGCCTGGCTCTCTCCCGCTCTCCATCTTTCTCCCGTTGACTCTGGTGCTCTGCAGGATGTCTGCTGTGGTAGGGCTAACAATCTCCTCTGGTCAGGCTGAGGTCGAGTCCCTGTGGGGCGCGGGGCAGCCCTTCATACGGGCCTGTCCACGGCGTATTGGCAGGGGCTGAGGTTGGAGGCTGCCGTCTGCACGGGCGGGTAGGGGAAGTTGGCGTGCTGCTTGGCCTTCAGCCTCAGGCTGGCCAGGCTGGAGTTGCACGTGTCCCTGTACATGTAGGGGCTGGCTGTGGAGGCGTAAGGACAGGCACTGGAGGAGACGGCGGGGTTGAGGCCGGGGCTGTTGAGGTTGTTGATGTTGCCCAGGTTGTTGAGGCTGGAAGCCGGGACGCCGGCCACGGCGGAAGGGACCATGGATGAAGGCATGGTCATGGAGGAGATGGAGCTGGGGGGGGAGAACATGGGCTGGGAGGAGAGGGGGCTGACGTTCATGGAGTTGAAGAAGGGGAAGCTCTTGGCCGAGAGCGGGCTGGTGGCCAGCCCTTTGGTGGCCCAGTTGTTGTAGGAGTAGCTGGAGTACACGTCGTCGTATGGCTGCATCAGTCCGTTGAACTGGGCCCCAAAGCTGTTCTTGCACAGCTCTGCCTGTTGGTTCCTCTCCCTTTTCCTCCACTTAGCTCTGCGGTTCTTGAACCAGACCTGTGAGGGAAAGGAAGGATGAGATGGGATGGGATGGGAGCTGCTCTGAGCTGAGGACCTGCTCCTTGGGGAGCTTGGGAGGCTGAGCCCTCAGGAAAGGGCTGCAGGGGCCATCGCCCAGCAAGGGTTGCCACCTAGATCAAAACCCAGCCACAGCCCAGCCCATCCCAAACACAACAGTGCCTTTTCCCTGGGGAAAAGTGAGGAGAACCCCTGCTGTGTGTCCAAGCAAGGACAGGGAGGGAGGGAGGAGGGGTTGGGATCTTGTGACCCGGGAGCAAAGCGTTCAGGAGATGTGGTCTGAGAGCTGCTGAGTGGGGGAAATAACCCCCCTTGTTTTGCCTTCGCCTCAGGACCAGCTTGGGGTGGGGTGCTAGAAGTCTGTCCTCTAACAGGAAAATCCATTGGTGTTGGAGGGACTCGCACAATATAACTTCCCAGAGCATGGAAGCTGCTGGAAGGCTATTCATGGTGCTGCTAACTCGTATTTCTAGCAGCAGAGAGAAGCTCTGACTCCAGCTGGAGCCCTGCCACGCTCTGCCTGTGACTGCACAGTGATTTGGGAGCCCCAAAGTGTGCCCTCCAGCCTGGGTGCCACTGGGGTTTGGCAGCTTGGGGGGCAGAGCCTGGATGTTGTTTTTCCCTGGGGTTATTGGAATGAGGAAGGCAGCACCAGCATGGAGTGCTGGGGGGCTGTGTGGTGGCAAGAAGGGGCAAATTTCTGATGCCCCCAGTTCTTTCCCAGGCTTGGGGACTGCTTGGCATCTCGTCTCCCAGCCAGGTTCCTCCCCAGAAGCTCAGGAAGATGGGAGGGCTGCAGTCCTACCCGGACTCGTGCCTCTGTCAGGTTGGTCCAGACTGCAATCTCCTCCCTGGTGCTCATGTCTGGGTAGCGGTTCCTCTGGAAAGTGGCTTCCAGCTCCTGGAGCTGCTGGCTGGTGAAGTGTGTCCTCTGCCTCCTCTGCTTCTTCTTCAGAGAGCCATCCTCAGGGTTGGAGTCATCTGTCTGGTTCTGCTGGGACTTCTCGGTGTCTGGGAGGAACAGAAAGGCAGGAGAGAGCCCCCGAGTTAGCTCGTTAGTTGGTTAATTAGTTAGCTGATTAGTGGTCATCTGACACAGCAACAGCTTCTGTCAGTGATAGGGAGAGGCTGATGTTCAGCTGTGCTCTCCCTGTCCCCGTGAGCATCCTCCTGTGGGGATCCCACCTTCAGCAGGACCATTGGACTCCTGCTCTTCATGGGGATTTTGTTTATATGCTGGCTCTTGACAAGAGGATAAATCTGATGCCTCTGCTCAGTGCTCCCAGCCAGTGTTGGAAGAGGGAGATTCCTGCATTTTCCATCTCTAAAGCAGATTTTTTTTTAAAATATTTTTTTTCTCCTTCTTCCCTATGCAGTAGCACAGAGCATGGGCACTGACAAAGATTTGGCACTATGGGGAAACAAGGGATCCCACAGGACAGATCTGTGGGTGCTCCAAACCCATGCTGAGCTGCAGAACTTGGGGAGATGCAGGGCAGTCCCTCCTTGTCCCTGTTCCCCTGTGCTGCCTGGTGAAACCTGTCAGGAGGGCATGTCACAAACATTATTTCTAGAGCTCATAAGACAGGGGAGAGGGGGAGGAGGCAGTTGGGCACCCAGCATTTATTGCCAACCCAAAATAGGTTATGGAACACATCTCGTGCACCATCGCCCCCTCCATGAAGTGACCGTGATCATGGCTGGAATTATCTGCTCGTGCCTAATGGAAAAAAAAAAACAAAAACAAAACCCAAACCAAAACAGTCAGCTCTGGGGGAAAAAAATTAAATCCAGGGGAAGCCCCTGTAGCTGGTTTCTGAGCAGGTGTTTCTTCAGAGCCTGACAAAAGTGTGTGATAGGTTTGGGGGGTGAATGGTCAGAGGGACCTCCTTGGAGGAGGAAGAGGAGGATGAGGAACCCCTGCCCTCTGAGGAGCCTTCCAGAGGCAGAGGGGACCTGGCTCCTCCATTTGCTGGGTCAGAGGCAGAGCCCTCCTGCTCGGGGGTCCCCGGTCCAGGTGACTACAAGAAGATCCCAGTCGAGATGCTGGCAACCTGGCGTGCCCCTTGGCCACCTGGGCTCAGCTGCAGGGGGGTTGGTGACATCTCTTAGGGCACTCACCGCTGTGCTCCTGCCCTTTGCAGCTGTGCTCGTGTTGAGGGGTCCCGGAGTCGGAGAGAGACAAGGCTGGGCTGCGAGCCTCCGCCTCTGCCAGCAGGTTGAAATCCATCGGGCAGGGCTGGGTGGCAGAGGAGGAGGAGGAGGAATCTGCAAAAACAGCAGGCAGGGGGGGATCAGGGAGATGAATCTCTGCGGGTGTCTGACCCCTCCTCCCCCGCCCCCGGGTGCCCTTGCCAACCCTTAGGGAAAGGGCGAGGGGAAAAATAATAATAATGATGATAATAATAATAATAAAATAAATAAATAAGCACAGCAATCCAAACACCAGAAGATCCCTGCGTGGTCCTTGGACCGCTTGGATTCTCCTGGCTGGGACCTGGGCATGGCAGCCCGTCTGCCGAGCTTCCCTTATAAATCAAAGATCATCGAGGGACGCTTCTATTTGCAGCCTTCAGAGGGAGAGAGCCTCCAATTGATAGGTGACATTCAGCCTGAAATAGCCGGCCCGGGAGCATGCTGTGTAACCGAGATCTGAGGAAGTGGTGCGGGGCCAGCCCCGGGCTGTTAGCACCTTCCCCAAACACCCCGGACCCCCCCTGCCCCCCCCTGCCCCCGCACCCCAGCTCAGACCCAAAGGAACCCTAAGGCAGGCGGGACACGGGCCGGGACCCCAGACCCCCCGGGAGAAGCCACCGGGGGCCTGCCCGGGCTCCTTTCGGGGACACAAGGACCTCTCCGGCCTGAATGAAGGAGGGGATCGGGTTACACCCCCCGGGTGGCTGGGGATGCCTGTTCCTGGCAGCTCGCAGCCAGCCTTAGGTCATCTTGGCCACAGGCTGCCCGTGTCCCCTCAAGGAACCCTTCTGAAAGCTGAACAGTGACAGCAGCCCAGCTGGTGGGGCTGCTCCCTGCTCTGCACCCGCCGCTGGGACTCCTCACTCAACCACTTTTTTCCATGTTTACCCCTCCCAGGATGGGATATTCTCGTAGCCTCCCAGCCTGGGGACCCTTGTGCCCCCCACCTGTATCACCCGCCAGAGCCCGGCTGAAGCAGGCAGTGCTCGGTGCCTCCTTTGGGAGCTGATGAAGAGGCAGCTGTGAAGCCCAGCCATGTCACCTTAGAAAGGCCACCTGGCCCTCTCAGCTCCTCAGGCTCAGTTTCAGCTCCTGGCTCTGCTGCAGGCAGCAGGATGTGTTGCCAGTGGTGGTTCCTGAAGGCTGGGCTGCTCCAGGGGCACCACAACAGCTCCTGACACTGATCCCCCCCAGCTAACACCTCCCCTGCCCAGCCACAGAACTATAGAAAGGTTTGGGTTGGAAGGGGCCTCTCAAGGTCATCCAGTGCCCCCCCTGCAGTCAGCAGGGACACCCTTGGCTGGATCAGGTTGCTCAGAGCCTCCCCAAGCCTCACCGTGAACATCTCCAGGAACATAACAGCAGTGGATGCCCTAGCCTGGGATCTTGGGGTTGGGGGGCTGGCCCCTGTGTTGAGGGTTTTCAGGCTGCAGGGGGGGGGTGGTTTGGGACACCTGGGTCCCGGGGGGGTGCAGGTTTTCCTGTCCCCTCAGAGCCCTGCAGGACAGAGCCCACCACAGGCAGCGTTCCGTCAGGGTACACAAACAGGAGATCCATCACCTCGCTGCTGCACCTCCTGTGAGGTGGGTGACGGTGACTAAGGAGGTATTTTCAGAGCTGTCTGGAGTCTCCTGCCCGTGTGCCACTGGGCCAGCACCCCTGTCACTGCAGTGTGTGTCCCCGCTGTGGCCAGAGGGCCGGGAGCCCCTCCTGAGGCTGCCCCGCAGGACACAGCCCTGTTGCTTTTTGCTGCGTCTGTCTGTCTGTCTGTCTGTGTACACGAAGGGATGTGACAGGGGCTGTGTTGTCTTTAATACCTCTGCATGGAGTAGGGGGGAGTCCATCTGCTGCTGATATTGCTGCGGCTTTTAGCATTGCTCTCAGAATTATGCAGGAACGCGCGGTGAATTAATTCCCTGGATTAAGTCTTGATTAAGATGTGTGTCACTTTGCTGTCTCAGAATTTATTAAGAGCCCTTCTTGAGGAGGCGGCAGATGGAATTTCTGCCCAATGTTTGTAGATGATAATTTCCCCTCTTCTACAGCCATTTGCATATGATTGCATCTGTCAAGCACAATTTCCTCTCTTCTAGGGCTTGACTCTGTACTGGACCAGATTTAAGGAGGAATCCAGACTCCTGCCTTGCTGTGACTGAAGGACAGTGTCCTCCAGCACAGGGTCCTGTTTGCTTTGAGGCTCTCTTCACCCATCTTGAGCTGCTTTCATTTGTGCAAACCAGAGCAGAGACGGGATGAGCTGTGTGGGGAGTGTTTTACAGCTGGTTCCATAGGTGTAAATGACAACACAAGGTGCAAGGCGCCAGAGAACCCAGTCCCGGTGTTAAAAATTCATGCCCCATCCTGGACCACACCAGTGTGGTGGTTATGAGGTTGATCCAAGCTGCTCGGCCTCAGAGATGCAGCGGGCACTGAGTTGAAAACTGTTTTTAAAGTGCAGCCCAGGTTGAAGTTGAAGCTGGGGCTTGCATCTCAGAACAAGTTTCCTTTTTGGACAATGTAAAACTGGTAGGATTTCAGAGGGGCTGTTTTGTACCAGTACATGTAATTGCATACCTATGGCATGTGCCTTACACGGTGGCAACAAAGAAGGCCACCTCAGCTCACTGTGAGCAGGCCACAGAGAAGCAAAAGCCAAGGGAGAGGGAGATGTGCTCAGCACGGTTCTGAGGGACTGCAGGAAAAGTCTGCAGTGGTGCAGAGCTCACGTGCTGTCCCCTGTGTATTTACCCAAAACCAACCCCATGCCACTGGCACAAAAGGCTGCAGGTATTATTCTGGATTATATAGCCCTTTTGGATTTAATTAAAGGAGCTTTCTTCCACCTTGGCTCGATCTCACTGTAGGCAGAGACATTAAGAAAGTCAACGTTAAACCTTTGTGGCATTTCTACCAAGTTGTTTGCCTGGTCTCCGGGAGGGACTGAAACTGGCACCTCAAAAAAACCCACCCTTAGGCAAAATCGAAATTTATCGTCTCCGCCTGAATCTTTCTCTTGCTCTCTTTTACTGTCAAAGCAGGGTTTCTTCAGGGACAGCTCCTGCCCCAGTACCAGGCAGTCAGGCTTGCTCAGAGGTGTGGGTTTTGTAAGCCCAGCCCTGGCTCCCAGCCCGCTCCAGCACCTCTGCCTCCTCACAGCCACCTACAGCACTGCTCCCAAGAGAAAAGTCCCCAGATCTGTGACAAACACACAAACACACCTTTTCTGCCAGGCACTCCCCCTCTGCCTCCCCTCCCTGATTTTCCCCTGCAGCAGAGCCCTGCGAGTCCCTGCCTACGGGGGGACGGGGAGGGTAAGATGCTTGGAATTTGGGGCGGTTTTGGGTTGTTTTTTTTTTTTTTTTGAGGAGTGGGAAGGAAACATAAAGGCTGACTGTGAGCCAAGCAAGGCTAATGACAGTGATGGCTTTTGTGGTGCAGTTGTTGCCTTCAGGTTGGCACACTGGGTTCCCTGCACTGCCGTCAGGGAGCACACTGTCTGCTGGACCCGCCTCGGAGAGGGGAAAAGCTGTCTCTGGGGTTGGTAGGATGTTATTTGGTTTCCTCTGGGTGGGCAGGGATGCTTCAGCAGGGATCTGATCCCCAGGAACCCTGGAGAGCAGGCCCCAGAGCACTGGTGACCCGCAGGGAGGTGGCTGGACACCCTCCAGCAGGTCAGCACAGCCCCAGGGAGCTCTGAGCATCTCCCACTGCCTGTGCTGAGCTCCTCAAAGATTTCAGGGCTCTCCCTGGGGCTGAAAGGTGCTCTGCAATCAGCTGGTGGGGGGTGTCTTTCCTGTCTTCCATCCCCCGAGGTGAAGGTGTGATGTTACACCGGATGTCTTGGGGTCTGAGCTCTCTTCTCCTGCTCCATTGAGCCCAGAAGCTGGGCTGCTAGGAGTAATGAGGCTGCTGGTGGAGCCTGGCCGATTGCTTCACTCCACATTCCCTTTGTGCCGGCTTACTTTTAGCAGGGATAAACATTTGGGGCTCTGTTTAACTCCACGTTTTCAGGAAGATGCTGTGCCTCTGGACTTCAGTCCCCAGGAAGGGCTGAGATAAGGTGGAGCAGCCTCTGCCCCGAGTCGAAGGGGAAGGAGGAGTATTTTTGTCCTCTGGAGCCATGTGTTTGCTCAGGGGGTGCCTCTATGGGCTCCTGGTGCCATCAGAGGGCCCGCGGGACGGGATTTCGGGATCCTACCAGATCTGAGAGCCAGAGTGCTGCCTGCCAGGGGCTCCTTCCCCACAGCTAGCAAGCAAAAAGCCAGGGACATGAGAGGAGTTAATCAGTGTTTCCTCAAGACTATAGAAATACAGCTACGAGGAGAGCAGGGTCCCCCAGTGCTAACCACCTCCGTGTAGCTTTAAGTCTCTAATCTTAATGGAATTGCAGGAGGACCCAGGGGTGACCATTAATCACGGGAAGATAAACAGCAGCAGCCAGCCGGTGAGCGGGTGCACAGAGCCATGAGGGGACAGGGGAACCAGCTGCCTGCTTCCAAAAACTCCAGGCTGTGCACAGCCCCGGGGCTGGCAGAGCAGTGCTTTTGGGCACACGCTCATAAATAGATCATCGACCTCCAGCAAGGGCTGAGTCACAGGGTAAAATAAACTTTATTTCTCGATTTAAGTCTTGCAGCCCCGAGCTGGGGTGCGGGGTGGTTTTGTAGCACCTGGAAGGTGCTTTGGGCCTGTGCTGCTGGGTTTCTGCCTCTCTGAGGAGGGTTTCCAGGATGTTGCCACTCTCCACAGAGACATTCCCAGTAATGTGGGGCAGGGAGAGGATGGGGGATAGATAAGGTGCCGTCACTGACTTGGCTTGGTAAAATCACTTGGCTGTTCTGGGACTCCATCCTTCATCTCAGAAATGAAGTTAATGGCCCTGCCCGAGCTGGTAGAGGCAATGAAGTAAAATTCCTTTAAGTGCTTCCAGATCCTCAGATAAGAGGTGTTAGGGAAATGTACGACCCTTGCTGGACGCTGCCTAATGCACTCCCCATGGGCAGCCTGCAAGGTGAGGGCAAACTGCTCATTCTCCCTGCTTCAACCCCAACCTCCAGCTCTGAAGCAGGGTGATGGCCAAAATGTCTGCTCTGGGCAGCAGAGGGTTAATAAACCACCAGTATTTCAGAGGATTATCACAATGGAAATGTCCCAAGGACTAACTGCTCCATACCCATGTTCACAGAAAAAAAAAAAATCCCATAGTGGAATGTGTCCTGTTGGCTTATTTGAGGGGCTGTGCCATACTGGGCAAGAGCCCGGGTGTCACTGTGCCCTCCTTGTCCTCCCTGGCAGGTGTGTCTGTGCCCCCAGTTGGTGCAGACCCTGATGAGTTACAATTAAATTAACAAATTAAACTATTTGCATCAGGACCATTGGACCCCAGTGCTGCCCTGCCCTACCCGGTCGGTTTTTTGAAGCAAAACTCAAAATTTAGAAACAAATCTCCCACCCTGACGCAGAAGGAAAGTCTTGACAGACTTTCTGTAAAGTTGTTTTTGTGGGGTTTTTTCCCCACACAAAATATGTGTGCTGTTGGCACTCCTGTAAGCACTGCACAGCAGGTCTGGCTGTGCCCAGCGGGGTCCCTGGCATCCCTTGAGCACCCTGCCTTGGTGTGGGGCTTCCAGCACCTTGTCTCCATCAGCCAGGATTGGGATTTGCTGACCGACTGTGTGGTGATATTAATATAATCCAGGCTTTGTTAGGGATTATTTTGTTTGTTAGGCATCTGGAACAAAATAAATGGGCGAAACTCTCAGTTTTGCCCCAGCAAATTGCCACCACACAAAGTTGTGGAGCAGCTGAGGCTCGGCCAGGCAGGAGTCTCAGCAAGGGAGAAGCAAAGTCCTTGAGAGACATTAATCCCTTTGCATTGGGGAAGGGAGAAAAGAGACCGGTTTCGGTAAAAAGCAAATAAATAAATAAAAAAGTAAATAAACACCACAACTCTGCCTGGGAGAACCTCACAACCCAAACAAAGGACCCTCTGAGGAGTCCCGGCCCTGCTGGGGCAGGCTGGCAGCAGTGACTGATGCCAGGGGTGAGGAGGGAGATGTAGCTGCTTATCCCCCCCAAAAAAGGGGCTGTGACCCCCTCCTTGTGCAGCCCCGGGCTGGGGGGAGGCAGGGGCTGGCAGCAGCAGCTCGGTATGGGGGCTCTATGGATTTGGGCCATTGCATGAATTTGACTGATGATTCCGGCAGTCAGAGGGAACGGGCCCGATTCCCGGGGCTTGGCTGGGGGGGCCGGGGGGGGCAGCAGCACGGTGGGGTCATCTCTGTATCTCTGCATCTCTGCGGCCCTCAGGTTGGCACATTTTAGGGAGGCTCAGAGAGCGAGCTCCCAATTCCAGCTGCTGGGGCGGGTTTTGTAGGCAGAGGGAGGGCAGCTCGGGCACTGCTGAAGATGGCAATGATTCCCCCAGGCAGTGACCAAGGTGCAGAAAGCCCCTGGTGCCCTAGGGGAGGCAGGGGAGTGAAGGGCAGGGAGGTTCCTGCCGTGTCACCAGCATGTCGCACCCCTAGGGCTGGCTGCTGCAAATCCGTTCGGGAGAAGTTCAGGCTGATCAAGAACGTGTATTCTGGGACAAAACCGGCAGCTAGAAAGAACCTACATACATAAATATATATACTTTTTCTTTCTTTCTTTTTGAGGGGGTGACGCTGAGCCGTTGTTTTAAAACAACCCCAGGGGGGATGAGAGGGTGAATTTTATTTTATTATTTTTAAGCTGTCTGGCCGGAAAACCTTGCAGGGCGCGAGCTGCCGCGGAAAAAAGCAAGCGGCTGGTCCCGGGGGGCAGCATCCCTGCCCCCTGCCCCCAGTGTCCCGGGGAGGAGGGGAGGGATGCTGGAGCTGCCTTCCCCCCCCCCCCGGCGCCTTGCCGGACCTTGCACCACTCCCTGAAGGTCAGGCTGTTTCCCCAGACCTTGGCTGGATTAGCCCTCCCCACTGCAAACACTGCTGGGGACAACCCTGCACCCATTTTTTTTTTTTTTTAAAGTTTTCTGTGCCGGCAGGATCAGGCCCGCAGATGGCCCGGGTATCACTGGCAGCGAGGGGGGGAATTGTGTGTAAGGAGGAGGAGGAGGAAGGGTGGGCAGCAGGGAGGGCTGGCAGCCCCTCTGCCTCCCCCCCTTCCAGCCTCTCGCCCAGGTTTCCTGCTGGGCGCTGCCTCATGTCCCTAAATTTGGGAGCAGAAGAGACGTTGGGAGCAGCAAAACAAGGGGTTTGAATTTCAGGATCCCGAAATGCACTGTGCTGCTGCTTAAGGACTGCCTGGAAAGCCTGGGCTTGGGCTGGGTTGGTTGTGGTGGTTGGTTTTTTTTCAATTCTTCGCTAAATCTTTAGTTCCCCGTCGGCTGGAGGCTGTGCCCCACACTAACCCCGGGGGGGGGGGCAGGCAGTTTGGGGGGGTAGGAAATCCCTCCTCCTTCACCCAGCCTGGCCTCGGCAGAGCCCATCAAAGCGGGTGGGAGAGAAAAGGGATGGAAAAGCGATCTGGCCCCGAGCACCGCTGCTGGGGTGACACCATCCCCCCCTCCCAGCCCGCCTGCCCTGGGGACAGGGACCTTTACACCCAAAATATCTCCAGCCCAGCCCACCCGCAGCCCCGTCTCTCCCTGCTCTCCCCAGAGCCTGGGGACACAGCTCGGCTCAAGCCCTGGGGGGTTTAAACACCGTTATTAAAACACACCCGGCACAAATTAAGCGGCAAAACCCTCTAAAAAAAACAAAACAAAACAAAAAAAAAAACCAAAGACCCCCTTTGAATAGGACAGAAAAGTGCGTAGCATGCACCACTTCAGCACTTCTCCCCGGTTAGGTATGGAACCACGACCAAACTGGCTTTTATGGCTCAATTAGCTAAGAATAAAAATTTTATTTTTATTTTTTAATAAGCCTAATACACCCAGTCCTATAGAAAGTCTTAATTATTTTTTTTTTGGGCAAATGCATTTACTAAAAAAAAAAAAATAGCCCTGCAGAAAACGCATATTAAAAAAAAAAACAAAAAACCAACAAACCCACACCAAACCCCAACTTGTAGCACTGGAAGTTAGGATATTGTGGCACCAAAAATAAAACTGATGGAACAAAAAGGGAATTTCATATGGTTTCCATTGTCAAGTCTAAGCTCAGAAACAAACAGGAAATAAAAATGGCAAAAAACAAAAGAGATTTCTTTTAAAGTGTGTTCAAATCTAAGTGGGGAGCTGCTTTATTTGGGAGGGATTCTCCGTTTATTTGTTTTTCGGAAAGAGGAGTAAATAAAAAAATGTCCACACACAGACAAGTCAACTTGATTTAGAGTTAAATCCTCACGCTTCCTGCTGGTCGGTTATAATAAGCTTTGGAAAGAAAATTAGACTTGCATAAACGGCAGCGTTTGAAGGGAGGGAAAAGGTGAAGCGTGGGGAATGCTTCTGCTTGAAACGGGGTTGGGGAGGAAGAAGGAACAAAGAGGCAGAAGTAGCTGTGAGCAATCTGTTCGTTTGGTTTATCCCATCTCTGTACTTTTCTCCCCAGTCTGTGCAGGCACTCGGGAGCTCTGAGCCTGGCAGCTCCCCCACAAAGCAGTGCGGGGGTTAAAGGAGAGGAGTCTGCGGGATCAGGGCTGGAGAGGAGAGGCTGGCAGATGTGCTGGGTCCTATACAGACAGAAACCTTTCTTAATCTCTGCCGCTCGGGCCGGTGGCACTTGGCTGGTGACAGAGCAGGTGTGGCAGTGGCCGTGGCTCTGAGGAGGGGGGGGGGGGTTCCAGCGCCTCATTTAATGCGGGCAGGACCCGGCTCCCACCTCGGCTGAGATCCCTACCATTCCTGCGCCCCATTCCTGCGCCTCTCAACACTTCAAACCGTTGAAAAAAAAAACCCAAAAAATCAAAGAAAAATGTAATAGCTGTTTGCGCACATAGAGCTCTGCTTTCCCCCCCTCTTTTGCAGCAGTTAATGGGGTGTAAATGGTTATTTTCTGGTGGAGCTGCAGTTTGGGAGATAGCGTCGGACTGAGGGTCAAGGGACAGAGGTTGTGTTTCTGGCTCTGATCAGGTAATTCTGCCAGAGTCCCGTTTCCCCTCTGCCCAACAGGGATATTTCCCTTCATGCTGAAAGCATCTAGCTGTGGAAAAGCTCGGTGGGTTCCCGAGGAGAGGCACTGCATGGTGCAGCTCTTCAGAAATGAGGGCTCTGAGCTTGAACTTGTCCCCTGAAAACCAGCGGGAAATTCCCTGTTAGCGTGTGGAGGATTCACCCTCTTCCTCCCCGGCAGCAGTGAGGAGGGAAGAAGGGGACCTCCATCCTTCCTCCCCCCCCATGTCCCCCCTTTTTTTTATAGGAATAACGGACACACTCCTCAGCTCCTGCCCAGCCAGATCTCTTAGCTCCTTCCCGAAAAACAACTTTTACTATTGAATCGTTTGCTGCACCCCGCCAAGCAGCAGGCTGCCCTACCTGTCCTGCCCCGGGCTGGGAGGCAGAGGAGGATTTCCAGAAAATCCTTTTCCCCCAGGAGCTGCCCTCCTCTCTGCCGAGTCCGGCCCCGGCCCCTCAGGCTGCCGAGCCTTCAGGAAAAGCCTGGAGACTCCCTTAAATGCCCCAAGGAAGCCCAGAGCTAATAACCAGCTTCATTCAATTCCCAGTCACATTATTATCCAATCTGCCAGAGGCATTAATATTCAGAGGTGAGGCGGGCGGAGGGCAGGGGTGCTGCACACAAAGGGGAGGAAGGGAAGCGCGGCGAGGAGGGCTGGCCTCACAAATCCTCTTTCTCCATCCGTCTGAAACCCCAGCCCTGCTTCGGGCGGGTGTTGACAAGAGAGGGTTTTTCCTAGGGGCTCAGCACTAAGTTGGGTGCCAGTCGGTGGAGGCTGTCCCCTCGCCAAGCAGCAAATGCCCGGTGCCCTCAGCCAGAGGGGGAGCTTTGCCCCGTCTGGCATCAGGCCGTAAGTAAATAGCAATCTCCCGGTTGCCAGCAGCCAGACAATCGCTGAGCCTCCCGTTCCTGCCCCCCTCCCGCCCCACGCTGCCCCGCACAAACCCCCCCAGTTCTCCCCGTCTGCGGACTGGGTTCCCAGCCCAGGTCCCTCACCCCCTGTCCCCAGAGCCCGGGCACATGTGTGCCAGGTCACGGGACAGACCTCACGGCCTCGGCCCAGCTCATCTTCCTCTCGGACCCGGCTCCCAGATCAGGTTTCTGGCTTTTTTCCTTTTGGCAGACTCCAAAGTCAGCCTCACCTCTCAATCTGAAGGCTTTGGGGGGTGTCTGGCAGAGAGGCAAGATGCCACTGGTTTTGCCAGCTCCCCCCCAGGTTACACTGACCAACGCTTCTGCAACCCAGTCACAAATTGCTGATCCATTAATTGCCTGAATTAAGCCCTTATAGGAATGTAATAGATACTAAAGTGTGGCTTGCGACGGTTTCTCTGCCAGAAAGGAAGGTACTGAATTTTGAGGGTGTAGGAGCCAGCTCAGCCACAGGATTTAGCTGGGCTTTCACGGGGGGCCGCAGGTCTGGGCCACTTGCACAATCCCAGTACCAGCAGGAAAAACAGCCCTCGCCCAGACTCCTCTCCAGGCTGCGGGGGAAAAAGACATCTCGGCGTGACGGCTCCCTGTAAGGAGTACCAGGCAGGGCATGACCGCTTCCTAATGAAAATCAAACCCTGCTCCACTTCTGCAGACGCTTGTGGAGACTGGAAGCAGCTCCCATGCTCTGCGGGTCCCTCAGGAGCCAGCAGGCAGCTCTTTGTCCCTCACAGCAAGACAGGACTGAAGCCTGCACAAACACCCAGCCCTCCCCACCCCCGACAGGCCAAGGGGCTGCAGGGAGTGGGGCCAAGGGGAGCGACCCTGATCCCCTTGCCGGCGAGGTGACCTTTCCCTGCTTTGGGGAGGTGGGACAGGAGCGGTGCTCCTGGGAAGCACCTTCCTGAGCTGCTGCTTTGAGCATCTCCTGAAAGGCGCGGGGCGGATGAAGCCTTTTCATCCCCAGCATCATCCTCCGAGCCGTGGAGGGAGGACCCGCTTGCCTGGGGGATTCCCAATCCCCCTTTCTTTTTGCCGTCTGCACCGGTATCCTCTTAGGATCAGGGAATTGCCAGGGCTGGAACAGACCGGCCAGAACCAGCCCCCTTCCCCCCCGGCCCCTCAGCTGTCCGGCCGCGGGGGCAGTGGGGCCGACAGGTGTGTCCCGTTCGGCGGTACCGGCAGTGGGGCCGACAGGTGTGTCCCGTTCGGCGGTACCGGCAGTGGGGCCGACAGGTGTGTCCCGTTCGGCGGTACCGGCAGTGGGGCCGACAGGTGTGTCCCGTTCGGCGGTACCGGCAGTGGGGCCGACAGGTGTGTCCCGTTCGGCGGTACCGGCAGTGGGGCCGACAGGTGTGTCCCGTTCGGCGGTACCGGCAGTGGGGCCGACAGGTGTGTCCCGTTCGGCGGTACCGGGCCCGCTCCCGCCTCCCCGCCCCGGGCATCTCCCCCCTCCCGGAGGGGCAGCAGAGCAGTCCCTGTCCCCCACCCCGAGGAAGGGGCCGGGGGGGAAGGAGCCGGGGTTGCGGCGCTGCCCGTTTGGCTCCTTCCCCGGGGCCGCACTCGTTGAGCGGGAAATAGCCGGGGGAGAAGCGCCCGGTACCGGGTTCCGACGGGAGTGGGGCCGGTTTACACCGTACCCCGGCGCCGGGGAGTCGGCGGAGCCCGTGCGAGAGCCCGGGGGTCGGACAGCTGCCTCTGCCCGCAGGCTCCCGGCGCCGGGCGGTCCCGCTCCCCCCGCAGCCCTGCCTGCTCTGCTCTGCTCTGCTCGGCTCGGTTCTGCCCGCTCGGGGCCCGGGCAGAGTTCGTCCCGTCCGCGGGGGCCGGCTCGGCCTCTCCCCGGCGCTGCAGGGAGGTCGGCTCTGCTGTAAACAGGAGCCAGCCTCTTACATAAATATAATTTATCCAACTGTCCCAAAAGCCGTCGGGCTGCCTTCCTTTTCTCCTCGCTGATGTTTCTGCTCCCCGCGCCCTTCTCCCCCGTTCCCTGCAGACAGCTGAGCCGCAGCGCCGTTATTTACAGCGAGCCCCGAGGAATTTAAACAGCCCCTTCCCCGCTCCCCCGAGTGGAAAATCACTAAGTTTAGCAACTCCCGGAGGCTCCGGCAGCCGCGCTTGCCGGGAGGGGCCCGCGGCGGCCCCGAGGGGATGGATGGCCGGAGCTGCGGGGGAAGAGGCTCCGCGCCCCGGCAGCGGTCCCCGGGCCCCCCGGCAGACGGCAGCGCAGGGTCCGATCCGCCCGTTCTCCCCCGCTCCCTGGCCGCCCCGCCGGGGATGCTCGTACCCCGGGCCGGCCTCCGAAGGGCTGCGGTCGGGAGGCTCACGGGGGAAAGAAGATGAGGGGCGAAAAAAAAAGAAAACCAACCCCAAACCAACCCCCCGGGGGTCCGGGCACGGAGAGACACTTACAGCGGCTCCAGATGCGGGTTGGGCTGGGCTGGGCGGCTTTAATCCTGCGAGAGGGGCTCAGCTTGCCCCCGGCCCGCTGCCCCGGGCTGCTCGGCCGCTGTCAGACAGTAAATCCCCCCGGTTCCCCGGGTGCACCTGGCCGTCGGGGAGGGCGGAGGCGGAGGGCGCCGGCCGACTGCCTCCCATTCCCCCTGGCCATTCACTTTATGGCTGGGGCCGGCGCCCCCCGCCAGCTGCACCGGGCTCCCCGCTCCCGCCCGCCCCATTCCAGCTGCGCGCCCGCCGCCCGCCCGCCCCGTCCAGCCCAGCCCGCCCCGGCCCCGCCCCGAACGCCAACCCACCAATCGCCACACGCCTCATTTGCATACCGCCGCTCTCCCGCATCCCCATTGGCTCAGGAGGGCGGGAACACGCGCCCCACCCATCGCCGCGGCCACGCCCATCCCTGTGACCCCGCCCCCTCCCTCCCGGTCCCGCCGCGGCGGGGCAGCCCCCGGGGTTTGGGGACGGCACCGGGACCGGGACCGGGGATCCGCTCCGCTCCGCCGGGGGCCTCTGCGGGCACGGCCGCGTGTGGCTCGGTGTCTGACAGGGCTGGTCGCCGGCCGGCGTCTCGCCACGCTGGAGCCGGTGTCGGGGTATCGGCTCGGTACCGGTACCGGCCCTTGTTGGGGCTCTGCCGTGAGAGCCGCCGGTCGGGCAGAGTGTTCTCGGGGTTAGGGGCTGCTGATGCTAATTACGGGTAATTCCCGCAGGTATCCTCCCGGCTCCCAGCTTCTCCCCGGGACACAACCGCCCCGCGATGGTTCCGGGGGAACCCAAACGGTACCTGCGGCTGCGGCTCCACCCGGTGCAGGGCTGTAAAGTCCGAAGTGTCCCCAAAAGCCCTGAAACGTCCCCAATCCCGGCGAGCCCGGGCCGCGGTGTCCCGGTTGCCCCCTCCCCGAGGTGAGGCGGCCCCTGGGTGCCCCCCGGGAGGGGTTTGCGGGGCTGGGGCTCAGCTCCCCGCCTGCCCCGGGATGCCGGCTCTGGCCCCGCACCAGCCCACCGCCTGATTGTGTTATTGTTTGTTGTTGAGGTCACTTCCATGCCGACCTGCTCGCCGATTTATGGTGCCGAAGGTCACCCTCCAGATCTTCCAGCGGGGTGTTTCAGGGATTAGGAACTGGTGTGTGAGGAGGGAATGTTAACCCGGGGGGATTTATGGAGACTGCTGAGTGCAGAACGTGGCACAGAGGTGTGGGGGCACGGGGCAAAACACACACAGAGAAGCACAAGATTCACAGTTAGTTAGCATCAGGGATTCCGCTTCAAAACCAGGCACAAACACCTTCATTCAGATTGAATTTATCTAAATTCAAATTTCTTTATGCCCTGAAGGAGTCACAACGTTGCCACGCTCACCGGGAATGACCTGACTGGTTTTTTAGTGGCAGCAATCTGACGTTTGGCTTCTCCTTACTGCTCTGTTGGCCTGCTAAAAACGACAGCAAGCTGGACCACCTCTGTTCCCAGCCCTCCAGAGGGTGGTCTCCCTCAGGAGCTGCCACATCCCAGCTGCTCTGTACCACCACGGGGAAGCTACAAACCCCACTCGAGGCCTGCAGCCACCCAGGGACTGCATTTTGAATCACCTCCTCCTCCCTCCAACCCTTCCACCACCACCAGTAGCTGCAGCACGTACAGTCAGTGCTTATGCTTTCCAATAATAATGAAACAAAGGTATTTTTAGCCATTTCCCCCGGGGCAACTGGAAATACCGTGTCACCAGCCTGCTCCCCGTGGAGTGCAGCCTGAGGAGGTTTGGATGAGAGCAGCCAGGGACCTGCACCAGGAGCCTTTCAGGAACACAACCTTGGTGCAAGTGCTGGGACTCAGCCCGGAGGGCAGGGAGTGCTCTAGGGTTTGTTGTGAAAATGTAGGAGCAGATCTGGCTGCTTGGTAGCTTCAGGATGTCTTGTCCTGCCAGCTGGCAGATCCTCTGCTGGGGGAGAGACCAAGAACTTCACCTGGCTTCAGAAGGCAGATGTTGCTGGTTTATATATATATATAAAATAATAGATAAAAGAAAAAAAAGCAAAAGCCAACTAAACTGAAAGTGAAGCCAACTCACATCTTGGCAGAGAGATGGCTATGCAGAAGGAGGGGATTACTCAGCACCTTTGACACGCTTCGCTTTTCACCAGGAAAAGTACGTTTTTCAGGCAGGAAGAGTCTGTTTTTGGGGAAATCCCTGTGCCAGGCAGAGCCAGTCCTCCTGCTGGATGGGCACACTGCTCTCAGGGAGCAGCAGAGCTGCTGGTTGTTGGTCGTGGCTTCCATCTTTGTGTCTTCACGGATCTTTTAGCCACGCTGTGTCCATGCCACCAAATGCCTCCAGGTTTAGGACTCAGGTGTCACTTTGCCTCGGGTCCCAAAGTTAAAGGGTGGCCTCGGGGGCAGAGGTTTGAGGTCTTTGTGGTAGCCCCTGCTCTGCTGGTTGGCATTTGCCAAGTGCTGTGGGCTCCGTGCCCTGGTGTATCTTGCCCTAGCCAAGAGGTGACAAGGAGATGACAAACTGAGCCCTGAGTGCTCCTGCCACAGAGGCACGGCTTGTCTGGGCCAGGAGGAGGCCATGGAAAAGATGTCCCTGGGATGTGCCTCGGGAGAGCTTGGTGTCCCTGGGGAGGGCAGGAGTGCTCCTGGGATGGGAGGCTACTTCAGCCTAAAAACAGCTGCTCTGCACTCTGTACACCTTCCAGAGAAGGGGTTTAATATTTTTTGAGTGTCTTTGGCTCTGGTCCATGAGTGCTCTTGTGGAGAGAACTGAGGAGGAGAGTTTCATCGTGTTCACCTACAGAACCTGTGGGTGAGTGACACACACGTCCCCTCCAGCTCTCCCTTCCAGTGGCAGTGGCTTTGTCAGCCCAGCTCTGCTCAGAATAAACCAGTCAGGGAAGTGGTCCTGGGGATCCATCCTGACTCCCTTGGAGGATGGCAAATTCAGTCTTTGCTCAGAATAAGGTGCTAAGGCTTTTTGGATTCTTTTTTCCTGGGGTAGCACTCGGAGTTTATTTATGCATTTTCACAGACCTGCATTAGAATCACAGGAGGTCAGGTTGGAAGGGAGCTCAGGGAGCACCTGGTCCAACCCTTCCCTTGTCACTGCTGAGGGGAGATGTCCCAGCACCCCGGGCAGCTGAGGCTTCAAACCTGCCAGAGAGGGGGAATCCAGCACTTGCCCTGTGAGCCCATCCCAGGGGCTGACTGGACTCAGGGGGAAAAGTTTTCCTCTCGTGCCCAACCAGAATCTCCCCAGGAGCACCCTGTGCCCACTGCCCCTTGTCTTCTCCAGGTGATGCTTCAGTCCTGGCCCAAGTGCAGACTGGACCAGATGCAGCACACAGGTTTTCCTCTGGAGAGCCTTCAGCTGGCTTTGGATTGGGAAAGGAGCAGCTGCTTGGATGTGCTCAGCGTTCAGTAGTTTTGGGGATGCTCAGCTCTGGGGAGGAGGGTACAAGCAGTGTCCAGCTGTGACAGCAGCTTCTGAGTCAGCTCCTTCTTTCTCCCTTTCCTGCAGACCTTACGAAGCCTCTGAGAAACAGCAACAGCCTCCAAGAGGAGGGGACAGAAGCTGAAGCTCTCTGTTTAACATGCTGGGAAATGTCTGTGTCACAGTGTGCCCACGGGGCTGGGCTCTGCAGGTGACAGTGCTGAGCCAGGCTCAGTGAGTCTGCAGCCCCTCTGGGTGCTCCCTGTGGGATGAGGAGGAACGGCCAAGTCAGGAACTGCTGGAAAGCTCCATCTTTGCAGGGAGGGTAAAGCCCAGCAACCCTGGGCAGGCAGCAGGAATTTGGACAGCCTGCTCCTCTGCTCCTTGGTTTCACAGCACGGGTCAGAACTGGTGCATTCTCCTGGGAATAAGGGCCAGCCCTCTGCCCTTCTCCTACACCCTGACCCTTTGGTGCTCAGAGGTGCCCAGGGCTGGTGTCTGCAGAGCTGTGCACAGGCACCCCAGCTCCTCCCCACTGCTGCCAAGTGCTGGTGCCACCCTGTCACCTCAGGAGGATTTCCTGTGGGGCCGGGGCAGTGCTGGGCTGACCAAACCCAGGTGCTGTGGGGCAGGAGGGCTCACCAGGCCTGCTCCAGGGTGTGCTTGGGTTCTGCTTTAACCTCTGCCCAGACAATGCAGTGCTGGATTGTCAGGGGAGGAGAGAGGAGAAGAGAGGAGAAGAGAGGAGGAGAGAGGAGAAGAGAGGAGAAGAGAGGAGAAGAGAGGAGAAGAGAGGAGAAGAGAGGAGAAGAGAGGAGAAGAGAGGAGAAGAGAGGAGAAGAGAGGAGAAGAGAGGAGAAGAGAGGAGAAGAGAGGAGAAGAGAGGAGAAGAGAGGAGAAGAGAGAGGAGAAGAGAGGAGAAGAGAGGAGAAGAGAGGAGAAGAGAGGAGAGGAGAAGAGAGGAGAAGAGAGGAGAAGAGAGGAGAAGAGAGGAGAAGAGAGGAGAAGAGAGGAGAGGAGAAGAGAGGAGAAGAGAGGAGAAGAGAGGAGAAGAGAGGAGAAGAGAGGAGAAGAGAGGAGAAGAGAGGAGAAGAGAGGAGAAGAGAAAAAAGGAAAGGTAAAGGGAAAATAAATGCAAAGCACCTTGCAATGTCTGCTCTTTGTTAAGGCACTAAAGATGCACAGGAGTGCAGCACCAGGCTGCTGGCTGGCTGGGTTCCAAGCTCTGTGATGGAGCTTCCATAAGTAAGCCCTTGGGGAGGGGGAGCAGAGCTGGCAGTGGGTGGGGGGCAGGAGAGGACTCCAGCCCCTTCCCCCAGAGGGTGGGCAGGCAGCTGGGCTGAGCCCCCTTCCCTGAGCAGAGATGGACAGAGTGGTTGTGACAAATTCCTGGGAGTTTCCACATGGCTGGAGACCCCCCCATGGGGGATTCAGTGGTCCCTGGAGCAGAGCAGGGGAGGAGGAAGCAGCAGGAACTGGTCTGGTTCTGCAAACCTTCCCTGACGGCTCGGGTGGCTTTTGCAGCCCCTCTGCACTCAGTGAGGCAGCTGAGGAGCCCAGGATAAAGCTGCGTGGCTGCAGCAGAGGCTGGGCTGAGATCTTTGAGGCTCCAGGCTCATCCTTAGGGCACTGCACTGTGGGATTTCCCCTCCCACCTCTGGGGAATAAACACGGCTGCTTCGAACAAGTACAGCTCAAACTTCCAGCTCCAAAGACTTCCTACAAGTTCCCAAGGTAAAGCCCAGCTGCAGCAGGTGCCCCGGGCTCCAGCTGGCAGGGCTGGGAATAACATCACCTCCAGCCCAAGATCCAGGGATTGACTCCTGCCCAGGCAGCTGCCCACATGGAGAAACCTCAGACACCATCTCCAGAGGGTCCCACCCCACCCTCCCTGGGCACTGTGCCCTCCAGAGGGCTGGGATGATTTCAGGACATCTTCTGGGGCGGTGCTGGAGTCATCCTGAGCCTTGGGTCTGGCTGGCCAGGGAAGAGCCTTGCTGCACATTCCCTGGGGCATTTGCCTGAGAACTTCCTGCAGCCACACTGCAGCAGATGGGGGGCAACAAATGGATTCTTCCTGATTCTTCCTGACCCTTTCACCTCTCTTTCCCCTCCACTTTGATTCATGATTTTCCCCACAGATTTTGGGGATAGCTGCTGCTTGGACCACCTGTCCCAGCAGATCCCCAGCCTGACCTGGCTGCAGGTGCTGGTGCTGCAGGACCAATGGGCAGCACGTTAAACGAGGAGGGTGTGACCCCTGCAAACTGCTGCCACCAAACTGCATCGCTCCCACCCTGGGGGGTAGACACAGCAAGGAGCTAAGGTTGGACCAGCACCAGGAATCCACTGTGCTGGGTGCAGAGCTGGGAGTGCTCTTCCTGCAAAGAGCTGGCCTACAAAGTGACACCTGAACTGAGCCACGGTCCCTGGCTGCCAGGCCAGCAGGGCTGGGTGAGCAGAAGCCGTTGCAGAGTTTGTAGCCCAGCTGGGGGCAGGTTGTGTTGCGGTTTGGGGCACCTCACCGAGCCAGCAGGGCTGCAGGAGGAGGAGCTGCCGCTGCCCTGGCGCTTTCCTGGCCCTCCCCTCCCGGCTCTCACCTCTTGGAGCCACCCACCGCAGGGAAACGCCTTGGAAAAGCTGGGGGGAGGCCGGGGAGAAGCCTGGCAAAGCCCGGCGCGGAGGCATCGTCCTGTTTGCCCTCGCCGAACAGCGCGGGCAGGCCCAGGCCGGACACACAGGCCCAGCCCGGACACACACACAGGGACACACACACACACAGGGACACACACACAGGGACACACACACAGGGACACACACACAGGGACACACACACAGGGACACACACACACACAGGGACACACACACAGGCCCAGCCCGGACACACAGGCCCAGCCCGGACACACACACAGGGACACACACACACAGGGACACACACACAGGGACACACACACACAGGGACACACACACACGCAGGGACACACACACACGCAGGGACACACACACACGCAGGGACACACACGCAGGGACACACACGCAGGGACACACACACACACAGGGACACACACACACACACACACGGACACACACACACGCAGGGACACGGACACACACACACACAGGGACACACACACACGCAGGGACACACACACACGCAGGGACACACACACACGCAGGGACACACACACACGCAGGGACACACACACACGCAGGGACACACACACAGGCCCAGGCCGGACACACAGGCCCAGCCCGGACACACAGGCCCAGCCCGGACACACACACAGGGACACACACACACAGGGACACACACACAGGGACACACACACACAGGGACACACACACACGCAGGGACACACACACACGCAGGGACACACACACACGCAGGGACACACACACACGCAGGGACACACACGCAGGGACACACACGCAGGGACACACACACACACAGGGACACACACACACACAGGGACACACACACACACAGGGACACACACACACACACACACGGACACACACACACGCAGGGACACGGACACACACACACACAGGGACACACACACACGCAGGGACACACACACACGCAGGGACACACACACACGCAGGGACACACACACACGCAGGGACACACACACACGCAGGGACACACACACACGCAGGGACACACACACACGCAGGGACACACACACACACAGGGACACACACACACACAGGGACACACACGCAGGGACACACACGCAGGGACACACACACACACACACACACAGGGACACACACACAGGCCCAGGCCGGACACACAGGCCCTGCGGCCCCTCGCTCGCTGCCTTCCTCCTGCAGGAGGACGCGCAGGCGTTCTCGGCCACCCGCACATAGCCGGGAGCAGAGCCCCAGGGCCCGGTTCGGTTCGGTTGGCTTCAGCCCAGCCCGGTTCGCTCCGGTCCAACCCCAGGCCCCGCCCTGAGGCCCCAGCAGCCCCGTCCCACAATGCTTTGCGCGGGGAGCCCCCTTGCTGCCCCGCCATTGGCCAGCGGCTCCGCTAGTTCCAGCCTCTCCCCGCTCATTGGCTCTCCGCCGATTGTCAGCGGAGGGCCCGCCTCCCTCTGTGACACGCCGCCCTCCCATTGGCCTTTTCCAGGGCGAGGCGCTCCGCGGCGTGCAGCGATTGGCTGTCCCGGCTGCCCGTCAAGCCAGCGGGTTGGGGTGCGCCGGTTTCCACGTCAGTCCGGGCGCTGCGGGGTCGGTTCCTTCCCCCCCCCCCCCCTACCCCCTTTACCCCCCGCTCCCTCCGCTCCCTCCGCCGGCGGCTTCCCCGTCACCGCCGCCACCTCCCCGGGGCCGCCGGGAGGGAAGGGAAGGGAAGGGAAAGGCAGGGCAGGGCGGCCCGAGCCCTCCGATGTGTGGAGCGGCGGCAGCCGCGGGGAGCAGCCGCCGCCATCTTGGATGCGGGGGTGAGTACCGGGAGGGGAGCGGCTGTGGCGGTACTGCGGTGAGGCGGGGCGGGAGGGAGGTGAAGGGGGCGGGCAGGGGGTGCCGAGGCCCCGGGGCGTGGGGGTGCAGCCGTTCCCTGCCAGGCCCGGGGTGCAGCGGGGGCTGGGAGCCGGCAGGGAGGCTCAGCGGGGGGCAGGGAAGGTGTGCCCGGCATCCAGGGGGGCTGTGGCGGGAGGAGGAAGGCCGGGAGCCGGCCCGGAGTTGGGCTGCTGCCCCGGGAAGGGAATCGCCCCCCTGGCCGTGCCTGCCTTGGGGGCGGTACAGGCAGGGCAGCCGGGGCTCTTTCTCCTCTGCATCCCCTCGGTGTTGGGGTGAGATGGGGAGGCCCGGGGAAGCCCTTCCCGCCGCTGTCATCTTCCTGCTCCCGGCCTTGTCAGGGACTGGGGCTTCACCGGCCTGCACGGTTCCTCCCACACTGCTCAATGAATGCTGCCCCGCTTTGCTTTGGGTGTTTTCTTGCATTAGGAGCTAGCCTTGGGAGAAACATCCTGCGTTCTCTGAGGGTTTCCTGCCTGGGATGCTCACTGCAGGGCGAGCAGTCTGTCAGGGGGGAAACCCAACCGAGTGACAGTTCCTGCTAGGGATTGGTGCAGGAGCTTTCTCACTGCCAGCTGGACTGCAGGGGAACCGAGGTGGCTTGGGGTGAGGCAGAAGGATGTGGAGTGCTGTGTTTTGGTAGCACTGTGTCCTGCCAGGAGTGGCCACATCCAGGTCAGAGACTGTATAGATTATCCATGAATTGTAATAAACAGTGGAAAGTTACAGCAGTGCAAGCTTACTTTGAAATCCTGCTTTTCTTGCATATGTAGTGGTTATGTTGTTTTGTTCTTTAATTATTACTGTTTATTGGAGTAATTTCACCTGGTTTGAGTCAGTTGCCATAGCTGAAGGCTGAAGTTCAGTGATAGGAGGAGATGAGTTGTTGGAAGTTTCTGTCACTTCTGCTGCTAACTCACCCTTGCCTGTTTCCAGAGAGTTGCAGATGTTTCCCTGCAGGGGTGGGAGTCTTTCCTGGAAGTGTACCTGAGACTGTTTGTGGTAATGCCCAGGAAACCTTTGGGTTCCTCTGCACTGCTGCAAGGCTGAGCCCTGGAGTGTTTAGGGGATGTGTGGGACAACTTCTGCAGATATAAATCTTGTCAGTGCTTTTATATGAGGATTTCACCTCTGGTCCTCTTTCAGGAGTCTCAGAACAGGGGGAGTCCTTGTCCTTCAGACATTGCTCAAGGCTTTGAGAAGCATCTGAATGTTAGATGTCCCTGACCTTGTTATCAGTGAGGCTGTGAATGCCTCCAGCACCCCTGTTCCTGGCCAGCTGTGCTGCTGGGCTTTGGAGCTGTCGCTGTCACTGTCACTGTGCTGCCTCTCAGAGTTCTGCAGGGCAGGGAGATCTGAGGGCTGGTCTGCAGCTTTGAGCTGAGGGATGAACCCATCATGAGAAAAAAACCCAGGAGTTATGCCAGGCTAACTGAAGAGATGAGCTAAAATGCATTTGATATTTAATAGGTACCTGGTTTGTTTTGGGTTTGTTTTTTTCTGTGCAACTGAAGGCCGCAGAACTTAATAATTTTATTTCTGTACCACGTGCACTGTCTCATGTCTGGCTGAGCATGGCTTCCCAGGGAGGCATCCAGCCTTGCTCTGCAGACATCCAGGGCTGCTGGGGCTCTGGCTTTGCCAGGAAGCTCTGCTTCAACTTTTGTCATCCCCTTCAGCACCAGTAGTTCTGCTGAGCTCTCCACACCACTCTTCAGGCCACTCTTTGTAGCACTGAGCATGAATTCACATTAGCATTTTTTGGTATATTGAGCAAACGTGTAGTGGTTCTGCCTGGCTGCCACCCAGCTGATTGTTCAGTGCCACCCTGGTAACACTTGGCACTCTCTGCAGCTTCAGGGCATCAATTTTGATCTTAAAAACTACTTTCAATATAGTACATGTATACTGAGCTCCAAAGTGGGAGCAGTTGTTGCTCTTTCCGTTGCTGCAAATAAACTTCTCAGCTTCTGCAGGGATGGATGGTGCTTTTGGGGGGTTTAGCTGACAAGATGCATCCCTCTGAAAATAGTTGTCTGGCTTTCTTCCCCCCCGATCCTATAATTACTTTCTGTTTCCTTCTCCAGCACACAGTTGCAAGGATTCCTTGCATGGATGAAGACAGTTGGCTGGGGTTTAGTTTGGAATGTGTGTGTGCTATTGCTTGGTTAGCTGCAAGCTGAAGTGTAAAGCAGGGTTTGCCCCTGTCTTTCCCCAGTGTCTGTCTGTGGCATGTTCAGAGAGCTGAGAGGGAATTTGTGTCTCCAGCTTCGTAGGTAATTCCAGTAGCTTTGACAGGCTGGTAAGTTTTTGGTGTGTGTAAAGGGAATTCTTGTCCTTTTGACTAAAGAGGATTCTGCAGTGAGGCAAGGAGTACATTGTCATCTCAAGCAGCAGTGAAAGGATGTAAGTGCAAAAAAAACCCCACCCCAAAACAACAGTTCTGCAGGATTATAATGTGTCAGGAGAGCCCTGCCAAGCAGCAGGGAGTTTTGGTACCCCTGCTTGAGAGGATCAGGACATTGATTACCCTAGCAGGTTAAAAGGAAAAGTGTGGTTTAGAGGTCTGTCTCTGCTTCATATTTTGCTGCTTGGAGACAGCACCAGGTTTGGGAGCTGCTGAGCAGTGCACAGCTCCTAGATTCAGCATTTAAGCTGTGACATCATTTCAGGTGTTGGCAGAACTCCTGAGTATCTGTGTGTGTGCAAGGCAGGTGACACACGTGGCTGGGCTTTGGAACACTCAGCAATACCATTTTGTGTAATTCATGAAGGAAGAAACAGTTTTGCCAAACAATTCTTCATCCTTTTGCAAAGATAAAAACCTGAAACAACTGAGATGCTCCCTCTTGATTAGGTATCTTGTTATAATATTTTGCTTGCTTGCTTTTGTTTACAGAGTCCTGAAGCAAATTAGTCTCTTTCACTGTCACTCAGAGGATATTTGTATATCTGAAGTGTTGTTGGAGACTCAGACATGTTAATTAATGTGAAGCCTGACAGGTCCTGGGTGTATGTTCTGAAATTTCTGGTTTTTTCCAGGTTTTTCTGCATGGGCAAAAATCCTTCTCATGTTATTACTACTCTCTGCCTACCCTGGTGCTTTAAGTGAGCCCCTCTGATCTGAAGTGTTGTGATAAGTATTTCACCTGTTTTCAGTCTTTGCTCCCCTCTGGATGCCCTGCTGTGACTTCAAGCTTGATTTCTCATTTTTCTTCTCTATCTTCTGAAAAATTCTCATGACTTGGTTACCATTTCACTAAATCCTTCCCACTTGCAGATGAGGTATCATCTCACTCTCTTTACAAACAGTTGTGTCTGTTCACCCCCCTCCATTCCTGTTTCTTTGTGGTTAATTGTGTCTGGGTTACAGCTGGAGACTCGTGCTGGGGGGAGCCACTCTTTGTGTCTTTTTCTCAGACCACTGCAGATATTTCTTGCTTGTGGAATTTTTTCCCCCACTTCTGACTCTCTGGGTACACCAATGTATGTTTTTCCCTCAGGCTACATAAGAGTTAATGTCTGCTTGTACCTTTCTCACTTCTCTTCCTGCCTTACACCAGTTTTGTCCCTGGTTTTGCTCATTTTGTTGTGAATTCTTACCCATCACTTTTTCCTTACCCACTTTCTCGAAGGTTTATTTCGTGAGCCAAGTGTGAAATCAACATCTGTTACAAATTACTTTGATAAAAATAAAGTTTAAATTCCCAAAGAGTTCTGTTCTGGGCAGCTCAGTGAAGGCAGTGCTGTTTATTTAAGAGAGCTGCACAAGATTAGCACGATGGGCTTTGTGTTCTCTGTGGGGCTGCAGGACTTTGCCTGAGTGATGGAGATGTGTGTGTCACTGCATTATCAGGGATGTCTGTCCTGGTGCCCTAACGTCTTATCTCTCTGGGAGCCTCAGAAAACTGAGGAATGTGCCTTGGCAAAGTTGTCTCTGACTTTGTGGATGCCCTCTTCATGTTCTTGAAAACACCCTCAGTGGAAAAGCATCTTCCTTGTGACCAAAGAGCTCTATGTGCCTGCATGGAACAGAGATCTGAGGCTTTTGCCTCTCTGCAGGCCTCCTGCTTGACTAGGGCTGAGCTGATGTTTTATCTGAGGAAGAGACTGGTTCTGAGGCACGGGAAATTGACTGGAATTGCCTTTATTTTCAGGACTGGAAGGATGGTGGATAAGAACATTTACATCGTGCAAGGTGAAATCAACGCCGTGGTGGGAGCCATCAAGAGGAACGCCCGGTGGAGCACTCACACACACCTGGTGAGTCCCCCCCAGCTCTGGCTTCTCTTCATGGCATGGCAGGAACCTCCTGGTTTTAGGGAAAATCCATGAAATAAAAATTGTCATACATAGGGTGTTTTTTCCACATGGCATCTCATCTTTTTTAATTTTTTTTTCCATTTTGTTTTGTGACCGCTAGCTTATGCACCTGACTGCATCCTTTTCATAGCTTCAAACCTGATTTATTGAAAGCTCTTAGTGCAAGACTAGGGATGCAATGTAAACATGTGCATGTGGTGTGCTTCGGAGTGGCAGGTGAGTAGCAGCTGGCTGTCACCCAGCACCAGTGGTTTCAGTTTGGCAGAGGGCAGGGCCCTTTTTCTTTCTAACAGGCATTTCTTTGTCAGAGCTGACTGCCACCCAGTCAGAGGTGTGGCTGCAGAGGTACACAGCTTGAAGAAACTGCTGCTCCTCCCTGTTAATGTCATAAAGATAGAACAAGGCTAAAGGATGCAGCAGTTCTTATGAATTTTGCACTGTGATTCTTCCTTCAGGCTGTTGCAGTGGCACTGGATGTCACTGGGTGTCTGTCTCACAGGTTAACTTGGTAGCAAAGCCAGGGGAGCCATTTCAATATGGCATGAGACAGATCTGCTCTGAGATGTATTGATCAATGGGAATATTCTAGAAGACAATAAAACCAAACCAGAATGCTCAGTCTTGAGCCTATGCTTTGGCATTTGTGCTGGATGACATTGGGGAGCACTAAGAGGAAAAGAAAAAGCTCTTTTTTTTCTTTTTTGTGGAGTAAACACCCTGACAGTGATAAATCCCAGCCACAGTTGGGTGGGAATATGAAAGTGAGATCTTTACAGATCTGTTATTAAGATTTGTCTTCAGGAATATGTTTGCCTCACTAATTACTTCCTTCTTCCACCTCTAGGATGAAGAAAGGGATCCACTGCTGCATAGCTTTAGCCTCTTAAAAGAAGTGCTGAATAATATCAGAGGTGAGCTCCTGCAGAAACCAGCAGGTACACGTGCCTGCTGGGCTCTGTGCAAAGGGATGGACAGGTCTACTTGTTTGTCTTATTCACTATCCAGAGGTCAGCTATTGAATAATAAGAGCAAATGTGGAGGTTCTTTTGGACAAATGTTCATGTGAACTGGTACACAGATACCACTGCTGCCACTTTGTGGAAATGCACACAAACACACACATATATATAGTGTGAGTACATTACATACACCATTTTATACACATGTGCATGTTTCTTCAATATACTGAAGCTTGTAGTAATGTATGAAAAGTGGTGTATTATTACTCAGAATCTTTCTGTGCTTTGCATATGCTTTCTGGTTCATGAATGATGGGAAAAATCTGCCTAGAAAGTAGCCTCCCTTACCTGTTTTCTTCTCACGTTCTTGGGTTTGTTGGTGTTTATCTTCTGCTATCAGTGACCAGTGAAGCACTGGTTTCACTTTCCATTTGGGTCTCTTAGATCTTGAAGTGAAGGGCTTACTTTGTGACCAGTTGCACTGAAAGACACTGGAAATCTGTTGTGGTTCCAGAAGTAGAAGACAAAGCTGGGATGCTTTCTGCCCAGGTTAAAATTTTCTTCAAAATAAGTCTAATGAAGTTCTTTGTCATTATTTCAAGTTTCTCTTCTTACCAGCAAGAGCAGGGAATCTCAGGATATCACCATGTCAGGGTGGTTCATGCTGAGGTGATGACTGCTTTGCTGCAGTCTTGGGACCATGCTGGTAGTTCCAGCTGTAGGACTGCTACTTACTGACCAGCATCCTGAGCCAGGACAGCAGGAATGTGCTCCATTTTTAGATTTAGTCATGGACTTGGCAGCACTTGGAACAATACAGAGTGCCCTGCCTCATCTTCCAGGCAATGAGAAGTCCAAGCTCAGGTTGGGTTGTTTTTCTTTTTTTGGTGGGCAGTTTCTTGTTTTTATTTTTTGTTGTTGTTGTGTTTTTCTTTTTTTTGTCTAGACCTTCCTTTCACGTCTCTTTCATTAGCTCATGGAAACACATTGCTTTTTATATTTAAATTTATTCAAGCTGTAATCTTTGACATTTGAGTTAGCTTTTCGTACAATTTTGCATTTCTAGTAATATATATTATGTATTTTCTCAATCCCCCAAGAACCCATTTTAATCTGTTCCGGATGCAAATTTCAGGCTGCCTTGTCCCATCTCCCTTCCCCTCCCCCACGGAGCATGTTTGATCAGGTGTGGCAGGAATATCCACTGTCAAGCTGCGCCCTTTATATCAGTCAATATTATCCTTCCTTCCCTCCCACTCCCTTCCTTCTCCTCTGGGCTTTGCCAGTTGATTTATAATTTTGGAATTCTCATCGGAGTCTGTAATACAGTTTGTTCATTATTTAACCAAAACCTGTTTAATGAGCAAAGAGAGGCAATGTAAATGTTAGGCCTGTTGCAGTGGAGTACCTTTTGTTCTCCTCTGAGCTGGTGGGTATTAACTCTGTCCTGCCTGGGATGCTGGAGTGCCCTGGTCAGCAGGATGGAGAGGCACCAGATGCCTCCAGCAGCTCGGGGCTCCCGTTTCCAAGTGCTGTTCCTCAGGAGTCATAATGAGTTTTATTTGATGAGGAAAACAGCCCAGGCCTGCCTGCAGCTGAGCAGTGGTGTCCCATCCCATCCCATCCCATCCCATCCCATCCCATCCCATCTCATCCCATCTCATCCCATCTCATCCCATCTCATCCCATCTCATCCCATCTCATCCCATCCCATCCCATCTCATCCCATCTCATCCCATCTCATCCCATCTCATCCCATCTCATCCCATCTCATCCCATCTCATCCCATCTCATCTCTAGATGGCCTCTTGAAGGGAACATCTGGAGAAGGTGGCCTTGGAGCTGGATTATGTTGGACAATCTTGAAAAGTCTGCCAGGGAAACCTAATTTCTGTGCCAATGGCATGGAGATTTATAAGAACAGTTTAATAATTTGAAAATCTAACAGCATGTCTGCTCTGACCCACTGGTTTACTGAGTGCTGGTTTTACACTTGATGAGCTGCATATCTTTTTTGTTGTTATTGGTGGTAGTTGCCTGGAGAACTGAAAGGAAGAACAGAGGTTCTGTCATCTTGGGTGATGCATAACTTACTCACAGATAAATCTAATGCCTGAATGCTTGCTGTGCTAAGGTAGGCACCCTCTGCCTAAGTGCTATGGGTGTCTGGTATTTCCAGGGCTTGGAAAAGGCAAAAAATTGGTGTCCTGAGATAGTCAAAAGTTAATATGGGAGTAGTGATTGTCATGCTTTGTCCATGCATGCAGCACTGAAACACAACTACCTCTGCAAAAGTTTTAAAACTGATGGAAGCACTGGTACTGATTCAGGTTTGCATCTAGGGTCACTGGCACCACAGCTTCTATCTGACTGCTTTTTTCAGAAGTAAGCTGTGTATCTAGAAAATGTGTCTGGATGGTGAAATATTTGCTTTTTTTTCCCCCTTTATTGTGGATTTAGGTCAACAAACTTTGTTTTGACATCCAGTGATAACTGCCCATCTTCTCTTCCATGAGTATTTCCAACTTGGGATGCTCTTGAGCTCCCTCAGGAGAGCTTTTCTAACCACAAGTGCCTGGAAACAGGAGTGAATTCCAAGCCTGACCTCAGCAGGTTGTCCTTCCTTAAATCTTGGCTGTGGCTCTTGGAGTCTTCATCCCACTCCAGTGTGGTGCAGAGGCAGGAGCAGGTACTTCTGTGGTCCTTGGACTCTGTGCTGCTGGGTCAGGCTGGAGAGCAGGGTGGCTGCAGGGCAGCAGGTGACTGAGTGCCACTGCCTGGTCCAAGTCAGCAGTGCAGTGGGAGAAGCAGGTGTTTGTGCAAAGTGTGTGCATGAAGAGTCTTATTTAAAGAAGGTTTAAACTAGGTAAACACACCTGTGAAGAGGTGCTTGTGTATATTTTAGGTCCATGAGTGCCAGGCTGGAAGGTTTGAGTCCTTTTATCCTCTGGTGGTTCAGAGCTAGTGCATTTAAACAGAAGCTGCAAAGTAAGCTGTTAGAAGCACTCTGATTTCATGCACATTCATGACATTTTAAATGAATGCTTGTACAGTGGGTTCAGAAGAATCTTTTCATGGCTTATTTCAGACAAGAAGCTGCTGCAAATCTCCATCTTTAGAGGGTTGGCTGGGGCATTAAGAGCTGGCTAAAGGTCAAATGACTGTAACCATCAAAGAACCTTTGCCCAGTGTAGTGGCTTAATTTACTTGTTACTGTAGCCATCAGCTTTCTGGTATGGAGATTGCATTGCACACACCGTTTGCTGGTGGCTGAGCTCCTGAAACTCAGTTTTTAGGAAAATCTGACATGAGTATAAAACAATAAAGGAATCTTTCTGATTTGGGGTTAATGTCTGAACTTTTTCTGAAAGATCTTGGTAAATGAGCAGTGACTGTGCTGGTGTATAGGAGCTGAGATACTCATTGTGGTCTATTCAAGTTAAGATTTGAGAAAAAAAATGTTTTGGGTTTTTTTTTTTTTTTTAAAGAATTATAGGAATTAGATTGTATGGATGTGTGATATGTATAGTTCTGCAATGCTTGTTACTGTGTACATAAGGGCAATGCCCTCTTTTATTTATTATTTCTATCTTGGCTCTCTGTAGGAAGTGCCTGGACTTCTTAGCAAATAACAAACACTTAGGAACTGTGAGCTGTGGTGTTTCTCCCTCTGTTTGCATTGAAGGATTGCAGTGTTGCTTAGAGCAGAGAGAAAAAAAATAAAATCTTTCTTCAGCTTCATATAAAGGATGAAGAAAATTCACTGTTTTCCTAGATTGTGTCTGTTCCTGTGATAATTAAAAAAAAGTTAATATCTTAATTTTTTTTTCTTTTTTAAGTACCAGGTATCCATACACATTAAGTGTAATTTTGGAAGACAAGTAACTCAGGCTAACGTTTAGCTTTTGTTACATTCTCTGACCAGACAGAAATGGCTCAGCTGGAGTTGTATAGCATCCTTAATTTGATACATTTTGAGCTTTCGTGTTCTTCTGCTGTTTTGTGTTTCTGAGGAGGAAGAAACTTCCTGAATGATTTCCAAAAGAAGTGAGGTGAGTCTGGGAATAAGGAACTGTAGAAGGAACTGAACCAAACCAACCACTGCACAACCAGCCCAGTAGGAGGGTCCTCACCCAAGGTATTTCTGCATTGCTCTTGCCCTTGCAGGATACCCCTGAGCAGCCTGTTAGCAGAGTTCCCTGTGTGCAGCTGAAGGGCAGAGCCTGGCATTTCAGAGCCTCCCATCTGTGTGTGGCTGATGAGTGGCAGGTAGAGGCAGGAGGTGGTGCTGTTGGAAGGAATTGTTTCCTGACCCCTCATCCTGGAGGAGCCGAGGCTTTCAGATGGACAAGCACTCCTGGCTGCTGCTTGGCAGAGTTCCCAGCCTGGCTTTGCTGGCTAACACCAGCCTTCTGTTACCACTGCAGGGCTGGGCTCTGAAGAGCTACCACATGTGCAGGGGCTGCAACTGACTCTCTCTTGTTCCACGCCTGATCAGCAATTACTTTCCCACTTGCTGGGAGCTCCATTATTCCCCTCAGTTCCTGCTGCTGTGTGAAGTGGAGCCATGAAGGAAGTGGCCTAATGTACATACATTAGAGGGCAATAAATTGCAGTTTGATTTGGTGGAAAGGCAGTACCAGATGCTCTGGTGAAGTTCAGGTTCCTCTTAAGTCATCCTTGGAGGTTTTATTCCAGTTGGCTTGTGGGTTTGGTTTTTTTTTTTTTTTTTTTATGATGATGTCTTTGTTTTGGTCAAGAGGAGTTTAAGGAGTTGTGGCCAGTGAAGAGACATTAAGGCTGTTTGCGTTACACTAAAAGCCCAATTTGGGAGGCAGGGTGTATGTGAAGTCCCAGTAGAAGTTATTAAATAGTAACCTGTTAGAAACAATGTGATTTAATTCCAGGAAGCAATAAGCTGTGTCCGAAAGTGCAGATTCATCTCTAGAGAGTGGCATAGGGTGACAGGACCCTGCACACAGAGCCAGCACGCTGAAGCTTCCTCACCTCAAAATGTTGGTAGCAAAGAGAAGTCATTACCTATGCAAAGCTGCTACAAAAGCAGTATTAAATTACCCAAAGTTGTCACAAAGTAACTGGTGGCAAAAAGGATGTTTTATTACAACGGTGTTACAAAGAAACCTCGATACAACATATACAAAGCTTTTTCTCAGCAAACACTTAAATAGACAAAGTTGTTAAAAGCTTGAGCTTTTTCCATACAGACTGCCCTCATTTGCCCTTCAAACACTGCCTCATGATCATGGTTATGGGCTGATCCCTAAAGGTGTGAGGTTGAAGAACAGGTTTGGAAGAAGGTTCAGTTGGGCAAAATGTCTTTTTTTTTTTCAGGAATAGTACAGGGATGTGTGATAAAGTGCTGCTTCTCTCATGAAGTGATGAGTGAGGAAGATAAAAAAAAAGAGCCAGCAAAAAGAGAGGTAGAATGAGAGGGATTTAAAGGTGTCACAGTAGCAGAGTAATGAAGAAAATTGCTAATCAAATAGCAAGTTGATTGGGAGCCTCTTGTTATAAATTTGTAAAAAATTTTCAGATGTACAGTCAAAATCTTCCATGTGTAATTTGGCTTTAGAAAATGATATGAGGCACCAAATGTGTCCAGGAAAGAGCTGTAAACCTTACAGCTGTGTGCAGTCCTATGAGAACTCCTGAAGGCTTGCAGATGACATGATTTTAATGTAGCTAAAACATCTGGGTTTTCAGTGGCTGAAGTGCAAATGTGTTCAGTCAGACTTAAGATCTAACAAGCACTATTGACTGTGCTTCCCTTCTCTTAAACACTTGAGATTAGCACTTGAGATGTGAAATAATGAGGTTGGTTCAGGGCGTAAGGGGAAGGCAGTCCTGGAAATATTTACTCTGGTGACATTGTTGCTGATGAATGCAGAGGTGTAGGAAATGTGTTTGTTCAAATATTTACCAGTCTGTTAAAACACAGTCAATAGGAAGAGGCTTTTTTCATTTGCAAGAATAGTGTGATCTTGTAGAAAAAACTGGGTTCTGGTTAGGCAAAGAGGGAAGTTCTAAACTTTGTGATGGTGGTTTGGTGGTTGGCCATTGAAGTTTTGTGTCAGAGGCAGCATCAACTTAAATTCTGAAAACTGTTCTCTCCCTTTGGTCTTTCCCAGCCACCCGTTAAAACTCTGGGAGTGAAGTTCCTTCTCATCCAGCTGCCTTGAACTGGGAGCTCCTTTTTGGAAGGGAGTTCTGGGTGCTATTGGGTTTCTGGGCCCGTGGTGGTGGTGGTTCAGATGCAGCAGGCCCATGTGCTGCAGCGGAAGGTCACAGGCTCCCTTTCACTCTGCAGGCACAGCAGGTGATGGGACCAGCTGTTCACATCCCCCAGTGAGATGCCTGAATTGGAGCAGCTGTATGAGCCTGCTAATAAACTAACATGTCATGCACTTCAGATTTTGCCCACATTTCACTCGATCCCACTCAGCCAGTGTGGGTTGGTTTTTGGTTTGTTTTTTTTTAACATCTCTCAATGCCACCCGTAAGGTGCTCCTTTTCTTTCTTGTGCTGCTCTCTGCCCCAGTGGTGCTATGTGCCAGGCAGGTGTTTGGAAAATGTTCCATTTGCTACAGGTCTGAAACCAGAAAACACTGAAAAGCACAGGGTTTAAGGCAGCAGGAATGATCTCTCTAGCAAAACCATTTTAGAACGTGACAGTTTTAATGCTATAGTGCAGTTTTAAAGGAATGGGTCAGGAGTCCTTTTGTCCTGAGGAACCTCTACCTGCATTCAGCCAACTGAAGGGGACTTGTTATGGGAATCTAAAAGAAGGCTGCAGTGTTTGTGAATTCTGCCTTGAGCAATAAAATCGGTTTGGCTGTAAGTTTTGGTATATTCACAGCTGATTTCAACTTGTGCTTTTTATTTAAAAAGCTTATTTGTGACCTGTTAGGACCCTCTGTTAAGCCAGTTAAATAAACGGTGGAAAGGTTGAAACTGCCTGTCTGTGCTTTCCAGAAGAGGGGAGGAGGGAGCCAGAGGGAGGATATTTACAATTTTAAACCCTTTCAGCTCCTCTCTTCACCTCTCCCTCTCACATGACTGATTTAGCTCCCATCTCCTTCTCTGGAGGACTCATAGTGCTCAGAACTGAGAAATACTTTAGTCCTGCTGACCAGCCTCCAGTATGATGACAAAATCTTCTTGCTTGTAAGATCCTGAGAGGTGACTTCAGTTTTCTGTGGGTTTGGCTGGATTTTTGATTGTCTGTGTTGTTTTTTTTTTCACCTGTTGTTGTAGACTTAAAAAATGCACTTTGGAATTAGAGCCATATGGAGGTAGGAGCTGTGAAAGAGCATCTTCTAAAGCAGGGATGTGGGGAAAAGAGTTCATTTGCTCCTTTGCTCAGAGGATCTTTGAGAACTTTGAAATGCAGCAAGAGCCAAGAGAATGATCAGAAGTTGGGTGTTAAGTATCCCATAAAATGGTGCAAATGAAAGAACCTGGCTGTGCACTCAGGGTAGCCTGAGAGCTGAACTGCATGGCAGAATGCAGGAGGAATAGTTAAAGTAGTCAAGGGGCTACTTTTCTCAGAAGAAAATTTTCTATTTTCTATTTTCTCTATTTTCTATTTTCTATTTTCTCAGAAGAAAATGAGAATTTCTTCTTAGAAGAAATGAGGTCCTGTTCTTACTGCTTCAAACTCAACTCGTTTTACCTGGTCACTGTTCTTAAATTGAACTATTTGAAATCTAGAACGGATTTTCCTTGCTTGAAATGTGTTGCTTTTTTCCAGCAAGGGTGGCACTTTTTTTTTTTTTTTTTTTTCTTTCTTTCTGGATGAGGAATTGTCTCTCCCATGGCAGATTAGATCTGTGAGCTCCTTGTTCAGCATCTTGCCTTAAAATTTCTTTCTAGACACCCAGACCTAATTGGTTGAAACAGACAGTTATTTTTAACTGCATGTTTCGGATTTATTTTTATGGTTTTTCTTTTACTGCTCAGGTGTCTCTGTCAGCCATAAAGAAAACAGTTGAAGGAAATAGCTGTATCAAATGAAGTCTCTCTTGTCCCCACAACAGCTTCCAAAATAAACCGAGAATAATGCTTTACACATTTTGTCTCCTTTCACTCCAAAGGCAAGCAGGAGAGGAAGCATGGATTAAAATGTAGTGATTTCTAGGAGCTGTTCTCTGCTCAGATTCCTCTGTGCTTGGGCTGTGACTGACAGGGACTTGTGGCTCAAGTGCATCTGGAAATATATCACTGGCAAAATTTGGTAGGGTAAATATAGCAGGAACGGGTTGTCAGGGCAGGAGACAAATTGTTCTGGGAAAGGAAGTGCTGTCTGTTGTCTGAGTAACAATTTCCTATAGTGCTGAGACTTATCCATGGCTTTTAGTGCAGGTGAGGTACCAATGGGATCTAGCATATTTATTGGGTCCTGTTGTTGGGTGTTCTTATGGTGGGAGTGTCAGCAGAAAGGGTAAAATCAGTAGGATTGGTTATACAGAACTTTTGTCTGTGTAGTCTGTGGTGTTGAACCTGTAATGGCACACACTTTGTTCCAGTTCAAGATCTTCTTGAAAATAGGGATATCAAACAGGAAAAGTAGCTCCCAGAGTTCCAGGACATAGTAATACTGGAGAATCCTGACTTCAGCTTCAGTGCAAAATTGTTTGTAGCCCACGTGGTTCTAGAAGACAAACAAACAAAACCCAATCAGAAAAGCCACCAAGCTCCCCCTTGAAAAAGGGCTGAAAGCCCATCTTCTAAAATTCTTTTCTTTCCTGGGCTGTTGATACATAGAAGATGAGCAGAGGTAGAGAAAGCCAGTTACCAGGCTTTTCTGAAGCAAAAGCTGATTAGCAAAGGCATAAAGCTTCTTGAAGCATTGTAATGCTTCAAATAATTATATTATTTGTGGAGAAAATGGAACCAGTGGCATTAGAGAGGGACCTCCAGGAATCTGTGCAAGCACAAGTTTTAGGCACAAGTACAGTTTTAGGCTGTATTTTAAACAGAAATGCTTAATTATGGGCAATGACAACTAAGATCTTAAGAGATGCAAGCAGTAGAAAATGGAACAGTAAGTAACAGATTTTCTGAAGTTTATGCAGAGAAGTTGGAGGTGGCTGCAGACTTGGGGACACACACCCAATCCTACTGAAACATCAGTAATGGCTGGCAGTGCTTTCTCCCTCTCCACAAAGCACTGAATAACTCCACCTACACCATTTGCAGCATGTTCTTGATTCACTGTGCTTTTTATTTTGTTTTTCCAGCTGCTTGCTCATGGGAGATGGCAGCCTTGGCAATGCTGTGTGCCCAGTAGCCACCTCTGGGCTGGTCAGTGCCCCCCTAGCTTGTCCTGGGAGGCTGGGTCCTGCTTCCCAGCTTGGTGAGCTGTGGGTCTGGCTGTGTCTGGGGAGGGGTTAGCAGCCAACAGGTGCAGAGCATGCCACACCAGTGGAGAGACAGAGAATTTGTGGCCAAGGGCACTGGGGGTAAATAACTGCAGCTGTACAACATTGTCACTGGGCACTGAGGCTGCTCTGAAATCCGCCTCGCAGGCTTCCATGTAATAGCTTCAAGTTTTTATCCTTTGAAGGCTGAGGAGCTAAACTGATGTGGGAAATTTGGCAGTGGAAACCACAGCAGAAGAAACAGTACATTAAGGAAAAAAAAAAAGATGAGCAGACTTTTCTTCTCTTACTGCTGCTGTAGGTATGCCTCTTATCCCAAGTTTTCCAGCTTCCAACAACTGAGCTGTGAAGTCTGCCCCTTAGAGGTCTCTGTTTCTCTTCACTTTGCCCAGACACTGTTCTTCAAAGCCTTTTTAATCCAGTTTTCAGTTTCATTTTATTTTTCCTTTTCCTGGCTTACTCTGGAGTAAAGCTGAAAGGGCTGGGCTTCACGTTGCAGGTGAAATTTCACATCAGAGGTCACCTCTGTTCTCATCCAGTTGTGTGGTCCCACTGAACTGATTTTGGTTTTCTGTGTATCAGCTGTCAGTATGTATGACATCAAACTTACTTTTTAATCAGCTACCAAGCCACAGAAACAAAACCAAGCACAACATTTATTCAGGATGTGTTACCTTTGCTTATGTGTCTAGCATAAGAGGTATGTTTCATAAAAGGATGTTGTTCCTTCCCCTGACTTTTATATTTTGTTTTAAAATGGCAGAGTTCTGCTGCCAAGAAGCTCAGGTTGTCTACAGGGCATTATAAAGAGTAGTAAAAGAATCAGACTATGATATTAAAGGGAATTGCAGTTACTTAAGTCTGAAAGAAATCTAAGAAGGACCAAAGTACAAGGAGATTATTTGTAAAGGGTTTTGAAACTGTGGGGTATTATATGCCATGAAAGATGGAGTAGTGTTGGGAGGCATACAAGAGGGGGGTTTGAGTAAACATCTGAAGTGAGGAATCAGTGCATTAGCAGAGTTTCAGTTCCCCACAAACACTTCATGTTGCTGAACTTGAAGAGATGTGAACAGAAGGCAAAGTATTCATAGTCTGTGAAAAGTAATGAGTTTTCTATGACTTGTCTCTGAGCAAGATGACTAAATGCCTTTGAGGCAGGAGAAGAGGTAGAGGTTTCTGTTGCTTATTTTTAGTCATGACATCTCTCTTGCATGGGGTGGTCTGCAACATTGTAAGGGAACCAAAGGTGAATTAGAAATTGAAGGAGGAAAAATAATAGTAGATAACCTGTGCTATTTACAGTAAGCTGTTTAAAAATATTTATGGTGTAACCTTTTATTTATTCATTTTGGGAGAAGCATCAGCTATGCTTGGAAGCAGGAACACAGACCTTTCAAGTGTGTGCTCTGCATGTATAGCTGAACTGTCAGACCTCCAAAAGCTGCCTGAGGTTCTCCTAGTCCACAAGCAGCACTTAGGGCCAGATGTAAATACCACAGAAGCTGCTGTGCAAGAGGAGCATGCTTTTCCAAAATTCCCTTTTTTAGCTTTCTCTTCCATGTCTCATGCTTCTTTTTTCTCTTTTGCTGTTACTTTCTGCTTATCCTTTTTCCCCCCCCCGTTTGTTCTCATGTTAGCCCATTAAGCCTCTATAATCTTTCTGTGTCAATCTTACAGCTAGTGTAACTTTTTCAATGGGAAACCCCTGTATTTGCCTGACACAGTTCTTCTCCCTTCCTGTCCTTTATGTCCCTTTGCACAGTCAGCACTCAGTTTTTTTGTTGGGCTTAATATAAAGGGGCTTAGAAAGGCAGGTGCTTCTGGATTTGAATTTATGAGACTTCCAGACATGGAGAGTCATGTGCTTCCCCCCCATCTCCTTCTGTAGTGCTGTGTAGTCTGTAAGAGGTTGAGTTGTAACATTCATTAAACCATTCCTCAGATTCCCTGCTTTGCAAGCTTATGGGGACTGCTTTGATTTAGTTATCTGGAAGAAAAAAAGCCATTTGTGCAGGTTGGGATGGAGCTCTGGAGCAATAATATATCAGAGATCAGATACAGGTCCCAGTTGTATTATTCCTAGGGATTTATTTGCCTGTGTACACACAGGAGCAGAGTGGTGTGTATGGAAGGCTTGCAGGAATGCAAATTGGACACATTTTGTTGGGACCTGTAGGGGATTTTCACTGCTTCATAATTTTTCAAAGGTTTGTTGTAGATCAGGCAGCTACTGCCTCTTCTTTAAACCTTTAAATCCCCCCTCTTTTTCCTGTTCTAAAGGTCAGCTTTTTTGACAACTGTGTGCAGGAAGAAGATTTGTTAAATCCCTTCATTTTTATTCACACAAATACTGGTGTGGTGAGCAGGAGTCACCCCAGGATTCAGAGGCACATAAAGCTCAGTGCAAGCCTTCTGAACCTAAATTCCATTCAGAGCTGCATCTCTTCAGGACTGCCCCTGCTGTCTGGATATGAAGTCTTGGCACTGCACAGGGAATTTGTGGCAGAAATTGCATCTCTTTGTGTCACTGAGTGGGCTGGCTCCAGAGGGTGGCTCCTGTCCTGGGGGCTGCAGAGCCATGGCCTGAACCTTGTCCCGGGTGCTTCCTGGGCATAGGGCTCCAAGCTGGAGAGCTGTCTTGCCTGGACATACCACATTTACTCATCCTTTCTGGTGAGACAGCAGAATTATTCATTTTGAGCCTTTCCTGTTCTGATTCAGTGGAGTAATGGAGTCCCCAGTGTTACATCCTCTTAAACACAGTGTGGGTAACTTCAGGGATGCTTCTCCTGTGGGCTTTTTGTGTATGGATGTAAAAGTATGGGGCAGGGAGGAGGAGCATCAGACACATTTCCACGACTTGGCACATTTACTGGATTTAACACACCTGAGATGCTAGAAAAGGTTAGGCTGTGATCTGTGCTAGGGAAAATAAAGAAAAAAGTTAAATATTTTGGCACAGCCAGCTTGCATTAGTGGCAATGTCCTTTATTAGTTTGGCGTTTTTAAGCTCTTGCAAAGACACTTTTCTGGAGGTGTTCTGCAGCTAGCCAAGAGTTTCTGCACTTGGAAATGGGCTAGGTAGGTACAGACTTAGCTGACTGCTTCTTGCAGAGTCCACAGCCTCACAATGAGAGTGGCAAACAGTTGTTTGGAAGCTCTGAGGCTTCTATTTAGAAAGGAAAAGTCTTGCTTCTGGCTGGCCTGACTCCTAGAATACCCTTTCATTTTTGAGCTTGGTGTCCTGAGCTGGTCCAAAGTATTTTCATAGACTGTCTGCTAGCCAAGTGAGGTTCACTGAGAGGCTGGCTAATGAAGAACTATTTTGGCAACCACTTCCAATAATGTGTTAACTCATCACCCCTCTCCTGTGCAAATAGCCTTTGGCTGCTAAGTGAAAAAATGTGGTGGGCAAGGGTGACTTGAGTTTGACAGCAGCAAAGGGAAGGCTGCAGTGCTGTGTTTGTGATGCCCCTCGTGCCTGGAGTGGGGAAAACCTGCCTTGGGTTCCACATTGTCCGGGATGAGAGGGGCTTGGGTATGGGGGCTGAAGAAAAGGACACTGTCAGCTTTCTCAAAATAACAAGACAGCTAACACCACCTTGGAAAAAGACCTGCTCTGTGGAGGAAGAGTGTTCTCACAGCATTGCTAGAATAGCTGAATGGACTGTAATGGAATCTGCTAAAGATTAACCTTGGTGCTTTATAGGGGAGCCAGGCCTTCAGAAGGATTTGACCCCAGTAGCAATTTTAAACATAAGGTCGTTCTTAGTCAGAATGAGGGGGCAGGGAAATAAAGTGCATAAAGCTTTTCCTTCTTGGTGATTGCATTAAGAGACTTTGGTGTCTCAGGGGCTTTTCTCTTTTCAGTGATCAGTTTAAATGTGTTCCACCCAACTTTCTGGAGCCTCAGAAAACTGGTGGGTCATTAAGGTAACAGCTAACTAAAAAGGCATGAATGAAATTAAAACAAAACAAAAGGTAATTGCCTCTTGTGTAGATAACCTGGTCTGCAGGGTCTTGATTGTGCTGATAATATAGGCCAGATGTGAGCTGGGAGTCAGCCATGAGAGAGGAGAGATTTCTAGATGGGTAATGTGCTGCCTGGAAGGATATTTGTGAGGGAATTAATCTCTTTTTCAGTAACTTTTTCCTATTGTCTTTGTTGGAATATATTTGGCCCCTGGAAAGATCAATGGGAAGGTTTCCTTGGGATTTAAGTAGTAACAGAGGCTGATGGCATCTGCCTGCCCTGACTCACCTCCAGCTTCATCCTGGTCACTTCTCTTACCTGTTTGGAAATGCTTCACATCTACTGAAGGGGTTTGAGTCATTTTCTCTTCCTTTTAGAAATCCATCTGCTGTTAATCTGTAAAGAACATAGTGAGCAGTCCCTCTACAAATTGAATCCAGGATTGATGGGCTGGTGGGTGACCAGGTGTGGAAAGGATACTAGTGAACTGTCTTTTAAGCCACCCATCTACCACTGGAGTTCACATTTGAAAAGTTGTCCTTTAGTGTCCTGAAACTTGTGCAGGCTGAGGTGTGGGTGGTTACAGCAGTGGAGGTAACCCCTGGGGCAGCCACAGCTCTTCCTGGGCAGCTGACTTCTATGCAGAAATCTCAGGCTGGTGTAAAGGGCTTTGGATATACCTACCAGCAAGATCCTGAGATGAGTGGGAGCTGGAATAATCACCATGGCAGTCATGTCTGAAATTTCACGTGTGAGAAAATGAGGATAAAGACACCAAGAAGAGAGAAAAAGTTGGAAAATGCAGTGGTATTGTGTAGCTGGCTATAGCTCATACTTAGGTCTGAGATTTTTTTTTGTGAGCAGTAAAAGGAGAAAAATATTCCTAATATTGCAATAGCAGAAGAAACCATTCTGCTTCCTGGCTCTGCCTCTCCTTAACCTTTTCTAACCCAAGATGTTGTCACGGTATGCAAAAGTTGATTAAGCCAACCTTCAGGAACTGCCAGTAACCCAGCCATGTGATGCTGTGAATGGAATGTGGCAAATAGCTGCTGGGTTGCTGTGAGGGGCATTGGATGTGGGCCCTGTGCCTCCAAAAATGAGACAGCCCCATGAAAACAGTCATGCGTTAAGTACCACATCACCAGGGCCCTTTGTGTTTCTTCATTCTCATCAGGTGTCAGAAACCATTAGGATCAGAGTTTTCCTTTTCAGTTAGATAATAGGCATTATGAAGTGGAGGAGAGAGGAGAGGCTGAGGCCAGCAGTCCTGCTGCTGATTAAGGGTATCTCCCTAATTTCTTAATTTTTTGCTAGACAGAAGCCATGGTTTGCTTGGGTGCAGTCTGCCGGCAAGAGAATTAACTTGTTATTCTGGTCTTGTAGTGTTGAGAGTTGTTTTCTAGCAGGAAATGTATATTGGTAGTCAGTCTGAGTAAAGGAAGGGTAAAGTGTGAGATGAAGGACAATATGCAAAAGTAAAGATGACTGTGTTCTTCAGCCCCAAATTAGCATTCTACAGGTGTCATTCTTCCCACTCTTCCTTGAGTTTTTAAAAATTATCGGAGAATTAGGTGTTCAAATGCAAGTCATGCAGAGGGCAGTACAATAATGTGTTTATTTATGCATGAAAATGCCCAGTTTTCTGTTATCTTTGCACTATTGTTGTATTGTGTGCAAGTCATTCCCCCCATTCCAGCCCCCCTCTGTAAGCAAACACTTTACTCCCTGGTAGAAATTTATCTGTACTTTAAATGTTAATTTGTTTGAAGGGAGAAGGTGAATTTAAAGCACAGCAGCTTTTCTGCATGACAGCATGTATGGGGTTACCTTTCTCCTGTTGGAAAGTTAGCAGTAATTAACCCCAGGATGTGTAAGTGAAACCCTAACAAATGTCTCCTCCTTCTTCATGAGGCTGTGTCCCTTCCTCTCCCTCAGAGAGGGGATGCTGGAGTAGGTGTTGGTGGGTCACCCAACTGCACCTGAATGCTTTCCTCTGGTGGCCACCTTGGGAAGAGGACAGAATGGCTCCTTGGGCACTGTTATCTGGGGGATGTGTGGCTAAAAGTAATGCACGTGGAATGGGTAGGGGATACTTCTTTTTTACCTTTTGCTCTCTCGTTTTAAGCAGTTGCTAAAGCTGCCAGGCAGTTGTTTTCCTCATGAAAAGTTCTTCCTCCATATATGCCCTTGGAGGGAGGGGCTCTGCAGTAAAGGGGTGGATATCCTGGGAAAAAGCCCTCCCGTGCTCCCCAGGTTGCAGAGCTGTGGTCAGGCTCCAGTGCAGGGTCCATTTGTGCTGGAACTGCTGATGGTAGCACACTGGGAGGTGCAGGGCCACAGCTACTGGTTTGCACTGGGTGCACAGCAGTATTCAACAGTGATTTCAATGAGAACAGTTGACAGGAATCTGGTGACTGACTGAACTCTGATTGAATCAAAGTGTGAGCTGCTGCTATCATGTATTTATGTTCACAGTATTATCTGTACTTTGGCAGTCCTCGGGAGCTCCAGGTGTGGTCGGGCCAGTTGTGTTTTAAGCTTTGAGCATGTATTAATGTTTCAGATAAAAATGGCACAGAGCAGGAGAGAGGAAGCATTGCTGGCACTTCACAGCTGGGGAATTGAAGCCCAGAATTAACCTCCCTGGGTTCCTCAGGATCTCTTTTGTACACACCCCGAGGGATTATGTCAGTGTTTCTTGTGGATCTAGTCTGGTGTCAAACTGCAAAGGGAGCTTTTTGTACGTGGCATGTTGCAGTAAATTGAAATGAGAAGGGATTTCTTTATTGGCAGTTTTTTGCTTCTGGCTTTCATTTGAGGTGTTAACTTAGCCAAACAGAGGGAAGAATGGGGGATTAAAATGAAATTCAGAGATGTGTGCTTCTCGCTTCTCCCCTCCTTCCCTGAGACTGTAATTTGCTTCTTGTAGAGAAAAGAGCCAGGAGACAGCTGTGAGCAGAGGAATTAAGTAACTTTTTGGGGGAATATTGGCTAGAAATCCTTTAATAATTTTATTGCCCCCGGTGGCATGGAGTCTTCATGGCAGTGTGGGTCTGCAGTCAGTCACTTCTGCCCTGAAGTCTCTGTGTGCCAATGAGCAGTTGTTATTCTGTGCCATGGTGTGGTGGGCTGTACTGACTTCTTCTGGGCCTTTTGAGCTGTTGGTACAGCTCTGGGAGTGCATGATGCTGGAGATACAAGGCTTGAGCTCCTCAACTGATGGGCAGAGAAGTAACAGCTCCTGCAGAGACTTTCTCTGCTGTCCAAGGGGAGATGGGAATGGTGGAAGTTTCCTTATTGCTAGCTGGTTTGGGACAGCATCCTTTTTTAGTCATTTGGGCCTGTTGATTAAAGAAGGAAATGGAGTAGTTCTGGTGGCTGGAAGCTACAGGCTGGGCTGTGCAACAGCTGTGGCTTCTGGAGCCATTTCCTGCTGCCCCTGCTCTCTATTAGCATATGACAGCACTGGGCAAACTTGACTCATGAGCTAAAAAAAATCGAAGGTCATCCTGGCATAGGCTTTTAGCACTTGTGGTGGGAAGAGAAATTTTGTGGAGCTTTGACATTATTACTGATAATCTTAGTACTGGACTGGCTGGTCCTCTTTTATTTGAAACTTAGTACTGGACTGACTGGTCCTCTTTTATTTGCTTGTTTTGAAGTGATTGGTGTGAGCTGGAAATAGCAGAGTGTGGTGCTTCCTCCCCTGCTGCTGCTCAGGGCTGCTCCCTTGCTGGGGGAACACTGACTTGACAAGGTGGCCATGGCTTCTTCCCACTGGGTGAGCATCCTGGGTGACTTGTATGGAGCCCTCCTTGGCACAGACAGCAGCAGCACACAGCACACGTTACTGGAAGAATTTAAAATTCTGAATAGAGATTCTAAATGGCTTGTCATTCATTGATTCATACGCAGCCAAGCTTGAGGGAAGAGGTGGCTAAAACACAAAAATCTAAAAAAACAGTGCACATGTAAGACTTAAAGTTCTTTCTCAGATACTCACTAGTCTCTGTAGTTTTGTTTCTGCTACCATTTTTCAGTTGCCACATTGCACTTGGTATAAAAATTAAAGTGCATTTGGAGAGAAACCAGTCTCACTTCAAGAGTGACTCCTCTCTTACTTAATCTCTGGATTTAGGCTTTGCAGTGGGAATTCAGGATCAAGCTGGTCATTCTGTCTCCTTAGTTTTTCACTTTTTCTGTGAGTCTGCAGAGGAAGCAGAGGACTTTTGACCCCTGGACTGGTTGTGTAGCATTTTTGACCTCAGTCACTTCCACACAGCAGAGGAGGAGGTGGTTTTCTTGGTGTTCCCACATGCCTGCTCTTACCCAGAGTTTGGAAGATGCTCTCAGCTTTGTCAGGAGCAGCAGGGCTGCCTCCTGCTCCTGTGGGCATGCCTTTGGGAGGCTGATGCCTAGTTGGGGCTCTGATCATATCTGGTTGTCAAGAGCAAGCTCTGTCTGATTTCTGCGCCTGATCAGGCACTGACTGATGTGACAGCCCATGTGTCTGAAGTGTTGAGCAGCAGGTAAGTGGTGACACTTTGATGGGACAGGCCACAGGTTGGGGATTGACAGCAATGTCTGCAATGACGTTGGAAGAGCAGCCAAGAATTTACTTTCAGTGGACAAATGGGATTAGTTACTATGTTTAGCTGACATTAAGCTATAAATTATCTGAAAGGTGGAAAGAGATTCCTCTCAGAGTTCATGTAGAATTTCCATTTACTAATCTGGTTGCAGTGGCCCTGTGTGTTCACAAGGGTCTTCCTGTACTGCGTTCTATATGTTTTTCATGGATGTTCTTAGCAGTTAATCTGCTACACCATTCATGTAACCCAGTTAGAAATCAGGGCTGGCCACCCCAGGTGCTGTGCAAAGCCCTGACTCCAAGCCCTGAGCACCTTCTGTTGTGTTACCCTGCTTCTGAAAGCAGTCAGGCATGCACTTGAAATTAGGCTGAGGAGTGTTTGTGTTGAGGGTGGTTGAGTTTCTGTGTATTGATCGCTGCATGTTTGATGTCTGTTTCATCCAGCTCTTCTGTCTCCAATGTACTGGGTGCCCACGTGTTCATTACATGAGTGGAAAACACTCTGCCTTGCTCAGCTCTCCAGGAGAAGATGGGTGGCCCTTGGCAGTGTGTAGGCCCCTCAAGTGTTAGACACCTGCTTGTGAGAACTCACTGCACTCTGTCACTTTACCTCTTCCCACAGATCACTAGCCTCAGCACTCCTCAGATTCACTTTTAGGGTTTTCTTTTATTCCTAATTCTCAGCCTCCTTCCTCAGCAGACCTAAGTTATTATCTGTGCTTTCCAGAGAAAGAATGTAAAGCAAGGAAAAGACAGCAAACATCTTGGAGACATCACAAGAGTTGGCCTTCAGAGGGATGTTTATCACAATCCCTAGATGACAACAACTTTCTTTTTCAGGTCATCAATAGACATTTGCCATCAACAGACTTTGTGCAGTTCCCAAGTGTAGGTAAGGTTTCAGCAGGGAGGTGAACCAGACTTTTCATCATTGTGGTTTGCTTGTTGTTTTTTTTTAAACTCTAGCTCTCAGCAATACTGTATAAGAATAATGATTTGTGCAAATGCAGTTGTGTCATGGTTGGCCATTTAAAAGAGCTCTGAAATTGAGAGAACTGCAGGTGTAAGAGGCAAGGATTTTCACTGACTCAGCTTCTCTGCAAACATTTTTCACTTATACCAAGAGCCCTCTGGATATCAGTGTGAGAAAGTAGCTGAGACCTAATGTGTGAATGCTAAATCAATGTGCCCTTTTGTCCCTCTCTTCAGGGATCACTTGATTTTATTTTATTTTTTTTAAATTTAAAGGGATGAAAGCTTCCCTGTGCACTTCCAGTTTCACCCACTACCTCGAGCTGGCAGTAAATAGCCTGCAAAAAATGTCATTTGCTGGGGAATTGTTTTTCTGTTTATTGGAGGTGACATGAGCAGTGGGGCAGTGGCAAAGAGGCCGTGTTGCCATTGCTAAATATACATCCCTGACAGTCTGATAATAGGTTCCAGGAAGTTCAGTGGAAAATTAAAACAAAGCAACATTTATAGCTGATTGAACTTGAAAAGCAGTTTTCATGTTGAATGGCAAATATGTGGACTTCAGCATTCCAGGAGACTGATGCAGCTCCAGTGGATGGGTCTGACCTTGTGTGCAGAATGGACTGTGGACACAGCAGCAGGCAGGATGGCTTCATCTATAGAGGACTTCATGGGGAGGAAAAATTTGCTATGGTGCACAGAAATAGTTCTCACATATGCCTATATTTATACAGTGCCCACAGGTCTGAATAGCATCTTTGGTGTGAGGGTTTTGCAGCCTGTTAGCACTACAAGGATGTCTGGGACTGGGGCTGTCTTTGTCCACACCAAAATGGTAAAAATGCCCTGCCATCTGCCCCCCCTATTCTGAAGCTGAGAGCAGAGCTTGTTTTTACTGGGTTTGTAAAATAAAGTGAAGGCTGCAGATTGTTTCCTTGGTCATCTTGGCAGGGGAGTCAGTGTGTGCTCTGCACTCAGTGTCTTGATCCTGCATGTAAAAGAAGCTTCTCCCAAACCTTAAAAATGCAGAAAACAAACGACTTGGGAGGTGCTTAATGTCTAATAGTATTTTGTTTGGCTGGTTTGTTTGTAAACACCAAACACTTCTGGAACTGAAATTTCCTAGGTAAAAGTTTCTTGCTGACACCGTTGTGTCAGCTGAGTCACCTGAGTTGCAGCTTTCAGAGAGCAAACTGCAAGCTGGATGGCTGCATTTCACTGAAACCCACCTTCCCCAGGCAGATTTGATGAAGACTGCCTTGTTTTGGGGGAACCCAGAGAGAGAACTCTGAAGTGAGCTACTGCATTTGTGAGGATGTGTTTCAGACTGGGCTCATGTCAATGGGAAAAGGCAACTAAGGACTAATGACTCCCCTTTGGGCACAAGAGTATAAGATTTATTCCTCTGGTTTTTTTGGCTGATACACTGCCTTAGAGTCTGCACATTCAGTATCAAGGCTGTGCCTAGATGAAAATATGTCAAGTGCTCTAGGCTCTTGCTGTCCTAAAAGTCTGGGGGTTGCTAGATTGCTGTGGAACCAACCATAATGACATTTGAGGATGGCTTAATGTGAACTGAAAATCTTCAGACCTGTTGGCAGACATTTAGTATTTCTCAGAATTCTTCTTTTTTTTTTTTTTTTTTTTTTTAAACAATAATTTTGAGTAATGTTTGGTTCTGCAGGGTTTTAAGCATCAAGCTCAATATATGTCAGTTTCTAAATAAGCCATTCTCAGAGTTAAAAACAGTTCAACATTTATGTGGCTATATTGGCTGTCTGATTGCTCGTCTGGAAAAATGTATTCCAGAGTCTGCCTGTATCTGACTGTGTGTTTGGAATGTAAAATGTTCCATCCATTCCAAAATAGCATGGCCCACTACATAAAATCCTCCTCCTCCAGCATCTGAAATGGTTTTAGCTGCCTGGCCCACAGCATACCTTTACCTTTTAAAAGGTTCACTGGGGCTCGAGTTCTTTGGTCACTGAGGCCTATAATGGTATAAAACCTGAGCACGTTGCATCTTGCTGAATCTTGAATTTTCCTTTCTTGCCCTTTCCTTCAAAACAAACCAAAGCCCCCCTGAAGCCAAGCAAGACAAACAGGTATCAGAGTGTCAGCTGTGCACTTCCTTGCTGCCAGGTATTTCTCAGGGGGCAGACAGCAGATTGTTTGCACACTCAGAAGGCACCAGCTCCATCTCTCTCCATCCCCATCCTGCCTCTGGAAAGGTGGGTCCCACAGGACCTGCTGAGCTCTTCATAGCTTCTGACAGGCCTGGACACCTCTAACCTGATCTCTACCTCTTTTGTAGGGTCTGGAGTGTTTCAGTGAAGGCAGGGAGCATACTGACTCAGCTCCCTTTTCCATCTGATGTTTTTCCCAGCTTTTCTCCAGGATGCGGCTGTTTGACTGACTCTGGTACCTTCTGTGGCCCTCTGAATTAACTCTGAGCTGTAAAAGGCTCCTCTTTTTTCAGCACTCAACTACACTGAAATTTGCAGTAGACCCAGAGGGATTTCTGGAATTTTCCTGCTAAATGGGTATGGTTTACATTCTTACCTGGCAGCGAAGGGGAGACCAAAGGCCTTGCTTGGAGATCTTGGCCAGCACCACGGTCAGGAAGTCAGCTGGTTTGGTTGCATCGCTTCGTTTTTACATTTTAGCGTATCAGGAACACTGCAGAAAGGGCTTTCCCTTGTTTTTAAGAACATGATAATTCATGCCATGAATAAAGCAGCTCAAATCTGTTGGAGTCTGACATCCTTTTTGCCCTCGGTGCAGCAAGTTACCCCTTCAGCTTCCCCGGCTGCTCTCATCCTCTCAGAGCACAGCTCATTTTAGCTGTTAGTTCCACAAACTCATTTAAAAGGAGTAATTTGTTATGAGTAATGAGGTGCGTGCTTTTACGGGTAAGAAAACAAATTGGCTGCTGTGCAAGGCTTTCAGATTCCTGCGTGTGCTCGGAGGTGTGGGTTACAGGAGGAGCAGGGAGCGAGTGAAAACAACTCCGTGCCGGGCTCAGCTGCTCAAAGTATTTGTGGTGTTGTGTGTTTATTTATGAGCCTGTCTTTGCTGGGGATTCGCTGCCCTGTATCCTGGTAGAGAAGCCTCCCAGGCAGAATGAGGAAGCCCTAATTAATCTTCATGCTCTTGTTTAGAATTTCTTGCACCGCCTGCTGCGGCTCCTGTTGGAGCAGGGACTGGCCTCTCGCAGTGAATTGAAATGGCTAAGATTAATATTAATCCCTTTAATACTGCAGCTCATGATATAGTCATTAGGTGACTTGGAACTAATCCTGCCCACCTAACTAGTGTGATTTATTAAATACACATGGAGGATTTAGTGTGAATACAGCTTGGTGGAATAGGCATCAAATAAATACCGCTGTGTATCTGTGTTAATGCTGGCAGATTGGGACACAATTGCAGGACGGGCTGGGAAGAAGCAGGAGTGCAAGGGATACTGATCATACAGCCCAGTGGAGTTTACCTTTTTTTGGATCAGTAGCACTGATTTTTCTGGCTGGACACAGCATGTGCCGAGAGGTAACCGCAACCTAAATGGGGCTTAAAAAACAGAATTAAGAGATTGGGGGAAGTGTGGCCGTGTTCATACGCTGCACTCGAGGGCAGAAATTACTCAGCTTCCTTCCCGTGCTCTGAGGAGACAGCAGATCCTCTCTGTGGTCTGCTCTGATCCTCCCAGTGTGGTGTGCCAATTAACAGCCCCTCTGCAAGAATCCAAGATGTAGAGTAGGAAAGCAGTTAATCAGTACCAACCTAATGAGCATTTCAGAATAACAGAGGCTCCTGTTATCATGGCTTGGGGAAAAGAGCTCCCTTTTTTGCTTATGTGCATGATGGCAATCTCTGTGGAGTTGAGTCTGATGGGGTATTTACTGGGCTTGGGTAAGGAAGGGTTGTTTAAAGAAACTGAGCAGAAAACCCTGGTCTGGGCAAAGAGTGTCAGTGTCTCCATCTGTGAAGACTTCCTGACCTCAACTCTGGTGATATACCTAGTCTGAGATGGTGGGGAGGAGAGAACCAAAGGGAAAGTTGCTCGGTTTCTAGGTGTTGGAGGCAGAAGGTTGTGAGAGTTTGGGAAATTCTCTAAGTTCATTTGATCAGTGCCTGTTAAAGGTGGCAGGCTGCAGGATGCTGCATTGTGAGCCATCCAGGCTGCCTTGCTTATCCTAGGGGAAACCACGTAAAAGCTGGCAAGGAAAGAGCTGTCTGCAAAGATTTTAAGCTCTTTATGCCTAATATTTTTGCTTTTTGCATTTGAACGTTTTTAGTTAAATAACACAACGTGAAGGTTTTCTGGAGACTTCTGAGATGCTTTCAGTAGGTCCCTCACAGGAAGGGTGGCAGCACTGACACAGCACACCTGGGACACTGGAGTTTTACTGGCTGGGAAGTAAACTGCCTTGTGACCAGGTTAATCCTTCCCAGGATGTGGTGCAAAGGGGCAGATTTGTTAAACCAGGGTCTAGTGTGAGGGACAGAGCTTGCTGAGCTTTACCTGACACCGACTCAGAAATGTGGTATTAGTAGAAGTTATTTTTCACTTAGATTTTCAGAGAAAGAAATCAGGTATCTAAGGAGTACCTGAGCTGGAGAGGGAGGACTTGCAATTTGTCCTTCCAGCTTCTTTAATAAGAACAGAAGGCTGCACTTCAAGTGTCAGGGCTTACCTAGTGGGAGGTTTGGAGGATGTCACAGAGGTGTTTAGCAGAGCTGTGCAGAGGCACAGATATCTTCCTGGAGAATTATCCCAACTCTGGCCATACCAAGATCCCCGTTGCTGGGCCATCAGCCTTTCAGTGGGATGGATGAGACCTCAGGGTACTTTTCTTACCTTTTCCTATGTGTGATCTGTTTTGTTTTGAACCATGTAATAGAAAGCCAGAACTGCTGAATGGTGATGGCATCGAATGATTTTCCAGTGAAAATGTCTGTCCTTTTCCAAAGAGGGGATGGGACTTTGCCTGCCCTCCTGTTCAGTTGTCTTTATCAGTCAATGTGGGAATACAGCTGTGACTTCTCATAAGAGATGCAAGGTCATGCACTAGTTCTTCAGAGACCATATACAATTTCTGATAGAATAAATCTGGTTGCAGCTAAGGAAATTCAAAGTATGCTAAATATGAAGCTTGCTGAAATGTCTGTATTGGTGTTGTACATTTGATTTTGTTGTGTGTTGTCGTTGGTTGTGAAATCAGATTACCTGATACAATATTGTAAGAAAATTCCTGAAATTAAAAAGAACCACCCCTCAAACCAAACAGACTTTAGTAGCTTTCCAGGAAGTTTATAACTATTGATATCTTGAATTTTGTATCTGTTTATAATCTCTTCTGAAGGTAGCCACACCAGTTACCAGTCATCAAGTGCAGGAATAAAGACTGCAGAGCTGGGTGTGCTATGAAGCCATTTGTCCCCTCTACCTTCTCTGCTGTATCAGGGATGGTGCAGATGTGTCCTCCCTGCCAGCTCAGGTGGTTCCTGTGCTCACCCATCCTGTCTTAAAGAGGGGAATCAGCTCTGCCAGACCCGAGGGCTTACTTTCCAGTATGTCCCAAAAGCTGTGGGAGCAGGGAAGGGCAGGACTACTTCCTTCCATTTTTGCTTCTTTGCTTTTTTCCTGCTTTGGCTCCTTGTCTCTGCTTGAAATGTGAAGTGAATCTGTTCCCTAGAGCGTGTCATTACCCAGTTGAAGGAACCTAGCAGGTGGAGCTAATATAGAAGGAGCATTTCTTTTTCCCTGACTCTCTCAAATGCAGGCAGTTGTGGATGTTTGTACTCAACAGAACCAGTGTGAAATTTAGTCACAGCCACAGCATGTGTTCCAATTTTCCAGGGAAACTTTCTCCCAGCTGTGGGTTAACCCTTTCTCCACTCTGCTTTCTGCCTCTCCAGCATTTGGGGAAATTTCAGTGAGCATTTTCCATGACTTAGGAAGCCTTGAGAGCTGGAAGAAGAAATAGATCTCGATGGTCAGACTGGAAAAGGCAATAAGATTAAGGTCGAGTGTTGATGTGATGTACGTAGGAATTTTTAATAACTTCTTTAGAACAGTTTAGGGTTCTGTATTTTTGCAAACTTGTTATACAGCCCCTGCACCCATCCTTTGTTGCAAAGCCTCTTACCCCTGCAAAGCTGCACTCATCATAGCAGTTTTACCATTCTGACTCTTAGGCTTAAACTAAATTCCTGAGGGAAGTGATAGAGATGCTCAGTGCAGCCCAGGGCTGAGGGATGTGCCTGGCTTTTGTCTTGTAGCAGACTGGTGCTAAGGGTTAGGTTTCCTTTCCTGTTTGGGGAAGGAATCAGCTTGTTAGGTGGAGTCTTCTTCCAGTCGCTTGTTAAGAAACTTAATTATTATAATGGAGAACAGATTTGTTTGGCTTTATTTCTCTGCATGAGGAGAGGGTATATGGAATTATATTTTTGAGTTACTAGTGTGTCCTTATGTAAAAGAGGGAGGGCTCCCATCAGTGTGCTGCTCCAGGGTGAGCATGTTGGCTCTGACTTCCCCCTCAAGAAGGAATGTATCCTGTATTTCCAGAGTTAAAACCCCTCATTTTACTGAGGTAGACAACCCTGGTCTGTAATGTCCCAGTAACCAGGTTATTCCCAAGCAGGCAACGGCATGCAGCTCCATTTTACACCATTCTTTGGAAGAGTGTTGCCACAAGTGAGGAGCATAGTGCAGACTCAGCACTGCCCATAGCAATCATCTTGAGAGACAGGGTGAGGAAGATGCTGAGCTGCAGAGGGGTTGGGGTGCTTTGAAGCACACTGCCTTCAGCTGCTCTTCCTCTTTGCCCATATTAAGGTCAGTTGTGGCTTCCTTTACCTGCTGCTGCTCTTTTCACTCATTTCTGCATTTGGGTTCTTTTTGTGCTGTGATTCAGTCCTTTGCAGAGCAGGGAAATGACATCTTCAGGCTGCCTGCTGCCAGATCACAGCAGTTTCAGTTGGACACTTAAAAGCTGAAGCAGGTGCTGGAAACTCTATTCTCCCTTTGATTCATTGAGTGCCAGCCTTCAGCTGAGGAATGGGGAGGGGAGGAGAATTGATTTGGTGACTTAAAATCTCAGACTGAGGAATATTTGCAGTGCTTCAGATGGTAGTGTGAAGGCTCCATAAATTACCTCTGAGCTTTGCCACCGGGGGAATCGAGCTAGAGCTGGGGCTGTGGCCCAGGCCCAGGGTGCTTTGTTGCCATAGCATTTGAAGGGAAAAGAGGAGCAACATGCTCTGTTTCTGATAGTTTTCTGGAAGTCCCCAAATTTGGTAAACTGTGGAGCTTTGTTGCTTTTTTTTTTTTTTTTTCCAGTTCAGTCACATCCTGAGTCTGCAGCTTCTGTTTAGAAGACTGGTTTAGAAAATCACAAATGATTTCTAGGGATGGTTCTGGAATGAGCTCCTGCTTTGTGTCTGGTTATTGCTGGTGCTAACCAACAGAAGAACTGGGAAGGGAAACTCTTCACTCTGTGAATGTAAGAGTGGCTGCATTCATGATGTACAATGTCAGAGGCTGTTTGTTTGTTTGTTTCTGGGAATCACAAGCTAAAGTTGGAATAATTTAGCTAGGAAGAGACCTCTGGAGGTCATCTGCTCTGAAATCAGGGCCAGCTTGGAAGTGGGGCTGAATTCTGATTGTCTGCAGGGATGGAGCTCCCACAGCTCCTCTGGGTAGAATGTTCTGGTGTTTGACCACCTTTCTTTGGAAAACCTCTTCCACGATACCTCCTGGGATGCAGCTTATGTTCATTGCATCTCATGTGCATCTCTGTTCCTGCACCTCTTTATTCCTATTAGAAGAGAATCCTTCCTGGGAAGTGTAAGATGATGTGAGGATGGAGAAGCCTTCTGCCATGCTTGAACCAGAGTAGAGAGTTTTCCAAGGGCCTTTTGGGGAGAAAAGGGACAAGGGGTGCTTCTGTTGTGGGCTTTTTCAGGGGCTAGTGTTAGTTCAGAGACAGCCCTGTAAGCTCTGGGTGGGTTTCTTTTCACCTGTAGTGTGCAATGACAGTAACAGTTGTGGTGTAACAGCAAGCACAGAGCTTTGGCTAAGATTATCAGTTGAATTTGGGTGTTTGGTTCCAAACCTTGATCTGGAAATGGCAGTATTTGTATGCAGGGCTTTCATTTCTCTGGTTTATCACTCAGCATTAACAGGGGGAAGCAGGAGGAGGAAACCCCACAGCTGATTTAGGGCTGTCTGAGGAGTGATTTAGGTAATGCTGCATGGGAAGGAGAGCTTAAAGTATTTTGAAAGTTTTCTCTTCAGACAGTGCTCGCTCATGAGCCTTAGCTTTTTGGAAATCTAACTGAGATGTTATGGACCAAAACCTTTTTGTAGAAACCTTATATTCTCATGTCTCAATAGCCTGGACCAGGACTTTCCTGTGAGTGTTTCCAGAGCAAACACTGCTCATGTGTTTCTTACTGGAGAGCAGTGAAAGAGTTAAAATGAAACATCAGTTGGATTTTTTTAACCACCCTTAACAGGAATAACTACTGCTTCAGCTCATCACTGATTCTCTTGTCTGCTGCCTTCTCTTAATTTTTTTTTTTTTTTTTTTTTTTTTGTTAAAAGCATTCTTTTTAATTCAGTGTGATAAAACATCCGTTATTTGTAAGTTGATTGAGCATAAAATATTTCATTATAAAATGGTCATCCATCACTGGCGGCTGGGGGCTGCAAAAAACATTAACTGTGCACTTTTGGCTGGAATGCAGCTCCTCCAGAATAATGCAGCTTCTGTGTAAAGTATGCAGCATAAAAAAAATTGACTGTTCAGGAAAACAGGTGCTTGCCTTGCTCTCCCAGAGCTTTGGGATTTCATCCCAAGTTTTTGAAAGGGCTCTCGAAGTCCTTCTGTTACCTACAGCCACTTTCTGCTTTCCAGCACTGGCCTCAAAGCTGAGCAAAATGCTGCTCCAGGGCAAGGGCTTTCATTCTGACAGGGCTGTGAGAATTTACTGCCTCTTTAGCTGCCACTTTTTAGAAAATTATCTGCTTTTCCTTGCCCTCATTCATTAGCTCCTCTGAATGTTAGGTTCCTTTTTTTTAGGTTCCTTAACACTGGCACCCCCGAAGTGAATGGCCAAGCACTGCCAAGTTGTTTCTAGGTGTGACTCCACTGTGTCCCTGCTAATTCCCTGGATACTTCACAAACTGAACTGCTGCTCTTCCCTGTGAGATTTTTATCTCAGCCTGGGTTATGCAGTGCTTGGTTTATTTCCCTAACTTGAGCATGAACTTGAAAATAGCTTCCTTCACCAAGAGTTTTAGGTAACTTCTGTTTAGGGGGAACGTGGGATGATTTGATTGTTGTTACTGTGAGCTGCTTTTTTGTTTTTTTTTTTTTTTTTTGAGATTCCTTCCAGGGAATCTAATGGCACAGTACCTAAAAAAGCCAAATGTGTCCCTTTTCATATGAGGACTCAAAACGGAGGTGAAGCAAGGTGCCCAGGTGTGTGAAGGGAGAGGAGTGGCAGAGGCTGGGAGCAGGCTGGTTTGTCTGTCTGTCATCAAGGACCTTGCTGTCAGAGCACATCCTATGGGCCTGGGCTTGACACTTTCTGCCTTTGCCTTTCTCCCAGGCCCTGGGGAGGGATGCTGCTGAAGTGTAGTGGTTGCATCCCTGGGGTCATGCTAGGGGTGAGAGGTTAAAGCAGAGCTGTGCCCACTGAGCTGTTTGGGGCCTGCTCTGCACTGCAGTTGGAGCCAGGCTGCCCTGAGGCAAGGATTGAAGAGAGGGATTGAAGGAGCCTGCAGGAGTGTGTGAACTGGGGGCTGGCTTGGACCAAGTCCTCTTCATCTGTCAGAGCTGAAGGTTTGTGCTGTGCTGTTGCTTTCAGATCACTCTTGCAGCACAGCATGCAGGCAGTGGTGGCCTTTATAAATTTAGTACAAGATTGCTCAGTTGAGCTTCTGAAGCACTCTAGTGGTTTTTTCTGCCATGGGCATGTACTAGATTAATTAATTAGATCTATTTGACACCTTCTTAGAGGCTGTAACCAGTATTCTCTTCCAAGGTGAAGTGCTAGTGCCTGGATCCCAAGGATTTGCTGGTACTGCTCAGGATAGTGGTTATGTGTCATCTCCTGAATGAGCACTGCAGAGCTGATGCCACAGGGAGCAGAGGCATTGCTAACATCAATCCATAGCATACCTGAATCTTTATTTGGTATTTGCAGTCTTCCCAGGAGAGGCAGGAGCTGTCAGCCCGCCGCTGGGCTCTCTCTGCCCTCAATAACTTTGTCTAAATTGGGAATGTTAAGAATGTGAGCAGAAAAACTTTGTCCCAGTTTGATCATTGGTCAAAAGGTGTTGCAGAGGGAGCTTTGACTCAGTGCTGTCCTCCATTCACACCTCTCTTCAGTGGCAAAACCTCTGAATGTGTTATCTTGGGCTTCTGCTCCCCTTCACCTGCCATCAGCACCTTGCATCAGCAGATAACTGCAGAACATCACAGTGTGCATGGGTTGTTTTCTTTCCCCAGCCAATTCCCAAGAACATAACACTTGTTTTCACTACCTAGGAACTGAGCTGCCTTTTAATGGAGGATGTCTGAATATCTCCCTGTCTGTTGATGTGTACATGCTTTACTGATTGCTTCAGTTACTGCTGCAGGGAAAAAAAGTTGTTGAATGTTCTTACTGTTGCAGTGTCCTAACAACAGTTGGATTGACTGCCATCAGGCCAGTCTCTTCTCCTTTTTCCTTCTCTTCCCTCTCCTGTAGGTCTGAAACTGGCATTTCCAGGATGTTTTGCACCCTGCATTCCCTGAGGCTCCTGTTATGTGTCTGTGGTAACTTCAGGTGTTGGTCCTTGAACTCTGGGCAGCTGTATTTTGCCACCAACACCTGGGAATTTTACTTTCTGTTAATCACATGGTGAAGCACAGCGTCTCCTAGATTGGTTGGATAGAAGAATTTGTGTAAATTCTAACTGCAAGGTACATTAAACCTTTGGGAGATTTTTGTCATTAAAAGGTTCTTTTTGCTTGTGGGCCATCAGGCTTTTCTTCCTTTCATTCTTTGGGTTTTGTCTGCCTCACTGATGCTTTTTAGATTTTCTGGCAACACAAGAGATGTCTTGGCTTATTTGAGATTTGTTGTTCTTCAATTTCTTTTTAATTTTCCCCCTTGGCACTCACGGGCTTCCCTTGAGGAAGGGGTAAGAGAGCAGGGTAACATCCAGACAGTTAATTGATGATAAAACTGTAATCTCATCTTCCAGCCTCTTAGAAATAGTGCAGCTCTCCTTTTCACAAGATGCTGAATTTGCAGTGAGCGTGCTATTCATAGCATGGTAGGCACACAAAGCTGTGGAGAATTACTCTGCTTTACAATACCAGGGAAGAAGTTTTAATTTCTCCTGGGCTTTTAAATTGCCTGCTTAGTTTGGGCCTGGTACTGTGTGAGATGTATAAAACATCACAGTGAAGCAAGCCCAGTGATTGAACAGAGTTCTGTAGAGTGTCACAACCTAATTGCTCTTCCTTCGACATGTGCCAATTTCATTTAGAGAGGAAAAAGAGTGCTTAAACTTGACAGACATCAAACTTGTGCTGTCAGGAAGATGGAGGGATCAGGCCATCCTCTGGAGCTGGCAGTGTCCCCGTAGGTTTCATTTAGCCTGGTTGGGCTTGTTAGAGTGGCCATGCTCTCTTCCTCATATTAGGAGGGGGCCTTGGGAAGCCTGGCCCTAATTCACAACAGCAGCAAGATCAATAACTATCAGTGGTTGGTCAAGGGCAGATGAATTTGTCACGGGATGGCTGCTTTTTGCTTTGGTTTAGTTTGGTTTAGTAATTTCATTTAGAGTTGAATTGTCATTGGATCAGAGGAGTGCCTGTGGGTTCTGAAGTTCAGAGCTTGGTGCAGGTTCCTTGCAAGAACTGTTGTCCTGGGCATGGTGATTTTCTGTAAGAAGTCTTTCAAAACCATGTCTGCTGGTTCCAAACACAGACAAAAGGTACAGCTTTTTTTTTAAAGAATTAGAGAATAGTTTGGGTTGGAAGGGACCTTACAGATCATCTAACTTCAGTCCCCTATGTTGTCAGAGACACTTTCCTGGACCCTTCTCTTCTCCAGGCTGAACAACCCCAGCTCTCCCAGCACAGGAGAGGTGCTCCAGTCCCCTGACCATCCCCATGTCCCCATAGCCTCCTCTGGACTGGCTCCAGCAGCTCCATGTCCTCACTGTGCTGGGAGCTCCAGAACAGGACACAGAACTCCAGGTGGGGTCCCAGAAAAGCAGAGTAGAGGGGAAGTGAGAGATTCTGAAGAATGGATGTAAAAACTTCCAGTGACCTGTGAAGCTCATTTGGATTTAGTTTACTGAAGGACATTTTCCTTCTTAGATTCACGTTAGTTTTCTGGAGGTGGATTAAGTGCCATTACAACTGGTAGTAACAGTTCAGAGTTTGCATCTGTCTGAACAGGTCACAAAACCAGCTCTGTGTTCCAGAAGCTATCAGAGGCTCAGGTCAGCTGTATTCCCCCATCTCCTGACACTCTCTGTAACAGGGATCTAAATTTATTTAAGTAATTCTGGATTGGCACATGTGGTTTACAAATCATGGGTCTCAATGTCAGCTTTCTCTGGAATGTCATCATCAGGAATTGCTCTGGTGCTCATCCTCTAGGGTGACAGAGACAGAGGGGTTGCTAGAAAACAATTATTGATTAGCATTGAATTTTACACTTAAAGGTAAGTGGGCATTACTGTTCACACTAGCAGTAAAGCCACTCAGGGGAGGCAGATTTGGAAACAGTAGGCTTGTCTGGGGGAGCATTAATTGGGTTGTTGCTTTTCATCAGAACAGTCATAGTCCTGTCAGAGGTACTGAGGTCACAGGGTGAGAGGAAATGCTCTAGGACTCATGGCAGTGTGACCTTCAACCTTGCCATGCCAAATTACCCCTCAGTTCCCATTAAGAGCAGTTCTTGTTTTGAAGCAGATCCTTTTGGATATAACCTCAGACTAATCCGTGTCAACTGTAGCTCAGAGAAAAAGTCTGTCAAGATGCAGTTATTCCCATTTCTGCTATCTCAGTCCTAAAAAAATAAGCAGAATTTAACAACATTTAACTTTTGAAATAAGCTGCTCTCCCAACAACTTGATTTTTTTTTTTTTTTCTGCACTCAGCAATCTGTATGACTGGCACTAAAAATTCAAGAAGTGCATAGTCATGTCTGTGCTTTGAATCCAGCTGGGCAGAAACCATGAAAGCTTGGCCTCTCTGTAGCTCCAGATTTCCTGTTGATCACATTTGTTTTCCTTTCCTTCTACTTCTCATGTCACTCCCTCTGGATCACAGAACGCTGTGGCTGGGTGACAAGCACTTGGAGTAGCAGTGGGGTGCAGCTGGGGTTTTCAGTGCAGCTTTGGCTGAAGATACCTTAGCAAGTACCTGCTTCTGAAAAGTCACTCAGAGTGTTTTAGTGGGCAGTCAGAACAGCAAAATTCAAAGCCTGGCATCAGGTGAACCCCCTGATAACTGTTGGCTGACACTGCTGGGACTGCCAGTGCTCCTGCTTTGCTGCTGAGAGGGAAATAATTGAGGAGGCAACATTTCAGTGGGGTTTATTCTGCCCTGACCAGGTGATACCAAGAGTCAACTGCTTAGTATGCATTCTGTCATCCTTCCCCAAAATGAAAATCTCAGTTCTGAGGGGTGCTCGAGATCTTGGCAGCTTTGGAACAACCATTTGTTAAAGTCATCTTTAATGCCAGTGAGATAAACGCACGAAGCTGGAGTGTGACAAATGAAAGCATTTGTGCCATTGTAATGAAATTAGGCAAACAGAACAGGCTTGACAGCTCTGGGTTCCCCCTGTCAAACTGCATTTGTAATTCTAGCCTTGCATTCATGTGTGGCTGTGAATGGCACTGTTTCCCTCTTGATGTGGTGGTCCTGGGCCCCTGATGACCACTTTAATTCACAGGGAATTACCTTTGAAGAGTGTATTTTACAGATGTCATGGAAAGGTGGCAGTTAATTTTCACTTCTCCTACATTGCCTTCAGTAGCCTTACCTTTGGGCCTGTGTTTGCTACTGGCATATGTAGAGCTTTTGGTAACGCTTGCTATAGCAAAATACTGCTTTGAGAGGTGCACATCCCCGTGGGGAGCTTGGGTGTGTGCACTCCTAGCACAGCTTGCAGTATTTATGTGTTCTGGACACTGGGATGTGGACTCCTGGCTCCTCAGCCTCTCTCTAGCTGGCAGATCCATTTACCTTCATCTGTTAAGAGCTCCTATTGGAATAAGACAGTGGTATTGTGAGGAATCTGTAGGGAGTGTCAAGGGGCTGCTCCTTTGATGACCTCTTATTTCTCAAGTTCTGTAGATACTGCCCTCATTCTTTCAGGAATTTCCCACCCAGGAATCAGTGTGCTGCTAGGTCAGGCTGCATAGCCAGCAATCCCTTCTTATCTCAGACCAGAACATCTCCAGAACACGGTGCACTGCTGCAAGGGCTGGTCCAGACCATGCAAGAGGAGCAAGAAGCCAAAGGCCCTTGTGGGGAGATGGCAGAGCACTGTTTGCACTGGCTGGACCAGGGCTGGGAGGAGGGAACAAATGAGCATGGATCATCTGGCTTAGCTTTTTACACTTGTTCCTCTCCATGAAGGGGCTGTCAGTGCAGTGAGATGCTGGGCTGGACTTGCTAGCTAGAACCCAGGGCACGTCTCTGATTGCAGGTGCAGGGTGGCATGTGGTCCATCCAGGCTGGGGAATTTGATTTTGGAGTGGTGAAAGATGTGTGTCCTGCACTCAGCAGCCCTGGGGCTGCCAAAATGGTCGTTCTGCCAAGGGGCCTAGAACCAGGCTGTCTGCTGGCTCTCACCTCACCCAGGCTGTGGGGAACAAATTCAAGCTCTGCACATTTCTAGAGAGGACAAAGTTACTGGGGTTCTGTTGGCTGGATTTGTTCATCTCTAAATTACCCAACAGATAATCACAACAGCAACTCAGAGGATTTCTTCTTTCCCTGTGACCCTGACCCGTGTTTTGATGGGTGAGACTAAGCCAATACTTATCCCAGCAGTTAAAACCTCAGAAGTGTTTTTGAAAATCCAAAGAGTGTGGCTGCTCAGTACTTCTGGGTGGTTTTAAAAGGCCAGTTCAGTTTTGTCCTGTTCCTTGTAACTCTTCTTCCTCTTCCCGACCACAGGGACGTCTTAGGTGAAAAGACAAAATGTTTTGGTGTTTGGTGGGTGAACTGAGAATAAAGGATGTATAAAGGCAGAGGGGCAGTGTTTGCAGGAAAGTGGTTTTGAAGGTGAGCAAGGAAGCAGTTGCTGTAACCTCAGTTTTCTGTGGCATAAATTCACTGAGCTCTCAGGCAGGAGTCCTGAAGAGCAGGATTTCTGCTCTGGGATTTTTTGTACAGTTCTGTGTTACTTTTGTGTTGCTCTTTGTGTTTGTCTGGCCTTAAGAAGACAAGAGGATGCCTGTTCACTGGACATTTTGGGGCAGCAGCAGGGAAGGTGATAGCACCTGCTGGAAGCATTGCTCTTGTCTGAGCTAGTGTGCAGGGCAGGGGAGTGTGGGACAGGATGGGGACAGCCTTGCTGGGCTCAGAGGCCAACAGCTGCTGCTCAGAGGAGCCCAGGTCATATGGTTTGGGTTGCAGTTGCCTGTCCTGGGGACAAATGATGTTGAAATAACTTGTCATAAACCATTTTTTCTCGCCCGTTGACTCTTGGTGGGGAATGCAGAGCCGATCCTGAGCAGAGTCAGTCAGGAGTGAAGAGTTGAGCTTGCCAGAGAAAGCAGCTTACGTGAGCATTTTGGGTCAGGAATGTGCCAGCAGTGTGCTAACAATAAGAAACTGCTGGGGGGGGACCTGCTCCTCTGCTTCAGGAGGAAGGGGACGCTGGAGCTCTGATGCACTTTGTTTGCTGAAGTGCCAGAATGGCTGGATGGGATTGCTGGAATGGGAGTCAGGTGCTTAAACATGAATTAGTTGATTAAATATCTTTATAGACCTGTGTGCCTAAGGGCAAATAATCCATAGGATGAATGAAGGAAAGCACTGGGGTCTCACAGGAGTCCCTCCTCAGATTAAAATTGCCAGCCTGAAGAGATGGCTCTGATATGCTACTCAGGATATTCTTTCCTCTCTTCTCAGCCTCCGTGCACTGCTCAGGGCTTGCTGAGCATCTCTGGGGCAGTGCTGGTGCTCATCTCTGCCTGCATCCCTGACATGTCATTGAAGGGACCTGTGTGCAAAGAGTGGGAAGTGCTTTCCAGCAGCTCCCCAAAGTTTGGAAGACTCAATCACCTTTTATTTTAGTTTTCCCTCACTCTGAGTAAATGGAAAGCAAAGGCTGCTCACAGGAATCCCTAGTGAAATGCTGATCTCTTTGGGGATGCTTTTTCAGCTTTTCCTCTATTGATACCATAGGCTGAGGTCATGCTTGCAGGGCTGGGGGGGTTTGGAGTGGGTTTTTTGTTTGTTTGCTTGTTTTCTCCAGAACTGAAGGTGGTCACCTAAGCAGAGAACTGTCTGGTGTTTTCCAGTTCTAACAGCTTGCTGCCACCTTCACTACATAAGGATGTGAAAATCTTTTGGGGAGAGAGCTTCTGAACTAACTTCATCAAGTTCAACAGAACTGAGTTAAAAGGACTAAACTTTGACTTACTAACTTGTTTGCAATTTTTTTTCCCTGATTAAAAACCTCGAGGTAGCTTCAGTGCCACTTTCAGATTCCAAACTGATGCTTCAGAACATTACTCTGTTCACAGGATATAACACAACTAGCTTTTCCTGTGCTCCTAATCTTCATATTGAAGCAAGCACCTCTACCCAAATTGCCTTCTGCTTTGGGAAGGGAGCTGGTGACCCCTGTAAGTCCTCAGTGCCTGCAAGTCTTTATAGTAAGAACTCGTAGTAATCAAGTGGAATATTTATTTTATTTTTTTTTTAATAGCACAGCACCATCTATCCAGTCTGAAAGAGTTTTACAGCACACAGAGTTTCAGAGAGCTGAATGTAAAGTGCTGTGTTACCACAAAAGCTGGAGTCTCTGGTAGCAGGGCAGCTGCCCAGAGTTGCTGTGTAATCAACAGTGTGTGCCTGAGCTAAACCCTGATGATGACAAGCCAGTTTGTGAGCTTCATGGAAGTTGGGAATTTCAGTTGGACTGCAGGGGAGTCTGATGTTCAATCACATCAAGATTCACAAGATTTATTGAAAGAAAAAAAAAAAAAGGGAACTCCCCTCACTCTAGTAAAGAAAAGCTCCATTTGTTGTCCCAAACCCCACAATTCCTTACTAACCAAGCTGCAGCTTTCCCACCCTGGGCTTCCCACAATGGTGCTGCCTGAAAAGGGTTACAGAAAAGGTCAGTTTTGGGGAAGAGTCTGGGTGTTGATCCCTAGTAGTCCTACTATATTTGTTGTCCAAGTGCTTGGGAGCAGACAAATGTTGTATAAAGCACTCTTAAATAAACATTGCTGAAAGCATGTCTTCTGATCCTCTGCATGGCCATGAGCTGTTGGGAGGTGACACAATTGTAATACCACACCGTGATATTATCTGACAAGTTGGGGGAGTTGTACTTCAGCCAAAAAGATTGAATCATCACCTTCCTTTTAACCTCTCACAAGTCAGTGGTGTTGGCCTGGTTTGAACCAGTGGCTGAAAGGTAAAAGACTGCAGAATGATTCCCAGATTCCACTTTTATTGCCATTTGGACTTGGTTAACAACAAAACCATTGCACTTTGTTATTGCTCTCTGTGGACTTGTATATTTTTGTTTGTTTGTTTTAAGTGGTTACTATTTTTCCTCCTTTGATTCCTCACTGTGTTTTGTCACAGTTTACAAGCTTTCTGGTAGGCTTTTTACTTTGATTCTTAAGGCTTTTCAGTAGGAACTATCATAAAATAGAATTTCACTTATCTTGGAAATGGGTGGGTTTGGGCTTTTTTTTTTGTTTGTTTTTTTAAAGTAAAAGAATTGGTTTATGTGGGTAGATAGAAAAGCAGCTTGTCTAAGGATTCAGGCATTACAGGCTTTTTTCTCCCCCACCCCAAAGAAGCTCATATGACAGATAAGTGCAGCACTGGATCACCAGTAACATAGCTGCCAGTATTCCTGTGACACTATTAGCTATTAGACTCCTTCACTTTTATTAGGAATGAAATGTAGGTTTCAGCAAGTCGAGCCACATATTTGTACCTAAATATTTCTTGTTTCAGGGTCACCCAAGTTCCTGTTAATACACTCTTCCTCACCTGTGTACTGGCTGTATTGTGGTTGCCTCCATTTGCTTTTTAATGCTTTTTTTCTCCTAAATATTCCTCAAGACTCCTCTTACCTCGATTCCTCCTGGAGGTTTTTATTTGGCTGGTTTGGCTTAGGTTTTGAGGTTGGTTTTGGCCACTTTGCCTAGTTCTGGCTATTCTTTTCTGCCTTTCTTTTTCATTCCCAAAGGTTCCACTGATCATCTTGAAAAGTTTAGGAATCTTGTTAGTTGTTCTTTCTCCAGCTCAACAGTTCAGTGCATCTGCCTTCTTCATTATAGCTTTAGAGAGGAGACTTCTCTCCAAAACAGTGAGTAGAGAAGACTGCCCTTTTTTCCTCTTCGGTCGAGAGGCTTCTGTCTTGTTCTCAGAATACCTGAATAAGAGTTTTAAAATTTGTTTATCTCGTGGGTTTTTCCTGTCTTTGCCAAGCAAACTTCTAGTGGTGCAGAGATGCAATTTGTATTCAGGCCAAGAGCTGCAACAGATGCAGCTAACCTGTAGCATGCATGTGGTCGCTGTGCAGCTGGGTGTACAGGGATGGTACAGGAGTGGCAAAAGGTGAGGCTGGGTCTGTGTATATCATGTGGTCACACAGTTCCAAGAGTGCCAGGAAAGTGCAGCCATATCTGTATGAATTCAGAGAGCAGTGACTCTGGTGTTCACGGGGTGTTCTACAACAGGGTTGGGTTTGGAAGGCCTCAGAGGGAAGATGTAAGAAACTGAACTTGGCAAACCATTGCTTTTAAAAATGCATACTTATGTGTGTCTATCTGTGTTTATATGTGTATATACCTGTGTGTCTATCTGTGTTTATACGTGTGTGTATCTATGTGTCTATCTGTGTTTACATGTGTATATACCTGGGTATATATCTGTGTATATATATGTATATTTGCTCTTGAAAGGCAACCCTGACCTCTCCACCAGCCTACTGAAACACAGCCATTGCAGGCCTTTTTCCTCTGAGATTAAGCTTGCTCTAGGTCCTTGACGAGCAAACTAATCCTAATGACCTAATTTAATGTCTCTTTAAAATTGTTTTTATTCTACCAGAGCTCTCTGAAATTGAACCCAACGTCTTTCTTCGGCCTTTCCTGGAAGTGATCCGTTCTGAAGACACTACAGGCCCCATCACTGGGCTGGCCCTTACCTCTGTGAATAAGTTCCTCTCCTATGCACTAATAGGTAAGTTAGGTGGCTTCCTGCAGCTCACCAGAATGCCAGAGCTTCCAGTCTGCCCTGGCTGCATTGGAAAGCACCCTGAGCAAAAGGGCCAGGGAGGGAAGAGGCCCACCTGGGACTGCAATAAATATATAGGCAGAATTTTTATTTAGTTTGGTGGACTAATATTTCAGCTTCAGAATGGGGATGTTTGGGGGTTTTTTCCCAGTCCAGTGGTGAGCCATTACTCTTCACTTGTCACAATCCTCATGGCAGTAACAGTTTTTGCCACTGCTATCGGTGTTATCTATCTTTGTTTATATATAGTCTCACTTGAAGAAAATAGTTTTTAGCTGTCTTCCTTCTCCTCAGGCTCATATTTTTCAGTTCTTTCCTCCCTTACATTGTCAGCAAACACTTGATTTTTTGCCAGTGTTTTCAATATTTTGTTCTTTGGAATTTAACATGAGGGAAGTTAAGAGAAAGAAAGGGCTAGATGTAGATGCAGACTACTTTTATGGCAAAGACCCCAAACTAAAATGAGCAAAAGTGAGAACTTGCAGGAAAAAAAAATTAAGTCTGATGGAAATTTAGTGTATCAATTAGGTGGCAGTATTGGAAATAATTGTGGCAAAAAATTACTAAAATTGTGCATTATTGATGCCAGCCAGTAGGACAATAAAGAAATCTTAATAAATAAGCCTGTAAAATGTGTCCCTCTGAAGGACTAAGCAGTAACTGACAACATTAGCCTCAACATAGCATGAGGGATGGACTCTCTTTCTGGGCCTTTATGGACTGGAAGTGATCAGAACATCAGGCAGGTGTCACATGTCCTGGCAAATGTTTGCACAGGCAGCTGACTACAAATACTTCATTTGAGGCAGAAACAGGGAAAAAAAAAAAAAAAAAAGGGTTGGGGGGAGGTAAGACTTTGTAGGCTTTCTCTAAGTAGTTGTGACTTAAAATATTAATGAGGTCACCCCAGCAAGGGTGCATCCCTGTGCCTGTTGGTGAGCATGGGTTGCTGTAGCAGGGCATTGCAGCCCCTCTGGCTGGGGCTGGGGAGCAGAGCCCGTAAGCCAAGCCCTCCCGTGCTGTTTCAGGTGACAGTGACAGTGGCCTTGCTCTTGAGGCTGGGATTAGTGGTGCTGGCTGAACATCTGGCTGGGGCTGCTGGCAGATTACAGCGTGGGGGTCTTAGGTTTCTCCTGGTAACATAAGACCAAAGGTAGTCCAAACATTGTTTGCCTAAGGGAGGGAAAGCTCAGAACTCTCCTTCCTGTAGGAGTCAGACTGGAAGAAGGAAAGAAGGAAGGACTCTGGCATAAGAGCAGAGGGGACATTTCAGTGTGGGTGATGTTTGTGGTGCACTTCAGGGCTGTGTGTAATGGACACCTGAAACCAGCATTCTTTCCTCTGCTCTCATTTAGTGCTACTGTTTCAAGAATTATAGTCAATAAACTACTTAGTAATTTTTAAAGTCCAGTCTGACAATACTGAACTCTTGTTGATTTTTATCCCTCAGATTAGTTATTTTCTTATTCAGCAGTTTTGCACTAGCTAGCTGCCAGCCTTTTTGATGAGCTCAGACCTTAGCTGGAGGAAGACCAGTGCCTGAACTGTGTTCAGACTCATGTTTGGTGTATTTCCCTCAGAGGAGGTGTGTGCTCTTTTTGTTACCACAGCAGCTCCTGGCTCCACAGTGTAAGTTAATTTTCCCTGGTGTTCCTGAAAGCTCTGGATCTCCAGGTGAGCAGCTGTTGCTCACTTTCCAGTAAGAGAACGTCCTCTTTGGGGATTTAAAAGCTCATCCTCCCCTCTACCTTCTCTATCTCCTCAGTGATTTGTTTTGGTTCCATTAAAGGTGTTACTGAGCAGGCTTCTGGATTTCATGGAGCTGGTTGAGAGCTTGGATTTCCTGATTCCTGCTCGTTCGTTTGGAATAGAATAGAAATGGAACTCTTTTGCTCACCTGTTGTGAGAGTACACCCCATGTGAAACGTGTCCATCCAGGTGGCAATTTTCAAACAGATACTTTGCTTCACAGAAACTCATTTTTGTCAGTGACTCTGAGCAGGCACTGACACATCTTCCTGTGCTGTTTCTCACAAGGGAAAAAAGAAGCTGGCTGGTGTTTTCTGTGTCTTGTTTCTGCAAAGTTAGAAGTATCTGTTCTTTTAATTGAGCTCAAGAGGCTTTATAAATTGACCTGAATCTGTGGAGCTGCTTCAGGAAGGCAGGACTGAAGTAGTCAGGCGTGGTGGTTGTTGGGAGGGAGGTGTGTTTATTAGTGTTGATGGTGGGAGCTGGAACAGCAAAGCAATGGCCATGGGTCTGCTAAGGGAGCACAGCTCCAACTTGCTTCCATTGCCTTCTCTCACAGCTCTGCTCAGAATAAGGGTGTGTGAGGAGAGGTGGTGTGGTGGAGCAGATTCTGAAGCATGCTGATGCCATTGCAGTGGTGTGCAGCAGCCCCTCAGGACCCCCAGCCTGGGGGGGTTGTTTTCCTGGGGCAGCTTTCAGTGATGGAGGAGCTGGGGGCAGGGGGAGTCTGCAAACTGTACCAGGTCTGTCTCAGTTCCTCTGTCAGCTCCCTCCTTGCTGGAGCTGGGGAGGCCAATTACTGAGGTATTAACTGGTGTTTATGTTGTCTCCTTTCTTTCCTACTGACTGTTTAGGTAGGAAGGTAACAAGATTCTTTGCCCAGTGTCATACTGTTTAAGTGAGAATGAAATCAAAGCCAGAGGCAGCTTTCTTGAAGCCAGTGTAATGTGGCACAAGATACAGTTACTGGCAACAATCCCCTCCTCAGCATTCTCTCAGCTGCACCCTTGTTTGTGGCTGCAGGAGGCTGGGGCAGGGAGAAGGAGCCTTGATGAATGATGGAAGCAGGAGGTCTGGGATGCTGATGCCTCAGCTCTGGCCAGGGCTGCCTGCTGGGGTCTCTGGGGAGAGCTGCTGGTCCATTCCTTCCCCAGCTCCTCCATGCCTCAGGAGGGATGTGGAACAAGAGATGACTTTTCCTTCTCAATCTAGTGGAACCTCTTTGGCATTTTCTCCTCGTGGGAGTAAATTTGAGGTTCCCTGTTTTTTCTCTTCACTCCCAAGAAAGAGCTGAATGCATGTAACAGCTGATGGTGCTGTACTGGAGGGAGCAGGACACAGTCCTACAAATAAGCATCAAAACCACAGAGCAAATAACAAACAAATTGTGATTCTTTTCTTTGTGTGCTTACATCCTTTCACTAAAGGAAATAGATTTGTGACGGAGCCTTCCTGAAAGCTCCCGGTTTTCCGTTCCTGGGAGGCGAGGTCAGCTCCCTGGAGCCACACAAACGAAGGGAGCAGATGAGAAGGAGGTATCTCTGTCTAGCTGTCTCCCCGTGGAGGTGCAGGCCCTTTCCCTGTCACACCTTTTCCTGCTGCTCCCCAGATCCCAGCCATGAGGGCACAGCAGAGGGGATGGAGAACATGGCAGATGCTGTCACTCACGCCCGCTTCGTGGGCACGGATCATGCGAGCGACGAGGTTGTCCTGATGAAAATCCTACAGGTAAGAGGAGAGAAATGGTAATCACCATAATGGTCACTGCCTCCTGGGGAGCATATCCTGTTACACGGAGATGAAGAGGAGGGAGCAATGTTTTGACTCTGGAGGAGCTTAGTGACAGACTTTATTTTTAAACAGATGGCTCATATACTTGTGGTAAAAGCTTTTCCAAATGAAAATAATTAAAAGCTTTAAATGAAATGATTTTTAAATTAAGGGCTTGGCAATGTGGTAGTGTTGGTAATCCTACCTTGTGTGCAGCCTGTGTTAGGGAGGGTCAAACTAAGCATATGGAGCTCTCAGACTTATTTTTGAGGAAATTTCTTTGCAGAGACAAACCTGTGAACCACACACATCTCCAGCCTAAGTGCTTTTGAGCAGATAGGGAGTTACTGAGCTTAAAAATTGGGTAGCATGCAGCAGTGGGGTTGGGAGAGGATTCTCATCTCCTCATCTCTCTGTTTCTTGGGCACAGCCCTCACTTTGGAAAGGCTCCTGGAAAACTCTGGGGTTTTCTGCCGATGGGAGCGCCGGAGGAAGCCTTTGGAAAGGCAGGCAGGCGTCCCTGGGCTGTGTGGGACACAAGTGCTGCTGTTGTTTGCAGGTTTTGAGGACCTTGCTGCTGACCCCCGTGGGAGCCCACCTGACCAACGAGTCTGTGTGTGAGATCATGCAGTCCTGCTTCCGCATCTGCTTCGAGATGAGGCTCAGTGGTGGGTCTGCTCACCCTTCCCCTGGGAAAAAACACTGGGCTTCCTTCAGCCTCAACTCCTTCCCCTGTAAGAGGTGGAAAGCTGCCGAGCTTTATATTGTTGTGCCTTGCTACAACTTCATGGGAAATCGGTTTAGGAGTTGGCCCAAGTTTTGAGGCTCTTTTCCCCAGCTTTGTGGCGCCACCGTGTGGTGCTCTGCCCCTTTGCAGGAGAGCTGCCTCCGAGCTGGTTTTAATAAATTTTCCGTAATCTCTGTAAACAAGGTTCGGAGGGGAGTCTGCTTGAAGAAGCCTCTTGATAATATCACACTGAGTAATGACACCTGTGTTATTTGTTTTTGTCTTCGCAGAGTTATTGAGAAAATCTGCAGAGCACACTCTGGTCGACATGGTGCAGCTGCTCTTCACAAGGTAAACCTGCTTGTGTTTGCCTCAGCATTGCTGAGATGGCCCTCTAAGGACAGGAAGATTCCACACTTCCACTTAAGGGCCCTCAGAAAAAAAAATCATCCAAAATGGTCATTATTTAGAGGTGGAAGGAGATGAAGGATTTGGCACTTTTCTCCTGGGCTGACCCCGTCAGACTGCAGAGAGACAGAGGTAGGGAAGGTTGCCAGGTTTAAGGTGTCCTTTGAAGAAAGATGGACAGCCAAGTAATGAAGAGCTTTAGGAGCCAGTTTGAGGACAGATAATGTAAACTTCACTAAAAAAAAAAAAAAAGTTTTAAAAAATATATAACTCTCTTTAGGAGAGAGAATAGATGGTGTTGAATAGTCACATGTTGGTTTCAAGCTGAGAGCTTTGACCTCACATATCAAAGAGAATTTTAAACTCTTGAGATCATATGTCTTGGACAAATGTTCTGCCCTTTTCAGCACCCTTCAGGTAATTAAGATTACTTTTTTTAAACTCAAGTAAGTTACTTAAATGTGAAACTGTTTCTTTGGATAGTGAAGGAATCATAGCTTTTCTCTGGGTTTTGCAAATAGGAAATGTGCAGATACAGAAATACTTCTCATAGAAAAGGAGTGTAGTAAAACTTACAGGTTGTGAAACACAGCTCTCATATTATTTTTTTCCCACTGCCACTCTTGGGTCCCATGGTTTCTCAGGATTTTCTTCCCCTCTGTGCACCCTGTGCCATGCAGTGCACTTTATCAATGTGTGGAGCAGAGTCAGAATCAATCTCTCTGAAGAGCAGAGACCACAATACTTCCTCTCCAAAGGCATATGTAAATTTTACTTGGTGCTTATTCTTTTCTTATTGTGTATCCTCTCCTCTGTCCTTTTTGATCAGGCTTGGAGACACCACCACCACCTGTGCCAGTGGGCACTGGCATTATAAAGTGGAGACAAAGACAGCAACTGCAGGGATGGTTTGGCCATCTTGCTTTCCAGAAAAAGAAACCAGGCTTTTATCCCTTCAGCAAGCAAAAATAGCAGTGTAGTAAAGGAGCAGAAGGGAGAGCAGGGTGTGTGGAGTTGCAGAGTTATCTGCATCTGTCTTTTGGTAGCACAGATGAGAGCTGTCTCCCTCCTCTACTTCTGAGACAGGAACTGCTTAGCTCGAAGCATTCATCTGAAGCTTGGATCCCCTCTGCACTGTAATTGTGTTCATATGATGCAGAACACAGGATGGCTGTTAGGGTTTCAACAAAGTTAATGAAAAGGGTTGTCATGACCAGTAATAACATGTACCCTGGAAGAGTCCTGGTGTGGATAACAACTCTGGCTCAGCAGCTGTTTTTAGCACCAGAAGAGAGACTTGTTTTGAACTAATCTAATTAGTCTACTGCTGAAAACATACAGTGAAGGAAAAAAAAAAAAGACTTGACTTGCATCAGCATTAGCAGTCATAATCAATATAACAAAACTGCCATTAGCAGTAACAGCGTGCAAAGCACCCCCCATCTATATTGGGTTTTTAATTTTTTTGCCCCTCAGCACATTTTGGCAGGAAAGGAAACTAAGAATGTATCTTTGTGGAGAGAACCTAATTTTGGTTTTCTAGTGTCTGCAATGTGACTGGGAAGCTTAGTATGTTTCTCTTTCCCTTTCTGTTAACCCAAGAAAATGTGTGTATTTTGGCTTGTTTGTCTTTCAGGTTGCCTCAGTTTAAAGAAGAGCCTAAAAGCTACATGGGGACAAACATGAAGAAGGTAACACTCTGCTGGCTGTTCTGCTCTGCCCTCAGGCTTGCACTCATCTCTATATTGGTGGTTTTCACACTTGTGTCTCTTCGTTCCTGCAAATCCCTTGTTCACTAGAGAGCATGTTTAGCCACAGAAATGGGCACAGCTTCATTGATTCTGTGGGATTAGGCCCACAGAGTCCAGTAGTGAATCTTGATGATGATCCTGCTGCCTAAGTGAGTCAGTCTGGATTCTGGGAACAGCCATCAGCTGCTGTGGGCTAGAAAATCCCAGCAGACTGTGGGACATCATGGTGTGGTATCTTCTGATCATTTGCTCTCTTCTGCTGTCTCTCCAGCTTCTTTCTTGTCTTTATTCATTCACTGCAGGTCTAATACTGAGCTCTCAGGATGTATTTATCCAGTTCTTCCTGTGCAGAAAGGAAACTTACTGAGGCTGGTGAAACTGCAGGAAAGCACTATGAAATTGAGCTATCCTAGAAAAAGCTTTGGTGGCTTCCAGCAGGGGCAGCATTCTGTAGGGATAACCTTAGTTCAGATGGGCAATGCCGTCTCTATTGGCAGCCAAGTCAAAGTAGAGTCTTCTTTTTCTAACTTCCCTTAAAGGCACAGTTTCCTGAGCATGGAAATTCCAGGCTTCCTCAACACTACCATCTCCCTCTGTACAGTGAGGTTTTTAGCAGGATGGCTAACACCAGAAATGTGACTATAAGTGATTCTTAATGTGACAATTTATTAGGTGGAAGGAGATGCACTTGAGGAACTCCATATGTTCTGTATACTCCAGATAAGGAGTATCAGTAAGTACAGGATTCTACTGTTAGCAACAGGATGAGAAGAATGCTAAGAGGAGAAATAACCACCTTTGAACTCAAGATAAATATCCTATTTATAACAGTATAACTTCCACTCTGTTTTTCATTTTAATGAGCTGAGAAAAGTGGCCACATTGAGTAAATGTACATTTCAGAGCCAGTATGGCAATGTTCTAAGAGACTGAATGCAGGAATCTGGACCCATCTTGGGGCTTTAGTTCTTGTGTGGTACCCTAATGCTTGCTTCTTTCCCTTGCTGTGGGAGAAAGGTGGCCAGATTTGTGATGGAATAGGTTGGCCTAAGGAGAGGTGGATGGCCAGGTGACTGTAGTGCAGGTGTCAGAATTTGCCCAGGTCTGTGTAGGGCAGGGGTACTGCCCGGGTGAATCTCAAGTGATGGCTGCTCCCAGCTGGGTGAGGTGATGCTCTGCCTCCTGCCTGCTCTGCCCAGTTACCTTCTGCTGGCTTTTTGCTTTGCATGCCCCAGGCCTGCCCTGCTGCCTTGCACTCTGCCAGGTTATTTTTCTCTTGGGGTTTATTTTGCTTTGTTTAAACCATGCATTTGCCTATCTTTCACAGATCTCTTCATGTCTCCTCAACAAACTGGAGCTAAGTAGTGGGGAACAGCCCAAAGCCCTGAACCAATTAGAGAGGGTATTGCTTTTTAAGAACCTGAAGGTCTCTCTCTCCCTTCTCCCTTCTTACTCCTCTCTTCCTTCTCGTGCCAACACCACTTGAGAGATAGTTTTGTTGTGTGCAGCAAACCTCCCTCCACCCGTGTGACACAGCATGGCTTTGGGGGACAGTGCATGCAGAGAGTGCTTTGCAGTGTTGTGGCTGCAGCTGGGGCAGGCTTGGGAGGGAGAGAGCCTTGCTTTGCTGCAGCATTCAGGGGCTTGGTAAGTGCCACCACCACAGCTTCCTCTGAAGGAAGGGAGTGGGAGGGCAGGGGCAGGAGTTGAGTTCTCTATGGCAGTGCACAACTGAAGAAAAGAAACATAAGATATGTAGATTTGTCCCTGGAGGCTCAAGTGATTTCTGTCCCAGCTGCTGGTCTGGCTTGCAGGGATAGCAGCCTCAGCACACGTTGGGCAGTTTCTGCTCGAGCTGCATCACTGAGCTTTGTCACTTGGTACAAGAGCACAGAGCTTAGTGCTCGCTGGAGCTTTTCTGAAGGAGACTGCTGTACATTTTCAGCACCTTTGGTAACGTGTCTTCTGAAACTAGATACATTTCCCAGCTCTGTATTTGCTAATGCAGGTTGAGTGAGGCCAGACTGGATTATGAAATGGGTTGGTCCCTGCCAGTTCCCCTAGAAAATGCTCCTGAAAAGAAATATCCTGTGCCTGCAGATTGTTGGTGTCAGATGTAACTAAAAGCCACGTTCTCTGGGGGGTGTCAGGAGGAATCCAGATCTGAGTTTTCATAGGTTTTGGGGGTAGGTGATGTTGGTAGTTGCCTAAGATGCACTAATAGGTCTCAGCAGGTAACCTCTGGTAGTTGTTGCAGTGCAGGCAGGGGGTAGGTGAGATGAAGGGACTGCATCCTTGTCTCCAGGACTGGACCATGGACTGGGTTCTCTCTGCATGCTCTGTGTCTTGAACGCTACTTGGTGTGCTGACCAGTTCCATGCTGCATCTAGAATGAGCTCATGTTTTAGTATAATCACTTTAGTTACTAATCATTGGCCCCTGCCCTTTTCTCTTGAGGCTTACAGTATCTTATGGAAAAACAAACGAGTGCAGGTAAGGTGGCTTTTGTAGAAAAATGAGATCTCACCAACCCTTTAAAAAGAATTTTGTAGCGTTACATTTTCCTTCACCTTCCCTAGACCTTAGCTGGAGTTTTACTGTTAAAACCTCATCTGTGAAAGGAAGTATTTGAAGTCTTGTAATTTATTTTTTTTTCCTACAATTTTGTGTACGTGTTCTTTATGCAAAGGTAGCTCAGATAAATGTAATGGATTCTATACAGATGAATGACCAGTAGCTCAGAGCACCATCTCCACACTGTTTTCAAAAGCATGGTTTTTAGATACTAACTGCAGTTGTTTTTCACTGTGGGAATACAAGTTTGTTCTAATCTGAAGGACACTGATAATTAGAAAATGAATGCAACTACAATATCACTGAGCACTGGAGAGGGAAGGAAAGTTTTAGATGATATTTAAAATTCAGGGTGGTTTAATGATCTATTAAATGTCATTTACCTGCAGCATTTAGCCAGGAGGGCAACCTTAGATTTAAAATCCCAGCCTGTGAACGTGCAAGCAAGCTTTCTAGCAAAGTCAGGAAATGCCTTGCTATTGAAGGTAAAAACAAGCCTTAAATTATTTCCTTCAATTTAAACCAAAGCATAGGTGTTTTTTGACATTTTTATACAAGCATTAAAAGCAAGAAGTAATCGGATTGTAAAATCTTAATTCTACACAAAATACAGAATGAAAGATGTTACTTTGCTCTCCTTTGATCCATGTATTGTTTTAGAATTCCCAGACTCCTAGTTTGTTTGTTAAAACAAGGTATAGCTCCCTGGACACTGCTGAAACATTCCTGTTAAGGGTTTCTCTTTGCTTCTGCATTCTTTAGGCTGTGCAACTCTTGGTGCAGTTTGCTGTCCCTTATTTATAGGAGATAGTAAAAGGGAAAAAAATAAAATGGTGTGGGGAATGATATGGGAGGTAGTCCTAGGAAGTCTGTGTAGGCAGTTCTGATAAAAGGATGCCTGTTTGTGAGATGGAAAACACCTCCTGGCTAATATCACTTGGCTGTTAAATTGTCAAAAAACACCCCAATACTCAATTCTTTCACGCACACCACCACCCAGGAAACCCCACCCAAGCCCCCAGATAAACTTAGTTTTTTGTCTGAATGCTTTATACTTTGATCAAATGTTTGGGAGTCTTTAAAAATCAGCTGAGTCTTTTTCTTGCCCTGACTGTATGGTTTAGCATCCATGTGAGGCTGTTGGGAGTCAGTCTCTGAAGGATGGCACAGGTACATCAGAATGCTGCTCAGGAGGAGAAATCCTGGCTTTAACACATAATTCTTCCATGTTTCCTTCCTATTCAAAATAGTTTGGTCAATGAACTGTAAGTTTTCAGATCTTATTTTCTAAGTTACTGAAAAGGGAGGAAAATAAATATGGCTATTTCTAGAATAGTAGGCAGGCAAGTAGAACTACTTGGACTAATTAGAAGCTTAAACCTTTAATTAATAAAACTATTGGTGATATTAAAGGCTTGGAGAGATTTTTAAATGGAAAGGGAAGCTAACGGATGTAACACAATAGGGATTGACAAGAATGAAAGAAAAAAACCTTTTGCCTAACCCTGTGGAGCAGGAAAGATGAGAGAGCTGACAATTTTTACATGACAACACTTACATAAGCATTTTACAACAGTTTGAAATCTACAAAATTTTGTTTCAGCAGCGTGCTGGTCACCTAAGTGTTTGTCAGCAGCTGTGATTTAGAATGAGATACTTGCTGAAAAATTTGGAAGAAATAACAAGAAGCAAAGTAATTCTGAGTATGTTTTTAATTAGCAAGCTCAAGGAAATTGTAGCATACCTAAAACTTAGGGATTAATTGTCAAACAAATAGAATTTGTGGTGCAAAGAGAAGTTGCACAAATGGTTTACTGCACTGGGACATAACATTTTCACAAGCTTTGTTTAAATGAGAAAAATCACAGGGCATGTACAGTGAGTTACAGTTCTCACTGAAAAAGGGAAAGAGATGGAGAAACAGTAGCAGAACAAGAATATTTGTTGGCATTTAAGAAGAAGAGTAGCTGGAAGGAGGTGAGTTGCAGAAAAAGGGTGAGACTAAGGATTATAGCTGTCTTCTAGAGAATTTTAATCTGATGCTAGAGATTTAAGAAATAAGGAAAATTCTAGCCTAAAATACAACTTAACTGTGATAAATTTACAAAGTATAGCATGTCGGGGGTGGTACTGAGGCTTGCTGAATGATTTCCACTATATTCAAGGTATCTGTTCAGTGTTTAGATTTTCACCCCAAACTGAGGAGGTCTGATAGCCTCAGAAAAATTACCCATGGTTACCAAACTCATGAGTAAGTGTAGTCTTGCACCTAGAGGAACTTATTTTTGAAGGAAACTGTTTTCAGGCCTGCTGTTGTCAATATGACTGAATATTGTATTGTTTTTAGCAAGCTTTGGAGCTCCTGCTGTGGTCCTCGTTTGCTCCATCAAAAACCAGAACTAGAAAGTGGGACCCTGGTCAAGCAGAGTGTTAAGGGTTAAGTTACATTAGATCTGCAGAGTTGTTAATAGGGACCCTGGCTTCATTCCCAGCCTCCTTGGGTAGATGATGAAACTTCTAATTCCCCATCAAGCCTGACTGGTACTTGCTTAGGTACTTCAGGTGATGTCCCTTAGGAGTCTGGAAACAATGGCAGAAGCAAAGAGAGTTGATATGTGCCTGTAGGTCTGAGAGAATTCCTCACCCTAATGCAAAGCTGGGAGGTATTGATAGGGAAGAGGGAATGGAGAGGGAACTGGGCTGGGAAGTAGGTACCATAGCAGAACCAGTTGGCCTTTGATCCAGGCATGGAGTTTTGGCCAGTATCTGGGCAGTGGGGAGTCTGGGGCTGGTTTGCATGACTTCTGAGGTGCTGATTAATTTGTGTCTTATATTTAAGTGCTGTTGCCTGACTTGGAGGGTTTTGAAACATCCTTTGTGGATTTGGCTTGTGTAATCCATTGTAATCTATGTGGTTTTGCTGTACTGATACTCTTAATGATTTATGGTTTTCAGTTGAAAATGAGAGCTGGAGGAATGAGTGAGTCATCCAAATGGAAAAAGCAGAAGAGATCACCAAGGCCTCCTCGCCATGTAACTAAGGTTTCTCCTGGGACAGAGCAACCAGCAGCCAGTGCTAGTAACATCACAGGTAAGTTGAAACCTGAATATATTCAGAACATAACTCTGGTTCGTGCCTTTATTTTAGTACTGTGTTGTGAAGCATATCTTTTCTTTTGAAAGTGTTCAGTTTGCTTTAAGTTCGCCTCAGAACTGTAAGGGCTGCAAATAAGTGGGGTTTTCAAAAGGAAAACTTAGATTCTTAGATCACTATCTCATACAGAGAAAAAGTAAAAATACTTCACTGCTCCACTTCAGGCCCATTTGAGCTCTATCACAATTCCATTTGTTTAAGGAAAATAAAAGAAATGGGCTTGCCTTCCAATCGAGTTAAAAATTCTGACTTTGAAGGAATGACTAATCCTTGATTTGAGTCTTTAAAGTGGTTGTGCCATTGTCTCAAAAAGTAAACTGTACCTTCAGGACTATTTTCAGATTTCCTAACTATAGAATCCCTCTGCACCCTTTATCTAACGGTGAATTATCTTATTTGCTGAGCCTGTTAGATTCCAACTATTTTATTTAAATTTTGAGAAGTGCAAGTGTCTCACCTATTTGTCTATTGGATTCATTAATAGCTGGCAAAAGAGAATTTATCTGCTTTCTCTATGATGATATGTAACTATCAGAGATAATTTGTCATGTCAAGTGGTAATCAAAGAAATTCTTTGTTGCTGTATGCAATGCATGAACTTGTGGTTGAGGGACAGAATAATACTGATCTTTTCCCTTCTGTTTCTCATCAGCAAGTGGAGTTAGTTTCATAGATGCTCCTTCTCCCAGCTCCTCTGGATGCTCAGAAAATGTTTCATCTGCAGTCAGCCCTTCTACAGACAGTGGTATGGAGTTGTCCTCACAGACTACCTCCAAGGAAGACCTGACAGACCTGGACCAAGTCACTTCTTTGGGCCTTAGTGCAGGAATGCCTTCAAATGAAGCCAAAGTCACTGAAAATCAGAATCAGCCTGAACTGCAGGTACATGGATATAACTCATAAAGTGAATTCCAGCTCCCAGCATAATCACACAATGCACCTACACATCTAGTTGTATTCCTGCCAATACCATCAGCCTTAATTAATGGAGAAACTGTTCAAGGGAAACAGGAAATCTGCAGGAGAACTCATTTTACTACCTTTAGTGAACAGTTCTTCCTGAGAAATTCAGCTGTTGGTGTTTGTTCATGTGCATTGCTGTGAAATGCAACTAACCAGAACCCAGCCCTTTGTTAGTCAGTTTTCCTCCCTGTTGTCTCCACTTTGCCCACAACAGTAAAACTGCTGAGAGGATGGATTAGAGCTGCAAAGAGCCTTTCAGAGCTGCAGAGGTTTTGAATGGTAAAAATGCTAAGAAGGCATAGATAGAAGTAGCACACTGAAATGGTGTAGCACTGGAAAGCAAAAAACGAGCTGGAAGAAGTGGTAGGTTGTAGGAGTATCTCCCAAGTGAAGTCCTTAGTCTTGTAACCTAGAGTTATGTAAATCAGATCAGAACCAGATGCAAGTGAAAGGGCAGAGAGGGCTGCAGGTGATGTAGAGGCACTCTTAAATTTTATTTTCCCATTCCTCTTGCATGGGTGACCTGTGTAGTTTTAAGAGTTCCGAATGAACAGTGAATAATAAACCTTTCTTTTAGCTTGTGTAGCACTTGCTAACTCCTGTGTCTTTCACTCTCAAATGACTGGTGTCACTGAAGAGTGAGAGTCTGAGGGAGGAGAAGATCCAGTCAGCTTCTGTTGAGTCTATCCCTGAGGTCCTGGAGGAGTGCACATCTGTAGCAGAACATTCTGACTCTGCCTCTGTTCACGACATGGACTACGTAAACCCCCGAGGAGTCCGGTTTACTCAGTCTTCCCAAAAAGAAGGTGAGAGGTGGGCAATGCTGCAGATGTTCCTTCTGCTAAGAGGGCTGTGAGCTCCTGCTCTGGACCAGCTTCATTTGTAACCCCTGTAAGGCACTTGCAGAAAGCCAAATCCAAGTTAAGAATGCTGATCTCTTGTAGGTGCAGCACTGGTGCCGTATGGGCTGCCGTGTATTAGGGAGCTGTTCCGCTTCCTCATCTCACTCACCAACCCTCATGACCGCCACAACTCCGAGGTGATGATCCACATGGGGCTGCAGCTGCTGACTGTGGCCCTGGAGGCAGCACCCATTGCAAACTGCCAGTCCCTCCTGGGGCTGGTGAAGGAGGAGCTGTGCAGACACCTCTTCCAAGTGAGTCTGCCTTCTGCCTCCCTGGCTTCTGGCACTGGGGAGTCGGGTAGTAACTTGCATCAGAGGGTCGGTTGGAATTCAGTCTCCTGAGGGTTGGCAGCTCTTGAAGGAATTCCAAGTGCAAGGTGCAAGATGATCTTCTTAGCTGGCAGAATCTTTGGGGTACAAAGCTCCAGCTGGAGAAACTTTGGAGCACCAATTGCACAAGGGCCACCCCGGGGCAGGTCTTCTCCCAGGTCCCTTCTCCAAAGAGAGGATCTGTGGACTTGGCTAAAGAACAAAGCTTTATCAGGAGAAGTGCTACCAGAAGCAGAAGGGAATTAAGTGTATTGAGCCTCACTAGCAAAAGGGGACAGTAGGGGGCTGAATAAGGGGCTGGTTTTTTTTGAAACACCACTGCTATGAGAGGCAAAGACTGGATCTGAAGGCTGCTGCAGGTGATGCCTGCAGTGCCACAGTACTGCTACTTACAGCACACAGTGCCTGTTCTTTGTCATCGTTAAGGTGGTGGGTTTTTTTTTTGTTTCTTGCTCAGCTACTGAGTGTTGAACGCCTCAATCTGTATGCAGCCTCCCTCAGGGTGTGCTTTCTTCTCTTTGAGAGCATGAGACAGCATCTGAAATTCCAGCTGGAGGTGAGTTTTTTTGAGTATCACCGGGTGCCCAGTAATAACTTTTTGAACTTCAGTTCAATGCATATAGCCAGGCAGTAGGATACTGTCTCAATTCCAATTTCCCTGTGTATAAGTGACTCTGTGTGTGAGTCTGTGTAGGCCTTTTCTTCTTGAATGATAAAATGTCTTTGGTGGCCTGCACTGCCTGCCTTCATCCTAGTTTTTTAGAACAGTAAATCCAGGTACACTGGATGGTAGAGCTAATTGAAACCCTTCAGAGTGAGCCATTGCTGAAGATGGAGAAGCCACGTGGGAAGCTGAAGTCTCTTTCTGCAGTCCTCAAAGCTATTCACTATCCTCCTCTCTTTTTTCTTTCCTTAAACTGAGCTGCCCTGTGTTTCTGGCAGATGTACATCAAGAAGCTGATGGAAATAATCACCGTGGAAAACCCAAAGATGCCCTATGAGATGAAGGAGATGGCTTTGGAAGCCATTGTTCAGCTCTGGAGGATTCCCAGCTTCGTGACCGAGCTCTACCTGAACTATGACTGTGACTACTACTGCGCCAACCTCTTTGAGGAGCTGACCAAGCTGCTCTCCAAGGTGAGGCAATAAACCATTAACTAGGTGCTGAAAAGTGTGAAAAGTTTAGGGGGTTCTGTTGTATGGTTTAGGCTTCCCCAAACTCTGGGGGAAACTTCCTTTCCCCAGTGTGGCAAGAGAGGCGTGAAAGTTGACTAATACTTACATTTTATTTCCCAGAATGCCTTCCCAGTTTCTGGACAGCTGTACACTGTCCATCTGCTGTCTCTGGAAGCATTGCTGACAGTGATAGATAGCACTGAGGCACATTGCCAGGCCAAAGTGCTGAGTAACATGCATCAGCAAGAGAAGGAAGTTGTCAAATCCAGCCCAGAAACCATGAACAGCACCAAAGAAACAAGCAATAGTAAGAGCCCTTTTTTTTTCTTTATATTAAACATAGTTTTGTGGTGAACTGGCAGGTCTCATTTTGGTAGCTGAACATAGGAAGCTCTTCAAAAAATTGTTTTCAGTCTTCCTGTTACATCTTTTATAACTACACACTGATGATAACAACCTTGCTGTTTGTAAAATGTCCAGATATTAAAATGCCCCCTCAAGTGAAGGTTTATATAAAGGCTATGTCAAGACTGGCAGTCACACAGAAAGAGGGAATGCCATGGAATTCCTGGGGACAACATACTGAGGAATCCCAGTTACTGGGGGCAGCTCCTTTGAGCAGGCCCACCTTCAGTTCAGAGTGATCGCTTCGTTATTTCTGGTTCTGTTTTTCTTCCCTGCTTTACGAGTTTCTTTATGTGTGGGTTGTTTGTTCTTTCAACCTCTGCAGATCATGAGAGAGTAGTTAGTGAGGGAAAATCTTCCAGTGCAGTCCCAGAGCCAGCTGGGGCCTGTCCTCCCACCAGTGGATGCCTCATGGCTGACCAGATGAAGGAGGGCTGCATGGACCTGGAAGGAGCTATTCAGGCAGGTAATAGTTTGCATGATACCCTGACACCCTGAGTGTGTCTGTGCTGAGCTGTGCTGACTGCTCCTGCTTCACTCCAGGCCACTGTAGCTATTGTGTGTTCAGACCAAGAGGTATGTGATGAATATTTATTATATGTGTACTGCATATACCTGGGAGCTCTTGCATTTCTTCTGGGAGGAGGTTAGAGCTGCAGGGTTACTTTAGGGCCAAAGTGTGTGAAATTCATACCAGTGCTTAGTATTTTTAAAGCAGACAAGGGCTCTCCAGGGGAACAGTGATGTAGGTAGTCAAAATAACCAGAAAATTAAATCTTGTGGATGTGTGAAATTGTCCAGGACAAGAAGCTACTAGGCAATTATGCTCAAGAAAACAGGAGGGGGGGATGTACAAATTGAAGAGTAGGAGTGTGACTGCCATTTGCTGGGGCTAGGTTTGACTGTAGTGATGCTTTGTCCTTCTAGCTGAGAAGAACTCAGCCTACCCGGTTCCCAGGAAGCCTACCCGGTTTTCGTGTGTCCTTCCAAGCCCTCAGGAACTTATGCAGATTAAGAACAAAAAGAAGGTATGATTTGGAATGATCTTTGAAAACAAACAGATCTTTGAGTGTTCTTCTTGTTTCACATCCACATGGGCTTTGCATGACTGGATGTACTGAAATCTGTACAGAAATCTGGAGTTCTAGTCTCTGCTTGTAAGAATTAAATAGCCAGTCACAGCAGATCCTGCTCTGCAGAGTAGTGTGCCCTCACCAGGTCCTTGTGAACCAGGGTCTGTGTTTCACTGCAATTTTGAGGATGATCAAGCAGGCAGGGGAGTTGGAGAGCATTGGGCTGGTGGCTTCTGGGGCCCTGAGGAACCCAGGGGAGTCGGTAGTCATGATGGTCACAAATTTAGTTCAGTAGGTCATTGCTAGCAGTTGGATGGTGGTAGGAGCTAACAGAGAACTGACATTTATGCTGGTGCCTTAGTAAAGTTCATACAGTTGTTTGTGCTTTTGGTTTGCCTGAACACCACCAAGACCATGCAGTTAACCCTTTCTCAGCCAGGTATTTCATTACACTATGGCTGTGCTACAGTGTGGTTTCTTAAGCTAACAATCAGCCAGGGCAGAGTAGTTGACTCCCTTTCAAAACCAAAAATGTGCCTGCTCTTCACAGCCTGCAGATACCCTTGGACTACCAGATGTTCCTGGGACCATGTCTCACTAGCAGAATGTTTTCTGGTTCTTAGTTTAAGCTTTTGGAGCAGTTCTTCCTTGCACCTGCTGACCAAGTGCCAAGGATTCCTGCTGCCTGTCTCCTGGCAGGGAAGGAGGGGATGAGAGCCTGAAGGCAAAGGGGACAGTGGAGGGATGGAGCAGTGCTGCTTTTGTGACTGGGTAGAGTTGGTCTTGTCCCTTGCTGTGCTTTGGTGACACACTGGGGCAGGTGAGGCATTTGGGGTAGCAGGGCTGGTGGCTCAGTGGAATGTCAAAGCCTTTCAAAGACATCAGCTCATGTTTTCTGTATCCAGTGGCATTTGGTAGTGAATCCTGGTGATGAATGCAGGTTTGCTGGCCTTGGTTAACCTTCTTGACAAGTGACACACTATAATAAACCTGACCACACTGAATCTCATCTATTTTCTACTTTGCTTTTGGTTCAAATACCAAGAACAATTTAAAGTAAGAAACACGCTTCAAGCTCATAACTATTGGAATGTCTCCTTCAGCTCCTAATTACTGGCACAGAGCAGTTCAACCAAAAGCCAAAGAAAGGGATACAGTTTCTGCTGGAGAAGAACCTTCTTACCACCCCCATTGACAACAACGAGGTGGCCAGGTGGCTACGGGAGAATCCTCGTCTGGACAAAAAGATGATTGGGGAATTTGTGAGTGACCGTAAGAACATCGACTTGCTGGAAAGCTTTGTTGGGTGGGTATCTTTCTCTATCTTTTTAATCAAAAAGAGGTGAAAGTTTGGAGTTCAGTGACAAAAAAGCAGTAAAATGGTAGTCTCTGTAGGTGCTGGATTTGCCTGACTTGGGTCTGGGTGTGCCACCATGCCTTAATTTTGTTCATCTCTTGCATGTGGTAGCACCTTAGCTATCTATAATAGTGTGATACTTGATCTCTTTCCAGTAGGGCCAGTCTCTGTGAAGACTGGAGAGATCATTGCATACATAATCACCTGTAGGATTGTTGACTCTCTTTTATTGTTTGTTTTTATTTCCCTATTCATGCTGTGTTTCCTCTCACCCTTCTCCCTTTGCTCTCTTGTTCTCTGTGAAATCTGGCCTTCTGATGCTAAACAAACAAGACTGTAGTCAAGAAGTTTACGCTACCTTTCCTATCCCATTTCAGTTTCTCATTGCATTTCATTTTTTCTTGCAGGACTTTCAGCTTCCAAGGTTTAAGGCTGGATGAAGCCTTAAGACTCTATCTAGAGGCCTTCAGGTTACCAGGAGAGGCACCTGTAATACAGAGGCTGCTGGAAGCCTTCACAGAACATTGGAGGGTGTGTACTTCGTGGGCAGAAAGCTCCAAACCTTCTTTCTTGTGCATCTGCTGGCCATGGTGGACATGTCAGATCAAACTGCCTGTCTGAGCTTACTGTGCCCTGCAGGCAGCAGCTGTTGTTTTGGAGGAGATGGCAGTGGCACATAGATTTTCCAGGGTGCTGCTTGGAAGCTGGAGTCAGAGCCTGGGGTGTTTGTTCCTCCCAAAGATGATTCAGTACTGTGGGTAGGGAAATGACTGGCTGGAGTCCTGTAGGACTAATTTGTACACACGTTTGCCTTGCAGAAATCAAACGGGTCCCCATTTGCTAACAGTGATGCCTGCTTTGCCCTGGCCTATGCAGTTATTATGCTGAACACAGACCAGCACAACCACAATGTCCGCAAGCAGAACGTTCCCATGACCCTGGAGGTGGGTGTTGCCTCTCTCAACCAGATCTAGTACCTGTTTTTACCTCAGTGGTGTTCTCTTCTTCCCTTGGCATTCATCACTCCTGCACACTGCTGTGCAGCACTGAAGCTGAACACAGCTGGAGAGGGGAGCTTGTGTGTGTGTGTGTGAGCAAACTGCAGCCAAAGACACAGTAAGAATGAGAAGATTGTTCAAGTGCTGTGTGCTCCTGGGGAGTTCAAGTCAGAGCAGAGGTACAGACCTGTCATTCTGATGTCCAGCCACAGCTAAGCATGTGTTCTGTTGTGTCTCTGCTCCCAGGGGAAGAACAGAGATTGCTGCACACAATTCCCACTAGTAGAGTTTAGTCTTTGAACTCTGAGGCTGCACGCTGAAGAATGCAGAAAAATCTCCTTCTGGTCCCATGAGAAATAAGTGGGGTACTGATCCTAGCCAAGCATTTGGAGCTGGGGATACTCAGATTAACATTGGAGTAATGTTTTTCAGGAATTCCGGAAGAACCTGAAAGGTGTGAACGGAGGCAAAGACTTTGAACAGGACATACTGGAAGACATGTACCATGCCATCAAGTAAGAGTCAACCTTTCATCTATCTCCTTCTATGTAGCAGACACACTAAGAGTTGTTTGGTCTGTGAAGGCTCTGTTCTCCAGACTGGGTCTTTAGATTTCTTTACAACTTTTTATGTGGTGCTGGTGATAGTGTCTCCTCCCCAGGACAGCACTGGTGTCCTGACATAGTATGTTCATCTCAACATGTCACTTCTGAGCATAATATCATTTCCTGAGGCTTTCCAAGTAAACTTGTTTCTGTTACTATTAGTCAAATGTAAATTCATAGAAAAAAATAAAGCTATTGACTGCAAACAGATTTTCTGTATAATCTCAGTAATGATTGTCAAAATACACAGGCACCTGAAACTGAGAAGAGTGTCTTTCTTCTGTATGAATCAAGAGGGATTTTTATGGTTATTGTTAGGACATGAAAATTGTGTCTTTGGCATGTGAGGCACACTATTGCCTATTGTTACAGAAAGACCTCTTTTCAGATTGGCTGAAATCTGCTCTTCTTAGTAGATTTAACCTTCTTGTCCAATTAGTTGGTGGTCTGCAGAGGAGTCTCTTGTGCAGTGTTACCCATGTCTAGGGAGCATGTATATATATATATATATAGGCCTGTTATATTTTAACCTGGGTTTGCAAGTACTATTTGGCATTAATCATAGTTGTTTTATTGTCGTATAGTTTTGATCCAGTTAGAGTAAGGAGATGTGGTATGGATCACCCATCATACATTTGGGTTCTTGTTTATCTTTAATTTTGTAATACTTGGTTTTCTAGTATTCCATTTGACATCCACTAATAGTTACATTATTCTTACACAAAGGTACTCATACTTACTGTTGACTGTGGTGGTATAACAAGTTATTTTTTTTATCTGGGAGTAATGAGATGCAGAGCACTCCTAAGGGGTTTGGGTGGAGGGATGAAGCTCTGCCAGTGTGCTATCCAAAATTTCCTATCATGTAACTGCATTGCATTTTGCATTGCTTATACACCTGTGCTAACCTTAGTTACTGGCTAACTAATGGGTGCTCCTGAGTGCCACCAGACTTTATATCCAGGATATCAAAAAGGGACAGAAGAAGCAAGCAGGCAGGCCTAGGCAAATAGCATGTCTCGGGAGCTGGCAAAATCACTTCAGAGTAGGTATCACTTAACTTTGGGACCATGTAATGAAAGGTGCTGTGTAAATGTTAGGTTTCGTTCAGGATGAAAAATTCAACCTTCTTGTCTTCCTCCCTTGTAGAAATGATGAGATAGTGATGCCAGAAGAACAGACAGGCCTGGTGAAGGAAAACTATATCTGGAATGTTCTGCTCCATCGTGGTGCCACTGATGAGGGTATATTTCTCCATGTGCCTCCTGGAAGCTATGACCATGACCTCTTCACCATGACATGGGGGCCAACCATTGCAGCACTTTCCTATGTTTTTGACAAGAGCCTGGAAGAAACAATCATCCAGAAGGCTATCTCTGGTTTCAGGTAACTCTTGTATTCATGAAGAATCCAGAGTGCAGGAGGCTCTCTGATTTGCTGACCTATATACAGACTTGTCTGTGCTGACTTACTACACTATTTTCTGTTTCTCCTTTCCCCAGGAAATGTGCAATGATTTCTGCTCACTATGGCCTTAGTGATGTATTTGACAATCTCATAATTTCTCTCTGTAAGTTTACAGCCCTCAGCAGTGAGGTAAGTTTGCAAGGAGGGGAAAGCAGCATGGATTTTACTATGTTGAGAGTTCTTTTCCTCTCAGAAGCAGTGACATTGGGTTATTTTATAGCTGTCACTAAAGCACTAGTATCTGTAGATGCTGCACCCTAAGAGCTGTGAAGAGGGTGATGAAAAGTGTGTGATAGGATAGATAGCTTCAAATATGCACATTTCCTTCTGCTCACTCACAGTGAAGAGCAGGATGCCGTGATGGAGAAGTGTTTGTTCCACCTACTTGATCCAAGGAGTCTTAGATCAGGACAGTGATCACCACACACAGGGAAAGGGAAACAAGATCATTTCAATAGTGAAAGCATAGGAATAAAAAGGCAAAGACAGGTGATGTGTTTCTAAATTGCTTGAAGGGATAGCAGAAAGGGTACAGTCCTCCACAGTAATCCATTTGGAATGGAATAATGGAATTAGGCTGCAGGGAAATGGGTTTAGACTGGGTGTTTGGTTTCACTTTCATTCTGGCATTGAAAAAAAGTACCAGGCTGACTACTAAAAGACAAATCCCAAGGAGTGGGGTTGCTTTAGATTCTCTTTTCCTCCAGAGCTCACAACAGTAAAGATGAAATGTCTGACCCTTTCCAAGCATACCAGACCTCGAGACTACCAATAGATATGACAAGCAGAGGAATGTCTGCCATGAAACAACTGTTTGACACAGATTTACACAGCAGAAGCAACTAGACTCAGCCCTCAGGGGCACCAGCTGTTGCCAGCTGCATCCCATCTAGTTGTGAGACTGGAATCTGGAGCAGTCTGAGCCCTGTGTAAATTAAGCAAGCATGGCTTTTTATGATGATGTAGAACCATGGATTTCTGGATTTTTAAGAACTCTTTGAGTTCTTGTCTTTGGCCAGGTTCCAAGTACAACAATTACTTTCTGCTGTCCTAGATTCCTCTAAGGTTTGGAGACAGTAGGGGAGTATGACAACTGAACAAATATTTGAGAGACAATCCAGTGGAAGGGGAGAGGCCTTAGATGGTAACTGCAGAAATGTGCAGCATGATGCAGAGTCTGACTCCAGCTCGACATGGTCACTGGGTGCTTTCTTTGGTTGGTTTAGTTGACTTTAGCACACTTTTTATATTATGAAAAGCTGCGAGAGCACTGAACTGATTATAAGGAATTGTGATGCAGCAGTTATGGGCAGAGACTGTATGCCAGGGTTCATCACTCTTTGAATCTTGCTGTTAAATAGTGGTAGGAGTTAGCCAGTAATGCTTTGGGGCATAGTTTCCTTCTCAAACAGCAGAGCAGAGTAATTGCTGCTTCCAGAGGAGATGTCGTACTGCTCATGGAAGGCTTTGATCCTGGAATGTGTTCTCATAGCAGAATAAATTAGTGAGTTTTCAGCAAGCACTTTCAGAACGTTCTGTATTGTTGTTGTTCTTGGAGGGAGAGCTCATGTCTGGGTGATTCAGGGGTTCAGCTTCTATCAGGTGAGCCATCTTGCCCTTGTTTTTGTGCAAAGTGCATAGGAGCTGAGGAGTCACCCAAGCATCCTCCTCAGGATTGTTGTCTTTCCCCATAACCACTTCTGAACAGTCTGCCCTAATTTGTGTTGAAAAGAAAACATCTCCTGCTGACTGATTGCCACCCCCTCTTCTTTCCTGCAAGTCTATTGAGAACCTGCCCACTGTTTTTGGAAGTAATCCCAAGGCCCATATTGCAGCAAAGACTGTGTTTCACTTGGCCCACCGCCACGGCGACATTCTGCGGGAAGGCTGGAAGAACATCATGGAGGCCATGCTGCAGCTCTTCCGAGCAGAGCTCCTGCCCAAGGCCATGGTGGAGGTACTAACAGCCAGGCTGGGGGGAATCAAAGAGTGGGAGAGTGGGAACATTCAAAGTGTTAACCACTTCAAAGAGTGGGAGAGCTAGAAAGCCTGCAAGGGGCGCAGTCTTTTCTGCAGGCTGTAGCTTCTTACGCAGGGTTTCGGTTTTGCTCCTCTTACTTTTTTGAGAAATTCCAGCATCCATTGTACTGGAACAGGGTTTGAATGTTGTGCAAGAGGGTCGTGCATGAAATATTAGAGCCACAGCAGTGGTAGTGCCAGGTGAGGGTGACAGTTCATAGTGAAGGGGTGAGAGGGCAAGGAGCTGGGGTCAACTGCTTACACACGGGCAGTTGGGTGTAGTGTTTCATCACTGAGTGAAAACTTCCCAGGATCGCAGGGGGAAGGCAGACAATCAATTAGACAAATTAAGCAGACAATTAATCATACACACTTTATGGTCTGTCTTCCAGGTGGAAGACTTTGTTGATCCTAATGGCAAAATCTACCTGCAACGTGAGGAGACACCATCTAACCGGTGAGTGGTGCCGACAGCCTGGGCAGCCCAGCACAAACCCAACATGGTTCTTCTTTTCTCACTGATGTTGGTGCCTTTCTGATTTGCAGTGGTGAATCTACAGTGCTGAGCTTTGTTAGCTGGCTCACCCTGAGTGGGACAGAGCAGTCTGGTATGAGAGGGCCATCCACAGAGACACAGGAGGCAAAGCGAGCAGCTCTGGAGTGCATAAAGGTAACAGCCAGGCTGTGCAGGAGCCTGCTTTTGTTCACAGTGACAGGGCTATGTAGGTAACAGCCACCAGCAGAAGCATAAAAATATGCATGCTTCTAGGCAGTGTGGCAGGTTCCAGAGGAGCTGGGGATGAAAAGAAACTACAGAGGAGTGTATCCACTTTGACAGCTAAAGGATCTTTTGTGCTGTCAGGCACAAATGTAGTAACACATGAAAACAGGAAGGATTACTCACGAGAGGCTGGGATCTGCCCTTGGCATCACAGTCCTTTAATGGCAGACAAATTAATAAATTCTCAAATGACTAATCTTTTCCAATGCAGTGTGAAGGCATATGGTGCCAACAGAAGCTGAACCTGGGGTTTGAGCAGTACATGGACAGAGGAGTTCTCTGTTAAATTCTGTTTAGCCCAGGTCAGGTCTGTTAAAGGTGACTGATGGTAAAGGAGTGAAACAGTTAGCAGGAGTTTTCCTCCAGGTACTTGTGTAAAGCCATTACCTGGAGGCTCTGTCTGTATGCCTTCCCTGTCCCCCAGATTCACAGTCCTCTCTTCTGTCTTTTGCAGCAATGTGATCCTGAGAAACTGATCACAGAAAGCAAATTCCTCCAACTTGAATCCCTCCAGGAGCTTATGAAGGTGAGAGAATTATTGGGCAAGGGACTGCACTGGTGATGGAACAGTATGCTATGCATGATCATGGATATGTTTGCCTAGCTCCTCAGTTCCCAGAGGAGGTCTTGGACCTATTTGGGATATGAAAGCAGTCATTAATTCAGCTGCTACATGTGACTTCTGTGCTGGCAGCCACAATTGCTTTAGTAGTAGAGGAAGACATTAAATTGTGGAATGCATTCTAAAAGCCTGGAGGGGGTCATGGTAAGTGCTTGAAAATATGTGTAGCTCTGTGTAGGAGCTTAAAGTTATGCTTTTTCTTACTTTCTGGTGTGCTGTGTGCCTACTGAGGACATTCTAAAAGGCCACTTTAGAGGCAAAAGCTGTATGGAAATGTTTGACTCTGCTTCCTGAGGCAGTGCAGTGAGTGGCTGCTGCAGGGTAAGGCTGGACTTCTCCCTTCAGCTGCAGGCTGATGGCTTCAGAGAAATATTGCTGTCATTCCTAGCCACGTCTGCCTTTTCTGTGCTTCTCATACTCTTAGCAAGAGGCTGCTGGCTTTCAGAATTCCTGACTTTGTCAGTATTTCACATGTTTTACTGCATCCTTCATAACAAAAAAAAAATTAGAATTTTCCATATATTTACCTTGACCGCTGTCCAGTGCGTTTTTGACAGACTGTGTATGATCTCACCAGAGAGTTGTGGGCAGTTTCACCCAGACTCAAAGCATTCTGTTGATCTTCACTTGTTGGTCCCTCAGTTTTGAGGGGCTGACAAAACATTTCCTGGCTTTTCTAGGCTCTGATCTCTGTGACTCCTGATGAGGAGACATACGATGAAGAGGACGCTGCCTTCTGCTTGGAGATGCTTCTAAGGATTGTGCTAGAGAATAGGTATGACCTTGAAATGTAAATGTCCCTGCTTTGCTGCAGCTGCTGCCTGGGTCCAGGGAATGAGTTCCTTATGTGCTTGATTTGCCAACTGAAGCAGCATGTGGCTGTAATTTCAGGGCTTAGCAATTCCACTCCAGCATGTGCAAACAAAGAGGGGCTATTCTCCCATGAATTACCGCTTGATATCCTGAGATGTGGAGAACATAAACTAAACTTTGGAAAGAGAATTCTCCCACCTGATTGCTTTGCAAGTAATGAAGTAAATAAGAAATCTGATGGCTTTGTTGTTTCCATGTGTCTGTTCTTACACCTCCTGGCTGGAGTTCCTCATTGAAAAGGAGAAGCACCAGCTTGTCTGGGGCTCCGGGAGAGGCAGCTGGATCGCTCTTGTCTCCTCTCCTTTCATCCTGCCCTTTCCCTCCTCCTTGTTGTGGCCAGGGACCGTGTCACCTGTGTCTGGCAGACTGTCAGAGACCACCTCTACCATCTCTGTGTCCATGCCATGGAGTTCTGCTTCCTGGTGGAGAGGGCAGTGGTGGGGCTGCTCAGACTGGCAATCCGGCTCCTGCGGCGGGAAGAAATCAGCACGCAGGTAAGGGAGGTTTGAAAATCATTCCCTGGGGCACTGTCACCTCACCTGGCAACACAGGAAGCAACACATTTAACCTGCCTGTGCTGCAGGCAGCAACAAACAGCAGTTATAAGTGGTTCCAAGTAAACGAAGAGGGACTTTGCTGGGGAATGGAGTGTAAATAATAGGGTCTGGTGTTCTCTCTGGCCAGGTTCTCCTCTCATTACGTATCCTGCTCATGATGAAGCCAAATGTGCTGTCCAGAGTTAGCCATGAGGTTGCCTACGGCCTCCACGAGCTCCTGAAGACCAATGCTGCCAACATTCACTCTGGGGATGACTGGTACACGCTCTTCACCCTGCTGGAGTGTATTGGGTCTGGGGTGAAGCCACCTGCAGCCCTGCAGGTTACAGCAAGGGCAGATAATGACACAGGTAAGACAGGCCAGCTTCTGCTAGGAAATCTGATGCCTCCCTGCCAGATAAGCAGCTGCTTCCTCAAGCTTTTCAATTAGCAAAGGGGACTGCAAGAAAACAAAGCTGATATTAAACTACATTAGCAAGATTAAAGGCCAGCACCTGCTGTTCACTCCTATCCCATGGTCTGTCCCTGTCTCTGCTCTGCCATCTCTGCCTGCTCCCTGAGCAGCAGTCCAGGTGCCTGTCCCTGGGGGAGCAGTGGGAGGAAAACTGATACTGCTTGTAGCAGCTGTACAAGGTCTTTGCTCTGCTCAAGGAACATTTTCTGCTGGTTGTGGTTCTGGTGCCTTGGGTTATGTGGCCTTAATCTCTCATCTGGGTGTGTAATGCAAACCCAGCTGTTGTTCCTGTCCTATCTGCTTCTTTTGTGGGACTGACTCCTTTCTGTCCCCATTTTAAGGCTATCATAAAGGGAGCTGTTCATTAAAATACGATTTCCAGACCCGTTTGTGTTCGGAGTACCTGAACCATCCCTCTAGGACCCTACCCACAATTTCCCACTTCTCTTAACTGTGTTAGAAAGACAGTTTTCCAGCAAAGTGTTCCTGCTTTGCTTTAGCCAGCTAGCAATATGTTTGAGGCTGACAGCCTCGGGCTTCTGAAGCCAACAGCAAGAAAAGGCTTTTCCAGAAGCCTTCATTTTCCTCTTTGCTTTCCTAGGACTTCCTTGCTAGATCCTGATGCTTTTTGGTAGACAGGTGGAAGAAACCTGATTTTACAAAACCCTTACAGCCTTTGCCTCCTGGGGCTGATGCTGGGCTGTTGTAATTTGTAAGGTGAATGATAACACCTGATTCTTCCCCCAAGGTCAAAGTGTTGGGTCAGTCCATGGTCAGGCTGACAAGTGACAGAGGATGGAAAGCCCTCTCCTCTATAGGGGAAACCCAGACATACCTGCAGGGAAGAAACAGTTCCAAAGATGTGTGCTTCTTGCTGTCTCCTGTGCATGCTGCTGTCATAGTTGTTCTTCATCTCACCGGAGGAGAGGCCTGGCTCAGTTCCTTCCAGGGCCCACTGCTGGTTCCTACCTGATGTTGATCTGCCTAACCCAGATTGCTTCTCCCTTGCCCACAGCTACTCTGCCAGCTCCCTGGTTTGCCTTTGGTCTCAAACCCATGCCTTTTGTCTCAAAGGTGCTCAGTCAGACAGCGAGGTCTCCTCCTCCTATCATCCAAGTGACATGAGCCTGGACCGTGGCTACACCTCTGACTCTGAGGTCTACACAGACCATGGGAAGCCAGGCAAGATGCATCGCTCGGGGACAGATGTGGATGTCATGAACAGTGGCTGGCTAGTGGTGAGTAGCCACTGGCCATCTGGGGCCCCATGGAGACAACTGCTAGCATGGCTGTGGGCAGAGGGTGGTGCAGTAGGGAGAGGAAGAGAGGAGAACAGAAAAGAGGATGGAGAGGAAGTGCATGTGGAGAGGAGAAAGCTTGGAGGGAAATTCTGTGATGCAAGTGAGAAAGAAAGGGAACTGGATCCTACAGAAATGTTCCTGATGGCTTCAGAAGAAAGGCCCCTTCAGCACACACATGAGGTTCTGATGTTCTGCCACCCTCTTGCTGTCTCCCTGCAGGTGGGCAAAGATGACATTGACACCTCCAGGTCCACTGCTGGACACAACAAGCTGGGGCCATCTCCTCTGGTCAACCAGTACAGCCTGACCGTGGGGCTGGATTTGGGCCCCCACGACACCAAGTCCCTGATGAAGTGTGTCGAGTCCCTGTCCTTCATCGTGCGGGATGCTGCCCACGTCACCCCTGAGAACTTCCAGCTCTGTGTCAAAACCATCCGCATCTTCGTGGAGGCCAGCTTGAATGGGGGTGAGGTGGCCCTGGGTTTGACAAGCAGGACTGGGCTGGGGGGGGGGTCACTCAGCCAGCAGTGTGAGGGAACAGCTCTCCAACCCTCAGCAAACAGTCTGCTCTGAGCAAAGTGTCCTGGAGCCTGATGGATCCTTGTTCTTTGTCCTTTCTGTGGGCTGGAGGGGAGGTCTGGAGCTGATGTGGAGGAAACAGCAGCAGCTGTTGCTGAAGGCTGTTCCTTGGGGGTGCTGGGTGACCTCTTTAAGCAGGCAGTTGTCATTTCACAGGGCAGGGCCCTCTCCTGGGGATATCACAAGGTGGCTGCTGGGTGTGTTGAAGAGCAGAAAATCATGTTGCTGCCTTTCTAGGCTACAAGTCCCAGGAGAAGAGGGGGAAGAATCACAGGTATGACAGTAAATCCAGTCGGTTAAAAAAAAAGCCAAAGGAGAGCTCCACACGGCGGTCCCGGGCCCTGAGCCAGCACCAGGCACACACACACAGTGATGAGGAAGAGGATGAGAGCATCCCTGCCAGCTACCACACTGTGTCTTTACAGGTTAGTCAGGACGTAAGTATAGCCAGGATTTCCTCCTCTCCTTTCCCATCCTTGGGCCATGCTAAGGAGTCACTGGGGTCCTTCCTGGGACGAGGGGGGCTGTATCCTGGGGCAGGGGGCTGGGATGGGGGCATCCTTTCTCTCTCCAGCTGGTACTTTGAAGGTGTGAAGGCACAGGCCTCCTGACTGTCAGGCTGTTGGACCTCAGGTCAATAGTGAAGTGACTGGAATGTTGTCATTTGCCCATATGGAGCTGTTCAGGGGGAGCTTTGCCAGTCCATGCTTCATGCCCTTTTTGTTGGAATTAAAAAAAAAAACAACAAACCACCAAAAAAGCAATGTATCAGAGTTATCCCTGGACAGCACAGCTGAATCACTGGCTTTCTGCCTGGGAGAGTCAATGCTCAGTGCCAGAAAAGGCTTCATTTTATCTCCTGGCAGGATTGAGATCCTGTTCCTCAAAGATGGGGTTGACTGACAAATGTAGCTGAAGATGCCTGGCACTCCAGGGAAGGGTCAGGCAGCAGGGCCTGGCACCATCTCCTTGGCTAAACATGGTTATGGACATGCAGGGAGCAGGCTTGAGTAGCTGTGAGCCTCCCAGCAGTGGTTTGGGGAAGAGCAGAAACCAAGGGTTCCTTCAAAGAAAATCTAATCCTGTGTGATGCTGAATGTGATGCTTGACTTGCAGCTCCTGGACCTCATGCACACCTTGCACACACGAGCAGCCACCATCTACAGCTCCTGGGCAGAGGAGCAACGCCACCTGGAGACAGCAGGGAGGAAGATCCAAGCAGATTCCCGGACGCTCTGGTCCAACTGCTGGTGTCCTCTGCTACAGGGTAAAGCCATCCCCTCGGGATAAGAGTGAGGAGACACACTTCCAGAATAACAGCAGCACTCGGGAGAGTTGAGGAGCCAAGCACTAACTGCAGAAAGCAGGCAGAGGTTGTTTTGGGGATCTGCTGTAGTAGAAAAAGGCCTTAAATCAGGTCCAGAAAGGTACCTTTAACTGCCAGCTTGCTTCTGGACCTAGCAGGAGCTTCCCAGTCTGTGGCCTGCAACACAAATAGAATTTGGACTTTTTTTTTTTTTTTTTTTTTTTTCTCCTTTCCCTCAGAGAGTCTTTGATCTTCAGCAGACTTTCCAGCCTAGCCTGGGGCAGTAGGGATGTGGCTCTTTCCCTGTGGGCTTTGCCCTGATTCCCTCTCTTGCAGGTATAGCCTGGCTGTGCTGTGATGCCCGCCGCCAGGTACGGATGCAGGCACTCACTTACCTGCAGCGTGCCCTCCTGGTGCATGACCTGCAGGCCCTGGATGCCTTGGAATGGGAATCCTGCTTCAACAAGGTAACCTTCTGGTTGGGCTGGGCATGTGGCAGGACAGCCTTGTCACAAAGAGGAAAGCTGTGAGAGTGGCAGCACTGGCTTCTTCAACAGCTTGTTCACCCCAACAAGCAAGGTGTTCCCTGCTCTGATCCTGTCAGAAGTTCCTCTCTGCTTAGGCTTCTGACCAAGCCTCTTGGGATATCAGAATGAATCCACTCCTTGCCACTTCCCATTGCTTCTCCCATGGTCTATGCCTAGAAGCCACCAGTCCCAAAAGCCATCTCCTTCCTGCAAGGCTGTCTGTGCAAACCTCCTCAGTCATTGTCCAGCTCTGAAAGAGGAATGTGTCTGCTCCAACAGGTGCTGTTCCCTCTGCTAACCAAGCTGCTGGAGAACATCAGCCCAGCTGATGTTGGTGGGATGGAAGAAACCAGGATGAGAGCCTCAACACTACTCTCCAAGGTGAGCATGCTTCTGCTGCCTGAAAGCTCGGGGGAAACCATCTGCCTGATGAAGACAACTAAAGTGGTTTTGCTTCACAAGCTCCTCAGCATCTGATCTGGTGTCAGTTTGCTAGTTTGCCTGTCTTCAGTGCTGGGATTCTCCACTGCTTTCTTTCCAGAACTGTCTCCATGATGATCCTGGCTTTTGGAAAAGCGAGGGAGGGAGTTTGTGACTTTAGGAAGGGTGGAGAGAGAAGTATTTCACCCAACTTTAGTTGAAGACAGTCTGTTCTAGTGGTGATGCAGGGCTGATAGCACTGACCTAAGGCAGAGAGCCTGGAAGGGCTGGCAGGCATGGGAGAGGCCTCATGCAAAGGAGTCAAGATCCACTCCTCTCCATGAGGAGTGAAAAGAGTGGAGGCCTCTGGCATCCTCAGGCTGGGCCTGTGCATGCTCCTGGCCTGCCACAAGGAGGAGGAATTCCAGATTTGCAAGGCTGGCTTGTCAAGCTGTGAGCAGCAGCCCTCAGCCTGCTTGTTGACAGCAGCTGTGCTTTGCTTTTTCCTAGGTGTTCCTACAGCATCTCTCCCCACTGCTCTCACTGACCACCTTCGCTGCCCTGTGGCTGACAATCCTGGACTTTATGGACAAATACATGCATGCTGGCTCCAGTGATTTACTGGTAAGGTGCTGGAAGTGCTGCTGCAGTGCTTTGAACAGCCACTCATCAGTTTTCACTGCCTAAACTTGTCGGGTTTGTTGTTTAAACCTTTTAATCCTTCCAAAACCGTCTTGTTCCTCCATCTCTCCCCTGGCCTCTGTTTCCAAAGCACTCTGAGCTTTTGCTCGTGGCTCTAGGTCCTTTCTCTGTGTCTCTGATTCCAGCTGGAGGCCATCCCAGAGTCTCTGAAGAATATGCTGCTTGTGATGGACACTGCTGGGATATTCCACAGCGCTGACTCGCGGACAGGGTACTCGGACCTCTGGGAGATCACCTGGGAGCGCATTGACTGCTTCCTGCCCAGGCTGAGGGATGAGCTCTTCAAACAGGCAGTCATCCCAGGTACAGGGGCATGAGACACCTGAAGAAAAAGGGGTCTTGGACCCAGTGCCGGATGCTGAGGAAATGATAGGTGCAGGAGGCTGGCTGTGGGGCTTGGCACCAGGAGAGCAAACTGAGTGAAGTGAGCAAACTGGTGTGTGGGCTCACTGCTTGTTTTGTTTCCCCAGATCCTGTCCCCAGCATACCAATGGAGCAGCAGCATCAGCAGTCAATAGTGTCTGCCCTGCCCCCTTCTCCTGCAGGGGATGTGAGACCAGCCACCCACCTGGCTCCTTTGGAGAGGCCCTCTGAACTGGGTGCCAGTGGTGAGTCCCATTTGCTTCTTTCTGGAATCATCTTTCCCAGCACAGTGGCATAGATCTGCTTTTTCTTGGGTTTAGCATGAACTCCAGTGGTGGTGTGGAACTGTTGTGCTGCCAAACGGATAGGTTGTGAGCTTTTTGCTGAGGTTATTGGGGTGTGGGCAGAGGTTGGGGCAGAATGCCTGTGATCAGCACCGGCTCCTCGGAGCCCGGTTTGAAAGTGGAAGCAGCAGCTCTGAAAAGGCCCCTGAGTTGGTTTTCAGCCCTGCTTAGCTTTGCTCTGAAAGGTGAGTTTGTCAGGGCCTGTGTAAGGATGTATTTGGTCTCTTCCTTTTTTTCCAGAGTCTGAGAGAGCCACGGCACCTGCCTCACCCACCATCAGCCCCTCTGCCTCTCCTCCTTTCCCTGCAGCAGCTCCAGCAAGGACAAGCCCTGTTACAGACATACCTCCCACGACAGCACAGCCACCACTCATCCTGCAGCCACTCGCCTCCCCCCTGCAGGTTGGGGTGCCACCTATGACTCTGCCAATCATTCTCAACCCAGCCCTAATTGAAGCCACCTCTCCTGTTCCCCTCTTAGCTACTCCACGGCCCACTGACCCCATGACAACCTCTGAAGTCAATTAGTTTGAGGGTGTCTGAGAAGCATCTGCTGAGGAAGCTCTGTGGGTGGAGGGTGCTGGCCAAATGTTCTCTGGTAGGGGGCACATTTGGTTTAGGAGATGATGCTAACCTGAGCAGAAGGGCTGCTGCCACAGTTCCCCTGGAGCACATCACATTCTGCTCCTTTCTTGGGGCAACTACCTAGAAACCCACCTAGAAATCCCAGTCTTCTTGGAAGGGTGCCTGGTTCCACTGACCAGTCTCCCTCCTGCCTTCACAACCTCAGGGGCCAGGCAACACCTGCAGCCAGCAGCCCGGGACCAAGCTGCCACCAGTTCATCTGGTGACGAGGGAAAACTCTGAGGTCCCAGCAGAGAGGGGCTGTCAGCACAGGACTGCCTCTCGGGTGATCCAATCCAGCCCCTCAACAGTTCCCCAGCTGCTCCCTGGCTTTCCTGCCCGTGCTTCTGGTCGCACTGCTTTGTTTGGGCTCTGGGCATGCCTGGGTTCAGCAGGTTGAGAATTTTGTGTAGAAATGTGGATTGCTTACAGTGCAGCTCCCAGCTTGCTATGCAGGGCTTCTTGTCTGCTGCAGCCTTGTGCTTTCCTTCTCCAATATGGGTCACAGCAATCCCTGTGCCAGGTAAGGGAGCAGGGGGGGGCCTGGCAGGAGCAACACTGCTTTCCCCAACTCCTTCTGTGAATGCAGTCAGGCTTCCTGGCTGGAGGGGACAAATTCAGAAGGCTTTGGGAAATGCAGAGTCCCGTGAGCTGGGAGCAGAGCCCTCTGGCCATCTCAAGCAGGGCTTGTGGACCCACTCCCCCAGCCTGCACAGCAGTCAGTCCACCACTGCCTGCACCCTAACCCTAACCCAGCCCCATTCCTGCTGGCCTTTCTCCTGGGAGCTCTGCAGAGATTCCACCTTTCTCCATCTTCCAGTTGTTGGGAGCCTGCCTCCTCCTGGAGCTGAGGCCCTGGTAGTCATTCTTGTGCTTCTGCCTTGCAGCAAGGGTGTCCTGTGCTTCCCTCCCCTCACCCCCAGAGCAGAGCTGGCTGCCTGGCATGCACTGCATCTCCGTTCTTCCTCCTCTCTCGATTAGTTGGCTAAATTATCAATAATAGCAAAAATATCAATAATAGCAATCTTGGAAATCCCACTGGTGGCTGGGGGGGGCATGGGCGTGACTCTAACCCAGCATATACCCTACAGAGAGGAACCTCTGGTTAGGGTGGGAGCACAACCAGTGTACATAGAGAGTGAATGGCTACAAATCCAATGGACTTTTTACAGTGTAATAAATATATCCTGTAAATGAATGCTCCAGTGTTTGCCCTCCTTTTCCATCGTCATTCTGCGGGAAATCCTTGTTCCCACTGACAGGACTCAGGTTTGGAGAGGGCACAGGGGATCCTGGGCTCCATATCCTGTGAGACAGGGACAACCACGTGTATTTCCCTCCTGATTTTTTCTACTCTGTCCTGTGGGAAGATCCACGTGGTGCCACAGTGTCCTGCGTGAGGCACCCGTGCCTTCCCTCTCCCAGGGACTCCTAGAGACTCCTACGGGCTTGATAAGGGCTTCAAAAACTCAGAGTTTGTTTAAATTGCATGAGCAAAGGTCTAAATACTGCATAACAGAAGAGTAATGCACATACTGGGGAAGTCTTGTTAATAAGGCCTGGTTCCCATACCCCATTTCCACTGGAATATTTTCACTGCTGTAGCCTTCTCCACGCTCTGCTACTTCCAGCATGTCCCCTTCCAGCCCTGAGGTGTTTTCCTTCATTTATTTGAATCCTTCCACTGCCCGTGGCCCTTCTGTGTATCCAGCCTGCTTCTCTGTCTCGTGATTTCCAGCTCTTCACTCCTATTTACAGCTCTGTTTCTCTGAGCTGCCTCTCCAAGCTGAACCCTTCAGAGGATTAACTCCTTGCCAGCTCTTGCTCAGTGGTCAGGTGCCTGGATGTCAGCACTGACCCCCGGGCCAGACCTTCCACTTCTTGGAGAGGTGTCAGCTACTGGCAATGCCCCCTTTCTTGCTGCTGCCTTCAGAGCGTTATTTGGGGGATTTTTGGTTTTACACTGTGTTTGCAAACCCAGTTTCTGCCGAGAGGTTTGAATTGGAGTTCAGGCAATTGCGGCGCAGAGCAAAGGCACCCGAGGAAAACCGCAGGAAGCGGGGCTGGAATGGAAAGAATGTTGACTGGAAAGACAGACAGAACTGCAGTTTGAACAGTTTTCCCTAGACTGTGAATAGGATCGGGCTGGAAAACCAGAAAGAATTTCTTTGAACATTGTTTGGATTTTGCAATAGCAAGGTTTCCTGTGTTACAGAGAAAAATAATGGGGAGAGGAGATCAGAATCAACTTCAGCTGACAGGGAGCACGTGTTGTGATGCATGTTCCTGTCAAGAAGTCTCTTTATTAGTAACTCAGATTACCTGAGACAGTCCTGCTACCAGCAGCAGTTGCTGAGGAGTGGTGTTGACAGCACCAGGCTTTGGGTCTGTCCTGCAGAGACTTTTCTAGTCTTGGGACTTCTCATGTTCCCAGGTCTGAGTCCATTCCCCTGGTTCTTGGGCAGACCTCGCCAGAGCTGGGCTCATCTTAAACTTTTGTTAAGGCTTCCCCTGCTGAAACTGGATGAGTATTGGGATGTAGCCTGTGGCAGTAGGACAGGTGGCTGTGCAATTGGTGTTCTGCTTGTTGGCGTTTTGCTTTTGTTTGCTCTGAAGCCCTGGCTGCAAGACATGAACTTGGCAGGGGAGCTGCAGCACCGCTGCTTTTCAGATTCACTTTTGAAGACCGGGTCTGCAGGTAAGGTTCCTGTGCAGTATCTTCCAGCAGCGAGGTGGCTTTTTCAGGAGTTACCCTCACTTCTTGAAATTCCCGCAGTTCCTCTGCAAAACCCTCTGCCTGTTGGGGAGCATGGGCTGTCCTCTGCCCCTCTCCTTTGTCCCCTCGGGTGGCGTTTGTCCCCCTCGCCCCGGGGCTCGCAGCAGCCCGGCTGCTCTGCCCAGCAAACCTGGAAAGCTTCCTCCTCTCTTTTCAAGAGTTCTACGTAAGAAAAAAAAAGGAAATTTGTCCGGGCCATCGGGGTTGGTGGGCGGCTGCTAAACTTAAATCGTTTGTAGAAAGCATCTGGGGAAGGAGAGGTGAGGCGAGGTGAACGGGGAGAGGGTGCGAGGGGTGGTGGCTGTGTGCAGGGTGCCAGCCGCGGTGTCCCCGTCCCCCGGAGATGTGGGAGAGCACCCAGCAGCGGGGTGTCCGCCGAGCCCGGCCCCAGGGAGGGATGCAGGGATGCGGGGAGGGCCGAGCCCCCGGGCCTTGCCCCTCGGAAGCAGCTGGGACTCGGCAATCCCCGGTGTCCCGCCCTGGGCGGGTGTTGGGGGCAGAAGGGGGGGGTTGGGCCGCTCCCCGGTCCGGCCGTAGGGAAGGTTCCGCCGCTCCCCCCGGGCCGGCACCGCCACGTGGCGCCCGGGGCCGCCCCCGCTCCCCCCGGACGGGGCGGGCTCTGCCCCCGCAGCGGGACCCGCGGGGCGGGGCTGGGTTCTCCCGGCCCGGCCCGGCCCGGCTCGGCTCCACCCGGCGGCAGGAGGCAACGGGGAGGTTCCCCCCGGCGGCCCCGCTCGCCCCTGGCCCGGCGGGGGCATGCCCGGCCCCAGGATGCCGGCCTGGGGGATCCTGCCCGTCACCTTGCCCGCCTTCACCATCACCGGCATGTGGATCGTGTGAGTCCGGGCCCAGCGGGGCTGGGGAGGCTGCGGGACCGGCTGCGGGACCGGCTCCGGGGCGGGGGTGGGCGGGGGGTTCTGCACTTGTGCGCACTCGGTTGCTCCCGCACTTCCCCGTCCCCCTCGGGTGGCAGGGGACAGTCCTGAGGTTGGTGTCACCAGCCCCAGGCCTGCAGTGCCAGGGTTGGCGGCACCGGGACACCCGTCCCGGGCCCCGAGGGGGGGGTGGGAGTGCCGGGGACGTTTGTGCCCTGTGCCCAGGGCAGGGGCTGTGTCACCGGCCCGCCCGGGGGGCTCAGGCGGTCCTTCACTCAGGCTTGAGGTTGCTCAGCCCACCAGCCCCCCCTGTGCAGGGATGGGCACTGGGTGGGGGGCTTTTACCCACAGGTAGCCCCCCCGTAGGTGATGGGGACTCTTTGGGGTGTGGGATGGAGCAAATGCACCCCATCCCGCACAGCTCACTTGGAGAGCTCATTCCCTGGGCTATCCCCGACCTCCTTCACAACAAAGCCGAATTCTGACGCTGGTGCAGGGCACTCAGGATCCAAATTTTCCCCCTGAACGCCTCCCCAAAGCCTTGGCTGTCTCCCATGGGTGACCCTGGGGAGCAGTTTCCCCTCCAGCTCAAAGCAGCACAGGGGGGAGATGCTGCTTGTGGTCCTCACAGCCAGAGCTGCCCTGGGAGGGGGCATCCCAGGCCCTTTTCCTGGCACCAAACACCTCCTGCCCGGGGGGACAGTGTGTTGGTCACCGGGGCAGTGGCAGGGGGGGACCCGTGGGGAGGGGCTGGGTGAGGGGTCTGGGGGGGGGGGAGGGGGCAGTGATGCTCTTGGTGGGCAGCCCTGCCCCTTGCTTCCCCCGGGGTTGTCCTGTTCTTTGTCCTGGTGCCTCTCTGCCAGGCTTGTCCTTTCCAGAGCCTGGCTGTTTGGTGTCCATCCCTGGCAGCTGAGGTGTTTTCTTACATATTTTTAACCTGAGGTGTTTATGCAGAGATGCTGCTGGGTGGGAGGGCTCCTCACTGCCCAGGGGGGGGTGGGCAATGGGGCTGAGACACCTCTGAAGCTGGTGGGATGGTGTCCTGAACCCTTTGTCATGCTGACCTCGGTGTAAACCTCCTGATGGAGCTGATCTGCCCAAAGCCAGGGCACCCGCTGCTTTCCCAGACTCCTTCCAGCTGGGAGCAGGGATTCGGGGAGGTGGGTGGCTGTGGGAATCCCTGTTGTGGTCTCTCTCTCCTCCAGGTATGCCATGGCACTCTCCAACAACCACATCTGCCCCGTTCACAACTGGTAAGGCCTGAGGATGGGGGTGGGTCCTTCACCAAGGACTGGCTCAGTTACAGACCCTGGTAATGCCAAACCCCCTTCCAGACCCATCTCGTTTTAGCTGTGCAGGGTCCTGACAGACCACGGGGAAGCTGAGGGCCCCCTGCACCATCCCCCTCTGCTGAAAGGAGGGCAGAGCCCTCTGCTCACTGCCCCCATCCCACCAGGAGAGGTCCCAGGCACCAGTTTCAGGCTGGCCTGGAAGAATCAGAGAATCATAGCATGGTTTGGGTTGGAAGGGCCCTTAAGGCTCAGCTAACATCACCCCCCTGCATGGGCAGGGACACCTCCCACCAGCTGAAGTTGCTCCAAGCCCTAGGACGGGAGCTGAGGTGGTAGAGAGCATTGAGTAGGGCACAGAACCACCTTCTCCTCTGGGAGGTATGGTGGTGGGGTGCAGTCATCCCAGGGCAGTGCCTCTCCAGTCCCCCCAGTGGCTTTGGGGAGCAGAGCTGCTTGGGGGTTCAAGGAGCAGGGCTATTGAAAGCCACCCTCCCTTCCTTCTTCCTTCCCTCACTCCTTCTGTCCCTTCTTCCCTCCCTCCTTTCCCTCCCTCCTCTCCCTCCCTCCTTTCCCTCCCTCCTTTCCCTCCCTCCTCTCCCTCCCTCCTTTCCCTCCCTCCTTTCCCTCCCTTCTCTCCCACCTTCCCTCCCTCCTTTCCCTCCCTCCTTTCCCTCCCTCCTTTCCTTCCTCTTTCCCTCCCTCCTTTCCTTCCTCTTTCCCTCCCTCCTTTCCCTCCCTCCTTTCCCTCCCTTCTCTCCCACCTTCCCTCCCTCCTTTCCCTCCCTCCTTCCCTCCCTCTCCACCCTGTCCCATGGGTGGTTGCAGTTGGGGTGAATGGTCCAGCCCTGCTGCAAGCCGGGACAGGGAGGGGGGAGAAAGAGGCCATGGAAAAAAAAAAAAACAAACCCAAAAAACCCCACCAAACCAAAAACCCACAGCGTGGCGAAAGTATTAAAATAAGTGGTCAGTCAATTACAGAGGCCCTTGTGTCTCCATGGAAAAGGCTGAAGCTGGCTTGCTGGAGGCTAAATGTGGCAGTGCCAGGGGGATGGGATGGCCCTGTGGCACCCAGCCACCCCACAGGCAGCAGCCTGGGATGAGGGAGCAGGCCCGGGAGAGGCGAGGGCTGGGAAAACAGCCCTGTGTGCTGGCTTGGATGTCTTCTGCAGGGATTCTGCCTTCTTGTGTCTCCTTAAAAATCCGTCCAGAAAAATCCACGTTAGTTTAATTCTTGCTGGAGTGTTTGAAGAAGAAGAGGGGGGGGGGGGGGGGCGGACGGACCCGCTGCCATTTCCTGCCTGATGGCTGCTTCTGCCCTGGGAAGAATGTGTGTGCCGGGTTGTCTCCACAACACAGACAGCCCTTAATGATGAATAATGCTTCCCAGCCTCGAGCTGCTTGCTTTAAACAAAATAATAATACTAAAAAAAAAAAACAACAAAAAAACAAAAAAACAAAACAAAAAAAAAACCAAAAAAACAACAAAACCTCCCAAACCAAACAGCCCTAGGAGCAACCCTTGAGGAGGCTGTGGGGCTCCACGCCTCACTGGGGTTTGGTGGCTGGAAAACAAAGCCACCAGTAAATGCGGAGGCTGAAAAAACACCCAGCCCAGCCCTCTCCAGAAAGGCCCTTTTAACCCTCTGCTTGCTGAGCGGGGAGTTTGGAGATGGCTGCAGGCAGAGGAAGGGCTGGGGCTGAGAAGAGCTCTGGGTCCCCCGGGGGCTGCTCAGGGGGTCCCTGAGGGCTGTGCTGCGGCTGTGCCGGGCTCCGGGGGGTCAGCCTGGGGGCTCGCTGCTGTGGTGTCCCCCCAGGAGGGGTGGCACTGTCCCCGGGGTGTTCGCGGCCGGGCGTTCCCACCCCATTCCCGCCAGTCCCGTGCGTGCAAGCCCGGAGCTGCCTGCCCGGTTCCGCCCAGCCCACACCTGGCATCTGGGTTTTCCTTCTCCTGCCCGGGGCAGGGGGCTGCGGGGACCCCCATAGCAGAGCACCCCGGCCCCGCCGTGGCCTCTCCCTGGCAGGCAGGGCCTGGGGTGGGCAGCAGAGCCAGCAGGCAGGGGACAGGCTGCGGGTGATGCTCCCAGGGGACCCTCCGGATGCTTGTCCCCAGGGTGCGGGCACGTCCCCTGTCCTCGCTCTGCTGCCCTCGCAGGGGCTGTGGGCAGGGGGCAGGAGGGTCCCGGGCAGCAGCAAGGCTCTCCCAGCCCTTCCCTTCCTTTCCCGCAGGAATTACAACCAGTCCTGCGGGGTTGATGGCCCCGGTTCCTGCTGCACGCTGGACCACATCCCCCTGGTCAGGTGAGGAGCTGCAGGGGGGATGTTATGAGCCCGCTCAGGGGTCAGAGCTGCTCCGACAGCCCCCCCGGGACAACCCAGGAGTGTGCCTGGGGAGGGGGGCAAGGGCTGCACCCCGGTGCCCCCCCCTGCTGAGGGCTGTCCTTGTCCCTACAGCAAGTGTGGCACCCTGCCCCCCGAGAGCTGCTTCTTCAGCCTCATCTGCAGCCTGGGCTCCTTCATGGGTAAGTGCCCGGGGCCGGGTGTCCGGGGGGGGGTGGGTTTAGGGGTCGGCAGTGTGCGATGGGGCTGTGTTTCCCCCCCCCCCGCAGTCATCCTGGTGGGGTTGCTGCGCTACGCCCACCTCCTGGAGCGCCTGGGACCCTCCCTCCTCAACACCCTGGGGCTGGCTACCGGCTGGGTCTGTGCTGCCGGCCTCACCATGGTCGGCAACTTCCAGGTAAGGCTCGGGGGGTCCCTGGGGACGGGGGAAGAGGGGAAGGGGCCGCGGGTGGAGCCGGGGCGGCGCTTGGCGGGGTAGGATTTGGAGTGGTGGTTTTGCTTTGGGTGAGGGAAACAGAAGCGCTTTGAGATCCCGGCAGCAGCAGCAGCCGCGGGTGGGTTCAAATCCACCCTTTGGCCAGGAGCTGGGCGTGGGGTGGGCTGCCCGAACCCCCCCCCCCAGCACTGCCCGGCCCCACCCCCAGGGTGCTGAAGGTCTCTCCTCCCCAGGTGGATCATGCCAAGGTGCTTCACTACATCGGGGCGGGGGTGGCCTTTCCCACCAGCATGTTGTTCCTGCTCCTGCAGTCCGTCCTCACTTACCGCATGGCCAGAACCCGCGGGCAGTACTGGGCTGGCCACTTACGGAGCATCCTCACCACCGTGGCCTTCATCACCCTCGTCTTCAGTATCCTTATGAAGGGAGACAGGATTGATGCCCGGGACCTCTCCTGGTAGGAGGGGGGCAGTGAGCAGAGGGCTCTGACCCGCACAGCTCTGTTCCCTCTGGCTCTGCCAGACCTTGGCAGAAAGCAAGAGTGCTGCTGGAGGCTTCTCCTGGAGGAAGGGCTGGGTGATGTCCCTACCTTCTCCCCTCACCCGGGGTGGCTCTGGTTTCCCTAGAGATCCCAGAGGGGATGAGGGAAGCACGTGGCAGTGGTAGGACCTGGAGCAGAGGCAGCAGGACCTCTCTCTGGGGTGCATCAGCATGGTTTGAGGGCTGTGGGGAGGGTGAGGCAGGTGGGCACCTGGTTTGCCCTGAGAGCTGCAGCCTGAGTCCCCCCCACCCCATCCTCTTCAGTGAATCCCTGCCTGGCATCAGTCCTGTGGCTGGCTGAGGCTTGTTTGGGGACACGTGCCACCACCTCGCCTGTGCCAGGGCCCCCCTGGGGCTGGGGGAAGCAGGTGGGGTTCCCTGGTTTCAGGGGTGATGGTGTGTCTCCTGCAGAGGAGGGCTGCTCACGGCCACCCCAGCATGCAGTGGCAGTGGGACATGGTCCTCCGTGGGGTGGCTGGGGTCTGGCTGTGCTTTCCTTGACAGGGATGCCCTCAGGTGGTGTCTTCTTCATCCAGGAGAGCTTTGTGCTGCAGCACGTGGCTGCCCTCTGCGAGTGGGTGTTCATCATCGACGTCCTGGTCTTCTACGGCACCTTCACCTTTGAGTTTGGGGCCATCTCCACAGACACCTTTCTGGTCCTGCTGAAAGCCAGCCGGGCCCCCAAAAGTTACAAAGGGGAGAGCAGCGTGTCCAGCACAGCCCACATCCACAGCCTGGCCGAGGGCCTGGCCATGGCCTGACCCCCTTGTTGGGGGTGGCCTCAAGACTCAGGGTGGGGACCCCAAAATCAGGCTCTGCCAGCAACTCCTCCTGAGCCCTGAATGTCTTTGAAATCCTGGCTGCTTCTGGGGAGGTCTGTGTGGCCATGTGCTGCCCACCCCTCCTGGTGGGAGCTCCTCGGGGGTCTGTCCCTGCCTGCATGCCCCGGGGGGGGTCTCGGAGGGTGGGGGGGGCAGGTAGTGCCTTGTGCTGCTGCAGGCTGGTGGGGGACACCATGCTGGCCCTCCCAGACAGGGCTCTGGCTGCTCGGGGCTTTCTGTGCCTCCGTGTCCAAGACTTCCCCACATTTTTTCCAGCTTGGAGGAGGATTGCTGAGCTGGGTTTCAGCCTTCCCGTGCTGCCTGTCAGTCAGCTGGGTTAGGAGATGGATTTTACCCTCCTGTCAGGGATGTCCTGCAGGGATGGTGCCTTCAGAGGGGTGGATGTCCCCTGCAGAGCTGTCCCCCCAGGCAGCCTCTGTGCCCCCGCCTTATCTCCCCGTTCTGCTGGGACTCCCAAATCCCTTCCTGGGTGTTCACCCCCAGCCTGGGGTGGCCCTGGGGGGGTCTGAGAAGAGGGAGTGTGGAGGGTGAGGAATGTGTGTGTGTGTATGTGAGTGTATATGCAGATTTACTTTATATATATATATATATATACATGCATATATGTATATGAATTTTCCCTTGTCCCTGCAGAGGGGCCTTTGCTGCTGTGGTGTGTGTTGATCAGGTCAGGCTGCCTGGTTTGCCCACCCTGTCCCATAAACCCACCAGTATATGTAGTTGGAAGAGGAGCATTTCTGACTTTTGTATCTAATATATGTTTAAATATATATATAGAGAGAGAGAGAGAGAGAACAGTGAATTTACAATAATAAAAGTGAAAACCAGCAGAAGGTGAGGCAGAGCCTCCTTCCCGGCAGTGCTGGGGTGGAGACTGGGTCCAAAGGGATGGGGACACGGGGGGTCCCAGGGGACCCAGTTCCCGGAGCTCGGTTCCGTCTGGTGGTACCAGGCTCACGGCAGGCGAGCGCTGTCCCTCGGGGTGCAGCAGCCTGGAGAGCCCGTCCCGTCGGGGGAGTCCCCGTTCCTGCCCCCCCTCCCCGACTCTGCCCCGGGCGGGACAGGGCCGGTCCCGGGAAGCCCCGGGAGGCGGAGCCGGAGCCGGAGCCGGGTCGGGACTTTCCCGGGGCCGCGGTCGGGGCGAAGCGGAGGCACTGGGGCTGAAGGTAAGCGGAGCCGGGCCGGGGGGGTAGTGGGACCGGGCCGGGGGGTGGCTCCGGGGGCAGGTCCGGTTCCCCGGGGCCGAGCAGAGGGCAGGGCTGGCTGGGGAGAGCCTGGGGCGCCCTGGGCTCAGCCCCGCTCGGGGGGGACACCCGGGGGATGCTGAGCCCGGCGGCCGAGCCCCTCTGCTCTCGGCATGTGGGCGCTGGGGGGGTGGGTGCGAAGGGCTCCAGATTCCCGGTGGGAAGGGAGCTGGGCGGGGCGAGAGGTTTCCTCAGTGCCAGAGGTGCCCGTCCCATGGTCTGAGCTGGCTCTGGGGCTGGCTGGGAGAGGGGATGCTGGGGAGAGAGAGGCTGGAGAGAGGGGAGGAGAAAGCAAATCCTGGCGGCAGTGCTGACACCCTCCTCCCTGCCAGCGGGGAAATCGCTGATTTTCCTGTTTCCGTGTTGCCGGTGACAATACTGCCCCGTTCCGCTGCTCTCCCTCCGCTGCTCCTCCCCGCCTGTCCCCGAGCAGGGCTGCACCCTCCGGGCTGGCTCTGGCCTGAGGGAGCCGGGGGTGCTCGGGCGGGAGCGATAGCACAGCCAGGGGGGGAACGGGCAGAGAGGGGCAGAGCAGAGCCCCGGCGGGCACCGGGAGGGGTGTTCTGGGGGCGTACAGCTCTGCAGACTGGGTCTCAGCAGCAAAGAAGGAGATGCAGAGGCCCTAGAGGAGAAAGGCAGAAGAGCAGTGGGTGGCTGGGGTCTGCCAAAACCAACTCGTTAGCCACAAGGGGACTCGGGACATTGTATGCAGAGAGATCTGAGCGGCTTTGGGGTGAGGGGAGGGGCTGCCTTGGTCGGGTTTTAGGGAGAAGGGATTTCTCTCTGCCATGCATGCAGGTCAAGAAGGGTCCCCTGTTTTTTTGGGTTTGTGGGAAGGGTCTCAGGACAAAGTCCCTGTGAACACTGTGGAGGATGCAGCCTCTTGCCAGTACCTGTTGGGATGGCAAGAGATGGATGGGATGTGGGATGGAGCAGAGCACGGGACTTGTGCAGAAAGCCAGGTCAGGTATTCAGGGCCCTCGTTTCCAGGCAGGAGCAGGCCCCTGGGAAACAAAACACGCAGGGAATAAGCAGCCAGCTGGGTGGCTGGAAGATGCCAGCTGTGCAGCAGGGCAAATGGGAGCAGAGCAGCACTCATCCTGCCTCCTGGAGCACCCTTTCCTATGGCTGCTGAACAGACAGACAGACAGACAGACAGACCTTTCCTTCTGGCCTGCAGGGCATCAGCTCTTGGAGTCAGCTGGCTGTCACAGGAGGAAAGAAAATAGCACCTACATTAGTGGGTCAGGTTCAAGGAGCTGCAGGCCTGGAAGAATGGCTTTAACTGGCCCCTGATTGAAGCAGTCTGGCTGGCACAGGGAGGCTGTGCTGGGGCAGGGAGCTGGAGCTGCTCCTTCCCCCATATCCCAGCAATCCCTGGAGAATCGATGCTGAGCCCCAGGGAGGTCTGAAGATAGGGAAGGGTCAGTAAAGTGGGGCTGTGGTGGTTGTGCAAGCCCAGGCTCCAGGTTAGGTGTGGTGGGTGTCACAGAGCAGAGGATGGTGCTGCTGGCAGGAGGGAGAGCTGGTTCCCCTCCTGGGATGTGAGGGGGACAAAAGGTGAGTGTGTGACACTCCCAGGGGAAACCTGGAGGTCCAAAAGGCACAGCTGCTCAGCACAGGAGGCAGCACTTGCCTCAGGAGCAGGTCTGAGGTTGCTCTTCCAGGAACAAGGAAGTGTGTGACAGTGCTCCAGCTGGGTTTGCTGAGCAAGGTGGGCTTCCCCCAAGGTCCAGGGCCACAACCTCCCCAGCCAGGCAGAGCTGCAGGGGCTGGGCAGAGGCAGGCACGACCCCATGATGCTCCTTAGTCATCCTGTTTGCTGCAACAAGTGGAAGTGTCTGGGGCAGTGCTGACTGAGCTGTGAAAACCCTTCCAGAGGGGATGGGGCTGATAACACTGGAAAAGGGGAGCTCTTCTGGTCAAGGGGCACAAGACTGTTCTTCTCCAGTGTTTTTGGGCCTGGGCTCCCCTTTCTACACTTCTCTGGGAAGCCTGTGCCAGCAGATGGCTGGATGGTGGCAGGGTGAGGCTCCCCACAGGTCAGTGAGGGCTCATGTCTGTGCTTCCAGGCTTTTGGAAGCCCCTGCAGAGCAGCAGGAGGAAGGTCCCACTTGTCTTTGTGCTGCTGGGTCTCTGCTTTTTCCCCTCCTTGCAACCCCACTGCAGCTGCAGCTCTCCTGGACCTTTCATCCCAGGGTAAATCCCACAGGCAGGTGGGCAGGGGTTACCAGGGCTGGGCTGGGCTCGGGTGGGGAAAACCTCAGGCTTGGGGGCCTAGGGCAGCCCCTTTGGAAGACTTGAGTGGCTGGAAAAATCTCCCTGAAAAGGTGCTTTTCATCTTCTGAAGAATATGAGTCACACACAGGTTGAACAATCCCCTTCCTTCCCCTCTTCTCCCACACACCCAAAATCCCCTGAACGGGACCTGCAGCAACCACTGATCCAGAAATTCATGGTATGAGGGACTCAGACACTGTGCTGTGGTGTGTGTGGGGGGGGTTTATATTTTTTTCCTTTTCTTTCTTTTTTTTTTTTTTTTTTTCTTTTTTTTTTTCTTTTTTTTTTCTTTCCTTTTCTTTTTTCTTTTTTCTTTTCCAGTTGCTTAGTGAGGAGAAGAAATGTGGAGCACAAGAGTGTTCCTGGAGGCTCTGCTCTGATCCTGACCCTTTGCTGGAAGTCTCTGGTGGTTTCCTGTGGTCGGGCAGACCTTGACCCGGGTCAGGCTCCAGGGCTGTGGTAGCCAGAAGTCCCCATGGCCATGCTGGGGCTGGATGGGTTGCTGAGAGCATCCTCTTCCTCCCCGGTGAGTAGGAGGGTGTGAGCACTGGGGGTGGGGGGGAAGGGGCCCGGGTTCCTCAGTGGGGTGGGTGGGGAGTGGGTGGCACCGCCAGGCAGGGCTGCGGGAGATGCTTCCAAGGAAGTTGCTGATGCTCCTGCTTTGAAACCAGCTGCTTCCTAGCGGGGAAGAGGGAGTGGGAACGCGGATGGCAAATGTCCCTCTCAGGCCAGCTCCGCAGGAAGGATGCAGGGGCTGCTGTGTAAGTGGAAAGGGAGGCCCGGGGGGAGCAGGAGGGCAGCCCTCTGGGGGCCATGTGCCTGCTTTGCTCTGCAGCATCCCGGAGATGCCCCTGGGGAGCCCCCGGGCTTTGGGGCAGTGCCTTGGGGCTGCTTGGGGTGCAGGGGGGCTGGGAGGAGAGCCGCACCATCAGAGTGGGGAGCCGGGGGACCCCAGGGGCTGCCGCGGGGTTTTTGGGCAGTGTGCCCGGGGGGGTTGAGCCTCGCTGCTCCGCGGTGTGTGTACGGTGGGGACACCGGACCGGCGGGGATGCTGCCCCGAGCGGGGCAGGCGGCTGGGGACAGCGGGGACAAAACCCCCGCGGTGCTCCCGGAGGGGCAAACCGGGGCGAGAGCAGCCGGGGGAGGCTGGCGGGCGGGCAGGCAGCAGCCGGGATTTCCAACCCGCCCCAAACCCATAAACTCCGGGGAGAGGCAGCCTGTCCCACCGCCCCCGGGAGAGCCGAGCGGACCGAACCTCCCGCGGGAGCTGCGGGGCCGTGCCCCGGTGCGGGGCGGGGCGGTGGGTGACGCGGTGTCCCGTCATTTCCCGGCTCGGCGGGGTTTCTAGGGACTTTCCGGAGCGGCGGTGCCTTCCTGCCCCCGCCGGTCCCCAAGTCACCCCCGCGCTCTCCCCGCAGCCCGCCGCCCGGCCCCGCGCAGACATGGACGAGCAGTTCCAGCCCGTGAGTGCTGGAGGGAGCGGACCGGACCGGACCGGGATTTGGGGGGGGAGGTTCTGTCTGACCCCGGCCCCGAGGCTGGGCTGGGGGCAGCGGCTGAGCCCCGGGCGGGGTGGGAGTCGGGGTCTGCGGGTGCCCCTGGGGTGGGCAGTGAGGGGTCTGAAGGTGCCACTGGTGTGGGAGGTGAGGGGGGGGGTCTGCGTGCCCCCCTAGGGTGGGAAATAAGGGGGGTGAGTGCCAGCCTCCAGGGTGGGCAACGAGGGGGTCTGCACCTGCCGGCCTTGCCTCCCCAGAAGGGGTGAGGGGTCCGCGTGTACCCCCCAGCCCCTTCAAGGTGGTCAGCGGGGGTCTGTGCCAGGCTGCTTCCCCCCTCCCAGGGTGGGATGGGCACTCTGCCTGTCCCCCAGGGCAGTCGGGGGTCCCAGCCCCAGCACACCCATCACACTCGGCTTCCCTCCCAGTGCCTGGATGGGCTTGACTACGATGACTTCAGTTTCGGTCCCCACATGGTGGAGCAGAAGGAGCCCCTGATGCAGACAGGTAAGGGTCCTCGTGGCTGTGCCCTCCTGGGGGTCCCGGGCTGCAGAGGGGTTTTCCATCAGACTGAGTCATGCCTCATGGTTCCCAGCAGCCCCATGGGCTGCGTCCCCACTGTGGGCTGGCTGGGAATCCCTGCCCCATGCCATCAAGATGGGGACTCCTTCTGTCTGGCCGTGCTGCCTAGCCCACCGGGGACCTGAGGGGGGGGCTGTGATGGGTCCCCAAGGGGCTCCCTGCTCCCCCAGTGCCAGAGCATCCTCTGGTCCTGCCCTCCTCCCCCTGCATCTCCTGGCTGGGCTCTGACAGCAGCCCCACAGGGGTCACTTCACCTTCAGCTCCCATCCCCTCCAGCATCTTTACTGGGAGCACACACTTTGGTTTATCCCCTGTTTCTCACCCCTCCTTTGGTTACCCCACATTTCTCTCCTCTCTGCTCTCCAGTGGAAGGCCCCTACCTCGTCATCATCGAGCAGCCGAAGCAGGTAAGGATGTCACCCGGGTAAGGGCAGGTGTAGCTGTCACCCTGTGTTTGCCTGAGGCCAGGTTTGGGCTACCCTTGCCTGTGCCCCTCTCTTTGCCCCTGCAGCGGGGGTTCCGGTTTCGGTACGGCTGTGAGGGCCCTTCCCACGGGGGGCTGCCCGGAGCATCCAGCGAGAAGGGGCGCAAGACCTATCCCACGGTCAAGGTGAGCACTGCCCTGGGCAGGGGACAGGGAAACACCTTCAGCTGGTGTGCACGGGCACCAGGAGGTGCCTGGAAGGAAAGGTGTGACGTGTACGTGAAGCTTTGAGCACCTCCTGGCACGGGAGGGCTGCAGCAGGAGGTGTGTGTGTGGGGGGGGGGGGTGTGGGGATGCTCTGGGGAGGACTAGTTGGTTTTGGGGAAGGTCCTGCAGGCTCCCGGGGTATTGTCCCTGACTCCCATCCCCTTTCTCCCCACAGATCTGCAACTACAACGGGATGGCCCGGATTGAGGTGGACCTGGTGACACACAGCGACCCTCCCCGCGTGCACGCCCACAGCCTGGTGGGCAAGCAGTGCAACGAGGCTGGCAACTGCGTGGCGATTGTGGGGCCCAAGGACATGACAGCTCAGTATGTGCAGGAGGGACACGGGGTGGCCTTTTGTCCACGTGGGGTGGTGGCTGGAGGGGGGCTGGCTGGCTGTAGCTTTTCAGGCTGGGGAGAAGAGGGGGATTAGTGCATCGGGGAGCTGGGTTTGCTTTATGGGGTCAGGAGTGGGACCTAGACAAGGTCATTGGTACCTCTGAGCATTTCGCTCAGCTCCTTTCCTGGCCACGGCAGCCCCCGTGTCCCCTGGACCAGCTGCGCCCAGCCCTGGTCCTCCCAGATCCCAGCGGAACACCTCTTCTCCTCCAGGTTCAGCAACCTGGGTGTGCTCCACGTCACCAAGAAGAACATGATGGAGATCATGAAGGAGAAGCTGAAGCAGCAGAAGATGCGCAACAGGAGCCATCTGCTGACAGGTGAGGGAGGCCCAGGGGGCTGGGTGGCACTCAGAGCCCTGCGGGGTGGCACTGGGGGGGCCGGGAGGAAGGGACCCGGAGCCTCATCCCCTCGCCAAGCCTGGTATTGTTTTTCCCTGCTCTGGCAGAAGTGGAGCTGCGTGAGATTGAGCTGGAGGCGAAGGAGCTGAAGAAGGTGATGGACCTGAGCATCGTGAGGTTGCGCTTCACCGCCTACCTCCGCGACAGCAGCGGGAACTTCACCCTGGCCCTCCAGCCCGTCATCTCCGACCCCATCCACGACAGCAGTGAGCGTGGGGAGGGGGCAGGGCGAGGAGGTGAGGGGTGCTCCCTCTGCCACGGCATCTCCCAACGCCTCCTTGCTCTGCAGAGTCCCCCGGAGCTTCCAACCTGAAGATCTCCCGGATGGACAAGACGGCAGGCTCCGTGCGAGGAGGGGATGAGGTCTACTTGCTGTGCGACAAAGTGCAGAAAGGTAAAAGCCATTCCCTCCAGCCAGAACCTTCCGGAGGGGCTGTGGCAGGTGACACCCGGGGCTCCTGTCCCCAGGTGTCCCCAGACAGGCGGTGCCAGGTGCCCCTTCTCTGCCCAGATGATATCGAGGTGCGTTTCTACGAGGACGATGAGAACGGCTGGCAGGCTTTCGGGGACTTCTCCCCCACCGACGTGCACAAGCAGGTACAGGGGAGGTGGGCGGATGCTCTTTGGGGTGGGGGAGCCCCATCCCTGGCTCTGGGGAGGAGCAGAGCCCCACATCCCCCTGTCCTGCCCGCAGTATGCCATCGTCTTCCGCACTCCCCCCTACCACAAGCCCAAGATCGACCGCCCCGTCACCGTCTTCCTGCAGCTGAAGCGGAAGCGGGGGGGAGATGTGAGTGACCCCAAGCAGTTCACCTACTACCCCGTGGTGGAAGGTGAGACCCCCGCCCCGGGCAGGCTGGTGTGCCCCCCGCCCCCAAGCCTGCCCCTCACCCTGCTCTCTCCCCGTAGATAAGGAAGAGGTGGAGAGGAAGCGCAAGAAAGTCCTGCCTCAGTTTCCCCAGCACTTTGGTGGGGGCTCGCACATGGGAGGTGCCGGTGGGGGGGCCGGGGGCTTTGGCTCTGGAGGAGGTGAGTGGGGACTCCTCTTACCTCGGGTGGGCTCTCTGCTCCCCTCCAGCCTCACCTGTCCCCCTCGCTTCTCAGGTGGCAGCCTCAGTTTCCCCTATTCCCCCGGGCTGGCATACAACAGCATCTACTCACCCGGCCCCCACCCCGTGGGGGGATACCAGGGGGGTGTCCAGATGAAGGGCCCGGAGGCAGAGGGGTCTGGGAGCGAGGGGCAGAGCCCCTCAGAGAACACAAACTGCAAGGAGCTGCAGCAGCACGGTGAGCCAAGCTGGGGACACCTCTTGGGAGAGGGGACAAGGGTCTGGGGACCTTTTGAGGGGGGGCCGCTCTCCGCTCTCCTCTGTGCCTGGGGTGGGTGGATGAGGCTGGTGGCCCCGGAGGTGACATCCTGCCCTGTCCCCAGCCCAGCTCTGCCAGCTGTGGATGCTGGCGCTGGCACGTGGCAATGCCCATGCCCTGCTGGACTACTCGGTGACCGCTGACCCCCGCGTGCTGCTGGCTGTCCAGAGGCACCTGGCTGCAACACAGGATGAGAACGGGGACACGTGAGCACACGGGTGGTTCGGGGAGGGGTGTGCCAAGAAGATTTGTTGGCGCCCAGAGCTGCCGTGGGGCACTGGAGGTGAGAGAGGACCCGGAGCTGAGCCAGGGGCTGTCTCTCCTCTCTCCACAGGCCTTTGCACCTCGCTGTTATCCATGAGCAGACAGCTGTGATCAAGCAGCTGATCGAGGTCATCACCAGCATCCCCAGCCAGCAGATCATCAACATCTCCAACAACCTGCAGCAGGTACCTGGCTTCCCGGGACAGCCATCTCTCCTCTGCCCGGCGCTGGCTCCGTAGGGAGGCCACGGGGCTGTGCAGCTCCCGGGATGCAGCTGAGGGGTTGCTGCTGTCCCACAGACACCACTGCACCTGGCGGTCATCACCAAGCAGCCCCAAGTGGTCCAGCTCCTCCTGCAAGCCCACGCTGACCCCACCTTGCTGGACCGCTACGGCAATTCCCTGCTGCACCTGGCCCTGCAGGCTGGGGACGAGGAGATGCTGAGGACACTGCTGTCCCACCTGGGCTCCGCTGCTCCTTACCTGCTCCGCCTGCCCAATTTCCATGGTGAGTGGGTCAGGAAGGCGTTTGTGGTGTGTTTTTGTGGGCTGGGCTGCCGGGAGGCTGCTGATCCTCTTCCCCTGCTGCAGGCCTCCTACCCGTGCACCTGGCCGTGAAGGCAAAGAGCTCATCCTGCCTGGAGCTGCTGGTCAGGAAGGGAGCGGATGTGAACGTGGTGGAGAGGCAGGGAGGGAGGACCCCCCTTCACCTGGCCGTGGAGATGGAGAACCTGAACATGGCCACCCATCTGGTGAAGAAGGTATGAGGGGGAGGTGGGATGATGTTGTGGGATGGGATGGGATGGGATGGGGTGGGAATGCCCTGCGATGAGCCCCAGGAGGGGAGCAGGCAGCCCATCCTCACAGCTTTGCGCTGTTCTCCGTAGCTGGGAGCAGATGTCAACAGCCGGACCTTCGCTGGGAACACCCCCCTGCACCTGGCTGCTGGCCTGGGCTCCCCCACCCTCACCAAACTCCTCCTCAAAGCCGGTAAGGTGCTGCCCGCCCTCCCTGCAGCCCCCAGCCCCCCCTGCCCTGCTGGGGGGCTCAGTCCAACCTTCCTTGACAGGGGCGGACGTGCTGTGCGAGAACGATGAGCCCATCAGCCCGTCCTCCTCGGAGGCCAGCAGCGACACCGACGCCGACCGTGAGGAGCAGGAGGTGGCAATGGAGCTGGGGGAACCATCCCTGGCCGTGGAGCCTGGCAGTGACCCCCAGCCCCCCCCCCAGGGGCAGGCAGAGCACCGGCAGCGCCGCTGCCATGTGCCCCTGGACCTGACACGGAGCCAGAAGGTGTGTGTGGGGGTCAGAGCCCGGGGGTGTTCCTGCAGGGGTGGGACACGGCTCCTGGAGCTGCTCCCTCCTGCCAGGGGGAGCCGGGGGGGTGCCAGAGGGTGATTTGGGGGATGCTGATGTCCGTGCACGTCTGCAGGTGCGGGAGATCCTGCTGCAGGCATCCCAGCAGGGTCCCGAGGCTGAGCTGCCCGCTGCCCCCCAGCCAGGTCAGCAGCCCCTCTCCTCCCCAGCAGCCCCCATGCAGCACCCTCCCGGGGTGGGCAGCAGACGATGGGGACCCCTCTCTCCCTGCAGGGAAGGTCTTGTCGCTGGACACCGAGGCACTGCAGGGGCTGGAGCAGCTGCTGAACCAGGAGTGCAGCGGGTCGGACTGGATTGAACTGGCCAAACGCCTGGGGCTCTGCAGCCTGGTGGAGACCTACAAGGCCACCCCCTCACCCAGCGTCAGCCTCCTGCGCAGTTATGAGGTCAGTGCCCAGGGGGGTGTCCCTGTCCCCCCTGTCTGCCTCTCTGGTGGCCAGCCCTGTGCTGGCAGGACAAGGAGAAACGGTTTCGAACTCGGAAGAGGGGAGGTTTAGGTTGGACATTAGGAGGAAATTCTTTAATTTGAGGGTGGTGCACTCAATTGCACTTCATTTGAAGGTCCCACTCCCTGGAAGTGTCCAAGGCCAGGTTGGATGGGCCATGGGGGCAACCTGGTGTAGTGGAAGGTGTCCCTGCCCATGCAGGGGGGGTGGTTGGATCCCGATAATCTTTAAGGTCCCTTCCAACCCCAACCATTCCATGACTCTATGAACCCCGCTCCCCACAGCTGGCGGGGGGCAGCCTGGGGGGGCTGCTGGAGGCGCTGGACTCCATGGGGCTGCGCAACGCCGTCAGGATGCTCCACAAAACCGAGGCGCTGGAGAAGCTGCAGAGCACAGGTAGAGGGAGAGGAGGGGCTGGGGAGGGTGGGGATGTCCCTGCTGACCCCAGCCCCCCCCCCCACAGCTGACAGCACCCGGGGCTTGCTTTGCAGAGCTGAAGGAAGACAGTGCCTACGGCAGCCAGTCGGTGGAGGAGGGGCAGGTGCCCACCACGCTGGCCCTGAAGCCAGGGGACGAGCTGCCCCACAGCCAGCAGCCACAGGTGCACTGAGGGGGGGCTCCACCAGCCCCCACCCTGCCCTGCCCACCCAAGTGCCTTCCAGCCTTAGGGCCCAGCTGCCTGGACTCGGGGGAGCGGGATGCAGCTGGCTCCTGCCCCTCTCTGCTCTTATTTAATTGGGAATAAAGGGACACGGTTTCCCTTTGCCTTTGCCCGCCTCTCTCCAGCCCCAGCCCTGAGTTGGGAGGGGGCAGTAGCCCGGAGGCCAGCAGCAAGGAGGCAGCCCCGGGCCCTCTTCAGCATCCATCCCTCCGTGCTGGGGCTGACCCCAGCTGTGGGGGAGAAACCACAGTGCACACAAGAAGTGAAGAGCAAGTTTTTACTTCATTAACTGAGAAGAGACGAAGCTGTACAAATGTTTTTCTCCCCCCCTCCCCTGCCCCCCAAAGCCACCTGGGGCAAGGGTGGGTTGTTGGTTTGGGGTTTTTTGTTTGTTTATTTTTGGTGGTTTTTTTTCTTTTGTTTTTTTTTTCCTTCTTTTTTTTTTTTTTTTTTTTTTTTTTTTTTGCAATAGACTCAAAAGAGCAGAATAAAAAGTTTGACACATTCGCAAAGTCAGTGCTAAAACTATCCAGGTCCCAGGCAGCTGAGAACTGTGTGTCTGTGTGTGTGTGTGTTAGTGTGACAGCCCCAGCCTGCAGCCCTTCTCCTGTCCTCGGACACCCTGGGAAATTCCAGCATCCACCCCCCACCAGAACTGTGTCCCCATGGACAGTGGGGGGACCCAAGCCAATGCTGGCGTCAGGGGGTGACCAACCCGCTGCTCGTGCTCACCCCCAGGAGGTGCGAAGCACCCATGCCTCAGCCACAAGTGGAGCAATGGGTGCTGCCATCCCAAAGGTGCCTCCTTGGTGCTGGTCAGGATGTGGGGCTGTCTCTCTCCAAAGGGTCACACACAGGAGCCCCTGCTCGGCTTGCTGGGTCTGGAAAGCAGGAGGAGCTGGGTGTTTCCAAGTCCACCTAAAAGCCTCCTTCCCCCTCCTCAAGAGAGCCTACAGGACATGGCTGGGGTTGTGGGGTTTTTTGTTTGTTTGTTTGTTTTTGCTTTTTTCAAACAGTTCTCAAAAAGCATCAAAAGTATCCCCCCCTACCCCCCCAGAAAAAAAAAAAAACCAAACAGAAAACTCTTCCCTGGTGGTCAGCTCAGTCTGGTACTAAAAAGTGCAAAACTGTATCACAAAAAACTGTTCAAAAGTTGTAAGAAAGCAGGGAGGGTGCAGGGGTGGTGGGGAGGGGCACTCCAGCCACCAACCCCAGGAGAGGGGACAGGCCAGAGCTGTCCCCTTCCCACGTGCCCCCCCATGACATGACAGAGCTGGAGGAGAAGCGGCTGCTGCCTTCGTTTTGCTGCATTTTTGTCTCTTTTTTTTTTTCTTTCTTTTTTTTTTTTTTTTTCTTAAACCACTGGAGGACGGAGCCCCATGGGTGAGTTTCAGCTGTCCCCAGGGTAGGGGGACAAGGTCCTGCAGCCAAGCACAGCATAAGGAGGAGGGTGTGGACAAAGTCCTGCTGTGTCCCAGCCGTGCAGGCAGCTCCCACCATCCAGGACTGTCCCGCTCTGCCGCTGTCGGAGCCGGAGGTGCTGCAGCCCTGCCTGCCCGGGCTGGGGGGGAAGAGCTGTCAGCCCCCCAACTCCTGCCGCAGAAGGACGGGCTCATGCAGGGTCCGGTGGCCTCCGTCCCGGGCTCCAGAGGGGGCAGGAAGGGAGCTGCAGGGGGGAACGCTGTCCCTGCCCGCTCTCACGCCTTCTGGGGCTGCGCGGGGGGCTGGCGGCCGACGCGCTCCGAGACGTTGCGCTTGGCTTTGGTGGCCGTGCCGGGGGGCTCTGCGTTGAGCGAGGGGCTGGAGTGGGATTTCTTCAGGCCCTCGTCCTCCCCGTCCTTCGAGGCAGCCTCGAAGAGGGTGGACTCGAAGGCTGCCAGGTCCTCGGAACCGGCCTTCAGCTTGGCCCGCAGCAGCATGGCGTAGGTGCCGTAGCGGGATTTCTGTGGGGGAGGCAGCGGCGGAGAGGGGTCAGAGAGATGATGGGGATGGAAGGGGAGGGGGTCCCGTCACGGGGTGGGGACAAGCGGGCTGAGGGGGTGTCCCAGCTCACCTCAAACTCCAGGTATTCCTCCTTCTGCTTCAGCTCCTCGTACTCCTTGCCCTTCACCTTCTTCTCGGGCAGCGAGGAGCGATGCTCCAGCAGCTCTGCTGACATCGACTTGAACTTGGTCTCGTGGCTCTTCACCTGCTCCTCCTGGGGAAGGGTGGCACCACGTCAAGAGACCTGCTCTGCCCTCTGCTCTGTCCCCCTTCCTAGCAGAAAGAGTCAGCCAGGGCCAGAACGTGTTTCCCCTCCAAGGTTCAGCCAAGATCTCAGCTTCCACTCCTGGGTTTGTTGTTTTGTTGCCTTTGTGTTGGGTTTTTGGGGGTTTGTCTTTTTTTTTTTTTTTTTCCAAATGGCAGACAAAAGCACAGGCTGTTCGGGGCAATCTGCTCCTGCCTCACGGGGTGCTGGCTGCAGCCTTAAAGCAGAAGAAGTTAATCCCCTCAAAAACTAGGCTGGGTGGTTTGTTGGGTTTTTTTCTTTCTTTTTTTTTTTTTTTTAATCCTTTCCCTCTGTGAATAACTGCCCTGGCACGCACAAGTGCCAGCTAATCCCCCTGGTCCCCTTTCGAGGTCCTGGTCCTGGCAGGACCGTGCAAGCTGTGGTGAGGGACTATGTTCTCCTCCCCTGTCTGACTCCATCCCCTGTCTCCCATCCCCATCCCTCGCTGCCTGCTCCCGACCTCAGCATTTCCCTTGCTCCCCATCTCCCCAAACCCCACCGGGCACCGCAGGTGTCACTCCGCAGGGGACAGTGACCCCGGCAGCCCCAGGAGGCTCTGTCCCACGGTCCCGGTTCCACCAGGGCCCACCTGGGACAGCCTGGTGCAGGAGCTGGGCAGCAGCGGGCGGCTGAACTTCTTCTGGGAGCCGATGGCAGCTGGGAAAGGGGGAGCAGAGAACATGGCTGCCACCACGTTGATGCGCGTGATCCACGAGTGCATCTGTTCAGGGTTCCTGGGAGAGAGGACAAAACATGGGTGTGCTCCAAGGGGCACAACCCCTGTCATGGGCAGAGAGATCTGCCTTGCAGGTGACAGCCAGGTCTGCCTCAGGCCAGCTACCACCAGCCACCCAGAACCCATCAGGGTGGGAAGAAGAAGAGTTGGGAAAGATAACAGCAGGTCCCTGTCCTTCCAGAAGTGGCCAGGACGGCAGAGAGCAACGTGGGCCCAAGCCCCATCCCACCCTGTGCCCCAGGCAGTGGTTCTGGGGGACTCACTGTGCTTGGAAGAGGAAGACCCTCCAGTCAGCTGTCCTGAGGTAGAAGACGTTGGGTCTCTTGCTGTAGTCAGATGCCCGTGTGGCCAGCGAGTGGTGGATGCTGATGGCATTCTTCAGCTCCTCCTCTGCCAGTGCCTTCCCTGGCTTGTACTCCTCCTGCAAACCATGGGGCATTTCAGTACCAGCTGAGGGATGCACCCCACCACGAGCCAGCTCCACAAGGTCGTGGGGACTGCAGGAGAGTGGTTGCAGTGGTGGGGCTTGGACATCATCCTCCACCAAGCTGCAGCTGGCTCTGCCTCTAGCTGGTGCTATACCCACGGGGAGAGGCTGCAGAACGTGGGTGCACGGGTTTGGCAACAGCAGGGTGGCTGCTCCCTACCACCCCACAGCTGGGCAGCTACAGGAGACCCATATCACCTCCCCCCAGGGCTAGCAGGTACTTTCACCACCCAGTCTGAGCCCAAGGAGACTGGGAACAGAGCTGCCACCCGGTCCTCAGGCTGGCACTGAGTCTGGTTAGGTCAGGTTTGGGGACGCCATGCACTGGAACCCCTCTCCTGCTGCTGGGGGGAACTGCTGGGAGATGATGCCTCTGCCCACCTGAGTGCCCCGGTGCTGCCTACCTTCTGCAGGTAGAGAATCATCCCCTTCAGGATGGCGTGGAAGGGCTTCCAGCCCCGCTTCCCTCGGGGTGCTGCCAGGGAGGAGAAAGCAGCCCAGACATCAGCCCCAGCACCCAGCGGGAGAAAGACACCCCCTCCCTCCATCCTTCCCCCAGCCAGCCCTGCCACAGTGCACGTCACCCACCCCGGGGACAGGCAGCACGCCAGGACTGTCCCTGCACACCTGAGCCCATGCTGGCCCCGTGGCTGGCAGATGGTGCTGCTGCAGGGGGCTGCCTGCTCCTCCTGGGCCCCGCACCCCTGCGCTCCCCACATCACCCCCGCTCACCCTCTCTGCTGCTTCCCTGCTTGGGGATGGGGATGGGAAGGAGGAGGAGGAGATGGTGCTGCCCACCAGGTGATGCTGGCTTTGGGGGCAGGTTGCCTCTAATCAGATCAAGGCAGCATTAGATGGCCAGGGCTTAGAGGGGATTTAATGGTGGAAAGGGTGAACGTGACTGGCAGCGCCCTGCCAGCTGCAGCCCTCTGGGCACATTGTTTGTCACACCACAGGACACTTTCCTTGACCCCTGCCACCCTGTGGCAAGGGTCATCCTCCAGGGAGACCACTTCACCTCCCTGCCTGCCCCCTTCCCAGCCCTGCTGCTGGGGGTGGGGGGGCAGGGGGGGCACAGGCAGGCAGACAGGGGTGCTGATGCTAGAGACTGGTATGATGCGAGAGTCAGACATCACGTAGTGACTCCTGCCCTGCTCCCCGCTGGGTTTCTGGAGCATTCTCACGCCCTCCCTGCCCCCACGTGCCCCCCAGGCACCCACTTTTCTTGCAGTCAGGATCGGCGTGGATCTTGCGCACTAACAGTCCGTGCTTGTAGGTGGCAATGCTGGAATCCTGGGAGAAGTCCAGAAAGGGGTTGCTGCAGCTGCTGATGCGCTTGATGGACTTCGGGTTGGGGTCTGCCAGCTCCGAGAGGGATTTCCTCAGCTCCTCCTCATCTCTGCCAGGCACAGAATTGGGTGGGAAAAGGGTCTGTCACTTTGCACGGGGAGGGCAAACGCCAAGCTGCCCACCTGCCAGCACCACTTTTAGGGCTGGCTTCTGACAAGGGGGGGGCAGGAGCAGCAGCCCGTGCTGAGCAGTCTCACACTGCCACTGGAGAGCACCCCAAACCCAGCCATGCTTCTGTGCCCCTGCCCCTCTAAGCAGCTGTGGTGCTTCCTGGTCCCTCAAAAGACAAAGCACGGAGGTGTCTGCTGCCAGCTCCCAGGGAGGGAGCAGCTTTTGTGGACAGGGCTGCTGCCCACGGAGCTGATGAGCCAGGGGCCACGGAGGAGCAGCACCTTGGGGTTTGGCACTGTTGCAGTCCCCCAGCCCGTGGCGAGTGGGCTCACAGGACCCCCCGGCTGGCAGGAGACAGGGTCTAGAAGGGAACCCCCCCCCCAAGGAGAGCCCCAGGCTGTGGTCCCCATGCCTGCAGGTCAGCAGCCGGACTGTGGGGCTCAGAGCCACCAGCAAAGGGGTGTGAGGGGCAGCAGCAGCCTGGGGCAGGAGCACTCGTGGACAGAAGGCAGGGAGCCAACCCATCAGGAGGGGACAGGCCCCCAGTTGCACCCTCCCTCAAGGTCACAGCCCCTGGTGCTGCAGGCAGGCTGCACCGGTGCCGCCCCCCAGCCCCCCCCCCCCTTACCCGGCAGGAAGATGTGGGAGCCCGGAGCTGGTACCTCCCCCTCCCTCGGCCCCGCTTGCTGCTAATTAAACCCCTCAGCATCTGCCTGCGTCTCCATGGCAGCAGCCCGGGCACAGCGGCTCCGCGCTGGCGGTACCGCCCGGGCTGATTAATCCCCGCAGCGCTGCCGCTCCTGCTCCCGGAGATGGCAGCTGTGGGCGAGGGTGCGGGGCACCCCGCGGGGACCCGGCACGGCCACCCCACCCCCGGGGCCTGCCCACCCCCACCCTGCCGCCGCAACAAAGCGGGGACCTGGCCTGGGGCTGCCCCTCCCCGGGGAAGGGACCCCGGGCACCCCCATCCCACCCCCCCCTCCTCGCAGCCCATGCTCTGCTGGGGAGGGTGACAGGGGTGAGGACACCCCCCGCCCCCCCGGTGCCATCGGGGTGGTCCCACTGCCCACCCTGTGCCGGGCAGCAGCATCCCCAGGGAGGGACAGGTACTCACATGGCCCACTGCAGCTTCTCGTTCTTGATGGAGCCGTACAGTGCCTGTGGAGAGAAGAGCAAAGGGCTCAGCAGGAAAACGGGACCAGGTCAGGGGAGCTGCTCCAGGGAACAGAGGGGGCACGCCGGGCCAGATGAGGGGTGCCGGAGGTTAAGGCAACCCCAGGAGAGTTCCTGAAGGTCCAGCCCTGTTGTGGCTCAGCCAGCTGGCTGACCTTGTTTCGGGGCTGCAGACACTTTCTCCTGGGCACCATGGGACCTGCAACCCTGCACACACCTGGGGCACAGTGCTGGGCAGGGTCCTGGCTGTCTCACCTCTCCTGCCCTGCCTCCCTCCCTCCTTCTCTGCCCATGGCAGGACATGGCATTAGCAGGATGATGGTGAGGCACACCAAACATTTCCAAGGTGCTGGCAGAGCTGCTTCTCCCCCTCTCCAGGGTGTCCCAGGCTGGACAGGAGGCCTGGGCTGCAGGACAGCAAGCCTTCACTTGGATGGTGCCTGCACCCTGCTCAGGGGAACTTCAGCCTGACACAGCACCTCCAGCAGCTCATGCTAGGGCACACCACGGCCAGAGACATCCCTGCTGTCACCTCCTGTTCTGCCTGGCAGGGGCAGCCTCCTGGCAACACCCAGCACTCCCCAGCGATGTGATACTCCCGTGGGAGGCTGCCCAGGAGCATGCCTGGGCTTCAGGAGAGACTTCAGCAGGATACTAGATCTGGATTTGCAAAGACACCAGCACACTGCTGTTCATGAGGCCCCACGGATGGCTGAGACAGTCTGGGTGTTTGCCTGATGCTGGGCTGCTGCTGTTTGGGGTGGCTGTGGCCTGTGCCTACCCCCTTAATGGTAGTCCCTAGCACTCTGCCCTCCCTGCCAGCCCAAACAGCACCAAGTTGAACAAGGAAGGACCTGCTGCCTGCATCTCAGCACAGGGCCAGGCTAGACCTTTCTGCTGCCTGATGCTCCCAAGCATTCATCTGGTCCGAGCTGGGTGCAAGCCAGAGGCACTCAGCAGGACTCTGCAGCCGGGGAGGCTCTGGAGAGGGATTCAACACAGGGCTCACAGAAGGAGCAAGATCTGGAAGGCATCAACCTCAAAAGGAAAAATAATCAAGCCTTGCACAGGCTGTTCAGGCAGCTGTCAGCATCCATCACTGCAGGGCTGGAGAGTGCTGCTGAGAGATCTCGCTGGTGGCTGAGAAGTGTGCAAGGGCCCGGGAAAGCCAGCCAGGAGATGGGCCCCAGGGGTGTGTGGGGAAGGGAGGGAGGGACATCCATCACTCCCCCGAGAGGAGCAGCAGCCGGGACAGAGCTGGGACACGGCTCCTCCCAAACCTCCCCATCAGGGAAAGGCTGGAGCAGCAGCAGCTCCTTCCTCAGAGGAGGAGGAGAAGGATTGCCCTGGTTTAGCAGGTGGAAAGTGGGAATTGCTGGTCTCCTGGGAAGGCAGGAGATCTTGTGGAGGGGGGATAGCCTCGGTACCCAAGAGATGAGACACCAGAGCCAGAGGGGTGAGATACTGGGGTGTAAGCAGTGGATGCCCAAAGGCAGCAAGAGGAACACAAGTTGAAAGCAGACCTAGAGAAGAAGCCAGGGGGGAAAAAACCCAACACAAAGTCCTGCAGAGTATAGCCCGGGAAAGAAGCAGACATCTGGGAGCAACGTGGATGATAAGGAATCGCCAGAGGAAACAGAAGGGAAGGGATCTTACTCACTGCTGGGGACACAGCTGAGAGATGCTGAGAACCAACAAAAAGGAGACTGGAAAATTGGCAGAGAGAGGTGGGGACTGGGAACTGCAGAAAAGCTCCTCAGAAAGAAAAGGCAGAATGGGATGCATGGCTTGGCTTCCATCTGGCTCAGGGGCGATACAGAGAGGGGTGGGCTCTGTGTCCCAAAGTAGGGAGACACGAGCTGGCTGAGAGGGGATTTTGGAGGGCAGGGTGAGGCACTGCAGGAGAGGACTGTGGCCCCCAGCCCCACGCATGGCATGCAGGAAGATTGCTGCTGAACGTTGAGTGAATGAGCTGATGTCAGAAGATGCTCAGGGAGTAATTGTGGATGGCACGGTGCTGGAGAACAGCCCAGCAGATCAGTACCATGCCACAAAAAACTGGGCTCCGGGGCTGTCAGCAAACACTTCAAAGCCTGAACTGCCCCCTGACTTCAAAAGGCTCCAGCCACCCCACTACAAGCCCCAACAGCATCCCAAGAGCCTGCTGCAGGCAGGAGCCGCCAAGTACCCCCACCTCAGAGACGAGGAGCAGGGGGGGGGGGAAAGTAAAAGGAAAATGAGGAGGGTTTGGCAGGGAGGGGAGATTGAGAGGGCAGTGCAAAGCTTTATGGCTACACTTAAATTCTGCCAAGACTCTGTCTGGCTAAATGCCATCCCCCAGCTGACAGCAGTCTCAGAAACAAAGCTGGTGGCCTCAGCCCAAGCCCTGGCTGAGAAGACACACTCCAGCCACAAAGCTCAGACTGCTTTCCCGGTCCCGTGGCAGCACCACTGCCTGACCTCCAGGCTTTGTGGTGCACAGACCATTTCTGCTGAAGCCTCACTCAGAACCACGTCAGCAGAGCCCAGAGACACCAGCTTCATCGCTCACTGGGTCCCTCTCCTCGGGATGCCTTTGCTCCCTGGATTCACTGCCCCTGGCCCAACAGGACAGCACCTCTTGGGCAGCTCCCAACCTGGAAGCACCAAGAGCAAGGAGGGCAGTGGTGTGGCACCAGGGGCAGCCCCGAGTGTGTCTGGGGCTTTGTCCTGTCCAGGTTATGAGCTCACTGCTGCAGCACGCTGGGCCAGCCCGCCAGCTCTGCCCTAGACATGCGCAGCGCCGGAGAGACCTACAAATACACAGTCCCAAAGGGACTCCTCACGGAGTCAACAACATCTCTCTTTGGTGCACTCCCTCCCGAAAGCAGCGGGTTGAGAGGACCTCCCAGAGTCCTGCTCTAGCAAACATCTTCAGGAGGGGTGGGGGGCTGCAAGAGACAGGTGACTGATGCTCCAGCCCAGTCCTAGTGCCAGCCCCACTGGGGACAGCCCCATGCAAGCTGGGCAGGGAGAAAACATCCCCCTTCAGCTCCCAGAGCAGACCAGAGGGGACATTCAGTGCTGGTTTGGGGAGCTGACCTGGACACAGCTTTGGTAGAAAGCAGACCATCCTGAGGGCTCTATGAGAAACAGAGGAGGGTTGAGGCAGGGATCCGGGCATCCCTCAGAGGGTTTTAACCCTTCCTGCAGCACCTCTTTTGTGAACCAGACCTCCTAAGGACATATCCTCTTTCCAGTGCGCTGGTCCCCGTGCTAAGCAACACAATGCTCAGCTCTCAGAGCTGCGAGATGCCCTGTGCAGGTCAAGGCCCCCCCTCCTCCTGCCAGCCCTGTGACCAGCCACGGCTGTGTGACATTCTGCCCGCCAGACTTCACAGCCACCAAGCACCCTCCCTGCAGCCGCTCTCCCTCTCTCCGTGTCTGGTAGTATTCGAATACGAGAGCCCAATTGCTGGATTTTCCCCAACTTTTCCTTCGCCAAGTGTCTTTCTCCACACCCAGCCACAAACACCTGCCAGGTTTTTGCAGGCACCCAGACCCCCCAGCTGCACGGAAATGAATGGCACCGTCAGATCAGGGACGTGAATCAGTGGGAACTGTACCTACGTCAGGTCCCTTATTCACCTTCACAGCCCCCTCCTCCCCCTTGCTGCCTGCCCAGCACACCCCCCCCCCCGTGCTGAAGAACAACTCATCACCTGGCACGCACCAACCCTGCTGCGCACACCCCGGGTCCTCTCCTCCCCTCCACCGCAGAGGGACTCCAGCCTGCACGCACACCAGAGTGACCTGGGGACAGAATTCTTTCCCCCCCTGGGTGGGCTGCCATGGGGACAGTGTCACCTTCCGCAGGCAGCAACAGCAGGCAGCAGGGGACCGGGACCCATCTCTGCCACGCACTTGCCACTCAGCAACACCCAAAGCCTCACCAACAGCTTTTAAAACATCCCTTGCCCAGCCGACTACACACACACACACACACACACACACAGCCCATCCCCAGGAGGGCAGAACCCCCCCCTCTGTGCCCTCCCAGCACAGCCTGGGCAGCATCTCCCTTTCCAGCTGCATGTTTGCATCCGAGTGCGTCACAACTGAGTGACTGCTGTCCCCAGCCCGTACTGCGCTATGGCAGCACCACGGCTTGGCATGGCCCTCCTGGCCCCACGGCCGGCTGGAGGGAGAGGGGACCCCTGCCCGCTTGGTGCCGGCCTGCCCGCAAGGCAGGGGCTGCTGAGGGCTCTTCTTCCTCTTACTGCTACACCTCAAGCAGGCACCCGGCCCAGGCAGGACGCACCCCCCGCCAGCCCCTTCGCCTCTCCCCACCTTGGAGCCCCGCACAGCGAGCGGAACAACACCGACACGGAGCCCGCCTCACAGCAAGCAATCTCCTGGCAGTAAAAAAAGCCCTTTTTTTTTTTTTTTTTTTTTTTTTTTTTTTTCTTTTCTGGTCCAAACGACCACTCCTTCCTCTCCAGCTCCCCTCGGCTGGGAGCCGGGGCTGCGGCGCTGCCCCCCTGCGCTGCTCTTGCCCCCTTGCCCCCCTCCCCAGCCGGGTGCCAGCCTGGGGGGGCTCAGCGCAGCCCGGGGGGGCAGCCTGCAGAGCCTGTCACTGAGCTGTGAGGGGCTGGTCCCAGCGGTACGGCTCTGTCCTGGATTCTCCTTGCAGCCAGCTTTTCCAGCAAACGTGGCTGCTGTCAAAGCATGGGTCGGCGGCACAATGTCACCCGGCTCCCGCCGCCATCCCGCTCCCCCCGTGCCGGGAGGGAGACCCTGGGGCGGAGGCGGGGAGGGGGACTGCTGGGGACAGTTCTCTGCAGAAATCACCCTGGGGACGGCGACGGGGCTGGCTGCTGGACACCTCCCTGCCAGGGCTGAGGCTCCGGGCAGCGGGCGGCTCTGTCTGTCTGTCTGTCTGTCTGTCTGTCCGGCCGGGCGCTGCGCATCCCCCCCGCCGGGCCCCCCGCTCCGTTCCCCACGTCCCCGCCGCTTACCGGCTTCTTCTTGCGGCGGTTCTGGATGCGGCTGACCACCAGGTCGGTGTAGAGCACCGGCTTGAGGGTGCGGGAGCGCTGGGGCCAGCCGTAGCAGAAGGTCTCCACGCCGCGGTAGTTGCGCCCGTAGCGCACCGAGCACATGGAGCGGGACCGCATGCGCCCGGCGCTGCTGTTGATGCTGTTGACGCCGATCATCCTGCCCGCCGGCACGGGAGGGGGGTGCCGGGGGTGCCCTCCGGCCCTGCCTGCCCTGCCCGGCCCTGCCCGGCCCTACCCTGCCCTGCCTGCCGCGGCCCTCGCTGCCTCCGCACCGCCTGTTGAAGCCGGGCCGGGCCGGGCCGGGCTGGGCGGCTGCTGCCCGGCAGAGGCGGAACCCGCCCCGCCCCGCCCGCCGCAGCCAATGGCGACCCGCGGGGACCGGCCCGGCCCAGCCGAACCCGGCGGGACCGAGGGGCGGAGGGGGGATGGCTGGGGCAGCTGCCAGCATCTCCCTCACCCCCCTGCCCCGGAGAGCGGGGAGCTGGTGGTGACACCGAGAGGCGGTGGCGGTGACATCCCAGGGGCTGCCCGGGCTCCTCCGCCCTGTACCGGCTGCTGCACCAGCCCCTAGCCGGGCTCCCCAAAGGGCTGAGGTGGGAGGAGGTCTCCGAGCTCCCATTGCCCCACACCTCAGCCCCCTGACCGTTCCTTGGAGGGCAGGCCAGGAAAACGAGCGGCTGGAGCCACCCGGCTGCTGAAGGGCAGGACATTGCCTCTCCGGGCAGCTGCTGCAGAAGCCAAAGCTTGGGCATCCTCGCAGCAGGCAGGGGGATGGATCAGTAATTTAGTTAGGTTAGGCTCGGCTGAGCAGGAGAGGCGGCCGGTGGAGAAGGGGAAATTTTCCACTCTGTCCCAACTGCTTGGCTGAGTGATCAGTGGGCAAAACTTGTAAGGAAGGAGTGCCCAGACTGGGCAGCCCCCCAGGCCTGGTTTGGGGAGTGCTCACGGGAGACAGGGGCAGGGCAACATATTGCTCCCAGGGGAAACAGGGAAAAAAAAAAAAAAAAAAAAAAATAGGCCAGGGGATTAGACTGAGCAATTGTTCCTGAGATTATAGCTCAGAGGTGGGAGCCTGGGCTTTCTTCCCACGTTACTAATCACTTACCCAGCACTCTGAGCATCTCAGCCCTTGTGTCTCCAAGCTGGAAGGTGGGGGCCCATCCTACCTTCCTCCCCCGGGGACCCGATTGCATTGTCAGGCTTAGTTCATTAACATCTGTGAAGTGCTCCAGCTCCCAGGCTGGAAGGCAGCAGAGATTTGGCTCACTCCTGCAGTCACTAAGGGAGAAATGGGGCCTCATCTGGCCCTACTGTGCTGCTACCAGACAGCAGAGCACAAGGTTAAGCTAAAAAAATAAGGAAAATGGGGAAGAGCTAAGGCTCTGCAAAGTGATCAATCATATAAAGGTCAAATCCACTTCTAAAATAACAGACAGCAACGGCAAGTGAAGTCCCAGGGGGCCTGGGCTAAAATCACACTGACAAGGGAAGAGCAACATCTCAAGCACTAACCAAAATACCACTAGCTCCAGGATGTCCCACTTTGCCTCCTTCTTTGGAGAGTGGGCAGCTGGCTGAGTTTGGCCACAGGAGTTTGGGTGCCAGCCTGCAGACGTGGGCATCCTCAGGCACTACAGAGGTTCCTACATCCCCGGCACACCTCCCTGCCCTGGCCTAGAGGACACCCGAGTGGGAGAGCTGGGCAACCCACGATTCTCCAGGGGGTCTTCCAGAGGCAGAGGAAAGGGTTTCCAGCATCAGGAGCAGGCAGTGCCGGGAGAGCATCCCTGCCTCTGCGCCAGCAGCAGTGCCATGTGGGGCAGGCCAGGCACTGCCAGTGAGGGGGACGTGGTGCTCAGCTGGGAAAGCACAAGCTTTCGAGTGTTTTCATTTCTTCTGCATAAAGCTGGGATTGTTTACATGTATTATCTAGTAGCAGATAAAGTTCTCCTCTGACTCAGGCTGCCGCCCGCTCTCTGGAATCACGCTGTGTTTGTCTTGGGACTCCCTGCAGACAGAGACACAAGGGGAGCACCCAGGCTCCCTGCAGGTCTATTCCTGACGCTGTTCCCGGCCTCACAGGGGCTGGTGGCCTCGTGTCCCCTGCAGCCACCTAGGTCCTGTCCCCACTTCCCTGGCAGTGGGGGCTGTGGGTGGGGGCCACCTCAATCCCTGCAGCTTTGAAGCCTGTGGGGCAGCAGCCTGTGCTTTCTCCCTGGGCAGGCTTGGAAGATCCCCGGGGATCTTTTTTCTGTGCTGTAGGAGCTGCCCAAGACCCAGCCCTGAGCTTTGGGAATCTCCTCTGAAGCCTGCCAGCCCTTCCCCTCCCCTGCTGCCCTTAGGAAATGCATATGCTCCTGGAGGGCTAAAATTATCCAGCCAGCTGTGTGGCACGCTTGCACAGGAGCCTCTGTCCCCAGGCACAGCTCTGCAGGCAGGGAGGCAGCACCCTAGCCGGGCACAGGCTGCTGCAGGGAGGGCACTGGGAGAGCCTGCTCCCATTCCTCTGCCCCCCGAGCCCTGGGCAGCCAAAAGCAGCAGGCAGAAGGACCAGGGTGTCTTCTCCAGCTGAGCCCGGCAAAGGCTGCCCAGGAAAACCACCTTTCCTTGCCAGACCCCTCCCCAGCACAGCCTGACACTGCTTTTCCCATCTCACCCACCCGGCACCCCACTCCCCTTTGCAGGGACTGCCCAGAGCAGAGGGGGTGAGGAGCTGAACCTGCCCCACACCCGCTCCTCCCACTCCCTTTCCCTCCCCTTTCCCAGCAGGATTGCTGTAGAGGGGCGGCAGGAAAGGGGGTTGGGAAGCAGGGCAGCTGCAGCCCCTTTTTAGCAGAGCATCCTCCCTGCTGCGGGAGGAGCTGTGCGGGGCTCTGCCGCACCACGCTGCCCCCCACCCTGCCCACCCCCTGCCAAGGGGCTCAGCCCCTGCACACCGGCTGGGATCGGGTGGGAGAACTCCACCTCAGGTCTTCAAACTGCCAGCACTTGTAGGGATGAAGTTTATGGGGGATGCAGCAGTGCCTGAAGTGGGGGTACCCCCTACCTCTCCCCCCCCCGGCAGGGCACTGGGGGGCTGCAAAGGGGGCACACCAAGGAGCCTGCAGAGCTTGGATGCTCTGGGGCACAGCAGCCCTTGACGGAAGGGGTTCAGGGATGTTTCTATTCCATTCTGGGTGGTTAAGGCCTTTTCTGGAGCTAGATTTTAAATTAGAGGAGATTTTTTTTCCTGAGTAACTCCTTTTACTGTTGAAGCGTGGGCTGAGAGGGAGTACAGCCCTATTGAGAGCTGCTGGTAACCCCTTAATGATGGGGTGAGCGACACAGCCAGGAATAGACCCACAGAGGCTGAAAAGGGAGCTCAGCTTTTCACCCTCCGTTGGTTTTTATCATCGACCATCTCCTCCTGCCATGGCTCTGGCACCCTGAACCCACCTTCCACATCAGGAGCATTTCCCAACTGCAGCTCCTCGGGGAGCTCATCCTATTCCAAGGGCCTGAGATGGGGATATGGCAGCTCAGAAACACCCCCCAAGAACAGGCAATGCCCCAGCAGCCTGAGGCCAGGGGGGCTCCCCAAACACTGTCCTCCCTGGCCAAGCCCCCCGGGAAGTGGGTCAGGCAGGGAGCAGGCAGGACTTCATCCCCCCCTGCCACACCACTGTGCTGAGTTCTCACTTCCAGGATTTTAACCACCAGCACACCATCTGCTTATGTCACCAGAAACATCCCCTCTGCCACCAGAGATGCCTCCAGTTCCAGGGAATTTCCATGGCTGTCGGCTCCAGGGAGCCAAGAAGAGCTGAGTACCATGGAGTCAACAGCACAAAGCCTCTGGGAAAAGCAGCCCTGATGCAGTGATAGCAACATGACCCCAGCCAGAGCTCCATGGGGAACGGGGCAGCCCATGTCCCCTTCAGCAAAGCAGAAGCAAAGCTGGGGACCAAGGGACCACCACCGTTCCTGCATGAAGGTGGACACATTCATTGCATCCCACAGAGTCATCCGTGTGATCCTGCCTGGAGGTCTTGTTCTTGCTCCTGCTGCTTGGCTGGCCAGGGAGAGCAACTAAATTTACCTTGAGCAGCTCCTTGGGGAAGTCAGTGCCTCCGTTCAGCCCCTCCAGGTTGCAAATGAAGTCAGAGCAGGACATCCTCTTCCCAATGTTCTGGGGGAGCCAGGGGAGAGAAACGTGGAGGTTACCTCCAGGCCAGGGGGGTGGGGATGGCTGTAAGGGATCCCACAGCCCAGGCACAGACCCTCCCTGCTCTGCTATGGGGTGGGGGACCAGCCAGGTCTCAGGGAGGATGCATGAAGGGGTGGGGAAGTTGTTAGCTTTGCCTAGACTCTCAGAGTCCTGGCCTCCTTTTTCTATGTTGGCAGTATTGGAGTCTCACTTCCACCCCTCTGCTCCTGGCCACTTTCAATCTTCTGTCCTCATCCCAGCCCCACATCTCCCAGCTCAGCATGTCTCCTCCAAAGCCCCACTCTCTCCTTCTCCAGCTCCCTCTCTCCCTCAGCCTTCCTCCTCTCTCCTCCCCAGTCACACTTAGGGGTGAGCAGGCTCAGGGTGCATGGGGACAGAGTGCAGGGACAGACGGGGCCACTGGCAGTGGGGACTTACGTGTCCATGCAGATCTGTGTTCAGCAGCATCAGGGCACAGGTGAGGGTGTGGGCTCCATCTGCAGACAAGCAGAGGACAGGAATTAGAGCCCTGGGCTCAGCCTCACAGCTGGGGCTCCATCCCCTCAGCATTTCAGGCTGTGAGCCCCAGGACAGCCCCAGCATGCAGGACACAGGGCAGTCAGCATAGTGCTGGCAGCACAGGGGCAAGTAGGAGGTCACTGAATTAAAGCTGGTCCCAAACCTGAGCTCCCTTCTAAGCCCCTTCAGTCATCTGCCATTAGAGAAATGACACCCGCATCCTCAGAGAGGATGGCTCCTGAGGCAGCAGAGTAGGCTCTCAGCCTGCCCTTTGGTTTCAGTTTTAGCACCTCCACCGAGCTGACAAGCTCATGGGCTGGCTTGAGACACACAGACACAGAGTCAGGGACAGTTTCTTACCCTCTGAGGAGATGGCAGTGGGATTGCACTCGTAATAACGCTGGGAAAAATGAGCCAGCACTCGCTCTCGCTCCTGTGTCTCCCCCATCAAGGCCAGCTCCTTCAGAAAGGACCTGAAGAAGCAGCAGCAGCAGCAGCACTGGTCACACTCAAAGCCCACCAGCAGCTTCCCCAAGCCCCCTGGCACAGGAGTGGAGCTGTGCCCTCTGCTCTGGATCCCAACCCCCCCCCGTGTGCGGGGTGCATCCCTGCCAGCACACCCCCCTCCTAAAGCAGGGCTCAACTCACAGCTCACAGCCTGCTGGCACACTGCAGAGACCTGCAGCTGGCCCTGGGCACGACCACGGGGGAGGAGGTGGGGGTGACACCGAGAGGCTCAGGGCTCAAGGCCTGGGAAGCCAGGCTGAGATGAGCCTGAGCATCACCCGAGTGCACTGGCTGGTGGAGTCGAGACCAGAGATGCTCTTGCAGTTGTGTGCCTGAGAGATCACTTTGGGACTCAAACCCCACCTGATAAGAGGGATGGGGATCTCCAGGTGTGAGCCATGCTTGCTTCTGCAGGTCCCTGTGGGGGTGCAGAGCTACAGAGGGACCCCTCCTTGGATGGCCACCACATACACACACAGACACAGACACACACTCAGCTCTGACCTGAGAGCCTGGTCCAGGCTCATCCCTGTGAACACAAAGAACTTCAAATACTCCCCTGCCACCATCTTGCTGAACTCATTGCTGAAATAGAAAAGGGAGGAGTGAGAGTGGGATCAAAAGGGGCAGAGGGGAGGAGGGGGGGTTGTTCCAGGAGGCTGGGAGCTCCCCAGGACTATGGGAAGCATATGCTGGGTCCAAAGAGAGTCCACACTCCTGTGAATCTCAGAGGAGTCACAGATCCAGTGGGAATACTGAGCATGCGAGAGAAAGTGGAGAAGGTGGAAGTGGAAGGGCCCACAAGAGGTCAGTTAGCTGTCCCCCTGCCCCAATGCCTTACTGAGCTACCCAAGGTGCAGTCGTGGTGAGGAGAGCACCAAAACCTGGGTATCTCAGGTTTAAAGACCCTTAGGGAGAACACCTGGTAGAGGTGGGCTCTGGGGACCTGCCAGCCACCCCCTGCCAGCCCAGTGCCCTGCAAGGGCAGCAGCCATGGGTGAGTGGAGGCTGTGCCTTGCAGAACAGGCTGTTCCTTGTGCATACCCACACGTACTTCTTCCCTAAGTGACGGGCCACATCTGCTTTTTTAAAGCCATCCAGGTTGTAGAGCCTCTTGGCCAGGCGCTTGGCAGCCTCCAGGTCAGCCTTGTGGCCATTGGAGAGGGTGTCTGTGCTGCCCAGGGCCAGCTGCTCCACGCTGTCCAGCTCTGAGTCCGAGTCCAAAACCAGGTGGCTCTGGGGGTGGTTGCTGCAATGGGAAAGGACACTCCAGGTTAGCCTGACCACGGGTCCCCTCCTCGCTCAGCTCCTGGGGAAATGCAGGTTCCTCACCCTGCTCTGGGGCTCAGCTGCTCACTGCTGGGACCCAGGAGAAATGACCCTGGGCAGAGACACGGAGAGGTCAGGGATGTGGCTGGAGGAGAGGTGGGGGGTGACAGGACAGCTCCAGTGACCGATGACAGGACCATGGATCTCCATCACACATCCACATGGGATGTGGAGAGAGGGGACACCTGCTCCAAGGTCCCCGTGAAGCTGCACGTGTGGGCTCTGGCTCTGCCCAGCTCAGCCCTTGGGGAGAGGAGCAGCAAGGCTGTGAAGGGATCCAGCACAAATCCTGTGAGGAAGGGCTGAGGGAGCTGGGGGTGTTCAGCCTGGAGAAGAGGAGGCTCAGGGGAGACCTCATCACTCTCTACAACTCCCTGAAAGGAGGCTGGAGCCAGGGGGGGTTGGGCTCTGCTCCCAGGCAGCTTTCAGTCAGACAAGAGGGTTAAGAGTCTAAAGCTCTGCCAGGGGAGGCTTAGGTGGGATATTGGGAAGAAATTCTTTACAGAGAGGGTGATCAGGCATTGGAATGGGCTGCCCAGAGAAGCAGTGGATTCTCCATCCCTGGAGATATTTAAGAAGAGACTGGATGTGGCACTGAGTGCCATGGGCTGGGAACCACGGGGGGAGTGGATCCAGGGTTGGACTTGATGATCTCAGAGGTTCCTTCCAACCCAAATGATTCTGTGGTTCTGAGACTTGGAGGAGAAACCTGTGCACATCTCCTGCAGATCTACACTCATTATTTAACCTGGACAAACCCCTCGTGCTGCCCATCTTTTCTACCCAAGACAAGCTGACTGCAATCCCTCGGCTTCCCTCTCCTTCCTGCCCACCAACTTCAAAGTGGGAAAACTGAGGCTCAGAGGGTGCTGCTGAAGGAACTCTCCCCAGGCCTCCCAGCTCCCAGCGGGGTGCAGTGCCTTCTCCGGGCTGCCCAGCAGCTCTCAGCCCACCATGCCTTACAAGGCCAGGTCAGGAGAGGTTTTTGGCTGAGCCCCCGCAGCCGCCTGACTCAGCCGCACGCGAGTTCATCCCCAGCAGAAAGCTGCCCGAGCCTCAGCAACAAGGAACGCTCAGCAACAACTCTGACCTCGCCCAAATTTTCTGGCGGCAGCCCTCGCAATGTTCCAGCCTCAATTTATTTTTAAAAGTCTCTAATTGACTTTTAAGAGGCCTGCTCTCCTGAGCCACTTCCCTGGGCCCCTCTCCCTACGGCTCCGCTCCTTCCAGGAGCCTCCCTGCAGCTCAGCACTGCCCTTCCCTGGGAGCCCAGCACAGCACCCATGGGCTCTGCACGGCCGGCAGGCAGTGGGAGATGTTCTGCACTCAAGCCCGTGGGTCAGACACTGCCCGTGATGAGCTACAAAACTCCAAGCTACCTCTCCATCCCTCCTCCTGCTCCCACTGCACTGCCAGAGCAAGTGGCTGCTCAGCCACCCCCTGCAGACCTGTTCTTTCTCCTCACTCTCCATCACTGAAATCTCCTGATACCCTTCTGGACCTTGCCTGCCCTGCCTAGGAATCTGTCCTCCCTCACTGGAGATTCTGGGGGCAAACCTAGAGCTCTGAGTCTCTCCCCATGACCTCTCCCCCCAGTCTGTGGCCCTCAACTTTTGCCCCTAGTGCTGAGCAGCCAGGCATGGGGCCATTCAAAAACCCCCTCTTGACCTCCAATATCTGCACCTCCCTGCTGGACCCCAGCCCGTGGGGCTGCACATTTTTGCCTTGCTTCTTGCAGTGGGGATCTCAGCCTGGATCTCAAAGCACCTCTGCCCATGGGATCTCACCATCCCTGCCCTCACCAAATCCCCACACTGATCCAGGGTTTGACACAGGCAAAGCATAACCTGGCTCTCAGGAGGAGGCACTGCCCAGCTGTGCTAGGAAACGGGTGTTCTGCCAGCCTCCAAGCTATTCTCATCCCGTTAAGTATGGATCTCTCGTCAGCCTCAACAGGCTGGGGGTGCCCCCCTCCTGGCACCTGCCTGTCACCACTCACAGCCCCAGCCTGGCTTGGAGAAAGTGCAGCTTAAAAAGAGAAAACCAAAATCCTCAAGCAAATGGAGAGCAGAGCAAAGGGACGTGTCCATGTCTGAGGCAACCGAGGTGATGCTCATTTTCTTGCCAATGAGCTAATGTCTCAGAGTGGGTTTTTTTTAGTGTGCTTTCTAAAGCGACACTTCAGCTTGGCTTGAAGAAACACCAGGATCATATTTTTTACGCTGGCTACATTTTCAGTCAGAGAACTGGCCCACGCTTCAGGACTAAAGATCAAATTTGGTATTGTGTGAGCATCCTCAACATGCCTGAAATGAGCCGCCCTGGAGAGGACCCAGTGCCAGGGCACCCCTTTCCCTGATGCCTGCCCAGGACAGCCACTGTCACCCCATGTCACCGGCCACACAGTTGCCCTGCAGCCCCAGAGGTGACTTATGGAGAGCTCAGTTCCTTCCCTGGCACTCCTGGGGGTCTCTGCAGAGGAGGTATGTGACCCAGCTAAGGGCTGTCCCCAGGACAGAGGTTCCTCACCCACCACCTCACATCCCCCAGCTCAGCACAAGGACTGTGCTGTGTTCCCAGCCCTGGGAACTGCTGCAGGACCCGCTCTGGGAACACCAGACACTCCTCCTCCAGGAATTGTGCCTTCTCGTGGCCAAACGCTCCTTTCCTGGAGTCAGATCCTCCTCTCACCCCAATATTCCTCCTCTGGCCGACTGCTCAGAGCCCATCAGGAGGGACTGCAGCACCTTCCCTGCCTGCAATGCAGCGTGTCACTGCAGGAGCCCTGACACTCTCTCCACCTTGCCACCACAAACCATGTACTCAGCACCATGTCCTTCCCGTGGCCACCAGCCACCAGGAGCAGATCTGCTCTCCTGGATGTGGTGCAGGAATAAGGTAGTAACTCAGCAAAGTCTGCCCCAGAGGGCTGCCCTTCAGCTCCTGGCTGTCACCAGGGGTTTATCTGCATGGGGGGACCCCAACAGGACAGATACCACTGGGGACAGGCTGGGCTTCAGATGGGGGTGCTTAGCTGAGCTCCTGGGTCAGCCAGGTCCTGCCTGACACACTTCCAGGTGAGATGCCTGCTGTAGGAGACTCAAAGCCTCCAAACACAATCCAAGTGCCACTTGATCCCCGTGGGATGCTGGTTTACAGGGATGCCCAGTGTCAGTCCCTGAGGGACACGTGCATGGGCCAGAGCAACGCTGGCCTGGGTGAGTGATGCCCCACACGCATGGCTAGGTGCCTGATGCCTCTGCCAAGTCAGCCCAGCCTGCCTAATGTTGCTGCTAAGAATGTACCAGACCGGATCTTTGGCTGAGCTAAATAAACGCAGCTCTCTCCATCGGTCTCAGCGGAGCGACTTTGATTTATGACAGCCAAGATCTAGGCTGGTTCATTCCTTGCAGAATTGAAGTTAGGGCTGGGAGGACACTTGAAGGTCAGCCAGGCTAGCCTCCAACCACAGGCAGGGCTGCTCCTGCTTTCTGGCAGCTCTGGATTCCAACCTGGTCCTCAGATCACCCAGCGACAGCGTCACTACTGCCAGATCAAGGTAGGACCCAACCTTGGGCAGCTCCAGCCCTCCTCAGCCCTGGTTTTCCGCAGACTTCCAGACTTCCAGCACCAGCCCTCTCCAGAGATCCCTGCCTTTCCTTCACTGCCCCCATCCCACCAGCCCCTCTTGTGGGGGACATAAAACCACTCTTGCAGAGCTCAGGGGCTGACTCTTCAATCCCACCAAAAAAATTCTGAAGCCAGCTGAGAGATTTTAAATCCTGTTACTCACCTGTTGGGTGGAGGGCTGTCTTTTCCTTCAGAGACAGAGATGCCATGGGGTCAGTACAGGGAAACCTTGGCAAAGCCCAGCCAAGGGGTCTGGGTCAGATTTTGGGGACTGGAATGAATGTTTGACAGGAAGGGCTATGTCCCACGGGGATGTGCCACTGTGCCTGCCTCTGTGGGCAGCTCTGCCTGCTGCCCTCACCCTCTGTTCTGTTGAGAGCCTGCCCCAGCCTCCGGCACCATCACCCCATCCTGTGCCTCTGCTCCTCCTGTCCTTCATGGCTTGACATGGAAATGCTTGGGGAAAAATCCCAACCCCCCCAAGACTTGTGCTCCTTTTCTTGTCGGGTCAATGTTAGTGGGGAGACCTCTTCATCCTGCACCCCAACTTTGCCACCCTCCTGTGCTTCTCCCCCTCCCACACATGCCCTCCCCCCTTTCCTTCCCCTGTCTCCATCCTTTCCCTGCTGCCCTCCTTCCTCTGCTCAGCCCTCTCCCCGCTGCCCCTGTCCCTGCCTGCTTTGCAGTCCCTGCCCCGCTTTGCTGCCTCCTCCCCTGCCCTTCTTTCTGTGCCCCCGCGGGCGATGCCCCCGATTCCGGGCCCGGCAGAACCCGCCCGGTTCGGCTCTCTGGGGGGCGGTACCGGGGGGGAGGGGGGTAACCGCATCCCTCTGCCCAGCCAGGGCCCCGCACAGCACCTCCCAGCCAAGCCGGGACACAGCCTCCTCACAGCCCCGGGGGTCAGCCGGAGGGGGTGGGGGGCACCCCCGGGCCTGCCCTCATGCACACTCCCTGTGCACAAGCTCAAGATAAAAGGGTGGTCTCCAGCTATCTGGTGCTGAGGGACATGGCAGGAGCACCACGGCTGCAGGAGCCCCAGGGGATGGGGGACACTGCATCTCCTCAGCAGTGCATCACCAGCTCGGCTGCTCCTGCCACCCGGAGAGCAGGAAAGGGCTGCAGGGACACCCAGACCCTGGACATTGCAACAGGTAACACCAAAGGGTTTGGGGACAGAAGAGGGAGGGCTGCAGGACAGCAGAGAGAGGTCTGCACCCAGTGGTGTTGGTCACCAGCCAGCCCTCACTCCCACACAGCCCCAGCCCGCAGGAAGCACAGCTCCACCACAGACCCAGGGGCCACTGTCCCCCTGAGCTGCTGGCACTCGCTCTGTACTGCTTGTGACCATAGCTGGTGGCAAATCCTCTGCCCTGGCCCACAGGTGATGCTGCATTACGATGGATGCTGAGGTTCCTGAGCATCTTTCCCCAGGAATTTCCACTAAAGATTCCTCAATGGGAGTGCTGGGAGGATGTTCCCTGCTTGAGCTCTGCCAGGCACCGGGAGCCAGTGACTCCAGCTCATGGGAACCTTTGAGCAGCCATCCCAGACACTTTTCCATACTACCTGGGAAGCTTCAGCTCCAGTTACAGCCTAGAAAGTCAGCAGCACCAGCGCCGGGGAAGGAGGAAACTTCTTGCACCTCTCCCTTGCCAGGAAGCTCTGCTGCCCAAGGGCTGCCCCTGCTCCCCAGATGATAGCTCATCCTGCCATCCCCACCTCCACTCCTCTCCACCTGAGCCTGACCATCCCTGCCTCCCTCTCCACCATCACCCCTGGGAGCTGCAGAGGGGGGATCACTGCACGCCAGGGAGCAGAGAGCTGGGCTGCTGCCTGCCTCTGCAGGGACCTTCCCAGAGCCGAGGGAATCGTTTCCTAATGGGGAAAGCCATTGCTGCGGGCACAGGGTGAGGAAAAACCTCGGTGAAACCCTGGTGTGCAGTTTCTGCTGCTGGCTCACCCCTCCCTGTGTGCTGCAGCACTGCTGCTGTGGTACGATGACACCCTGTGGATGCTAAGTCAGACACTGTCCTCCCCTTTTCTCCAGGGTGCTCTGTTTTGGTCCCTTCCCTCGGCAGAGGAATAGGAAGCCAATTCTTCCTGCACGGAGCAGTGGTTATGGTTGAATATAGCCACCCTTTGCTGCCTCAGACATCACCAGTCTTACTGCACAAGCCTTGCCTGGCCTGTGTGCCTCCAGTGTCCCAAAGAAAAGGCCTAGCCCAGGGCTTCTCTGTTCCAAAATGCCCTTGGGGTGAGGCAGGGACCCCTGAGCAGACTCAATACCCCTCTCTCCTCTTGACTCCAGACACCAGCGAGGACACAGAGCTCAGAACCCCACTTGGCCACCCCAAGCTGAACTTACAAGGATGGCACAGGTTGCTACCAGAAGTGACACGGGGTTGTTCTGGGAAAGACCAAACCCAAAGGGATTTGTTGTGAGAGAGACCAAAGCCTGGAAAGTGCATGAGGAAGTCAGGAGGCTCTGGGGTTGCGTAGAAGGTCCCTGGGTGGAGAGCCCTGGCAGGGAGGCAGTGAAGACAGGAAGGTCAGGGCCAGCATGGCTGAGACATCAACTTCTCTGAGAGCTGCCAGATGAGGAGTCCAGGACAACAGGTACAAGACCATAGGACCCTTATCCTCAAGAAACAGGAGGCTACTACTTGGATGGTGAGGACACATCAGTATTTGTGGCTTCCAGGAGGGAAAGGCTGTGGAATTTCTACTCCAACAAGGACCAGCACAGGATTGAAGTCCTGGGACTCCCTGCTGGCCAGGCTGCAGGAAACCTCACAGCCCTCTGTCATCGACAAAGTTGGCAAAGACAAAAAAGCAGATTTGCTTCCACCAGCGTGCCTGCCACACAACTATGGTGATGATTGCCCTGATCAGCCACTGCACAGAGAACCCAGCACACCCAGTCCCAACCCTTCCCTCCTCCCAGCAACACAGAACCCGCCCCACAGGGTTAGATTCCACACCCAGCCCTGGCAGCCCAGCAGCTTTGGTCACTCACCTAACGTTGGAGGCCGAGGGAGTAGCACAGCTGTCCTCTGAGCAGCAAGGGCTGTGCCAAGCACCTTTCTTTCGTTTCCCCCTCTCCTCCTCCCTCTCTGTCCAGGGGGCATCTGTGGCTGAACTGGTCCCAGAGTCAGGCTCCAGGTGAGCCAGGGGAGCAAAGTTCTCCTCGATCAGCTTGGCGCTGTCTCGGATCTTTCCTTGGATTTCTGGGGTGAGGGTCGGGAGGTCAAAAGTGAAAAAGGTCCCCTGGGTGGGGGCCGGGGAGGAGAGGATGTCAATGGAGTCCAGGCTGGTGTAAGATGTGCCTTTGGCTCGATGGGACTCCATGATGCTCTCAAAATGCTTGCTGAAAGAGTCCATGCCATCCTTAGAGAGGCTGTGCCCTAGGAGGAAGGGCACTGGAGACTTGAGCATACCCTGTGTGTCCTGGTCCATGATCCTAGAGGGAAAGAGAGAAGAACAGGTGACTGAGGAAGAAGGGATCAAAGCCCTGAAACTGAGAACCATGCACTGCTCCAGAAGGAAAACGGAAAGAACAGAAACCTCTGAACATCTGCAGACCTCCAGGGATGCATCTTGCCTGCTCAGGACATCATGGGAAGAGGGACTGGCCTGGCCTCCCTCCAGACATATGCTTCTCCCTTAATGTGCCACATCATTTTGTTCCTTTAGTGGCTCATCCTCATAAGAAGCTTATGAAATGGTTACTGCTCCCAGTCACTGGACTTGAGCTTAGATCCAATAAAGGGCTCAAGCATCAGAAGCAGGATGTTGGACAGCTCCATTTCCAACCAAACCTGGAAATGCTTGGATTTCTTCATGAGCCTTCGGAGCTCCCAGCACCCCGAAGGCTACACCTGAAGCTGCCCAGGACAACCCGACACCTTTCTCCATTCATGGGGGACCACGCTCAGACCACAACCAACATCCACCTGCAAAGATGCTCTCTGCTCTCAGGGTACACCTGGGACCCAGCACAAGGTGATGCTGAGCCCCACATTTCCCCAGGCGGTATGGAGGGAGCCTCACCCCCAGCTCTGGGACCAGGGACCTGAGCTGCCCGTGTCCCAGGGGCCAGGCATCATCATCTTGTCTGCCAGGCAGCCCTGGATCTGACACTGTAGTTTCTAAGCCCTGGAGCACAGAGTGTTTTGTCCTGTAACCGAGGTGAAGTGCAGCCTGCTCATCCCTCTGAGCATGAGACAGAAGGGACATTTCCAGCTCAGGGAACATCAATGCTTCAGCCATACGAGCACAAACAGCCCTAAAAGCCTACTTTACTCAGAAGCCACTATCATTTTATTAAAGCAGCAGAAAAGCACTCATCAATCCACTCTCTCCTCTGATAAAAGGAGAGGAACTGCTCTAGCTTGTCATAACATTTGTTATGAACAAACAGCTCCGTACAGAGGGCTCAGGAGATGAGTTGCTGTTATGAGCACCAAATGATTTGCATTCATTAGCTTCCCCATACAACTCGAAAATCTCAACCTGATTACTTCAGCAGGCCAGGAGCTGGCAAGTTGACTCCCCCAGAGAGCTGGCTTCCAGGGGAGAGCAGGGAAGCAAGGCAGGGAAGCCAGGCAGGATGGAGGCTGCTCTCAGCAGTCCATCAGGGTTTCCCACACTCTCACCTTTTCCTGCAGGAGCCCCAGGAGCAAGGGTGGCTTTCTGGTGAGGACAAGGCAGAAGGGAGCTCTTTAGCACCTCTGGATGAGCTTGAGGGGTGCAAATGTGCATAAACTTTCCTCACCACCCAGCTGTGTGCTACTGAACTGAGCTAACACCACTGCCTTCATTTGGCACCTTGAGTCCCTCAGGAGAGCAATGGGCTGTGCCAGGGAGGACACTGCCAGGAAGCAGGAGGGACCTGGTTCCCCAGAGACAGAGCTGCACCCATTCTTGTGATCAAGCATACTGACACTAAACAAAAAAAAAAAAAAAAAAAAAAAAAAAAAAAAAAAGAAAAAAGAAAAAAAAAGATAGCTGTTTCTCTCCACACCAGCAGAGCTCTGGAAGCAACCCTTCCACCCTGAAACATCAAGTGCAAAGTCGTTCAGCTCCAGAAGGATCCAGTCCCAGCACCACACACAGATGCCATGCTGCCAGCATGCCCCACTCCTGCTTGGACCTAGATCCTTCACCAGCCCCTGATGCACTGCCCAGCCCTCCTGCAACCCACTCCTGCCCCCCAAAAGGGTCACCCCACTGCCACTGAGCCAGACAACTGCAGCTGGGAGGAGCAGAGGAGGGGAGGAGATGCAGAAGCTGTAAGGGAGCATCTGCACAAGGGTGATGGGCAGCAGGAAATAAAATAGGTTTCCAGCCTGGAGCTGGGGTGGAAGCACTAGTGAGCCCCCCATAGGAGAGGGCCAGCTGGGCAGGAAGGGTGAGCTCCAAAGCTAGCAGCACTTTGGGCACAGCTCTGCCCAGGGGGGACAGCGGGGAGCTGAGCTACTGGGCTTCAGCAGCTGCACCTGATGGAGATCACCCCCTTCTCCTTGCCTGGTGCTGCAGAGCTGCACTATCCCCATGGTGGGGGAAACGAGACAAAATCTCTCTCCTTGCTGTTTTTCTCTCAGCGAGCACAAAAGCTCTGGCAAGGCTCCCCAGGCAGCAGATCGGAGGGCTTTACCCAGCAAGGCTGCTCTGCTTGCAGGCAGGAAAGGCATCTCTGCCTCCTGCCAGCCCTCCACACTCCTGGGGGAGCAGGGCATCCCCCAACAAAGCCTCTTCTCTCTGCTCAGCCCCAGGCATGGGTGCTGTGGGCTGGCCCTGCCTCGGGAAGGGACCTGAGCCTGCTCTGGCTGACAGGTCTTGGGAACCAAGGCAGTAAAGGCTCAGACTAGTCATTAGAGTTGGTAGGTCTGGCTCTGAATGTACTCAAGGAGGGCATTTGCTGGAAGAAAACACGGTTTTGTCCACAGCTTCCCATGTCCTGTTTGATCTGGTGCTGGGTGTTCAGCTGTGAGCACGCTCTCTTACTCTGGGGGGGTACATCACCAAGAAAGGTGCCCTCTGGCCAGAACATGAAGGACAAGATGACAGAACCAAGCCCAAATCCCCCTCTGCAGAGGGTGCTAAACCTTTAAGGCTAGATTTTCAAAGGGATTTACATGTCTAAGTGCTGCAAATCAGCATCCGAGGGTGCTTCAGTGATCCTGCCAGGCCAGGGGTGCAGCAGCAGAAGGGTGACAGCCCCGAGGAGCCCAGGGCGTTCCTCATCACCTCAGCATCACCCCTCCTGCCTGCAGGCAAAGCAGAAAGCTTGGAAGAGAAAAACATCAATACTGGTGACTGGTAAACAGGGAGGAGGACTGCAGCTGCAGAGCTCAGAAACAGCGTGTAAGCAAAATCCCAGGGCTGCAGGGGCTGCAGGAGCCTGTGTGCATTGTCAAGTCACAGCCTGGAGGATCTGCACCTACCCAGGAAACAACCACGGGGCTGCAAACAGCAAATAACTGGTCAGCCAAGAAGCCATGAGAAAGGAACATGACTCCCCCAGCTCACACATGGGTAATCATCCTGGGAGCACCAGCTGCAGGGACAGCAATGCATTTAAGGACACGTCCAAGCTTTCCAGTGCTGTCTGGAGAGCTACAGTAAGGTGTCTCAGAGGGCAAAAAGCAGCTCCAGGTTTACAACTGGTAGTGGCCTAGTGCATCTGTGGAAATAAAATACCACTGTACAAGATTATTGTTACGGGAACTTGAAGAACTTGTTTGCAGCCATAATCACTTTACACCTTACTCAAAATCCCCACCGCTATTCATCTGGAAAAAGATATATTTTAAGATGGCTTATTTTCAGCTTTTCTCTAGAATCCAAAGTTTCTGAGGACAAGGCAGGTGGCAGGGATGGATGTATCTGCTGCCTCCACTAAGAAGTGTCAGGAGCCCAGCTCCCCTTGGGATGCACACCTTCCCTTCCCATTCACCCAGGACCTTCATGCTCCTCCTTCCCAGAACAGAGGCACCACTGGGAGTTATATTTACATTCTCTCTTCCCACCACCAGCACCAAAACCTCCCTTTTCCTTTTCTTCTATATAAATGCTCCCTGCCTGCCTTTTGCACAGACAGGTGAGTGCATGCAGCCACGTGGCAACCTGGGCATTGTCCTGGCTTTGTGCTCCTTGGGCAAGACCTCTCTGTGCTCCTGTGAAGCACTTGCTGATGATGCTGAGCCACCTCCTCTCACCCAACTCCAGGACAACACCTGGGCTCAGGTGCCCTGAGAAGAGGGCAGCACCAGGGGAAGATGCAATCGATCTGGAGGGACTTGTGCCAGGAAGCCTCTGCTCAGCCGGGTGACCTGAGCTGCAGGGCTCCCTCCAGGGGAGTGAGGGCTGGACCCCCTGAACTGCCCTGCTCGTCCCATAGGGCAGGCAGGGTCCCCTCACCCCAGTGGGGTGATCCAGAAGCCCATCTGACCCCCATGCACAGCACACATGGTGCCCCTGTGGTGCCACAAAATCCACAAAAGGTTTTTGGCTCAGACACACTTGCAGCAGAGCCCATTTTGCCATGCAGGGAAGAGTAAGGAGAAAGAGGGGAGCTGTTTGCCCTCATGCACTGAGCCTCACCTGTCCCTGTTCTCCTTCCTCGTTGCCTCAAACACCTCATTGTCCTCATCCGCACCCCCATCCCGCAGCCCCTCCTTTGGGAAGCCAGAGCCCAGGGCAGGGGGCTCCTCTGGCGTGCTGTTCCTCCTGCCCGGGGTGCCCCCGAAGCTCGGGTTGCTCTCGCTGTCCTTCTGGCTCTCAATGGCTGAATCCACCTCCTCCTTCTCAGCCAGGATGTCGTCGATGTTGGTTTCTCGGTAGCAGCGCAGCGGCACGGTGTCCAGGTCTGTCTCGGAGTACTTCACCGTCCTCCTTATGATCCCAGTCTCGCAGGAGCTGAGCTTCTGGCTGCCCGGAGGAGACAGCTCTATCTCCACCTCGACATGGCTCAGGCTGTGCTCAGCAGGCAGCAGGCGGGCTGGCTTCTGGGGAGGCTGGGCCAAGGGAGCAGAGTCGGGGGCACAGGAGCCTGCAAGGGACCCCCGAGCACTCAGAGCAGCAGCCAGATGTGCTGGGGAGCACCAGGAGCTGCTCCTGCAGCATCACACGCACCCCCAAAGAGAGGTCGGGTGTGTGATGGGCATCAGCAGACAGAGAGGCAGAGCAGGAAGGAAAAAGGGTGGGGAGAGGCAGGGAGGGGAAGAAGTGGGGTGCTGCCTGTGGGGATGCACCCACAGCCAGCCCTGAGCCCCTGTCTGATCCCCTTCTGCAGAGGCACCCGGGGGGCGGGGGGTTCTGCATCACCCCCTGTGCACGGTGCAGGGGACACTGCGGGGAGGTTGGTGCCTCCAGGAGGACACAGATTGGCCACCCTCGGGGGGCTCTGGGCTGTCCAGTGGGCACTGACACCTCCTGGCAGACACGCAGCCCCAGAGGGAGTCCTGGCAGAGTTTCAGACTCGGAATGGAGGCATCGGTCTGGCCAAAGCCTTCCACCACCTGAGCCCTTACCTGTCTGTGGGGCATCTGAGGAGCCATAGAAGAACTCCCACTTGGCCTTGGCGACACGCTGGGCGTGGGCTGAGCTCTGCCGGGGGTAGAGCCAGGAGCTGCCCTGCAGAGGGGAGAGCAAGGTGTGGGCGACGGGCCCCGGGGAAGAGCCCGCAGCCGGTGCGGGGCACCCCGGCACCTACCTGGGGTTGGGGTTCTGGCTTCGGGGGGCTCCTGGCCAAGGTGGGGAAATCCCCCGGCAGCCCGTTGGTGAGGGAGCGGCAGAGACAGCCGGCGTCGAGGGCGCAGGGCTCCTTCCCGCAGGGCCGTGGCCCTCCTGGGGTCCTGCCCCCGGCCAGGAGCGGGTCAGACACGGAGCCCTCCAGCTTCAGGCTGTGCAAGAGCCGCTCCCGGGGCAGGGCTTGGGGCGGGGGGGACCCCGCGTCCCCGGCGAGCTCCAGGCTGCGGCTGAGGCTGTGGGGGCCGTCGTCCCAGCGGGGCAGGGGGGCCGGGGGGCCGCCCAGGGTCCTGACGCTGGCCTTCTCGATGAAGCGGAAGGTGACGATGGAGCTCTGTCCCTCCGGGGCCACCAGCGGGCTGCGGCTGCCCGGCGAGCAGAGGGCAGGGCCGGGCCCGCCCCGCCGCGGGGTGCACGGAGCCGTCGAGCGTCCCGCAGCCGGGCAGCTCCCGTGGCCGAAAGGCGCCGGGTCCAGCGGCGGTCGGGCCAAGGAGCCCGTGCTGTTGTAGAGGCCGAGGGGGCAGCGGCGGACGTCGGGGGCCAAACCTTTGCGCAGGAGGTGGAGGCGGCCCGCGTTGAGGTTGGGGGTGAGGCAGCGCGGGGGGCTGTGCCTCCCGGCCTCGGGGCTGCCCCCCGACAGCCAAGGCCTCCGGGCCGCCCCGCGGGCAAAGGCGGGGGGCGAGGCGGAGCGGCCCTCCCCGGGGTGGAAGCGGACGGGTCCCCCCGCCTGGGCCATCCTGCCGCAGGAGGAGGCGGAGGGGTCAGGTCCAGAGCCCGGCCGGGCGGCACAGGGACGGCAAGGCGGGTGGCCGGCACCCCTGAGCTGATAGCCGGGTCGAGGGGTGACACATCCTCAGGCAGCCCTGAAACAAGGGCGAGGAGAGCTGGTTAGGGGCAGGAGGACACAGGGAGTGCCGGGGGCAGGAGGAAAAGCGGCAAGAAGTGCCCCGTCCTCACAGCGGAGGAAAGAGGTGCTGCAGGTGAGACAGCCCCCTTCAGATCCCCTCCTGCTGCAAGAACCAACAAGGTTTGGGGTGGGCATGGCACCAGCAGCCCTTCGCTGGGTCCCCAGGCCCCTTGGGGTCTTTGGTCTTTTCCCAAGGTTGCCAGGACGCTCAGGCACTTCCCCCACAGACCAGCACCCCAGACACCGTGGGAGAGCACACCATGTAGTCTTAAAAAGAGTTTCATTCATCTTGCTTTTGGTTGAATATATTTACTACCCACAGCCTACTAAAATCACGTTGATAAAGAGGGGGGGGGGGGGGGGCGGAAATCACTACGGGATCACTGAGATATCCCCTGACTACGCTTTCTGAAGGAGCAGCATGGGCAAGAAGCCTCTGTCTTTGGAGGTCAGCCTGGGTTTAAAGTGTGTCACCCCAGCACATGCCGCAGCCACTTATCGGTGGCACAGACAGCGCTGTCAACACTCGCAGAGCCAAAACCAGTGATGATGCCAGTCCTGTCCTGGGGAAGCACAGCACTGACCTGCCTGCCTGCCTCTGAGCAGGGACTGCTTATCCAGCAGTGAGACCACCCCAAAGTGGCTGGCTGGTGGCTGCAGGGAAAGGCAGGACCCTGAGCCCCCACTGCCACGGCTGCCAGCAGTTTTTCTTCTGCCAGCAGAGCTAAAATTTGCCATTATCCTTCCCTGGTCTTCTCTGAATTCCTGGTGTGCAGAGAGGACTCTGTCTCGGCTGCTTTTGCCTTCTAACAGATGCTGAGATACTAAGTCCCTCACATAGATCTCATCATTTGAAAGCCAGAAACCAAATGCCAGTTGCAAATGGAGTGTAGCGTGACTTCTTCTCCCTCTTCCCAAGATCCAACCAAACAGAATTAAATTCCTGAAGGATGTGAGGCTGAATTTTTCTGCGTTGTTGTCTGCGTTGCATCCAGAGATGCAGAGACACAGCTCTTAATAAAACAGCCCACATCACCCCTGTGGGGCCAGCACCCATCTCATCTATCTGCGCTATCATGCTGCTAAAAAATCTGGCTCCTGCTGAGCTGCAGCAATCTGTAATTCACTCACCACAAAAAGACACTCTCCTGTTTGATATGTTAGTGTTTTCACAGGCCCTTTCCCCTGTTATGCCTGTATTACATTCAAGGTTGCTGAAGTTAACTGATAAATAATAAAGATGTGGGGTTTATAGATTTCAAATGAAATTCCACTTTATCTTGATGCAGACTGACACACATGCCAAGGAAAAGAAGTTATCACCAGAAATAGCTGGCATTCTCTGTAACATAACAAATCTGTAAAAAAAAACCCACCAGCCTATCTCAATACACGAGAGTTACTGCTAAAATAAATGGGGTAAGCACAGCATGTCCTCCTGCTTATCAGAGGAGAATTATCAAATTCAGAGGAAAGGCCATGCCTGCCTGCAAGCCACCGGAGCTGCACCATCCAGCACTGAGCTTTCCTTTCAGACTGGAAGGTAAAAAGCACAAATGCAACAGATGAAAAATCACTGATGGCGCTAAGGCTTCCTGCTCGCTGGTTTAACTTGTGAATCAAACTGATGCTCTTTAAATCACCGTGATGAATGGCTTGAGCTGTAGGGCACTGGTGGGCTAGGGGGGGGGAAGGGGTGGGAAAGCCTTGCTGGTCCCACTGCCTGAAGGCAGAAGTCCTGCAAAAAGCCAGGCAGAGGGAGGCTGAGCGGGCAGCCCAGGGCATGGCGTTCAAAGAGGAAAACTCGAGAGCTGCAGTGTGATAGCCAGGGGCTGCACGCCAGTGGGGGATGTGAGCTGATCAATAAAACATCTCATCCACACGGCTCCTCCGGGCTTCTCCCTTCCTGGCGGCCAAAGGGATGTCCAGGGATTTTCCTCAGCCCTTGGTCTGAGCGGCACCTGGTGCAACAGGGGCTGTGCCCGGCCGTGCGGGGCGGTGCGGGGCGAGGGGAGGCAGCGGGAACCGCTTGTGCTGCGGGGGCAGAGCACACCCACGCCAGGGACGTGCGGGGACAACGCTGGGGGGAGGATGGAAGGGGAATGGGCAAAGGAAGGGGACAGGGATGGGAGGGCTGGGGGCTGAATTCAGAGGACGGGCCGTGTCTGTGTGCCGGGGTGGGGGAAACCAGGCTGGGGGTGCCCAGCCACCGGGCAGAGCTGGCGGAGGAGCTCACCCGGGAGGTGCATCTGCACTCTGGAGGGACATGGAGCAGTTTCGGGGGTGCGCTGGCGACCGAGGAGGGGTCCCCGGGAGGAAGAGGTGTCCCGGCGGGCATCGGGGAGGGGGACGTGCCGCCCTCCAAGACATGGCTGAGCCTGCCCTCCCCTCCCCGGCCCCCCCAGCCCGGCCTCCCGTCTCGGCGGGATCAGCCCTGAGTGGATGTGACATCCATCCGGATGAGGAGGGAGCTCTCCCGGCCAGGAGGGCCGCCCGCTCCCCCCGCGGACCCACCCGCTGGCCCCAGGCCGAGCTCCCCCAGCCCTGCCCGGGGCTCCCTCCCGTCCCGCCGCACCGGCACACCGGGGCCACCCTGCGGCGGGCGGGTCCCGGTTCCGCCGAGCATCCCGCCGGTACCGCGCGGCCAGGTGGTGCCGCCGCATTCCGCTCAGGGCTGCCGGGGGTGTGCAGAGCCGCCCCGGCCCCGCAACAACTGCTCCAACTTTCCCCTCTCCGGCCTCCCCCGCTCCCCACCGCGCCCCGCTCCGCTCCCCGCACCTTACCGCCAGCACTGCCGCCTCCGCCGCCGCATCCTGCGCGCCGCTGCTCCGCGCTGCCGCCGGCACGGCACGGCACGGCACGGCACGGCACGGCACGGCACGGCACGGCACGGCACGGCACGGCCCGGTATGGCCCGGTGGAGCAGGGTCCGGTGCGGTACAGCGCCCAGCCCGCCGCTCCCCGCCGCGGTAATCCCGTCCCGAGCTGTCACTCCGCCCCGCTGACAGCACCGGCAGCCAATGGGGACCCCGCGGGGCGCCGCGCCCCGCCCGCCCGGTCCCACCGGCCACACACCGGCCTGCCCCGGTGCAGCACCCCCCAACCCCGGTGTGCCCCCTGCCCGCCCTGCGCAGCCCCGCGCACCCCAGTGACCTTCACGCACGGGCAAGCATGACCCCGGTGCCACCCTGCGTGTCCCGGTGTGACACGTCCCTCTGTCCCGCTGCCCGGGTGGTCGGTGTGCGTGTCCCGGCTCGGCTCCCGGGTGACAACCGGCACCCCTCCTCGGGCATCAGCACCCGTGGCCCCTCTGCCGCAGGCCGCCCCAGCACCCCACCAGGTCCCCAGCCTGGGGACCACGAGGAGGAGAAGACAAAAGCCACGGTGTCCTGGCACAGCTGTCACCCTCCTCGAGCTGCTGGCCCTTGCCCTGAGGAGCAGATCCCATGCTCAGGACCCATCTCTCCAGGGATGTGGTCCCGCCACAGCCACAGGTACCAAGGTGCCCCAAACCAGCAGGGAGCAGCCCCCACTGTGTCACCAGCCCCCACTGTGTCACCAGCCCCCACTGTGTCACCAGCCCCCACAAGGATGGGAAATGGCCTCCCAGTTTTAGGAAACCACTTCATGCTACAAAGGGGAAGGGAAAAAAACCCAACCCAACATCCATTATGTCCCACCCCAGGGTTCTGCTGGTGCTGGGCAGGCAGAGTGGGACAGTTGGGTGGCTGTGGCAGGGCCACCGTGCTGCCACCACGGCAGGTCCACAGGCCACAGCTGCCAGGGCTGGCAGCCAGCACTCCCTGCCCGCCCAGGCTGCCAGATCAATTCGCTATTAAACAGCACTTTATTACCCAGCCCAGCAATCGTTATTAAATGTGTGCAAGAGGAGAGGCCCAGGGGAGCCCCGGCCTCACGTGCACGCCCTGCCTGCCAGAGGGATTTGGGGAAAGCTGCCCCTCTCTGCTGCTTTCCCTGCCTGCCTTCAGCCCGGCTCCCTAGAACACCTTCCCCTGCCCCCCCTCCCAGGCAGAGGGATGTGGGGAGAAGGCAGGAGGCTCGGTGGGCCCTCCTCATATTTAATGCATGGCAGCACTGCCATTTTCTGCCTCCTTCTCCAGGCTCCTGCCTGCACGGGGCCCCTCTCCCCACGCCGGGGACAGCGGGTCCCCGAGCTGCCTCACAACACACACTTCCCAGCTCTCTCGTCAGGCTGGGAGATGCTGGGCTAATTAGGGGCCTCTAGTGCGGGATCAACGACCTGATTCCTTCAGCAGCTTCTTGATGGCAGGAGGGAGGGGAGGGGGAAGGCTCTTCCCTAAGCTGCAGTCAGCGAGACAAATTTAACCGAGTGGAAGAGCTCAGAGCTTTCCCCATGTGTCCGTAGCAGGAGAAAGCACTGCCTGCACCTTCCCTGTGCCTGCTGAGAGCTGACAGGGGTACCCCAGGGGTCCTCTGCAGCCACCCGGGATGGAGAGCCCTGCTTTCCATGGAAAACACGTCACCTTCCCAACCAGGGATGCTCCCCCCCCAGCAGCAGCTGCTTCATATCCCCCTAACCCTACAACTGCTGAGGGGTGTGTGCTCAGAGATGTGGGCTGGGCCAGCACCGACATCTGCCCAGCATCATCAGGATTTAGCCCGGGCTCCCCCAGCCCCTCCTGATGTGAATCCCTCCCCAGCTGCAGGGCATGCAGGAGGGATGAGAGGGCCCCGACGGGACAGGGAGAATGTCCCCTCATCTTCACAAACCTGCAGCCCAAGCCCAGAAACGGGCTGGGTGTCATCTGGGCAGCACAATGGCAAACTTCTTGCTTGGAGGAGGCTGAGATGGGATGTCCTACTGTCCTGGCAGCTGTACAGATGCAAGGGACATTTGGGTGGGGAGGGGGCAGGCCAGGGCTCCTTCCCCAGCTGGCTCCAGCAGAGTCACACACGGCTGGTCCTCAGGCTGCCCTGAGGCTCACAGGATGCTCCTGGAGGTCTCTGGAAAGGCAGAGCTGGACACACAGGCACGCTGCTGGTGGCAAGCACCAAGGTTGCCCAAGAGCCACTCTGTGGTGAGTAACTGCATGACTTCTTGGCCCTCACTTTCCTTCTCCTGGCACAGCCACTTACAGCTTCTCCTGCAGCTGTGGCTCCAGGTGGAGTGAACCCCCCCTGTGCACCCCCAGGATGCTGCCCTGGCTGCAGGGGGGCTGTCAGAGACACTTCCTTGGGCACAGCCCCTGCCTAAGGCACTGCCAGGGGCACAGGGGCTGTGTGCTGAGGCACAAAGGCAGTGGGGCTGTGCAAACACACCCTCTGCCATGCAGACAATGGCAGCACCATGGAAATAGCTGGATGGGCCCCCTGGGAGCTGAGCTGCAGTGAGGGCAAGGGGAGCTGAACCCCCTCCCCACCGCACTGAGGGCTCCAGTGCAACTGAGGAGGTTGCATGGGCTCCCCCAGGGCCTATCCTTAACTACACGGCTCTAATTAATGCCTTCTGCCTCGGGTGCCAAAACTCAACCACATCCTAGCCTTATATTTAAAAAGCTACAGCAGCGTAAGCCAAGTCTTTAATGGGCTGATGCACTTATCTGTTATCCCACCAGGCTGGTGGTTAAGGATAAATGGTGAAAATACCCTTCTTTGACAGACTGTTCCACAAATGATGCTTTACAGCTTACTCGGGGCAAAAAGGCAGTGCCTGATCCTGCCTGACCTCCTGCCAAACCTGGGGCTCCTGCCCAGACCTGGCTCAGAGAAGATCACACCCGTACCACCCTGTGCCTCTCCTGGCACCCCTGGGCAGGGCAGGAGTGCTCGGGGTGAAAGGCACGCTGGCACAGGCTGAAAAATGCCTTACCAGTGCAGGCTGCAGCCCGTGCCAGGGAGAGCTGCTGCCTGCCCCACTGCCAGTGCCCTCCTCAGCACCCCAGCTCCTCACTGGGGCTGCAGGAGAGACCCAGGTGTGGAGGAGCAGAGAGGAGGTAATGCAAGCTGTGAGCTTGGGAAAATATTCCTGTAAGGCCTCGGGAAGATCTGCTCTTGCAGAGATCCCCTGGGGCTGCCCCAGCCCTGGGCAGCACCAGCACAGCCAGCGGGCAGGATGGAGGCAAAACCACCAGCATGGTAAAACCTCCTTCTGTGAACGTGGGAGGTGTGGCCCCAGCACAGCTTGAGCCATAAATAATCTCCCTACACAGCAGCTAGGGGAACAATCGTGTGGGAGTATCTCTTGGTAAAAAAGATGCTTGGGGAGGGAGACGGTCTTGAAGGAAAAGCAGGAGATTTCTGGCTGGTGGGGTACACTCTGCCCTGAGGACAGAGCCAGCAGGTCACTCAGATTCACCCACCTTGAAGTGGTGCATCACTCCACCAAAGAGAGTTAATCTGCAACAACCCAGAGCACCAGTTCTCTGCTGTAGCCTCCAAGGGCATGGCTGGTGCTGCTGTGCAGAGCTTTGGAGCTGCTCTTCAGCTCATCTCTGCAATGACAGGATGTGATCCCTAACCCACCATCTTCAGCCCCAAGAGCCACCTGGGGAAAAGTGAAAGTAAGAGCGGTGAATGCAGTGAGTACCTGGTGTGAAAAAGAAAGAGCAAGCCCCGGGCACACAGCCTGACCCAGCTCTGGGACCATAGGATGACAAACAGAATTGTATATAAAGTGTGGAGAACCCTAAATGGTCGGTTAAGGAGGAATAATTACAGGTAAAACAAGGAATCTGGGCAACAGCCAACAGCATGGAGATGCATGGAGACACATGCCAGTGCAGGTTGAACGCTTGGTAGTTGTGGATTCAGGAGGAGGATGCTGCGGAACAGCCCTGCATTGGTATGTAGCTAGGAGATCCTCATGCTCATTCCTCTTCCAAACCAGACTTGCACAGCCTTGCCTGGCTTTACATCTATTTTATTTATTTATTTATTTTTTATCCCTGACTGTGTTTTTTCAACAAGAGAAAAGGGAAGGTGATGTGTAGAGGGAAGAGCTGAACAGAAAGCATCGTGGGTTCCTGTTTCACCAGCTTACGCCTGGCTCTTGGTGGCACTGGAAAATCTCAGCACCTGCTGAGAGCAGAGCTTGCCCTGTGAGCTCAACACCTTCTCCCATGCAACCAAGAAGTTCACCTGTGATCCACTCCAGCCCTGAGAGCAGTGGAGAGACTTATCCTGCAGTCACAGAGACTATGGAGACAGATCCTTTGAAAGATCCTGCTGAGAGTCCAAGGAAAAACAGTGCTGAGAGGACTCTACCCAGCTTCTGGGGTGAAGACTGCAGAGCTACTCATGTCCTTGGAATGACCTTGCCTTCAGCCCCACTTGGGACTGGCAGAAAACTATAAGTGAAATGTCCCCTAAGCCTTTGCAAGGCTCAAGGTGTTCAGCCAGCAAGGTGCCAAGGCGTCACACCAGGTGACAGCTCCTAGGACAGCAGGTTCGTGTTGGCTCAGCACTGTACCAGTGCCCTTAAAAATAAGTTGTACCCTCCCACAGCCCCAGCCTCTGGGGACCCCAGCAGGCTTGAGGAAAGGCAGCCAGCCTCTTCATACTCCTTTGACGTGACAATAGCTGCATTTGCAATGCAAGGGAAAAGCCAAGGGGCACAGGTGGGGAGGACTTGTCCAAGACCAGCCACCAGATCAGAAGCACCTCTGGGAACCAAAGCCTGGATTCCTGGCTCCTCAACCACAAGGCTCCCTCCCTTCTGGTCCCAAGTCCTGAACCTCCCCCTGCTTCCCCAGGGATGGTGTTGGGACCCAACCCCTCCTCTCTGGAGTCTTCACAAGTACAGCTGGGCATCAGCACTGCCATGCAGCAGTGGAGCGGGCTGAAGCCTCTGCTCATTTCAAGGGGTGGATGAGGATGACAAGATCCCAGCAGGATCAGACCCGAGGCCATGTCCTGGCTCTGAGGGCAGCCAGCACCGTATGTTTACAAGGAAGATATTAGAAAGCTGCAGCAGCAGTTGTCAGGAGCTAATCTGCTTCCTCCCCCCAGGGCTCAGCTGGGTCTCTCCTCACTACGGATCAGCTCAAGGCCTGATCAGGAGCCCCGCTCTCCTTCCCAGGGCATCAGTGGGCACTGAGATAACAGGGGAGCCACGGGACTCACCCGTATCCTCTGCTGGTTTGAAGCTACCCGGGTGCTCCATCACCTTGCTGCCCTGCACCAGGCTGGTCACTGAGCTCCTAACACTCACAGACACTGGTAGGCTTGCATGTGGACAGGACCACAGCCCTTTTTATTTATTTTCAGAAGATAAATTAAAAGGATGGTTTGGTCTTACAGGAGCCGTTGTGATCATTTCTCCCACGTCCTCTTCAAACTCCAGAAGCTGGCTGTTATCCAAGTTCACAGCAGGAAGTTTTTAGCCCTAAGCTCAAAGTCAGTCCCTGCTGCTTGCCTGGTAAGGTGAATTCCCGTGGTCCTAAGGGACCCCTGTGACACCAGGGACAGCGTGGGCAGCTGCTTTGGCACCCCAGTTTTCAGTGTTAGGGCTCAAACAGAAATGTGCATCTATCCAAAGCTTAAAAGGGAGAGTCACAGCCACCTCTTGAGAAAAACACAGAGCCACCTTGGGAAAGCACATGCCACCAGAAGGCAGAAACTCACTGCAGCTCTTGACTGAGACAGCAGAACCAAGCTCTGGCATTTCAAGCCTGTCTGCATTGAGCTGTCCCTTCATGGTCACACCACCCAAGCCCCCTGCTACAGCCATAGCACAGACACTCTGCATTTAGGAAGTCCACAGAAATCAGCACAAAACGGGTGCTGGCTTGGGACTCTTACCATTGGGGCAGTCCTAGGTTGCCAGCTCCACTGGACATCCTGGCAGTGTGAAGCTGGGGCTCAGCACACACCCCAGCAACAGGCTCTAGTGCTCTTTCTGCATCTCCAGGCAACCTGTGGAGGGAAAAGGGAAGAGCCTGAGCATTTTACAGATGGGAATGGCTCCTGGTACAGAGCACAAGTGGCTGCAGCCATAGCCTCAGAGCTGAGCCTGTCACAGATCAGCAACTTGTCAGGACCTACCTGGGGGCACTACCGAGCCTCAGTGGCCCCAACCAGCCTCACCTGGAGCCTCCACCTGCCCCAGCTCATAGGCTGGGGGGTCTATTTAAGCTCAGGCTGGGGCTGGTGGTCTCTGTGTAACCTTCATGCTGGTCTGTGGCCTCTGTTGGTTTGGGTTCTTCCCTTTAGAACTTCACCACGGCCCTGCCTGTCAGTCCTGGGGCTGTGTCTGACCCTGGCTGCCCTCACTGGAAACTAGCTGGTGAGAGAGAGCCCTGCCTTGGCACTGGATATTAAAGGTAAGAGGTTCTTCTCTTCCTCCATGGGCAGGGCCAAGCTCGTGCAGGCACAAGCCAGGTAAAAGCTGAGATGCAGCCCTGGCCAAACACATGCAACTGGGTCTCACTTCTGCCTCTGCTATCCCAGTGCCTCCCAAGCTCCCTGTGGTACCCAGAGTCTCTCCGGGCTGGCTCTCAGCCCTGCTACCAGCAAGCTCCTGGGGAAGGGACTCAGCCAGCCCGGCTGCACCAGAAGAAATGAAAACCCCAAAGAGAGGCTGGGGTGGGAGCAGAGCAGGTCCCGTTTGCCGGCCCAGCATGCGTGTTGCTCAGGAAGGATAACAAGCAATCCAGGAGGCAGCTCCTTTGAGCAGGGACTTGCCAGAAGCTGGGGGCTCTCAGTCCAGAAGCAGGATCAGCTCTCCTGGAACTTTCAGTGCCCCCGCTGCAGGGGAAGGAAAGGCTGTCCCAGGGCATGGATAGGGGACATTCTCAGCTCCCGGAGAAAACTGGAAATCCCTGCAAAGGAGACAAGCACCGTGCTAACCCAAGGAGGCACTGGGCCCCTCACTGATGGGGCAGGTGGGTAGTGTGGGTGAGTACCCCCAGAGGACAGGGCAGGAAGAGCTTTCCCCACATCATCCCCCACGCTGGCAGGGAACGAGCAGCATGGTGTGTGGGCAGGAGACTGATTTCCAGGGAATTTGGGAGCAGGGGTTCGGGTCTTTGCTGCATGTGGGGCTCAGCTCCTCTGCCAGGAGGATCTTTCCGTGGTGCCTCTTGCCAGCAGCTTGGTGTCACACAAGGTGGCAGGGCTCGGGTCCCCGGCAGGGTCAGATCAGTGGCGGTGCAACGGAGGGGAAGGCGCCCCAAACCGGCAGCAGGGAACAAAACGGCTCCGTTCTCTTCCTGCAGTCGTTATGGCAACCGCAGCATCAGCACCAGCCGCGGCCTCTTTTCCGCAGGGGCTGCCGGCAGCGGGACGGAACCCCCGGGGCCCTGGGAGAGCTGTCCCGGTACCGGCGGAGGAGCGGGACACCGCTGCTGCGGGTCCGGTATGAGAACCGTGAGCGGGGCGGACCGGCCGGGACCGGGGGTCCCTGGGCTGCTGCAGGCGGGGAGGGGGTCTGGAGGGCCGGGACAGGGTACGGGGGGGGGGTCTGTCGGGTGGCGGGGCGGAGCCGTGCCGTGGCTCACCAGCAGCGGCGGGTCCCGGTTGGGTCCCGGTTGGGTCCCGGTTGGGTCCCGGTTGGGTCCCGGTTGGGTCCCGGTTGGGTCCCGGTTCCGCCTGGTGCTGAACGGACAGCGCCGCCGCGCCATCCCGCGCATGCGCCAGGCTCCCCCCCACCCCTCCTCTGTGAGACCCGGAGCTGGGGCATCCGGGGGGACTGGGACAACGACCCCGGGGAAGCGGCATAATGACACCGGGCAACCGGGACAGGCGGTGTGCTCGGGGGAGCCGGTGCGAACGGGGGTAGTGTAGGGGCCGGTGTCGGGGTCGTCCCTCCGCCGGGAGCCGCTGGGGCGGCAGCGCTGACCCCGGTGCCCGGTGCCCGGTGCCCGGTGCCCGGTGCCCGGTGCCCGGTTGGGTCACGGGGGACGGGTCCGGGGGCGGGGGCGGGGCAAGGAGCGCGCGCACTTCCGTCCGCCGTCGTGACGTCAGACGCCGCCGCCGGGGGCGGGGCGAGGCGAGGCGAGGGGCAGCGGGATGGAGCGGGCAGGGGCGGCCCGGAGGGGCGGCAGGTACCGGGGGGCTGGGGGAGAGGTACCGGGAGAGAGGTACCGGGAGAGAGGTACCGGTAGGAGGCAAATACAGGGAGGGAGCAGGTACCGGGGGAAGAGGTATCGGTGGGAGGCAAATACCGGGGGAAGGGGAGGTACCGGGGGGGGGAAGGGAGGTGTCGGTGTCGGTGTGCGGGGCCGGGGTGTTGGTGGAGCCGTCGGGGAGCCCCACACCTGATCGGTGACCGGGCTGGCGGGAGGTAACCGGTCCGGCCCGGGGTGAGGCGGGTGTCCCGGTGGGCAGCCCAGGGATTCAGTCCCCGGTGCGGCTGCGGGAGAGGTGTCCGAGTCTGTGTGTCTGTGTGTCTGTCTGTGTCTGTGTGTCTGTCGTGTGTCTGTGTGTCTGTCGTGTGTCTGTGTGTCTGTCTGTATCTGTGTGTCTGTCTGTGTCTGTGTGTCTGTCTGTGTCTGTGTGTCTGTCGTGTGTCTGTGTGTCTGTCTGTGTCTGTGTGTCTGTCTGTGTCTGTGTGTCTGTGTGTCTGTCTGTGTGTCTGTGTGTCCCTCCCAGAGCCAGCCGGCAGTCACTGTGAGGTGGGACAGCCCGGTTCTCCCCCTGGCCCGGCTCCCCGGCGTCCGATGATGAGTTTGACCCCCTCCAGGGGATGCCTCCTGGACCTGCCCTGGGAAGACATCCTGGTTCCGCACATCCTCTGCCACCTGCCGCTGCAGCAGCTCCTCAGCCTGCAGAGGGTCAGCAGGGCCTTCCAGTCCCTCATCCAGCTCTACCTGGCCAACATGCGCTGCTTTGACTCAACCCAGGTACTGAGGGGGGGGCACGGGGGGTCACCCGGGAGCAAACCGGGAACTCCGTGGGGAGGGGGCTGGGTTCTGCTGGGGTTAATGGTTCCGGTGTCAGGCTGGAGAGATGGACTGGTGAGTCAGGGCCCAGCAATGCCTCTTGTCTTCAGCCAGAGGCTTGGGGAGGAAGGAGCCTGCAAGCTCCACCCAGAGCATTCCGGGGCACCAGCGGCTGGCAGGAAGGAAAGGCAGCTCTGGAGCAATAGGTTGTGCAATAGGAGGGATCCCACGGGAGATTACTCTGTGCCTGGTCTCCAGGGAAAGCTGGTGCCTGCCCTGGTGTACCCTGCCCGGGATTTGGGGAGACAGGAGGAGCTGGTGCTCTCTAAGGACACGGAGCAGTGTAACAAAGAGGTTTTGTAGAGCAGAGGTGTGGAGCTCCTCACGAGTGTATAAATACAGGGGTGGCCATGGTGGATGGAGGAGCCGGGGTGGCCTTGGCACGAGGAGAGCCCGATGGTGGGGCCTGCCCTGGGATGAGGAGACGGGGTGGTTTGGGTCACCGTTGTCACAGCGGAGCAGAGTAAGGGAGAGGGAGTGTCTGTTGGGGATCTGTAAGGCTCTGGGGATGCCTCAGGCTTCCTTTGGGCTCCCCGTGCAGATCGGAGCCGCCATCCCCCGGGCTGCTTTTGTCAGCCTGCTGAAGGACAACGAAGTGCTGCAGCAGCTGTGCCTCCAGAACTGCTCCGAGTGGCTGACCGACAGGGAGCTGCTCCCGGTCATCGGGCAGAACCAGCACCTGCAGCGGGTCCAGCTGAAGGGCTGCGCCCAGCTCAGCCGCCACGCGCTGGTGGCCCTGTCCCTCAGCTGCCCCGGCCTCAGGCACCTCTCCCTGGCTCACTGCGAGTGGGTGGACAGCCTGGCCCTGCGCAGCCTGGCCGACCACTGCCCGGGCCTGCAGGCCCTGGACCTGACGGCCTGTCGCCAGCTGAAAGACGAGGCCATCTGCTACCTGGTGCAGAAGTGTGGCGGGCTCAAGTCCCTCTCCCTGGCCGTCAACGCCAACGTGGGGGACGCGGCCGTGGAGGAGATCGCCAGGTGCTGCCCCGAGCTGGAGCACCTCGACCTCACGGGGTGTCTGCGGGTCAAGAATGACTCCATCAGGTACCGAGACACCTGTGGTGGTGGGGGGCAGAGACACAGAGAGAAAAATCTGGCTGCTTGATGATGGCTGGAAGCAGGGAGAGCTCAGCCTGGGGGAGAAGCCACTTGCAGGCCCTCCAGGAGAGGCTCTCTGTGCTGCCAGCAGCTGAAGTGCTGCTGCACCTCGGGGAGGGTAGGTCTGGGATCCAGCCACAGCCCTGGAGTTCCTCTCAGCCCCTGGGGTGCTGGTCCCAAGGGAAGGTGTGTGTGGGGCACAGCTGTGCACATGGGGATGCTGCTGGGGGCAGGAGACTGGCGAGGACAGGGGCTGCTAGTTCTGCCTGGATGCTGTTCTGCCTTGCTTTATTTTCCCAAGCCCAGTGGCTGGTTACTCTTGTCACTAGGGAGGTTGTAAAGTGGTGGGAAAGATGTGGCTGGATAGACATGTGGAGTCTGCATGGGCGAGCAGTGCCCTCGGGGATCCCGTCTTGCAACCTGCCTGTGGTCTTTCTGTCAGGGTCCTGGCCGAGTACTGCCCCAAGCTGAGGTCCCTGAAGGTGAAGCATTGCCACAACGTGGCCGAATCCAGCCTGAGCATCCTCCGGAACCGCGGGGTGGAACTGGATGTGGAGCCCCCGCTGCAGAGGGCTCTGGTGCTCCTGCAGGACGTGGTTGGCTTCGCCCCTTTCATCAACCTCCAGACCTAGAACTGCTGCTGCTGGGGAAGGGGGGGCCCGAGGAGAGGCAGGGATCCCGGGAAGATGCCGGAGCTGGCTGCTGAGGAGAGGGGCAGAGGCAGAGGTGGTCCCCTTGGGGGGGCTGGCCAGGGGCTCACGCTTCCTCTGGGGCTGTTTAGCAGCCACTGGGTGTTCGTCAGGGGGCTTCCCCTTCAGGGACAGTGACTCCCTCTGCAGCAGGGTGGGGAGAGAGAGAGTGACCTGCAGGAACACCGTGGTGCTGAACAGGCCTTGGCCAGGCCGGCTAATAGATAGGATTTCTTATTATTTGTTGTATTTTAAATCTCTAAGTGGCAGCTGTCCAGAGAGCAGGAGAGTGTTTGATGGGGACTGTCCCCTGGGGGGTGTCTGCAGGACACACCAGCAGAGCCACAGGACAAAGCAGGCTGGCTGGAGCATCAAGGAGCAAAGCCACCAGCCCTCCTCCTGGGTGGAGGAGGCCCCTGGGGCTCTGGGAGGAGGGCAGGGAGCCCAGCTCCAGCCCGTGGCCACCAGCCAGCCTGGCACCTGAGGGCAAGCACTGCCTTTGCCCAGGCTGAGGGCACGAGGTGGGAGTTCTTTTCAGGGGGAACGTGTTCCCAACTGCAGTTTCAGGGACAGGCAAACCCCAAAGCTAGCTGTGCTGTCACTGAAAGTGGTTGGTGGTTGCCATTTGTTTCCTCCAGCTTCTGATGTTATTGAGCAGTGCCCAGGCCAGCTCCTGTATCCTGCTCTGTGTCATGTGGCTGGAGCCCAGCTGTGCTGTCTGCTGGAGGTCCTGTTGGCAAGGAGAGCATAGCTCTGGTCTGGAGTTCAGCCTCATCCAGGAGGTGGTTAACCAAACAGCAGCCACATCTCGTGGTGAAGGTGATGAAGGGAGTGATGACAGGAAGAGAGGATGGCCCTGCTCCTATCTGTGGCCCCAGGAGAGACTGGAGGTGACATGTCCTTAAAGCATGTGCATGCTCTGGCTGAACTACACACCAAATAATTTTTATTTAACACTGGCATTCAATTTAAAGCAACCGTGCACACAGACTTGTAAAAAGCTTGCTGTAAAAGCACGAGCCACGTCTTGGATCTAAAAATGTCCCATGCAAGGAATAGCAGAGAATGCCCAGGCCCCGGAGAGCTACTGCCATGTGTCCCTGGGGACAGAGGGACACCTACCCAAGGAGAGAAGGCTCCTCCTCATCAGCCAGGTTAGCTGAGGAAGCTGAAAGCAGTGTGCTGGCTCCCAGGTTAGTTCCAGTTAGTGGCAGGTGGAGCAGTCCCCTCATCCCTAGTGCCACGAGTCCATGCTTGGCTGGCGAGGTGGAGGCTGAGGGGCAGGAGGACTTTGGGTATCAGTGGAACTTGTATTTTCTGGCTGGTTTGAGGCTGATGTAGGTTCTCCTCATCTCCTCACTCTCGGGCTTCTTGATGTCTTTGTACCTCTCTCCCTTTGTGCTCACCACCTGGTTATCAATGTAGCGGATCAACTTCTTGGGAGCCTGGAGAGGAGAGACATTAACACTGAGTAGAGAGGCTGGGGTGGGCAGCTTTACCCATCCTCTGCTGGGCATCTCCACCGAAAGGGTAAAGGAAGCTGTCTGATGGGGGGGAGCAGGAGCCACGCTCCTCAGGGCTGGCTGGGAGAACTGACAGACCCTGCAGCACCTCAGCTAAGCTCATCTTCCCTCTCTGCTGACTTGTGGGTGCTGTGAATGCTCCTGCCTCTGACCTGCCCCTCTGCATTTTGGACTTGCAGCCTGAATTTTAAACCCGTCAGCCAAAGGGCACTCAGACTGCTGGGGCTGCTCTTACCTCTTTGGGGGGAGCTGGCCTGTGTGTTTTCTGATCGTCCGCACTGTCCACCATCATGTACCTGGAACACAAGAAGCCTTTAGGGAACCCTGCAACAGGCATTGCCTGGGGCTGTCCACAGCCTGGCTCCTTTCTCCTGGCTGGTTTGTAGCTGTGCAATGTGTCCTGCTTGCCCAGAGCACTCAAGTTCCTCTCTGGATGGAAAGGGCAAGAAGAGTGTGAGAATCCAGCAGGATTCTCCTGGAGTAGCATCCTTGACCAGGCGTGAAGGGTGTCCAAACCTCAGACTGTTGAGAACACCGACAGCCTGTGCAGAACTGAGAGAGGTGTCTGTCTGGTGTGCTCTCCCCACTGGGGCAGCTTTGCTCCCTCTCAGCCTGAGCAGCCCAAGGGGACAGAGGTGAGGTTACGGGACCAAGCTGGCAGCTTCTGCCCCAAAGAGATGGTGTTCTTTCACATTCCACCTGCTACTTGACTATGAAACGGGTCTGTGCTGGAAGCAGCTTCAGAAAAGCATCACCTCGTTCCCTGTGTGACCAAAACCATCACGGCCCAACTGTTTGCTTGCTGTACTGCTGAGTTACTACTCTTGAGACTTTGGTGCTGGTTTAGAAGGTGGACAGCACAGCTGACCATGACTTCTCCCTCTGTACTTAGACTAGTTGCTCCTGTGTATCTTCAGCTATGGTGATCTGCTCTCTGTACCTGTGCTCAAGTGATGTTCAAAGTACAGGATGTTGCCAAAATGCCATTAAAGTGAAGTTCCCAGAAACATAACTACCAGCTGTTGCTTTTTTTCTTCTCTTGCATGTCACTCTGAAACCAGCCTGCACAGGAGACTGGTGAGGACAGGGGCTGCTAGTTCTGCCTGCATGCTCTTCTGCCTTGCTTTATTTTCCCCAGCCCAGTGGCTGGTTACTCTTGTCACTGGGGAGGATGTAAAGTGGTGGGAAAGATGTGGCTGGATAGACATGTGGAGTCTGCATGCCTGCAGGAGGACACTCATGAAAGCTGAGACCTTAAAGCAGATCGATGAGACCACAGCGTGGGTTCTGCTGAGAATTAAGTGCTTTTGGAAACAAATAACAGTAAACCAACCCAAAGCCATTTTCATTCACCAGAAGCCCATAGGGGGACTTCAGAGAGGTTTCTTTAAATGCACTGAATTCACGTCTTTGGCAGCTGAGATTCAATCTTCCCAGTGTTGCTGTACAGGCAGTCTCTTAAAGACATCTTTAGTCTTGTTTGGATTGCCTCCAAGGATGGGGGTATGAATGAGCTGCTGTAGTCCTACCAGTCCCCATGTGTTACCTGAGCTGCAGCATGATGTTTGTGCCTTGAACTTTTAACTGGGAGCTCAGCTGACAGTGCTGTGCCTTACACTGTACCTGTGGGAGGCCGAAACCCTACACAGAGCATGTGTTGTGACCCAGCTGGTGCAGGTAGCCTGTTCCTGAGACAGAGATCTAAAAGAAACCCAAACCTGTTTGTTGGTTTTTTTGTTTTGTTTTTCTTTCACCCACCTGATGACCGTGTTTGTGTTTAGGTGTGTTCAGCTGTTCCCCAGTCAGCTGCATGGCACCCTTTCTAAGCATCGTACACCCCAAGTTCTTTACACGTTGTCATTCTGACCTTCCCCAAACTGCTTCCTCTGCTGGGAGCAGAGTAAGGGGCTGGGTACTCACTTCTGTAGGATAACTTGCTTCAGTTCCTCGTGGTTGGGTGCTCTGCGGGGCCGTGCCAGTTCCTGAGAGGAGACAAGGCAGGGGTGTGAGTAGAGTTTGCCCCCTGCTCTGTTCCAGCCCCCGTGGGGAGCAGGGTGCTGGCCCAGCCTGAACTCAGCCAAGGAGGAGAGAGGGGGATGTTGCTCTGGTGCTCCCCTTGGCTCATGGCACAAAGTTTCTGGGGTCAAAGCTTCTGCCTGCAGCAGACAGCAAGGACACTTTTTGTCTGTGTGTGTCCCTGAGCTCTGCCCTGCTCCTCAGCTTCCTGCCCCCTAGCTCAGGGTACAGTACCTTCACGCTTGCACCTCCTGGGCCAATTTCCACCTTCTCCTCCACAATTAACTGCACTGCCTCCTCCAAGTTGCCCAAGGCCATGCCAAGGGCCTTCTCTGCCTGGCTCACGGTACAGGCTGGGAACATCTCCAGGAGCAGCTCCACCCCATCCTTCGAATCATCACCTCCCTGGTGGGAGCAAGAGACAGAGGTAAGTTGGTAAAGGTAGAAAGGAGGGGGCTGTTGAAAAAGGTCTTGAAAAAACCTCTCTGGTTTTACATTGTCAGGAAATTCAGATTGCCCTTAGCTGAAAGTTCCCGCTCCTCGCAATCACAGTCAAACCCCACTCCTGAAGCTAGCAGGGGATGCAAAGACAAAGCACCACCCTCCATTAATCTCTGCCCTGTATCTCAACCTTCCTTAAGGTCAGGCTTCTGTGGAGTGGGTCATCTGTGTGTGTCTCCTTAGGAGCAAGCCTTCTGGACACTGGTGAGGATGCTTGAACTGCTGCTGACCTTGTGGAGCTGTGTGTGCTTTGATCAGAGAGGGAAGGGGCTGCTCAACAGTGACCTGGGTCTGCATCAGGAGGTGCAGGAGCAGCACCTGCTAGAAGGCCATGGACAGGATGACTGAGCTGCAGAACAAGAGGAGATCAGCACTGGAGACCTAGCTAGCAGTGTGTGTGGGAAGGCAGGCAGGAGGGGTCTTGGGAGGGGGTGCAGTGCCTGTAGCACGGGTCATGCTGGGTGAGGACTGCTGGGTCAGTGACTCAGGGCTGGGCAGCTCAGTAAGGGCAGAGCCTGGGTCACTCAGGGTGGGAGCAGTGTCTTGGGGAGTGACACCCAATACCTGTGCAGATGGTGTGTGAGACCTGGGGAGTCAGGGAAGGGGGTGGAGCAGGGTGGGGTTTGGTGAATGCTGCAGAGCATCCCTGAGGTTATGATGTGGGATCTCCCAGCTCACTGGGATGGGTGCTCTGGAAAGGCTGAGCCAGACTGATGGCTCATACTGTTCTCTCAGTGCATAATTTCCTTTCTTTCCACTTGCTGATGCAGTCTTGCTCAGGGCATACAGTGGAGATCACAGACACCAGAGATGCTGTGTCACAGCCTGTGCTCTGGTTCCTTTCAGAGCCAGAAGGTGCCCTTGGGTGGTGCTGGGAGCTGGGTGACTGACTCCAGTGCTCCTGCTTCTCTGCAGGGTGCTCATACCTGAGCCCTGGCTCCATCTGTTGCAGTGCACAGCCTTTCCCCATTGCAGGCTTCAGCTCCAGTCTCCTGGCTTTCAGTCAGCTCTTCAGAGGGTGCTCCACTCCCACTTCCCACAGCCTTTTGGTTACATTTTTCTTAAAGACACAGAGATATCTCCTGACAAACAGCCCCACAAAGACTAGAGTCCTGTGCTTTCTGGAGGCATGAGGTTGCTTGTACTGCACCATGTACCCAAGCAAATCCCTTCAGTGACCAGCATGGGACTCACTCCTGCTCCTCCTGCCCTCAGTGCAGCTCTGCTCTGCAGGAAGGCAGTGCTATTACATGCTGCAATGCCTTTCCAGCCCTTACCACCTGTGGACTGCTTGCAAATTCAATTCTAGTTCTCCACTGCTTTGGCTGTGGATAGGTGTAGTATTGTTATGTTTCTAAGAATTCCCTGGCATTTGCTCTAACTGTGAACTCAGGTGTGGCTTTGGTTTTACATTTGGGAATACACATGGGTAGCTCCCATCTGTTGATACCAAAACCTGACTGAACATTACAAAAGAAAGTTAACCAAGTCAGGCTACCCTGTGAGATCCTCTCTGTGGCAAACAGGGCTGTCTTTTAGCCCCTGACACTGCTCAACTGCAAACACTAAGCCTGAAAAATATGTGCACAATATACAGGCCCCTGACACTGCTCAACTGCAAACACTAAGCCTGAAAAATATGTGCACAATATACCTTCTCATGCTGAAATTGTCTAACTCACCTTTGCTGCGAGCTTCCCCGAGCCTCTCTGAGAGGGAGAACATCATCTCACAAACATCCCCACTGCAAGAGACAGAAGCTGCAATATTAGCATGAAGAATAAAAGCACCTGTCTATGCTACTTGGCTAGCTCTTTATAGAAAGATAAGGCTTGGTGGGAAGACCAGTAAAATAAAACTGGTACTTCAAACCACCAAGGAGGTACTTATACTGACTGTACTGGGATTAGCATTTGTGTCTTCATCAGAATGGCAAAGGTTTGGTACCAATATATCCTCCACTGGGCACAACAAAAGAATTTCTGGTACTGAAGGGGCGTGGGTCTGGGCCCCAGGTGTGTGGTGTGCAGACACAAAGCAGTACATTCACCTACCTGGGGATTTCTGCAAAACCAGGGATATATGCCTCCATCATTTCCACAAAGGTGTCCATGTCAAAGGTCTCCTCAGAGGACTCTGGCAAGCCCAGCTCTTCCAGGACACCCGTGATGTAAGAGAAGAAAACATCATCCATCCCACTGGAGAGAGCACACAGGACATGGAAGCAGGGTCAAGAGGACCATTTTTAAAATGCCCTTCTCCCCACCCCCATTCCCTGTAACCAGTCTTTCTAACAGAGCAGCAGAAAGACCTATATGAATTGTGTCTTGTGGGCAGATCTCATCAGTAAGGTCAGTGGTGGAGTGGGAAGCATTTATGGATGAAATACTGGTTGCAAAACCAGCTGCTGTGTTCTAGCCTCGAGGTGGCTGTATCTCTGCATGCAGGCAGAGTTCAAAATGGGGAGAGCCCTGCCATAACGTTATGCTGCTCAGAAAGCCCTTTGGGAGCACTGTGGAATGAAGGGAATCCCACATTGTAATGTGTATTACTAGGCAGGAAATTAATCATCTTGGTCGTCAAAGAAATGTCACTGCTAGATTGTAGTGCTAAATGATGGATGCTCAAACATTCACATCAGAGTCGTGCAAATTACCTGCATCCTGGCTTCCACTTGAGGAAAAGCAGCACAAAGACCAGGAAAGCTACAGAGTTCAGTACAACGTGCAGAGGGACAATTAATGCAGGGTTCAAGCTAGAAGGGTGATACTGGATCTTCCTATCTCAACTTACCTGAGGTCTGCTGCAGGGATGTGGGACTGGATGAAGCACGTCAGCGTGTCTCGAATTATTCTTTCAAGCTCCATGTCTCTAAACCTTTTTTTTCTCTTAAAAAGAGGAGGAAAAAGAAAACCCTGTGTAACTTCAAAGGCAAGAAGTAGATCGATATATGGACCAGATCAAAAGGTAGGCATGGGTATAGCCAAGTGTCCTCTTCCCATCAGAACAATTCACAAGCTCCCCCAACGTGTTCTGCCATCCCTGGCTATCAGCAGGCCAAGATATCCACGGGAAACACCAGCCCAAAGCAGCCCAGTGTCCTGGGCCTCGCCTGCTCCTGAGGATGCTGGCAGTATGCAGCTCTTCTGGATGTTTAAAATGTCCCCTCCAAGCAGCAAAGCTGGAAATGCAGATGTGTCCAGCTGCAGGACCCCAGAGACACCTCCTGAGCTGGAATGCATGGAAGGGGTGGACCTCCCAGCTAAGACTGGGGAGCTGGTGGGAGGAATGGTAATGCCTCCTAAAGAAAGGCCAACCTAGAGTGTATTTCACAGGGAAATACCAAGCAGGGCACAGACAACTGGTCCACCAGCCAAAATATCAAAGGTCTCCAGGTCAGGCACGGATTGCCAGTGGAATCCTGCCCAACAGGAGGCTGTTGTTGTGCTGGGTCAATGGGCCATTCTGCAGTCGATGCAGCTGCAACAAGGGGTGCTTGATAACCCCAAACTCAGGGGCATGCTAAGAATCACAGAGCTCCTACAGAAACAGTGGCAGAAGGAGGCTGCCCACAGCCCTCCTTCAGCTATTGGTACTGGGCCTGGACTGAATGAGGCAGAGGAAAGCTGTTCCTTCACCATCCCTTCTCCCTGGGGTTTACAAAGCTGCTGGGTGGACAAGTGCCTGGTGTGAATGCTGAGTTCTTCCAAGGAAGGGGACCTGCATGGAGAGAAACTGGTGCAGTCACTGGCCAGAGAGCTTCCAAAGGTCATCACACTCCCAGCAGTGCAGCTCCCTCATCCCCAACCACACCAGGACCTGACCAGGTCTGTTTGACACACAGCTCACGAAGCAGCCAAGTGCATTGCCAAGAGACAATCCCCCTGTTCCCATGGGAATCAAAAAGAGCTTGGCATGTCCTGAGGTGAGACTGACAGAGCTACCAGGATATAAACAAAACCACCCCCCCTGCAGCACTCAGCCCTGCTCTTGTTTCTCTCCTGGAGAAATGAAGAGTGAGCTAAGAATGCCATATCACTCTGTCACCAACACACTTGAACTCAAACAGAGCACGTGCAGAAACAGCCAGAGGAAGGCCCCAGCAGAAACCATCACTTGTTTGCTCTTTCTGCTCTTAAGCTAAAAAATTTCTTTGCCTCTTGTAATATCTGACAATCACCAGACACCCCGGATTTGCAAGTGCACGAAAAACAATTTTCTTCTTTTACAGAAATTAGGGATGGGGGGTTAGCACACAGCAGGCAAAATGTTCTTACTACAGTCACTACTATCAAGAAGAATGCTTACTTCTTTCTTACTCACTCTTCACAACATCCTTGGAAGTGGAAGTCTAAAAGATTTTGTCCATTTCCATGAAGCAGGCCAATATTCTCTATGAGATAAGAGTAGAGTAACCAGTAACACCTCCTGACAACCAGATTACCTAAACAAGGGAGCACAATTCACCATGTAAAAGGCACTTTTGTGAGGTTCACAAATTAGCTGCTGCTTATTTATTCTGATCAATTGGAGAGGCAAAGTTGCTCATCTGCTTAATCAAAGCACCCGCAGGCAAGCGCCAGGCTGGGACAAGAGAAACACAGCAAAAAATAGTTCAGCAACAGGAATATCGTAGCTATAGCCAGCCCCTAACTGGTCTGGAATCCATCCCCTGACCTCTGGCAACACCAGAAACGTTGGTGTGAAGTGTCTGAAAATATTCAGGTATTTTCCTGGAGAGCTATCAGAACAAGAGCTATTTCCTTGTGTCTGTGAGAGGAAAGAGGGCAGGGGGTTTCAATTCTCTCTGGCACCTCAGACAAATTCTCTGTGTATAAATTCTCTCTGGCATCTCAGAGAAATCCAGCACACTGGGATTTAAGCTTTACATCCAGAGAAGGCAAGCCTGCCACCTTTAGCCTGCCTTTGAAGGAAGGAAACCTTTCAAATGCCAGAAGCACAGCCTTACAGGGAAGGATAGGAAGCCACTCGGTGATCAAGGATTTCTACAAGGGTCAGCCATCACCCTCTCACCTGAGGAACCCATCTCCCTTTCTGTAAAACCAGAGGCACCAAGAGAGAGAAATGCATTTGCATTTGATTAATTATTGCCACGGGGGAAGAGATTTTATTCTCGGGTAAACAGTCCTTACAAAAGATAACATTAGGGGGATCTGTAGTGTACAGTGGCCCTGGCTCAATGAGATTTGTGAAAGACAAGTCCTGAAGGTCCTCTGGCCTCTCAGGTTTGGTATTTTCTTGAAAGAGAGGGAGCTGATCAAAAACCTACATACAAGCATTTAAGACCGGATTATTCAGGGAATAAACTGATGTTGCTGCATATTCCTCCCCACACAGCCAGCTTCAGAATCACCTAACTCAGGACACCACAGCACCTTCGCTGTTATACCCTGAAATGCCACTTTTCTTCTAGTGGTGACCTGCAAGAGTTTAGGGGAAGATTCACTAGAAGGGCCTAATCCTATGTGCACAGTCTTGAGCTGGAGTGATTTACAATGCACAGAATGATCTAAAAGCCCAAAGGCAGGGGAAATCACCCTCCTGAGAGCTCAGTTTTACTGAAAGGGCATTACCATTGTTTTCAACTTCCAGCCCTCACTGCAATGTGGATTCTAAGATCACTTTGGTAGTTGTCAGCTGATTCAAATCTATCTATGAGAGCTGCCCTCCATTTCTTGCCATCAAACTGTGGGCTCTGATGAACACATTGCACAGAATCTATTTTTTAAAACATGCAGCCAAGAGTAGTGCCATTGCTCCACCCTCCACTAGAGCTTCACAGTGTTGCACTGCCAGAACAAGAGACCTTCAGCCCTTGAAAATCCTTGTCATTTTTCAGTCTTGAAACACCAGGGTTTATTATTCAAGTGTGAGCAGTGGAGAGCTGTATGTCACCTCGTTGGGACAGGCTTGGTTTGAAATATTAGGAGTGCTTACTTGATCCACACAGGACGTGGATCCACACGACATGCATGGCATTTGTATTTCCTCACCTCAGGCAGAGAAGTGGGATCAGATCTCACATGGGAATGTGAAAACAATTTGTTTTCTGTACTAGACACTTTGGCCAGCAGCTCAACAGAGTGTGCCACCTTACTGTCTGTCTTACGAGCCCGGTGGCCTCCATCACCCTGCATTTTCCTTCCTGACATGTGAAAGTCAAATTTATAAAACAGCTGCAGAAATAATACTCTAAAAAGAAAGGGTGAAATCTGAATGCTTGCACACAGCTAGATTTCTTCTGAAGGTTCTCTCAACTCTAACTTCAGTAGTCATTCTCCAGTGACTGATGGGATGGGAATGACTGATTGTGCCTTGGACTTTATATGAACCAGACTTGAGGAGAGCAGTTGAGGAAATGTCTCTGGGTGAAGAGGAGCTGCCATTCGGATGTATATCACCTTTTACGAGATCATAAATTTGCCTATCAGTCAGTTGAGGTTTCTGCAAGTGGCAGGAGGTAGGTTTTGTACCCCTGGGACATTTCTCAGGGGAGGTTACAGAAAGTTTGGGTAAACCTGACCTGCAGACCTGCAGGACGGAGTGAGCTGCAGCTCTATTCCACTGGGCTGCTTTTAACCTCCTGAAACTTTTGCAAGCTTAGAAAAAAAAATACTTTCCAGGCTGAGCAACAGATGTAATTTCAGTGCTTCCATTTTTTGCTTTGCTTGCTGGAGAAGTCCCCGAGAGGACTCTTGTGGCACGGGTGCTGTGTGACAGCAGGCTGAGGTCACCCTGCACGGTAACACAACTCACTGCTTCATGCTGTAACATCCAAACCAGGCTTTTGTGCCTCCCTTTGCCAGCACCAGGAGATCCTCAGGCCCGTGGGCAGCCGTGTCCCCCCCCAAAGCTGTCCCTGTGCCCTTCCTTACCTGAGGAGCCGTGCTGGCAGGGACCTGGGTGCTCAGCGCTCCCTTCAGTGCCCGCGGAGGAGGGCTCGGCCCATGCTGAGCCTGCTTGGACCCGGCGAGGAAGCCTTGGCGGGAGGGGAAAGCTGGGTTAGCGGGACGGAACCGAACCTGCGCGCCCCGCTCTTTGTGCCGCACCGCACCCCCCCCCCCGCTGCCCGGGGCACCCCCCGTGGGGCACAGCCGTCTGGGGACACACACACACCGGGCTCCCCGATGGCTGCTGGGGGGTTCCGCACTCACAGCCCCGACCCCGGCCCGCCTGTCCCGGCACCGACCCGCTCCGCCGGTTCGGGGGACAAAGCCCGGACCGGCACCGTGCGGAGCCCTGCACCCGCACCCACCGGGACGCTGCATTCACCCACGGCACCTGTCCCACCGCACCTCCCGCCCCGCCCCGAAGCCAGGACCCGGCTCCGCTCCCCGGTGGCACCGGCAGGATTGGGCCTCAGGATGCGCGGCACCGTGCCGGGGAGCGGGGCAGCCCCTCCGCTTCCCCCGCCGCCATTCCCGCCACACCGCGGCCTGCACCCCGCAACTTCCCCCCCCCCTTCCCCCTTCCTTCCCCCCCGGCTCCGCTCCCTCTCCCCGCGCCCCGGTTCTCTGTGCGCCGCCACCGAGACCCCGCCCGCCATGGTGCCGGGGGGCTGCGGGACGGGCCCGGTGCCGGTGGGGGTGCGGGTGGGGGTGCCGGTACCGGTACCGGGAGGGGGGGGGTCACCTGATGTCCCGCGCGCCCCCGCCGCAGGTCCCGCGCGGCGGGGTTGAAGGCGTCACGTGCCCGGCAGCCATAGCGAGGCGCGGGGGGGGCGTGCGGAGCGGAGCGGCCCGGCCCCCGCCATGTTGCGTGTGGGCGGCAGCAGCCGCCGCCTCACAGCCCCGCAACACCCCAACACCCCCCCAAAAATAAAAAACCGGGGACCCCCGGGGGCCAGGCCGAAGGGAAAGCCTCCTCCCTGCCCAGCGCCTGTGGTGTTTCCCCTCCGGGAAAGGGCAGGGGGAGGCTGGGGACGCTCCCGGTGAGAGAGGCCTCGGCAGGCCCAAGCGCCGCCTCAGGGATTCTCCTGGCTCCGTCCCCCCCCCTGAGCAGCTCAGTGCTGTGCTGTGGGCATGTGCATCTCCGGGGAGGCCTCTGGCTCTTCCCAGGAGGGATAAAGCCCTGGGGCTGTGGCCCTGCTGCGGTGCCCCTGTCAGGTGAGCGGCACACCAGTGTCCGGGTGGTGACAGTGACACTGACAGTGACACTGACAGGGGGTGCAGCTTTGGGGAAGTAATGCTGGCAGGTCAGGTGCTGCTCCATAAAAATCCGTGGCGTGGCTCCTGTCTGAGTCAGGCTCCTCAGTCAGGCAGTGCTGAATGCCGGAGCAGTGAGCCCCATGCAGACACCCAGAGTGACACCAGCTGGGTCAGCACCACGGCTCACACTCACCCCAGTGGCATTACCAGAGGAGCCTGTTCCCATCGTTTATTTCCGTTTACATGTAAAGACACCCATCCCTGCCTTGGCGTTTTACACTGTAGGACCATTCACTGCCCTTGAATCCTGCTTTGGACTGTTTCTCACTGCACTTACCCATACATGAGCTCAAACTAGCCAGCTGTGCTGTGCTGTGCTGCCTGCCCCCCGAGCTGCAGCTTTACTTGAGTTGGGAAATAGTTTGAAAATCCCCCCATAAGCCCCTGATGGCTAAGGTGGGTTTCAGCTTGCATTGGAACCCCACTACACAAAGGATGTGGTGACTGCAGCAGCTCCTGGGACAGGTACATGGTGGAGATGGGAGAACATTGCAGGGAAGCAGAGGGGAATTCTTTAAGAATATAAAGCAGCACATGTAAAGCCCAGACATTAATCTTTGGGGGAAATAATTGCAATTACCTCATCTGACTTAACTTCCCTCATCAGTTCTTGACTGAACTAGAACAGAACTTTATAAACTAATTTGCATTATGAGACAGTGTGAAGTTCTGACAGCTTTTTCCACGGGTGATTCGTGGCACCCTGTTTGTCAGCAGAATTTAAGGAATTCCTTGTTTTGCCTCAGTCTGCTTTGTAATTTCCTTGGCTTCCTGGGAAACCTTGGAGGCCATGAGAAATCCTGAGAGTTCCCAGATGCCATCAGTTCAGGCAATCTCAGTCCTATGACTTATAAACCATAGGTTTCAGAACAACAAGAGACAGGAGCTTTGTTTATTTTTTTTTTTTCTACTACAAATACTTTGAAACTGACCACCAGCCTGGCTGAGGATGAGGGCAGCCAAAACCTGAGGAAGTTAAAACGCCACTGAAATTCCCCTGTAATTACTTAGAGTCCTGTCTTTTAGTGTGCTGTGCTGCAGTTTGATATTTCACCTCCCCACTCTACTCTAATCCAAAATGATGCTGTTTCTTTTTATTTTTTTTTTCCATTTACGCTAATAGAAGGTGAGCAGTCTTGCAGTGCTGGCAACAGATACTGGGACAATAATAGCTCCCCAATTTAAGGTGAAATTCAGAGGATTTGGACCTGAAGCTCCCCAGGGGTTGCCTGTACAAACACTCAAAACACACCTTTCACTGAGGGCTCAGGAGGAAGGGAGACACAGCACAGGGAAGTGTTCTTGGAGAGCCCTTCCACTTGTCAGTCAGAGGCTGCTGTGAAGCAGGGAGGTAACACACCATCTAATTATTTGATGGGATTCATGTTCTTTCACAAAGGTGATGAATAATGCAAGTGTGTTGAATAAAGCCAGAGGAAAATCATTCCCTCTCCAGGTTATTATTAACTTGTTGTATAACATACTTGGAGTAAGTTTGTTCTGTGGCATTTTAATATGGGAATCAAGGATATTTGTATGTGAGTAATTTTTACTGTTACACATGCTTCTCTTTTATCTTTGAACTGGAACTGGGGAACAAAAAAATATTGTATTTTCCACCTGGTTTTGCCCCCTGCTTAATGCATCTTCCCTACAGTGGGTATTCTGTTTTGTCTACTCTGGCTACAGGAGGCTGCAGTGATGGGGCTTAATCAGAAGAGAGGGAGTGTTTCTTGATATTCTGGCTCTGTTTTTTTTTGTTTTTGTTTTTTTTGTACTTAATTTCATCACATGTTCATACGTGTCCTTGAGACTGTTCAAAATATTTTGTTGTCAAGCCTAGAATATAAAAGCAAAACTTTAGCTTTTGTCCACTGCTTTTGTTCTTACTAAACCACGCTGCATTTTAAGAGTGATTTGTCTTCAGTCCTCTACAGAGACACATTTTTGCAATTTAGAATAAATATATTTTGAGAACAAAGCCTTTTTTTGTTTGCTTTTTAACCAGTGATGAGTGTTCATTCCCAGATCCTTACAGAAATGTTACCAGCTTCTGTACACCCCTTCGGAAGTGCAAACCTCTCCGGGATTTTCTGCTCTAACCACAGGAGCCAACAACTCTCCAATTCCATTTTTTTTCAGGAACTTGGACGGATGGGTGCTTTTTCAGGACAAGTATCAAGCCTGGGGTCCTGGAGCCCTCTGCTGGGAGTGAGACAGAAGGCAGGCAAGGAAAGGTAAAGTCTTTGAACTCTGAAAATGTTGCCGTGCTCTTTTTTGCTCTTCGCAGTTGATTACAGGGGTGTGCTTAATTTGAAAAACAAAAGATGTTTCTTTTGTTGCACCCGGGAAAACTCACGTCGCAATGTCAGAGCCTGAGAGGTAAATTAATCTGCAGCCCCAGATTACAATTGGTTTGAACCTTTTTCTGTGGTAACAGGAAAGTTCTATGTGAATATTTATTTGGCTGGCCATTCTTTGCCTCCTCTTATTTACATGTACATCTTTTCACAGTTACAAAGGTCTTGTAGTCAAATAACAGAAAATTCTGAGGTCTGTGTGAAGAATGGATCTGTTTCGTTCCTGTATTGTGGCTTTTTTAGTGTTTTAGTGTTAACATGTATAAAACTTTTTTTTCTCTCTCTTTCTTTTTTTTTTTTTTTTTTTTTTTTTTTTTTTTTTTGGTGGCAGGGAGATGAGCAAGTCATCTAAAAATAAATAGTGAATTGTGTGAAGAATGAGTAAATGAATAATTTTTCATCTTTCTATCGAGGAACTCACTGTGCTTTACATGTGTGTCTTATAATCTTATTATTTATTTCTGGGGCACAGAAGGGTGACATACACTCTTCCAGAAGTCTCGGTATGAGTGTGGTAGAGCCAGAAGAAGGAACCAGGAATTTGTGTTCCTTGACTCATCCTACAGTTAGAAGGATGTCACCTAGGAGCATTTTTCAGGGTGTGGAAAAAAAACCCCAACACAATTATTAGGGAAGAGAGGGTTTTTTCAGTGCCCAATTACAGCACTCTGAGAAAAGGTCCTCTGTAAGGGGCCAGGGTTTCTGGAGCTGCTCCTTCAACTTGCCCCACTTAGAAGATGATCCTGAGGAGGCTTTTGTCCTGCCCTCGATGGTGATGTGCTGAAGCCAGTGGGAGAAGGAATTTGAAAGTCTGCCATGGCTTGAACAAAAGGAACTTCCCAGGTGTCAGTGTCAGACAGGTCCCACAGCTAGGAGGAGCTTTTGGACTGCTGAGAATGTGTGTCCTGTGAGCTCTGCCCTGGGCACCTTCCCTCTGCCCCTTCCAGCTGTAGCTGGCTGGAGCTCAGGAGCAGCCTGGCCCTCAGCCTCTGCCACTCTGGGATTCTTTATTTGCTGGCAAGGGTGATACAGGGCTGACTCTTGCAGTTGGCAGAACTAGGATAATGGAGAGGATCAGAACATGGTTTAAGCACTCTGCCCTACTGCTACATCTAATTCTTTCTGTTTGGATGTAATGGGAAAAATGTAACTATTTCTGTACTGGAAAGAGCTCGGGACACTTGGGTTGTGATCCTCCCCCTGTCTTTAGGCAGTATTCTCATTTCACAGATGGACCAAGTGAACCAAGCAAGGGTTGACCTTCTTTTCTTAAAACAGTTTCAGAAAAGTGTTAAAAACCTGCAGTCTTATGTCATTGTGTAGCTTTGCTTTAATGTACACAACCACTTCATCTCAGGCAGGCTGAGAAGAGGAAGCACACTCAGCTGGGATAATGTACCTGCCTGCAGAGTGTTCTGATTAGATTACACACCATAAAATTATCCTTGAGTAAATCATGTAATAAAAAAAAAAAAAAAAATTTAAAAAGACGCTGCCTTCAAGAGTTCCCTCAAGAGCTCCATGCAATTTGTGTCTTTCGGATTCTGCTGTTTGGATAGTATTCCCTGGATGTGCATTCAGTTCCTTGTCTTCTTCTGATGCCCTGCTCATGGAGGCTCCTGCTTTTTGGATTTGACATGGAAGCAGAGAGAAAATCAGTCTGAACAATTAGAGTTAGGAGACAAATTCATTCTGAGCAGCAGCAAACAAAAGTTTCAGCGCCTGAGAAAGAGCAGAGGCTTCAAGGAGAGACTTAGCAAAAAGCCCTGAACCAAGGGCCCTGGGGAGGGGGAATGCTGTGCCCTGGGGAGGGGGAATGCTGTGCCCTGGGGAGGGGGAATGCTGTGCCCTGGGGAAGGGGAATGCTGTTCTCCTGGGGAGGGGGAATGCTGTTCCCTGGGGAAGGGGAATGCTGTGCCCTGGGGAGGGGGAATGCTGTTCTCCTGGGGAGGGGGAATGCTGTTCCCCTGAACTCCCCATCCTCTGCTTTGGGCTGGCTGGCAATCAGCCCCTGCAGCCAGCCCAGCTGGGTGACTTTACCCCCCCATTAATTACACTGATGGCTTTCACCGGGGCTAATTAACCCCCCAGGGCACTCGTTGCCTCCATTTCTGTCTCTTGCCGTGGCAGTGCCAGCCCTGGCCGCAGGGTTTTGGGCAGGGGGTGGCATTGCGGTGGTGCTGGGGAGGAGCAGAGCAGCAGCCCAGCACTAGGTGCCACTCTGCGGCCACAGGAACAGCTCCGCAGCAAGCCCGGGATCCCGCGGCCACCAAAAAGGTGAATCGGGGGCCAGCGGTGGCGGATCCGGCGAGCCAGGGCCAGCAGCAGGTGCTTGGGCTGGGAACAGAACCTCCGGGGTCAGCACATGATCTGCCAGTGGCTTTGTGCACAGGTGTCCCCACTCCTGAGCCCATTAGCCAGGTGGGCTCATAAGGAAAGGGGAAGAGGAAGGGGAAAGGGCAGTCAGAGGTTGCTGGATGGGGTTTCAGGAGGCTTTAGGGATGCTCTGAAGACCTGTGGCTCTCGGGCCCTTTCTGCAGGTAGGTGTGGGATAGTCTGTGACCAACAGAAGTGTGGTTTGCTATCTCCTCCTTCACCACTCCTTTATGTGTCCTAAATGTTGGAGCGTTGTGCTGAGCACCAGGCATCAAACCTGGCTGTGCCCTGACTGCACTGATCATGGCCGTGAGTCACAAACCCCAGGGTGGGTTTTCTGCAGCTCGGAAAATGCAGGAGTGTCTGAATAAAGGTTTGGCTTGTTGTCAAGACAAAGGCTAGTTGTGGAGTTTGGATTCAGATCAGAGCTGAAATGGGCACTGGAGATTTGATGGGCCAGCATCTTTTCTGGGAAGTGAGTCTGCTGTGCTGAGCAATTTGAGAGTGAATGTGTATGACCCAGACTATATATATATAGCTTTAAAACAAATATTCTCTGGTCTTGCGATGTAGTGATAGCAGTGTGAACCTGTTGCTTCAAAGTCCTGAAGGATCTTCCTGAATAGGGCTAGTGAAAGCAGAGAGACACAGGTACATGTGTATGTACATATATTTATATATATAAATCTCCTTTTGTCTGGAAGGACTTACCAAGGTAATGTCAGAGTTTGGAGTTAGCTGTGTGGCTTTATCCTCAGCCTTCAAGATGAATGGCTGTCAGTCTGGAGGAAATGGGGAGGGATAAATCCTAGCAAAACTCCTCATCATTGATGTGTATATATACTTTGTATTCCTGCATAATCAGGAAGAGTGTGCAATGCATTGCTAAGTGAGTTATGTTGGTGTCAAGTAATAGCCTTACAGAGAAAATAAAATCTTTGCTGTTACTGGCTCCAGGAATCTTTTTAGGCAGGTCCATGTCTCACAGATGGTTTTGGGGTGCTGATTGCCTGAGGACACTGGCATTGTGTTGGTGACCTGTAGTCTTGTGCAACCCTCCTGTGTGAACTGTGGCTGGGTCCAGCCTTGGTATGCTAGAGGTGTGCATGGGGAAATTTGACCTTAACAGAGTTAAGTACCCAAAAAAAAAAAAAAAATTGCTCTTTGCAAAGTGTAAGTATAATGCACTGTCTGCCTGTTTTATGGTCTGTACAAAGAACAAAGATCTGTTAGAGCAAGTATCTGTTTGAATTAGCTGCAATGGTAAAGGAGTCTACTTTTGGTGCTGAAGTCTCTATTTGCTCCTTGCTGACCAGTTTAAACATCTGTGGGTTATAAAACTTGCTAGTGAAACAGCCAGCATGGGCTAGAATTTTTTTGGCACTGTGGCAGCCTGGCAAAATAGTTTTTTAGTAAAAAAGTAACAGAGATACTCCATCTCTTCTGCCACCTGGAAAAAAATTACCCTCTCTCAGAGTGATTTTGTGGAAATCTTGTGTGTGTGTGTGTATCTGTGAGCATATGAGGGTTTATTGTCCTGTGCCTGCCTAACCCCAGAGCACTGGGGTCCCCTTGGGGTGGGACTGAAGCCTTCCTGCTGCTCTGGGTGTTGGATTGGGTTGCTTTCCCAAACAAATTTAAATGCAGAAGTGACTCCCCTGAAGTGGAGCGTCCTCAGGTATTAAGGAAAGGGTTTGATCTGTTTGAATTGCACTGCCATTGCACACACACTCTTTTATCCATGAAGCCACCCAAGTCCTAACCTGGAATTTCAAGGTTTTCTGTCAGCAACATCCATCTTCTGTGGCCCTCCTCATATTAGCATTGATCTACAGGGGAAATAGAGAACATGACTGTGTTATTATATACCCAGCTGCAATTTCTGTTCTAGTGATTGAGTGTACATACAGAATTTTTGAAACATGGCCATTCTAACTTATTTTGTCTTCCTGTCAATAGCATGGCACTTGTCCAAATTATGGATCGATATCAGCTGATCTTTTTATGTTAAACTGTACTGAAGTTGCCTCTCTTACTGGAGATGTGATCTTGCTGCAGGCAATGCTTTTAACTGAGAACTTTTGGAATGGAAATGGGGGAGAGGGGAAGCAGAAGTAGAGGAAAGACAGGGGGGAGGAATAAGCAAAAACCAGGGGGAGAATAGCAGCAGAAAGAGAGAAGCAGGGGAAGAAGGACTGGGTTCTGATGAGAACTGGCTTACTAGGACATGCACTAGGCTAAGAACTGTTGGCCTCTCCTGGGTTGTTCAAAGTACTGACAAAAAAGCTGGTGGTAGGCACTGGGGGTGAGAGCCTGGCTCTCCTGGAAACTTGGGCACCATTGCCTTTAAATTGTGGTTACCTTACTCCATTTCATAGATGTCCCTTTCTTGGATGAAATGTAGAGGGGAACTTCTGTAATCCCGTTTATAGGGTAAAAAGTTTGTGGGAGAAAGAGATGGTGTGTCAGGCTTTTACAGGAGAGTCTGCAGGGGACTATATGGATTTTTCTTTTGTTGCAAAAAAAAGTAAAAGGAGGAAATCGGTGGGTGTGAGACTGATAATGGCTGAGGTTAACATGCACTGTCCTTTTTTAGGAGCAAAGTGATGCTGATATTATAGTCTTTTTTTCTATCAGGTTTTAAGAATAAATCATGGTCTCTCCCACAGCTGTGTCTGAGCCCCTCTTGCATCTGTTTTGGTTGCTATGGATATCTGCAAGCTGGAGAGCCCAGCAATGCTTCAGGGTCCCAGCCTGGCTGTGTCTTTGTCCCATGTGTGAAGGGAGGCCTGACCAGTTTATAACAACTCACTCACCACTAAAACCTTGTTTTAGGAGACCAACATCAGTCATGAAACAGATGCTGGCAATGCTCCTGCTCAGCAGGAGACTGTAAACATATGTCCAGAGTCCCACACTTTGTGTGACTCTTTACCCAAGCACAAAGTGGAAGTGCTTTTCCCTCTGAGTGGTGCTCAGGGGTACACAGCTCCCACTTTGCTTTTGTGCTGGGGGGCAGGAGTGAGCAAAGCTTAGGAAATTCAGCCCAAGGAAAACCAGATGGATTATTGGAAGTTTAAGTAGAATATTTCCAATAACTGATCTGTTGGTTTGCTTGCAGCACCAGAAAAATAGAGGATATGGAGCAAAGGGGGAGGAGAATTAGTTTAAAAGAGGCATTTTAGCTTTTTTCCTTTAGTCTGAAATGTTTATACTTTAGTGTCATTTAAAGCAAAATTGAGTTAAATTTTGAAGAAATGTTTTGTTTCTGAACTGGCTCGTATACAGTATACATATCAGTCAGGCAGTTATGTTCAGACTGTTGAGTAAAGACAAATTGTGAAACCAGCAAGGGAGAAACTCGGTTGTAGTATAGTTTTACTGGTTGTAAAATAATTGTACCACCAATACGTTTGCCCCACTGCTTGGGAAATTAGAAATCAGACTTAATAGGAGGTGTAAAGAGAAGAGGGGTGAGAAGATGGAAGGATTGTGTGCATTACAAGGGGATTAAAGGGTAGAATTGTAGTTCAGGGCCTTGTTTGCCTTGTATTAGAAGAAAGATGAATTTATTTTTCAGTTTCTGTGCTCAGGACTATTAGTTTGTATAAAATATCCTGCTGCAAACCCCAGGCTGTAGGATTTCCCTGTGTTTCAGAATCAAACCCAGTAACTGGTATGTTTTGGCAGAAGGCAGGTGTTCAGAACCCTGCACTCCAGAGCACGTTTGGTTGCTGTGTAATGAGATGGGAAATTCACAACTTTTGTTCCATGTTGTGTTTCAGCTTTGTTTTAGTAATTCCTGCAGCAAACCTGCCTGCTGAGGATCTCACAGCTGTGCCACTTCAGCTTTTGGGATGGTTGTGGAATTGCTGGAGTTGGAATTCAGATTTTGTGTCTCAGAACACACTGTTTCCAGTGCCTGTGGTGGTATGTGGGGTGAGATGGTGAGAGGTAGGAGTCAGGGGAAGGTTGGATTGTACAGCAAATGGAAAGCCCAGTTCCCAGGTGTGATTTGCTGTCTGTAATGGTGTTGTGGGCATGGATGTCTGGACCAACAGAGACACCTCTGCTGCTTACCTTGGGTGGGTGTTTTATTAGATGCTGGGATCAGCTTAGTCCCTGTAGTTTCCCCAGGCACTAAGGCTCTTCCCTGCGGGGTTAACCCCTTTCAAGTGCTGCCACCAGGGCTCTGTGGGTGCTTTTTCCCCCTGTAATTTCCAGCCAGGAGACAGCACACACTGTGGTCTTTGCCTCTCTGGCTCTTGGGGATTGGTAAAGATTTAATTTTCCCTGCACCTTCTCAGTCCTTCCCTCTTCAGCTGATACTCCTGCATCCTCCTGTCCTGTGCTTGGTCCTGGGGGCTTGTCCTGCCTCTCCAGCATCCTCCTGGCCTGGTGCTGGCTTCCTGAAGCCTTGCTGCCTGAGGGCTGGTGTGTCCTGCCCTGCCTGGCACAGCATTCAGACAACACCTCAGCAGAAAGCTTCCCTCTCTTATCTCCTCTCTGCTGCTGTCACTGGGCTGCAGATCGGGTTCCCATCTCTTTCACACGCACACCTGGTCATAAAACACTGGGTTTGTTTTTAACCTCAAACCAGGGAGCTTTAATTAAAGAGACAGTGACCTCTTTTATGAGTTTGCTCGCATAGGGTTTCAGGGCTATTGTCACATACAGCTCACATAACAGAGCACCATTGCACAAAGCTCCATTTACACATCCTTCCCTGGCTTTTTTCCTCTCCTCTTTTTGTTTTCCAAAGGCAGGAGGAGGTTGTTTTCTTGTTTACCCCTAGGCGAAGATGTCTCTCATGTGAGTGGCCTGTGGCTAACAGTCTCTTTGAAGAGGACCTGCCTTCCTTACTGACAACACCTAGATGTCATTAGACTTGGAGAAATGTTATTCTTTAATCTAAGCAGGAAATCATCTTCCTCACCCTAAATTTGCTGGATATGAATGGCTAATTAAAATGGATCTTGCCCTCTGCTCTCTTCCCCTTAGCTAGTTCTCATATCTATAGAATGGAATTTGAGTTTCCTGTGATGAGTACTCCATAGTATTCACTGCTGTATTTACCTGTATTCATTAATTTTCAGGTGCAATAAATAGTCATTAGCAACAAAAGGATTTTTAAATTATCCTCAAGAATGATAAGCTCAGAGACAGGCAGTGAAAGCTGTCCACACTTTTACACAGAATAGTTTGCATGTCATTTACAGAGAAATGTTCACCAGGAGAGATGCATGAGTTCCATGCATGTGTGTTCAAAGCTACAGAACCACACCAGGAGCACGTATGCAGACCACAGCTTATGAGGGGCAATCAGACTTCTAAAACAGGCAGTTGTGTCCAAAAGAGACTCATCTGGGACACAACCAACCACTTAGATCCTGGAGCACAGGAGCACACACAGCAGAAGAAAAATACATGTGGAAGAGTATAGGTACTGCCAGAGAATCCCTGTCCAGAGCCCTTCAGAAGCAGGTACAAGGAGAAGTCTGCAAGAAAATATGTATATAGAAATCTGAATTCTACCCAGTAAGTTCAGGTCATGCAGAAGGTACTGTGGGCACATTCAGCATGTTGGGGTGCTGGCACTGTCACTGAATTATGTAAAGCATGCCATGGCACCATGGCACTGCTTTCAGTAAAAGCTTGCTAACGTGAAAAAATATTTCATAGCTTAGCTGCACCGATTGTAGATGTGAGAACACGTGCCTGTACACGTACAAGTATGTGAATATATATTGAGGCAAATGCATATGTATTTTTTTGGTTAATATATTGGTACAAATTTGGCCAGACACAAGTATGCCACACACACAGACCCTTAGACACACACAGATATACCCACGTCTATGTTCATTGAGAGAGACTCACTCAATATCTGTGTATGTGTGTGTTGGGAGAGGGTCATAACCTCCTCCATTCTTCTCCTGAAGGGGTTTGGATAATGAAGGGAAAAGAAATGAGGCCTGGGGCTAATTTGTAGTGGCATTTCCTGGCCTCTCTTCTGCCAATGAAGCTCCGTTTCATCTTTAGCCTTATCAATTCTGCAGTCATGTGGCTTTCCGCTTGGACGCCTCTGTCTCTTCCCCCTCCTCCCCAATCTCCCATGCTAATGGAAACTTCGTTAATGCCATTAATCTGCTGACCGGGACAAGTCAAAAACATATCCACACCATCTCGGCCAGCCTGCAAGTGTCCTGGGGCTGCCAAACAGAGGCACCCCCTGTGTTCCTTGCATTCCTGGAAGAACTTCATATTGATTTCTTTCTTTCTTTCTCCCCTTCCCCGCGTGCTTCCTCGGCGACATCACGTCTTCCAGCACCAGCACCAAGTAGATGGGCTTTTCTTCCCAGCCCCTCTGAGTGCTCTTTCTGCAAGAAACCTCTCCCTACCCTTCCCCTGGGTGCAAAGCAGGCTGATGCCTTCCTTTGGTGCCCCCCTTGTGGGAACCTGATTTCATCTGGTGCTGTTTGGTGACAGACTTGTTACTTCTACCGTCCCAGTAGAATTTCATACTAAAGAAATGTTGTGGGAACTTGTCTGAATTGGGCTAAACCAAAAAGCGTCCCACCCTATGGTGCCCCTGGTAAGTGTTGAATTACCCAGCCCTGTGGTGGGTGCAGTTGCCACCGGTTCTGTCCTTGAAGGGCTGTTGTGATGTTCTGGGGAGTGAGGACATAACCATGTTGCATTTTACTAGGACCCTGGGGTTTGTAATGCTTCCTCGCAGCCTCCTGTCATACCTGAGGGTCACTTTTGGCAGTGTGCCATTCTCTTAGCTAAGGTTCTAACATTCTCTGCAGGACACCTGCAGAAACTCTCAGCCATGACTTCACTGTCTCCTTATGCCATGGTGGTGTCCAGAGCCTCAGCCTGTACAGGTTCCACGTGTCAGGATTATGTTGGCTGAGGTCTCCCTGAGAAGAGAAAATAGGCTGTCTGATACTTGCTTTAGGAGAAATTTTCTGTGATAATCAGAGTTCATAGCCAGCTCTTGAGAATGTCAGGATGTTGAGTGATCTGTATTTGATCTAGGAATCTTTGTATACATAAATGAAATAGTGACAGTGGAGGAGGAAAAGACAGCTAGGAAAGGCATGCCGTCAGAGTTGTGACATATGGATATGTTTAGAAAAAAAGCATCAAATTGATGAAAACAAGGAGAGAAGCTGGCAGTTCAGCAGGAGCTTTGATGATGTCAGGCTAAATCGGGAATGATATGGGCCATGACAGGAGGCTGAGCTTTAGTTGCCACCTTCACACAGGCATCACAGTAAAAGGGGATTGTTTTACAAGGAGAGAAGACAAAGAAGTTTCAAGTTCTTCAGTCCTGGCAGGGGCTGAAGTCAAAAGTTCATCCTCATGTAGTTTTGGGTACGGAGAATGCGTGTCACTTCCCACCACCCAGGAGATGCTCCAATGAGCAGAGCATCTTCCTCCTCCAGGCAGTCTTGGGGGGAGACATGCTGCTTCATCTTCAGGGAAGATTAATGCATTGAACTGTCCAATATAGGAAGATTCAGTCTGATTTGTCTCATGCTTGTTTTTTGGGCATCACTGAATGAGAGTGAAGGGAAAAAAAAAAAAAAAAAAAGAGAGAGAGTGTATTACACTTTGGTACTAAAGTAAAAAGGGAGTTGGGATGCTCTGTGCCCCAAAATCCTTAGATGTGTGGAGGGTATCAGTAAACCTAAGGCTAGTATCTGCTGGGGCACATCCAGAGCCCCAGTGAAAGCAGAGAATTAAAATTAAATACTTGCAGACTTAGCAACTGTTAGGGCAGTTCACAGCTCATCCCAAGAACACTCATTTTGGTTCAGCTGTTGAACTTGCCTTCCCTTCTTCATATTCGGTGCTTGGGGATTTAAAGTGGAAAAGTGCTTGGGGATGAAGTGCTCATAGTGAAGAGCTGTGACTTGGAGGAGGCTGGCAGGAGATTCTGAGAGCCTTTTTTACTGAACATGCCTTAAGGAAGCCACCAGCACCCAAGTGAATTTCTTAGCTGGCATAGTAGAGCAGTACCAGGCTGAGGTGCTGCAGGGCTTATGGGGTGCTCCTCCTGGAGGCTGTGCCATGTGCACGGAGGGAAGGATTGTGCCACACCATCCTGCAAGCAGATCATTCCTGGGAAAAAGATGAAGGGAGTGAGCAGTGGGTGCACACCCAGCTGCCCTGGTCTAGGGGGCACCTGAATAATGAAGCAGCAGCACCAGGCAACCAAGCCCTATCCTAGATATAAAATTGTCCTGTCCAGTGACCCCATCGAGTCATTTCATCTCTTTGTCCAGACTGCTCAGTCCACTCATCACGAAGCTGCTTGAGTAAGAAGTGTTTCTTTCTTCCTACGTGTGCTTCCAGCAGGAGCCAGGGTACCCAGCTTGGCTGAAGCCTCTCAGTACTACAGCCACACGACAACCTGTGCCTCAGTGTGACAGGAGCTGTGCATTGGACTGAGGAGTAAAAGGTTCTCTGGGCTTCTTACTGGTGCCAAGAAACAAATCAATTCAGCAAAGCCTGCATTAGCTGCCCTGGGCACTGGGAGCATCCCAGCTGTGGCAGCACAGAGCCTATCGAGGTGGAATTTGGAGCATGTCATGCTGCAGCCTTCATGCTGGGAAAGGAGCTGAAAATGTCAGTGCTGCATGTCTTCAGACAGGTCCTGTTTCACTGCCACTGCTATGCACAGAACTTCTGCTGCCTGCTGGCTGGTGTGCTCCCACCTATCTTTTCCTGACTCTTTTCTCACTGCTAGCCTGATGGGAGCTGTCATACTGCTTTGCAGATTCTGCCCAGCTTCCATTTTGCCATGGAAAATATTCCGGAAAAGGTGGTGAATGCAGTTTTACAGCCAGACAGCGTTTTGTTGCAGTTGTGATGCTCTAAAGATACGGAATAGATAAAGTTTGTAGGTTGACATACAGTATATCCATCCAGCCTAATAAGCAGGCTTTTTTCCTACCTTGTCCTGCTTGCTTTATTGCAATATTTTAAAATTTTTTTTTCTTGGTGAAGTTTGTGGGGTGGTAGTCAGGCAACGTAGCTTTCATTTCTGGTTCTGTTACAAAGGTACACCTTGATTGTGAGCAGATGTACTCTGTCTTTGCATTGCCCACACTTCAGGTGAGGAAGGCAAAGATTTCTTTCTGTCTTTGCCACAGACTTGCTCTGGTCTCCCTTGGACTTTTTTGTGCAGACTGCGGGGGTTCAGATCAGAGACTGGAAGCTCACCCACATTCAGCTTCTCTTTCAAGCCTGTATGCATGGGACTTGGAGAACATCTTTTCTTGGATGTTGATCTGCTGCTGAGTCAGAGGGACAGACAAAATGTATTATTACTCTTGTAGTGCTCTCTCCTTGCTGTCTGCTTTTATAGTTCCGCTGTCTGTGCTTTCATCTTATTAGAGATTTGACCTCATTCTACTGATAAGTGTCCTGCAAACAATCCTTAAACTTTCATGGGGGGATCCCAGTATTTTCATAAGTACAGCTCTGTCTGTTGGTAACTGCAGGAGCAAGCTGGTGGCTTTATTGTTCCAAATTCACCAAAAATGGAACAAAATCTGGGGAGTGGGCTTGTCTGGAAACATTTGGGCACGCCACTTCATGGCAAGTGAAAATTGATGCAAGTCATCACAAGCCATGGCATGCTTTTTTGTTGCATAGTTCAGAGAACTAGAAATTTAGAGAGTCATCATCCTCACAAACCTTGTAAATAAATAAAAAAAAAAAAGTATCTTGTACAGTCTTGCAACCAAAGTGTTTCAGGAGCCTGTGGCCTGCAGTGTGAGTGCTGCAGCATCCATGGTGCCTCCTGCCTTAGGCTGGGGCACAGCTCTTGGGCTGAGGAGCACTGAGCCACCCTTGCTTTGCTAGTGAGAACTGACATGATCCTAGCACAAGTAACCCCAGACTTCTCTGCCTGGCCTGTTGGTGTTTAAATGGGGGCAAAAATATGCCTTCTGTTTCCCCAGAAGGAAATAGGTGAATGCCATTGACTTGATGAACCCCTCAGGTAAGGAGGCAAAGGAGGTGGTGGTAAATGTGTTTTACAGGGTGTGCAAGTGTCAGTTTATGATTGATTTTTTTTTCTGCCTCACACGTGAACTTATCAGCTCAGTGAAACTTCAACTAAGACCCTCTTCAGAGGCAGATCTCTCTTGTGGATGGGCCTGAAGAGAATTTATGAAAATAAATGTTTCTTAGCAGTACTGAACTAAGAGCTGTGAGGGCAGCTGGGTGTTGAGCAGTTGGTTTGTTATTTTTTTTTTCCTTTGTTGCTCCTCAAACCAGAGCTGGGAGGATTGCATGGTCTCTTCTGCTAAACTCCATCTAGCTCAGGCTGCTGGAAGCCACCATGGGTTGTAGTTTGGTTTCCTGTATGGACAGCACTGGTCAGTTAGCTGTTTATTTCAGGCTCTTCTGAAGGAGGGTTTGTCCTATTGCTGCTCTGATTTTATGGTCTCTTTAAAGGCCAGATGAGGATGATGAGGACTTGGGATGAAGCTCTGAGGCTGACCTCAATGTCCGGAGCTCCAGCCAGAGGACAGTTGGCAGACACTCCACGAATGCAGCCTGGGCTCCCCTTTCCCTCTGACAGAGCAAGGCTTTGGGACTGGGTGCCCTGGGTGCCCTCCTTACCCCAGCACTCACTCCTAACAGGAAAGCTGTTGGCACCAGACAGTCACTTTTGTGCCTGAGGGAGGAAAGAGAGGAGTCCTCACCCCATCTTCCTTTTCAGACAGTCTCCAGGAGTTTTGGAAGGAGCTTTTTACAAGCCCTCCTCTATTGTTGGCCAGGAGACAAAGGATGGAGGAGCTGGATTTAAGCATAATGACGCGAGCTCCTCCATGCAGAAAAACCCAGCTGAGAGACCCCCCCTGCTCCACACACACACAAAAAAAGGAAGAAAGGGGGAGAAAATCTTTGAAAATAACTAATTAAAGTTGTTTTAGCCTCTCTCTCTCCCTCCAAGGGCGCCTAATCTCACAGGGGGCAGAGGGGGAGAGAGGCAAAAGGAACAATGAGAGCCCCCTCCTCCCCTCCCCACCCCACCTCCTGGTCTCTGAGGTTTTAAAACAAGAGGCCACTTTAAGTTAATGAGCGATCAGCTGACTGGGAGCAGCCTCTAATGAAGCCTGATGTTCACACATTCCCCAGCTTGCTGAATAGGGCCTCTGCCAGCCCCCCAACTGCCCAAGTTTCATTGATAAAATGCCCATGCTGGGGGTGCTGGGTGGAGGTGGAAGCTGGGGAGCATGGGGTGCAGGTCTGCAGATGGAGCAGTCAGCCCCAGAGGCCAAAGAGGACCATGCATGGCTGGGTCTGGCAGGCTGGAGCATCCCAGGGACCCGACTCCCCTCTCCATTGTCTGGCTGGTAATTAGGAAGATCCTCCGAATGGTTCTGGAGGACATTGAAGTCTGTGGGGATAATTAGTGGAGATTTGAGGGATGTTCCAGCTGTTATGTCACCTTCACCAGCTTTGCTAGGGCCACAGAGGCAGGTGATGGTGGGATGAAGCCTCCATGTTCTGGGGCTTTGCTGTGTGGGCCATGCTTTGCTGAGCCTCATGGCTCTTGACAGGACTTTAGGAGCCACGTTTGTGGGGGTCACTTGGGGAAGGAGAGCAGGAACACAGGGAAAATCCTGAGGAAAAGGCATAGCATTGAAGGAGGAACAAAAATAAACTTTGTGGCTGGGATGTGCACTGGAGCTGTGACTCTTCCTGGGCAGTGCTGTTGGCAAGAGGAAAGGTGCAGATACAGAGTCAAACTCTCTTCCTCCAAGGGGTGGATTATGGTTTGAGTAGTGAATCAGCAATATAATCAAGAGTAATCAAAGACAGTTGTATTCTTGTGGCCTGCAAGTTTTGGTATAAGACACTTCCAGGTCTTTCCTGAAGTTCTGAGCAGCAATGTCAAGCTTGGATTTCTTTTGGGCATCTGCTGGGTCCAATGCCCAGAGCACAGGAATCAGATCTCAGAGCATTGAACTTCATTTGTCTCTCACTTTGAGCCTTGTTTCTCTGATATTTGTTTAATCCCTTACAAAAAAAGGCTGTGTAAGTCAAGGCAGGAGATGCTGGGACCCCTTCTGGACCCTTCCCAGTCCCCAGGTCTGAAAGCTGCAGCATGACTAGGGCATGGTTTTTAAGTGTCACTTAAATTTCAGTTGTGCCCAAAAGCACAGCTAAAGGAGAGACAGTCTCTGCTTTGGGGAGCTTGCTGAGTGCATATGTGATTCAGATGGAGTGGAAGAAACCCACTAAAGAGTCTTATCCAGAAACTATTGGAATAACAGGATGTTTGTTAGCTCTGAACCATCATCCCTCATCTGCTGTTACACAGGCTGTCTGAATCCAGTGCCCTGAAGTCAAATCCTACCCAGGGCAGAACTGCAAGGCCAATTTTGTTCATGTATTTCTTCTGTGTACCATAAAAAGAAAGGAATGAGTTTTTTTAAACTCTACTGAGAAATTAGGGATGAATATTCTTGACACACAGGACAGCATGTGCAGGGGCACGGGTGGCATTAAGAGCACTGGGAAGGCAGCTGCCTGTACAGGTTGCTATGGACTGGGGTACTGGAGAAGTGATTGGTCAGGGCCATGGTATTTCATTCAGGAAAACCTCTGGTTCCTCATCCATTTTGTGCTCTCACTGAAATGTCACTAAAGCAGCGTGGGGAGCTGGGTGTGGTGGAGGCAGTGCTGGAGAGGGTACAGCTTGGATTTGCCAGTAAACTGCAAGGGCTGGGCTGTGGCTGAGCCAGGAAACACACTGATGGCTTTTCTAGCAATTTTAGTTTTCCCTTCCTTAAATCTAGTAGCTCAGTTACTGAGTTTTGTTGCATTATGACAGGACCTGAACACTTCACTGGCTTTATTTGCTGCCTTTCCCATTCCAGAGATGGGAAGAACAAAATGCAGAGTTTAGGGGCAGAATCCACAAAAGAGCTCAGACCTTTCACTGTTTTTCAGACAGCCTGTTTGCAGTGAAATTCAGCCATCCGAGTTAAATCCAGGCATGTGTAGGTGCAGGGAGGCCTGGGGATGGGAAGTGGTGTAAGGCCACCATCTCTGAACTTAAAACCAGGTCTGTCTCCCACTGCACGTCCCACCCTGCTCCTCAGCACTTCTCATCCCCAGGTTCAGAGCTGCCAATATCTCCTAGTTTAGGAGATATTGCTCTCCTGCAATACTCCCTGCTGTCACTCCTGCTCTCCCTCTGTCACTGCAGGGCTCAAAACTGGGCACAGCACCACTGGGATGTTGGTCTTTTTTTTTCCCCACGGTGAGGCTGCTTTAGTTGCTTCTAGTGAAGATCTGTTTTTAACAGACAATCCAATATTCTGGATGAGAAAACAGTTGCCTTGCAAAAGGCAGAGGCTATAGGAGCTGCTGGGCAGATGGGAGGGCAAACAGAGGAGGAGAATCTCTGCTGACAAGGCAGCTCTTTACAGCTTTAGAGCAGGTAACGGGCTCTACATCATCTCACCTCTTCCCTCTGCTGGGCAAGGAGTATCTTGGGAATGAAAGCATGTTCAGTTCTCCCCATGTCTCCCCATGAATCAGCTCACCTGCATTTGGAGCTGGTTTGGCTGCTGTGCATTCACTGGGTTAGATACTGACCAGTTCCCCAGCTTGGCTTTTCATGCTCTGCTCTGGGAATTCAGCATTAACTGGATCTACTCTAGATGAAGTCTGGATGATCTCTGTGGTTTTGCTTTGATTTTTTAATTTATTATTATTTTTTTTAAAATTTATTTTTAGTTCTCTGTCACTATTTCTTACAATCAGTGTTTCTTTGGTGGCTGGTATACAAATTGCTGACAGAGAAAAGGCAAATTTGGTATTATTAGCTCTCTGCTCATGCTGATTTTTACCCCTTCAGCACTGGCTTGCCTCTTGGCAGTGCCCTTGCTTGTCCCCAGCATTCCCTCACACTTCCACACTGGGTTGCTCTTCCCGGGATTAAGTTTTCCTGGCAAATCCCCCAGTGATTTTTTGAAGGGCTGATTTTCTGTCGCTGCTGCTTGTATTTATTTAGCAGGGGGAGGCTGAGGGGGCTCTGAGGGCTTGGAGGGCCCTCCTGCATGCTTCAGACTCACTTGGATGCTCTCAGCCTGATCCGAGGGCTCTCCAACCAGGAGCCACCGGCGTGCCTCTCGGGAAGGGTCTGCTGAAGGGCTTGTTCCTGCCCAGTCAGAGAGTTGCTCACAAGTTGGAAAAGGAGGAGGGGAGCGAGCAGGTCCAGGACAGTGGATCAGCTCTGCATCCTGTGCTGCATCACAGGTTGGGTTTCCTCTGCACATGAGCCAAGAGACAGGGCTGGTTTCACCACCCTCTCCTGGGAGCACTCAAGCGACACAAGAGGCTCTGCTCCTTCCCCCTTGGGATGCTGCAGGCAAGAGTTCTCAAGGGCTAAAGAAAACAAAGCAGTGTTTGCTTAGCTGGAGAGCAGAGAGTGCCCTGCCTAAATTGTACCAGGGCCTAAAAGTGCTTCAGAAGTGAAGTGCCTCTGAAATGGGCTCCGCAAGATAAATGTGAGGCGAGATGAAGTCGTTTCCCCAGCTTGATGGGGTGTCCCGGTGACTCGTATAAAGGTCAGGGTTTTGGCTACTCTGGGCCTCAGCCCCAGAGAAAATGGCCTAAAAGACAAAGTTTTCCCAAGGATGAAATTCTTCCCATGGCTGGGGACAGACAGTGACAGGCTGACCTGTGGGTTCTACTCCTGGGAAGGAGAAAAAGGAAAAGGGTGTTTGGGACCTCTCCATTGGCACGGTACAGCAGCCCTGCCCGAGGGAGGGGGCAGGTTCATTCTCTGCTCCCAGGGGCCACATCCAAAGGTTTAGAGGAATGAATGTTATTTGCTGAATCCTGGGATGTGTTTCAGGTGGGACAGAGTAATCCATGTTTCTGTGGTCCCTTGGTGTGTTACAGATCTTTTGGTTTCTAATCCTAGGGTCAGTCAGGGGTGTGCAGGCTGATTTCCTTCCTTTGTAAGCTTATTTATAAGCTGGCTGATTTCTGATGTTGTTTCTGATGATGTAGTAGCCAGCCTTGCATGTATTTTGTGTTCTGCAGAAACCAAAATGATACAAACACAATGTCCCTAGTAGAGTAGGATCAAAGGGCTGCTTCTTGCCACCTACAGACCTCCTGGAGGTTTTGTTTCCGTGCTGGGGTGGCTGACTGCAGCCCATGTGCACAGAAGTCTCTCCTCAGACATGGGTGGACATTGCTTCCAGCATGGGGCTCATTGCAGCTCTCCATTCCCAGACCACTTTTCCCCTCTCTAGGAATCTTGGTGATGCTCTGAATTTCTAAGATCAACTATTTACCATCATATGGATTTTTTCAGGCAAACTTGAAACGTATCCATGTTGGCTGACAGTTAGTGGCGTGTAAAGTTATTGGTGATCCTTCCAGAAATGGGGAAGTCAGACTGAGTGGTTCTCTGCTAGTTTCCTTCCCCTATGACAGCAGGCCTGACAGGGCAGGGGAAGCTCAGTCCTGTCCTGAGCTGGTTATCACACCTCAGTGTTAATTCAATCATCTGGTGTTTCCAGTCATTCAATTTGATGGGCAGAGGATGTCATAAAAATTATTAGACTGAAAAAAAAAAAAAATCCAAACTGCTTTTCTATCCAAACCTTTTTTTTGTGTGTTTTGGTTTTGTTTTTATTTTTTAAGTCTGGAGTGGATTTTCTGGACTCAGGACACGAGTTTTTGTTATGTGGTGCATTAGAGCCCTTGTGAAAAATAAAACATGTGATGTGGAAAGTCTCTAGTAAAGAGTGACTCAGGAAAAGGACAACAAAACCCTTCAGTCTAACGAAAGAACAGCCTGTGTGAAAGTGGCTCGGTGTTTAATTGGAGACTGCAGCCAGTCTGCAGCTGAACAGCCTTGCTGGCATCTCCAGGTGGGTTGTTTTGCTTCTGCTTTACAGCTCTCCTTCCTGCTCCTGCTTGTGAATGTGTTCTGCCTGTCAGCCCAGAGATGGCTGCAATTTGTGGCCGTTCTTACTCCAGAGGTATCAGCACTTCCCAATATCCATAAATGAGTGTTGTAAAAGTGTATTAGTAAGAAACATACCCTGCAGAAATAGCTTACCCTCCGAAATGGGGGTGACAGCCCTTGTTTCAGAGATGGAGAGAGCCTTTAGAGGTCGTTAGAGATCAAGTGATGTGACCAAGATCACGCAGGGCGTTTTGTACTCTAAATTACATCTGGGACTTACACCTCAGAGGTTCAGAGCTCAGGAGGGCATTTTAATAGAGAGTTTTTAGGAGATGCACAGACATACATTCATCCAAGGTAAACGTTATCTGCCATCTTGGGCCCAACCCCAGATTTGCTTTCATCAAGTCTAATTATGATAATGGTTCATTTAACCTCTCTGCCTCCCCCTAACTTCTGCTTTAGAGCAAAGGCACTGGCTGAGAAACCTTGGACTGCACGGTTCCATTTTTAGCTCTGTCTGACTCATTTAATGATGTGGTCAGGTTAGTTTGTCCTTGACTCAGTTTCCCCACTGTCAAAAGGGGACTAATAACACTGTCCTGCTTTTTGAGGAAGGGTTATGAAGATAAATTAGTTTTGGCTGGAGAAGGGTCCTGCAGGGCTAGCAGAATCAGGAGGAGACAAGCATGCTCTCTGTTGCAAGTGTTATCTATCACTTCTGCTTCTCCCAGCCCTCTTTGACTTCTACTGACCACGTATCTTGCAAATCACCCGGGTGTCTATTGATCAGCAATAGCCCTGCCCAGCCTGCAGGGCCATCTCTCCAGCAACTGCTTTGCCCTCTCAGACTTCAGATGGTTTTACAGCCGTGGGAGCAAACTCCTGGCCCCACCAATGTCAACAAAGCCGGGGTCTCCTCCTTGCTTTCCCAACACAGGAGAAGCTTTCTCTTCTCCTCTCTTCTCTTCCCAGACTGGCAGTGGGGTGGCTCCTGCTGCCTTAGGGCTCCTCTAAGGAAGGACAGTCCCCCCCCAAACCCCAGGATGGCTCCAGAGGCAGCCAAAGTGATGAGGAGCTGGTTGGAGAGGGAAAAGCCAGCCCCACAATCATCTGACTTCTTCTAGAGAGGGTTAAGTACTAAATGCCTCTTAGTGGGTCACTTAATGATGGATGGTAGTTAGTGGGGGTGGGGTAAAGCTGACTTCCAGCCCTGCATCACTAAACCGTTCATTAGGAAAAACACACACAATGGAAAATGGCAGAGGGGCTCAAGTGTCCAATTTCTCTCTTGAACTCTCTGAACAGGAGGCTCCAGTCAGGGGAATCCCTGCCACCCTCTCTCCCCCTCCTTCCCCGGCAGTTTCTTTATTAATTAACGGAGTTGGCTGGGGACGGAAACGGAGGACAATAATCAACAGAGATGGGTCTGCAGACCTATTTTTAATAATGTGCTTTGCATCTGTCCTAATTGGTATGGAAACAGTGACCTGATTGGAACGACTGGGAGCCTCTTGGGGCCTTTCTTTCTTCCTTTCTCTCCCTCTGTTTTCTTTTTTGTTTGGTTGAAGTTTGACTTGGTGGGAGTGGAGGGGCCAGCGGGTAAGAAATATAAAACCCAACCTCAGGAACTGTTCACAGGGCTGGGGAGCACACGAGATGTGGGGGCAGGGAGGCCTGGAATGGAAGGTTGGGTGTAAATGCCTCCAGGGCAGAGGATCTGGCTGCCCCCAGGAGCAGAGGCTGAGCATGGGAAGGAAAGGGCAGGAACTCTGCTGGTCCAGCTCGGGGGTGAGGGATGGATGGGGATGCTGCAGGGATGAGAGAAGGACCCCGGGACCTTGTCACCCCAAACTCATGTGCCCAACCTGAGGAACGTGTCACCCAGGCAGGGACCACGCTGGGGGATTTTGCATCACGGTCTCTGTGCCAAATCCCTGCCTCTCTCTGTCAGAAGCCTGGGGGTGTGCACACTGACAAGTGATGGGGTGGGAAAGGGAGCCCCAAACCCACAGTCACAGTGAAATCAAACTGATTTTCCTGTGGGCTAGGAAAGAAATTGGAAAGTAAATCAAAACGATTGGGTAGGGGCAGATGGACAGAAGAATCGTTTTGAAAAGCTGTAACTGCTTTGGCCCCAGAAGGGACAGAACTTTTCCAAGTTTGGTCATTGTGTAGCAAGTACCACAGCGATTATTGTTCCCAGTGAGCCCCTGCTCCTAGCGTGAGGCGTTTTATATAGGAACCTGAGCAGTCTTCCTCAAAAAAAAAAAAAAAAAAAAAGCAAAAAAAAAAAAAAGCTGTTCTTGCACTTGCTGCATAAAACCTGAAGGAACGGTCCCATTGCCTCCAAAGGGTCAGAACCTGAAACCAAGATCTAACGAAGCTGTTGTGTTTAATAATAACAACAAATCTGGGGTGCTTCTCTCCAGTCCCTGCTCAATAATTCGGGCTCCTGCAGCAGCCATGCGGGGTTCAGGCTCTGGGTGCCAGGCCTGGGCTTCCGTGTCAGATAGAGCCCTGTTTTGGGGGAAAAAAAGAAGGAAACGGGGCAGGAACAGAAAGGTGGAGGGAAGCAGGCAGTGCCGCCTGGGAGAGGTTGGCCAGGCCCCATGTAAATCGAGGACAGAGTTGACTAATTTCCTGGGTCGGTCATGGTGAAAATATCACATTTCATGGTTTGTTGCCGATTCATAGAGCAATCCTATTAAACCCGGGGCAGATTACACCCAGGAGTTAAACAAACGCTGCTGGGGGAGATGAGAGCGCGCAGTGCCCGCGGGTGCGGGGGGGGTGCGGTCTGCAGGCGGCCTCGTCTGCCGGGAGAAGGGGGTTTGGGGGCGTTCTGGCCCCTTTTTGGGGGCGTTCTGGCCCTTTTTGGGGGCGTTCTGGCTCCTCTGGGAGCGGGGCTGCTCCGGCGGCCGGCAGGGGGCGCTGCGCGGGGTGGCGGTGCGGCCGGCAGGGGGCGCTGCAGGCTGCGCGCGGGGTTGCGCGGGGGCTGCGCGGCGCGCAGGGAAAATCCCGCGGGAAAAGCGGCCGTGGAGGGCAGGGAAATTTCGGTAAAGGGAACAAATGGAGTGGCGAGAGCTCCGCGCTTGCAGCGGGGCTGAGAAAGGGCAGGTTTGGGGGGGGTTCTGTGGCTTTCGGGGCTGTGTGTTTGGTAGGGTTTGTTGGTTTGCGCGGTTTGGTGGGGTCTGTTCTTTTTGGGGGCTTTGCTTTTGGGTTCTTTCCTTTTTTTGCTGGCTTTTTTTCCCTTTTTTTGCTGGCTTTTTTTTCCCTTTTTCTTGCTGGCTTTTTTTTTTTTCTTGCTGGCTTTTTTTTTTCTTTTTTCTTGCTGGCTTTTTTTTTCTTTTTTCTTGCTGGCTTTTTTTTCTTTTTCTTTGCTGGCTTTTTTTTCTTTTTCTTTGCTGGCTTTTTTTTCTTTTTCTTTGCTGGCTTTTTTTTTCTCTTTTTTTCATTTTCTTTATTCAGCTTTCCCCACTTCCTTGTGACACTGGAGCTGAAGCAGAACTTGTTAATTCCCGGATCCCTGCTGCACATCCCATCCCATCCCAGGCAGTCATTCCCAGGCCCCCACCGTGTTGCTCAGAGCAGGTATGCAAACCTGCTGGCATCACTCCTGGTTTTTACTTCAGGCTGAGCCTGCTGGAAGCTGTGCCCCCCTGGAGCTCCTCTCCCAACATTTGTTTTTTGCATCCCTGCCTTGTCCAGAGCCTCTGAAGCTGTCCCAGACACTGGTGGCTGATGGCACAGGGAGCAGTGGTTTCCTGCACACTCTTGGACCTCCTGCTGACTGTTCCCATTTGACCTGGCAGAATTCCCTATGAAATGTCCTTTTCAAGCCTATCCCTACGACCAACCTGGGTCACGGTGTGGGAATTCAGTTGTGTCTGGAATTTAGGGATGAGGAATACCAATTTACTGGCTCTTCTCTTCTCTCAGTGGCTCTGGGAAAAGGCAGCAGTGAGTTTGTCTCTCTGTGCCCTTCAGTTCCAGATCCAAACCCTGATGCCACCTCTGGCCCTGGGGCTGTTCAGAGCCGAGCTATCCATGGCTTCCTAACAACCCAGCACAACACTGAGACCTTCTGGCACCTGCTCTCAGTTTTTCTTCAAGGACCAAACAAAACTAAGCCCCAGAAGCTCCCACCATGGATCCTCAGGTCTGTCCCAGCCGTAGCCTTCCTGTCATTTATGTGCAGGGACATGGAGCTACCCAGAAATTAAACACTGGGTGTTTGACTCTCTCAGCCTTTTTTTTTTTAATCTTATCCCCGAGGTCCTGCACTGGAGATAGGGCACTGCAGAGCCTCCTGTCCCAAGCCCTAAATTCGAGGTGCTGGCAGCACCCCTTGTGGGTGCAGAGCCTCCTGATCCCTGAATGTTCCCTGGGAAAAATCTGAATCCCCTGATGCAGGCTGCAGCCCTCAGCAGTGAACCTGACTGCACATAACTCTGTGCTAAATCTTTGGGTTAGCCCTCACTTTATTCCTGGCACGGCTGATGGCCTAGAAATTCAGTTGTGTCCAAAAGTTAACTGCAAGATGTTTAAATAAATATGCTGATACCCATTTCACCACTTATCTTACCTCAAGCAATGATGCCATCCCGGCTCCAGTGTTGAGCATGGCTCAGTAACCCCATTCTGTCTGACAATTAAAAATTATACATTTTAATCTGCTTATCCCTGAGCAAGTTTGGCAGAATTGAGCAACAAAAATTGTTGAGCAGAGCCTTATTTCTGGAATGCTAAGCCAGAGCCTAACTGTAATCCTAACCCTGCCTTGACCTCTGCCCAGGCACTTGCCATCACTGGAAAATTAAGAATAAATATTTGACTGCAGCAACATCCCATCCAGTTTTGTGACTCTCAGAGATTTCTACAATTAATTTTACCCTCTAACCTCTCGTTCCAGGCTCTATCCCCAATTCTAATCCTATTTTTGACCATTGCTTAGAAGCTCAGAGTTTGGCATTCTCACCCAGTGGTGTCAGGTCTTGGCTTTTCTCTACAGGTCTGACAGAGGTTGGTAATAAATTTAGCCCTTCAGCTCCTGCTGTCCCTAATTGTAACTCCAGTCCCCAGCAAATCAGCATTACACACCACACTGCCATTGCCAGCAGACAACCTCCCCATGCTAACCTTATCTGATCTGCAGAGTTCAGCTCTGTCCAGGTCTCTTGAATCCTGCTCCTGACAAAGGGGAGAGCCTTTTCTACACACCAGACATTTTGTTCCTTTGCTTCCAAGTTAGGAATGAGACATCTGAGCCTGCTGACAGCAGAGCACTGGGTTGGTGTGACCAGGGCTGTCCCAGTGACCCGGCTGGGGCTGAGCTCTGTATTCAGAGATTTGGCTACAGAGAGCTGAAAATTCACTATTCTAAAAATAAGTGATCCTGGCCCTCGAGTGAGGAATAAATAATGCAGTTTCTTTGTACCCAAGGGGAGTGCTGGTGATTTGTGCCAGCTGATGAGTGTGGTCTGGTACATACAGATCCAGGGCTCTGGGACAAGGAGCCTCATCCTGCTTTTTATGGGGGTAAATGACCCCTGTGCTCTTACACCAGTGTGTGTAGAGCCTCCTTGAGTGAAAATGGAGGCTGCTCTGTAAATCCTGTGTGCTGTTGGCTCCGTCCCGGTGCCTTGCTAGCCTGTTTTTAATTCAACATGAAATACAGTGGCCTGTCTGACCACGATCTGTTCCAGCAGTGCTAGTTCAGTTTGTGACACCAGTGGTCATAGCAAGGAACTTGGAACTGGAGTGAGAGGACTCCTACTCTCAATTTTTGTGAAAAAAATGCCACCTTTGCTGCTGGAATCCCACCTGATGTATGGGAGTTCTGTAGTCATCTTGTTTGGACCAAAATGCTGAACTAAGAAACAACTGGATGTTAATTGGGGGAGTGAAAGCCTCCAGCTTTGTTTCCTAACAGGCAGGCAGACTTTGGGGGGAGTTGTTCTGGTTAGGGCAACCTCGTGAGCAGCTCGTGGTACTGGGAGGTGAAATAAAGAGAGATGTTTGAGTTGCAGAGCAGGTGAGAGCCACAGGTAACACTTTTCTTCCCTGCTGCTGTGAATAAGCATCTTCCACTGGTGGTGCCCTGGTCAGCCCTCTAAGACTTGTGCTCAGAGAAGGTGCTGGGGACCCCTCACTCGGTGTAGCCAACTCGCCACTGTGGCTATCTCCATCCAAGGTTTTGTAGTCTTAGCATCATGTTCATTTCCCATTAATGGTGAGCAAAGCTGATTAGCTGCTGCTGTAACTGCAGGTAACTTGTCCTTATTGGCAGCAAACATGTTTCATCTGCATAACAGCTTCATGTGAGCAGTGGGGAACGCTTTCTATTAGCGTTTGCTGATGTGAAACGTGTTTCTTAGTGGAATTATGGTTGGTACTGGAGTAGAACTCGATTTTCATCCTGAACTCTGGCTAGAAAAACTGAAATCGTAAAAAGAAACTTTTTTTGTTCTTTCCCAGCAATGGTATTTTCAGTTCTGAAAAATATCTATTTTTTATTTGTTTAGTTTGATCTCAGAATAATTGTCTATATGCATGAAATAAAATGCAGAAGTAAATCTGTGCAGATCCAGAGCCCTCGCTGATCAATATAACTGTTCTTTTGGACTTTCTTTTTCACATCTCTTCCCATTAGTATTTCTTCTAATGTATCCAAAATCTGTCTTGCTATTTGCTATAGACATGCAGCTACAGAAACGAGACTCAGCCTTCTAAATGCTGCCCAAAACACATGGAGAGAGCTGACTGCCTCCAGGGGCAGGGGGAAGGGCAGAGGAGGCTGGGTTCCAGGGAGACCACATTGCACAGGGGTCCCTGGCTGGCTGTTCAGGTGGGAGCTTGGGCTCCCAGAGGTTCAGGTCAGCAGTCTCTGTCCTTTTCTAAGCCTGGTGGTGTAACATTCCTCTTCTTCTCTTACACACCAAGTGGTTCCGTTCATACCTTTTTTTAATGAATTTTTTTTTTCTTTCTTTTTTTTTTTTTTTTTTTCCCCCCTGTAATGACGCCTCCCACAGCTCTGTGCTGCCAGAAGCATGAGTTTGGGACATGATAGAGTAGTTAACATTTGCTTTATGAAGAAATCCTTGGCTGCCTTTCTTTGCTCATGCATTCCAGATAGCGAAGCCTTGGACGGGGCTGTGTGTGTTTTCTAAGTATCTATGTTTGGGTCAGTATTTTCCCAAAGTGCCATTCCCCCCCAACACTAACTGGTTGCATTAGAACTGCAGTGCCTCTTCTGAGGGATCTCAAAGCACCCAGGCAGCTGGAGTTAGGAGAACAAATACAATTCCATTGCTGTGTCATCAGTAAATACTGAGAGACTCTTAAGAGATGGCCAAGAAGGTGGAAGTTGCTTAAGAGTTTGCATCAGAAATGCACAAACAATGAGCAAGCAGAGAAGAATTCCCTATTTGTTACAAATCAGAAGGAATTTAGGATAATAGTGCCTCAAAACATTGTCATTCTAACAGAAAAGTCTTTGCCCCAAGTATAAAAATAATGCAAGGGCATGGCTTTATTACTCAGCTGACAGAGGCAGGCAAGCTATGAATGCAGAACAAAGAAAAGATGATTTCTTGCTTCAAAGCTGTAGCACTCTAGGACAGAAGATTGACCTGCTCAGATGATGAGACCACAGCAGAGAAGCCAGTGCTTTGGCTTCTGATTGCACTCAGTTAAACACAAACAAACAAACAAACCCAGGCTAAAGCACTGTTCCACTCGACTGACTTGGAGAAAAAGAAGAGTTAAAGAACAAAAGCATGTGGGGAATAAAAAGTGTAAAATCCTCTTCAGATGGTCCCAAGTGTGTGTGGGGGGAAAGAGGAGAGGAGACACAAAACAAAGCAAAAAGTACCTGAAGCTCAGACTGCTTTGTCCTTGTTTTTTGGTCGTTTTTCCAAGGTATGTTGGAGATTCTTTCCTGCATTAGCACAGTGTTTGGGAATGAATATTTGTTCAGTGAGATATGACTCTCCCATGGCAGAGCAGTGAAATATAGGATATTTTGCTTGTTGGCAGCAGGTTTCTGGCTGTCTACATTTTTATTAGTGCAGGTTTTTCTCTCTGAGTACAGCCATTTATCTAGCAGGCAGGGCCAGCAGAGAGGAAGTTGAAGAGAGCCAGCAGAGTCCTAAGCTGCATCAGTAGATAAAAACCCTTAAGGCAAAATATCTACAGGACTGGGCCATGTGCCTGAGTTAAAGGAACTGCTGCTTCATTTTCTCATTCACTTCAATGACCTGCATTTCTTGCACTTCCCCAAACCCAATTTAATGCAGTATACACAGTGCCACACCAAGGGTGTGTCTGGGCTCTGGGCTGAAGAAGGTGGAGCCTTTTAGTAGAGTTTGTAACAGACTGATGACCTTGAGTGTTTTGCCCACTTCCCACCAGAACTGTTCAGATAATTACCCGGTGGGGCTTTGAATCAGCCAGCACCTGGAGTGGGATGCTCTGGTCTGACTGTGTGCTGACAGGGATCCAAACAGGCAGCCTGAGTCTTCAGAGTAATAATTTGGGCGTGATTTCTGGGATTAAATCACACACCAGGGTGTTCTCTGAAGATAGTGGGAATTTTGCTTGAAGATAAACTGCATCAGACCCATGGGACCTGATCTTTAATTCATAATGCTTCACATGTGTGCTCTTGGGGGTAAGCAGACCCTTTAGTAGCAAGGGAAGCAAAGAGAAAGGTTATCAAGTGAAACTGCACTCGGAAAGCAACTGTAGGACCCTCCTTCCCAAGTTCATTCCCTGAGCTCTCGACGTTTTGCTTGAATAGCTGCAGAAAGCAGAGAAGAGAAGGCAGTCTTTGCTCTAGAGGTTCAGAAAGAAGCAGTAAGAGATCCTTGAGAGGGAAGGCAAGCAGCTGGTGATGGCTGTGTTAAAAAAAGCAGCAGCAGTGGGGAGGTGCTGAGAGCATCTCTGCTCAGAGGTACCCAGGGCACAGCAGGTACCCAGGCACAGAGCTGGGGGCTGCTTGGGCTGCTGTGTCTTGGACCATCTAAAGTCCATAAAAACCTTTGCCTTTATAGTCTCTCTCTTTTTAGCTGTGCCTGCAGTTTGTTGTAGCCCAAATATGACCTGCATAGCTGGGAGCTTGGAATTGCAGCCAAGCTCCTATGAAAGTCAACCAAGTAAGGTCCAAGTGCTCTTATAGCAGCAGCATGGGCTGAGCTGGGAGGGCAGCATCCAGTAGTACCCCTCTGCATCTGGAGGGCTTTAATTGATAGGTTTACACTTATCACCAGCTCTGATCTCATCTTGCAGACATTCTACAGCATTCTCCTGGCTCTTCCCAGGCCAGCCCCACTCCCATGCAGCTTGTCCTGTGACTGAAGTAAGGTGGTGTTGAAGCACAGAAAATTCCAGTCAGAAGCAGAAATTAGTAGTGTTGTCAGAATGAGACAAAATAAAGGCACCTGTGTTTGCCTGGGTCATTATATTTGTAGCTGTAATGAAGTGATTTAAAGTATCCTTGTGGTTTAAACAGTGCGATCTGTGTGGTTTATTCTGTGTGATACTAAATAGCAAATAAGTAGGCTTCCATCACCAAAAAGTGGTTTGCTTTGTGTCTTGGTACAGTTCTGGTTTATTTATATTCCCTAATTGAATGTTTTTCTCTTGGAACAAGATTTGTGTTGTTTAGAAACTCAGACATGGATTGCTTAAGAAACAGACCTTTTCTGAAGCATTTCCTGGTACATATTTGTTGGCTTCAGTCCTGAAAAATATCCATTTTTTTATTTGTTTAGTATGATCTCAGAATAATTGCCTATATTCATAAAATGCAGAAGTAAATCTGTGCAGATCCAGAGCCCTCACTAATCAATATAACTGTTCTTTTGGACTTTCTTTTTCATATCTCTTTCCAGAGTTGTAAATTTAGAGTATTTTGGTTTGAAACATCCTATGTGAATTCTGCAGTGAAAGGGTTTCTCTTATGACAATAAAGTTACAGCAATAATGGCAATTGCAGCAGCAATAGATGGTTTTTAAAACTGCAGCTTTCATTCACACCTGAGGCAGTTCTGACCTCAAGTAATAATTGAAAATCACCTTTTCTTTGGGTAAATGAGAGGGCTCTGTACCAGTGCACACCAATGCAGAAATCTAACAGGAGGCAGTGCAGAATACCAAAGCCAGTGATCATTCAGAGCTACTGCAGTGGCTGGTTTGGGTGGTTTGTGCTGGAGTGTGAAGGATCTGATGCCCCAGCATCACCATAAAGCCCACAGATGGGTTTGCCATGGCACATCAGAGCCCACAAGTTGTGACATGGTTGTGTGGAACTGTGAGGAGACTGTACTGTCACCTGGACAGAATGTGGTACAACAACTGTATTTATCTGATGGACTTTTCTCTTATGGCAGAGAATTAGCCTGCTGGTGTCACGGGGATGTGTGCAGGGAATGGGACTTGGCTCTCACTGCAGTTAGGTTGCTGTTAATGTTAGGCATGTGCATAAGCTCTCTTCTGAGCAGAAATAAGGCTGAGCAGGGGCTTGTGTGACTCCTCTGATTTCTGGTGCATGGCACACGTGTCTGGTATAGCTGTGGAAGAGCCTCTTGATCAGAAGCTGCTAGTATGGCACTGTGGGCAATCCAGTGCAGAGCCAGCTGAAGGACTCCCACCCACATCTTTTTTGTTTGGGTTTTTCTGTGGGTTTGTTTGTTTGTTTTGTTTTCGTGTGGTTTTGGTTTTCCTTTTTGTTTGTTTTGTGTTTTGTTTGTTTTTTTTTACACCAGGTCTCTTCCTGCTTCTGTCCTGGTTTTCTCTCTTGTTATTCCAGAAGTTTTGGGTAGTCTTGCTAGCCTGTTTCTTGGCTTCTCCTGTAGATGTCTGGTTCGGGGAGCATCACCCCCACACATCAGGGCAGGTGGTGACTCTCCTGCTTTTAGTTTAACCTTATAAACAGAAGTATTTCTGTTGTGTGAGCATTAATGTATCCCCCAGTGCAGTACGTAGGCAGAAGTGGACGTGTTGGAATGTGTATGTTACCAGGTGGTCTTGGCAGGAGAGACCCCGTTCCAGCTCCATCCTGTCCATGTCTGTCCATGTATTAGCTTTAGAGATGAAAAGCACCCAGCTTGTCTCTAGCCTGGGCATCACCCCTGAGTGCACAGTTGCTATGCCAGCTCTGTGTTTGTGTGCTCTTGTGAGAGAGTTGGTAATTGTGAGTGCTCCCTAAGAGAATCTCTGGGGCCAGGGGATACAATAGGCAAGGGTCTAGGGTCTGAAACTGTAGACTTTAATAAAGCCACTGACAGCAAATAAGAGGCTGACATGTGAGTCACATTACTGCCAACAAGGGCTGCTTTGTAGTCCCATCTGCACCCCGATCGGGTCCTGTACAGTAACTGAAAGGACAGAACAAACTGCTGCTGCCTCCAATAAATACAAGAGTGCCACAAAGGCAGCCGAACAGACCAACTTTGTGTGGCTTTGCTGCAGCTGAGCTGCTCTCCTCCTGGCCTCCCCCAGCACTGGAACTGACGGGCAGCACCCAGGCAGGGGGATGCAGAGCCCTGTGGCAGTCACTGCATCTCCCACTGCCTCTGCTCCCATCCTGCAAAGCCTTTCCCTTCCCTCAGCCCAGGGTTCCTGGAGCTCCTGCAAAGCCTTCCATCAGGCTGGGAGCACAGTGGCTTGAGATGTCTGTGCTGACTCCCACTGGGGTGGTTGTGGACTTGAAGTGACTTGCACTGCCCCAAACCCAATTTAATGCAGTATACACAGTGCCATGCCAAGGGTGTGGTTGGGCTCTGGGCTTCTGATTCATGAGCTTGAAGATGGAGCCTTTTAGTGGAGTCTGTAACAGGCTGATGACCTTGGGTGTTTTGCCCACTTCCCACCAGAACAGTTCAGATAATTACCCTGGGGGACTTTGATTCAGCCAGCACCTGGAGTGGGATGCCAGCACAGTGACTTGAAGGCTTTTCAGACCCTTTGGGGATGTCACCTCTATAGCCCAGGTAGCATCAGGGGCTGGCAGCATTTGCTATTTATCCAGATGTCACCCAGAAGAGCCAGAAGCATTTTTCCCTGACTGCCCTCAGGGCCTCTTGCTCTTCCCTCCCTCTGGGCCTCTCCTCTTCAGCTTGGAGACTTTCCCAGTGAAGTGCTTTCACATGGGAAAGAAAAGCCTTGCAGATCGATCCCTCTTCAACAGGAATGTGTGCCACTGGCCCTGTGGTTTTATGACCATTCTTTTTGAGTTTCTCCCACCAGCCCTAGAGAAAGCCTCCTTGCTGGACCTGGCAGCATCTGCTGGCATGCCAGAGGTGAGATGTAGCAGATCCCCTCTTGGAGAGGAGATTGGATGCCAGGGAGCAGATGACTCCAGTTTCTGAGCATCTTTAGGAAATGCTACAAGACAGTCTTCTGAGGAAACTTCCCATCCCCTTCTGTTCAAGCAACCTTCCAGAGAACAAGAAGTACAGGACGGTACAGATCTGCCACCAGTGAGCAGCAACACCTTGTACAGAGGTGTCTGCAGGACAGAGGAGGATTGCAGGGATGTCACACAGAAGATGCCCAGATGCTGCTGTGGTGGTAGGCATTGGTAGGGGGTACTTGTTGGAGCAAATTGTGGCAGTGCTTTGCACAACACTGATGGTTTGTGTTGACAGTGAGCTAGCAATTCCTGCTGCCTCTGCATCAACAATCCATAAAGGGCATGAAGCAATCCACTCTGCAATCCCTGCAGAGCTGAAGAGCACCTGAAGTCCTAGAGGAAGTGTCTGTGCTTTATTTTTTTTCTTGTTTGCATTGTTTCTGTTAAAAAGGTGCTGCCATAAGTGGGGGGAATTACCTACCTGCAGCCTTGGGGGTGAAGCTGGACAAAGCAATTGCCTGGGGGTGCCTTATAGGAGTGGGAATTCTGCCTTACAGCCCTGGAGAGCAAAAGCTTTGTATGTAAGGACACGGAGTGGTTCAGAAGTTTATATCAGATGGTGCAGATCGTTTGTGGGGTGTGTGTCATGGTGTTAAAGCACAGAGGCAGAGGGTAGGCAGAGGTGCCTGGTGTGGGGCCAGAGGTAAACAAAACCACCTTGGGAAGGAGGAATGGGTGTCACCAGTGGGCTGGGGGGCTGTGTGACACCCCCCCTGTAGGTCAGCTGCAGGCTGGTGCCACCTCACTGCCTGGGAGAGCAGAGGACAGAGTCCCAGGGCTTGGCACAGGCATTTAGAGGATGTGCTGCTGCAGGCAGGAGGGAGCACCAGGACATCAGAGAGGTTTAGATTCTTCTTGCTGATCTTTGAGAAAGGGACACTTGGTCATTACTGGAACTCATCTTTTTCTTTCCATTTATCTTTCTTTTCTCCCCTCACTGAAGAACCGATTCCTTGGGTCATTTGAGACATCGTTTGTGGAGAAGCAAAGCTCATTGAGTGCCCAAGTTGTTTAATTTAATTTTCCCAGGTTTCTGAGTGGGTTCTCAAAGTGGTCTTTACTAATGACCCCTAAAAATTGAACCTGCTTCTATATGTTCTTAAGCAAAGCCTAGCATAAGAGCTACAATAAAATGCAGTGAAAAGCCAAGTGCAGATGTAAAAACAACCCCACCACACACACATATATAAAAAAAAATCTTAAGGCAAACAAAGTCTTGGTAAAGAAAAGGCTGTGGAAGGGATTGGGAACTTCTCTTATGCTTTCCCCTGATAAAGCTGAAGTTTTGTAAGGTCTCCCAGCTGGGATATCTTGAATGCAGAAAGGAACTGGGTTTGGACTGGTAGCTCCAGAACTGAGCATACTGGGAAGTGGAGGAGGAGCTAGGCCAGTCAGGTCCAGGTTACCAGTTTGCAGATGAGCAGCCCAGGCTTTGGTTTCCCCACCAGGAAACACTCACAGACTAAAGAGTCTCTGCCAATAAATGTGCCATGGCTACCTGGGGCTGAGGGAAGTGGCCAGAGTGGGATTTCATGTCCAGCCTCCACTGACTTCTAGAAAAGGTGAAGAGACCAACTCCTGAAAGCTGTGGCAGGGTCTCCTGTGGAGAGAGATCTCCTCTGCTCTTCTTGCTTTGTGCTCTTAGTTTTGGCAGGCTCTGGCCAAAGCCTGGGGTATTTGACAGGTAGAAGGAACTTGGCTTCAGGAAGCCCCAGACCCATAGCAGCTGTGACCACGTGAAGTTCCTCCTTGTGTTTGAGGTCCAGTCCTTTTCCAGGGAACATCTATAGGTCTAAGAGACTTTGGGAATGGGGAGAAGGCATAACCAGCCTTCTGGGAAGGAGAATTTGGTCCTAAAGCTGTCAGCCATGACAAGAGCAGAGGCTTTTGCCAGCTGACCAGGAGAAGCTGCCTCCAATGAAGCCAATCAGAGGCAATTTCCCTGCTGAAAGGTGAATTTCCCTACCTGGGGCAGAGCAGCTGCACACTGCTGCTGTCAGTGGGGCTGGGGCTGTCAATTAGGGGAACACAGAGCAATCTGTGAGTGCTGAAAGGGATCCCTTCAGAGCCCCAGCCACCCATTGTCTGCCTGCATGTCTCACATAGTTGCCGAGCCCCGATAAGCGGCCGTGCCATGAAAACCTGCATTATCTGGGGAGCTCTGGGTCCTCTGGGGGGGAGCAGAGGTAACACTGCACCTTGGCATGGTGGGAGGTGGGGCAATGAAAGGCATCGTGTTTGGTGGTCCCCCAACGTAGCCTTCTTTCTCACAAACTCTTGCTGAATGATGAAGTCGTTTCCTCTGCTTCCCCTCCTCCCGTCCCCTCTCGTCCTTTCTTCTGGAGTTCAGAAATCAGGTGGGGAATAACTGCAGTGCTGAGGAGACAAACAGCCTAACCACCTCGGACTCCTGCACCTTGGAAGTCCTTTTGGCTCCATACCCGGGGCCACCAGCTCTATGGGTCCGTGGTGAGGGAAGAGGGAAGGCTTCAGGTTTTTACACACCCGTTACAGAGCCCGTGGAGTAGGAAAGGAGAGACAGGATGTAGAGGAAGGAATGAGTGGGATTCCCAGACCAGCTGCTTACCAATCTTTGCTTTCATCTCCCCCAGCTCATAGTCTGGTGCCTGCCTCCCTTGGTAGGTATGAGCTACAGGCACCGGACTAGCCTAGAGCAGGATGCCCTCTGAGGCTCCACTGCTTGAGCCTGGGTGTACATAAATATCCTAGAACACACTAAAACATCAGCGAAGTTACAAAGCACTTAAAACCAGACTTGGTGTTGTTTTTTTCTTACCTTTCTAGGCCATTTTTCTTAGGAAGAGAAGGTTCTAGCAGAACCCCTTGGACCACTGCCATTTCTGATAAGTCAGTTGAATTCTGTGGACTTACCCAGGGATGAGTCTGGCCTGTACAGTTCTGCTTGGTTTTTTTCTTGCTGTGCAGAGGGCTGCCAAAGAGAGAGGATTGAATTTCTGATCACTCAGTCCTTGGTCTTCAGCAGATGTACCCTTGTCAGGCTCCAGAGATGGTCTGCAGCTCGCCCAGTGTGCAGTGACACTTCAAGGGGGTAGCAGCTCCTAGTTTTCCCCAGTTGGGGAATATGCCTTGGCTCAGCACGTTTAATAAGGGTAATTAATTAATTTGTTATTGGATGGAAGCTCCTCTCTCATCTGTGACTTGCTGAGGCCCATGGAAACCCATCTTTCTTTTCACCTTAAATAAAGCTCCCATCATGGATGCCAAACTCTGCTGTCTGTTTTCACACTCTTCACTGCACATTTGCACCATACTTGTCAGTCCTGGATAAAGCTGTTGTGCTGACATAATATTTGACTTATTTTCAAAGATTTCTGCTTTTATCTAAGTTTTGATTTATTTCCTCCTGTTCAGAGATATGTACTTACATTGACCAGAGAGACAGCTTTGCTTTGCTCCCTCTTCCTTACTGAAACTCTATGTTCCCTCTCCATCTTCACTTGAGCACAGCCCATGCCCTTTCTCACCCCCAGGTGCAGACAGATCCTTCTCTGAAGGACACCAGAAGAACTTTGTACTTTCTTTTTGCTTGTCTTGCTATCTTTTGGGGCCTGATGAATCTGAGTCCTTCTCGATGAAGGAAATATAGATTGAGGCATCCCCCAGAACTTCCAGCTCCTTTTTCAACAAAATGAACTGTTCCTTTGAGGAACTTACATAAAGATAGCCCTAGCACAATCTTCACATTGCACTCCTAGTTTGCTGTTCCTTGAAGCAAGTAATTAAGTGAAGATATTTAGCAGATTGCCATCAGGAGGCAAGTGAGCCACTCGGGGAGGAGATTGGGGCAGTCTGCTCTTCTCAGGGCTGGTGGTTCAGTGTCTGGCCAGCCCCAGGAGGTACTGTGCCCTTCAGGAAAGGTCCTCATTCGTTCTTTTTCCTGGGTGCTTAGGGCAGAGGTGAGCTGCTTCAGTGTAACCTGGCAGCTGAAGTTGAATAGCAGAAGGGGGGCTTGAATGGTTCCTGGGGCATCCTGCTGTAGTTTGGGTCTTGCTTCTCCAGGTACACCAGCAAACTTCCCATCCTTGCTCTGCTCTTTGTACTCCAGTAGTAAGGCAGTGCCCCTGGTTGGAGCTGGTTAACTAGCTGGTTAATTAGCTGATAACTAGCTCCACGTTACAGCCCCCCTGCTCAGTTTCTCCTGTGCTGCAGGCAGGTAGGTGCCTGGATGGTTTTGTGCATCTCAGATTTGTGGCTGGGGTGCAGAAGGGACAATGTTCTCCCTTCTGTCACACTGCCCAGCCCTGCACGGCTGTGCCCAGCAGAAAGTGAGCTGCCAGACAGCTGCTGCTTCAGGGCCATGGGACCTCTCTGTGGTTTGGAAAAGGGGAGGTCTCTTTGAGCTGTGGTTTGTGTGGGAGAGGTGGATGATAGTGTGGTTTGCAAAGCAGCTGATGGCTCTCTCTTTTCTCCAGAGCACAAGAACAGTGTGGATCTGGGACCTGTGACCCACTGGGAAATTTTTCTTCAGCATCTTTCCAGGGCAGGTAGCAGCACCCTGGGCAAAAGTGCTCCCCCTCCTTGTTTCAGCCTGTTTCAGTAGCAGGGACACTTGTCTGTGAGCATCTGCCCCATCAGGGGTCCCGTGGCACTGCCTGGTACAATGTTATCCCTCCTGACCCTGGGCTTGTGCTCAGCAGTGTGGGTGAGTTCTGCTGAGAAACTGCTGAGGCTGATCAGGAGCTGCTGTGGGGATGTCTGTGTTCCTTCAGGGCAGGTGGCAAGCTGAGCAAGCAGCTCTGGAGGAGGAGAGGGGGGCTGTGCTTTTGTGCCTCTGCAGCTTTGGGAATATTGGTGTGCAAGAGTCCAGCACTCAGGATACAAAGTCTGGTGTGCTGAGACAAACCAGAGATCCATCGACCTGTTCCCAGTGTGCTTCAGGATGCAGCTGGGGTGGTGAGCTCCTACCCAGGTGTGTACAGGACACACAGCCCTGCCTCAGCTCAGCTGGACCTTTTGGGGACAGACCTGCCTTTTGGGTTCAAGTGCCTACATTTGATCTACTAGGGACAGTGCCACCGACTCTGAGGAACAGGATTCTTGAAAGAACCACTTTCATTCTGATTCTTTTGAGATCAATGGTGTGCTGTGAAATCTCAGCCACCCTGGGGGCTCCCGTGTGTTAGCAGCAGAGCCCTAAAATTTGTGAATGTGTTTTTTGTGAAACCCTTAATGGCTTGGTGACTCCTACTTATCACTGCTTCTTCAGAGCTGCTGACATTTCCAAGGAAGCCAGCAGGTCAGCAAGTCAGCTTGGAGAAGCTGAGCTGCTTCTTTACCACATTAAACTTGCCTAGCCTGGTGCTTTATAACTCTGCCTTTAATGATTTTCTCAGCTATTTTTCCTGGTGCTGGCGTAAGGCTCACTGAGGTCTGTAATTCCCATGATTGCCCTTAGCACCTCTTAAAAGAAGTGCAGAGTATTGGCTCCTCTCCAGCCTGGTGGGAGAGGGGCTGTATCTAATGATAAATTGCATATTTTTGTTAGTAACTTCTTTACACTTTGATGCCTTCAGAGTGTTTGCACAAATGCCATCTGGTCCTGGAGATTTCTTACTATTTCCATTTTCAGGCTATGCTATTACATCTTTTTCTTTCTTCCTTTTGAGTTTCTCTGTTTTGCAATGCATCTGGAGACCCCTTACACTAAATATTTTGCATATATCCAAGCCAACATCAGCTCTTACCTTGAAGAGCAAGGGGCCAGCCTTTTTGAAGACAAATTGGGCTTTCATTTACTTTTCTCCTATGGGGCGAGTGGGAGTTTACCATCTCTAAGATTAGCCTTGTGCAAGTGTGTCTGAGCTCAGGAATGTGTCCCGCTGGTGGCAGTCCCGAGCAGAGAGCCCACAACCCTGGCTTTCCACAGCTTTGATATTCTCACATCCTACTCCTGCATTTTAATGGCAGTGCCACGTTTCCCAGCCTGGTCTCATTTTCTGTAGGGTTTGAAAAATCCCTGTTCCTGGTGCCCCGCAGCAGAACATCCCTGTAAATTCCCAGCCTGGTATCTGTGCCTGCCAGGGCAGTAAGGCACTACCCAGCCCTCCATCACCAGCTGGCAATGTTCAGTGCCCCACTGCTGTTCCTGGGGGTAAAACTCTGCAGCTTTTCCCCAGCCCCAGCCCCTGCCTCCTCTCCTCACCTCGCTCCTGCTGTCAGCATCCTTCTGAATGGAGTCTGCTGGCAGAGAATGAGCACTCCCCTTTCCCCTCCCTCCCTGCTCCCAGCAGGCAGGCAATATGGCACAGTGCAGGCTCCCATGTCCCTTCAGTCACTTCTCTGCTGTCAGTGTCACAGGGCCAGTGTTTAAGCATTTTCACGCTGGATTTGAAATGAGATTATAGACTGGTCCACTCAATTGACTTAATGGATTTTAAGAGACTAGATCCTATTAATGCAGTCAGTGCCCCAGGGTGCCTCTCCTACTGCAGACAAGATAATCTGCCATGCAAATTAAATCCTGCCTCAAGATGCAGGGCCTGCTTAATGTGATCCATTACACAGTTTACTTGTTTATATCTAATATTGTAACAGGAATAGGCTTACGAGCAGCAGGACTCAACTGAATAGAAGAGTAAATTACCAGGAAAATGAGGTTTTAGAGCCTCTCTCTCTTCCTCTCAATCTCTCCTATTTTCTTCTCTCTCTCCCTTTCACTTGTGAAAAAACATTCCTCTTCTGCTTTTTTGCATGTAGGAAAATAACATGGCTGCAAGTGATGGGTTCTGCTTTTGTTTACAGAGGTGTAAACCGGGAGCTTATTCTGGAGAAGGAGCTCAAGAGGTTCAACAAAACCCATATTAGCTCTTCTCCAGTCTGCACAGGGGTTTGGGAGGAGGCACTCTGACCCCTTCTGCTGCAGAAAGTCTTGTGGATGTGATTTCTTCTCTCCCTCTAATAAAGTCACAAGAACATAATGAACAAGAATACAGAAAGTAGTCTGGGAGGGCCAGGTTTGAATTCAGGAAAGAAAAAATGAGGACATGCAGTCTGGACAGTTTAGAGGGAAAAGTGGTCAGGAGAAGAGGTTCAGCAGGGTCACAGGCTTCCAGCACCAAGGACTTGGGTCCATGTAAGAAAAATGCACATCAGGGAAGCTGCTTACATAGAAGATCCTTCCAAGGGCAGGAGGATGGGTTATCTGATCTCTCAGCTTCTCTCTTATCACAGGTAATCCGTTCTGTGATCCTGTAGCTTATGTTAAGGATCTTGAGATAAGGCTCCACAAATTTAGGAGCAGTCTTCACTGTCACGATATCTTATTGGGTCCATCTTTATTTCTGATGGGAGTGGCATCTCTCAGAGGGCTCAAACCGTCACCTGCAATTCCTGTCATTCATGCAGACTTTCTGATATCTCATGGGAACAAGTTATTTCACCAAGCTTCAGTTCTCGGTCCGTGGCAGTGTGAGCTTTTCAGCCTTGTCTGGGCACAGCCAGCCCCAGGACAGGGTTGGATGGCCCAAGCCTCCTGCCTGGTGCTGACTTCAGAAAGGTTCTCCATGCCAGGGAAGAGTGCTTCCTTCAACCAGCACTTCCACCATCTCTGCTGATGGCACCTCATGCAGGAAGAGAAGCAGGGGGAGGAGGGAAGGGAACTGTTTTTTTAACTTAATTTAAAGCTTTTTATGAGATTTTCACAGCTGTGATCTTATCAGGATTTGGCTATAGAAATTAAAGCTGCAATTATATTTTCCCCTTCCTGGAATGTAAAATAAAGTCTAGAGCAAAATGCATTAAAAACTGGAATGTAAAAGTGTAATTAATGTGGAGCAAAAAGCACATTGCGTCATTAACTTTTTTATTAATATTCTCACACAGTGCAATTTCAAAGCTCGGTGCCACTCCATTTCCCCCAGTGAAATATCTCCCACACTTTCATTGCTGCTACCTTTAACCTCATCTTTAATGGGATGACAGCAGCTTTCCTCTGGAATTACATCTCTGCTCATCCATCTGTCCCGCTAGATCCTTTCTCCTTTTGCTCAGGGTTCCTACCAGGTTAGGATGCAATTCTCTTCCTATTGGGAAGTGAGAGGGACGAGCACGAGGTGTTTATTTGACATCTGCAGAGCTACACTGGAGATGTTTCCTTCTCTGGAGAGAGGCAGAGGGTTGGGATTCATCTTCGAGGGGCATGGCAAGATGTCTGGTGTGCAGCTCACATCTCCAGGCTTTCTTTGTGCATGTGAGCAACGTTCACTCTAGATCTGTTTACTCTTGCTGTAGGATTAAGGCTTAATCCTGGAAGTGGTACTTGCTAAGCACCATCTGGGTACTGAGTTAATTCCCCTTGTCTTGGTGTCTCTGCATGCATAGGTATTTTTTAGCTGCTGCTGTGTAAACAGAGGAGCCCTGCTCTCCAGGAGCTGTCAGCCCAGGCTCCTTGCACTGCCCCCTGCCATTGAGGGGAAGCCTAATAGATATAGATATAAATATATATAGATATATACATATGATGTATTCCTTTCCAGCACAGCTTGTTTTCCCAGTGTCAACCAGTGCCACAGAAGGAAGAACAGGGCCAGAATCAATTCTTGCTGAAACCAGGGGTGTCTGAGTGATGTAACTGTGTCAGTGCACTGCAGACTTGGGGAGTCTTGGTGTGGTATGTGCCCTGAATTGGTTTTATCCCTTGTCCTCTCTAGTAAAAGGGTGTAGATTGACCTCTTGATTCTTTTAGGTTTCCAAGAGTCAGTAGCTCTGGGCTCCATTCAGCTCTGGACTGGGCAAACACCATTCCCACTTGTTTTATGAAGACCTCTAACAGCTTGTTCCTTGGTTCTTAAGCTTAGCTTCTAGCTTCCTCTCATTTCACTCTAGTTTGATGCCAAATTGGAGTTCAGAACACAAGTTTTAGTCCCTACAATTACAATCAGTGCTGGGGCTGATGTAGCAGACTTGGAGGGCTACCAGTTATGTGCATGGGCTTGCAATGGCTCTAAGAGTCTAGCTGAGGGCATCTCCCACTGGGTCTGCTCCGTGTCAGGATTCACAGGTCCACAGGATTGGATCCAAAGGATTCCACCTGAATTTCCTGGCAAAGGTGGGATGCAAGCAAAACCTAGACTGGGAAGGATGGGACAAGATTCCCTTTAAGTCTGTGATCAATTCTTTACTGTTACATGGGCTTTCTCCAAAGGTCTGAGTAGCTAATAATGAAGAGTTGTCCCTATTTGTCTGCGTAGGGTAGAATCCTGAAACTTACCAGGTATGAACTGGTATTTGCTGTGATCTGCTGTTTGTTTGAAGAAGACATCTGAGAGTGTCAATCAAACTTCCCATTTAGTGGTTTTTCAACTGCTTGCTTAACAAAGCCAATGCATTTCACAATGCATTGCCAAGGCTATCAGCATTTTTGTGGGAGCTGTTGTTCACATTTTGACTCAGATTATTATTGCAGTCGCTTTGAAATTATAAAATTTTCATTTAATGAAAACCATCTCCCTGGAAATCATACTGGGTTTGAGATTAATTATATGTGTATTTCACACATCTGTGATTCTGAGGTCCTGTAGTATCAGTTCCATCATTCATTTTCTTAAAGCTTTCTCCTGCATAAAGCATCAGGGGCAACATGGGAGTGTTTACCATGGTACCCAGTCACAAGGCAGTAAAATCAGGCTGGTGTCTGGCTCTTCACTCTCTCTCAGTAAATACTTCAGTAGCTTGGTGCTGGTTTCCACCCTGGGGTTGAGGGACACTAAGTCAGGTACACCTGGGTTAGAAAAACTCCTTGCAACTCTCACATTGAGCTTTAGCTCATTCTCATACAGCTAAACTGGGGAAGTGGAAGTGTTTGGCTTCAAATGCACAGTGCTTTTTCAAGGTGGTTATGTTAACCTGTACCATCCACATGCACTTTTCCCCTCCTCATAGTTCCCCTTCAAGTTCTGCTCATTCTGGCTGGTATAAAATAATTCAGAGGTGCCTTTAAGATTTCTCAGTTCCCGAGTGACAGATACAATCTGGACACTGTGAGGACAGCCTGGCATCTTGGGGATCACCATTTTTTGAGAATCTCCTCTATTCCTTGAAGAGCTCTGCCCTAAGCAGTGTGAGTGCTTCCCAAACTGCTGATCAGCTCCATCAAAAGGCAGCCTTTCCTCCGGGAAATCCTTGCCCAAAATTTGAGACAGAGTTACAATTTTTAAAATGGTCCTGATACATACACAATTAAGCTCTGGATTTTCCTTTCCTGGATTTCTGTTAAATGCCCTGGTCAGCGGTCAGCAGAAATCTCCACTGCTTTCATTTGAAATTATGTCTTTATTTTTAAAGGCTGACCTGGGAAATGACAAAATTGGATTCTTGGTTACGTCAGAGAACACACAGTTATATTAAAAAAGACAAACAAGGAGAAAAAAGAAGAAAAAGTGCCTGTTGTTGCATCCCCTGGTACCTGTCAGTGCCAAAGAGGGATGCACTGCTCTGTGCAGTACTGAATGTTGTGCTGTAAGCTGATGGTGTCACCACCCTCTTTGAAATGCTCACTGACATATTAATTCTGTGCTTGCTGTCCTAGTGCCTACAGGGGCATTTCTTTGAGCTCTTTCAGTTTCCCACTCTTCTTATTGAGATTTTCCTCCTGTGTTTTCCTGCAGGGCCACTGGTTAATTCAGCTGGCTTGGGCACATGCTCCTTGCAGTTCACCCTTTTGGGATACCTTGGGACCCCTTTGTGTGCTGAAGGGTGAATGCTGATGGTGATTTCAACTTTGCCATGATCTACCTGCGTGCTTTTCTGCTTTTGCTGGAGGGGATGTTCTCTCTCTCCAATGGGAATTACATATTTCATGCCCATTCAGCCCAGCAGCTTTTGCTCTCTTCACAATCGCCTTGAGCCTTTGCTCATTTTCTTCTGCTGTTTTACCCCAGCTTAAAATGCCATCTGTATCCATACCATCAACAGTTTGTTGTTGTAGTAACAACCCAAATGGCAGTCTGCAGAAACAGCATTTCTCTAAAGGAGTGTGCAGTCTGCACAAATGAGAGCACTGTTTTTTTAAATCCTGCTGATGTATCCACTGTAGAAAAAGATTTGGCAATCCTTCTCCAATATTTTTCCCCCTACAGACAATAAAATATGTTCCCTTTTACATTGTTAGTTACGTTTTAGCTCTGTACATTAGTGAAAGACTCTTCATCCTTTCCCTACAGTAGTCAGAGTTTCCTCATATGGATGACTTTTCTGTTTGCATTCTGATTCCCAGTTTATTTTAGCTTTTGAATATGCAGCCGCAGAAACTGAGAATTTGGCTTTTCCACTTGTATTTCTTTGTGGCTTTTTTCTGACTCCTTGTAATACATCTTCAACTCTTCTTGTGTAGTTGTGGCCTCCTGGCTCTCTAATGAATGCACTTGCTTGGTGATGTCCTGGACATATCATTATTTTTGTCCAGTGCCAGGTGCTCCTTTCCCTGAGATTATTACTCCCAGTACTGGAAATCACATGCCTTCACAAAAAATTGTGATTTTTGTTGATGCTGCTGCCTTCACTGCACACACACCAGTATCCCAGGTTTCAAGGAGTATTTTTGTGATGGTTTTGACAACACACTGGCTTAAGCCCACGTCTCCAGCTGAAGGTTACAAAATGTCTCAGTTTTTCTCAAGCTGATAATGCGTTCATCTTAAATGCCCCAGCATCTGTGCCACCCCTGAGGTGGTGCTGTCTCTCCCTGCCTCTGCGGGGGCTGCTTTCTCTCCTGCAAGCTCTGGCCCAGAGCCACACGGTATCCCAGCAGGCATAAAAGCTGTAAGAAGGGGCCCACCTCATGAAGGCAGTGGTTGGGGATGTGCTGGCAGAGAGGTGTTCTCTTAGGAAAAAAAGTCATCAAATGCTTATTAGGTTAAAATGAGCACCTTGAGATGCACTTGGGAGCAGATGGGGAGCTGGTACAGTACCCAGAGCACAGGTGGGCTGTACTGATGCCAGCTTGCTCTTCTCAGCAGGTGGATTGCTGTCTCTGGACTAGCTGAGGCTCTCCAGGGATCCTTGGGGTGTTCCCCTGCTTCCCTGCCAGCAGGAAGGCAGAAGAGCCATGCACAGCACTGCAAAGCTCCACAGGGTCACTCTGGAGCAAGGCAGGGAGGACTTGGTGCTGCCAAGGGCTGAGAACCTCCCTGGTAGTGCTGTGTGTCTGAGGGAAGGGAAAGGAAAGGAAAGGAAAGGAAAGGAAAGGAAAGGAAAGGAAAGGAAAGGAAAGGAAAGGAAAGGAAAGGAAAGGAAAGGAAAGGAAAGGAAAGGAAAGGAAAGGAAAGGAAAGGAAAGGAAAGGAAAGGAAAGGAGAGGAAAGGAGAGGAAAGGAGAGGAAAGGAAAGGAAAGGAAAGGAAAGGAAAGGAAAGGAAAGGAAAGGAAAGGAAAGGAGCTTCTCTTTGTCAGCCTGAGCTTGCTGTATATTTAATTGTGAACTGAACATCTGGAGCCTTTTCCAACATGTACTGGAGCTGTAGGAATCTCCTCAGCATTTTAGCTGCCTTCACTGCTTTAGCTTTTAGTTTTCCACATGCAGGTGGGGTTTTCCAGGGAAGAAGAAGCTGGGGTTTGGCAGGTTCCACTGTGTGGCTGCAGAGCTGCCCCAGCACAGCTCCAGTCTGCAGGGCCAGAGGATCTGGGGGGGTCACTACAGCACTGTCAGGAACCAAGGCCACCAAGATAAGGGGATACCTCATGGCCAAATCACTGTGTAGATAAACCTCCCCACTGCCTAGGAAACTTCTGAGGCCAAGTGCTGGCTTCTGAGCAAAACCTGTGCTCCAGATGCTGGAAAAATTCCTGGCCCCTGTTTTTCATTAGCAATGGAGGCATAATCCCTTCTCATTGACACCATCCTGAGAGACATATGTTCCCTTCAGTAGCCCTGAGAATGCGGATCAGAGACTTAGAGGGTGAAGAGAGAATTGTTTTTTTCTCTACCAACACTTGTCCCCCAAAGAACCCTCAAACCAACTGAAAGGATGTGAGGGAAGAAGCAGGATTGACAGAGAAGGAGCTGGCTCCTTTCCCAGGCTGTTCTCTGGGTTTTGTGCAGTAAGGAGGAAAGCTGAATGTCCCCCCCACTAAGGGCATCTTGAAGGACACCCTGTTATATCAGTTGATAAAAAACATAGCACTAAAGCCAGGGCATCATCTGCATGACCAGTGATGTGGATGAGGGAAACTTGGGTTTGAAAAGTGGTGCAAATGGGGAAATTCTCCTTCCAAGGACTTGAGATAAACCATCATGCCAGATCTTCTGGCTGACCTGGTAGAGCCAGTAGCTTCTCCCCTTTTAAAAGAAAGAGTTAAAACTTTGCCTACACACTGTCTCTTTGATACCTGTCTCTAGTTTCTTCAGAGCAACCTCAAAACTGAGGAATAAGATCAGTCCAGAGGATGGGGAGTTTATTGTGGATGTCTCCTGTGCTACACTTTGCCAGAGAAGCAGGACTTTAGTCAGAGCCTTCACACTGTTCCTGTGAGCAGGATGGCTCAGGGGTCACTGGGGCAGCCTGGCACAGCCACCACATCCTCCTAACCTTGGGTCAGACTGTGATGTACTTGGAGGCTCAGGAAAAAGTAAAAGGAAGCAGAGGGAGAGCTGGGCTGAGCAAAGAGCTGGCACAGGGCAAACAGGTAACACCCCTCTGCTGACCACCACTTCTTCCTCAGCTCTTTCCCTCCTTCGCCATCTTCTGCTCCAAACCTTCCTGAATTTTCTTGCCTAGGAATGTGCTTGGACAGAGGCAGAAGGCAAGAGGAGGCTACACCTTACAGCTCCTTCTCTAAGACATCCTTGATTGCTGGGGGGTGATGGCTTTAAATCTGTGTGAGTGCAGTGCAGACTCCAAGCCCCTGGTGCATGCAGCCAGCCAGCCAGCCAGGGAATGGAAGGGCAGAAGAGGAGGAAGAGGAAAGGAGGAGAAGGGAGGCACTGTGACCCCTGTGCCGGAGCCTTGTGAGCGTGGCAGAGACTTGTGTGTGTTTGTGTGGAACGGGGGCTGTTTAGATAAACAGATGGCAACAAATGGCATAAAATTATATACCCATAATGTCAGTTCATAACATTTTGTTCGACATACTTGATTTAATCGCTTAGCTGACGATTTTGCTTTTGGGCCCATATGGTGGCAAATGGCAAATGAACCCTCTTTACACAGCAACTCCAATCTGGCACTTTTATCACCGAGACTTAGGGAAGAATCCAGGAGGAGAGAGATGCAGATGGAAAATGAATGAGCAAGCAGGGTGGGGTGCAAGTGTGGGAACTCGAAGGTGCGGCCAGGGGAGTGTTCTCGGGAGATGGAACTGGGAAGGGAGGGCTGGAACCAAAGGTATCGGGGTCTGCTGGTTTTGTGAGCAGCAAAAGAGATGAAATCGGGAATTTCTTAGCAGGGAAAAAGTCAGAGGAAAAACTGCAGAGAGAAAATAAGGGGAAGAGAGAGAAGGGATGCCACGAGTGGGCAAGGTGGAGACAGTAGCACATTTTAGGGAGTGCATTCAAATCTAATCAACAAACACAAGGGGAAAAGTGTGAAACCCAGAGAAGAGACTGATTGACTGGATTCCTCAAAGGGCCCAGGAAAAACTCATGGGAAGTGTTCCAGATAGAACTGGCTTTCTCCTGTACTGTTACCAGTGTGGTAACTTCTCTGAGAAAGGGTACCTTGAGAGGGGCACCATAAAGATGATGACCAAATTCCCAGGTCAGGTGACTTTATTGTCACCAAAATTGTGGTGGCATCTGGCAGGACATTCTGGCTGTGAAACTGCTTTCTACAGCCAAGCTTTTCCTAAAGATGAGAGGAGGCTGGACCTTCCCTTTGGGTGTTTTTTTTCACCACCCTCATCAGGATGGGGGTGATCTGATGTGGCAGTGCTGTGGTGAGGCCGTGTCTAAGCCTGTCAAGACTGAGAAGTTAGGAGGAGGTGAAAATGTACTTTTTGACAAGACATTTCTCCTAGTATGACATCAGCATCCTCATTGCTTATAGTTTAGGAAAAAAGCACCAAAATCCTCAGTGGGTCCAAAGGACTGGCCAGTGAGGCTGGGGGAAATGTATTCCCTGTGGCAGGAAGGTTGCAGCAGTGACATCCAACCATCAGAGGACACTTTGTGTCAGCAGAGTGATACTGACCGACTCGCAAGGAAATTTGTCTTAATTTAGGCAACCGTGCTCCAACAGGCTCTGTTTTTGGTGGGTTTTTTGGTGTGCTTTTCCCTGCACTGGTGAGGGGGGGAATGGCAGGCTCATCCCCTCGTGTCACAGTGCCCAGGTGGATGGTGAAGGCTGCCATGCAGAGTACTAACTGCTGGGACTTGGATCCCTGCTCCCAGCTTGCCAGAATCCATCCCGGGGGCTTACAGGCTTTCAGGATAAACCCTGGGAGTTGGTGTGTCCCCCCCCTCCTCTCTCCCTATCCCGAGCTCCTTATGAGTTCAATTTCAAAGTCTCTGCTTCCTGCAAGGAGTTTGACACAGCTCCCTCCTCCTCCTCCTCCTCCGCCCTGCTCACAGCCCCCCCGGGCTCTTTACAAGGGAACAGTTTGTCCTTTTCCCCGGCGTTTGGGAGAATCTGGGAACCTAAGTGCTCCAATAACTCATGTCTGAGCTCTCATTTACCCCCTGCTGCCATGGGGATGCTGCACACCAGCCTCTCAGAATGCCAAATGAGTCGTGGCTGCTCCGTCTCCCCGAGCCCGGCAAGAGGGACCCTGAGCTGGGCTTGGGGTGCTGGGCATCCCCACCCGGACCGAACCGGACCGGGACCGGGCAGGTGGGACTGGGAGGTGCTGTGTGCAGGACCAGTGACTCTCTCTTTCAGCTTGGTGGATGTGGCGAGGGGAGGGAGGTGGGGAGGTCCCAGAGCTGGAGAAAAAGAAGTTTTGTTAGATCCTAAGGGGTGGCTTCAAGAAGGGGAACCCAACTCTTCGGCTCTCCTGGGGGTGCTTCATGGTGTATTTCAGCTTCTGCCTGTCTCAGCTTGTCACTCTGAAGCAGAAAGGCATTCTCCCACCATCCCCACACAGCTGTGAGTTTCATGCTGAGAACCAGCTCAGAATTCTTTGAGATCCTTAGTTTCAGCAGAGTAGGTTGCAATGTAAAAATCAGAATGGGAAAAGGGGTCATCGGTTCCAGGGATTCTTCTCAAACTCTGGGCTTTGCAGCCAGTGGGCTGTGCATCTCCCAAACATCCTTTGGAAGTAGCAGAGGATGGCTTAGGGTCCAACTCTGGGCACAGTGTGCCCCGTTTCTAAGCTGCAAGAAAATCTGGGAACCTGTGGTGGGTTTTCCTTCATGTCCTCGCCCTCTCCTGGCTCTGGCTACATCTGCTCCTTTGCAGGTCCCAGCCCCGAGAAGTGACAGCTGGGGGGCAGTTCTAGCTGTGGTGAAGCTAGGAGCTGGTTGTGGTGGTACATGGCTGCCAGGGCATCTTCCTCTGTCACCCTGTGTTGGGGCTGGCTCCTTGGCTAGCCTGGGCACCGAACCTCGCCCTGAGATGCTTGGGGGTGGTGCTGGCAGTGAGGAGATGCAACCCCATTCCCTTCCCTTCCCTTTCCTTTCCTTCCCGGGAAGTGCCGAGCTGAGAGCAAGGTCCCTGGTGTCTCCTTTAGCTGCCATTGCAGCTGAATTAGACCAGAGACCTGCAAATAAAGCACCCCCTCCCCACTGCCAGAAGCTCCGCATTTCACTCAAGTGCCCACCGGGGAATTTGCCCATTTACTCTTGTTATTTGCATGATAAAGGCTGTTCTGCTGCCTTTTCCTGCAGCCTGCCTTAAAAAAAAGGCAGGGAAGTGGGAGCTGGCAGGAGGGAGAGGGCAGCCAGCCCCCAGCCCTCCTTCCCGAAGGAGCAGGGAGGGATGGGGGGATGGAGGGATGGGGGGATGGAGGGATGGAGGGATGGAAGGAGCTCTGCCCAGCCCCGGCATTTGCTTCCCAGTTCTCTTCTCGTTAGCGGCTCTGTGCATTCCCTTTGCTCCTCACAAAGAGGCTTATTCTGGCACGGAAATGTGCCCTCTGGGATTTATTGAGAGAGAGAGAGAAAAGGGAGGAGAGGAGAGGGAGATGCACCGAGAGAGAACAGGGACTGCATCCGAGCTCAGGGTAGGAGAGCAAAGGGAGCTGGAAAGCGGTCTGGTTCTGGTTGGATTCATCAACAGAAGCAGCTTTAGGAGTCCTCTGGCTTTGGCCTGGCTTCCTCTGCCTAGAGCTACTCTGGGCAGTTGTCATTCCATGTAATTTCCTTCCCAATAAGCAAAAATATTCCACAGTGATGTGCCACGTTCAGTCCAGCCTGGTTATGAGTTAGATTGAGTCCCATGTCCCCTCTGGCTGGGGACTCTGACTCCCTCACAGGCTCAGTAGAATTTACCTAAATGAAAACATGACTGTTTTGGTTTGTTTTGTTCTGTTTTTGTTTTTTTTCAGTGGGAACTGTCTGCTTCCAGTGGAAGGGGGGGGGGGGAAAGAAGCCCCAAAAGTCACTTTTCAAAGGTTTCCTTTTTGTTCCTGTGCAAAAGAAACACAAATTTTGAGACCTAGAAAGCAGTCAGGAGTTTATTCTTTGGTTAACTTTGTTGTTCTCAGCAGGCAAGGGTGGCTACTGCTCAGCAGTGCCTGGCCAGGCTCCTGGTGCCATTGCCAAGGTGGCCACCCAGGACCTGCAGGGTGATGCTTTACCTCCTGGGGCACTCAGCACCCCAGCTGTGCTGGCTCCAGCTGCTCTCAGCTGCAGATTTTGGGGACTCAGCCTTTGTGAGCAACAGCAGGAAACTGTGAAAGGTACAGAGGGGGTAGGGGAAAAAATCTCCCGAGAGAGGAAGCCTCTTCCTTGGGTGCTGAGCAGGGTCAGGTGGCAGCAGGGATGGGGACTGCCCCAGCTGTGGCTTCAAGAAGAGCAGGTGACAAAAACTTGGAAGCCATCTTCATCTCTTGTGCTTCTCAGGCCCAGTCAGAGTATTGGTTGATGGGGAAGAGTGTGTGGGGTGGGGTGTGGGACCTGCTATGGCTGGGATGGGACTGGCAAGGTGTTTTGAGTCCCAGCATCCAGATGCAGTAATATCTCTGCAACGAGACTCAGCAGTGAATTTTTGTTTCTGTTACACTCTCTTTCCCTTTTGTTCTTCCTTTTTCCTGATGATCCTTTTTCCTAGTGCACAGATCAGAGAGAAGCTGACTGCCCCAGAGTGACAGGCCACAACCCTCTGAGGATTTCTGATCTGTTCACAGGCTCTTTTTTAATAGACTTACACCTCATTTGGACTCTAAAGCCTGTTGAAGAGGCCCCAAGGGCTGGCCAGCTGGGTACATCCCAGACCAGTCCTGTCTGCTGTTCTTTAAGCAGATTTAAAGAGGCAGATGCAGATACATATGTGTGCATCTGCCCTCTGGCCCTCAGCTGGAACTCCCCACTGAAGAGTCTGTGGGTCTTTAGGTTTTGCACTTTTATTTAAACAATAACAAGGTTGGTGGGGAAGGAAAAATAAATTTGTACTGCTGTGCATTGCAGCCTCCTACAAATTCTTGGAAATGTCTGGAGATGGGCTCCAAAATCCTGCCCGTGGGTGTGCTTGGTATCTCTGGAGGGATTTACTGATACAGAACTTCCTGAGGAGCATTTCCCAACAGCTTCCAGCAGGCTGGAGAACCAGGCTGCTGCTGCTGTGTGGCCATGCTAGAACACAGCCTGGAACAGCCCTCCTGCTGCAGGGCCTGGCTGCTGCTCAGGATGGCTTCCAGAAAAAGGCCTGGACAAGCTTGCACTGAGTGAGGGAAGCAGGTTTCTGCAAGGATGGGGCAGGCTGCACAGCCAGGATGCTGGCATCTGAAGTGGGTTCTGGAGCCAGCAGTCTGGGAGCTCGTGTCAGCTCCTGGCTAGTGCTTGGGAAGGGTTCCAGAATGAGGACTTAATGCCATCCTATGTTTTTTCAGACTCTTGAGCAACAAGTTTGGGGGTTTTTTTGTTGGTTTTTGGTTGTGGTGGGTTTTTGTTTTTGTTTTTTCAAAGGTCTGTGCTTATATCTGAAATCCTCTGAGACCTTCTCCATTTTCAGAGCATGGGTAATGATACCAACTGGTCCTTGGGTTTGCTTTTCCAGTACATTGATGCCAGCTCTGCATCTGAGAATAAGCATTCCTTCTGAGGTTTGCAACTTACTTTTTGATGGTGTTTGCTGCATTGTTGACCTAATGGAGGTATTCAGTTTAATGAGCAGCTCTTGGCTAGCAGGCTGCTGAGAGTCCTGTCAGTCTCTCCTGATGGCTTTCATCTTGTACTGTTTGTAGATTAAAATTCATTTGAGATGGCTGAGCAGGGGCTTTACTCACACTGCAATGAGATGATTTACTTACCTCCCTTAGCTTCAGGAATGAAGAAGGTTGGGCACAGAGCTTGGCTGTGACTGCTTGCTACAACTGAGAGTAGTTTAAGAACTCATAGTGTGAAAACTACTAGAAGTAGTTTTTAAACTACTGGAGTAGTTTACCTGCCAGTATGCTGAGCTCTTCTGGCATTTGGTGCCACACAAGTGGAAAGGTGTTTAGATTATTTAGATAGGGTTCACAAAATCTTTTAATGTTATTTTCTTAACAAAGCCAAGTTTATGTTGCTTAAGCTGCATGACACAGAGCTATTTGGTGGCTTTTCCTGAATGATGGGACAGTGTGTTGGTCGAGGAAGAATAAAGTATTTCCATCATCTTCAGAGACAGCATCCTAGATAGCTCAGCTGCTGTTTTATTAGAGGCCCCTGGACTATTCTTTCCTTTTTTTCAGGTCTGTTCCTGAAATTTTCACTGCCCAGGTGTAACCATTCTGGGCTTCTGTTCTCTGTTTTTACCTGCTCAGCTGGGAAGTGTAAAAAAAGTAGAACAAAAAAAAAAAAAAAGAAAATGAAAGCACTTCTAAGAGTCTCTTCCTCACTGCATTAAGAGGCCGAAGGTTACACAAGGGGAGTTTAGGCTGAGGAGATTCTTTGCAAGCCCTCTGAAGCAAGTGTTCTGCTTTTTATTACTGGTTTGAATTAAGATTGATTTTCCTAGGATTCCTGGTCTCTCCCTTGGGACCAGCTCCAAAAACCCTGAGGCTGAAATGAAAATGGAAGGTGCTAATTAAAAGCCCCATTTATCTCTCCCTGAAAACAGACCCCGAGAGGATGTGGGGCTGGGATGCTCCTGGAAAGGAACTGCTCCCCGGCTTGAGGCTGCAGGGGCCGAGTGCCAGGGGCTGTCTCTGGGGAGCAGGGGGATGTAAAATCCCAAATCCCGGCCGGGACCTCTCCTGTCCCAGCTTGGGCAGGGGCTGGGAGGTGTGATGTGAGGCTGTGCGGGACCCCACGCTGCGGGGATGGGCCAGAGGAGGAAGGGTCCCTCCAGAGCCACAGGGAGAGATGGGCACCTGCTGCAGGGAGCTCACCGGCTGGCAGGGACAGCATCCAGGCTCATCCCTGCCTCATCCCTGCCTCATCCCAGCAGTGGGCCCCACTGACCCCTCGGTCGGTGTTTCCCCGCAGCTCTGCGGAGGAAAGGGCTGGCTGGGGGTGCCCGTGTCCCAGCAGCATCTCTGGGTGCTGGAGATGAGCTCTGGGCAGCCCCGAGCAGCTGGGGGGAAGAGATGGGTGCCAGGCACCTGCTCCCCTTAGAAGGCACTTGTTCCACACTGTTCATTCCAGCCGGCTGGCTCATCCCGCAGCCTCGGTTCATCCCGCAGCCTCGGTTCATCCCGCAGCCTCTTCTCTCTTTTCTCTGTTCTCTGTGGTTACAGAAGGTAGAGGCAGGGAGTTGGGCTGGCTCCAAACCCTGGTGCAGCTCTGGCTGTGAGCAGAGCCGGGCTCCCCGCTGTGCCCTCGCCAGCTTTTACAGCCGCCCTGCCTGTCACAACAAATGGTACGGCTCAGAAAATAAACTCATCTCATTTGTATGACAACCCGGCCCCTCCGGTTAGAAGGCTGCACCATTGCTTTTAACAAGGCTCGAAGCTCTTCACTTCGGACTCTGTTACAGCCCCCGCTTCGTTGAAATCCAAGCCCCCCAGGAGCCTTCCCCAGAGCCCAACCCGGGCTGTGATGTCCCCTCTGCCCTGGCCAGGGCTGCCCAGGCTCAAGGTTGTCACTTGTCTTCCTCCATCCTAGTCCTGGGTCCTGCATCTCCTGGACTGCTCCCTGCAACGGGCCAGGAAAGGATGGGAAAAAAACCCAACCAAAAAAGAGGCCTTTCTTAATTCCTGGCTGGTGGAGGTGGTTGTGAGTTTGGTGCTGTGTAGTGACACTGCCGTGTCCCCCCGTTCTGGGGCTGTCTGTACGAGTGCAGGGGAGCTGGGTCTGTGTTCTGTGGGGCTGGGCATCCCTCCCCCTGCTCCCAGCTCCTCTTCCTCTCTGTCTCTGCTGGGTTCCCAGCCTGCTCCTGCCTGTGTCAGTGCAGCCAGTGCCTGGCTGTATGATGCCTCTCAGCTCTGTGTGCCTCCCTACAGATCCTGCTTACCAGGTCTGGTTACCCTGCACATTCCCCGTGGTGTGACACGTTCCTGCAGCTCAGGGCCAGGGGATGGACTGTGACTCTTTATTCTACACTGCTTGGAGCCCTGAGTTTTATTTGAGCCTGAAGGGTGCCTTGTTAATAAGGAAGGAAAAAATTGCAAGGAGGAGAAAGTGAGGATTCAGGGTGCACCAGGTGACACACACAGCTCTTTCCAAAGCACACTGTATGTTTATTTCAAATGATAAACAGAAAATCTGGTCCTCTACTGTCCAAGTGGCAGCTTTCCCAGGGAAGGTGGGTGCAGAATCACATGTGAGGAACAAAAGGAACTGTGTGTCAGGTAGAGATGCAGCACAGGTCTGCTGCTCTCCCCTCTCAGCAGCCTCACTCCATAATAACCTCTTTAAGGTCCTTCTGCATCTCCCATGGTCTGTTTAACCTGTGCTGGAACAAAGGTGTGACTGTGTAATCTTCCCGTTAGCACAAGTACTTAGAATCAGGATGCCCAAATCCTCATTTTGCCTCTGGTTTCCTGTGTGACCTTGACAAACTCTTTGGTCTTTATGCCTCCCCCCTTTACCAGAAAGGCAGCTGGTACTGGGTTACCTTTCAGAGATGCCCAAGGGTTGGTATTGCTCAAATGTTGAGATCCCAGGATTAAAGTAGCCCTGGCAATCCCAGAGTATTGATTGTTGAGCAGCATTGCCCTTGCTGGTACACATACCCTTCACCCTTATGCACGTGATGGATTTCCCTCAGGCAGTGCAGCAGCTCTGGGGGTGCTGAAAGCCAAACCCTGGGAGTCCCACAGCAGGGTCTGACTGCAAAGATCTGTTCCCCTGCCTGGGCCAGAGGCAGTGCTGGGCTCTCTGAACCCAAGCCTCTGTCCCCACACAGCTGGCCCAGGGTCAGAGGGTCCCTCTGCGTCTCCTCCAATGCCTGTGAGCAGGGAACTCCAGGATGGAGAGGGAGCAGTGCTGGGGAGCAGAGCCATTTGTTAGCAGAGGGGTTTGCAGGGCTGCCAATGCTCCTGCTGAGGAGTGTGCAGGCAGAGGACTGAACCACGGCTGCCAGATCCACTGCTGCAGAGAAAATAAACCATTTGTCAGAGAGAGAACACAGGGATTGCCAGCAGCTTGAGGCCACACCACCTTGGGATGTGATCTGTCTGGAGACCACAAACCAAGCAGGATGGGATAGAAGTTCCCTTGGGATTTGGCTTAAAAATGCTCCCCTGAGGACTGATAGGGAAAGTAGTGCAGGGGGTGTGCAGAGTATTTCTGTACACAAGGACAACAGGTCCTAGCAAATACCTGAGTGGGTAGAATGGCTGAAACCCTGTACTTGAGAGCATCTCTGCCCTATAAATCACCTGCTCCCAGTTACAGTGCCAAAGGAAGGCTCTTCCTGGTGTACACAGGAGGTGGGCTCCAGGCTTTACACTATTTCAGGAGACCCATTCTCTGCTTACAGTGCAGCAGCATTGATCAGATCACTTGTAATTAAAATCCCCATGGCAAGTTTCACCAGGGACAGGTGACAGGTCAGTTAATTATTTTTAGGAAGCAAAATTCCCTCTTCAGTTCCAAACAAATCTGATATCTCTCCCTCTCCACAGAAAGAGAGAAGTAGCAGCAAAATTATCTTTTCCCAGGGGTGATACAGTGTTAATGTTAATGCAGTATACATCCCTTTATATTTAGCCAGATCTTGATGAATGGCAATATACAGAATACAGTAATTACAGGTTTGGTCAAAATTAGTAAAGAGTTAGTAAAGAGTTATTAACCTGGAAAACTGGAGCTGAGTTTATGACAAAGGGAACACACATTTAACCTGAAGAACAGACTTTTAATAGCATGAATAAGCCTAGAAAGCAGACATATTGATGGAGATTTGCCTGGTGGAAAGTTAGATGCCAGTATCCTGAAGCAAGCCAAGGCACCAGTTGTCCTCCCCTTGTGCATTTGTGATATTTTATATATAGCTAAAGTGCCACAATACTGAAGAAGAGAAATTTGTCTGCTTAATTTTCACTGGGGTTCCTGACTCCCATGTTAACAAATGAAAGGGAATAGGGCTTGGTGAAGAACCAGGCTGTGCAGTGGTGTCCCCTGGTAGGGGACCATGGAAACCCAACTCGAAATACATCACTCCCAGAAGGTCCATGCCTGGGGTGTATTGCCCTGGCACAGGGGGAGGTGGATCCCACTTGCTGGCTGGATTTTGTGGCTGGATGTAGGATAATGTAGCTCCTTTGGTACCAAGAGGACTTGGCAGAAGAGGAAAGTAGAAAGTAGCCTGGTGTGGGCTGGTGCTTGAAAGGGTAAGAGAATGGCAAGGTCCATGCTTAGATCTGTGGGAGCCTTCCAGCCCCCAGCAGGGCTGTGGCAAAGAGCAAACATCCAATGCTGAGTGCCAGGGAGTTCTGGATTAGGAAGATGGAGAGCGTGGCTCTACAGATCTGTGCCTGCCTCTTTCCTCTGACTGTAACAATTCAGATGAATTTGGTGTCTGATGTGATGCTGCTGGGGTTTTTCTTCGTATCAGAAATTTAACAGATGAATCCCAGAGCTGAAAAGGGAAATTGCTGAAGCTGTCACAAATGGATTTGGCTGTGACAGTCTCCACGGGCCAGGCACAGGGTAAACCTGAAAGCTAGTGACCAGAGGGTTATCCTGAGACCTTTTGTGCAACTCTGCAGCAAACACCATGGTCCATTCTGCTCTACACATCAGAATTTGCTCATGTTGAGCCCTCGGAGAGCCTCTGACAGGATGTCATGGCCAAGGAAGCCATGTTTATCACTGTAGCATCTCCTTCCTTCTATAGGAGACCTACCACCTCTACCAAAAACAAGAAGGAAAGAAAGCCTAAAAGGGTGAAGAAGGATTTTCATTATGAAGTTAATTAGCTTCTGAGCCAAGCTGCACCTTTTCAAGAGGAGGAATTAGAGGGATTTAATTGCTTTATCAGCCTGCTCTTTGATTTTCAGCAATCAGGCCGATTCCATTTAATTTAACTGCCACAGATGAGAAGAAAATTGATGCACTCACCTGCCTTGGAGCAGAAAGAGAGAGTGAGAAAGAAAAGTTGGAGAAATTGGCAAATATAGTGTCTGCAGATTAATGAAAACCAACAGCATTTGCTCACAATTGGAAATGATGTGCCTGCCCCGAGGTGTTTGGAGCTGTGCACGGGGATGTGAGACCCATCCTAATGCAGGGAAAAGGGGTGGACCTGCCCTGGGGAAAGAGGGGAGTGCACCCAGGAGCTGATCAGGGATCAGTTAATGATGAGTGGATGTGCAGAGGAAGGAGAGGAGCAGGCAGAGGTCACCTGGGGTGTCTGTGCATCTCCTCTCCCTGGGGCTGTATCCCAAATGCCTGGGCAGTGCTGGGACCTGAGGTTCTCCTCTCTTTGCCAAGGTGCAGGGGAGAGGCTGGGACCTGCAGCCCAGGCTCTTGCTCCCTAGCATCCTTTGCTGAAGTGCTTGTTCTTCTGTCAGAACGAGGTCTGCTGCTGCTCCTGGCCTGGACCTGCTCCCTTCTGTGTTCTGGGAGATATTTAGTGTGGAGAGGAATGAGATGGACAAGTGATGGGATGAAGGGGAAGAAGGAAAATTGAAGTGAGGGGAATAGCTGAGAATGAGCCATGAGGAAGTGATGGGGAAGGGAGCTCAGGAGCTGGGATCCTCCAGCTCAGGTGGGGCTCTGCAGAGGTTCTGCTGGTGTTTAGTCTGCTCAACACGTGGCATGCAGCTTCTGTACCCACAGCAGCATCTGGGGAAGCTGTCAGGTCCTCAGTCCCTTGCTGTTCAAACCAGAGAACTCCTGGAGGTGTCTAGAGACAATCCTTTAAAAATGGGCCCAAGTAACTTCTGAAAATCATGACCCCAAATGATAATGTGACTGTACTGCAAAGCCTGATTCCCAGTGGTGCTTTCCATCTCACATTCCTGGCTTCACCCTTGCCAGCCCTCAGCTTGAGGAGGGCTCTTCCCTCACTTAACATCAGACAAAACCCTTGCTTGGGAAGCTTTGAATCCTTCTGGTCTGTGCAGCAAAACTCTTTCTCCTGGGTCTCCTGCCAAGTCTTTATTTGAGGCAGGATGGTAAAAGCAAATGAATAAACAGGCATTCAGGAAGATGGCATTCTGTTTCAGTTGTGTCCCCTCAAAAAAACAAAAATCAGGGGAATTGTTTGCTTTTAAGAGAGTGTTTTCCACCAGAGAAGACTCTCTAACTGAGGAAAGAATCTTCCTTCTGTAATACCAGTTGCACTGAAACTGTTTCACAAAAGGTTCTGATGGAAGCCTCTCTGTAGGACTGACACTTTCCATTTCACTCTTTTGACAGTGAAAGGGATTTTTCTCTTCAGAATAACTTTTGTTTAAAAACCTGTTTGATTCTATAATATTTAGGTGGTTCTTTAATAAAAAACCATTAAAATATTTTTTTATTTATTGGAATAATATGTTTTGATTGTCCCAAATTTGTTTCTGCCAGGAAGCTTATTCTACAGCAGATTCCCTTTGTGTGCAAATTTCAAAACATTAAAAAAAGATTTCAAGTAGATTTCAATATAGAAAGTTCTTCTAAAAATGGGGGATTTCCAGCTTCTCCATAGAAACCATAACTGTGGCTCTGTTCTTCCCCAGATTCCCGAGTCTGTTTTTTGTTTCAGGTCCCTGTATTGAATTTTACCAAATCACTCATCAAATGATGCTTTTTCCGTGTTAATTTTTACACAGCCTCCGGGTAGTACAACCATCTTTAATTACTCGTGGCAGGTCCTGGGAGGGGGGAGCAGGCTGTATCGGGGTTATTTTAGCTCCTCCTGTGTGTTAGGACACCCCAGGCAGCAGAGACACAGGGGCTGAGCTGCAGCCCTGACTGCAGGGCTTGGGAACCCATCATCTCCTGGGTCCTGAGAGATGGAGCTGGCTCTTGGCTGGAACCTAACACCTTCAGGGACAGGCTTGGAAAGGAGCAGCTCTGTGGGCTGAAGTGAAGACTCTGGGAGGGACTTTTTTGCTGGTGATTCTCAGCGTTCAGCCCCAGCAGTTGGATGAAGGGGTTAACAAGGTATTATTTCCCCACAAAAGCCCTGACGGTGCATTTCCTCCCAGCTTCCCTGCCAGGCTTGGCCTAGCTCTGTGGATCAAAGGCTGGTTATCACTAATATTGAGCTGTTGTAACCTCTGTCCCCTTTGATTAAAGTGGTGCTGCTGTGAATTTCTCAGTTAATCATGCCTTGGCTCACGGGGTCAGCTTGCAACTTGGCAAGTTCAGAAAACTACAGCAGAGGAGAGAAAGGTAAAATGTATTATGCAAATGCAATTATGATCGAGTCCAACTCTGCCTGGCCCGAGCCTGGTGCTGCTGGTGAGGCTGGAGGCAAAGGGATCAATAACCCATCCTTTGACAAGAGGGAGAGGAGAATGGGAAAGGAGAATCTCCTTCCTTTTCCCCTTAACCTCCCGCACTGCTGAGAAGCTCAGGGGCTGGGGAGCTTTGCAGCTCCCAGCAAGGCACAGCCTGTTGAGAGGAGAACATCACCTCCCAGACATTTTCCATCCCTGGGAGCCAGGATTTGTAGTTTCCCTTAGACTACATTGAAAAGGGAGCTGGGGTTCAGGACCACTAACTCAGCTTTCCACTCCACATCACTTCCCAGAGGCTCAGGATGCGAGGACTCAGCAGGCATCATGGCAACGTGGAGCCAGTTTCCAAGCACACAGTCACACAGGTGTGCCAGTGCCAGAGATGAAGCTCTGAGCCTCAGGAAAGCCCTCCTGTGGGACGTGAAAATCAGCACAGTTGGCAGTGAATTAGTCTGGTGAACACAGCAGCCTAACCCTGTTAGGAGGGTGCTGAAGCACAGGGCTGCTAGGAAGAAAGAGGTCAGGATGGTTGGGTCTCACTGTGAACATCACTCTTTGCTGTTCCCTGCTTTGTTTTCCCTTCCTGCACCTGGGGGTGATGGCATTGCCCTGCCTTCTGGAGGTGGATATGAGAGAGATCCTCAGTGCTCAGGACATTTAGGGTTTTTCAGGACGTACCCTGCTCTTAGTAACATTTCAGTAGCCCTAGAGTTGGCTGCTGGGCTGTCTAGAGGCAGATGGAAAAGCCATATGTACATGTGGAGACTTTAATGGTGTAGAAATACCAGCAGAACATCCCAGTGAATCATTTCTACGGTGGCTGCAAAGCTGAGCTGTATCCAAGTGAAACAAGCTCCAGCTTATAACTGGTTTTGCCATTATTACTGCAACTTCAGGTGTGGTGTTGCCAGCCAGGTTTACAGCCTGGCTACGAGAGGTGTGGAGCCTGGGCAAGGTCTGTGCTGAGATTTCAGAGCAAGAGGAGGGAGGGGTGGCAGAGTGAGAGCCCTGGTTACACTGCAGCCAGGAGCAGAGCTCCCCTCTGCCAGCACTGATCCTTCTCCAGCAGTGCTGCTCAGATTCAGGAGCCTGCCTGCAGACAAAGGGAGCTTGCTGCTTCCCCTGGCCTGCCAGAATCTTTCCTTATCAGTTCATGTTGTGTCTGGATCCCAGTCAAACCTGGCAGGGCATCACAGCCCTACCTTCCCTCCTCTGTCAGGGGATAGCAGAGCTTTCCAGGTGCTGCTGGAACCTGTTGTGCTGTGATGGCCAGAGGAGGGCTGGGGACAGGATGAGGTGTTTCTGGGGAGGCTGGTATTGAGGAGGGCTGAGGAAGGTGACCCAGAGGGATCTTTGGGCTCCAGCTGAGCTGCAGAGCAGGTGGGTCTGACCTGGGGGGGGTCAGGAGGCAGGGCAGGAGCTGTGCCTGATGCTGCTGAGTGGGTGCTGAGCACAGGGGGGGAGTGGGGATGCTGGAGGAGGAATGAGCACAGCAGGGCGTTCTTGATCAGACCCACTAATTAACTGCTTGCTCTTACTTTATTTACTCCAATCTTTCTATTTTTGCATCATTTGTTTCCCTGCTGAAGTGAAACAGCGAGGAACTTTTTAAAATTTAAATTCCGAAGTGCTGGAACTGAGCTCCTGCTGGGGAGCAAGTCCTGGAGCTGTGCTGCTGCTGGCTCTGGGAACGGCTGCCAAGGTTTCATTGTCTCTTGCTCCCTTCCAAAGGCAGGTACCACCCTGCTCTGCTGGCCCACATCTCTCTCATTATGTTATCAAACCTCACAAGCATGGGAACGGAACCGCAGTGCCTCCTGCTATCTGAAAGACCCCTGAGCTTGAATTTTAGTAGGTGACATAGACAAACAACTTCCCACTGTAGGCTCTTCCTTACTTTATGTGTATCTTTCCCTTGTGTCTTCTTAATTCTTTTGCACCACTTTGTTGTTTCAGATTCCTGTTGTCTATTCCTGTTCTTATTCTGTATTTTTTGGAGACGCTAAAGATGGCTCAAAGGTGTGAGGTGAGGTGATCCTGGGCAGGATTTAATTAAAAATTACACTAACATGCCTACAATCTCCAATCTCAAAAAAACAAAACAAAAACAAAAAAAAAAACCCAAACCAAAAAACGCCAACCCAAATCAACAAAGTAAAAAACAGTTCACCTCCAGCCCATGGGATTAAGAACATTCCAGAGTCGGGTGGTGAATGAGTGTTTCTGGTAGTCCACCTGCTGTATCACAGGGCCCATTCCTACACAAAGTGGGGTTTCCTCCAGCTTCTGTTTTCCCATTTTCTGAACCTCCCTCCGAGTTCTTGGGAAGGAACTGTCCGTGCCCTGTGAGCTGGGGGTTAGCAGTTTGCTCAGGTCCAGAGGGAGTGACACCTCCTGTGGTTTTTCCTAAGGAAGAGGCAGGGAACCATGGAGCAGCCCAGGGGCACCCTGTTACCAAGGGGGGAAATCCAACCCCCTGTCACTTAGAAGCCCAATTTAGGAGCTTATTCTTTCTTTATAGCAGCTAATGCTCTCAGTGGTGCCTGTCACTGGCATGTCCTGCCTTGTCTCCTTCCTTCTTGCCTCCTCCACTCCTCTTTCTTCCTCTTGCCCTTCTTTTTCCCTCCTTTCTGCCCCTCAGCATTCTACTTCCCTGCACGAGTTTGCTGCCTCTTGATTAAAATGTTGACTTTAACTTGGAATTAACCTGATTAATGTAATTGAAAGTAAAAGTCTGCTGCTCAGCACTTTGGGTGATGAGTGGAGATGGATTGAGAAAGAAAGCTTTCAGATTGAATACACTTCTCTCCTCTGGCTGTTAATTGCAGCGTTTACTGGTACCTGACTCGCTGACCGTCAGTGTTTAGTCCAGTTAATGATGATACACAGTCCATACTTTCCAGAGATAATTAAAAACCATTCCAGCAGGCACTGTGCTGCAGAGCTGCCCTGTCTGTGGCACTCAGCAGCCCCCGGGGGCTCGGGGTGCTGGGGTGCAGGCAGAGGAGGCTGGCCCTGGGGACAGGTCCGGGGTTGGAGCAGGGATGGTGACTGCTTGGGGTGTTCCTGACTGGGAGATGTTGTGGGTGGGTGAGCAGGAGGGCTCCTGGGGCTGGGGCCTGGTTTTGTGCTTCCGAGGCACTTTGGTGAAGACTTGGGACCTGTAAGTAGAGCTCTCCCCCCCCAGAGTCGTTTGAGCTCTTCTCCATAAGGGTAACTCAGCACTGAGACTGTGAGAATGAGGCATTTAAAGGCTGTGTGCATCTGGACAGTGGTCTCTGGGGGCACACTTCTACATCTGCAAAAGAGGAATGCTCAGCCTTCCTTACAGATGGCAAAGTTCCAAATGGCTGTGGACAGAGATGGAGAGAAAATGCCTCGGCTGCCGTATCCCAGGGACTGCCAGACGCTGAAGTGTGAGGAGAAACTTTTTTCTCTCCAAATATAAGAAACCATTTGGAAGCAGAACGGCAAGGGATGGGGTGAGAACTCTTACACTGCATAGAGGCAGAGCAGGCAGTCTGAAGCCACGCCAGTATGTATGTACTAATGGTCTGCAAAAGGGAGGAGGAAGTTGTAGATGTGACAAAGGCAGGTGTGCTGAGCAAGAGCAGGAAAGATGACAAAGAACTTGAGGGAATTGGTAGCAGTGGGTGAGCAGGGAACAGAAAAAATAGATTGACACGCAGGAGGAGTCCTGAAATTATCTACTCTGCCCTCCTGAGTGAGGCACATGTTGTGCAGGAGACATTAGGAGAGTGAGGATTCACTGTTTCAGTTGGCATTTTGTTCTAGTAGCTAATCACAGTAAATTAAAACTGGGTTGTGTTTGCCATCTGAATTTGTCTGTGTTCTAACTTCCAAGCCACTGCTTCTTGTTAAGTCTTTCTCTGCTCAGTTAAAAAAGCCTTTTTACACCTCAGCATATTCTTCCTGTTCAGCTACTTCTGTGTTAGACTCAGTGCAAGATAATGCTGACCAGAAGCTATGATTTGCACTTCTTGCATGCCTTATGCTGTCAGCTTGGGGACAAAAGCCAGGTGTCACTGTGAGCTGTCCTCCTGTCCTGCTCCCATGTCCCTCTCCACAGGGGCTCTGTGCAGTGCCTGCCCGTGGGCAGTGGGAGCTCTGGGGAAGAGGAGGAGGTTTGGACAGGAGGAGTGGGGCTCATGGTGATCTTACAGCAGCTGCAAAAGGCTCCCAGGAGATCAGAGCCCTTGTCATCAGGGGTTTGCAGGGGTTTTGCTTGGGTTTTTGGTTTGTTGTTCTGTTTTGTGGGGTTTGGGGTTTTTTGTTTGTTTGGGGTTTTTTTGGTTTTTTTTTTGGTTGTTAGTTTGTTTTATGGTTTGTTTGTTTGTTTGTTTGATTGATTGTTTTTCCCCTCAAACCAAGCAGATTTTATCCCAGAGGCTTTATAATCTAACAGTGGTGAGAAGAAGAGGTCCTGTTCCCTCCTGGTGGGCTGGGGTGCCTCTGGGAATGGGACATGGGTGCAGCTGGGGTCCTTGGGCCCTGTCCTGCTGGTTCCCCAGGGACTGTCACCCATCACAGTAGAGTGGCCCTGCTGGGGGTTCTCAGGGGCTGTGGCTGGTGGGTGACAGAAGTGCTGTGGGAGCAGCCCAGCCTGGCTTTTGTTTGCTATTCCCTGCACACATGCGGGGAGCCTCGTGCACTAAGTGACATCAAGGCTCATTATTTTCATCAGATGCCACATTTGTAACCTGTTACCCTGTAAATTGTGATAAAATAGACTGGAGCAGCCCAGACTCTCTGTGCTGAGGATGGCAGGCAGGTTCAGAGCCTCACAGAGCACCTGGAAGGAGCAGGGAGATGCTCAGGGAGGAACTCTGTGTGTTGCCATGCCAGGAGCTGCCATCTCTGCCTCACTTGCTCTCTGCTTCCCCCCCAAGCCTCTCCCTACCCCACAGGTACAAATAGGTTTGCCCTACAGGATGCTGTGAAGCTGGACTAGATGGTATCTCCACTTTCTGTGTGGGGAAGCTGAGGGAAGGAGAAGCTCAGACATTTCTGCAAAGAGGCTTTTGTGCCTCTGAGAAACAGAAAGCTGAGAGCGGGGGTCCCTCCAGAGCACTGTCCCCTGAGGTTTCCAGACTGGTTTCTGACACACAGGGAAGAACCTGCTGTGGTTTAAGGAACAAATGGGACCTTTGGTGGAGATCAGATCTCCCAGTGCTGTGCAAATATATAGTTGACCTGCACCCTACAGCATGCTTTCTTTGTCTTCCAAATAAATATGTTGGGTTTTTTTTACAGGATTAAGAGACACTGAATAGCAAACCCAGAGCTGCTTCACAGAGGAGCAGTGTGTGTGGTGCAGTGGAACATGCTGGAGGTGGTTGTAAATACAGAGTTTCTTGGGGATTTTAATACATCAAAAAGTGTGCTGTGATACAGGACAAGAATAGTTCTTGAGAAGTTTGACTAAACAGAATGAAGTAATTTTAAAAGCACTGTGAATATTTCACTTTGGCACAATCAAGGGGGTATAATTCTGAGACTTTTCTGTAGCCTGACCTTGTACAAATAGAAGAAGTTAAAGAGAGAACATTTGTAATAAAAGTACAAATCTGTGTCAGAAAACAAACAAACTGATAGTTTCTGTTCCAAATGTTTAGTTTAAACATTCCTCTGCCATAGTGAAATTATGAAATACTTTATTGATATGGAAGTTGGGGTTGGAGGGGGAGTGCATGAGCATTTCTTCCAACTTCAGCTGTATGCATCTGGACTCTGGTTCCCAACTCACTAGATCTTTACTGCAGCCCTTCTTCAGTGCTTACTGGGCCCTTATAAATATAATAGAAGGTGTGCTCTACTCTCTGCCCCAAAGGTCTTACAATTTAAATTGGCAGTTCAAAAGAAATATCTCCCTATTTCAGGAACTGGAGCATAGCAGGATCAGTGGTTTGCTCAAGGTGACATGGAAAGTATAAAAAACCAACACCAGCTCCTTCCAGTTGTCTGGGGGAGATCCATCCTCCAGGTTAGCCCTCATTTTGGGAGCCCACCGTGATGCCCAACACTTGGTAGCCCCAGTGGCTGGGGACAGAAGTGGCCAGCCAGCCCTGCTGCAGCTGTCACTGTGCTTTGCTGACAGTTACTGTATCCATGATGCCTGCTTTTATGGTGCTAATTAATCTCTTTTAATTAATGGAATCCTTCTACCTCGTGTTCCTCCCCTTCCTTTCCTCTTTGCCTCCCTTCACCTTCCACAGCTGGAACCTCCAGTCCTCCTTCAGCAGGGGCTGGTGCAGCACCCCTGGGTGCTCAGCTGTGGCAGTGCTCCTGGCTCCATCTGCTCTTCTCCTTTGGTGCAGGAGCAGCTTCATCTCCTGGTGGCTTTGAAGCACACTTTATTTCTCAAAAGAAAAACATCTCTGCATTTTAGTGCCTGCTGCTTGCTTTCACAGAATCACATGTTTATCCATGGCCTGAGCTGGCTGCAACATGTGTGTAATGGTGCTCCTTTGAGTAAACTTATGGGCTTGGCTGGGACAACACAGCCAGGTAATGCTGCTTTGCCAACATCTTTGCACTCCAGGACTGCTTATCTTCTTCAGTTCCATCCCTTAACTCCTATTCATAACCTTTTCTCTCTTCTCTTTGGGGCACAAGGTGCAATTCTTGTCTATATGCAGTGAAACATTGTTCTGTGATGGGTAAATTGAGGAGCAGAAAAGAGACTTGGGAATTGCAGGGATGGCTGTACCCGACTTCTCCACCCCAATTCCGAGTTATCACTTCAGTTATCCCTGAAGAAACAAGGGCCAGAGCCCTACACGAGCCATGCACGATTCACAACGAAAAAATGTCCCGAAGGATGTTCAGTTCATCCTGGGACAAAGAGCCCATCTCTGGAGTCACAGACACAGGCTGCTGCTTGGCTGAAGGGCGACAGAAAATTCTAGGGAGCAGAGTCATCAGCATTACAGGGGCAGTTTCCACCCTCTGCACATTCAAATCACGGTGTGGTTTTTTCCCTTCGCTAACCCTGCCAGATACCTTGTTCTCTTTGCTTACATTTTCTTCAGCAGTTTCTTTCCCTCTCTCAATACCCAAGTTTCCAGTGCCTCTCCTCCTGCTCTGATTTACATACAAGAGGGTGATCAGCTGTGGGAAGAACAGTCTAGCGGATCAAATGCTAAGTGACATTAAGTGGCATCTAAATGACATTACTTCGATTCTCTGCTGAGCTATGAGTTGCAGTGTGACCATGCACACAGTAATTAATTCCTCTCTCTCAGCTCCCCAGCTGTAGAACAGGAATGGTTCTGGGGTCCTGGAAGTCCTCTGTTAGCTGAGAAACTCTGATGGTGGGGTCCACTCAGACATGGCTTTAGAAAGCTGCTAGAAGAGCAGGTGCTGCATGTGGGAAGGATTGGGTCTTGTTTGTATGGCAGAGCCAAAAGCATGGCCTCACTCAGTGCATCTGCTCAGACTCACTCTGATGCTCACGTTCCTCATGGTGGTGTAAGTCCAGAACTGGTCTGTTAAAGTCCACAAGAATAAGTTTCTTTTCAACTTCTGTTCTCTGTGTTATTTGGACAAAATCAAGTCATTGGTGTAGCAACAAGTCCCTGCTGCACTGGAAACCATAAGTGTTCTATGGCAGGTACGGACCTTGTAGCTCTAGAGGACCAGATTCTTTCCTGGCTGGGCTGCAGGAATGGCAGATGATCCTGTCCAGGTCGGGGTGAAACCTGACAGGCTGAATACAGCCTGACACAAGATGCAGAATTACCTGGAAAAGGAAAGCAGGGAGACCACAGAGGCTCAGTGAAAGCTCTCGTCATCCTCTTCCCTCCAGGCTGCATACAAAATATCTGCCTCACCTTGGACTCAGTCCCAACCTAAAAGCAGACCCCGTGTTCCTTGTGGAGACCTTTGCCTCTGGACTGGAGGCACTTTCAGCCAAACAGTGGTGTGGACATTTTTGTCCCCAGAGAGCCATCTCCTGCATCCCTGAGAGCAGAGCTGTGGAGCAGTGTGTGCTTCTCAAGTGGGACATGAGTGTCACACGCTGGGGGAGCCCTGGGGTCCCCACTGCCACCACACATCTCCCTGAGCTGCAGTGCAATGGGACCTGGGAGAGCTGCTGGACTAGGATCAGGTGTCCAGGAGAAGGGGCAGGAGGTGAGAAGTGCCAGGAATACTGCTTCCCAGCTGGCTCTGGAAACAGCTTATGCCTGCCTCTGTCTGCACACAGATCAGAGCCTCCCTGAATTATTCAGATGCTCTTTGAAAACTCTCATCATGCAGGGGGTGAGGGCAGCTTGGCTGTACCTGCTGGAAAACAGGCACTTGGGGTCAGCTCCAGAGCCAAACCCAGCTTCCCCTCCCCACACCATGACCCCTGGGGCAGGACTCCCCTCCCTTACACCAGGTACTCACCTGTAGGCTCCCTCAGAGCTCTCTGCTGCCCTTTAAGCCACCAATATCTCTCTTTTCTGGGGAGGCAGTCCAGCAAGCCCCACATCATTGGAGCTGTTTGGGTACCATGGGCAGATGCTGGGCTGGAGCCCCTCAGAGCCTCCCCGTAAATCATGCTGAGCTGCATCACAGAGTAACTCCCCAGTTTCACACTGGGAACTGATGACCTGTTGCATCCTAGGCTGGGCAGGTAAGTTAGCTCTCAGGCCACAGAATGATTTTTATCTTTATTGCCAGTCTTTTTATACAGCAAAGGTCATCAGCATCTCCCTGAGAAAGTCTGTGCCAAGACACAAGTAAATTTTCTGACTTGATTCATTATTTCATATCTGATTCCTCCTGTCATGCCTGCTCTGTGAAGGCATAGTTTATTTCTGTCACCAAGTAGGAACATCTAAAAGTACTTATTTATCTGTTGTTTCTGGGTTTTATATTGTTACTGCAACATCTGAGTGACCTCAGCATTAATTGTGGTTTTTAGGCATTTGTGGTTCCTGTCACAAAGTTATAATGTAGAGAAAATTATGTTAATTGAATGTTCCATACCAAATATTAGCTGTAACTTACAGAGAATTAGCTGCTAATATGATCCCCATTCTTAATAACAAAACTAGGAGGTTTTGAAGGCTAAAAAATGACGATTCTATACCAGAGTTTCTCTTTTAAAATTAATTGTTTTCCCCATCAGCTTTCTGACGAGGGACAGGAATTAAATGAACAGAAGCAGAGGGGATCTCTGGGGTTATCAAGTCTGTGTTTTTCCCCAGGAACCCAGCTGCTTTTTCTGACTAGTACTAAATTGATAGGCTCCAGAAAGTGGAGGGAGTGGTTACTATTGCTGTATGTATGCTGATACTCACACTGCAGGTAGTAACTTAGGAGTCAGTGATACAGATTACTGCAGACTGTGTCCTGCAGATCAGCTGAAACCAGCTTTGTCCTCTGCATCACTCATTACCTGAAATAAAAGATTTTCTTTCTCTCCTCATGTGGAACTAAGGAACAGAGAACATTTTTCATCTAAATTTCTGTATGAAATATTGGTTGCTAGCAAGACACAAATGGCAAAAAGCACACTTGAAGCCCGATAGAGAAACACTACTACTGCTCATCCTGGCAGGGATTTGTGAGGATCCCATGTGACTTCAGCAGTCCTTTGTCAACCAAGCTCCCATCAGGCTGGTTCTGCCATGTAACAGCCTGAGATTTATCCAGTACTGGGTAAGCACTGAGAGAGGGGAGTCATAAATAGAGATATGGATGAATACATAAATACAGATTGTCATTGGCTCAGATGTTTGCTTCCTGGCTTTTGTTGTTCAAGACGTGCTCCTTAGAAATATTGTTGGGTCTCGAGAACTCCTTCTGGCTTGTGTAAAGCATCTTTCTGTTAAGGAAACCAGCACAGTTATTCCAGCTTGTCAGCTGGCCTCTGGTGCTACAAGGTGGCTCTGGAACTGTGGGTGTGAGGGAGAAATCCAGGATACCTCTCCCAGGTGTGGTCCAAGCTTTGGAAGGACGTGACTGATTCTGTAAAAATTGCTGGTTTTTTGTGTTACCACCACTGGAAGAGCACTTCTCAGAGACCTGAACCTGGCACTGTGGTCACCTGCTGGAGGACAAGGGTGCTGGGCTGGGAGAGCTGAGGGTGAGGGGGACAGCCAGGGATGGAGGGACTACCTGAGGGTGTGTATCCAGGGATGGAGGGACCACCTGAGGGTGTGTATCCAGGGATGGAGGGACCACCTGAGGGTGTGTATCCAGGGATGGAGGGACCACCTGAGGGTGTGTATCCAGGGATGGAGGGACCACCTGAGGGTTTTCATCCAGGAGGGCTGGGGTGGTGTTGCTCAGCAGTCCCCAGAACACATCCCCAGCCTGGCTGCTGTCAGGCTCCTGCAGGCATGGTGGCTAAGGGGAGGGTTTGAAGGAGGATAATGAGGAAGCTCTGCAGATGAAATGTGCAGCTGTGGGCAGCAGCAGCAGCAGCAGCAGCAGCAGCAGCAGCAGGGTGATGTTTGCCTCCTGGTCCCCAGGGGTGCAGTGTCCCTGGCCTCACCCTGGGCACTGCTGCTGGCCTGTCTGCTGGCACGGAGAGGGCCAGGGGAGACCTTGGGCCACTGTCCCACACGCTGTGGGATCTCTTCCAGTGACAAGAAGTAAAGTTGATGAGTCTGTACCGAGACAGTGAAGTGACCCCCGTGCTGCTCCACATAATTAATAAATAAAGCACTGGGGGAGTTTTTGCCATGCTGGCTGCTATGACAGGGCTGTCTACGGTGCACTTAAGCATTAAATGACCAATTTCTGTCAGACTAACTTCCCAAGCCTCTCTCTCTCTCTCTCTCACAAAGCTAGCTTCCTCGCTCCCTGCACTTGGAGTTTTTCAGCAACTGATGGCTCCTGGTTCATTTCTGTGGAATTAATTGGTCCCTGAATGAATTCTGTTGACAGGGCAATTTATCATGTGTTTGGGTTGACAGTGCTGGATACCGGCAAAGGGGGGGAGTGGTGTGTGAGTGGGATGAGGGGAGATGGACAGGGTGGGGGTGGGTGGGAGGAAGAAGAGGAGGAGGAGTAGAAGAAAGGGGAGGTGGAGGAGGAGATAGTTTAAAGAATAAAATGAAAGAGAGAAGAAAAATTCTGCTCCTCTTTGGCTCCCTCCAGTCCAGCTGAGAGCCATGTACAAGAGGGAGGGGGAGGAGAAGGAGGGAGGAAGGGAGTGACACTTGTCTCCTAATGGGAGTCAGCAGGATGCTTTTCTACAATTTGCATCATGACTTGGGGGGGATGAATAAAACAAAAAAAGAAAAGAAAATTTAAAATCCCAACAGTAAAATCCAGGAGTTGTCTGGTGTCTCTCGGGCTCAGCCAGAAGCCTCTATATGTAATGCCCACGTTTTTATTTCTCCATCATACCAAAGGCAGTGGGAGGACAGAGCCAAATGGAGTTAATGCTGAGATGGAGTTTGGGCACATCTCAGAATGCTGAGATGTGCCCAAACATTGCTTCAGTAGGCACTGGGTGGTGTGGCTCTGTGTGCTGGTATCTGCCATTCTGCCTGCTCCTCAGGGACAGCCCAGAAGGAATCACATCTTACAGAAGTGATCTGGGATCCCAGTGCCAATTCTGGATGTGTCAGGAGAGGGTGCCTGGTCCCATATGTGCCTGTGACAAGCTCAGGTTATGTCATTTCACATCCTCCAAGATTAGGGCCAAAGAGGGGCTTCCCAATCAGATTAAAGTTACTTTGCAATCAGATTGTCACTAAAAGGCTGTGACTGTGGCTTACAGATTCAGGTTCCAGTCAGCACAGCCCAGGTGATCACCTCAGTCCTCTGGCTTCACAACTCCTGAGCACAGAGTATGGGGATGTGTGCCTGTGTTAGCCAGTGTGGATAACTTCAAAACCAGCCAAGGCCATAAAGAAATTCAGTTTCGGTGAAATGAAAGTATTTGGGAAGAGATTAAATAGACTTTTTCAAATCATATCTTTTCTGGAACTCTCTGAGTGACCTCAAGAGATGGGATAAAGACTTACCCAGAGTGCAGTATGTCTGTGAAATGGTGTCTGTCTGTTGGTGCTGCTCTTTCTGTATGCAGGTGAAAGTTACTGACATACACAAACTGCCAGTGCTGGCAACCAGAACTGAGCAGGGAGTTTTGGGCACAGAGTTCATGCCAACAGAGTTTAATCAGAAAGGTTGTGAGATGGGTCTGGTGTTGGGGAGGGAGCAGCCTGAGGTGGGGAGTTTGTGAAGGGACAGCCTGGTGGGTTACAGTCCCCAGAACATCCCTGATTGCTGAGGAGCTTGTATGGGAGCTGAGTGTTCATAAGGAGAGCCTCCACACAGAGATATGAAGCCTAAGCACAGGTTATTTACAAAGGGTTTTTTTTTCTCATTAAGCCCAAGATTATCAGCGTTACAATTTACAAATCTGACCCAAAGCAGAGACCATGGAGCAGGTGAGCAAAGGCTCTGCAGCACAGTGTGCACGGATCTGACATACCCACAGCAGCTCTGGGTTGGGAGTAGGTAAATCCAACCAGAAATAATGTGTATATTTCCAACAGTGCAGGTAATCACCTGTGAAAACGTTTTAGCCAGGGTTCACTCTATTTTCCAGCACTTGAACCTTTACACTTGGTAGCAAAGGTTCCCCAGGAATGGATTCCCCCACCTCTTGGACCTGGAGCAGGAATGAATTCCAGGCAGCCCTGTGGGTATCTCCTATCAGAGGCAGACAAGATGATCAGAGTGCACCAGGAGCCTCCTCTGGGGTAGCTGTGGCAATGAACTTGAAAACTGCTATCTTGAAAGCCAGAGCCCAGCTCCAGTTTCACTTACACACTGTTTACATGAGTGCAACTCTTGTGAGTCCAGACTTGTGACTGGCAGTGGTGGCTGCAGGAGGCAAATCAAGCCCTGAGAACAATGGTGATGGTCCTGAGCCAGCCAGGTGAAGGTGACACAGGGCACACTGATGGGGTAAACTTGTGTATTTTCTTTTATGGAACTGAACCTTTGAGACAGAAGCACAAACATTTAAAAAAAAAAAAACCAAACAAATCCTAAAAATTGGCTTAAAAAGAATAAAACCTAAAGCAATGCCAATCTTTCTGTGTAGTGAAATGCAGATGAAAAAACCTCTTGTGGTTAAAAAGCCAGTGGTTCAAAACTGAAGTCTGCATAAAACAGTGGAGACTAAATAGACCAAAAGAACCTCCAGACAGGTTGCATGCAGAACTAACCATGGTACAATTGGGAGTTAGCTGAGGTGGCAAGACAGATGACTTGAAAATTGTTCAATATGTAGGTCCTGCAGCAGTGGCTGTGCTAAGGAATGTGGGCCAGAGTTGCAGGCTGAGTTTCCTCTCTTTTAATACTAAACTTTGGATTTAGGAGTATAGGGTTTGTTAGAGTAGAGCCAGGCTCATGGGTAGCAGCAGCCTCAACATGTTCTGAAGAAGGCAGAACTGTGCAATGGGCAGACACTGGCAGCATCTGCAGTTTGTTGGGAGCACAAATAATCAGCAGGTTGGCTTCATCCCAGAAATGTTCCTGTCTTTCCAGAACGCTTGTTGAATGCTCATAACTCTGGATATTTTTTTTTATCAAACTGTTCAGTCCTTTCTGGAATCTTGGTAACTTCCTGGGGTTACAAATTCAGTTTGTCAAAATACAAACCTTTAAAGAAATATTTTGATCAGCTTGGAATTTTCTGCTCTGTCACCTAACCAAGTGTCATCTTTTTCTTGTGTTCTTGTGACCTGCAGGGTCTGGTTCTGCTAAGGAAGCCTCTGGCTTGCCTTCTGTGGGGTGTTCAGGATCCATTTTGATGAATTCCAATTAAAAATCTTCCTGACATCACAGGACACAGAGGTCAGAAAATGCCCCAAGCAGCACAGCACCAGACCACATGAAGCACAGATAAAGGTAGGAAAATGGCATAATTGTAAAACAGAACATAAAATTTCTGAAATTGTTAAAGGGATTTGAATATGAAAGGATCTTGGAGTGAATGGTTCAGCTAGGATTTCTGCCTGGAGCCCAGAAGAACTTGTTAAAGATTCTTGTATATGTGGTGGAGAAGCTACCAGTGATAATCATGCTTTGCCTTGTTATGGGGTGATTAGTCTGGGGTGGGACTTCATAGAAAGTCATGGACAGTCTGGTCAGAAACAAGAGCTTTTGGTAGTCACGTGAGACTTGCAAGGAAGAATTATTGTGGCTGCTTGAAGAGCTTCCTGAGTGCCTTCCGTGTGGCTGTGGTTCCAGCTGAAGCTGCAGGAAGTCTGCTGCTCCTACAGATCCTGACGTGGGTGCTGTGGGACACAGCAGCAGTGCCTGATCCCAGGGGAGAGGCAGGAGACCTGGGAATGTTGCTGGAGGTGGCACCAGTCTGCAGAGCACTGTGACTTTCATCAGCTCTGTGGCCAGGGAAAGGAAAGCCAGGGGACAATCCTGGATCCTCAGCCCTGAGCAGAGCTGGCAGATCCTCACTGGCACAGGCAGGCAAGTTCTGCCTTTAGCCCAGCACAGGGAACTCTCATACCAGGACTGGAGCATGAAAGCCAGAGAGGAGTTCTTCAGTGAGTCTGAGGGACTTATCCTCAATGTAGATAAACACACATCTGGCTGTAGGATTGAGAGGAAGGTACCTTGGGCAGGAAGGTGAAATCTCATTGCTTGAGTTGAGGGCTGTAACTGATTGCATAAGCAAGTTAATTGCTATCAAAATTGTATGTTTCCAAGCACTGGACCTCTTGTAGTTCAGAGAGTACACAAACCTAGTAACTTTGTTCATTAGAAAGGGCTTCAAAAAGCCTTGCCTCCTTTCCCCCCTGGTCACTTTTGATTGGAACACAAAAATGATTAAGCCCACCCCTGTCGTACAGCCACAGAAGCATCTGCCTTCCCCTGCCATATCTTTCCTCACCAGTCCCAAAATTTCTGGTCTCTATCTCTTCTGAGAGAGATGTCTGTGCTTCTCCTTTGGTGAAGGCAAACAGGTCTCTGAGCAAATGAAAACATTATTGACTTTTTGCTTGTGCTGTATCAGCCAAGCACACTACAATATGAAAGGGTAAACCACATGAACAAACAAACATGAAGTCCAGACAGGCAATCCATGCTCAAACATACAAATGGACACACAGGACAGTGATGTAGAGAAAGACTCTGCCAGATTTCCAGACTCAGAGTCTGTTCTGAGTTGGTTTATTTCCATCCTCTCTCCCCTCCTTCTAGGGGGAACTTCTCAGGTGGCACCTTGACCCAGAGCAGGATTTTCTGGGAAGTCAGTAATGGCAGAGAAGTAGCCTCCAAGGAGCAGAAATTACCAGGAGGTCTGCCAATGGTATTCTCTGGCTTTTCCTCCTAAAAAAAATATTTTGCTGTTTACAGTTTATTTTGTGTTGGGTCTTTGAGATGTCTGGTGGGGGCCAGGAGCCCAGGATGTCACCTGCTGTGCAAACACAAAGCAGGAAAAGGATTCCTGCTGCAGACAGTAATAATCTCAATGTAGTGAGAGTGATCACCTGGCACAGACAGAAGGGGGAGCACAATGAAATAGTTGGAGCAGAAGGAATAATTTAAATCTCTTCTGAGTTACAGTAGAACTTGGAAAGAGGTCAGCTAGTGAACACATGTCCTAGCTGGTAGAAGAACAGGTTAAGATTTTTCCTGAAAAATAATTAAAAAAAAAAAATCACCAATGAAAGGCCAGGTGTGATGAGACACAGGAAAAATGATGGGTAGATTTTCAGGGATCTTTAGCAACAGCTGTTACGAAAAATGTTGAAGTGTGTACAGTGTACAGCTGAGTGTCCACAGCACTTCTCAAAGTGAAAACACAGAGCAGAACATATTTCCATGCCTAACTTGTGTGAACTGCAGGTGAACTGGGAAAGTGCTGGGAGTGGGGAAAGCTGTGGGGTTTGGTGAGAGCCCTGAGCAAGGGTTACATTTCAGAGAGCTGCTCTGGGGACTCTTGGCCAAGCCTCTCCCTGTGCTAAGAGCTTGATGACCATTCTTTGGGTGGTCAGTCTGCTCCTCTGAGCTACCTTTTAGCTATGTAACATCCTGAAGTTTCTCTCCTGTTTTGTCACAACATTTTCCAGCTGGTCTGCTTAGACATTCTTTACATAATATGGATGTGTACCCCTGACAAAGGGATGCAGCAGGAGGAAAACCTGTGTTGAAGTTTTGTTGTCTTTTATTTACTTTCTCAAGAATCTGGCAAACCTTTCAAAATACATCAGTGAGGTGGGGCTGAACAGAATGGGATTGCTTCCCAGCCTGCTTCTGCTGGTGGTGATTGCTGGTGGCCCTCTTTGCTTTTCTTGCTACCTGCAGCAAGGGCAGGAGGCTGGGGAGGTGGCTGGGCTGGTGAGCTGTGTGTGTTTGCCCTTCCTGCCAGCACTGAGTGACTGGCTCCATCTCTCTGGGTGATTCTTCATCACAATATATAGGGAGTGGAGTATTTCTTTCTGTGACCTGGGCTATGCTACTTTTTGTACTTGTTCAGTACCCCTCAAGTTGCCTGCTATAAGCAATTTTTAGCAGTCTTTTCAGGATTCCAAACACTGATGTGCAGATTGTATTCTGACCCTATCTGTGGAGCCCAGTAAATGTGTATGTGAATGCTCACAGTGGGTTACCAGACTCCTCTCTCACGTGAACCTCAGTACTTTGTATGCTCAGTTTGCAAGTCTTGAATACTCAGTGAGCAAAAATTGCTTTCCTCCTCCTGCAGGAATAATAACAAGGGCTTGAATGTCATAAAGAGCTTTTTGCTGTTTGTTTTTAAGCTGTTTATCTCATCTTTTTGAGCCTGTAATTGAAACTGGGCAGTAGAACCAAGTGAACTCACAACTGGTTTAGAATGGCTGAGGTTTTCATCTTATATTGTATATCCTGGCACCGGGGCAAAAGCACAAAACTTCCATGAGACTTCCATTCTCCAACTGGGAGAATTCTTCATGTCCCAACCTCTGGTTGTGGGAGGACTGGCTGGCTGCTGCCCTGCCAAGACCATTACACTGATAGCTGCAAACCATGGAGGTGACATATGATGGCAGAGCTGTTCTGTGCAAAACAAAGTAGAAGGAGAAAATGCAGGTGCCTGAGATGAGGTGTGTGATGGGATACTTAAGAGGGAACATAAATCCATCATCGAGCAGCAGCTCTGTGGAAGAGCAAGTTTCTTGAATGGTTCAGTGGCAACCTAATGCAAATATGCAAATGATTGCACTTTGAAAAATTAGGTTAAAATCTCTTTCTGGTTGCAAAAGAAACAATTAATAAAAATTTGGCACTCTTCTTTGGGGCAGGCAGCAGGGCTCAGAATTTTCCAGTGAAAACTGGGTGAGATGTCCCCTGAAGCCTGTGTCTCTTGGGGATCATACTCACTGCTAGCATCAGCCCCCCAGTGCCCCAGCCCCTCTCAGGCTCCATGATGTGAGCTATTGCTCTTTGCTATTGTTTTTCTTCCCCTTTTATGCTTTTCGAAAAAATGCTTCCTTTGACATGCAAGGCCTCGTTCAAGCAGTCTGTGATTCCCTCCTTTCCCCTCTCAGCTTCTCCTCAGTGAGTCACCAGAAAAGCAGGGTAGAAGCAGTAGCTTTGAGAAGGGAGTTGGAATATGTCCTCTATTTCCTCTGTGGCACCGTGGTTTAGTCCTCAGAGCCCCAGGGGTGCAGCAGGTCACATTTACAGCTCCTGCTGCATCCTTGGAGGCACCAGAAAACCTGCACAGTGTAAGAAATCAAAGCTTTCACAGAAGATGTTAAAAAAACCAAAACAAAACAAAGCCCAAAACAACACAACAAACGTGTCCAGGACAAAAGGTGATGCCAGTTCCTCTCCTTTCGTCAGAGCAGTGAGGAAGGAGGCAAGCTGCAGATTGTGCTGTGAGTAAGGAGGGTGTAACTTCCTCCCCTCCCATCCCAGAGCCACCCCAGCCCCCCAGAAGGCTTCATCTCTCAGTGGCTGAGTCCCTGTGAGCAGGGTGCTGAGCCAGAGGAGTGACAGGTGCCTCCTGATATGCCTAAATGAGAAGAACCAATGGGAGCAGCCTGCCCAGCTTTTGTTGTCATCTGGCTTTGCTCACCAAAGATGAGTTTGATTGACAGATGCATCAAGGTTCACAGTTTATTGGTTTTTGCAAAAGAGCCAGATCTGCCAATTTAGACAGGGGAGTGACACAAAACTTTCCATCTAAATGGACTAATTTTACCACAGGGAATTCCCAGGCAGAGCGCGCCAAGGCAGGCGCAGTCCTGTTTTATTTTTTAACAAGGACTGAATGACAAATATAAACGACAGTTCTGGGCTGACGGAACATCAGCGTTTGACACTTCACAGGGGAGCGGTGAAATAAACAATAGGCAGAGAAATTGAATTAGAATCAGATGAGAGTCAGCTAGAGAGGCAGAGGAGGGCCTGACTCTCTACCAAATAATTTATAAAAGAGCAAACCGAATACTGAGTAGGTACAACACGCTCGCCTCCTGGTTTTTATTTAGATGTGACCTGCTGCTGTATTACACTTGTGTGATGTAAAGAGGTTGCTGGACAAAGCTGGGTGGTGGGGGAGACCAGAGCACAGGGAGGGGGAGTGTACGAGGGGTTTCTGTCCAGGGGGGTGTGAACCTCCTGTGGTACTCTGACTCTGTGTTACTGAGGGGATCTGTAAAGTTAGAGAGCAAAAGGTACAGCAAGGCTGGGCAGTTTGACTCCTCTGGCACTCTGCTGCAGAGTTCTCTCTGGTCTTCCTGTATTCTGCCTGTGGGTAACTTTTGGGTACTCAGATCAATTCTTTTACTCCTTTTTTTTTTTTTTTTTTTTTTTTTTTTTTTTTTTTTTTTTTTTCCCCTCTAGGACTTTTCAATTTAAAACTATCAATCCATAGCATTTAAGAATTACTCTGTGCAAAGTCTGGCTGGGACTTCTGGGTGTGCACTGTGCCTGCTGGACACACTACCAGTCTCAGCTGATAGTACAAAGAAGATCTTGTCGTGCCTCTGCAGGATATAGGATGTATAAACTTTAACAGCCAGATAGCTCTTTGTTAGCTAGGTGTTGCTTGGTAGAACTTCACATACCTACAGCTTATGCCATGCTCTGAGATTTGAAGCATATCTAGAGAAGTGACTTTCAATCTTTTTCAGTTAAGAATAAGAATAAAAACCATTAGTTTGCCAGTGTGGTGCAGAGCAGTACCAGTGGAGCAGTGTAGGCTCCATGAGATCTCTCTTCCTGGTTACACTGAGAGCAGTTTCCTTAGAAATAAATTGAAGATTTTAGTAACCTAAGTTAAACACTACTGCTCTTTATTTTAGGGAAAGAGGCATGAAAACAGGAGGCTTTGGACTGATGGCTTGTTAATGATGGTTTGACTTCCATTTGTGAAAAGTGTGGATGTGGAAGCTGCCTTATTTTCTAGGTGCTGCCACAAACCATTGCTGGGGTATGAGGAGGTGCCAAGTGCAGGTCTGGAGTTAAAACTGCCTTCTGAGGGAGGCTGACATGGAGGAAAAATGCTTATTTCTGCTGTAGACAGAGGTACTATAGCTGTGTGAAATCTCACATGTTCAGTCATATACCCCATGGGTTTTCTGTGGAGGTTTTGTTTATCTTCCTTTCCTAAGTGTTCAACAGGGTGTGCTGGAAATTGGTCTCAGGCTGAAAGTCATTATGTTGGTAATATTTCACTGTCGGTGTGTCTCTTTAAAACAGAATTATTCATCTCCTTTTGAACAGGCACAGGAGCAAAGCCAGAGTAATTCTGATGCAAATAATACATTTTGAAAGGAGACCACTTAGAAGTGAAGGCAATTTTGTTGTGTTTCATAGCAGAAAGCCTATCCTGCAGCAAAGCTGGGGGAAACCACCTTGCACTGTGTCTCCAGGGGATGGAATCCACTGGTGGTTTCAGGTCCAGCTGCTCAGTGCTTACTTCCACAGTGTCAGCAGAAAGTGAGGCTGCCTGGGGGAGAAGGGGATGCTGTCCTGAAACCCATCTCCTGTCAGAGCAGGAGGGGCCCTGCTCTGTGGGGAAACTCTTGCTTTTCACTAAAAGAAATGGATTTCTGACTCTTGCAGTGGAAGAGGCACAATTAATGACATGTCTTGAGAACACTAACATTACAAGTCAAATGAAAGTTCTTTTGGTTTTATTTTATATACATGTATATAACTATACATATATACAAAGTGGTAGCTGGTATGATATACAACTTACATGATTTCCAGGTGATTTTTGTGTGTACCTGGTTCTTGGTGTTAAAGCACAGGGGGCTGGCAGCTCAGGGTCTAACAAGCTTCCCTTGCTTTACTGCAGACAGCTCCTGAATCAGGGAAGTTAACTGTCCTGAGGATATTCCCAGCTTTTTTTCTCTAAAGCAGACAAGGATTTATGTACAGACTGTTTCCTGTGTGTATTTTCAATAGCCACCACTTGTTTAGTGAGCTGATCCTTCCCTTAATATTTTAAAGTGGCTTTCCTTTGGATCCAAGCATCATGGTGTAGATACACCACACGACAGTTTTCAAGATCAATTTTTTTCCTTTCAAGCACTGGTGCCATGTTTACTGTTCTTCCATTTTTGCCATTCCCCAGCTCTTTAAAATTCTCCAGTGCTGACTGCATGTCCCGTAAATTCATTCTCCAGCTCGATTAATACCTTCAGATGTATATTATCAAGATAGATTGTCTGGCACCGTGAGTGCTTAACGGTTCCAACTGTTTCCTTGCCTACACCTCACTGAAAAACATTTTTAAAGAATGTTTTCATCATCTCAGAATGTTCAAACTTACTTTAATTTTTTTGTCAGAGTAATTATAAAAAGGATTTATGTACTTACTGTTGCATAATCTCTTACAATATCATTTTCCTGATCAGGAGACAGGCTGTGGTGCTCCTTTTAGCTTTATCACACAACATTTTCACACTGAGAACTCCCACTGGCAATGCAGGATTATTAAAGGAACATAATACTGGTTGGGATGGTAGAAGTAGTTCTTTCATGCAAATATTTCCTTTTGCAAGATATGTAAGTTCTTGGAAGTCACAAAAGTTTTGCTGCAGTTCAGCAATGTCAGTGTGCAGCTCTTTGAGCTGTGTTAGGTAAAATATAAATGACATGGTCATCCTAGCTGCTGACTCTTTCTCCTGAGTTTATTTTTCACCAGGATGAATTTTGAAAATCCATTGTGCTTTCTTCTGGCTCGTCTGTCTGTTGATTCTTAGCCTGTCTTTCACCTCTGACAGCAAAGCTTCATCAGTCATTTCTGTGGATTCCAGTCAGTTTAACACCCAGGATCTCATCTACCAATCCACTGTTTGCTTCTTGTCACCTAAATTGGGTAGAGAAAGATAATTCTGATGCGTAAAGGATTTCAGAATTTGGGGATCCCGTTTTGTTCCAGTTCCCAGCAGCAGCCTCTCCCTGCATGCCATGGGGGCTCTCCCACTGCAGGGCAGTCCCCAGGCAGCTTTGCTGCGGTGCTGGGAGGACTGGGTTGCTTTTACAGCCTGGGAGGATTGTAACCGCATGACTTCTGCTAATGGAAAACACCTTGCTGGAGGATTTTCAGCCTGTCCTCTTAACACTGCAGGGGAAAAGTAGGAACCGAAAAAAAAAGGACATTTTTTGAGTCTGTGATGAGCAAAAGCTTCAGGAAAGCATTTGATGTCATGACACCATTTCTGCACGAGCTTTCCTTAGGATACACATGCACCAGCAGATGTGGCCCCACTGGCTTGCGTGAGCTGTTGTGAAAATATTTTTAAATGAGTGAAAACTGCAGAAGAAAAATTGATTTACCCTAGCCTGACTCCTTGATACATTTTTAATCCACTTGTGACCTTAAACTGCATCTGACTTCCTGGAAAATTAATGCCCGATTGAGGAGAAATCCAGTGAGCACCTCAGTATTTGCTATGTTTGTAGCATACCTTATTCTAATGCCTGGCTCTTTGTTAGGCAGCCAATGAAGAGCTTGGAGACTGGGTTATTAATGACTCTGCATTTGGTTTTGCCCCTCAGATGACCAAGACAGATAGAGATTAAGAGAGGGCAAGCTCTAATAAAACCTCAGGCGAGCAGAATTCCTCTGGTGAAACCACCAGCAGGGTAGCAGAGGAGCGGGGTGAGACCTGAGAGCTGTCAGCCACCTTCACTGCACTGGGACCCTGCACACAGCCCTCCCAGTGCTCTGCTGGAGCACCAGGGCTCCTTCTGGAAGGCTCCAAATCCTCCTGGATGCGCCTGGAGCAGGTGATGCTCATCCCCAGCTGGGGCTGGAGAGGGGAAGGAGACTCTGGGTTACCCCACATCTTCCTGCTGTCCGGGCTGCCCAGCAGCATTGGCATTTTCTGAACTACCTGGGGACACCTGATGTGTTGTGGATTGTTTGGTGTCAACTGAGCAAGATGAGCACGAGGAGGGATCCTGCTGGCAGGGAAGAGGAGGGGTCTGGGGGCTGGTGAGAGACTGGGGTACCCTGGAGGGTGGCTGTGAGCCTCTACATTGCCTTCCCTTGGGCACTGTGGTGGTTGGTAGCAATCCCAGTGGTGTTTACAGGGTGCCTGGAGGGTGCTAGGTGGAAGAAATTTAACATCCTGGAGAACTCAGTCTGCTGGGTAGAGAAGTGCTGATGGGGAGAGACAGAGAGAGAAGGAGAGGGAAAGAGGAACAAGCTCGAAGCCACAAAAATTGCATCCCCCCCTCAAAAAAAAAAAAAAAAAAATATTTCTCATGTGCTCAAAAAGAGAAGGGTCAAACAGAACTGAAGTGATGAGGAAAAGCCAAGAGTGGCTTCAGTAGCCTAAGATGGATATAACCCTGCACTTGGCACTGCCCCCACCCCCATGGTCTCAAGTCTGGCTTGGCCAGGAGAGCATCAGCAGAGGTGCTTATGGTTGGGTTTGTTCTCACTTCTGTAACTGTCACTGTTTGGTCCCTCCTTCCTCCTTTGCCATTTTGCCACCATCCTGGGCCCAGCCAAGGAGCACACTGGGGTATTTGTGGGGTCCCTCAGGAGCTCTCAGTCACTGAGTGCCAAAGGGGGAAACTATGATTCTCATTTCTTTTCCCAGAGGGGAAAAGGCTTTTTATTAGGAACAGAAGGGTGAGGTTTTTTCTGGCAGTTCAGCAAACCAAAAATTCCTTCAGAGAAATGCTTTTGTGCATATATGATTAAATAGTCCAGTGGAGAAGGAAGGAGGCGCAGGGCTTTTTGTTTTCCTTTTGTTTGTTTGCCATTGTCAGGTCGATGTTGTGGTTAATGCTGAAGTCTCCCTGGGTTTGAACCATCAGTATCAATGGGTCAGAAAGCATGCAGGTTTTCCCTGTGTGACAGTGTTCTCCCTCCCCAGCAGTGACAGATCACAGGGGTGTCAGCTGTAAGGCACCCACCCTGCACACACCTCCCTCCTTCTTGCCCCACATCCCACAAGGACAGAGCAGGACCTGGGAGTGCTGCCCAGCATTAAACGTGTGGTCCCTGGTGCTTCTGGCCAAGCACAGCATTGGAGAACTCAGGAGGTTCCTCACCACAAAAAAAAATCCTGACAGAAGGAGCTCCAGACACTTGTGCAGCAAAGGCAGCAGCAGAGCTACGAATGACAGGAGAGGAAAGAAGGGAAAGGAGAGCTCAGGAGAGGAAAAAGGAAAGGAGAAATGGTTTGTGAGAAAAAGGAAAGGAGAGAAATGAAATGGAAACATTCATTATTATTCAGAATAATACTTAACACTTTGATAGAATTTTCTTTCCAGGATCTCAAAGCACTGAGCCGGTGCTAATTAATTCAGCTGCACAATCCCCCTGTGAGCTGGGAACTATTGTTATCCCCCTCCTGCAGAAGATTGGAACTGAGGCATAGGGCGAAATTCGACTTGACAAAGGTTCTCTAGAGCCACGAGGAGAGCTGGGGAATTTGAGTTCCCAAATACCTGCTCTTCTCTTGGTAATGCTGTTCCCTCTCTGGATAGAAAAGTGTGTTGGGAATGAAGAACAATGAGGGAGTGAGCCAGGAGTGGAATGGGAAGAGGGTGTGAGAAAGAAATGCACAACAGGGAAGAAACAGAAGAATGGAGAAAGATATGAAACTTAGACTTCACTGTATTTTGCATAGTGATCTCTTCCTCCAATTATTTTTCTTTTTTTTTCCTGTAAAACTTTTTAAAGAAAAAAAAAAAAAAAAAGAAAATCCACCTATAAGAAAACAACTGTTGACCTCTTGGGGAAGGGATCCTTTCAAAGTTTGGTTGTTCCCTCAGGTTCTGGATTTGTGCTGTGCTTTATTGAACACATTGTTTTGTTTTCAGTGAGCACGAAACTTGCACAGTACAGACAGAGTGTTCCTTATCTACAGGATGAGACGAGGCTGTTTTAATAACTACCATGATGAAGATGGAGATGAACTTATATACAAGAGGAATTGCCTTCACATTACACACATTATCTTCCTACAAAGCAGCAATTGTTTTTGCAAATAACATAATATTAAATAATTGGTAGAATTTCTGCGTTTCCTGCATAGTCCAGTCTAATGGAATCTATATGAATATTGATGGTTTTCTTCTGCATAATATCACCACATAAATCCCTGTGTCAGCTACTAGACTTTAGCTATAATACTGCTTTACAATGCATCCACCGACTGTAAATCAAAACAACCAACACAAGAAACTCTTTGGCAAATGTAATTCAGTACATTCGCATGGGGGTCTACAGATGGTGGTGGAAGAGGATTAGACTGCCCAGTCCTTTGCATAATTCTGCTTTCCTTTTAATTTTCCTGGTCAAACTACGTGCTGTAATTCCAAACTTTCCAGACCAATCCAGTGCCTGGTGGAAATCCTCTTTTATCAGTGGAGTTACACCAACAGTGGACTTGGCACTCCGAGGGTCAATCAACCAAATCCTACTTTCATACCCCAGCTCGTGTCTCAAGTTTAGTGAAATGCCATTCAAGAGGAACAAGGCTTTCTGAGCTGCTGGCTTCTCGTGAGGTGTGTGAGAGGTGGCAGTCTCCTGGTCTCTGGCCTCCTCAGGAGCTTCTCCTTGCTGCTCCTGGGATTTCCTGCCCCATCCCCAGCCACCCGCCGGGTGAACCTTGGGTGCTGCAGGAGCCGAGCAGAGGCTGCACTGAGGGACTGAGAGGGAGACTTTGCTAACAGGGTCCAGCATCTACCTGGTGTTTGTGGAGGAAAACAGAAGGAGTAGGGAAAGGAAAGTTTTCTAAATCACTCAGAATTTTCTTCTCATATAGAGCCAGGTGAAATAATGGGCCAGATTCTGGTCTTGGTGACAGCGTAACAGCTCTGCTATTTGCAGCAGGTTACTCAGAGGTAAGACGTGTAGAATGACACTTTCAATAGATCAGGAGTAACCTCTTTGATTTTATTCTGTACAGGAACAGATTTTAGCTCTATATCTTCTATGAAAACACCCCACCCCACCCCCCCAAAAAAAAAAAAAAAAAAAAAAAATACCCTTATCATTTGGGCATCCCGTGAAAGAAGACACAGACCTATAATCAGCTAGAGCCATGCAAGGGCTAGAAGTGTGAGGTGAAAGGGGCCTTTGGGATCAACACAGCTGTTTACTGATGATGGATTTCATACATACAAGTTAAACTTGGAGACAGAATACCGAGTCCACAACCACATCTCCTCTGAGGCTGGGAACTTTGGGTTTTATACATCATGTTGGCTGTACAGATTGCTCCACTGTTCACTTCTATGCCCTTCGGGTGTTTGGTTCTCAGTCCTGTCTTTGTCCGTGGACAGTAGCCCACAAACTTTATCTGAAACCTCCCTAAAACAACAAGGATCTACTTTGGCAGACTTGATGCCCTGGGGACAGGCTATAGCTGCCTTCCTGTTTTCTTTGAGTATTTTTTAGGAAGTGTCAGTGCAAGGAACAGTTGATGAGTTTGCTGACGATACAGGAGTAATAAGCACTTCTATTGACAGTTAGCCTTTTGCAGAACAGTGTTTGCCAGTCACTTGGGAGCCCAAAAAAAGAGCAGAGAATCCCTAGAGAGTCATCAGGTGAGCATTTGGGATAAGGGGTAAATATTAGGGTGCACAATATAGGATTGAAGATGAAAAGATGGGGCTGTATGTTGGGACTGGCCGGTAGAATGCAAGCATATGGGTTTGAATGGAGGCCTGGAATTAGGAGGTATCTGAGCAGAGGGACTGGGACTCGAAAGGGTCCCGTAGAGCAAGGCTATCGTGGCTAGGAAATGGGGTGTTGGGCACAGATCGTGAGGCTGTTGTCACCAGCTGTGGGGATCTGGAGAAGGGGTGTGGGGCATATCTAAAATTGCGAGAGTTGGGATCTGGGTCAACTGAAGTCGTCATGGGCAGAGGGGTTCAGGTAAAAGGAGCGGCGGCTAAGGGCTAGGGAACCAAGCAATAATCCCAGCCAATTCTGAATTTGTCCATCTCAGTCTCAGCTGTCCAGAGGGCAATCAGAGGGCCCACACGAAGCCCCAGACTTTCCAGCACGCAGCGCATTTAGAGCGCAGCTGGGCTCGGTTGCTTTGTTTGCCAACCAGTGACATGGAAAACGTTTGTTGACTCAGAGTGCTTTTTTTTTTTTTTTTTGCCGACTGATGTGTTTGGTAACTTTGTCAGATGTGACTTGTCCACACTGCTCCCCAGAGACAGGATTTGGGAAAAGGGGAGGAGGCGACTGGGGTGGAGCTGGCATCCAATCCTCTCCAATACCACCATCCCATTGTAGTGCAAAACAGAAAAGAAACAAAACCCGAGACTGAAAGAGGAGCGTCAAACGTCAGAGGAACTTGTCTGCCATTCAGGTGGTGGGGAGGGATGGGACTTGGAGTTTTATTTTTGTAGGGTTTTTTAATTATTATTTTGGTTTTTTTGTTGTTTTTGTTTGCTTGGGTTTTTTAGAAAATTGGGGATTGGTTCTTTTTTTTTTTTTTTTTTTTTTTCTTTTTACAGACCTTCATGACAAAGCATAAAAACACAGTTATATTTATATATCTATTTATATATTTCTTCATTGCGTCGGTTGGTTTGTAAATGTTGCTCCATCCTCCTGTCTGAGCTGATTGTGTGTCACAGAAATCGTGGGTGCACGTGTGAGGTTCCTCCCAACTCTGGCCTGCAAAGTCACCAAAGTCACCACCCGTGAGGCGCAGCCAGCTCTGGGGGAAGCCACGCCGGAGAGCGGGGATGAGGTGCACAGGGAAACCCCCTCGTAGGGTGCAGATAGTTACTTGGTCCTTTTTCTTCGTCGCCATCTGGGCCAGGTCTGGGTGCTGCCATCTCTGCTCTGTCCAGCCTCTTCCCTGTCCCAGGAAGCAGGGCTGAGCATCCCAGGGGTCGAGGAGTCCACCAGAGAGGAGCGGATCCTTGGGGAAGGGTGCGGGATGAGCGGTGTGGTCCCCTGCTCGCCCCGCACCGTCCCGCTCCCAGAGGGGGTCCTGTCAGGCAATGGGTGCCAGCTGCACTGCTCCCCTGTCCCCCTGGGGTCCTGGGGACTTGGCCTGGCACAGGGGAGGGCAAGGGGTCTGGGTCTGGTGGTGGCGAGGGAGCGCTTGGTCCGGCGCCTTCGCAGCGGAGAGGAAGGAACTGGGCTGTGGGGAGGAACGGAGAAGGTCTCTTCAGCCTTCCCAGGGATGGAGGGAGGTGATCAGACAGGTACAATGTGGAGGCCTAAGCTGTCGCCCTGCAGTTTCATGTGGTTTCCATGGTAACTAGTGGCGGTCATAGGCAGCGGCAGCAGTGGGAGGTGCGGAGCCCCGGGATGTGGCACTATAATAATAAGGGGAACCTGAAAGTTAACACAGGAGAAGAATGGACTGGTTGAAAGGACAAACAGTAAAAAAAAAAAAAAGAAAAGAAAAATTAAATAACAGAAATAAAACAATCAAACAAACAAACAAAAAACGAAGGAGAACTGAAAAGGAAAGGAAGAACTAAAAGGAAAGGAACCAAAAGAACAAAGGTGAGGACTTGGCAGTCAGTGGCAGCCAAGAGGGAAGCCTCTGAGCATGGCAGCAGGGATGTGCCACACCTGATCCGTGGCCACAGGGAAAGTGTCAGGCCCAGATGTTCTGAATACACCTGGCAAAGTCTTAACGGGTCACTTTTAAAACCAGGACAGCAGCAATGAAACAAAATTATGTGTTGATTCCTTGGGATTTTGGTCACATTTGCCGCGGAAGCACCCTAGATGGTTATTGAGCCTGTGTTAAATAGTGATTGATTATTAAGATCACATTTACTGTTAAGATTTAACAGTACTGGAATAAAATGTGCCTCTATTATCCAGTTGTTAAACCTCAGTAAATACATAGGCAATAATCAGACCTGATTTATTTTACATATAATAAATCTCTTCCTATTCCCTTGAAAAGAAATGTTGTGTTAGAAGAATGATCCCACAGGAGGTTTTTTTTCTCCTCTGAAAAAAGACTATTCCTGGGCATATCCGTTACCAAAGATGGACATGGCCCTGCAAGGAAACTCAGCTGGCTAGTATAAACCTAGTGACTCTGTATAAACTCTGGGTTTAGTCTGGGAGAGGGGTCAAACCTCTTCTGGATTTTTAATCAGACCTTGGGGTAATGCTGATTGCAGCCCAAGAGAGTAGCAGAACCTGATTTTAACTTCTGATCTAGCCTGCAATCAACTGTGGATGCAGCTCATGGAGAATCCAGAGCTAAACTGGAATTCTGAACCATCTCAGGAGAGAAGTGGGTTCAGAATAGGTACAGTACACACACATGAGGTGTACTTGAAAGCCTTCTTCAGAAACAAACACCAAAACCAAAAAAACTAAAAAAAAAAAAAAAAGCTAAAAAAAAATAAAAAAGTAAAACAAGAAAACAAAGAGACAAACAGAAGGAGCGCGAGGCTGGGGGTGCTGAGGGACAGGTACTCACTTAGTAGCGCGGGGTTGCTGAACCTCCAGGCCTCGTTGTAGGTTGTGTACTGAGGGTGGCTGTAGGGGTTCCCTGAGAACTCGCTCCCTGCAAGGAACCAAGAGTGGGGTGGAATAGTTAGGGATGGAGCTTTACTTCTGCTGGGCCAGCCAGGAAAACCAGAGTGTATGGAGCTTCCTTGCCCAGCTGGGACTCTGCCCTCCAGGACTCTGTAGGGTTTGTTCAGTGAGATGTTGCTTACCCACACAATTAAAAATTGTCAGTGACCTCTTCGGAATCAAGAAATTAATTTAAAATAATGAAATTCAATCATATAAATAATTCAACCGGTTTATTTTTCATTGCCTTCTGACTTCTGATTCTCATGTTGCAGTAGGATTGCAAATGCAAGCTTTTTCTGCAGTTAACTCTTAGCTTTCTTTTAAATAAAATCTAAGGTTGTCCAACAAGACAAGCAGGCATGGGTGCTTGATGAGACAAGTTCACAATTAGCAGTGCTCTTGGTGGTTGCTAAGTTTTGTTTGTGGGGCACTGAGGGTGATGATATATTTGTGGAGAAGAGTATAGTTTGGTTTTGGAAATGTTCTGAGGGTAGGGTGGGCTGAAATATAAAACCAAATGGGAAGTGTATGAAGCACACTTTCTTTCTTACTCAGTGTGATGGTGTTAGGAAAGTAATTCGTATATGATTAAGCACACCTTTATGCTTAGCTAATGAATTACAGAGAAAACTTACTGTATTCCAGTAATGTTCTGGAAGCCAAATTTCTAATGATTAGAGTGAAATAGTTGTGAGCTTTGTGGTCTAATAGGACTCTGAGCCAAGATTTGAATGTTGTAGGGGCTTCTTAAAGATCCAGTTTTATTGTGCATAAGGAGTCTGCTTGCTTTATAGAAGGCTGTGTAGGGCTAAGGGAATGACACTTGGTAACTGAGGAGGCATGGTGCTGCATTCACAATAAATACATCTCCCAAAAGTTAAAAATGTATGATTCTGTAAAGCAACAACGCGCCCTTATCTGAGCACAACTGCAACTGCAGGCAGTACCTACAGGCTGGGGACAATTAGTGCCATCTGAAAAGTATTGTGCACTTAAAAGTGTGACTATTAGCTTCTGGTCTGCTTTAAGGCAGGGGTGGAGTTGTTACACCAGAAGCATTTGGAAAGCATCTGGGGTTCCTGCTAGATACCAGGGATCAAGGAAAGAAAGCAGTGCAAGGTGTGGTGGATGCCTGTGGCACAGTTACCAAAGAAATGTCAATTAATTATACTGTAATCTCTGCAAATCTCTCCTCATCAGAGTGTTAAAGTCCAAGCCGTGGATCTTCTAATGGTGGAAATGAAGCCTGTTGAAGTCAGGGGATTTGCACTGGTTTATACTTGAGGAGGGTCTGTCCAGCCAGGTTTCTAAAAGCCACTGAGCACAGGAGTCAGTATGAAAGCATGTGTGGTGACAAAACAATCACCACCCAAAGGTATTTTAGTCACAGTAGTTTTTAGTCTTGACATAGAACCTCGTTTTCTGAGATGGAGTTCGCTAATTGCTGTTTAAATGGTAATAACTCAGCATATTTCCCTGTCTAGAAACATCCTGCACTGAAAATCCTGGCAGGTAGCTGGGGAGGGATTGATGAAAACTCTTAAGGGGACCAAGATGCTGTGGGATAGAATGCAACAGCAAAAAGCAATTCTTAGCCCAGGTTTATTTCCTCTGAAATGACTTTTCTGTGTGATGTACTGGAAAGAGGGTTCCCCTTAAAGAAGGAAAACAACTAAGCAGATGAGAATTTTTGCTTTGAAACACCTCGTGTAAACATCACTTCTCTGCATGGAGAGATCTCTCTGATATCTCCAGGCTCCTCTCCCACCCAGAGTTCTCACCCTGAGCGGTTTTGTTGCTCCTAAAGCACGGGTTAAGCAGAGGAGAAAGAGCCCTGACTGTGGAGAGCTGGGAAGGAGGGAGAGCAGCCACTGGAAACAGTGTTTATTGACGAGGAGTGAAAGCATGCATGCAGCAGGATAATGAGCTTTGGAGCTCAACTGTGACCAAGAGGAACTGAGCTATCGCCTTCCCCAATCGCTAATGAAACAAGTGTAATTTCCTCATCAACATTGGATTCTGTTTAACGACTCCCTGCTGCTGCCATCCCCAGCCCTCTGCGGGCTCCTCCCTGCCCTCTGCAAACTCCACTTCCCTTCAGAGGATGCTCACTTCAGCACGGGGCTCTGCAGGGACTCGGAGGCCTTTCTGGGCAGGGGGAAGGATGGAGGCAGGGATCAGAGATGCTCTGCAGGTAACATCTCTCAGGACCTGGGCCATCCCTCTTTGGGTGCCCAACCCTGCCTTGCCGAGTGTCTGCTCAGAGCCTGCTGGCTCCCAGCCACCTCTGAGCCCAGGGCAGATGCAGGGGAAGTGTCTCACCCCACAAACCTCCCCAGTGGTTGCTTGCAGGACTCAAGCTCTTTAGGCTACACAAGCAGAGGTCTGCTGAAAAGTTGTCGTGGGTAGACCAGAGCAGCTTTGGTTAGCCCTGGTCCAAGAATCTTCTCAGGGACAGTTTTCCACTGGAAAATGCTGTCTCGTGGCAATGGAAATGTGTTCAGGAGCCTGTCAGTTTCTATGGAGTTTGGGAAAAGAAAAGTTCTGAAATGACTGCAAATTGAAACAAAGTATTATGTTTCCACTTTCTTGTTTTGGTTCATGTTGGCTTTCTCATCTCATTTAATTTCCTTTCAACTCTTATTATTTTAACATGTCTTGACATCTAGAACATGTTGACGCTATTGAAATGTTTTATCCTGGTGTTTGCAAATTGAACTATTTCAAGATTCTGACTCCTCATCCCGACGCAAGATGAAAACTAATGTCAAAAAATCAGAGTTTTGCAGGGGTTGGAAATTCTGCTTTCTGAATAGTTCTATTTTTAGCTCCTCCTTAGAGAGGACAGAGCCTCTTTCTCCCATGCACTCCCACCTGGGCAGCAGTGTTTGTCTGCATGGCAGAAGGTTTCCTAAAGGTGCTCTCTGCATGCTCATCTTGCTGGCTCCTTGCTCCCCATGCAGCTGGAGCATTGCCCCTCATCTCTCTTGGCCTAGGGGCAGGTAACAAACCATTGGCAGCATCATATTTGTTTTCTCTGTTTAACCTGGACTCTTTAGAGAGGTTGCAGGCAAGCACAGAGGATCGATCTCGTGAGGCCTATATTCTGTGCAATCTGTGCTCTGGGAACCTTTACTAACAGTATTTCTTGGTATCTGTATTTAAATCTTGGCACGTTTAGTCTTCTCATACAGAAACCATGAGGCATGAAGTGAGCCTAGCAGGTGGCAAGCTCAGAACAAATAAGGGAGGTAGTTTTCACACAATATGCAGTGCAGCTGCAGAACTTCTTGTCAAAGGTTACTACAGATGTTAAAGGCTGATACAGGTTCAAGAAAAACTGCTCAAGTTTGTTGGAGGGGAAACCTGTCGAGGGTGTTTAACATTAAATAGAAAGACACTGAGCCTGGTTTAGGAAGTCTCTGAGCTTCAAGTTGTCAGAGGCTGGGATATCTTTCAAGAAGTACTGATATGTGCTTGCTCTGCTCCTCCCCTTCCCCAGGCATTCAGAAACAGTGGGATAATCCATCTGCCAAGAGAATATATTGCTCCAAAGGCACATAGGTAGCAAAGGGACAGTTTGCCTTTGGACATAGGATTAGGTAGCTAGTTTCTTGGACTGGAGGCACTATCTTACAAACAGGAGGTGGGTGAGTGCTTGGTTGATGGGAGTGAGTGGTTAGTTTCTCCTAAGATGCTGTTAAACATTGCTGAGCTCTTAGCTGGTTGAGGCTACAAACAGTGGGTCTCCAAAACCTGCAGGTATTCAGTTACCATTGGTGATTTTCAGTTTGGTGCCCTGGATTTAGATAGAAGGTAAGCTGTTACCCTGTTAGTGGACAGCTGAATATCCTGAGCCATGAGCAGTACATAATAATCTGCATGGGTCATTGGAAAATAATTACATTAGTTAATGAATGCTAAGGTTAATTAATTACCAATTAATTGCCACAGGTTATAGGTAGCCAGTTGCCCATAGCAGCAGTGAATGAGTTACTAGGGGGAAAGAGATTAGAGCAGGGGTTGTTAGCTGTGAGGTTACAGCACCTTTCTGGAAAGCACCTTACTATCAGCAGAGGAGGAGCAAAGGCAGCTGTGAAGCCCTCAGAGTGCTGCTCTCCTGTGCAAAGGTGTGTGCAGTGGGACTGAAGGCTGAGGCTGACTTACCAGGAACCATTCCTGCAAGAGTTGAGGTTGGGTAGCTGCCTTGCCCAGTCGGAGGAACATGGGGTGGGTAGCCAGGCAAGGTGGTGCTTGCCATGTCACGACCTGGGGAGGGACAGAATCAGGAGAGGTGATCAGTAGGGATAAGATCCTTCACTCTTGGTTTGTTGTCACCTTTTGTCCCACTGTCACATGACCAGCAGCTTAATATTCAAGTGATGTGCAGCCTTCTCTGCATTAAGTGCTGTCCAGCCACGGAAGCTTTTTGTGGGAAGACTGTGGCACTTTTGATCTCCCACTGTAAGGATGGATGTTAAAACTTAGCTTTGTGAGAGTCAAAATAATCTTTGTTCAATGTAGCTTTTGGATCTGTTTTAAATAAATCAGAATGTCCCTAAGCTGCACAGAGAATGGCAGCATATTCATTGCCAGAGTAGCTGAGGTCTCATCTATAGGCAGTGGATGCAGCTCCAAAACTGTGGTGATGTTGCTTTAGGGCATGATCAGTGTGCAAGGCCCTGGAAAGTGATCCAAGAGTTTTCTGTGCCTGTCTCTCTTCCCACTTCTGCCATTTGCCTGCTGATGATTTTGGGCAAGTCACTTCACCTCTCTGTGCTTCTTTTTGTGCTGCAAACTCTTTGGTGCAAGGGCACACTTTGCATAGTGCTTAGCATGGAATCAATACTGGTTGGACTCCTTCCAGGTGCTGATGTGATCTATATAACAATAGGACCATGCAGATTAGTTGGAGTCCACTTCCTTTTTATCACAGGTATATTTTGGTTAGTAACACCTAAAGCCATGATATCTTTCCTCCACCAAAGAAGTAGAGAGGGGTGTGGACTAGGTGGATGATTGCAGTTTATTTTTCATCTCTTAGGAAGTGCAGCTGGAGGCTTCTCGGTTGATGCCAGAGGCATTTCCTCATTTGGACTGGTTAGCCTGAAAATGGGCCAGCCAGAAGGGCATTTTGCTGTTAGTGCTTATTGCATTTAAATGAACTAAAATCATCTCAGAAGCTGCTGGGAGTTTCAAGCCAAAACCAAACCAAAAACCAAACCAAAACAAACAAAAAAACAACAACTCCCCCCAAACAAAACAAAACAACAAAACAAAACAAACAAAAAAACCCCAACCAACCAAAAAAAAAAAAGGAGCTAAATAAATTAAGATAATGTTTCCCACACAGCTGCTGGGAGATTCCCAGCTCAGCCTCCTGTGCTGCCTACTGAGATCTCAGCCTGTACCAGGCATCCAAAGCCTTTCACATTCCCCAGGTAAACTGCAGCTCATCAAGAAGTTTGTGCCATTTGTTGTTCCTTTGCTGATTTTGCCTCTCCTGTTCTAACTGGAGGGCTAGAGTCTGATCATCTTTGGAAGTGACAGGTCAAGTATGGCCCATCAACACCAGTGCAGTGACTGGAGGTGTGCTGGGCTACAGCAGGGGAGGAGGAGTAAGAGTTGGTTTGGTTCTACCCATGGCAGAATGCTAATGGATAAAGGAAGCCCTGGAAGAAGCATGAACCTTGGCTGGGCAATCAGAAATAAATAACAGGTACACAGCAAAGCAAAAACTAATCAATGGGGAGCATTAACCTGAAGGGAAGAAGTTTCTCTGGGGTGAGGCAGGCTGAGCCAGTGCCATTGCTTTCATATGTCTTGGCTAAAATTGCTGAGGCCATTTCCTCAAGCCAAGGGAAATGCAAATGTTCATTCTCTCTCCCTGCAGAGGTTCCTGCTTGGTGACTGATGTTCCCAGCTCACCTCCTCTTAGACAGCACACAGAACTACCAGGCCGCAGCTGAGCCATTGTGCAGCCACTCCCCAATATTGATAAAAATAAATACAAAATGCCTCAGGGATTTGTATTATACACACTTCTACTCTTTTCTCCCCATCATTCTGTTAGTGATCAGCAGCTCTGTGCTGAGCTTTATGACTGACACCTACTAGATGGAGTTGGTGGGGGTTTTGCCTCATGTTCCTTTAAGGCAAGAAAGTTTTATGCTAAAAATTCATGTCCTTTTGGTTTCATAGATTAGCTATCCTGAGAAATAACAGCAGGTGATGACTGGGAAGACAGTGGCACTGAAAAGTTAGTGAGAACATTATGTAGCAGCAGGCAAAATTAATTCATTTTGACACTTCCATTCAGGTGGGAATGCGTGCACATTCACTCTGCTACACACACAAAGCCTGATGTTCAAACTCAGTGTGGAAAACTCGCGGGGAGGTGATCACCTGTCAACACCCCAACCTTGAAAATGAAGATAACAAACAAGTACAGTATCAGCAACATGAAGTGAGAGTCCTGCAGAGAGGGACTTCAGGCAGCCCCTTCCATTGCCTCCTCTCATGACCAGCAGTAGACAGGGTTATTAAATCCTTGGACTTGTGGCACCTGTCCTGCTCATCCCAGGCTTCCAGCTCCAGCCATCTTCCCCTCCTCAAGGGCTTTATGAGTGAGGATGCCACCTTCATCACTCTGGCACTGGTTGGGCTTTTGGACACTCTCTCCCATATCTGATTGTCCATAAAGGTCCTAAGGCAGGTGCCCCTCCTGAGCCACAGTGCCTTCTAGGCTGGGGGTGGTCATGTATGGCTGTGTCCCCAGAGAACTGGATTGTTGGACAGAGTCTGTCAGGAGGCTCCTTGGCTTAGGAAGTGTTCAGAGGTTCTTACTGCCTCCAGTCAGACTGGACCAAGGCAGTCTTATGGACACAAAAATCATCTCTGCTATTACCTGGTGCTTTTCTACAGAGAAATTTAATGCAAATCTCAGCTGACAAGACAAAGGGAGGATGTTAGGTCAAAAGAGGAAAATAATACATGGCCCTTCAACAGCCCCTGTGGTCACCTAACCTGATAGCCACTAATTCTTACCCAAGCCACCTCTGATCCTCCGCAGCAATGTTCCCTCAGTCACGTCATGTGGGACTTTCTCCTAGCACCTACCTAAAACTTTTCCCTCCTCCGTATCCTCCCCTCCAGCCAGCTGCTCCCGGGCTCTGCCATCTCCTGCAACCTATTTCCTCACTCTTGTCCTTCCCTTAGAGACCACCTACCTCTGGTCTGTATTCTCTGGCAGTCAGACATTACATTCTCTCCACCTCCCTTCCTGGTCCCAACGTTCAGGGCTGCTGCCCTGTTTCTGAGCTGCCTGCTCTGCTGGGTGGGGACACTCTGGCACCCCCAAACCGGGTGGCTCAGGTTCTGCTCACAGCAGAGCTCTGGCAGTGCTCACAAACTGCCTCTGCATTTACCTAACTTTATTCTGTACCGAGCCGGTCTCTCCTAAGGATGTGCAGCTTCCTCTCCCTACTTTAGCCTAAAAAATGAAGGGTGGGCATGAAATGTTTGTGTGGCTCCCCGTGAGAGCTGGGAAGAGGTGCTGCCTGGGCAGAGCTGGGGGGTGGCTGGGGGGTGGTTGCTCTCTATCCCACTTGCACTCAAAGAGCTTGCAGCATTTCCTGGTGACCCCTCTCCTGCAGCATCCCCCCTGAGCGTGTGGCCAAGGCCGGTTACCTGCTATCAGAGGCTGGCTGCTGGACTGCCCAAAGTGGGCACCATGGTGAAGGAAGGCACTGTAGCAAGGCGTGGAGGCATCGTCTGAAAGGGCCATGTGGAAGGGCTGAAGATCAGCCTGCCCAGAGCCGACCGGCGTGGTGGGGGTGAAAGGGGTGAGAGAGGCTCCATGAGGCTCTTGCTTTATACTGAGGGGAGAGGAGAGGTTTTCTGTGGTAGGGTAAGGGATGGACACAGACAGACAAAGGGAACAGGGGGAGGAAGAGGAAGGGTGGGGAAGGGAGGAGAGGAAGAACAAAATGGGTAAATGAAAATGGAGTGGTTAAAATCTACAGGGAAATTAATTTTAAAACAAAAATAAGATACAAAAAATAAAAAAGTCAGGAGTAGGTCAGAGGAGCCAGTGCTGAGACAGCAGCAGTGAATGCACCGGGGGAGGCTCTGGCTGCAGGGATGCAGGGGTGGCTCTGGCTGCAGGGATGGCTTGGGATGCAGCGATGCAGGGATGGCTCTGGCTGCAGGGATGGCTCTGGGTGTAGGGATGGCTCAGGATGCAGGGATGTCTCTGCAGGGGCAGGGATGGCTCTGGCTGCAGGGCTGGCTCTGGATGCAGGGCTGGCTCTGGGTGTAGGGATGGCTCGGGATGCAGGGTCTCTGCAGGGGCAGGGATGGCTCTGGCTGCAGGGATGGCTCTGGGTGTAGGGCTGGCTCTGGATGCAGGGATGGCTCTGGGTGTAGGGATGGCTCGGGATGCAGGGTCTCTGCAGGGGCAGGGATGGCTCTGGCTGCAGGGATGGCTCGGGATGCAGGGCTGGCTCTGCAGGGGCAGCAGGAGCTGAGGGGATGGAGTGCAGTGGCGGTGGGAGGAGTGGGGTGCAGGAGAAGGAAGGTGAGGGAGGGAGCATGCAGGAGAGGGGGGACAGGGAGAAGCATAGAGCTGGGAAGGAGAAGAGTGCTCTGAAGCTCTGTGCTCCCTGTCCTGCTGCTTCCTCTTGCTGGCCAAGGGCATAAGAAGATGCTACACTCACACAGTTTGGCCCAGGGAGTTACTGCACTCTGGCTCTTCAAATCCCAGGGAACCTTCCCCAGGAGGAGCCTGGTTATGAGCATCTGTTAAACAGGATACTTGGTCTAATGGCCAAACTCTGGGGAAAAAGGTGCAACTGACATTTGAGGTGGTTAAAGTGAAAAATGAGACTGTGTAACTAATAGATAGATAGATAGATCAATAGATAGACAGCCTGATAGATCCATTGATCTTATCCACAGTGGCACACTTTGGAGCTTTGCCCATAAAAGCTGTCAGTATTGACTCTGGTTGTTCCCAGAGCATGGTGTTGCCAGACAGATACCTTGACAGAGAGATATAATGGAGGAGGGAAATGTGGGGGTCTCATAAAAGGTCTCATTATGAACACCTGAAAGAGAAGTATGGATGATGTGATCAGATCCGATCCAAATCATCTAGCAAACCATCCACCCTCAGGTAAACAAATTAAAGCAAATAAATGAAAGCCATCTCTCTGCTGTGATAGCAAGTGTTGCCAATGGCCTATGAAATAAGTTAGTTCTGGTGGTTTTGATTTATACAGAGAAATATAAATGTGACATATAATTAGGTCATAAATCTGAGTTTATTAATGTAGAACTGGCTTAATTAACTCTAGGCACCTTATTGTGAGGCTGCAATCCTCACCTAGACAATAAAGGGTTGGGCAGTTTCTAGCTGTGAATGCTGTTTATCCTGAGGCATTTGTTTCCTAAAGGTTTGCTACCTGCAAAAAATGATAGTTTGCCATCTGTGTTCTTCTCCAAGTACCTCTAACCTGGATGAGCATCAAAGGTCTCTGATCACTGAGACTCCTTTGTGGCAAAGACATATGTTCATGGGCCAGTTGACTGGGCAGGATCAGCCCTGGCCAAAAGGTGTACAGTTTCTCTGGATTTAGGTTGCTTATGTGAAGTCTCAGATACTCAGTGAGGATTCTCAGTTCTCCTCCCTGTTTTGCTATAGGAAGCTTTCTTTGGCAGGGAGCTTTTGCAGAGGGTATGGGGAATAGAAGCTGGAGTATCTGATGCTTGTAGCACAGTTATTCAGCAGAGCAGGCAGTGCAGCAGTGCCCAGTTTCTGCTTTTTACATCTCCATGCTGTCCTGCCAGGGACAGTCTCTGTGGATGGAGAACCCCAAAAGATGTTTTTCTCCTGCATCTGCTGTCATCAGATGGCAAAGGGTGCACAGATTTACCTTCAGGCAGAGTCACCACCAGCAGTCTGAGAGTGCTGAATCCCTTACCCAAATGATGGTGAGCCTGGATAATTTGGATTAATGGATTTAGCTGCAGGCAGAGGGACAAAAGCTTCCCTGGTCTGCTAGGGTGGCAACTTGAAGGGATATTTTTTGAGGAGACCATTTGTCAGTCATACCTGAATAAACCAGGGACATTTTGGTCCTGGGTGTTTCCTTGGCTCTTTTTTCAGCTCTGTGTGTTGTGCAGGTGTGGGGAGCTGCTGGGGAGGAGAGCAAGGGCTGGGGAGAAGATGCAGCCGGGAAGTGTGGGTGGGCAGCAGCAAGAGGTGCTATGGGCAGAGGTTAATCCTGTTTACACAGCCCCCAGGCACCTTGGGTTTCCTAGTCCCTGCCCTGCTTTATTTCTCTTTTAAAGCGTGGAATTTTCAGCTATAATCCCTCCTAAACCGCAGCATTTTTCAGGCGCTCTGTGTAAGTGAAACCATAATCTCTGTAAAACAGAGCAGAGATAACTGCTTAAGCTGCAGCAGCCCTGGGCCCATCTGCTCCAGCCCCTGGATTTCCTCCCTGCCCGGACACCGCCGGGGAGATTGCAGCCCCAAAGACTGCCTAAAGCCCCTGCGATGGGAAGGACAGTGCCAAGCCTTGCCTTGCAAAGCTGGGAAGGGTTAAGGGACCAGGAGCTATTTGTCCTGCTGTCACAGTCCCTGTCAGGCTCCCAGCAGAGCTGAGCCCAGCCCTCCGTTCAACACACCCAAGGCTTAGGAAGAAAAATTCCTGAGACCTTCCAGAGGCAGCAGGACTTACTCAGAGCAGAGGGATGAAGCAGGCAGCAGGGAGATGGGCAGAGCCTGGGACACAGCCATGAGCACTCTGCTCCCTAAGAGCAGTGCAGGGAAGGCGAGGAGAAGGTCAGGCAGGGAGTGATTGCACAGCCACGTTCCAGGCTTTTCTGTGCCTATTTATCTGTCTGTCCATCTTTGCCACTGCACACACATAACTTACACCCCATGTATCTTTACTGCTGGATGGCATTTTACCAATTTTTACTCCTTTGTTGTCCAACTCTCTCCTGACTAAAAGCACCTGAATTCTCTCTCCGGTACAACTCCTGCCACTGCTCTGCTGGAATAATTGCCCCAGCAGTGAATTATAGCTCCAAAGTGTGTCCGTGTGGACGAGATCAATTGATTGATCCATCTATCCAGCTGTGAATGGCACAGTCCCATTTTTCATTTTAACCACCTCAAACTTCCGCGGCACCTTTTTTTTTTGGCCTCACTTCTGATTTTCTCCATTCTCTAGTGCTCTCATAGTCCTGATGGAGAACTTGCCCCTTCCTACCCCAAGTCCTGCAAGCTGTGGAGCAGGGCCACAGGGGCTTGTCCCTCCAAAACCCTGCTCAGGGAAACCTCAAGGTATCTCCCAGTGTCTCTATTCCTAAGGCTAGGATATGAACCTGTATTCCAGTAAGGGGTGGAATGAATTTTCAGCTCCCTAGAGCAGCAGAAATCTGTTGCTGTCCCCATCTCCTTTCCTCCTCTAAATAGCAAACAATATCTTCCTATAAGCAAGCAAAAAAATACCACCCAGTGTTATGGTGGGGAAATCTGAAAGGGTCAGCAGGGTGGGGATAGAGCTGGAAACATAGCAGAGGACTAAGTATTTTCTGCATCTCCTGTGCCTCTCTTTCTGACTGGACTTGCTGAGTTATGGCTGTTTTCCTTCCTTTCTAGCCCTCTCCTCTGTTATTCTGGCGGAGAGCTAGAACCAGGGATCTCTGGCCTAAATTCCCCCAGCAAATGAAGGGATTTTGGCCAGACAGGGTGAGAGGAAGATTCACAGCTCTGGGTTCCTACAGAGACTCATCTCAGCTTTTATCATGCTCTCTGCTGCTGAGGGAAAGGGCAGAAGGGGGGTCTGCAGGACTAGATAAGCTGCTTGGGTTTCATTGCTGGCTTCCTGGAGGATAAGTTACCTGCATCCACTGTTCCCTCTCAGCAAATGAATGAAAAGATGGCACATCCCTTGTGCACACCCACTGAGCCACACTGCTCGCTGTCTTGACACTGTTCAGAGTTTCTCATCTTTTTTTGAGGTCTCCATCAAATATTTCTCTGACCCCAGTGCCTCACTCTTCAGAACACACACCCTTACAACATCCCTCAGGGATCACTGTTTTATCTGAGCTGAGCCCAGAGAAGACATGCCCATGTCCATGTAGGAGCCCTGTGTCAAAGCTGAGCCTTACTTATCTCAGGTGTTTTGAATCCTATGCTTGCACCCACCACTGAAGCATCTGTTTCCATAGTTGTGTTCTGCATTCCTTAGAAAGGTTTTATTCTGGCAAACTGAATGGGACTGGGTCCTCTGTGCTCATACACTGCTGAGTTTACAGCCAGTGGAATCAGATTCATTTATCCCTTGTGAGAGTCCTGCCTCAGAAATTCTGGAAGTCATGCAAGAGACCAAACTGGACCAACACAGCATCTCTTTCACTCCTTCTTTCTCTCATGTTAGAAGAACCACCTGTTTAGGGTTTTTTTATTATTTCTTGGTTTCTTTTGCAAGAGCACTGTTCGAGTTGCATGGAATACAAAGATTATTCTTTTTTTTCTCCTTCTCTGTGATCATAACAGAGCTTTGATAAAGCAACTGAAACGTATGTAAAGACTAATGTGTTAATCCTTGTGCCTTTCTTATCTGCTCTTTGTGTTCCTGCTGACTGGAGAGCAAGCCTTGAAAGTTCAGGTCTTTTTTCTGTTCCTGTACAGATCCATCCACGTTCTTAGCCCAGTACTTTACTGGTAGGTTGTTGAAATACATGTTTTAAGAACTGGGATTTCCTCCTCCTGAGAGTCAAAACTGTTATGACATGACTGATGTTAAGTTCTGAAATCCCTTTGCCCCATTTTTTATAGAACTGAAGTTTATAAATCTAGTTTTTGTGTCTGATCTGATTAACTTCTGCTCTGCAAGTAAACTGGCCGGCTAACTTTTTATGTTGCTTAGAGAGAAAAAGTTGTATAGTCTTTGTACAGAGTAAAACATGAAACTTCCAGCAGACCTGTGATCTGGACTTACTCTCCAGCCGAGTACTGCTGGTGTTTATCACACGAAAACTCCACTGCAGTGAGCTTCATGTGGCCCTATGTACAATTGTTTGCAGATGGAGCTGATGAAGAAAGATGTGCTTTAAAGTCTTGGGGGGGTGGAAGATGTGCAACTTGTGCACTTGGCAAACTGAGAAGTTCAGTGAAGTTTGTATTGTCCCTTTGCTTGAGTCCCAGCCCATCAGGTTGGGCAATTAACTTCCTGCCTTAAAGTGCAGCATATGCTTATTCCTTGGTGGGCTGGGACTTGAATGTTACCTCTTAAACAAGATGCTTTTGAAACATATGCTGGCAATTGTAATTAGAACACATTAGGTTTACACACAGTCCTCATTATAGGTATCTCCAAGGTTTCATCACAATGATATTTGACTGATCATAGGAGAGGATAGATCTTCCTGGGTAGCCCACAGCAATCCTAAACATGCAAAGAAGGACCAAAGATTGCTGTAAGCTCCCCATTTCTCTGAAAGACTGCAGAGGGCAATTGCAATTGGACAAGCAGCTGGTCTGGTTAAATCCAGTAGAGCTGATGGACACCAACAGTTATTAACACCTGCTGACAGGTGTTGCTTAACTCAGGTAGAAAGCACAGTCTTTGTTGGCAGTGGGCAAATATCTACATCACAGAGAATTTCATTGTAGCCATGCTTTTTGGATCCTTCCTTTAGCCTCAGGAGAAATGGCAAAAGCTGAATTTTGGGGAAGTCAATATAATTGTTTTCTTTTTAAAAGCCCCTTTTTGTCTGTCAGCATAAACTGTGACAGCCTTTAATGCTGTCCCTTGCTGAGGGACCTGGGACTGGGGATGCCAGTTCCCTGCTACTGCCATTACATGACATTATGGTCACTCACTGCTGTTGCTTGCTTACAGCTAATGTAAGGAAGGTGAGGGCATTATTTCTTTCAGGGCCAGCCATTTCTGGGTTTCTCCCTTCAGTATGCCTTTCAAGCCCATGAGGCACCTCTTTCAGCATCCTGGAGTCATGGCAGTGAAACTCCCCCTGGATGCACAGAAATGGTTCATGTCATTCCTTCTCCCCCTACTAGTCCTGGCTGGCCCAGGGATCATCCATCTGCCCATCTATCACCCTCAGCCATTTGGTCCTGGAGGAGAGCACTGACACCTTTTGCCTTTCCAAATTCCTTGACTAGATAAGAAGATACTATCTCTTCTTAGGGATGGGAAGCAGTTGATGACATTTGGAGGTCCTGTGGGCTGCTGCTCTGGGTGATTCCTCACCTTACCCAGAGGAGAGACGTGCTCACAGAAACTCCCTCCTTCACCTTGGTGAGGCAGGAGAGGAACAGCCCTGGAGCAGCCACCTGAGCAATGATGCTGTCCCAGCCTCAGGGCATTGGGGCAGCCAGAGATGTGTCCCCCGGGCTGCCTGGCTGCTCCATTTGCACTATGAGGCTGTTCTCTGAAAGGCTGAATTTTATGGGTGGTAACAAGTATTTTGACAAATACAAAACTTACACTGATCGTGGTTATTTCAATTTTTTGCTAAGTAGGTGAGCTGCATCTGTGCGCATTTATTTAAACAATTATGTTGTTTAATCTAATTTGTCTTTACATGTTATTATATGAGAAAATAGTGAACGATGAGTCCATATTATTATTTTATTAGATTACTAACTTCTTACTTGTGATCTGTGTCAAGTTATATTTAGATGGAAATTAGAACTAAATTAAAAGCAGTATTTGTAATTATTTATGCTAATTAAATAGAATGACCACAAGTACCCTGACTTCCTAAATATGCTGCAACAGAAAAAGCAAGCTTTTCTAAGCAGGTTTTACATTGAAACTGACTTATTAGATGGAGGAAAGGGTATATACATGTAAGGAGGAAATGGAACTGATTTTAGAACCCAATTTTAGAACTGATAATTCTCATCCTTTCACACCAAGCTTGACTCTCTCACTGACAGAGGAAAACAAATGCTCCTGCTTTTTCAAATCCTAGTTTGTTTCTTAGTTTTGAATGACCTGGCTATTGAACTGAGCAAAATTCTCTTCAGTCCACTCACTAAGCTGAAGTGAAGGAGATAAGATCTTTTCACCTTTCAGGAGGCTAAAGTTCTCAAAAGTCTGTTTATCATTTGAGAGAGACTTTGGATCCAGGTGTCTAGCCAGTGATTTCTTCAGGCTTAGTATCACAACTTTCTTGAAAACTTTCAAACAAATCAGGTGCTGTTTCGGTGCCTTTCAACCCTAGTAAGCAGCCAGGATGTCTGTAAGTCTAAATTTGTTTTGCATACATTCATGGATGAATTTTAAAGAAATAAATTAACCTAAAAAAATATCTGACCCTGTGCCAGAGAAGAGAGATCTGGAGGAGAGTTAGATGGATGGGGATTGTGCTTTTTTGATGCCTTTGTTTGACACTTCATGGGCTGTCATCAGGATTTATCACCCTGGATGATACTTGTTGCTTTAGAGAAAAAGTAATTTCCCAGAGAGAAGGAAACATTTTCTATACAGGATGTGGCAGCTATTTCGTTGGCTGATGATAATTTTAGAAGTTAGCTGTTCCTGTTAATAGGTGCTAACCATAGCCCAGAAGCACTGAGAAACCTCTTGATGGGATGAGAAGGGGACACACACTCCCATTTCAGTCAGGGGTAGAAGTTGCTGAAGTGTTTTACATGGGATTGTCTTTTACCTTTCCTTTTCACTGTACATCTCACTGGCTGTGCTGAGCTGACAGACAAAGCCCACTCAGTTAAAACTGCCAGGATTCAATTAAGGGAAGGACTTTCTTTACCTCCGCTGTAATTTTATGATCCACCCAGTACTTAGTAGCTTCTCAATAAGCAAGTTTCAAGCCTTACAGGTAAAGTGCATTGTGTTTTATTTCCCATTGTGCTGCCTCTCTGTTGGGTGACTTCTGAAGTCTTTAGAAATGGCAAGAACTCAGCACCAAGGAGCTCTGGTTTGGAAAGAGCTAGTGGTACTTTTTTCTGTCTGGGCAGAGACTTTCCTGTAGGCTGAAGGCAAATCTCACACCCTGAAGAGACTGCACACAGAGGTTGTACCCTGCATGGGTGGATGGATGTGTTTCACATTTGTTTCAGGTATCACCCAGGCTCAGGGGCTGCCCTGGGACAAGAGCAAAGAGGAATGTCAAAGATGACATGATAGCAGCAAAACAGGCAGCCAGCAGCTCAGTAATCTCTGTTGCTCTCCTGTCCCTTCTTGGGAGAGGCATCTCTGTGATACCAAAAAATCTGCCCCCTCCCAGCCTCTACCTCTCTGGTCCTGCCTGAAAGCATCGCCCAGCCCCATGGCAAACATGACACGAATCATTCATCTTTAATAGATTATGCAAATTGAGGACATCAGATCAATGAAGATCAATAATTGCAACCATTTAATTGCCAGCAAAAACATTTTAAGAATGAGCATTATCTGAAGTCCTTTCTTGGATAATGGCAACATTAATCCAAACATTGGATCTTGGCCTAAGTGTAGAGGAAAAATTCTCCACCCCTCTCCCCCTGCTGCCTTTCTGGGTGCTGGGGGTTTGTTTTTCCCTTTTCATTTCCAGTTTCCAAGTTTCCCCATCATTACCACCAGCGAACAGCTCCCAAAGCTAATAGTTCTGCTTTTGTTACTCTGTGCTGATTGAAATGTCGCATACAGATTGAGATGTTAGTGCTAAGTTGCCACCTGGGAGTGTCAAGCTGGGTCTGAAATGAACTTTTCTCACTCTTGGATCCAGATGGATCAGATGGGGATGTTCTCGAGTTGAGCTGGGAGTGGTGCAGGGAACAGAGTGGGGATGGCACAGGGTAGGGGGGACATGAAGAAGATTTTCTGTCTCAGCTCACAGCCTCTTCTGTGTGGCCACATCTGCCTCCTGCTGTCCCCTTGTGACAGTCATGTCCACAGCTGGTGCTGTGTCCCCAGCCTTTAGGAATTCTAGTCTCCTACTAACAGGCTGGAGTGCACCAGCTTCACTTAGGCAGAAGGACCATTATTTTAATGGCCCCTTTGAATCTTAGAGTCTGATTTCAAGCCTCTTGTTTACATCCAGCCACGGGGATCTGCGTTCCGTGAAGGAAGGACAGCATTGCTCTCCTGCTGGCCTTGCTCCCCAAACAAACACAGGGAAGTCTTTCCTGTAAGGGATGTAGATCTGCTAAATGCTGGATGGACCCCAGCTTACTTTTGTCTTGCGTCTGCAACTACAAGGAAAGCTGGAACAATTTTGACACAGCTGAGCCTTTTTCTTTTTTTTTCTGGTTGGCTGAGAAACTGCATGGCTACAAGGATGCTGGATCAAGTCTGGTAGCAGTGACAGAGTCTGGGGATGTCACACATTCTAGGCGCTCCCTAGCTATGCAGCTGACCTCCCCATGGTTCTGCATGGCATTTTGCAAACCTCAGGCCATGCAGGACGCAGGCAGTCTAACACCAGCATCGGGATGGTGTGGCCCGTGGCCCCAGGACAGCCCTGTGCTGCTCAGGTTCTGCACGTGCCGCCCGCAAAAAAATAAGTTTCTGTGGAGCAGCTGCTGTAGAAATCGTTCAGTTATTGTATCTCCCCAAGAAAACCAAGTGCAGATCATGCATAAGCCACAGCCCCCTTGTTCTGAGACACAAAGGAAAGAAAAGAGCAGCGAGTGTTTGGACACACCTGTCCCTCACCACCAGCCATCCCTGCGCCCCGGCCGGGCACACAAGTTCTGGATTCACACCTGGGTTTGCCTGTCTGGCACCTCTTTTCCACCTGGGCACCTCTATGGGTACCCAAAACTGTCAGTACTCTTCCATTTCACACTTTTCTTGAGCCCTTACATCCTCCACAGTCTTTCTCTCTCTCTCCATGTTTGCCACAGAGGGATTTCTTGCATTAGCAGAAAAAGCAGAAGCTAATGGTGATGAGGGAAATAAATAAAAAGCTTGGTTCTACTGGTTGGTCAGGAAGCTTACCGGTCACCACAGGGTACGTCTGGGGTCCTGACACATTTGTCCCCAGGTCTGGGTTAGCAGAGGTGGATAGACTTGATTTGACTTCATCGAGCCCAGGGGTCAGAGCTGGGAGGGAGTACTCATTACCCTGGGGAAGAGAGGAGAAAGACAGCTCGCTATTGATGTGCCTGGAGAAGGGTGTGCAGATGGGAGGGAGGAAGAGGAGGGATGCAAACCCCTGCACAGATGGCAGAGGAGGAGGAGGATGAGGAAAGGGAGAGGATGAAGTGACAAGAGAGATCCGGGGGGAGGATGTCCCTCGCTGTCCCACCCCTGCCAGGCGTGGGGCTGGGGTGGGCTGTGTCCCTTCCCTCAGCCTGTGCCCCCCCAGGGGAGAGGAAAGGGGTGGACCCACGTCCCCTCCTCTTGGCTGCAGGGAGGCGGTAGGCGTTTGCCCTGGTGACAAGGACAGCTGGGGCAGGGGGCTGCTGTGCCATGGCTGAGCCGGGTGGGCTGTAGCCAGCAGCCCGTGCTGGCCCACTGCTCCCTCCCTCCCTTGCCCTCACCTCTGTCCTAGCTCTTTAAAAACAAACAAAGAAGCCTCATCCCCTGCCTCTGTCACTCTGTGCATTGGGGTATGAAATTGGGGAGGGGGGAGCCACATGGCTAACAGAAGGGTGGGAGGGGGAGAGCCATTGAATCTGAAAGGGTGTCCTGTCCGAAAGGCTCTGGTAATTGCCTTTTTATTGTGGTAGCCTCCGGACCAGACGCGGGAGCTGGAGAAACCGGGAAGGCTACAAAACGGCAGGAAAAGTTGCTCTGATTTATATTAGGTTAAATTAAAACTGATTTTCTGCTCTTTCTGCTCTGTTTTTTTCCATGTGCTTCCCCAGCCCCCTCCCCACGTCTCCCCCTCCTCCAGCGGGCTCCCTGCTCGCTGCCCCCTCCCTGCCCCTGTCCCTGCTTGCCTAGGACTGCCTAGTCATTTCCAATCCCTTCTCGTATTGATCTTCCTGTAGAAATCAGTTTTGTAATTAGCTGCAAATTAGGCCTTCTACTGGGGGTGAGCCTGCCCCCTGATTTATCACCAGAGTAATTCGCTGTGATCGGAGAGAAATTAAAATGAACTCAATTAGGCTTCGGATTTGCTTTATGGGCCCTGCTCAGAGTTTCAGGGGGAAAAATGACTGTGCTGGTGCTTAATAGTCTAATGAAAGTAAATAAAGGTTATTCATTGTAATAAACCCAGGGACTCTGGGATGAAGGGAGTCCACAGCCAGCCTCTCCTTCTCTTCCTTTGTTGGTTTATGGCTTGGGGCGGTTTAAAAAGACTTTTGATTTTCATTTTATTAAGACAAACAGCTTTTGGGATAAAAGGCCAGGGGAGTGGGGGAGTCAAGGAAAGGGGGGCCAGGGCTGCAGAAGTGCAGAAAACTAGGTTGGAGATGGGAGTAAAGTCTCAGCTCGGGGCCACGGAAGAAAATTCTCCGTCCGAGCCCGTCCCTGGCTCGCTGATCACGGGTGTGATCTGAGTGCAGGGCTCTGTGGCTGAGAACCTGCCCGGTGTGCTGGGGTGCTGGTGCCAAAACCCTGCCTCCCAGCCTGCAGGGGGGTGTGCAGAGGGGGGGATTTTGGGAGAGCAGCGTGTGTGTGCACAGCAAGCTCAGGAGAGGAGGCAGAGCTGGCGTGCATCGGCACGGAGATAGATTTTTCAGGCAGACGGTGCCGTAAAACACCGCGGTGATGTACGTCCAGTGAGAGGGGCAGGAGGGGGAGAGGGATTTCGTCCAGGGAGTCTCCCTGCCATCATCCTATGTGTGGGTGCCTGCGAGTCCCCGGTGCCAGGCCAGACCCTCACCTGCTCAGATTTGATGTGCTCTGATGTTTGAAAGACGTCAGGGTAAGAAGGACGCTCAAAAACTCGATCTAAAGCCTCCAGCTGCTGCTGGGTGAAAGTGTCCCCACGAAGGTGCTTCCGCAAACTGTCCACGCTGCTCTGGGAATCTCCGTTGGGAACTGAGCCCTCGGATACATCTGCAGGGCACAGACAGAGAAAACAGGGAGTTAGCACCACCCTGGCTCAGATCAGCAAAGGATGCGGGACGAGGAAAGAGGGGGAAAGAGCGGGGCCCTCTGCCTCCACCCCGGGAGCTCAGCCCCTCCCGTGGGGTGGGGAGGCTGCGGGGGTCTGGGGGAAGCCCCCTTCTCTCTGCTGGGGTGGTCAGGCTGCTCCCATGGGCTCCACGGGACCCTCCTGCCCGAGGGTGAGTGAGGCTGTGGAGAATGGGGCTTGGCTCAGAGATGAGTTTCGGTTCCGCTGATTTTCAGTGTTAAAAATTGCCAAATCTCCATTGCTGAGCATAAAATGGGAGCAAAGCACAGCGATTAGCATCGCTGGGAGGCTTCTGGGGAGGCAGCTCACAGGGAAACCAGAGGGCAGAGGATAGACCTGCGCTGGGGAGGGCTGAGGAAGCCTGGCACGGAGAAAGGGCTCTCTTACAGCTTGTGAGGGAGTCAGTCTCTGGTGTAGCTCCCCTGCCCCAGTAGAAGTTATGTCTCTTAAGTTACAATTTCCTTCTCATCTGATCTTGTCCTGTTGTACCCCAGGCGAGTCTTTCATCCCCTTCAGATAACAGGAATGACCCTGTTTCTGACTCCATGTTTTACCAGAGTCGAGTCTCTCCCTGTGGATTTTCTGTCCCATCCAACATACACTGGTTTCTGTTACAATCTCCGTCCCATTCGTCTTTGTGGAGCTCCTAATTTATCACAATCTATATCTGTTATAAAACTCCCGCCAAAATGAGATGAATCTTTATCTGTGTTGAACCCCCTTTCCTATCCCCAATGAATTATTGTATTACAAAACCAAGTCCTACTCAGTGGGCATCAGTCTTCTGGTTTTCCTTTGTTCTGACTAGGAGAAAAAGCTTTTTTGGCAGAAGCATCACCAGAAGTGCATCCCTGTCCCTGCGGCAGCCCTCTGACATAGTCCAATGTCACTGCGGTGCCTCCTGCCATGTTCTGGGTGTCTCTATCTGCCTAGTGCCATCCCACATCTCTTACAGCCCACTCGCCCTCCCAGTAAGTCCATTATTAGTGCCCTGCCCCATCCAGAGTGAATCTTTCTGTGTGATAAACCCTCTTATCACCCACCTGTTTGGGCTTTTTTTTTCCCCCGTTATCCCCCAACTCAAATGAGGTGCATTTATCTCAGTTATAACCCCTTTATATCTGAATTGAGTGAGTCTCCTACTATTAGCATCTGTCACATCCAAGGTGAGTCTGTCTGTTATAACCTCCTGTCCCAGCTGAAGTGAATCTCCCTTTGTCATAATCCCTCATCTCATCAGAGGCAGGTCTGCTCATTATAATCTTCTCCAACTGTGCTGGGTATCTTTCTGCTGTCACCTCTCAGCCTAACTTTGGTGAGACTTGCTGTAATCCCCTGTCTCATCCCTGCTGATACACCTTCCTGCTCTCCATGCTGAATCTCTACCCACTGTTCTCCATCAGCCACGAGCCCAATGGTCTCAGCACCCTGTCTAACCTCAGATCAGGTTCTCTCACACTGTATTACCTCCCAGCTTTTTTACTCGTATTTATTCCTCATACTTCAGGCTCTCTTGGTGGCTTCCAGTCTGGCAAACCTGCTCTCTGTCAAGGAAGTGGCTGTGGGATCTCTATAGCCCTGTTCCCTCCTCGTGGGCAGACATGCTCCCAGGGGCACCCTGCAATGGGCAACACCATGCCACTCCACTGCTTCATCTTTGGGCTCCTGGCTGGTGCCAAGATGGGTATTTTCCTGGCACAGTTAATACCCAAGTGGTGGCCCAGAGTTAAAAGTGAGCCTGCTGCCTCCTGGCTATGAGATATATCCGTTTATAGGTGATTATACAATATGATATAATCAATAGTACATTATATACAGTAACGTAGTACAGTACCACTCACAAGACCATAGAAAATATTACATATTGATTTGTCCCAGCCAGCAGCCTTCCCTCCTGCAGCCTCTTTACTCGCTCTCTTTTCCACCACTAGCCAGAGCAGAGCTGTTCACTGGCACTGATCCCTGGCATTTTCTCCTCTCCTCGGGCTTGTTCACACAAGGGAAAATTCCCAGGTTCCCAAAAGCTGGAGTTCATCACAGGCTTGACTACAAGAAAACAAAGCAAAGCCCGGGCTTGGTGGCTTGGTGGGCTGCAATGTGTGTGTGTGTGTGTGTGTGTGTCAGTGGTCTGCCTGTTTCTGATGGACTGGGCTGTTACTGCAGGAGGTGCCTTTCAGGGAAATGAGGTCCTCCCTGCAGAAAGCTGGCACAAAAGTCTTGGGTCCAGGCTTAAAAAAAAAGAAGAAAAGGTGTGTTTCTGTATCAGTTCTTGTCTCAACCTGCCTGCAGCCCCTGAAGCTGTTTGCCTTTGAGGAATTTTGCAGTGTCAGTCAGTGGTGCTGGAGCACGGGGGTGTTTTTCCTGCAGATGGTTATTCTGGGGGTTCTGCACCCCCACCCCCGCCCGAGCAGCCCCTCTCCTGCATCCCTGCCTTGGGCTCTGCTCCATTTTCCAGCTGGCAGCCCTGGCTGTGCCTGGTGCTTGGTGTGGGTGTTCACACGGGCGGTGCCACTTCCACTGCTTGCCATCAGACGGGATTTTCCCTGCAGGGAGTGTCCCTGGGTGGTGACACAGGTTGGAGCAGGGGGATTTGCAGCTCCCCTCTGGCAGCAGAGCCCTGTGCAGAGCCTTTGTGTGGAGAAGCTGAAACCACAGCTTCACCCAGCCGCTGCAGGAGCCTCTTTTCCTTCATTTATTCAGGGGCCCTTCAGATCTTGACAAATCTGTCACTCTAAATTTGCGAGAGATTATGGTGCTCTCTCCCTAGCACCGGGAGAGGTGATATATGATATCTGCTGCCCCTATTGATTGCCTGATCTGGTGGCAGAGGGCTGGCGAAATGAACTTGAAATGAACATCATGCCTCAACTCATTGTGCGTATAATACACTACTTAATCCCACATTTTTCAGCCGCTATGGAATTCAATTGATCAATCATGTCCCTCTGATAGTACTGTTTTAGGGGTTATTGCTGCTCTGCTCACTGACCTTTTTATTTATTTATTTATTTGTGTCAGAGGTGGGTGTGGGTGTGTATGTGCACCCATGTGCGTGTGTGTATTTGGGAAACTCGGGACCTGGGTGATAAGGAAGGGCCTGTATAGTCAGTGGGAGGTGGAAGAAAAGCATGAAGGGAGGAGGAAGGGAAGGAATGGGATTAGATAAGAAATCAGAATGACCAAAGCAAACAAGCAGGTAGGGAGAGGTGGAAGAGTTGTAAGGAGAAAGGCGATGCTTTAGTTCAGGTGGGAGTTCTGGATGTGGGGAGGCAGGGGCACTCAGACATAGCTTAGGCTTTAAGATCTACAAAAGACAAAGAAGTTTTGATAGAGGACTGTAGGAAGTGAACAGAGGTCTCGAGGTGAACCTCACCTAACCAGCTTGCAGTACTATTTGACTTAATAATGGGAGGGCACACAAATCCTAACCTTTGCAGAGCAATGGTATGAGCTGTGCATATGGCTATTACTTATGAAGAGGAGAAAGTTTCACAGACATGGTCTTGAAAGACAGATTTGTATGCCCTGTGTTGCTAACACTGAGACATTCACAGTCACAGATCATTATATTTTCCTCAAAACCAAAGGATTGTAAATCTCCTGTGTTTGTTTTCTGGTGTCAAAACCTACAGAGAATGTGTTTTCATTTTTTTCCCTGAAACTGCAAACCACTTATCTCTGGTTTTAAATCAAAGTTGTAGTTCTCATCTCAGGATATGACTCTGTCTGCTAAAGTATCAGGACGAGCCTCAAATACTGTAATACACAAAGAATGGGAGCTGACAGTGGGGTGGGGATGAGCAAATGTGGCAGTAAGAGGCAGAGAGGACTTCAGGGAAGAGATGGAGTCCATCAAAAGTGAGAGCAAAGGGAGGGCTCATTGGGAAAGACTGGAATATCCCATGAGGAACAGCACTGTGGTGGGCAGCAGTTGCTTCAGCTGGTCAAGAACAGTGCTAGGAGTAAAACTTCAGGGAATTGACAAGAAATCAGCTTTTGGAGAAGAGAGTTGTAGCGGAGCAAGGCTTCAGCTGCTGGAGGAGTCTGTGGCTGCCACCTGGGTCACTGCACCAGGAACATTCTGTGGTCCTGTGACACAGGGACACCTCTCTCTTAAATCAGGAGGACCTTAAACAGCTTGAGAGGTGAATCATGGCCTTGGTCATGGCGTCCCTCACAAGAGCACGTAGCTGCTGTCAGTGTGATCAGAACTGGCCTTGCATGTGTGACAAGAAGCACCTCTCCCCACGAGGGAGTGTGCACAGCCAGTGTTCAGCATCAGCCCTCAACACCAGGCACAGAAATGCTCCATGGGTGTCACAGAGGCATCCTGACAGATAACATGGAAATCCTGTGCCAGAGGACAGAGGAACAACCTTAGCTACATCCAACACAGGGAATATGGCCACTAAAGAGCTCCAAAAAGAGAGAGATGTTCCTAGGCCATGAAGAAACCATAATGTACAAGGAGAACAAAGCAGCATGACAGAGTTACTTCCCTGGCTACAGGTGACAGAGAGCTCCCTTGCTCAGGCTGGGATGTGGCCCTCTCAATAAATAATTCGTGGAATGATAGAATTGTGGAATTGTTCTGGCTGGAAAAGATCTTTGAGATCATCAAGTCCAACCATTAACCCAGCATTGCCAAGTCCATTCGGAAGCATTGCTGACGTGGGAAGACTTTTGTGGCACGGGAACATTTTGTGGCACAGGAGGGTCAGGAGAAGCTGTGCAGCTGCCACACACACATGGGGACAGTGTCCTTTTGGGGAGCAGGGGCTATTGCCCCCTCCACGGCTTGTCTGCCTGCTGCCTCCCGGGGCCCCGATCTCAGCTGGGGACTCACAGCAATGCTGATAAAAACCACAGTCATAATAAAGGGGAATGTGACCGGCATGAGAAGTGCCAGCCAGGTGACACAGCAGAACCCATCTAATTGTCAAAGCCTCCCAGGGAAACGCATCTCCAGCCCTCTCCTCTCCTCTCCTGCAGCCTGCCCTTGTCACTGCCCTGCTCCCCGCACACCGGGGCTCTCTGCTGCCCTTCCCCAGCTCACCCTTTGTCTGAGGACAGCCCTGTGCCCCCTTTCCCTTCTCTTTCCCCCCCGGGGGCTCAGTGTCCCCACACAGCCCCTGCCTGTCAGGCAGCTCCCCGGGGGCCGCTCCCCGCAATCCCCGGTGTTGCCGTTTCAGACTCAATTGTTCTCCTCGGTACTGAGGCAAATGGAGTCATTAATTACCTTCCATCGCCTGGGCCCAGCTCGGCACACGATCGATAGCCAAGCCTTGTCGTTCAGGGAAGGAGCCTCAGAGGCTGGCATGCAGCTCCTGCTCCAGGGATGGCAGCCCCCCCGATGACCCCCAGGAAGGGCAGAGATGAGCGGCGGGGAGCAGGTCACACCTTGTCACCTTTCTAGACAACCTCAGTGATGATTAAAGGAACTGTACTCCCCGTGGCTGGGACGAGGGCAGGGACAGGCAGCACTCATCTGGCAGTCTGTCCTCTTTCTGGAACTTCCTACTCAGTCGGGTTTGGAAAAGGAAGGCCGTAAAACTCGGTTTACGTTTCCTTCCAGAAGAATTTCTGCAGCCTTTTGGGCAGCAGGGAGGAAGGCATGGTCTCCAGAAGGGTCAGTTCTCTGCTGCAGAGTGTAGCAGTGCTGTCCCAACAACCATCAGAGCTGTGATGGTGATAATCAGTATGGAGAATGATGAGCCTCAAGTTCAGGGGGGAAGGACCCCGAGTGAGTTTGGGATAGAGACAGCGGAGCAGGGAAGGGTCTGCAGGGTTTCAGCAGTGCCAAGAGAAGGAACATTATCAGGAGTCTGCACTGTGGGAGAAGAGAGGGCACAAGCTCAGGTGATGTGCAGCATCGTGCAGAAGCAGGGCTAGGGGCAGATGAGTGCTGGAACAACATCCCCTCAAGGCAGTGTTTCAGCCTTCATGAAGTCTGCTGCTGTTCAGATTCCTGTGTCCATTTGTCCCAAGGAAACCCACAAACCCTAAATCTGAGTACACAAATTGGTGGTGCCACGCTGGTCCGCACGGCTCTGTGTAAGTTAAGCGTGTCGGCGATATGTAAACAGTGCGTACTTGTTACTCACATGCTCAGGCTCTGAGCAGAAAGGCTGAGAAACAAAGGAATAACCTGTTCTGAAATGAAGGTACAGCTCAGAGGAGGAAGTGGTGAGTAAGGAAGGGTGCTCGTGCCTGACAGAGGAAGAGTGGGGTATGTGCTGGCAGGAGTTAGCGGGGGTCTCGGGGCTGTGGGTGGCAGTGCCTCAGCTGGGGCAGGGACAGACAGGGCAGCCTCAACTCAGGGCTTACCTCAGCAAAATGGCAATGCTCAATGAGAATGTAAATGAAACGAATTGTGTGTGCAAATGTGTAATGAAGTGTGTACTCAGATCTGTCTCGGATTATCACGGGAGCATGCAAATGGGCATTTAGGGAAGTGAGTGTCTGTGTGCGTACGAAAATCATACGTGTTTACTCCTGCATCTAAGTGTATGATTGCAGAGTCAGCCCAGAGCATCTGGGAAACTGAGTCAGGGCAACCTTAGGTTTGTGCTTTAGGCAGTGGTAATGAGCAGGCCCAGCCTTGCTGAGCACAGCAGCAAAGGCCTCTCCAGACATGTGCTACAGGCTGTGTGGGAGCACAGGTGAGGCATGAGAGCCTGGGACAGCTCCTCTGCCAGCATCACTGCAGCTTGGTGACCTTTGGGCAAGCTGGAGGTGAGGGGACATATTCTGCTCTAAGTCACTGTAAAACTCCCTGACCTCAGAAGAGGCACTGGGGATTTATACCCCTGTACTGAGGGGCAGAGTGCGGTCCCAGCATCTCTTGCTGGCACTGCTGGGCTTGCCTGTTAGCCAGAGAGAAGTGCAGCTGCCCCCAGCACCCTCATTTTGGTTATGCTGGCTGAGGACCAGCAGTGCTGTCACACAGCAGGACAAGTCCTCTGGTTAGTGTAAAGCTGTCAGTCTCTTGCCCTGACTGGCAGTAGGGATTTACACATCCTGGAAGCTCTTAGCAGGGTTATCCTGCTTGGTGCTGTGGGGGTGCCCACACCATCACCCTCAGCCCAGAGCCCTTGGGGAGAGCAGGGCATAGGAGCTGTGCTGCTCCTCCTGCCAGGGAAGAAGATGTTCTTGGAATCATTAGCATGACTTAGTTCCCTCCTCTCCTCTTCCTGGACTTTGTTGGGGAGCTACTTCTTGGCAGGATCCCCCTTGGTGAGCACATAAAAAAGGGTGGCTTTTGTTAGCTCCAAAGGACAGAAGCCACGCAAAAAATTACATTGCATGCAGCCCTAACTATGCTTGTTTAGAGAAACTGCTTGCATTTATGAAGTCTTTGGTGCGGAAAGCAGGGTTGCAAATGACTGCATCAGAGCGACAGTAAAGGCCATTAATTTCCTGTTATGTTTTCCTGTGTTGGGGGCTTTATTAATTTAATTTTACACTGTCGAACAACAGCGAGCGCTGACACTGCCACACTCAGAGGTTTTTTTTTTCTCAAGCAGTGCTTTGCCTGACATGCAAATCAACATTGCTATCAGGACTGCTAGTGACAGGGGAGGGAGAAGAGAGCTGGCTGTCCCTATCTACCTACAACCCTGAGATTCCAGAGGAGCAATCTGGCACCTGAGAATCCACCAGCACTGGGGCTCAGCAGATCTGGATCAGGCCATGGACACCTCTAATACACAGCCTAGAAAATATTAATTCCTCTTTAGTCTGCTGTGTTCTATTGCCTTGATCCCCCAGCAACATGCCTCCTAACACCTCTTCTCCTTCTATTTGTCTTGTTCTAAACTCTTCCTCCCTTTCATTCCACCTTGTTTTCCCCTGATGCACGCTTCTACCTTAACCTGGCAAGTAAAGGAAGCTGTGCCTGCCCCTGAGCCAGATGCTGGTGAATCATGTTATTGGAAGCTCTTCTGAGTCAGCACTAAACCAGTGCTCAAGCAGAGTGTTTTTAGAGCTGCCATTTTTTGACGTGCCATAAAACAAAGGCTCCAATCACTCAGAGTCATTAAAATTCCCATGGCATTTTTTGCAAGAGTACAGACATTAACCTGGCTGTCCTGAACAAAATCCAGCCTGAGTGATTACCCACAGCATATCTTAACTCTCTTGTGGTTTCCTTTGAACATGGCACAGCAAAATTTCACTGTTGATGCTCTGAATTGTTCAACATCTGCTATGGTCCACCCAAGAGTCAGCCACATTTCAGTAGTAAATGAGATCTCCAGAATGGGAAGGTTAATAAACGATGTATTATACAGGACTGGTAATTGCAAAATGCTGTGCAATGAAAGAGCTACAGCCTTGTGATATGCTGCAATCTGCTCGGACTGTCCCCATGCAAACTCTTTTTTCAAATGCTTGTGCCTATAATAACTGTAAATTGCTAGTAGGGTAATTTGGAATCTTTCTGCATGAACTCATGTAGAGGCCCATACTGATCCATGAAGGATCCTAAGCTGATATGACCTCTGTAAATTGTATGTCAGAGCTAACCTGCAAGAAGTAGTCCCCATACTAGAGGGGGGCCAGCCATGGGTAGCAATAATTTTCACATGCAAGAGAGGGCTGTGCAGAGAAAAGCCATAAGTAACTTTGAGGATTAGATAGTGGGATATTTTTTAATTTGCTGGGATTTAGTAAAGTTTTTCCAAACTGTAGGATAGTTCTGATCTGTTTGCAAGGACAGCTCTTGTGTTCAAGGCCCACCTCATCCCACACTAGACACCAAATCCGAACCAAAAGCCAATAGATCCTTCAGGAAACCAGACATGGAAATGTACCTGACCTGTAGAACACTCTTTGCTGAAGCATCTGAGAGAGGACTTGAAGTCATTTAAGACTTCATGGGCATTTTATAAACAATAACCACCTCATTCAGCATTAAACAGACACCTACAAACCTCTTCCAGTGCACGTCCCCTAGCTTAGAAGCAGAATAACACCTCTGAGCTCCCTAAAAGAGGCAGAGCCAGTGAAAGATACTGTGACCTACATCACATCCAAATGGAAACAGTGGTACCCATGGCCCAGCTCCTGTTCTGGCACTGTGCTCCTGTGTGTTTTCCTGTAGCTGTTGACCAGTCTAAGAAGAGGGCTTTGTACCTTGACCCTGAAGGAATGTAAGCAGTAGGATTTTTGGGTGGATGAAGGAAATGCAAAGGAGAAGGCATTATTTTTAGGCCCCTTGACAAAACTCTGACAGTTTAAAGGGCCTTAAAATGAGCATGAATTGCACTTGACACCTATTCGGAGTGTCCCTTATTTTATCTGATCCATGCATGGAAAAAATCACCGTCAGAGAATTATGGATTGAGACAGAGCAGACAGACAGACAGACAGACAGACACACCTGCTGATAGATCACTGATAGATCAGTATCTGTATCTGCTGCTTTCAGGCCATACTGTACTCTATAGGCAAGGTCTTAGAGCTTAACCTGGCCTCTGCAGGCCAACCCAAAATGCTGTTCATTTCAGGTCCTGCTTGGCAGCCACAGAGCCAGCTGGAGGAAATCCACTATTCCCTGGAAGGCTCTTAAAATGTTCACGAGCTGTGTGTGTTTTTTTTAAGGCAAGTTCTTGTGGCAAAACGAAGCACACTGTTGTTTCTCTCTCTTCCTCCTCTCCACTCTCACCGCCTCCCTGTCCCTCACCCGTGCAGGTGGAATTCTCTAATCCCTTGGTGAGGTCTTGTTGCTTCCCCCTGGGATGCTCTGGAACAAGGCTGGAGGATCTGATGCTATCACTTAGGGAAGCAAAGAGCTCCTGCTTTCCTTCCAAACAGCAGCAGCCCCCGTCTAGGGAGAAGGAGGGGTTTCCCTCTGGCCCTGGCTGAGAACAAGGTGCTCAGTGTTTGCCTCTGGCACAAGACACCTCTCTGGAGGAAGGATTTCCATCTGCGATGCTTACAGGGGAGCGGGGCGTGCAGCCGCGGCCAAAGGAGAGGCAGGGAGGGAGCAGGAGCAGGAGCAGGAGCAGGAGCCATCCTCTCTGAAGGTTGGGATTCCTGCAGCCGCGGCTGCCTGGTGCTGTCAAGGTCAGCAGGTTCGGGTTCACTGCTCGGTCAGGAGGGTTTGAATTACTGGCACTGCTGCGGTGCCGAGCGCCATCCGTCTCCCAGCGCCGGATGCGGGATGCGGGATGCTGCTCCCTGGCACTGCGGGACACGGGGACTGCCAGGGAGGCTTTTGTGGAGAGAACGGTGAGTTTTTAGGAAAGGTTTAATGCTGGAGAAAGGCACATAGTCCATGTGCTGAGGACATGGGGACCAGGCTTCCAGAAGTGGCAGCTCTGATCTGGTTTTCTTTTACCCAGAGAGTGTCTGATGGCAGCCAGGAGAAGGGCTTGCATGGGGCCCAGCTCACCCTCCCAGGGTGAAAAACCTGTGGGTGTCACTTCTGTCTGGTTCTACATAGGCAGCATGCATAGTGAGCAAAGACTAACACCCAGGTTTGTATGTATGCCAGCCAGGCTGCTGGGAGGTTTTCTCCCCAGGCCGGGTCTGTGCCTACCAGGCTGTCTGCAGAAGGTGCTGGGAAAGCTGCCTGCCAGCATGCACCCCAGCAGGCAGGCTGGGAGCCACGGAAAGGGACCTCACTGGAGTGGGTGACAACAAGCCGTGGCTGCAGGGGGAGGTGAGTGTGCAGGGCAGGCTGCTGGTGTCACAGACGTGTCCCTGGGGTGGCATCAGCGTGCACCTGGGAGCCTCTGTGCCTCTGCCTGCTCTACACAGACAGTGTGCTGGCCCAGCAGCTGTAGCAGCAGGGATGGCAGGAGTAAGCACCCGAGGAAGAGAATGGCAGGAGAGAGAAGCAAAAGGGAACTGGGAGAGAACTGGGGGAACTTGACTCCATCTGTCAAGGCCCCTTCCAGCCCATAACATTGTGTATTCTGTGATTCTGTGACTGGGGGCTGTGTGGAAGTAGTGTCCAGCGTCTGACTTTGGACAAGAGCATCTTCACCACTGGCTTTCAGTGGAGACCTGTCAGTCCATAAACCAGAGTGCTTATTTTTGCTCCTTATGCTGAGGTTTGCCCTGTACCTCTGGGTCAGTTAGCTCCTGGGTGCAGTCAGCTGCACCAGCCTATAGCAGTGTATACGTAGCTTTCGTACTCATACCTCTGCACCTGCCTGCTCTTTCTGCACTGGGGGACACTCAGGGTAATGCTGAAAGTGGAACTTCAGGGGGCTGCCCATACCTGTTGCCTACACGAGGCCTCTCGTGCAGAATTCTCAGTGCTCACCAGGACTCAGAGGAGACCAGGACTAACATCAGGCAAGCCCTCACCTCCTCCTAGCTCAGGACAGGTATTCTGAGAAGGTTTCCTGTGTGACCCTACACATTAGGAGGTACACTGTGCCTACCATCACCTCTGCTCTTGACTCCTCTCCCAGTTTTCTCTTCCCCTCAGAGCAATGGGCTCCACAAGAAGGGTCAGGGACAGTGCCCAGTACCATGCTGGTTTACATTAATGAGATACACTCAGTGTAATCCAGCAATGGAGTCAGCTCTACAAAAGGAGGTAATAGCAGGCTGCCATGAACAGAGCAGCTCAGGTAATTGGTTTATCTATCTAGAAGCAGTAGTAGCAATCTCTGCACAGACAGAGTAGCAGTAAAGTCTCTTCCTTAAGGCTATTTCTTTTGTCTTTTCAATTGCTTGCACATCCATGTGAGAGAGAGCGAGAGGGGAAGAGAGAGAGAGCTAGAGAGAGAGAGGGAGAAATGTTAATTTGTGAATTAATGGCTTTTCTCAGCGGAATTGTAAATTCAAATGTCACCTCACAGGGTGACACTATGCGGGGCTGCTGAAGAAGCAATGATAAGATCCCCCCATCCCCACGCCGACATATCCCCATGCCCCTCCCCTCCCTGAAGGATAGCTACGGAGTGGAACATGCTACTTTTAATTTGCAATAACACCACAGCAGAGGGATGCAAGAATGACTGCTTTCTGGCCCTCCCTTCCACAACAAGCCGGGACACATCTTTCCCTTTCCACCTCTACCTCCTTCCACTCCCTCTTCAACCCCTCCCATTTTAACCTGGCTCCAAAGCAACACATTATCTCAACTCCCCCCAACCCAAACTAATCAAAGGATGAGCTAGGGGAGGGCTTTTTAGAACGGATGCCTCTGCAACCCTCTCCTCTCCTGCAATAATCAGGTGAATTAATGACCCTGAAGTTAAAGTGAGTGCTGATACTCAGGCGTTGTGCAGCGTAGGGGAGAAAGCCTTCATTGTTTTCAAGCAGGAGGCGGGCAGCAGCAAGGGAGATTCATGGATGGAGATTGAATATGCAATTTTCTTTCACCTTGCCAAGAGCTGCCCCTGGGCTGTGCCTGGCCTAAATTTTTTTTTTTTTTTTTCCTCTTGCCATCTCTGCCTTATCCGACCCTCCCACCTCCCTTCCATTCTTTCCAGAAAATTACCTTCAAAATTGATTTCCACTTTTACAAACAAATATAATGGGAACATGAGGGGGAAAAAAAAATCTTGGGCTGTGATGAATTAGGGCTGTCAGGTGCTTCCAAGTCTCCTTTGTTTTTGTTTTACTGCCTGTTAGGTTCTTTGTTTTTCCAGCAACTGGGAATAGTGCCCCTGCCCGCTCAGTCCCTGTGGTCCACGGCTACCGTCACAGGGGATGTCCATCACCTGATGTCATCACTGTGCTCTCCATCACTGGGATGCAAACAGGCTCTGCTAACAGGCTGCCCCAGCCCTTCACACCAGGATGCAACTCATCTCCTCTTGGGGACACTGTCTGTCCCACCCTGTTTGTCACCTGCCTCCTGCAGCCACCACACAGCTCCGCTGAGTTGCCTCTGTTCTTCCTCATCCCGCTCCTCCTGTTCTCTTTCTCACTGTTCAACTTATTCTTGATGGAGGTTTCCCAGCCTCCCTGTTCTGATAGGTCAGCCTGGATCATCATCATCACCATCATGTCACCTTGATCCCTGGTGTGCCTCAGTGCCACGTCACCGGGATTCCAGTGCAGTATTGCCCTTATGTCTCAGTGCTGTGCTGCTTGACCCCTAAACAGGCTCACCCCTATCTCCTGCTGGCATGGCACCCTGATCTACTGTCACTCCAGCCACATCACCAACAGTCCCCTAAAAACACCCCCTGCCTGCACATTGCCACCTATTCCTGGGCCCTTCTGCAGTTTGTTCTGTTAAGTGCTGCATCATCCCGGGATCCTTGCAGATCCAGGCACTGTGCTCCCTCTGACTCCCATTACACTCCTGGCTCCTTACAGCTATGAAAAAATGTAACCCCCCCTTGCTGAATGCAGGCAGAAAGAGGGTACAACTCATCCAGAGTCAGCAAGGAGATGCAGAGATAGGCACCAGCACAGCCAGGGAGCAGTCAGAGATGCTGGGAGGAGCTGGAGCTGCCCGACTTCTGCTGATAGATGAGCTGCAACAACCCCTCCCAGGAGTGAGGCAAAGAAAGTGGAAGGGGAAGATCCAACCACAAACTAAATACCCATAAAAAGTCACACAAGTACACATTCACAGCACTCACACAAATAAACTTAGAGAAAAGCTCTGACCATAGGTAAAACTCACAAAATGTAGCCAGTATGTTTAAAGAGACAAGAATGCAGACTGGGACAGGAGGAGGTAGTGCTGCAGATTCAAGTTAGTTAAATCTAATTTCTGAATGAGCAAGCAACTTACAACAGTGTGCATACACTAACTAAACAAAAACCTGGAACTCAAAATAATGTCCTTAACATATACAAGGTTAAATCGTGTATACAGATACAAACTACTTATGTTAACAACCTTCACAGAGGCAAAACAACCAATGTATATATACAGCTTATACACAAACGTGTAACCCTGTTGCAAATAGAGCTCTGTGCAGACTGTATACAGAAGGGTACAGCACTAACAGGCTCCATCTTCCTATCCACACCACAAAGATACAGTAATACTCCCAAGCATGGAACAACACATACACACAGGAGGTACGTACAAATGTACAACAGTCACATAGGTGCTCAAAACACGAATGCAAATACCTGGCATTGATAGAAACACACGGCACTAATGCTGAGCTGAACATGCCCAGACAACTGTATGATCCACAGTGTGCACACTTCTACCAGGCAATACTATACACAGCTTAACACAGACATTTTCCAGCTCTCCGTAGGCATACACAGAAACCCGGGTCCAGCCTGCCACTCACCCCAGGACACAAGCACAGAGAGGCAGAAAGCAGTAATCCTAACACAGAAGTACAAGACCCAGGCAGACAGGCATTCCTAGGGACACAAATACACCAGCAGAGATGCACACAAACACAGCTGCAGCCAGCCCAGCCCAGCTTGTCTGCAGATGGTTGCAAACCCTGCCAAACCGAGAGCTGAGCAGCATTGAAGCTTCAGGAGCAGAGCTGTCTGTCCAAAGTGCTCTCTGTGATGTAAGCTTTTAACTCTCCCTTACCTGAAGTCCTCCCGGGTGATGTGTGCCCCCCAGACCCTCGGGATGTGCGGACACACACACACAAATGCTGCCTCTCTTGCTTACAGACTGACCTCCAGGTTTGTGGTGCAGCAGCCCACATTTCTGAGAGTGCTGTGCTGCTTATTCTTTGCCTTCTCCTTATTCCAGTTTTCCCCTCCTCTCTCTATCCATACATGCTCTCCCTCATCTGACCATCCTCCTACAGTTTATTTAGAGAGGTGCAGGACGAGGAGCAGATGTCTTTCTTACATCCTCCCCGGAGTTTCAGCAGCCAAAGCCCCTCAGGAGGGAGAGGTGGGTGGGTGCTGAGAACTCCCTCTTCAATTTACATTTTTATCTCAAACAGAAGGTGGGGAGTGCTACCTATGCCTGTGTGCATAGGCACAGGAACTGCATGTCTCCCCAGTGTCACTGAGACTACTCCTGACCTGCAGTAAAGCAGCCCTGTAGAATAATGCAGACACATCAGTGGTGGTGACAAGAAATCACAGTATGAAACAACACAGCCACAGCACAGACAGGAGTGCTGTTGGGTCACCTGCCAAGGTCCAAATACATAACTTGCCCAGAGATGAACACACACCAGCTGCCATGAGCCAGTCAAGTGGAAGGACTCACACATACTCCTTGCAAGTAACACAGGGAAACGAATGTGTTTTCCCCCAGGGCAGTGAGGGGCTGGACCTCTCTGCACTGGTGCAAGGACAGCACTGCTGGAGCATCAGCATGCTGCAGGTGACAGCACGAGCAGGCTCTGTGTCCTGAAGCAACCCCAGGATGCTGTGGAACAGCATGGCCATGTTCTGTGAAAACACAGGGTTGTGAAGGCAGCACCACAGCAACTTCAGTCCCCTGGCCAGGTGACTGTTGTCACCCAGCAGCTGCAGTAACAACTGTGTGAATCTCAGTGACAGTACACAAGTCTGCAGCGGGGTACCAGCAATTACCACATGGGAACAGCCTCACTGCATGCAGACCTAACACCAGAAACAATTCACAGCCACCTCTGTGGAGAGAGTAATGGCCTTGAGTGCAATGGGGCAGCACAGCAAGCAGGGATACAGTTAATCTCATCATTAGTGTCACAAACCCACAACTTACAGTGATACAGCTACAATAGCGTGGTAGCCACAGCCACGCTTCCTGCAAACACATGGTGACAATGACACAAAGTCACCTGGAGTGTCACAACGGCATCTCCCAAATTATATTATCATTGCCACTCTGAACACACAAATGGGATCACACTCACAGTGGCACAGGCTGTGTAGCTGCTCAAAATTCAGACCTTCTTAAACACATCTCTCCTCTCAGCTCTACTTTGCACTTAAACAATTGAGTTCAACATTTTCTTCATGACAGTCAGTATCTAAAAAAAACCCGAAGTGTCAGGACTGGGGCTGTTGCAGATCTCCCTGCCTCACACCCCAGCTGAAAGAGACATTTCTACCTTCCCTGCAGGAAAATGAGATCATGGCCAGAGAGGAAAATCCCCAAGCTGAACACTGTGAAAACCCTGCCCTGCAGTCAGAATTCCCCCTTTTGGAGTAAAAGGAGAGAAAACCACCTATTACAAGAGCAGTGCTTCTCAGTAGGGGCTGTCAGAGTAATGAGTCAGGAAATTATGCAAGCTCTTCAGAAAACAACACCAGCTCTCCCCAAACGTTGATGATCCTTTACTGTCCCCCTGCATCACTCACTTCAATGTAAATCACTCTAATGATCAAAACAACAGGTGAAGAAAGGAGAAACTTCTGCCTTCTCATCTTTGCTCCCTAATCTCCTCTGGGGATTCCTGTACTGCAAACAGCCTGAGTATTATTGCTGTTCAGAGCAGCAATCACTCCATCCCCTCCTCTCCCACAAACCTACTGCTGATATTAGCACTGATCATACTAACAAGCCTGTGGGGTTTATTATTACTGATACTAATAGTACTGGACACATTACATCTGCTCCTGCCAATAGCAAACTGCAGATATGATCCCTGCTAATGCCAATAATACTGGGGATATTATGTCTGCCATTGTCAGCATTGCAGATGTTATTGCCAGTAATGCTGTCAAATACTCCTGATATTGTCAGGGACCAAGACTGATAATTCTGAGGTTGTTACAGCACCAGCTTCACTGGAACACAAATCCCAAATGAGAATTTGGGTCTATAGAGGAAATCTCTTTGTGGCCTGCTATGGAGAGAAAGCTGTTTCTAGTGACAGTGGTTTCATAAAGATCCCAAAAGTTTCACCCAGCTGGAGATGCTGTGGTATTCAGGGAACTGTTTGAAATATTGTTTTCATATTATCTATTTATCTGTCTACCTGTCCATTTATCTGTCTATCTATCCATCCATCCTTCCCTTTCTGTCTCTCCCTTTTTTCTTTATACAGAGTGTAAGGCTACAGAATGAGTGTTACTAATTTTTTGTTAGTGTCCCTGAGTCAACTCAATTCTCATCCTTTTGGCTATCAAGCAGGAGGTTATGATTCAACAGAAATCCTCTCTTTTTCCTCTTTATCCTTCTGGGCTTCTTATTGCCACTTCATAGTCTGACTACGACTGTAGGAGACCAACTCCCTGCTTTGTCTAACCTGTCCCTGAAGTCAGAGGGTTTACAGTCACTGGTGAAAAACTGAAACAGAAGGAATATATGATCTAAAGGGGGCAAATCCTGACTGTCCTTCCTAGGCGCTCACGTGAGGAGGAGATGCTGAGTTTTGAGGACAGACTCGAGGTCTGACAGCTCCTTGTTGTGATGTAGACTGGCTGGCTCACTCTCATGGCAGAGTCTTCCCTTTCCAGGCCACCCTTGCAGTTGCCTCCCCCACGTTTGGTAGGTTGGGATCTCCCCTCTTCCCTATGGGAACACCCCTGGCTGTCAGCGTCCATCGCTGAGCCCACCTCGTGCATCCGTCTGGCTCCTTCTGTCCAACTTGGGAGTTCTGCTACATCATCTTGACACATAATTATCTCTCCTCTTCTTAATCATCTGTGCCACTGTCTAATGTAGGCACCAGCTGCAGCAAGGAGGACCTGGGGGAGGGGGTCTGCTCAGATAGAGGCTCCTCTGCCTTTCTCCCACCCTGTTTCCCCCCAGCCATCACAGGAGTTGCTAACAAGGTTTTCAGAGCTGGGGACTCAGGAGCAGCTTTGCTCTTCCCCCCTTTATGCTGAACTGCATTCCTCAAGGAGGAATCCTTGCAGCCAAGCTGATCCAACAGAGTGGAGGGAGAGAGCAGTGCCCCTAAGGGAAGAGCCACCTCCAAGATTCTGGGAAAGTAGCTGTGCATTGGGACCTTACCAGGGCTCTTCAGCATAAGAGGAAACCCTGCAATTAAGAAACTGTAACAAAACAGTGCTGAGAATCTCTGGGAAGCACTGAGAAGGTGTGCACCTCTAGCATCAGCATGGAAGAAATAGCTGGGTCAGATTTCTTGCCTGGCTTTGCTAACTCCTGTCTCAGCTGGGGAGCCCTCAGAGCTAGAGGGGGATTGCCCAGGAGTGAGTGCAGCTCACAGGCTGTGCAAAACCTCCCCTTGCTTGGACCCTTAGGACCCAACCCTCTGAAGGCACGATGTCTTTCAGCATTTCTTGAGGCCAGATAACTCTGGGCTAAGGGTGCTGAGCTGACCTGAGGGGGTCCCAGGAGGAGTTCCCCTGGGGCAGGAGTGCAGGGTCTCCCCACAGCAGCTCTGGCATGGCAGGAGGAAGGCTGCTCCCTAAGGCAGCTGTGTCTGCTGACTGCCACCTCAGCTCGGAAGGCTTGAAGCCTTCAAACATCTCCAGGATTGTCTGGAACCTTCCTGAGTCCCAGTGGGAGACATGGGCTCTCGGCCAGAGGCAGGGAGTTGCAGTGTGTTGCTTGCCCTTCATAAATTAACTCTGGGATGAATTAAGGACAGACACAGAGAGTTGTTCTTACTGTCAGTATATCACTGTGAAGTCTCACAGTATTGGATGGCTGCTTGGTTGTTTCTGTGTGTCCTCATACTGCTCCCAAAAGCTCAGGTTCTGAGGCTGGGAGTGCCTGTGTGGGTGCACCCAGAGGGGATGAGCTTCTCAGGTGTTTGGGGAGAACAGATGCTAAAGCCAGACTGAACGGATTCATTGCAAAAGCAAGGTCTGGAGGCACCATGTTGGGTGCTGGTGATCACCACCCTGGACTGTATGAAACAGGGGTTCAGAAAACCCCAAACAACTGCCAAGAGATTCACACATCTCTTACAGAGACTTGAAGTTTCCCTTGAAGTGTAAAGCGTGGCTATTTATTGCAGGTGTAATGATGGGAAATGCTGGAGGGCTTTGCAATGTTTACAGTCTCTTATTCCTGACATTTTTTGACTTTGAGGCATTGACTCAGCCCTTCCATTGCTATACTTTTCTCTTAGCTGGGCCCTACTGCCATCTAGCTGGGAAATGGATCTTCCTCTGGGGCCTGATCCAATTTCCAATGACATCAGCAAAAATCTTCCCATTTGTTTGCACAGGAGCTGGATCGGGCCCTTGCCTCAGGTTTTACTTTGCATTAAGGAGAAAGGGGTCATGACAACTGCCTTGTTTTCCTTGGGATTATTGTGTTTGTTTGGGTCAAAAGCTTAGAGATGTGAACCTCACCAGAACCGACGCCAAGAAAATTTCTTCCAGAACCCCACAATGCAGCACCCCTCTCAGGAGAGCTTTCTCTGCCCACCACATCTGAAGAGAACCCTGGTGTTCTCCTGCACCTCCAAGCCCTGGGCTCACAGCACACTGAGCCACCTCTGCTGCCAAGGGGTTCCCCCACACAACAGGCACCAGTGGAAAACAACAGGGATGAATTGCACAAACTGCTCAGGCACTACTGTTAGAGAAGTTCACCTCCTGGCCCTCTATTTCTGGATGTATCAAATTAGAAGAGCAAGATTTAAGAGAATAAAGACCACCGAGACCTTAGCCACCTCTCCTGATTCAGTCTGTCTAGCCCTAAGGCTACAGCTTTGGGCTTATTTCAGGATTTACTTTGCCCTGAGTCCTTCCCAGCAGGTAGGAAAGAAAACGAGATAGCTTAATCCTAATTCCTTAGAGCCACAGTGAAAGGCTTGACAGCAGCCCTGGGGCCACAGCACTCGGCAGCCCTCCTGTCCTGCTGCAGGCATGGCAGTTCTGCTGTGGAAGGTGCTAGCCACTGAAAAATGGGCCCTTCTCATCACCAACTCATACAGCTCAGGGCAGAAGCTTGTTTGCAAGGGGAGTGAAGCCACATTGCTGGTGCTTCTCCAGGATGGCATTTTGTTTGGGAATGAGTGAGTCGGAGAAGCAGCGTTTACCCGCGGTTCAAGGTCCGGGCACCTGCTGGCACCTGGAGAGTTCATTTCCAGCCCTTTCCAGCAGTGAATGAACTTGGGATCAGCTCCAGCAATGGAGAGAGCTCTCTGCCTGCCGAGCAGATGTCTGGAGACACAGCCTGTCATGAAAGGGCCTCGGAAGAAGAGCATTCCAAGCCAGCAGAGCAGTGGCAGGGAACTGCTCTCTGTTGCTAAAGCTGATCTAGCCCCTGGAGCAGCTGCAAACCTTGGCCTGAAATTGGAGCCTGTACACGGGGACAAAGAATATAAAAGGGAGGATGAGCTCCTCCCCTCCCCCTACCTTCATCACGTTTCCTCTTCTCGCCATTCGACCGAGGAATCCCCAGGATCCCGTTAATGGAGTAAGAGCCCACTGGATCATTGGAGGCACTGGAGACGGGAGGGGATGCTGTGCTGGGCACTGGACAAAAGGAAAAGGGAAAAAGGGCCATGAGGAGAGCAGCACAGCACTCGGGGATCCCGCAGCTGATCCATGCCACCAGTCTCACAGGAAAGCCTCAGGCTGCAGAACTCCTACTGGCTCTGCTGCTGGTGTTGCTGCAGCCCAGCCCTGCCAGTCCAGCCCTACCCCACGGCTCCACAGCCTTCCAGTACTGGGCCATGATCAACAAGCGTGTTCCACCAAGAAGCTAAACCCTGGTGTTCTGTCCTTGTTCAGAGCAGGCTTCCCAGTGCATCCATGGTAAATGAGTGCACTGCTGCATAGGCTACAGCCTCCAGTGACTGCCTTACCCAGCTCTGTTTGATCAGATCAGTTTCTCTCAGCACTTTTGCACCAGGAGTGCCCATGTTCTGTCCTTGCCAGACCAGCCTCTAACCTGTCCGCTCAAAACACTTCTTGAAAAATTCCCTTCTTAGCATAGGTTAGAAGCACTTTGGTGTTGGGCCAATAAATTCATTTCCCTACCTACTAGAACAAATGGTGAGTTGGTGATTCAGATTGCAACCCAGATTAATAAAAATCTAATGTCTTCCTTGTGCACTGAGAAATGTCAACAGGCAGACTCCTCCTGCCACTCAAGATGTCTAAGATGACTCATGAGTTCACAGGGTACAGAAATGAAGTTGTCAAGGTTAGAAATTATCTCTTCATGATAATTAGGGCTTTAGAGTATAGAACAAATAGAGCTATGAGTCCGCTAGGCATGCCCATGGTGTCCCAGGGTGTCCCAGTAACAGAGACAACATCCCAGTTCTCTTATGGGCCCCTACCCATCATTCAGCTTGCAAGGCACTGACCTGAAGCAATCAGCACTACAAGCCTTCCAGGATGGAACAGGACTTGTCCTCACTATCTGATGTAGGCCAACACTTTGCAGTAGAACCCAGAACAGTGAGAGACTCCAGTAGCAGCACTCACAGTCACAGTCCCAGCTCAGCCAATGCATTCCCTGGACATTGCACTACTTTTCCAAGAAGCAAAAATATCTGCCAAGTCCATCTGTTGTGTTCAGTGATTCCCAGACCAGGGAGCAAGTCCAGATTAAAAGGTCATCCAGAAATGCTCTTCCATCCTGGCCCATTAATTCTGTTGTGCTCCTGAACACAGTCCGTGTGCAGGATTCTTTCTGCCAGCTCTTTCCCAGGTAGCCCATCACTTCCCAGTAAATCCTTCTATAGCAGCTGATTCTTAGTAACCAATATCTAAGGCCACAAATAATCCATTGTATTTCATGATATCCTGAAATTCTGCATGTGTTTCCCTCTTCTGAGTTGTTACTGGATGAAGCTATCATCAGCAAACCATGCAGCCCACAGAGACCTCAGGTACCTCATCACACATCTAGAACAGAACACAACAGGCTAGCAGACACCCAGTCACTTTAGAACAGCCTCCATCTTCTGCTCACATAGACAAACCCATCTGCCCCAGCAGAAAATGCATTTTCCCAGTGAAATACACCCCTGGCATACCTAACTGCAGAGCTAGGATAATGAAGAACTGGGTTGTGAGATATCAGAAATACCTTACCCTGGTCTGTGTGTTACCAGCTCTAAGAAATAGACCAGATCCAGGAAAGGGAGAGAAGAGAAACTGAGAAAGAGAGGAACTCAGAGGGAGAAAGAGACAGAAGTGAAACCTTTAGTGCTTAGACAGAGAGTGGTAAATACTTTTCTCTAGAGAGGCAAAGGAGAGAGGGTGAATGTGAAATGGATGTTAAGGCAAAGTAACTTTGGTCAAATCCTCACCTTGGGCTTTATTTTTCTGCCATCATTCCCTTCTCTGCAATGCAACCAGGGAAACAAAGAACAAGAACCTCTGATTTCCATCCTTACCCCCTGTCCCCTCTTCTCTTTCTCTCTGCTTAGCATCCGCTTGTCAGTCTTTGTTCCATCAACTGAGCTTCATCCCCATTTCCCTTGTCCCCTCACTGCCCCCCATGCCAGTCTCCTTACCAATGGTGTGTCCTGGTGCAGTCACCCCTGTCCCACTCCCGTCTGGTGTTGGGTGAAAAGGTTGCTGAACTTTGGTTCTGATGATCCTGGAAAAGAGCAAAACATGGTCAGAACTCAGCTGTAACTTCTTAGTGCCTTTGCAGACCCGTGATCCCAGCTGTCAAAACCCAAAGCCTGGTCTGAGTGCTGGGCTGCATTTGTCTTCTAAATGATCCTGACTCTACAGGTTCAGTGATGCAGTTCCCAGTGAGCTCTCCTTGCTCTGCTCTGCCCTCTTCTCCCCAGAGCCAGGTATTCCCTGCACTGCTGTGGTGCTCAGTGCACGAGGTAGCATCTCCTGTGTGCTAGCAGCTGCATGGGGTATTTATGATCTGGTCTGCCAACATGATCACAGGGGCAGTCTTTGCAGCTTAGAGAGCCACTGCTGGATTCACAGATGGTGAGGATTTCATTTTGTTGTGTACCACGGAAATACCTTTCTGTCATAGACCTGAATGCTTTGAACTGATGGAAGCCTTGCCCAAAGCTTTTGCATTTCATAAATGAGAAGGTGGCAGCAGAAGACATCTGTAGGAAGTGATAATGTACATCACCAGGGGGAAGAAAAAAAACGAAAAAACCAAAAAAACCACCTCCATCAAAGAGGGCAAAAATTGGTGTTTGTCAGGTGGTGCATGAACACAGCACAGGGACACAAAAAGCTGTCTCAGTGAATGCCACCAAGCTCATAATGCAGCTTGGAATGAAAATAAACTGAACTGTAATTGTCAGTGCTCCGTTTCTTGTTACATGAAATCTTTCACCTCTGGGTCACTGGTTTAAATCCAGCTGAGGTCAGTGGTGAAAGAAAATCACTAGCACCTAGTGCTTGACTGGCATATGCTGCAGATCTGTGACTCAGGAGCAACTGTCTCACCAAGGAGCTGGGAAAATAAGCCATGACCTGTGGAGGCCATGGAGACCAAATTCCTTTCTGAGATTAAAACGAGCCTCTCCAATTAGGGTGAAGGCTGCAGATGCTCTTTGGCCTGAGTTTCTGGATCTCTCAGCCCTGCATTATATTAGCTGTAACTTCTCCTCAAAATTCGCTCCAGAAAGTGAAACCAATAACATTCTCCAGTTCCACCTTAGATCTTCCCTTAAAGATTAATTTTAAAGAATAAATTGGCAAAACTTCAAAGGGTAAATACATGGCTAGTGGGTGGTGTGATGTGAATAGAGAGAGGCAGGGGTGGTGAGGGGCCATCACTAAAAAAGAACAGCTGCTGAGAGTGAAACCTGCTTGGGAAAAGAGAGGTCTTGCAGAGCATATCACCTCAGCATGTCAGGAAACTCTGATACACACGTGATGAAGCCTGGGCATTAGCTGGAGTGGCAGAGAGGCACCTGGGATGTAACTGGAGACAGGGAATGTCAAGGTTCTGGCTGGGAATGGAGAAGCAGATCCTAGCTCTGTGTAAGTCAGTGGTAGCAGGAACCCTAATCCATAGGTGCTGAGAACCTGTCCTGAAGGTGTCTGAGGATCTTGGGGACAGATTCTGAGGTCATGCTGACCTGCACTAACTGGAGACCTGATCCGAGAAGGCTGGGCTAGGGCAAATAATGTAACTTCTTTCTTCTTTTCTGTTTTTTTCTTCAGTTTTCTCTTCTCTCACATTCCCCCTAAAGCCCCCTGAAGTGCCACTCTGGTTGTGTGAGTTTATTGATTTCCCTCAGCCCTGAGAAACAGAAAGAGGGGATGGGGTGCAGGCAAAGGGATGGAAATAGAAAGCTATAAATTATTTGTGACAGGAAAGCAATAGTGCCAGAGTGCTGAGCACAAGTCCCGTGTCACTATTAGATTCCTTTTAGCCTGATGACACTGTAAAAGAGGTTAAGTGTCTGATGGAATCGTACACCTTGGGGGCAGGGGCAGTCCAGGAGCAGAACAAGCCACAGAGAGCGGGTATATCAATTCTTCAGGCCAATAATATTCCCCTCATTGATTGGAACACAAAGTTCAAAAATCTCATTATAGCCAGGAAGACCTGGAACTTTTTAAAAATCAATAGAGTGATATAATGTATGTATACTTTGTATAAATGTATCTATCCATCCATCCATCCATCTATCCAAAATCTGCCTGAGAGTGTCTAAGGTAGCCCACACGTGACACCGTGTTACCCTCTGGTGTCATCTAGCAGAGCAAGGGGATTGGAAGGCTTTCCCTGCAGCCTTAGGTGACACATCATAGAATGTCCTGTGAGCTCTGAGGTGACATCAGATCCTTCCATTGATACTGAGATATGACATCATATGTGCCGTTTATACTGGGAAGTGGCATCAGACAGCTCAGCATCTGCTGAGCCTAATGATGCTGAGATGGCCCAGCAAGCTGTGCTGAGCTGTGCTGCATGAAACTTGCAAAGTTTCAAAAAGCCATTTAGGGTAAAAACAGCCTGAGGAATGATGCCTGTCCATAACGCTTCAAAAACCCTTCCAGGGGTTGAAGGGGAAGTTTCCTTCCCTGTTCAGCTGGTGGTCTCTTGGCTGAGAATGCCAGTTAGTGCCAGCTGTGGCTGTGTCCATCAGGAGCTGGGCTGGGACTCACCAGCTCCTTGCACCAAGTGCCCATCAGCTGGCAACGATTTTCAGTCACTGCAGACCGGGGACAGATCTAAGCTGGTGACCTGGAGGTGAAAGGCTCAAAACCATTCCCCTCCTAAAAACAAAACGGGTGTTCTGTCAAGAGAAAGCATCTGGCAGCAGTGAGCGAGCGGGAGCCCTTCACAAACCCTTCTGGCTGTGCAGTGATCTCAGGTCGGAGCACTGCACATCCCAGCTGATGAGGTCTCGGGTAGAAGGGATTTCCTATGGGCAGGAGCAGCAGGAGGTCATGAAGAGGCTCTCCCCAGCTCCTTTGCCCTACACTCACACCAGACTCTGGTGTTGCAAGAAAAGAGGGGGAATTTCAGGAGCCCAAGGCTCAGTGCGTGCAGAAACTGTCACCTTGGACTAATTCATCCCCATGCTAATTCCATCCCTCAGTGACTCCAGTAACAGCATTTGTGTCTAATTAGGGCCATAAGCTGGTACCTACTGTAAATTCCCATTTTTCATTTTACAGTGGGAGGTTTTTGCAAAAGTTGTCTACTTTTGTTTCAGAGAATATGCCCAGACTTAATACATAACCCTCTGGAGTTTCCTCAACAGGACATTTATAGATCTTTGATTGCAGTAAAGCAACTGAACTTCATTGCACAACCTGAATTTAATATGCAATATTATCTTAAGTAATGATGTACAATGCCATTACAGTACAGAGTCTCATACTGTGAATTATACATCCATTCCTGGAATTCATGAGTTACCATAGTTGGCTTGTACTAACTCTTTCTAGGGTTAATTCTGCATACAGCTAAAACCAACTGCCTGTTTCCAAGTGCCTCTGACTTTCTTAAATGTTCAGCATTAGATCATGAACTTCCAGCGTTCGATTTCTCTTTTGTTATTTTCATGAGTTTTAAGGCAATTTCTTTTGCTGATTCTGAATACAGATGGGCAGGAAAAAATAATCTCTCCTAGTACAACAACTGTAACAAATTCTAATCAAATTTAGTCAAGGCTGTAGAAAGAAATATTAGAAGCTGAATTAGCTGAGCCATAGTCTTTTCTGAGAAGCAGAACTTTCTTTCACTTCTTGTAAATAAGCAAGTGAAAAATCACTTCTAAACCTGAACTTGTTTGCTAAAAGAATGGCAGATTGTAGGAAATGTCCCTTGCTTCTGACATTTCCATCCAAGCTCTCTCATACCCTGACATCCTCTGTGGTTTCTTCTCTCCCACTACTGCAGGCAGGGCCTTTAGGCAGTATCTCAAATACAAAATCATACTAGGGCTTCTGGGAGGGTGCTGAGGTAGCTCTGAACCATCTGGAGCCCAAATCTTACTATGCTTTTGATCCTGGAAGAAGGGAGTGCAGTTGCACTAAGGGAAAGCGTGGTGTGTCCTGCTGCCCCGAGGAGACCCTGCCACAGTTCAGAAAGCACTGCTGGCCTCACTGTGCTCATAGTCCTTTGTCATGGGTTATTTTTCAGAGCAAAAGGATACAGTCAGCAGAGCACCAAACTCCTTGTAATTGTTTTGGAGTATTCATATTTTAAATGCTCCATATTAGAAGCACATTACAAGCCCCCAGGGTGTGCATTACTGAGCAATTAAAGCGGTTCTTGGAAGGCTGACGTGGTGAAGCTTCAGCCTCCTCTCTGCAGCGTGTCCAAGGGAGGCTGTGGTGGCCAAACACACACACACCCTGCTGGGCTCCACTGATTCCTTAGTGTGGGATGTGCCACCCTGGAGACAGGACAGCCTGGGGACCTGCTCTGCAGCAGGACCCTTCCTATCAGAGGGCTTGTGGCCATCCTGCTGAGGCTGGCACCAAAAATGGGGAGAAGGTGGGATGGGCAGAGGCAGCTTTGGGGACAGCCCCCACGGAGCCAACAATTACCCTGGAGCCACAATAACAGCACTAACAGCTAGGTGCTGGTCAGAGCAAGAGCTCTGGATGTGGCTTTGCTTCTGTGTGACTCAGGAACCTTACGGTTCTGTGTGAGACAGGAACCTTACGGTTCTGTGTGAGACACAGCTGACTTCACAGCTGAGCAAAATAAAGGGTGGGGAAAAAGAGTCTTGTTTGCACAAAGTTCAGAATGGAAAGCAAGCTTCATAGCATGGCGAGGAGAAACAACCAAGGGATTTGTGGGGGTGAAGGAAGGGAAATGGAAAGCCTGATAGCTGGAGCCTAATCCGACTTAGAGAAAGGGCTTCACTTCCTTGCTCCGTCACAGACCTCTCAACAAGACTTTGGACAAATGGCATCTCTCTCTCTGTGCTCTGTTTCCTGCCTGAAGTGTGAAGATAGGAGCATTGTGGTGCCACCTGGGGCCCCGGGAGGACAGCTGGAAGGAGGAGTGAAGGGCTCAGGCTCTCTCGGAACAGGGGCCAAGTCAGTGCTTCAGCGAGCTGTAGCACAGGGTTGGCATCATTCCCCTGCTTGAAGCAGAAGTGCCACGTACCCTGCTGACAGTGCCTGGACAGGGAGGCAAAGGCAACAGGGGCTGCAGTTCAGCTGCCCTGCCTTTGCTGGTCACGTTTGAATTTGCAGCAGCAGGTGTAATTGGAAAGATCAGAGCTGCACTTACCCCCACGGACCACAACATAATTCCCCCCACCATCACCAAACTGGGGGACAGTGGCCTCTTCTACTGCTCTCAGAATCCACCACCACCACTTGCAGCCCTGAGAACAACAGCTGACATTGGCAGGAGCAGCAGACTCAGCTCTCTGGCTCGCTGGCCCCAGGCTCTGGTGCTCCCTGCCAAGGCAGCAGAATGCCTTCAAACCCTGCCATCTTCGGGGGCCACCACCAATATTCACACAGTCTAGCTCTGTTCTGTCATGGAAATTACATTTCTTTCTCCCTACCCTTTTGGAGAGGGAGGAAAGGGTGATCATGTACTATGTTAGTATCTAAGCACAAGTATGGCAGATTAATTAGACTGTGTAGATAGACACACTGATAATCCTAGAAGGTGCCTGAAGAGGGATTATCTGTTTTCCTGAAGCTTCCACATAGATGAGATGTTGAAATGGAGATGCCTGACATATCTCAAAACACAATCCCAGCTCTCCCTGAGAAGGTTTGACTCCTTATCTGCTGCTCATCCCTGTAGGGCCATCAGCTGGAGCCCAAAGACTTTTTGTCCCAGGTTAGCCTGCTCATTCCAATCACCAGAGAAAGCCCAGTCCTGCCCTGTTCCCTCACCCTGTTTCTTGGCCACACTCTGAGGAGAGGCAGAATCCACAGCAGCAGTTCTACTTTCTGAAGGGCTCTGAGAGGAGCTAGGATTTTTTGTTGTTGTTTTAAATCAGTGACCCATGGTGACACCATATGCTTTTATTTCATTTAATTTGAGCCAGGCATTAATGTTCAGCTTCTAGCAGATCTCTGCCTATCCCAGTTCTTCTATGCTATATGGTACAAGTCCAGCCCTAAGGAAGAGGGGCAGAAGGAAAGGAAGGGGAAGGTGCCTGCCTCCTGAGAAGGGGGAGATTTGGGGGCTCCTGCTGAGCAGGAACACAGACAGCTTCATGCCACTGCTCCTGACAGCAGTCAGCCCTATTTGTACAGCCTTGCCTAGCCTGACCTCCCCAAATAAATTGCTGCATTAGGCTTTAAGAGACATTTTCCCAATGTTCCACCAGGTGGGTTTGTGTTGGGCTGTGAAGCCCACCCAGGAGACAGAAGGTGTTCTTGAGGAGCTGCTGCCTGCTGCAGAGCTGAGGCTGCAGTGCCATCAGGACACGGGCTGGCTGGCTCAGAGCTGGCTAGAGTCTACCTACATGAGCTGCAGTCAAGCACTGACTGCAGCATAGAAATGTCCTCAGGCAGGTGTTCCTACTTTTATTACACTCAGTTCACGTTTGGAAGGCTTTCTTTGCAGTTGAGAAAGCCAGAAATTCATTAAAATCCAAACATCCGGAAGATATTATGCAGTCTGCAAAATACCGGAGACAAACTTGATCCTGACTGTTTGATATCCTGGGTTTAAGGTGAATGAAGGAAATCCTAAGGGACAAAAAGGGTTCTGCTGGTCTTGGACGTAGAAACAGAGGCATGGGAGGAACCACCCGGGTCATCAAGCACAAATTCTGATATCACAGGTAACCCTGGAGCAGACATTCACCTCAGAGCGCTCACGGGGGCATCCATCCCTGCAGCTACAGACCTATCACTCCCCCCCAACAAATTCACAATCTCTGCAGCAGAAGACCAAAAGCTTCAAAAGCAGCCAGCTTCAGGCAGGGAGCAGGAGAGAAGCCCTGCTGGTGGGGAGCTCCCCTTCACCAGGAGCAGATTCCTGCCGTGAACATGCCCAGGAATTTCCGAGCTCTTAGGAGCACAGGATTTTCCAAGAGCAGAGCTCACCTGCCATGGCTGAGGTTCAAAGCAACATCTTCTGTTCCCTAGGGAGTGGCAGCTCGGGTCCTGCTCTCAGCCTGGCTGCAGCAGGATGGAGCTGGCAGAGGCCACAGCCCCAGGAGCTGCCAGCACACTGGGGGCTGCCACAACAGAGGCTCTGCCAGCAGGTGACTTAAGGAGACCCAGAGAAACACATGGGCTTGCCAAGGTTAAATATCTTAATCTGGAGCACGGGAAGTTTTAATTGAAAGCTTTGCTTTGAGCCCATTTCTAGTTATTAAAATTCAGGAACCTGTGCTGAATTCCTTGTGGACATTCATTTTGATTAACAGAAGACACGTGTGTGCTAGGAAAGGAGTCTTGAACGGGGAGGAATCAGATAAATGTAGATAACATTCTCAACTCTCTTGCAAGTTACTGTGTGATGCCATGCCTGGCATTTTGTGTAAAGCCTCAGATACTGAAGATAAGATATTATTTCTGCTTTTACTTAATACTGAGGTATTTCTGGCTTTCCTGGCTGCACAGACAGGGTGGAAGTGGGACTGACTGCCTCCCACAGGGGCAAAACTGGAGGTAAAAGAAGAAAAAAATCCAAATACATGCTTATGTAGAGCCTTGTGAGTTTTGTGCAGGTCTCTCGGCTTTGGGGGGCATCGACTCAGGACTTTTGAACTTTGGGGCACGGCAGCAGCGTGTGTCAGCTGTGTGCTACCTGTGTGTGTCGGCTGTGTGCTACCTGTGTGTGTCAGCTGTGTGCTACCTGTGTGTGTCAGCTGTGTGCTACCTGTGCCCTCTGCAGAGTCTCCTGCTGTAGTGTCTGTTCCCGTGTGTTGTCCAGGGAAACGATGCCCTGGATGGGGTATCAATCTTTCCCTTCCTGGTCTAGTCCTGACTGCTCCTGGTATTACTGATTCCTTGCTGTATCCTGCTCTCAGTATGTTTTAACGTGCCCCACAAGGTGCACACTGGTTTGCCTTTGCCTATAGGTCTGCACTGATCCCTGTGGCTAGATGGAGCCAGACATTTGGGTCACATTTTCTGTATTCAGAATTAATAAGCCTTTATCCAGCCATTACAGGTTTTAGCAGTTTAACAGGCAAACAGGCTGCCCAGCTCCAGGGCTTGTACCCATCCCCAGCTGGCTGCATGGGTGCTGCTGTACAGCACCAAGCAGGTACTACAAATAGTAAGCCCATTATTTCTACCCTTTTCTGCTACAATCCTGATGGCTGGGAGAGAGTGCACTGGAGTTTTGGGGCCCCTTCTCCTGGCCCCTGTATGAATCCAGTCTCTGCCCATAGGAGTTAGCAGTCCAAGGGCCTACCTATGAGTGGCTGTGCAAAAGAACTAATTTGAATTAACTGAATGTGTGAAATTATTGTGGTCTACTTAAACGATGTGACACCTCTGACTCCCTTCTTTGGAATTAAAGCAGCTTTAATTTAGTTTAGCTTCATTCACTTCGGAAATGAAGTAAACTAAATTCAATTTAGGACACTCAGATTTTGAATGAGTATCTGAACAATCTTCTAATGCTTTTAACCGATGCACTTGCAAAGTTAATTCAGATTAATTTTCTCCTTTTGCCCTGTGTAAACAAGCCCATTGCCTATTCCCTGTCAATGAAACCATCTCATCTGGGTGAGACTCCTTCAGCAACTCCACTGACAAACAACCTCCCAGGAGCAGCAGTTCAGAGGATGCCCCCCCAGACACACACAAGTGTTCCCTCAGCCCTGCATCCCCGGGCAGGCACCTTTCCTCCCCAAGAGCTTTAGTGATCTCTAAGACCCATTTGTCCAGAGCTCAGCACACTTAGCCAGGCACAACCTGGGGTAAACATAGAGGAGGAGCAATTGTTTAACACTGTGTGAAGACCCAAGGTATAAATATTTATCTGTTCATATTTTACTGCTTAGGCTTTTGCAGCGGAAGGCTGTGTTGCAAATTACAAGAGGTGCTTTCTGAAAATCACAATATTCCAGATAATTTCAGTAATTGTATCCAGTTCTATCATTTCAAAAGATGGTCCCCTTAATCTGAATTAAGTATTGTTCACCTAATGAATCAGTGTACCTGCAGCTGTAAATTCTAACTGAAATTGGACCAAATCAGCTGCAGTCAGGATTCATAGGAAGAGGAGTACAGAGGAACATAGGTGATGGCATTTTAAAAACTACCCTGCTTTTACATGTTTTCTTGAATATGCTGTAGTCTAAGAAGACAGGAGCTAGGATAAGGTGGCCTAAATCACGAACAAAATAATCTTAGAAATAACACATAAGCATATTCCTCATGCAGAAATATTAATCTTTTTTAAGCATGATTATGGAAATTTCAAACTTTTCATTACTTTGCTTAATTTTAAAGCCATGCTGTGTATTTGGCCAAAAGATGACTTAGGAGGAAAATTAATTAAACATTATTTTTCATCACAATGCAAAAAGGCCCCTTGAGAAGTGGCCTTCTGCAGAACCTCAATTCAGAGAAAGCACCTGCCCTAAATCTTTGCTAAAAAGTCAACCAGACAAACAAAAGCAACCCAAAGAAAGCAAAGAAAGGCCACTGGAGTATCCCAAGCCATCACATACTGTTTGGTGAGATGGTGAGATGGTTAGGTGCACCAGTTGGGTGCAAGTAGCTCCAGAGATCCCAGTGTGGGATCAGGCTGTGGATACACAGCTGGAATGCCCCGTGCCAGGGGCTCTGCCCTGGGAGGGTCTTGGGATGCTGTGCCCCTGCCTTACAGAAATCTTCATCCCTGCACACAGCTGCCTTCATGTCTGGGTGCCCATCTGTGCTGGTTGTGGCTGGCTATTTGCAGTTTTGTTGAAGAGTTTATCTCCCCCGTGTCCACACAGAGCAGGGGGAGGTGGAAAGGAAGGAGTTATTAAAAGCCAAGCGGATATGCAATAAATCCTATTGATTTTACAAACTCCAACTTGTCTTCAATCTCTTTCCACTCTTTATCCTGGGGGCATTGCAGCAAAACCCTATTTTAAATACCTTTTCCTTCCCTTCCCCCCTTTCCCCTCCTTCCACTCCCCAAAAAAGTGTCAATATTTTATTTGGATTTTTAACTTCGCTCCATAACAGTTGTTTGACCTCCTGACTCATGTGAGTCACATAAATTCTGGGACTTTATTCAGGAGCCATGTTCCTGCTATTGAATAAGCAATTTGGGAGGGTGAATTAATGACTTGTGCTGTTGCTGGAAAGTCCCTGAAGAAATATTAAAATTGCTTGCAGACTGAATCAATACTCACTGAACACCCAGCACGAGGACCTGGGCTTTTTAATGGCTACAAGCAGCAGCATGGGGTGGAGAGGAAGGGGAATTCCTGTGGACAGAAGGCAGGCAGGCAGCCACAGCTCTGCAGTCCTCCCCCTGCCTTGCTGGCAAATCAATCCCTGGGAGCTGGTGCTGTGGCTCTGGGTGCTGAGCAGCCTTAGCAGCAGCTCACAGCCCTCCTGTGTTGCCTCCCTGATTCTCAGGGGCTTTGCTTCCTGCTGCTGGCTGCTGTTCTGCTCAGCCTTTGGCTTGTGTCAGGAGTGTCTGCATGATGCCTTTGGTCCCTGAACAAAGGTGTCACTTCACCCAGCCAGCCTGTGTCACTGCCTACGGGTGCCACTCTGCGGGGTACTGAGTACCCCGGGGCCCCACCAGCCTCTTCTTCTCGAGCCTTTTAGTGGGTTTTACTCAATTTTTTTACAACAGCCAGATTTTGCCCCCACCCTAAGCGTTGCTCTAAGGCCCCCTGGCAAGGGTGGCTTTTGTTGCCAGAGTTTCCAAGCCCCCTTTGAGGAGGTGGCCCTGTGTTTGGCCACCGTGGTGCTGAAAGGCTGTTGTGTATCTGCTTGTAGGGCAGCTGTGATTGTGCATTAACACTGGGGCGGGTGTGCTTTGTATGACCGCATGGCTGTCTCATTGATTCCATCAGTATTATTTTGTAATCGTGTGTCTCTGTGATTGAGTTAGTGTGAATTTCAGGGCTCCTGTGTATTGAATAATGATGTCAGGGATGGGGTTGTTTGACTGGGTAATGGCTTCTTTTCAGTCTTGTAAGTGAATGTGTCCTTCTCCTGTTTCCCTGTCTCGGCTGGGGCAGGATCATTTACACTGGGTGATTCCTTAAGATGCTCACGCGTGCTAACAAAAAAAAAAATCTCCCTTTGGCTCCCGAGCAAACCCTGCCAGGGGGATGTGCTGAGGGAACACGTGTGTGCCACGAGGACCTGTCTGTGGCCACTTGTGAGTGGCCACAGGGATGTGTCAGCACAATTCTGGGGCTGTCTGAATGTGTCCACACGTGTGTCCACCTCCAGTGCACCCAGGGAGGGTTGCTCAGACTTGTCAGTTATGTTTTTAGGGGTGTACCCATAAAGGCACGAATTTCTGCAAGGCTGGGGTGTGTGGTTTGGGATCGATTGGAGTGGAGCTGTGAAGGGATCTGTAGATGCCCATGCCTATGCCGAAGGGTGGGCTCACCTCTGCAAGGGTCTGATAGGATCATAGAATGATTTGGGTTGGAAGGGACCTCTAAAGGTCAGCTTGTCCAACCCCCTGCAGTAAGCTGGGTGTCAGGTCCTCTTGTGTGACTGTATTCACCCACAGAAGGGCACCCGTGTCAGCTAGCAGATGCCTCTGAGCTCTGCTTGATGCTGTTCCCCTGCCCTCACATACGTAAGGAATAATGGGATTCTGTGTCAGCAGAGTTTAGCAGTGAATATATGTGCTAAAGAAGTTTTAAAGGTGCTGCGAATCTCTGGGTGTCTTCAGTGGCTTCTGGCTTGTGTGGATGCTGTGCACTAGTGCCCTGAGAGCATGGCCATGGCTGGTTCCCTGGAAATGCAGGGAGAGTTCAGTTATTTTCCAGCTGATGATTATGTGTCATTGCTGCCTGGATTGATCTGCTCTGTGCAGGCAACGTGTCTGGCACTGGGCACACTGCCCTGCGCCTCTGCAGCCACCAGGATGTGGCCCGGCAGCAGCCACATCCAGACAAACTCTATTAAAAAAGGCTGTGAAAGATGCAGAAAACTTCCAGGGAAAAGCTCTCCACCACACCCTCTCACCGGGTGACAGACTTGACAGGGTGGGGTTTAGTGAGTTTAGCATCTATTTGCCAGCCAGGTGGCTACCAGGTAACTCCTTACCTCTCCCTGCTTGTGCTCAAGCCTTGTTATTTCCCTCGTCTCCCTGCTGCTGCTCTCCCACTTTTTTGCCCTTCCTCCTTTGCATTCCTGCCTGCATTTGACCTTGAGCACACGAGACCCCCCAGCCCCAGCTCCCACCCCTCACACTGGGGCAGCAGCATCAGGGGGACAGGGGGAGGGAAAAAATGAGTGAGGGAGAGAGGGGGGGAGAGAGAGACCTGTTTGAAAATAATTGGAGGCTGTTAAACAGAGGAGCCCAGCATATCACTCTAGTAATGGAAATAAATTCCATTGTATTTGCATTTTAATTTTCCACATAAACAAAGGCCCGGAGTGTGCTGGCTTTGCCAGAATCACCGGCCAGAATTTAATTAGAAATGAAAAGTTTATAGGGTCCTCTTTAATGCGATTAATGCACAGTTAACATTTATCACATACATATGCTGGAATCGCCTTTTTTAAGCAACCACCGGCCATGAAATGAATTTCTTTTCAACTTTTTTAGCCTGTGTGAGGAAGGCTGTCTCTAGTGAGGCGGTCCAGTGAGCACACTCCTGACAGCTTGGTAAACTGCAGCCCACAGAGGCTTAGTAGCCCCCATCCTCACTGAGGAAAGTTCAAGGTGGCTTAGAGGGAAGCATGGTCTGGTGGTTAAAGCCTGAGGTTGGGAGTCAGGGGATCTGGGTTGTATTCCCAACTCTGCCACATGCTCGCTGCATGACTGACTTGCTCTCAGCATCTGTTCTCTGGGTGTTAAAAATAAAAGAGAAATCAGCTGGAAGAAGATATCTCGGACCCAGACCCCTCTGTGTCTCAGGCTCTCCAGAAACTTGCCCGACCCTGTTGTATGGGATCTGGACTGGATCCTGCTCTGGGCTGACCTCCCACCTCCTCTCCCCATGCCCCAGCATCCCTATGCTGGCCGTGGGGACAGGGCAGCTCTTGCAGAGTGCCCGGGCTCCCAGGGGGCTCCTCCAGGTTGCCCAGCTGCCTCCAACATTCACATGGACCTCACATTCCTTGTGTGAGACACACATCCCACTGCCCAGGGGCAGAAGGCAGGAGTGGAGCAAACTCTGGGAGCCCTGGTGGCTCCTGCAGCTCTGTGGTTCTTAAGGGGATCCTGTCATGCTGGTTTGGTCCAAACAATTTTTGAGACTGGCTCGTGAGATACTGGGGCTGCCGAGCCCGAACCTTCAATCCTAAACCTCCCCAGGAGCAGCTACCATCCCTCCCTGTGGCAGGGGAAATTGCACCTCCCCTGCCCTGAGGAGGCTGCCCCATGAGCACTTATAAAAACCTTCCGTCTCGCCTGCACAGGGACACCAGGAAAAGCAACTCTAAATCTTGACAAATTATCAGTGTAACCCTTCCCTCGCAGAGCACGATGCTGAGATAAAAGGCCAAAGGTGAACACCTCCCCTGTGAGCCCATGCCCCTGCCAGAGCCAGGAGGGCATCAGGCTTGTCACCTCCCTGCCTCCTCCTGATCCCAGAGGGGACCATATTGCTGCCTGTCCCCATTGTCTCCTCCTGATGCCCCCTCCCCTGCTGTGGCTGTGTGACAGCCGGGGGCTGCAGCCCCCCTGCCTCCCGTGCTTTTCCTTTCCAGGCTTGCAGACAAGCAGAGCAAATAAACCAAGCCCATGGACACCGAGTGTTAGCGTGTTAGGGACACAGCAGGGGAAGGAGGAACATGAAACCTCTATTGATCCCTTGAGGAATGATGTCCCTTCCTTATCTTATCAGATTCTCTTCACTCTTCAATTATAGTCTGTTGAAATTGGCCTCTTAACCCAAACAAGATAACCTGGGTAATGAGGAGAAGAGTGTGCAGGGAAGGTTGGGGAGAGGAGTGGAGGGCAGAGCCCAGAGCATTAAACTCTGCCTACCATCAGAAATATCTCCTTCAGCACAGCCCCCTCTGCCCCAGCATCCCCAGGTGCCCCCTCCTGTCACCGAGTGGCTGGTGAAGCAGCACACACACCCCTGGGATGTGCTAGGTACCCCCAGCAGACACACGTGTGCCCCCCAAGAGCCAGGCAGGCTTCCCAGGACAGGCATGGCCCTGCTCCTGCTCACCCCAGTGGCTCCCAGCATGGCACTGCAGGGTGACAAGGCAGTTTCCATGGACAAGGCTATTCCTGGTTCTGACACAGACCGCTGGTACCCATTTGTTATAAGTCTCTACTCCCAGCTGGAGATGTTGCCCTAGTGATATGCCCACACTCCTCCTCCTACACATGTTGCGGGGTCTCAGGCATGTCTCACCCAAATACCCATTACCCAAAAGCTTCTCTGGTGGAACAATGGAGACTCAACAGCCTGGCTGCACAAGTGCACCTGGGTTTCTGTGCTCAAATTACTTGGCTGTGCACTGGATGATTCAGGAGCACATTCAAATTGTGCAGAAGGTGCTTTCATTTTGGAAAGGCTCTGTTGACACGGCCAGCACCCTCCTCTTGCACTCTTTTACAGACTGGATTCCCCAGGATCACTTCAACCTCTGCCTTTCACTGTGCCAGGGACATTTCCTCACATACACCTGGAATGGGCCACACTCCCAGTTCACATCTGCCTATGCCAGCAGCTCTGCCAGTTTTGCTCCCTGGGCAACAAGACCCGTGGTGGGGTCACCCACTGGCATGTGGTTTTTTTTGAACTGTCTGCAGCTCACAAAAAATTCACCTGGTGCACAAAACGGGGTCAGAATCATAGCAGCCACCTTTTCACAAACTGACAGAGGCTGTCCCACACATGAGCACACAAACTCCAGTGCAGTTCCTCCCTGATCTCCAGCTCGTGCATCTCACACTCTTTAAAACTCCAAACTTGCTGTTTATCCCACAGGGAGAGAGAATTTGTGACATTTTAAAATATACTTCCCCTACACACTCGGTATGCAAATGCCACCTCCTTCTCTTCAGAGATGTTATTCCTCCCTTTTCTCCTCAACATCTCCTCCCTTCTCTGTTGATTTTAGAAACAAGTGGATATGTATTTTTTTGTGGATGCATCATTTATGTATAAATATATAATTTTTCAGGCTCAAAAGTCTGAATTTAAACCACCAAGACAGGGCCTAAATGTAGGCAGACATTAACAGCATAGCTACCTTGTGCTGCAGGCTTTCTTTTTAAAGACAGATGACAAAAAAAATTGCTCTCAAAAGAATTTTTAGAGAAACATGAATTAAGGTCCTTTAAGAAGTGCCCAGACCTTTGTGCCTGGAGTCTCTCTCACAATTTTCAAGTGAGAGCTTGAAAATGGGTGGTGGAGCAATGAAGTTGCCCTCATATTTCAGCCCAGCTTGAGGAAAATGAGGACTGGTTCTGGGAGCCCAGGGTACTCAGAATTTACCCTCTCTGAGCAGAGAGGTGGGCAGTGTTAGGGTTGCCAGAAGCAGACAAACTGCCCTGAAACTAGGGGTGGGACCCTGCCTGGCAGATATGTCAGGGTTTCTTTCATGACTTTATTGTCCAGTCACAGTCTTTGCTTTGTCTTTTTATACATGGGCAGCCTGGCATCCATCTGCCTTTCCAAACACGGCCACCAGTATCCCCTCAACCCAAATACAGTGCTGGGCATTCTGAGCAGGGCTGGCAGCTATTTGTGATGCAGTTTGCCTCCCAACCAGAGATGGAGGTGTAACCCTGTGCCTTGGACCCTGCAAAGGTGGGAGGGTGCTTATCTTGGAAGGAAGAGGAACAGTTTTGACATGGAGTCAAAGGAATAAAAACTAAATTGGCCCCCAGGAGAGAGCAATTAATAGAGGCAAGCTCCAGCGTGTCTGCGTGCGTGTGCATGGCTGTGTTCCCCCCATGCCCCCCAGAAGCCTGGGGAACAATATGCTGTGCAGATTTTAGAAATGCTCCAGGAACTGCAGAGCTGGGGGATGACAGCAGCAAGAAATGCCCGAGTTTTGTTTTTCATAGAGCAGAGACAAGGCACCAGAACCTCCCTGGCTGCACAGCGAGGTGTGGGTAACTGTCTCATGCACAGCGTTTTCTGGGGAGCGTGTCTGTGAACTCACAGTCTGTTAGCTCAGGCCTTTTGGCACATCACTCTTTCTCCTCTCTGTCAAAACTGGTACACACATAAATCCCAAGCCAGACAGAGGACAAAGGAATATCCTTCCCCGACCGCAGCAAACTCCTGCGTGTGCTTCCTCCAGCCCACCAGCATTTGGCGTCAGTGTCTACGTGCCTGCCCAGAGATCCATGCTCCCTGCCACATCCTGATGGGCTCACATGGAACGTCCATCCACCAGCCCATTTGGATGGGGGTACCTATCTGCATTGTGCTCACAGCCCCCAAATAAACGTCCCATTAAACGCCCGCAGTATAACTCGGCGTTTTCCTTCCCCATGCCCACCTCTGAACACACAACTTCTCAGATTCGCCAGCTGTAGGTACAAACACACTCTCTACACCCCTCCTGCCTCATCACTGCTCACTATCTCTATGGACAGAGGTATTCTGTCCATCTCTCCCAACCCAATGTACATACATTCTGCCATTCCTCACACCCCAAACACAGCTACTCCTCTCCTGTGGCTCCAGGACTGACCAATCGTGTTGTCCATTTCCCAGCGACAAGGGGTCTAGTTACAGGGTTATTGATTGGTTTTCATGCAGACAGATGGATCTGCCTTTGGTCTCCCCACCAAAATCCACCTCTGTATGGGCTGATTGTCACTGTTCCAGGGATAGGATTTCACCAGGAGACCACCCTCCATGCAAACATCCTTCACCCAGGCCACGGATGGTAATAAATGGAGTCAGGCTGAGCCATAATAAAAGCAATTGAGTGGGTTACCTGTGCAGACATGAGATTTATACCTCCTCATATTTGATGTGATTGTTTTATTGAGTTCTCAGTGCAGTTAGGATGCCATTTATTTATTTATTTATATGCCTACTTATCGGGGGAAGGGGGGAGGCTGTCACAGCCCAGATGGTGTTCAGCCTCTGTCTTGTCAGACGGGAGCCCAAAGAAGAAGGGCTCTCCACCTTTGCTCTGCCTTTTACCCAGACTTGGGCTCAGGGGGTGAGCCCTGAACCAGACATCTCCTTTCCTCTAGCAGACAATGATGTTTGTTTCAGGATCCCTGAAACCTTGAGGATGGTCTGAATTACGAGCCCAGCCAAAGCTGAGGGGACGGCAGGAAGAGAGACGTGTGTATATGCTGGTTTTTCTAAAATAACCTCCCGAAAGGAATCCCTGTTTACACCCTGCCTGGTTTGGACAATGTGCTGCCATCCAGGCACAGAGCCTCTTTATGCTGCTGCAACAGACACGGGGAGCACCCGCACCACTCCTGGCTCTGTCATCACGGGGAAGCGTTCAGAAATATTAGCAGGTGCAAATTGATTGGAAATGAATATTTCCAAGTGCACTCTGAGGAGTTTGGAAACCGAGCGATTAGATTTGTGATTTTCAGCTGAGTAGATAGCCCTGTAAGTGCTTGGAAATCAGCTCTCAGTTACTGGCACTAGAGAAAATTGGAGGCTAGCGCTGAGTATCATACTGCCTGGTATTTCATCACAAGCCTAACGGTGTTTGTTGTGGGTTCTCCAGCTCCTCTAGTCAAGTGATAGCATGAGAATTTCAGTTCTCATTTAATTAAGTATGTTTCCAGTGCTTGTGGGGCTTGAAAGGGGGCCTGTTGGCTCTCTGAAGACTCAAAGGACTGCATTGTTTAGGTGTTTTTAAACTCATTTAATGGGAGTCAGATATCCAAATCCCTTTAAAAATTTAGAGGAGGAAAGAGAAAACAAGTAAAAACAAACCCACGTTGTATTACAAGTGCTGATGATTTTTATGCCCATTGCATGAGTTAGGCTCTGCCTTGGCATTTTGAAGCAGTTGGGAAGCAGTGTGTCTATCAGCTCCACTCCATTAATTGGGATTACGGTGGAAAAAAATCCTTATTCCTTTCCAGTTTAAAGTATGGTTGCTTGGGAGAAAAACTCAAACCTTCCTGACACTTTCAGGAGTAGTAATCATCATCATCAGAGCCATCTCCATGTAGATGGGATTTCCTAAAGCAGCTGATGTTAGCTGCACGGACATCAGGCCAATGTCAGATGCTTGTAAGCAGTTGTAGAGACCTTCCCTAAAAGCAGGATCCCTCAGTATTTTGCTGATTTTAAGCAGTGAGCCTAAACTTCATTTAAATTTCAACCTGCTTTAATTAAAGAGCACGACAAGTTCATCTAAGTGAAGTTCAGCCTTGCTCTGTAGTCATACCTTTTTATTTGGGTAATATGGGAATCCTCTGGTCAAATGGGCTTTAGAATTAGAGTCAGGTTTTTTGGATATTTTGTACACTGCTGAAAGCATGAGTTTGCTTTGTGTCCTCATATCATAAAGGACCCGGCTGACCTGCTAAAGCATTCTCTATCTCCTTAGCTGGTACAAAATTATTTCTTATTGTATATTTGCTTGTTCTGAGTACCAGCCAGTTATACATATTCCAAGAAATCAGGAATTCCTACAAGATGCAGTTCCACAACTTAATGGACCTCCCTATCAGGAGATTACTTCTGCTACCACTTAAATGTTTCCTTTCTTATTTCCCTCCCTTAATTTCTGGGTATACTGCTTTGTTTAAACATGAATAATTCCTCTCCTCTTGGAGGGACTGCGCCCTTCAGATCACTGCATTGTTCTCGCCACTTCGTCACTGCTTGGCCAAGCCACTTATATTTTCTCCTCTTTTCTCCCAAAGTCAAATGAGTTTTTTCACATAATAGTGATTACGGTAAATGAGGTTTAGCTCTATAAGACTCATTCACCCAGCACTGAAATTAAGCTACCTCTATAGCAGAATGCAGCCATCAGTCACTAGATGCAAAAGCTTGAAAATGTTTAACTTCCAACTAAAAAAAATCAAGCTTTCTGTACGTCTGTACAAAAAGGAAGGGCTGGGGTTTTTAGGTGATGAGGAGACCGATGTGGTTCTGAACTTTGAGGTTCACAGAACAAGGAACTCAAAACTTCCCAGGCACAACCAATTTTACTTGCTAACTGCAGCTGCTGAGCTCATATCTCTGCAATATGAAAATTAGAAAAAATGTGGCTAGCTTATTGTAGCTCCCACCATGCAACCTTTCTGTGGCCAGATATGAGGAATAAGACAAAGAGAAATGCTGTGAGTATTCATTTACTCTTTCAGCTGCAGTAACATTGTCTGTAACCTCTGCTTTATGAGCCTGTCCTTTATTTGTGATGATAAAAAGAAGATAATGCTAGGTTAGTGTCTGATGGAAAAGGATCTGAATTTAAAGGAGTGTATTCCTTGTAATGAAGCCCTGTGTGACCCAGCCGCATTCCTTACTCCTCTGACAGCAGCTGACAGTAGAAGTCCTCTACCTTGAGAGCAAACCTTAGCCTCAGCATCAGCAAAGTGAGAGGGTTCCTCTTAGGATCCCAGGTTCCTTCTGTGGGCAGAAGAAGTGCCAGGTTACCCGACCTGCCCAGCTGGGCTGGGTGCTGTGGGACAAGTGTCCTTTGCACCACGGCATTGCCAAGGCCAATCCGGCCCACACAGACAGTCTAATCCTTGGACCCTCTACTGGGAGGACTGATATGTGGCTACTGCACACTGGTGGTGGCAGTGGGTCTCTGTGACACACACCCTTGCCAGTTAAACTCTGCCATTCCCCCTCTGGACACTGCAGACCCTGCAGCGCTCAGTGCTTGGGGTCGCTACGCACAAGCTGCCATTACAGATACTCTGTGCTCTTCCACCTTCTCCCTAGACTCATTACCATGCCAGCTTGGTTCAGAGGGAAAGACAGGGAGAGTTTCACCACCAGTGACTTTGGCCAGGGTGTCCTTTGGGGAAATTCTCAAGCGAAGCCAGCGAGAGTGACTCAGAAAGCGCTGTTTGCATAACATTGATTTCTTCCGCCTGTGACACAGCCCCTGCCCTAGCACGGCTGCCTTTGGCCAGGCTCAGGTCTTTGTCTGGAGATGTTACGTTTGCCTCCATGGAGATTCAGTTCGATCCTATCTCCCTCGTGTGGGCTAAAGCCCCTGCTGATGTTAAGCGGTCTAGCACCAGTTTTGAACCTTTTCCTTTCCCAGGTCTTGAACTCCATGGGAATTTTTTAGTGAGAAATCAGGCTGAGTTCGCAAAGGTAGCTAAATGCTGTTTGTTTCATTTCACAGATAGTACAGCAGCCTCGTAAGAAGTCCGTGTGACCTGCCCAAGATCAACCAGACAGTTCATGGCAGAACTGGTAAGAGAAATCTCATCTCATGATACACTGTTCTCTGCTCTAAACCACAGGCCTGCTTGTGGCCACTGAAACTGGCCACGTGCTCAATAATGTTTCGTTGAACAAGTATATTTCCCTGGTCACTATAGCCTTGAATCAATGTTTGTGTCTTTTCACATGTATTTTTAAAAGCGCATCGTTATTTGGGACTTTAACGAGGAATCATTAGGCAGTTGTTCTGTAATGAAACAGAAATGATCTGCCCAAACCCAGCGCTTAACGCTAGAAATTGGTGTACACCCAGTACCTAAAAGAAGGTTGGAAAAAACCTCTAGTGGCTGGAGTGAGATAATATATCCTCTGAGCTCTGTTCTCTGCCCTGGGGCAATGGTCAGGTCTGCTCGGGGGAGCCTAAGGTCCAAAGTGTATCCCAAATGCCGAGTGAACTCAGCGCCGTTTTGGCTTTGGTATGCCTTGGAAATGAAATAACTGGGAGTACCTAGTACTGAACTCAGCCACGGGAGAGCTGGGACAGAGGGACAAATTGTGGGGAGGTTGTTTTGCTTTGCCTTCCTGGAGCTGTAAGGAATTCATTAACCCAAGAGGAGCAGTAAATAATGCTTAAACTACAATGTCCATTGCATCACCTGCTGCGCAACTGCGGGTGTGTGTCCGTGATGTGCTCCGTCCTGTTCCTGCTAAAGTACATTGTCTAATTTAAAACATTTTTCTGGGGTGATTATTATCTCATGAAACCTGTGTTCTGAGGCTAACTGTACGTGCCGCAAAACAAAGGAAAAATGCTCATTAACATCTGTCCCCAAGTTCAGACTTGGGAGACTGCTGCAAGGCTCACAGCAGCACTTCGGTCTTGTTGAAATATTCTAACCTGAGTGACCAAAGATAACTCATTTATAGTCATATGACAGATGGAAAAATTTGGGGCTGGTGGGGTGCTCAAGAAGCAAGGAGCTCGAGTGATTTAAAATGAGCATTAATTGCTTGCTGAGGAATTAAAAGCCTGCTTCTCAGTTGCATGCACGGTGTACATGTGTGTTTTCACACGTGTGCGTGGATGTATCTGTATGTATGTGCACTGCATGTGTCTGCACACACACAGTGGGTTTATACCGTGGAGTACCTACTGTGTGAAACAGGAGCAGGAAAGCTCCCAGTATAGAGAGAACTGATCTGTGTTCCCCCTGTCAGTTCCTGTGCGCTTTGCTTACCAACTAGCACGCTCTCTAGACTTAGTCTTTAGCCATAAATAAATGAAAACTACAACATAGCAGAAGACTTAATTTTTTCCCTGAATCCTGAAGAGGTACTTAAGTCACATATTTCACCAGTTTGTGTCTCGCCCTTGTCTGCATGAGTTTGGTATGGACGAGCTCCTGATAAACCTCAGCACTGAGTAACGCGTTGTCCCGAATGCCTCCTGATACTCTCAGAACAGTGCTGACAGATCAGTGCAATGCAGGATTCAGATATCACAAAAAATAATTACTGGAAAACAGATTTTTTTAAAAGGTTTTAGGGGGACTCTAAAAATGGAATTGAAGATGCGTTGGTTTGTAGTCTCTCACCCAAAAGCCTTTTTTTAACAATAAACTAATTCCCGGAAAGAAAGAAAATAGGATGTAATTAAAACATTTTCAGAAAATCTTAGAAAACTAAAACTGAGGGTTTTTTCCCACATACAAGGAGAAGTGCATTTTGAAGTGCAGTATTCAGAGTCTTTCTAGGGATATAGATAACTTCTCCTATTTCTGTAAACGCCTCATTTATAGTTTCAGGATGTTAAACCTCTCCTGGGTGTCCCTCTCACAGTTCTAGACATTGGGCCAATGCAGTTTTTGCTTGGAAACTCCCCGTTTTGCAAAAATACAAAGAAAGGTCTTTCTAGAAGGTTGGTCTTAAAAACTGCATCTGTCTGAATCTGTTCGGAGTGTTAGAACAGCCCCAGTTTGTGAGCGTACCGCAGGTCAGGGATGTGCTGTGTGTAAGGGACTGACCCAGTTCTCTGCATGTATTTTGACAATGAGGGAGAGAAAAATGTGTATATAAACTGTGAACTCAATCCTCTCTTTGTGCTGTGGGAGTTTTGTGAGCTGGAGTCACTAATGCCACTGGGCTGATGAAGTTCACCCTCATCTCCGCGGCACCAGGATCAGGCCCTTATATTCTGACTATTTCCTATTCTACTGCAATTTTTTTTCCCAGTTGTCTGTCCTATTCTTGTGAACTTTATGACCTCTGATATGATGGGCTCACTTCCTCACAGATGTGAGTTTTGGAGAGCCCCATACAAAGGTGAACGTTGAGAAGTTGGAGATGAATTTTTAAAAGGAATGGGGGAAAGACTTGATCATATGAAGCCAAAATGCTCTGCTGCCTTGGTGCCTCTGCACTCAAACGCTGTTGCAGTATGAACTGAATGTGATGGGGCACAGCTGCGCCTCTTAATATAATAATACTTAGATGATGATGATTATTATTATTATTATTATACTTAGATCTACGCGGCCGTGGTCCTTCCCAAAGCCTCTTACAAGCACAATCTGACCACCATGGGTTCCCACCTCCTTCTGAGGAGGATCAGTCTTCTTCTCCAGGGTGGGGAAACTGAGTCATAAACCCTCCCAAAGCCCTGCTGCTGCAAACTGGTAGCAAGCTGGGAGCCAAACCCGGTGCCAAACATCCTTCTGCACCTTGGGGCGCAGGATATTGCACCTTGGGCAGGAGGCGTCTGCTCTGGCAGGCCTGGGGCTGAGCCCACAGTGAGGTTTGGTTTGGGTGCTGACACCCCTTGGGTGTGCATGTGTGTGGGGTGCCTGGGTGCTGTTCCTCCAGAGAGCCCACTCCTCTCCTGTCCTGCACCAGCAGCTGAATTCCTCCCAGGGATAGCTGGCTGTCCTTCCGCAGCTGCCTTTGGAAGGTGTCTGAATGTCAAACTGTTATTATTTCAGTACCTGACTGAGAGAGTAACAGAGACCTGGAGGTTTTTTAGGAGGGTGTATAATTAGCCGATCAGTATTATGTTACCCTGTTCATAACTTAATAACCATTTTAATACAGATGGCACACACAGGGATAATTTCCTAGGGTAGCCTAGCAGTATATTACAGAGACAGTGTGTCTGAGGGAATCTTTCTTAGCCAAGGTACATTCCAGTAGCTAATTCTACCTGCTGTTTTCAAGATGATTTGGGATAATTCCATATCATTTGCAAAATATTAAAACCCATTTATATAGAATGCCAGATTTAGAAATACACAGGCTGAGTTATTAGACATGTTTTGATAAATCTGCCATGAAAAGCGCAAGACAAAAAAGACCGCTGCCTTCTCCCTGCTCTTTATTTTTTGATTCCCTTGCTATAAAAATGAAAACAAAAACAAAAAACAAAAACAAAGAAACAAAAAATACCTAGCTAAACTTGTTATATATCAAAAGAGCCAATGTACTGACTTGTGGGGTTTGGGCTATGAGGACAGTACAGGAGCCTGCAGGTATATTTACATTTATTTGGGTGGGCAGTACTGTATATTTAGGATTGCTTGCAAAATTCCATGGTTCTTACTCTGTCAGTGGTGTTCTGTGCCTGCCTATGTCCCCTTTGCAAATACCCCCGCGTTTCCCAGTTCCTAGAGACTGTATTTCTGTGGGCAGAGCCGAGCTGTCTGCACATACATGATACTGAAACTGCCTGGTTACTTTTCCCTCGGTGTCTGCGGGTGCTGTGCCCTGCCAAAGTGTGAAAGGGGAGATCTGGTGTGTTGTGCTGGGATGTGAACAGTATGAGGGCTTTGCAGTGTGTTAGTACTTGATTACATCTATCACCGGCCTTTTTCTCCTGCATCGATCCTTTTTCTTTCTTTCTTTTTTTTTTTTTTTTTTTTTTTCCCCCCCTTTTTTTTTTTTTCCTGTCATACAGTTATTTTCCCACCTCCAACCTCAGACCAAACCCGACTCCCTCCATCAACAAAAGTCGCACCCTAGCATCTGGGGAGGGAGATGATAGGAGGAGGGGAGAACAGATCGCTCCTGCTGCCCCCCAGCCCCTGCCGCCCCCCAGCCCCTGCCGCAGGGGGTGCGGGGCAGGCAGAGGGATGAGGCGATGAGGAGCTGCCCGGGGAGCAGAAGGGAGGGAAGGGAAGGGCAGATCTCCCCGGCACTGCGCGGCCCGGGGCTCGGCAGCTTTCCGGCTCAGAGCCCCCATAGAGCCCGGGCAAGCTTGGTGGTCATGTAGACCCCGCGCAGGGGATCGGAGGGAGAGGGGAAATCACCCCCGGGCCCCAGCATCCCCAAACCTTCCGGCACCGTTCGGCATCTGCTCGGCAGCGGCCCCGGGGTTGGGCTCGGGGGGGTCCCGGCTGCGGGCCGGGGGCTGCGGCAGGCTGGGTCGGACCTGGCCCGGGAAGGATCGGGGACATTTGTGGGGTTTAGTGGGGCCGGACAGAGGCGCTGGGGCCGCGGGCTTGCTCTTACCTGTTTATGGAGGAGACGCTGGGAACCGTGTCGTTGTCGCAGATGCCCTCGGCCAGTAGCCTGTCCCGGATCTCCCAGGCGAACATGGTCGGGTTTTGTCTCTTGTACTCGGCGATTTTATCCACTACTTTGGGGGTCGCCACTTTGGGTTTGGAGCCGCCGATCACGCCGGGTTTGATGCTCCCCGTCTCATAATACCTGCACAAAGGAGAGTCAGAGTCCTGCCGCGGGGACCGGCACAGCCCCCAGCCCCTCATCACCCCGCAGCCCCCCGGCACAGCCCCCAGCCCCTCATCACCCCGCAGCCCCCCGGCACAGCCCCCAGCCCCTCATCACCCCGCAGACCCCGCGGGGCCCGGCCCGCTGCAGCGGTTCGGCTGCGGCATGGATCGGCTCGGCGGGGCGCCCGTTCTCACTCTGCTTTTGGGTTTTTTCTCCTTTTCCTTTTTTTTTTCCTTTCCTTTTTTTTTTTTTTTTCCTTTTTTTTTTCCTTTCCTTTTTTTTTTCTTCTGTTGTTTTTTTTGTTTTGTTTTGTTTTGTGTGTGTGTGAAAAGCGAGGGGCTCTGGGCTTTTTGCTGCCCTCCCCTTACCCCCGCCCCCCCACTCTCCCGGCCGGCGCTGCGGGACTGGGGGTTGGGGATGGCAGGGGCACCCCCCACCTGACCTCTGGGGGTATTTCCCACCGCGTTTGGCCGCTATCGGCTACCCTGGGTATTTATTTATTTCCCCCGCCGTTTGTTTATTTACCCGTTTATTTATCCGGATTGTTGCGAGTTGTGGAATTATTTCTGGTTGTTTGGGGTATTTGGTGTTTTGTTTTTGTTGGTGGTGATGGTTTTGGCTTTTTGGTGTTGTTTTTTGTTTTGTGGGGTTTTGGGTTTGTTTTTTTTTTGTTTTTTTTTTTTTTTTTTCTGTTGTTGTCGTTGTTGGGTTTGGGTTTTTTTGTTTTGTTTTGTTTTTCTCTTTCCCGCCCCCCTTCACCCTCCCAAATCGTTTGTCTTCCCAGGAGTTTGCAAACACCGCCGGGGGGCTGGGGGGAGCCGGATGGAGGAGGGGGCTCGGCGGGGTGGCACGGGGAGAGCCCGGTTCGGGCGGGAGCTGACACCGGAGCGGGGCAGGGGGATGCACCCCGAGCACCCCAGGGGAGAGGGAAGGAACTATCCCTTTCCTTACCTGCCCAGGATCTTGCTGACACAACCGTGGCTGACCCGCAGCTGCCTGGAAATGTCACAGGGTCGCACCCCCTGGTGAGCCAGCTCCACTATCCTTTGTCTCACCACGTCAGGTAGGGGCCTGCCGTTCACAAACACCCCCCCGAGCTGGTTCACACCCCCGTGCCCTGCTGGGGAAAGAGAAATAAAAAAAAAAAAAAAAGGAAACACAACCCACGCACACCAGAAAGACACCGTTAGTCGCGGGTTCTTGGCCGCTCGTACAGCAGCAATATCTCCAGTCACTTACAGATGGATGGAGGGGATGGCGAGGGGTCGGGAGGGGGGCAAGGCGTGGGAGAGAGAAGAGGAAAAAAAGGAGAAAGAGAAAAAGAAAGGGGGGGGAGGAAGGATAACGAGAGAGGGGGGGGGGGGGAAAGATAACGAGGGAAAGAAAAAGGGAAAAAATAAAGATAAGATAACGAGAGAAAGGAAAAAAGAAGATACAGAGAGAAGAAAAGATAAAGAGAGAAAGAATAGAAAAGGAAAGAAAGATGAAAAAGATCACGGGAGAGAGAAAGAAAGAAATAAATAAAGGAAGGAAGAAAGAAAGAATAAGAGAGCGGCAGAAAGAAAGAGCCAGGAGGAGAGGCAGGGAGGAAGGGGAAGGCAGAGTGGATTTTCCCGAGGCGGAGGCAAGCCGAGGACTGGCCCCCTCCATCGCCCTCTCCCTCCCCGGGCCGGGGAGCACATCTCCCTCCCTCCCTTCCCCCCGACACGCCGACCCGGGGGCTCGGGGCTATTGTCACGGGTGGGTGGGTGAGTGGGTGGGTGGGCGAGGATGAAGGCGAAGCCCGCTCCGGCCCCTCTGCCCGAAGCTGGGGAGAGATGTGCTCCCGAACTCCCCAGCTCGGCTGCCAAGCAGCTCCGGGCTGACCCTGCCGCAGTTCTCCTTCCCTCTGCTCTCGGGTCTTCCCTCTCTCCTTTAGTTTTCCTTCCAGGATTTTCTATCACATTGTCAATTACTGTTCCTGGCCAACCCCGCCCTCCCTCACCCCACGGCGTGTCCCCATCCTATGCCTCCGCTCCCGGTATTTTCGGGTGCGAGTTGAAGGGGATTCAGAGAGGAAAAAGAGAAAGGGAAAGAAATGCAGTGAGGAAAAGGGAGGGAGAAAGAAAGAAATAAAATATTTTGTGTCCCGCGGTCAGTGTTCGTTTACAGACAGACTCTCTCTCTCCTCAGATTTCGATCTTTGAAGGAAAAATCCTCCAGTAAGGGGGAAAAAAAAATTATATATATATATATCTCTAACTGGCTTGTACAGTTCTGTCTTTTTTTCCTCCACACAAGCCTAATTCAGAGGGAATTTAAAACGCCCCGTTTTCCTCTGTTCCCCCTTTCCACGCCGTCTCCCGCATAAGATTGCTAGGATGGCTTTTTCCCGATCTTTCTCCCTTCCGAGAAATAACTTGGGATAAAAACAAGCATGCACCTGCTGAGGAGGGTCAGGAGAGACAGAGTGACGGGCAACATCTCAGGAAGAGAGGCGGCGGTGAGCAGGGCGGGCAGCCCGGAGCCGGGAGCGGTTCCCGCATCTGCGGGGCAGAGCTCTGCTACCTGCGTGGCTCTGGCTCCGGAACAGCCACTGATAGAGCTGTGGAGTCCACACTGTATTAAACCTTTCCTTTCCCACAGCCCTAACCTTCTGTATCCTCCTCGCCGAGAGATCTTAGTTCGTTTTGCAGTTTACTGAAAAATGATCTGTTTGTGTTTTCGCTGGGGGTTTTTTGTTGTTGTGGTGGTTCTATTTTTTTTTTTTTTTTCTCCTTTTTTTTTTCCCCCTGCTTCTGACACTGACTTATTGGCTCTGAACTTAGTGGAAACTCTCATTGCCCTGCGATCGATCCAAGTCCTTTCGCACAAATAGAGTTTTTTCCCTCTCCCCCAGCCCTTCACTAACACCTCCCCATCCCTCCCCGCCGCCTCGGCCAGGCGCCGCCTGCCTTCCCCGGCCCTTCCCCGAGGAGCCGGCCTGCTTTCTTGCCTTCCTTTGTTAGCCTTTCTCGAAAAATATTTCGGGGTTCAGAGGGGAGGGGGGTGTATTTATCTTCCCCCATGAAACCCCGCGGGTCTCTGCTGCCGTGTGTTTTCTGCAATTGTTCAGCATCCCTCCCGCACATGTTGCCTCTAAAGTTACAAGACAGCAATTTCTTCGGCAACTCCATGATAAATAATTCAAAGCACCTTTTATAACTCGCATTACCGAGTATTAAAAGGCAACAGATGCAAAAAAGATTAAAAATTAATAATTCAAATTATCGCGGCCGGGTATTTTTTTCACGAGTTTGTTTTGCCTCTGCCCCGTGCTTTTGTAAGGTGATTTCTCTCGGAGCAGGGAGATATTTACGCGTATTTGTCTGCAGATAAATGCCGGAGCCTGTGCATTCAGTCACCCGGCGGGCCGTGCAGCTTTGGGACGTTTGGTGTTTTGGTGTCTCGGTGCGGCAGGAGCCCCTGCCCGGAGCTCTTCAGTGCTGACACAGATCTAAGGCTGCAGTTCTAGAAATACGTTTTAGGCAACAAACCAAATGTTGATTTTTAATTTTTTTTTTCCCTAATTTTGCGAATCTCACTGGAGGGGTTTGGGTTTTTTTTTTTTAGGAAAAAAAAAAATGATGGGCATGGAGATGGCTCTGCGGGCTGCGGGCATGCTCCGTGCCGAACCGCGGGCACAGCCGCTGCCATCGCCTCCCAGAGACGTTCGCAGAGCTGCAGAATTAAAATAATAATCATAATATACACATATATAACGTCCAAGACACGGACTGTTTACAGTTAAAGGCTTTCGAAAATTAAACCCCGCATTTTGAGCCAATGCATCTTGGAAACCGTTCCAGTGGCAGCAGGCAGGAAGGTACCGACAGCCCCGTCTGGGGCTCTGCTCAGCCTCATGGCACTGGCTTTCTACGCCCTCATTCTCAAGGCAAAATTGCGTTGTTTTCTGGTTTTTGTTTGTTTTTTTTTTTTTATCTCTGAGCGTTTCAATTTGATCTCTTTTCGGTTTGTTTTTATGCAGCGGGCAGGGCGTGTCCTCAAAAGTTTCGGTGTCAAAAGTTACAAATTGCTCTTAATTATTCATTTCCTGACTCGAGATGCTCTCAGTCCAGGCTTCCTATTCGTATTATTTTTTTTTTCTTTCATTGGAATCTCGTAATTATTTTCCCTCTGTGCGGTGAAATTAAAATCCCTGAAAATTCCTTCTGACAGTCCCTGGTAGAAGGCTCTTTTGGCTTTCCTCCGTCCCCCCTCTTCTAAATAGGCTCTTTAAAGTGAAAATACATCTCCTCTCTACATGGCGCTCTCCTCCATGCCGGAGATGCATTTAAAATAAACACCGGGGATCTAGCAAATAAACCAGGAATGATCGCGACTTCTTGGGAGCCTCCGAAGCCCCCAGATCTGCGGCCACACGGATTGTCCTATTTTATTTTGTTTTTTTCCCGCAGTACAACCTTTCACCAAAACGAACAAAACCCAAAACACAGAACTGCCACCGACCAAACCACCATCAGTTTGAAACTGGCGTCTCCCCTCTCCTGCAGCTGAAATCCCAAATCAAAGCAAACAAGACCAGGTGGCGGGGGGGAGCTGGGGGGCAGGGACAGGGACAGGGACAGGGACAGGGCCCGGCCCGGGGGGCTGAGATGAGTCGGAATAAACTCGCGTTTGGCTGCGGGGCGATGGGGCAAGTGGAGGGGAGGTCTGGCTCGGGGGGTGCAGGCACAGCAAGCGGCACAGGCACAGCCCCCAGCCCCCCGGGACGGGGGTCCTGGCCCCTACCCCGCCGCCGGCACCCAGCCCTACGTCCCGCCGGGCCCAGGGCTGCCCCGAACCCTCGCTCCGGCGTCCGTCCTGCCTTCCGAACGCTTCTCTGAGCTCGGTTTTGTCCAGGGGAGGGGAGGCTGGCGGTGAAAGGATGTAGCCGGAGGGGGATCAGGTGAGGAGGAATGGTTGGGGAAGGAGGAATGGAGGGATGAGAGAGAGCAGCGGGAGGAGCCGGGCTCCAGTACTCACGGTGCATTGCTGAGAAGGGGTCTGCCTTGCAGTGCATATCCATGGGGAGGCAAAGGAAGGGGAAGAAATCGGCTGAAGCCGCCGTGTCGCCTCTAAAACTCAACTTCAGGACTTAGGGGAGAAAAAAAAATAACAAAAAAAAAAAAAAAAAAAGGAAAAAGAAAAAAAGAAAAAGGAAAAAAACCAAACCAAACCAAACCAAAAAAGAACAACCAAAACACAAAAACAAAAAAACCAAACCAAACAAACATAAAAAAAAAAAAAAATCGGAGAGGAGGGGATCGGCGGGGTGCGCTGGCCCCCCTGCCCGACCGAGCGGGATGCGAAGTACTTTCCGGGGGGCTGTGGGGGGCCGGTGCGGCGGAGTCAGCAGCTCCGGTGTGAGCGGGGGGCTGGCGGCGCCGGGGGGCAGGCGGGTGTCATGGCTGGGGGGCTCCGAGCATCCCCGGGATGCGGCGGGGAGGGGGTGCCGGAGCAAGGTGCGGCCAGGCGGCAGAAGGCGCGGGAGGACGCGGCTCTCCCTCCTCCTCCTCCTCCTCCTCCTCCTCCTCCTCCGGCGGTCCGGGGTTAGTTCATTTAAGTTCAAAGCGGAGTAGCAATCCCCGGGCAAGCTGCGGGCGGGCGCGCCCCCTCCTCTCTCTCGGCCGGGCGGAGGATCCGGCACCCGGCGGACTTTTCGCCCGAGGTGGGAAGTGGTTGCGAGGAGCCGGGGCCGGAGACTGGAGCCTCGGCTCCCGGTGTGTGTCTCTCTAAAAGCCGCAGCGCCCTCAGCCCCCCGCCCGCCTCCCCGGAGATGGATGACTTGTCAGACAAAGGCAATAGATTCCGACACTCTCTGATTCGCCAGCGCGCCGAGCCGAGCGCGGCCAGGAGAGGAGAGGGGAGAGGAGAGGAGAGAGGAGAGAGGAGAGGAAAAGAGAAGAGGAGGGCCGGGCCGGCCAGCAGCAGGGGGGGGCTGCAGCTTCTGGGACCCGGCACAGGGGGAGCCCCGGCCCTGCGCTCCGGAGCGCCCCGGGACCGGCCCTGGGGGGGGGGAAAGGGGGAGGACACCCCAGCCCTGCTTTGTTGTCACTGGCGGCTCTGGGTCCTCAACTCCCCTATTTATTTGAGACAGGCACGCACACGGGGGTTGGTGGTTTCGTCTCCCTTCTCACGCCCAACGCGGATTTTTTTGGTCTTTTTTTCTTTTTTTTTTCTTTTTTTTTTCTTTTTTTCGCCGGGAGTTTACTCGGGGTGAAGCAGGCCGGGGGGAGGGGGGGGCTCGGTACACACCAGGGCTGGACTGGGGGGCGGCTGGGGGCGGGAGAACAAGGGAGAAAGGAGGTGAGGGAAGAGAGATAAAGGGAGCAGGAGAGCGATCAAGAGAGCAGAGAGATACCGAGGGAAAGATGTAAGCAAGAAAAGAAAAAAAGAATTGAAGTGAAGGGGACCGAGAGAAAGAAGGAAAGAGCTTCCTGCTCCTCTCCGAGCCAGGAGGCTGGGCCCACTTCAGGCACTGAAAAGTTTCCCCTCACCGCTTTTGGGGAAATACCAGCAAATCCAGCACATCCCGCTGCCCATACTGCCGCCTCGCCTTTCCTTTTAGTGCTAGTGTGGGATGCCAGAATTATTTCAGAAACAAGTCTACGGCTAAAAGAGACGTGGCTTTGACCTAGCCGAGCAACAACAGAGAGAGAAAGGGAGAAACTCCTTCCCGGCGTAATAACTGGGGGTAAAAATGCAAGGTAGAGATTGCCGTGAGCTCAGTTTTCATTTTCAGACATTATCGTCACCTGAAAATATACTTTCTGCTGCCGCTCTTCTCCTCCTTCATCCTGCCCCATCCCTCACGAAGCATCTTCTTTGTTTTCTAACTGCTTTAAGTAAAGAATCTCCGAGAGATCTTTATGAAATATTTTGCACTGTCTCATAAATCATTTTGGCACTTCAGCTGATGTTTTATCTTTTACTCTCTCTACACCCCACCCCCCCTCTCTGTTTCCCTTGTGTGCAAAAAGAGTGGCTTGGAAAAAATAATTTTTTTTTCTTTTTTTTTCTTTCTCCTTTTTTGCCACCACCGCCTCTTTCCCGCAGAGCCAGCGCTCGGCCCCTGGGGCTGCGCGGCGGGGGTCGCGGTGGGAAAAGCTGGGGAGCAATCCCCCGCGCAGGATGCGCGTCCCGACAGAGGAATGGGGGGGGAATTCCGCGCTGCCCGCACCGCACCCGCGGCCGCTGCCCTGGCCTGGGGGTGAAGCTCCCCCCCCTCCTCCTCCTCCCCGCCCGGGGAACTCCCGAAGTTTCTGAGCGTCGGGCAGCCCCTCCGCCGGGCCGGGGGTGTCCCCCTCGCCGCCCCCTTTACCGCATCCCTTTATCAGCCGCTCCCCCCGCCCGCCCCGAGGGGAGGGAGGGGGCTGCGGGCGCAGGTGCGGGGGGCGGCAGCGCTCCCCTCCGCGGCCCCTAGATGGTGCCCGCCGGTCGGCTTGGGGGCGGCGGGAGGGGCGGCGGGAGCGGGCCGGAGCGGAGCGGAGCTGCCGCGGAGCCAAACACGCACCTGCTGGCGGGGGAGCGGAGGTTACGGATACCCCTATCCCCCCCCCCCCCCCCTTCCAGCGCCTCTGCTCTCCGGGAACTTCCCCGTCTCGTCCCTTCATTATGGCTCGGGGAGTTCATTTTGTCTCTCCCAGAGATGCTCTGGGCCTTTATCGCTGGGATAACAGCTTGGTGGAGGGGCCGGGGCGTCGGGACCCCAAAGCTACCAAGAATAATGTATTTTGCAGTGATTTTTCCACTCTCTTATTGCTGCTCCCCCATCTCAGCGAGGACAGAGGCGGTAATAAGAGACTGGAGAAACAGAGAGCCCGAGCCCTCTGCAAAACGGAGCCTGGGTCCCACGGCACGGAGGTGGCCCGTGAAAAAGGGACCTGATCCTGTCAAAATAAAGCTTCCTGATCGGGAAGGAGATGAGGGAAGGGAAAAGCGAAGAAAATAAAATGTAACCAGAAGAAACTATAAAAGAAAATAAGAAAAAAAGAAGAAGGAAAAATTTCCCTGCCTGCTGTCCCCTTCCCCCACCACACATACCACAATATCACCTGGTGCCCCTTCCCACACCAGACTTCCTGGAAGAATTGCTTTGTCAACATTTAAATCCAACCAACAATTTCTGTCTGCCCAGATAGAAAACACCGGCCTGTCCCCGGGCCTGGGCACGGCGTGTGTCCTGCGGGACCGAGACACTGCTCTCCCCCCACTCCCACGGCTCTGCAGGCATTTCCCCAGCCTGCTGCCCCTTCGCCAGCCCTGGGGGCTTTTTCTCCCCGTCCTACTTCAAATGAACCTTTCCTTTCCTTTCCTTTCCTTTCCTTTCCTTTCCTTTCCTTTCCTTTCCTTTCCTTTCCTTTCCTTTCCTTTCCTTTCCTTTCCTTTCCTTTCCTTTCCTTTCCTTTCCTTTCCTTTCCTTTCCTTTCCTTTCCTTTCCTTTCCTTTTTCTGTCTCACATCCTTTCTTCCTCCCTTTTCTTTTATTTCTTTTTCTCAAAGAGGATCTCAAAGAGGATCTGAGGATCTCTTCTTACCTCGTCAACCCACCCGCCCTCCACCCCCCAGCCAGAAACATTTACACTTCAAAAGAGGCGCCCGCCTCTCTGCGGAAATTTCAAGAAAAATAAACTTTTGGGGGGAGCTGCGGTGATGGCTATCTTTCGATCTGCTTCATTAGCCGCCTTTCCCCAGCTGATCAGCCCGAAATCTTCTCCATCGATCCTATTTCCCACCCCCAACCCCAATACACATGAGGGCGAGGGGCCGCTCAGCCGCCTCCGGACTTGTTTCTGCTTCTCCCTTGGCTCCGCCAGCTCCTCAGCCTTGTTTGCAGAGCCAGGATTTGCGCCCACCTCGTCTCCCAGTTCCTGCACTGGAAACCAGTGCGGGGCGACCCATGGCTTGCGGGACAGCCGGCTCTTGGGGGCACAAGTTCAGTGTTTGCACTGCCTTGGGATGCCGCCCGTTTCCTCCCCTGGCCAAGCGATTCCAGGGAATGCCTTGGGAGCTTGGAGGTGGTGCTGCCCAGCACCGGGTCGGTTAATCTAGAGGCTAAATCTGCGCTGCCCTTCAATATGGGGTTTTTTTGGTTTTTTTCCTTACCTGCCACAACTCGTTTAACCTCGCCTAGGAAAGTCGGGGCTGAAATCTCTTGTTCTGATAAAGAACAGCAGCACCAGAGAGCGCGGGGATGTGACCACTGAAGGGACAGAGTCAGCGTGTGGATGAGAGGCTCTTTAAGGGAGGGGATGCTTTGATTGAGAAAAACCTTTCCCGGCGACTTTTGGGGTGCCTTTGTCTGAGGACAGTGTGATTTCTGTCCTGAGGAGACATCCCTCTGCGTCTCCCGGGGAAGCACCCGGGGGAAAGGGCTCTGCAGCCCAGGGACACCCCCAGCGCTGCTCTGTAGGGGTTCTGGGGTCCCATCTTCCCCAGGACATGGGGGGGTGGGGGGAAAGGGCGATGGGGCAGCAGCGTGGAGAGGTGGGAGCGGGTTCAAAGCTGCCTGGGAGGTTATCCCCGGGAGAGGCAGGGCAAGGGGCGGACAGAGGAGGCCTTGCTGCCCTTCTCTGCTCTCCCAGGCGCTGGAGAGGTTGCTCTTGCCGGCCGAGTTTAACAAATAAACGCAAAGTTAGGTTTTTAAAGGAACAACTAATAAGAAAGAGAGAGTGAAAAGAATAAAAGACCCTCATCCTTCCCCTCCCCCTGTGTCTCCGAGCCCCTCTCCCCCTCTCTCTCCCTCTAAGCACCTCTGGTCACGTTGGAGGATGAGTTTTTGGAGAGCTTCTGGTACAATATGGAGCACCACGGGCTGCAATTTCACACTCCACAGCACATTTCCCCTAAAGCTACTTTCTTTCCTTTTTTTTCTTTTTTTTTTTTTTTTTTTTTTTTTCCTCATCTAAGACCCCCTCATGTCTCCCCCTCTCTCTTTCTCTCGCTCTTTTGTAAGCCCTGGGTGGGTTGCATGTCTGGGGGGCGCCGGGGCCGCTCGGACGGGCCCTGCCAGCGGGGCGGGTGCGTGTGTGTGCCGGGGGGCCGCGCTCCCCCCCTTCGCCCTGCCTGCTGCTGGCTTTTCCCTTCTCTGCATTTGTTTGCCCTGAATGGTAATAGCCCACGTGTGCTGCTCTTTATTCAGTCACCGCCACTTTAACCTCTCCTCTTTACAAGAGAGCGTTTGCCACAAAAACGAGACAAGCCGGAGACCTTTTACAGCCTCATTGAGGGGGAAAAGAAAAAAAAAAAAAAAAAAAAAAAAGTAGAAGAAAAAAAAAAAAAAAAAAGGAAGAAAGGAAAAAAAAAAAAAAAGGAAAGAGGTGGGGGGTGGAAAGCCAACAATGTGAAGAGACACTTCTGCAACAAAGCCGCCTCTTAGCGCACCGGGCCGGCCGGAGCTGGGCCGAGTCTCCAAGCCTCTCGGGCCACAGAGATGTGGGGAGGGGGGCGGCCTGGCTGCCTGCAGCCCCATCCTGTCCCCCTCCCCAGGCAGGAGCGGGCACACGGCCCCCGGACCGCCACTTCCCGGGGTTCCCCAGCCAGGCACCCGGCTGCGGGTGAGGATCTGGCTCCTGTCCGAGCCCCCTGGCCACAAGCCCCCGTCTCCCGGAGCCCCTCTGCCCCCCTGCTCCTCCGCCTGCTGCTCTGTCTCTGCCCTGGGGGTAGGGGTTCGGCCGGGGGGTCCGTGCTGCCCCTCTGACCCAAAGGATCTGGCCCAGATGTGAACCCTCCTGTCCCTCCCCGTGGCAGTGCCGAGGCTCAGCTGCCTCTTCTCTTCTCCTCGCCCTGGGCTGCTGCTGGGGGAGAGGCTTGGGAGCCCCCCTCTGCTGCCTCCTCCCCCCACACTGGAGATGTCTTTTTTTTTTTTTTTTTTTTGTCCTCCTCTAATTTCTCCATAAAACTCCCGATGAGTGAATTAGACGCTTATTAAAGTCTCCTTTTAATCAGCAGTAATGGGAGACCCTCCCTCCCTCTCGCTGCCCGTCCAAGGTTAGTTTGCCTCCGGGCCATTTGCAAATGTTAGGATTTACAGTTATCACACGCAAAAACATTTATATAACCCCTAACTATAATACACCCATAAAAACGGGGAGGGAGAGAAAACTGCTGCGGATCAGCGAAAAAACCCTATGGCTTGCCCATTAAAGTCCCCAGAAAGGGTAATTCCAGCAGTCAGAGGGGCCAAAGTGTGGTAATGAGTGCCTGGGATTTGCAGCTCCAAAACCGAAGGCACAAAGAGACCTGCTGGGCAGAGAGGGGCGGCTGCAGCGCTCCGCTCCTTCGGCGGGGCCGGCGGGGAAGTTCCCAGTTCCTCGCACATGCATTAGAAAGTGATAGATATCCCTCGAGACTTTACTTCTTCTTGCCTTCTCCCCCCGTCTCTCCTCCCCCATTTCACTGTGTCTTACTGTCTGCTATTCCATCTCTTTTTCTCTCTCTCTCTCTTTCTTTCTTCCATTTAATCTTTCTTTCATTTAATCTTTCTTTCATTTAATCTTTCTTTCATTTAATCTTTCATTTAATTTCTTTCCTTCTTTCTTTCTTTCTTTCTTTCTTTCTTTCTTTCTTTCTTTCTTTCTTTCTTTCTTTCTTTCTTTCTTTCTTTCTTTCTTTCTTTCTTTCTTTCTATCTTTCTTTTTCTTTCTTTCTTTCTTTTCTTTCTCTCTTCTCTTCTCTTCTCTTCTCTTCTCTTCTCTTCTCTTCTCTTCTCTTCTCTTCTCTTCTCTTCTCTTCTCTTCTCTTCTCTTCTCTTCTCTTTCTCTCTCTCCTCTTCTCTTCCTCTGTTTCTTTCTCTCTTTTCCTTCCTTCCTTCCTTCCTTCCTTCCTTCCTTCCTTCCTTCCTTCCTTCCTTCCTTCCTTCCTTCCTTCCTTCCTTCCTTCCTTCCTTCCTTCCTTCCTTCCTTCCTTCCTTCCTTCCTTCCTTCCTTCCTTTCCTTTCCTTTCCTTTCCTTTCCTTTCCTTTCCTTTCCTTTCCTTTCCTTTCCTTTCCTTTCCTTTCCTTTCCTTTCCTTTCCTTTCCTTTCCCTCTTCCTTTCTCTCTTCCTTTCTCATTTTCTTCCTTTCTCTCCCATACTCTCTCCCTTTCTGCCCCTTCCCTCTCCATCTGTCTTCCTTTCCCTCTCTTCTTTTCCTCCCTTCTCCTCCCCAGCCAAGCTCACCCCGCACAATTTCCCTGCACACCCGCACTCCCCTCCCCACAGAAAGTTCCCCACTCGCGTTCCTGGCGGTGCCTCCCCAAGCCGCGGCTGAGCTCGGCCTCTGCCCCCGCATCCTCCCGTTCCCGGGGGCTGCAGGAGGGGCTGGCCCGGGCGGGCAGGGACCTTTCCAGCTCTGCACAAAGGCTGGGAAAGCACCAACAAAGGGCCTGGCGCGGGCTCTCCGCCCGGTGCGGGACCGCAGGTGAGGGACGGGGCTTTCCCGGCCGGGCACAGGGGGGTCCTGGCCGCGTTCTGCGGGGCTGAGGGAAAAACGAGTCCTGAGTTGGTGGGAAAACTTTCGCCTTCTCCTTTCCTCTTTCTGGGGACGCCGGGCGGGCGGTTTCACCTCTCTCCTCCGCCGGTCCCCTTGGCTCAGGGGATCTGGGTCCCTGCCCTCCGCCAAAGCCCAAGTTCGGCGGCTCATTAAAAAGAGTGGCAGGGAGCGTCATTCCTCTGTAACACCGGCTCCTTAATGGCCTCGGAGCTGGGTGAGACCGAGGAGGAGGGAGACAGAGCGAGAGGCAGGGGGATGAAGTGTGCAGGGGCTGAGGGAAAGGGGGTCTGAGTGTGGTGGAAGGAGAGAGTAAAAGAGGGAGAGAAAGGGAGTGAGAGAAGAAGAGAATAAAAGAAGGAGCCAAAGGGAGAATTTCAACTTAAAAAGAGGAGCAGGAAGGTGGAGGGGGCGGGGAAGGACAGAAGTGTGAGCCGCCAGCAGCTCTCCCCTCCAGCTCCCCGGGCAGGCTCGGGAGGGGACGGAGCAGCCGTGCGGGAGCCAGCGAGTGGAGCCGGTTCGGGGGGACACAAACTCTGCCTGGCTGCTGAGCGCTTTCCCGAGCTGCCTCTTTTGCCTTCTCCGCTCCCTTCCCTCCTGCCTCTCCGCTCTGAGGTTTGCAGCCCAAACGTCACCAATCGATAGGAGCCCGGCTGCGGGGGTGCGTGTGTGCGTGTGCGTGTGCGTGTGGGAGCGCAGTGGTTTGATCCCGACCTGCTGGACTTCCAAAATCTGCCGCTTCCGACTCCCTCCCAGCCTGTAAGTTCAGAATTACAACCTTCTACATCTATGCAAACTTTTGTTTATCGGAGAATTCCTTTTCTCTAGGAGAAAGAGGGATTGTCGCCATGTGACCGGCTCATTTCTGACCCACGGGGGGTTTTACCCCACCCCCGGCGTGTGTGTGTGTGGGAAATATCTCCCGTTGATCTCTTTGAACTGTGCACAATCCATAACTTTGCAAATGTATAGGCAGTGTTATTTCTGCGAGGCAGTTTTCCAGAGTTAGGGGAGGTGGTTGCATTCTGCTAAATGGATCCTTTGTGGTGAGTGCAGATTTATGCCCAGTTTTGATTTATAATTAAATTAGCTTCTAATTTGCAATATGTGTGCCTGTGTTTAAGATGTATCTAATCTGTGAAGCTGAGGACGGGGGGCACTTTAAATGAAAATCTACCTTTCGCCTCGAGGGTTTCTTTATGAAGGGACAGCCGGGAGGGCAGCGTGCATCAGGAAAGCGGGGCTGTAATTTCCATTAGGAGATGTCAATCAATCCTTCTTTTCAATACATCAATTAATAAATCCGATTGGAGCTGCGGGCTGCTCCCACACACACAGACACACACAAGCCGGGCACTCTTTCTGTCCGGATGGGGAAGACAAACTTTGGCAGCAGGGGAGTCCCCGCAGGCAGCGTCCGGCCCGGCCCGCCCCCCCCTCATCCTTCCACACCCCCTCCGGCCCAGCGCTGGCTCCGGGACCGGCTCCAACCCCGGCCCGGCCCGGCCTGGCGCTGTGCGATGCTCTGCCCCTCGGCTCTGGGGGCCTGGCAGGGCGACACTAGCAGAGCCTGGGGAGACACGGGCGATGTTTTCACCCCGGGGGGGTGCACAAGCGATTAGAGCCGGGCCCGAGCCCCCCCGGCTGAGCTGATTTATATTTAGGCTTCACTTATTTAAACGACACCCCCGCCCCCTCCGTCCCACTCCACGCCGATCCAGCTCGGACTATGCACATCATCGGGGTTGGGTTTTTGTTTGGTTGGGTTTTTTTTTTTTTTTTTTGTTCTGTTATGTTCCACCGGCACCGCCATACCGAGCTTTCATTTTTCACAATTAAAAAGGGGCCGGGATGGTGGGGAACTCCTCCAGCCTGACAGCTCGTCCTAACTCTGCTGTTAGCGTGTGCTTTGCACCTGCAAATCAGCCAGGAAATGGGGGGGAAGGGGGGAGGGAAAGGGGATTTCTTTATTACTATTGTTTGTTTTAAACGGGCAAATACGGGAATTCCACCGTCTCTGCCTAATTCAGTAATGACACCGATTGTCCTTTTTTTCCAGTGGCGCTGGCAGGTGCCGGGGGGGCCCAGGGAGCCCGTGTCGGCCCAGGTAGGGTGGACAGGGATGTGGAGCGGGCCGGCTTCGGGGCAGGGCGGCACCGAGGTCTTCCCGATGCCCTTAGAGCTCCACTGGGTCAGCAAACCCCGAGCAAGAGCCCGAGTTCCGTGTGCCGCCCGTGCCCGCCAGCGCACACAGCGGGTGTTAGGGAAACCCCGCTACAGAAACGGGGTGATCTCCCCCACCCCCCCGAGCCGTGTGAAAAAAGAAGCTTAGAGGAAGGGAGAACCCCCTCAAACCACTGCGTAGCCATCAGCATCCCCAAGCCTGTCCCTTTGGTTTGCAAACAGCACCGTAAGGAGCACACCCTCACTGAACGCCGGCTCCTCAGCTTCCCTTTTTTCACACCCACCCCAACCACGGGGTTTTCACCCTGCTGTCGGTGTGCCTTGCTGGGCACAAGTGGCTTTTGCATGTCCCCAGCCATCGGAATAAAGCTGGGTAAAGAGAGGGACCCCGAGCAGCCGGGTCTGGGCTTGGGGAAGGGAAGGAAAGAAGTGAAGAGAGAGAAATGGAGAGAGAGTCTCCCAGGCAGCTTGATCCCATTAGCTCCGTCCTTGGGTTGCATATTTATACGGTCTAGGAGGTGAACAGATGGACTATCAATTTAATTCCATCTTCAACACCATCAGAGATTGATTTTCTACTCGCTTTTAATTTTGCCATAATTAATTAGATCATTACAACTGTTTTCTATTGATCTCCCTATTTAAACCTCAGATGCAAAGGGACTTGGGCAGATCCTTTAAAAACACAGAAGGGAAAAGAAACAGAGGGCTTGCAAACTTTCTGAAGGTTTGTTTTTTTGTTGTTTGGGTGGTTTTTGTTTAGTTGGGGTTTTTTGTTTGTTTTTTTTTTTTTTTCAGCTTCGACTTAGAGGATTTTTGGTGCAGAACAGCGAAAAAAAAATACAAAACCCCAAAACACAGTGTTGTGGCCTTTCCTTTTAGGGGGCCTTTTTCGTTGCCTTGGTATTTTTTCTTTATGTTTTGGTGAACCCGTGTCGTGTCGGTATTTAATATACAAACATATATAATAGATTTAATTGGTTCGATGATGAAAATACACGCTGGCACGCCTGTGTCTGTGTCTGCGCGTATTTGCGCGCACACAACGTGTTTAATCCTAGGCTGCGCGGAGGTGATGCACAAGCATTTGTACACGGGCAGATCTCTCGGCAGAAAGGAGCTGAGGCTTTCTGCAGAGCGGGGGTTTTTCATTGCCTGGATTACGATTCTCGGCTTCTGCACCTGCCTCCCTCTCTGGACAGGGGATATTTCACCCTGCGGCTCACCCAGAAATCACAAAAGGGGACCGGGAACTGGCAGCCCCGCTCCCCACCCGCCGGAACCTTTTCTCCCGAGTCTCCCCCGGCAGCAGCTCGGTTCGGTTCTGCTCTGGCAGCCGGCGAGGTTTGCATTTTAAACCTCCCTTTAGGTTTCTGCACTTTTTTTTTTCCTTTTTTCTTTTTTTTTTTTTTTTTTTTCTTTTTCTTTCCCTCCTTCCTTCCTTTCTTTCCCTCCCCCCCTACCCCCCCCAAAAAAAAAAAAAAGAAAAAAAAAATCCCTAAATTAAAAGCTCGGTTTCTCTCCCCAATTCGAAGGCACCAAACCACCTTAATTTTTGTGCTTTTGCCGCGAGCGGCAGCGCCGGGGAAGAACCGGCTCCTCTCTTCTGGGCTGTGTTGGAAGCTTTGTTTGCAAATCATAAAATTGACGGCGGGGGAAAAGAGAGGAGCGATCCGGAGAGCCGTCCGCCGGCGGGGCAGAATTCGGGGGGCGCACACCCCCCCCCCTCCCCAGTCCCGGCCCCGGGGGAACCCGCCGAGCGCTCGGGGGGCCCGAGGCGGCCCAAAGGACGGTGCCGGTCCAGAGGTACCAGAGAGAGCCAGGTTTCACGGGGTGAGAGGGAGAGTCTGTCGGGGGAAGAGTTTAGGCGATGCCCTGAACTTTCTAGGGAGAGGAGAGAACTCCGGGAATGGGGGGCGTCGCCCAAGCCGGCGGTAAAACGGGCCGGGGGCTGAGAGGGGGCGGCGGGGGCTGGAATCTGCTCCCCTTAGGGAAAGGAGAGGGCAGGTGAGATGTTGGTAAAGCGGGGATCTGCGGAGGAGAGGAGAGGCGGGGTGTGTGCGGAGCAGAGCAGAGCAGAGGCAGGCTGCCTCCTGCCAAAGGAGGGAGTTGGGGGTGACGGTCTCAGCCCTCCCTGCTGAATATTCAGCGCCCCCCGCCCCCCTTACCTGCTCTCCCGGAGCTCTGAGCCATGGCTCCGCTGCCTAATGGCCCGTCTCCCCGGGACGCCTGCAAACCACCAGAGCCGCCAAGGCCTTTTCTTCGCTTCTCTCCTCCCCGCTTGGGTGTCTTGCTTTCCCCCGCTGACTTTCGAGATCTAGGCGCAACCACCCAAAACTAAACGGTTTAGATAACAACACACACACACACACACACACACACCGGAGCACCACCACCACCACTACAAAAAAAAAAAAAAAAAAAAAAAAAAAAAAAAAAAAATGCAGCCACAGAGAAAGAAACGCCGCTCTACTGAGCCGGGACAGGCTAAAAGGAGGGGAAAATAAATAACAACCAAAGCAAACGCAGCTCTGCTGCTGCTGCTGCTGCTGCTGCTGCTGCTGCGTATAAAAGTGGAGAGGGACTCAGGGACTCACCTGCTCCAGTGTAGCAGGGCTGTGCAGCCGGGGAGGAAAGGGGCTGGGGGGGCCAGGGGGGTATTTCTTCCACGGGGGGAGCAGCGCCTGGACTTTCAATATGCTTCCCCGTGCCCCTCTCCCGCAAACTGGCTACCTGTAGGGAAGTCTTGTTGGAATAGCAGATTAATTTGTTGTCTTATTACCATAAAAATGTGCTGGGAAAGGGGTTGGCGGGGAGAGGGGGGACGCGGGACAGAGGAGGAACTTCCTCCAAGTTTCAAGGGAGGCGGTGGGCTCTGCCTGCGGGGGTCTGGGCAGGAGGGGGGGACCCTTGCGGTGCCACAGCCCCCCGGGAGCTGCCAACGCTCAGCCTGGGGGCTCGGGCGGCTCCAGGGGGGGTCGGGGAGAGACGGGGACTCCGCTGTGTGGGGTTTGGAGGCGGCGGGAGGCAGAGCGGTGGGGTCTGCCCTTGGGAGCGCCTGGGTTTGTGCGTCTGGGAGATTGTCTGTTTGCCCGTCCGACCCTCCAGCTAGCCCTCCAGAGACTTATCTGTCCTCTCGTCTTTCCCTTGCTCCCACCGCCGTGTTTTGGTAAAGACTTCGTGACTGAAAATAAATAATAAATAAAACAAAGCTGCAAAGGAAAGAAGAAAAATCCCCAGTGCTAAAGACATCACTGAGCGAATATTTTTCTTTCTCTCTTTCTACCCCCCTCTTCCATCTCCCCATTGATTGAAAGTCTCTCTCAGCTCCAACAAGGAGTCCCAGGAAAAATGAACCATTCTGCTATCGATTCTTCATTAAAATTGCATTTCTGCATTTGCTAAATTGGTTTTAAAAAGCTTCCCCTGTTATTATTGTCTTGTCAGAGCCGGCGGTGCTGGGCAAACAGTATTTAAAAGCTTGGGACCTCTCCAAGATGAGGCTGCTGGGGGTTTTGTGTGTCTATGTGTCTCTTTTTCCAAAGTGTTTAGCAAAATGTTAACAACACGGGCTGGGGAAAGGCATGCCCCAGACGAAAGTGGATCATTGTGAAAATAAAGACGGTGGGGGCAGCACTTTTTCTTCATAACACTTAAAAAATAATCGATTGCCTCTTCAAGCAAGGGAAGGAAGAAAATAATAATAAAAAAAAGTTTAATTTTAGATATTGCAATGGGATGCCCACAGTCAATAACGGCAGAAGGGGTATTTTTCCTCTGCAGCAGCCGCCGGGGCTGTCTGGAGCGGTTCCTCGCCTGGCTGCAGCCCCAGCCCTGCTCGCAGCCGCTCTGCAAGGTGATTCCAGGGAGCGATGTTTAAATAAGTCCAGCTCACCCTCACACCCGCACCACAGCCCTCCGACCGAGCCCCACCAAACCCCACGGAATCCCCCTCTCCTCCCTCCCCAAACCGCTGTGGGAAAAACCCAGGAGGGGACCCTGGGAGATTTACTTTGAATTCTGCAAATCTCTCTCGAAAGAGCAGGGAAGCAGAAATGTCTTCCTGATGTGTTTATCCCCTAATCAGTTCATTAGTTATAAACAACATGACATTAGAAGTTAGGAGGCAGTTGATATTAATTTTTATTTAACTAGTTGATGTTTAATCCGTCACGCCAGGCTGCTTAGAGGGAGCTGCCTGACACAAACCAGTTAGAACTTCATACACCGCGCTGATCGGCCGGGCACCGGGACAAACAAACGGCGGCGGGGGCGGGAGGGGGGCAGGGGGGGGGCAGGGGGTGGGGGGGAGACCAGACAGGACGGGGAGGGCGAGGGGAGAGCGGCAAACCAGGGAAAGGGGGGACAGCAGGAAAGGGGGGTGGAAAATTCCCCCCTCCCCGGAATAAAGCGGGGGGGAGAATAAGTGTGTGACTCGGCAGAGAGAGGGAGGGGGGAGAAAGGAGCCTGAAAAATATCCCCAGGAAGCTGAGCCAAACGGGCCGGGGGGAAAGGTGGCCGTGCCCGGCGGCCCGGGGGCACAGGGGGTCCGGGTAACCGGGCCGGGACTGTCTGGGACCGCCCCAGGGTCCCGCCCGGGCGCGAGTCGCCGACGAGTGAGTCCTTTTCTTAATTAAAAGGGGCGCCGGTTAATTGAGACGGGGCTGGCGGAGGGAGAAGCTCTCTGCTCTTTAGCGACCTTGCTAGCCTGTGGGACCCCCGCTTTTTGACTCCAGGTTTTATTCCAACGGGACTTCCTGCGGTTCTCGCCCCTGTGCCCACCCCGGTGCCGTTCAGACTGTATCCCTGCGGACTGTTAGTGTGATACACGCCTGGATTTCACAACTGAAGCGTTTCTTGGAGACCCAGGAACATTCTGGGCAATCTCTCCGGCCGCCTGCTCCTCCGTGCGGCTGTGGCTTACCGGGGGAGCGTTCCTGCCTACCACCCATATTTTAATATCAATTTCCATATTAATCAATCACCCCATCTATCTGCTGGATAAAGGAAATAGTTCGCATTCCGAAGAAAATTGCCTGCTTTCCCGCAGTTAATAGTTAACTCCGGAATAGAAAAGTTCCCAGGGAAATGCGGAGGCAGAAGGAGCGCGGCTTTCCCTGCTCTCTGCCTCCACCCCCCCGTCCAACTGCACCCCCACCCCCGAGGACCCCCCGACCTCCTCCGCTGCGAGCTGGGGGCTCCGGAGCGGTTTAGGAAAGGGAAACCGTGCCTGCTGAGTGTCTGAAGGGCTAAAGTCCTGATGGGGCGGTGGGATGCAGGAGGGGGCAGGCTGTTTCCCCATAGAGCGGGACATAAAGTGACGGCAACAGGTACCGGGGAGGTCAGCGGGGAAGGCAATAGGGGCAGGAGCATCGTCAGGAAACCGAGGCCGAGTCTGCTCTGCCTCTCCTGATGGCAGATGGGGTATTCAGGAGGGGACCTGCTGAGGAACATGCCAGGGAGATGCCCAGGGTCCCCCCTTCCCGCGGCCGCTGAGCCCAGGGCAGAGCCGTCCCCTTCCCCAGAGTTTGGGGGTGATTTCGGAGCTGCGGGGATGTCCCTGTCGCTGTGCCCCGCACGGGTGTTGGGCTGGCCACCCGGTTGGTGCCTTTGGGCCGTGATGGCGGAGCCGGGGAGAACATGGGGAGAGAGGAGCAGAGGAGGGAGGGAGCCTCTGCTCCGGGTCGGGACTCCGCAGGGGCTGTGGGATGAGCACCTTGAGCTTCCCAAGTTGTCCGGCTGCTGCCGGCAAGGGGAGGCTGCCCCTCAGGGGGGCGGTGGCAGAGGGGGGGTGGGAAGGGATTTGCCAGAGGTGGGGATGAGTGCCCGGGGGGCGGTGGGTCCGGGCTGCCGTGAGGCGGGACCCGCCCGGACGGGGCTCCCGCTGCCCCCGGGGTGCTGCCGGGGGGGCGGGCAGGCGGCAGCCGGCCGAGATACTTGGCGTGAAGTTGTCAGGGAGCCGTGGGAGTGCTGGCTCGGGGTTCCCGCTGGCCCCGTTCCCCGGCGGGGCTGCCGGTCCGGTCCCGCCAGAGGGGGCAGTGCAGATCGACGGCAGCTCCGCCACCCGCCGGGCTCCGGGCTCGGCCCGGCCAGGGGAAGGGGCTTCTGCTCCAGCCCCGGCGGGGGACGGGGGCTTTTAACCACCCCCCCACACACACACATACACCCCTCGCCCCGCTGCTCTGCGGTAAGGCTGAGATTCAAGAGCACTTCCCCAAATGTTTCCTCTCGCCCCTCCCGTCCCTTCCCCGGCTGCCAAACCGAGGAAAGTCTCCCGGGGCCCGGGTTTCCACCCCCTCCTGCTAGGTCCCGGCGTTCTGGGAGCTGTCGGTGTGGGGATCACTTCTCCTCTCCCCAGGTGGTTCAATACAAGTTTGAAGCCCGAGGAGGGGATCCCAGCAATCGGGTGGCCCACGGGTTCCCTGTTTGTCGGGACAACCTAGCAGAGACTGCCCCGGGGCTCGGGTCAGGGGGAGCAGGGTGGAAGTGAGGGAGAGGGACAGGCAGGCGGGTGACACCTGGTCGTGGTTACCAGAAAGAGAAGAAAAGGAAAGAGGAAGATGGTGTAAAAAAACTCCGAGAGACTGAAGGCACAGAGTCAACCCTGTAGTAATGTGCAAAAGAAGGGGAAATAAAAGAAGGATGGAATTAAGAGAGAAGATGGGAATCAGGATGGATGGATAGACAGAGAAACATTGATTTTTACTGATATTAGAGAAAAAAAGGTCTGGATAAAAGAAGGGGACGTTTAATTTGAAAATGAAAGGAGGATGGATGGATAAAGAGACAGAATAGAAATAACATTTTAATGCGAAAAAATAGGAAATATGGGGAAACAGAAAATGAGAGGCGGTAACCCTTTTAGCGTTTGTGGATAGCAAGAAGGGAGTAAGTGGGGGAAAGAAGGAAAGGAAAAGAGGAAAGGAAAGGAAAGGAAAGGAAAGGAAAGGAAAGGAAAGGAAAGGAAAGGAAAGGAAAGGAAAGGAAAGGAAAGGAAAGGAAAGGAAAAGGGAAAAAAATTAAAGATTAGAGAAATGAGCTTTTTAAGAGCCGTCAAACAGTTGTGAGACATCAGAATTGGAACAGAAAAGCGGAAACATTTATGGCAGCCCGTGCCGAAGCCATTTCCCCATTGGCATTTTATGGAGCTCCTAAATCTCAGCCTATAAGAATTATTTCTCCCCTCACTTTTCTTTTTAGGTTCAGTTCCAGCGGGTCCCTGGGAGCGGGGGGAGCAGCCGCACCCCCTCCCCCCGCACAGCCAGAGCTTTCCCCCACCCACCCGGGGGTCCCGCAACCCCCGTCCCTCGGCAGCCCAGGGGCAGTGCGGGGGCCGGGGGGCAGGAGCAACAGTTCCAGGGGGTCGGGGCAGGGCCAGGGGCAGGGCCAGGGGAAGGAGCAGGGGAAGGGGAAGGATCCGCTCTTGCCCCGGGGGTCGGCTCCCCGAGGGGGCGGCCGGGCCGGCGGTTCTTGCCGGGGGAGGGGGGGTGCCAGAGCTGCGGAACAACAAAAGCCCTCGGGGTGCGTGATTCTATGATGCTGTGAAGTGAGGGAAGCAAAGGGCTCCACCTCGGTGGAAAACTCCAAAGCTGTGTGGAAAACTCCCCATACCCCGGGTATTAATAATGATAAAAGGCAGAGTCATGACAACAGTGGTAACGCGTTCCCGTGTGTTAAAATATCGAAGGTACACGTCCTCCTACAGCCGCTGCCTCCGCGGATCCCTGGGGCGCGCTGAATTTTCAGAGCGTTTCGGGGGCTGGGATAAGTTTGGGAGAGGAATGCTGCCGGGAGGAGATGTAACTCGTGTGCCTTTCACCTTACCCCGCCAGCACAACCATTGTCCTTGTGACAAGGATCTCTGTTATGGTCTGGGGGCTGCAGAGAAAGGGGAAGTTTGGGGGTCTGTCTCCTAACTTCTCTGCCGCCCCCTCCTCCCCTTCCTTCCCCCTGCCTGCCCCGAGACCCCCGGCAGCCCCCGGGCTCCGAACCAGTTGATATAAAAGTGTGTGCGAGGGGGATACAAGTTCCAGCCTCTCATGAGGGGAGAAGGCTGCAGGGGCAAAAGCAAGTTAATTTCCAGCCGATTTCTCATTACTCTTCTTAACGCCTATAAGGGAGAGAAAATTAGGCACACAGCACACGTTTTGGCCACTTCATAAAAAATGCAGATTTGAGAGATGATGTGAAATGTGCCCTCGAGTCAATGATTAAAGATAGCTGACTAGATTTTTTTTTTTTTTTCCTATTTGGAGTTGAGATGAGGAATGCCCCTGAGCTCTGTAGGGCCAGGAAGGGTCGTTTAATAGCTGATAAATTGGTCCAAGAACTCTTTTGCCCCCACCGCCCTACTCCCTCCCCCATCAGGGGGGAGATGCGGGACCTAGGAAGGGCTCTGGGGGGATTATTTCCCCGGGGGTCCTTGGAGGGGGGGGACACACAGGGCCGGCCGGTGAGTGCGGAGCCCGCGGCCGCTCCTGCCTTCTCCCACTCGTGTCGGGAACTTTCCCTCCCCACTCTCCAACCACCAGCCCTTGGGTTGTCAGCTTTGCCTGCCAGCCGGCCGAGGGACGGGGATTCTGCTCCAGCTGCATGAAAAGATCTGAGCTTTAAAAATAATTGCGGGGAGAGGTGGGAAAGGAGCGTGTGATTCACGGGTGTTTGGGAAGCGGGGCGGGTGGCAGCTGCCAGCCTTCCCCCGGGGTCAGGAGTTACTTTTTACCGCAAGTTTACCCCAAAAAAGAACAAAAAGTTTTGTCCTCGGCGTGTGTCGGTGCCAAGGGAGGGGGCCCGCTGCCTCCCTCCCTCCGCGGCCACTCGTGGGCATTTCCCCAGCCCTGCCAGGGAGAAGTTGGAAGGCACAAAGAGGTGTCAGGGGGAGCCCCGCTCCTGACAGATCCCCCGCTGCAAACTTCGGAGGAAAGAAAAATAGAAAGGGAAGGAAAGATAAGAGGAGAAGGGGGGGAAATAAAATCAAAGCTTTCCAGCCCGCTGGAAGAAAAAATGTGTATTTCTTTTCTCTAAACACTCCTAATTTTTCAACCCAATTGAAAATAATAAAATGTATAAAGAAAGCAGGGATGCAGTTTTCCAGAGCTCAGCTGCTGAATAACTCCTCATCAACCGCACCGATTTCTTTGATTAATCCCGGGATCTGAAGCAGAAGCAGTTCCAGTGTGATACCTTACACGCCAAGCTGCTTCTGCTTCCCTACTTTGTTAGACTCGTTTATGCGCATTTTTTAAAAACAATATTTTCAACTCTTTCCCCCCTAATAAATCCGTTTTTTGAAGCGGTACCTGCTTTCTAATTGCCCTGAATAAATGCCTTTCCCCCCTATCTCCGTGTTCCCAAATCTCCCAGCGCCCCGGCGGGGAGGAGGTCGCGGGAAGGGGGACCGGACCACCCCATCTTCTGGCAATTCCCTCCTGCTTTGGTGCTCAGGAACTTAAAATTGTAATGTCGTGTGCTCAGACCTCTCCATCCACTCTCTCGATGGGACTCGGTGTAACTACACGCTCTCCTCTAAGCAGCTAGATAGCTAACGAATTATCTGATTGCCAGACGTGTTCCCAATCCGCAGGTTCCCAGCTCTCAGTAGATATGAGGCATTCCCACTCAGTATATATGAGACATTCCCATTCAGTAGATATGAGACATTCCCATTCAGTAGATATGAGACATTCCCACTCAGTATATATGAGACATTCACGCAAAACATATTCGCCTGTGGAAGAGGTGGCGATCTATATATGAAAGGTGCAACATCAAGCCTAATCTCTAGATCAAAACGAAGAGACTTTAATTTCTGCGTATTTTATTGCAAATAAGCGTCTCTTTGGGGCCAGGTGGGGCACATTTAATTTCAGGGGAGATGTACCTGTGCAGAGGTTTGGGAGGGAAGGCTGCCGTGTGTGTGCCCGCACAGCCCATGTTTATACACATGTATCATCCGTGTCTCCCTCTCTTCTCCCCCTCTCCTGTGCATGTATAAAATCCCAGCGTGGCTGGGGGAAGCTGAGGGCTCCGCACAGTTCTTCTGCTTTTCCCAGACGATGCTGTTGTTTACATAAACCCCTCACACTTCTCTGCCGGGCGGCTTGCACCCTCCGCACCCATTTGCACCATCGAGTCCTTTATCCACCTTCCCGTTCCCCAGGAATCACCCGGCTCGGAGTTAACCAGAAGCACCAAATTCCTCCTTTTCTGATGAAGGGACGATATTGCCTGCTCCTTGCAGGGCGAGAGAGAAAAATAGCTCGGGCAAAGGAGCCCGAAGCCGGGGAGCGCTTGGCGGAGGAACGGGGCCGGGGTCCCCTCCGGTCCGCCGGGCGCTTGGGCAGCGGCAGAGCCCCCCCGGGGGGTGGGTGCGGTGGGAGGGGGGGTGCGGGGCAGCGGGAGGGCAGGGGGAGGGCTGCGGCTGGAGCAGGGGGTCCCCGGGCAGGGGGGGAGCAGCCCTGGGACCTTCCTGGGCTGGCTGGGGGCTGCTTGGCGGGAGGCGCTAATTAGAGTGGAGCTGCCAGGTCATTGATTGCATCTGACCACACTTGTTCTTCTCCTTCTTGCTTTCTCTATCTCTCTCTTTTTTTTTTTTTTTTTTTTCCCAATTTATTTTTTATTTATTTTGTTTGTTTGGGTTTTGTTTTCTGTTTGTTTGTTTTGTTTTTTTTTCTTTTTTTCTTTTTTCTTGACACGAAACGTCCGGCCGGCTCCGAGGCGGCAGAGCTGGGTTCTGAGGAGGGTCTCCTGCCAGGTCCCCCCAACCCAGGAAACCCAATTAACCTCACCCAGGCACACTGCTGGCTTGGGAGCTGCAACCTCCAGACCCGGGGATCTGCCTGGTTTTCCTTTGTTGCTTTGTTGTAAGACTCCTCTGGAGCCGGGATCTGAATGGAGGGAGCATTATCAATGACTTTTAAATAATAACAAAGGGGGAAAATAAAAATAATTAGCCCCGCCTCTTCTAGTTTCAATTACTCTAATTAAAAACCCGAAAGGCAATTCCTAGGCAATATCTAATAATAGAATTAGCAATCGGATCCATCATTTCACACGGGGATTTACTTGCAGGGGTACTGTGCGAGCTCTATTAATAATAATAAAAAATCCTGCTAACCCTCTTTTTAAAATTAATAACTCTGTAATTATAATAATTTTATGTGCCTTTTTATAAGAAGAGGTTAATGTTGCCACAGTCTGGGGATGGGAAGGATGAAGTGAAGCGAAATACTGCTGCTTAAACTGACACCTTCCTATTTTATTAGGAGACATTATTATTATCAGACATCTGCAGGTAGAGAATTAAAATTAAAATCGCTTTCAACAATTCAATACACTTTTTATCAGCCATCTATCTGAAAATCATGAACATTCATCATCGGAGGCATTCTCCCTGAAAACAAGAACCCATTCAAATTTTATACAAATTATCATATTTATCATAGTCTGAAACTCTGGAGTAACATCTCCACAAACTGTCTGCCGGCTCCCCAGGGAACCGGATTCCGCTCCGCAGCCGCTCAGAGCCAGCCCCGCTCCCCCGGCCCTTCCACAGCCCCACCGCAGAGCAGCGGGGGGAGAGGGATGCAGAGAGCATTAAACCAACACACAGGGAGGAGAGGTCCCCTGGCCGGGGAAAGGAGTTTGCCAGAGGCGGGGGCCGGCCGGGCTACCTGTCCTGCCGAGGGGACATTGTTATTAGGAGCAGCGATAACCGTAATAATAATAATAATAATGATAGTAATGTCTGATTCCCCTCTTTTCTTTTTTTTTCCCCTCTTTTTTTTTTTCTCTCTCTCTTTTTTTTTTTTTTTTTTTTCCTTGCAGAATTCAGCTAGTGCCAGGGGAAAAAAAAATTATATATATATATATTTATATGTATGTATTGGCTGTTATTTATATGGGCACTTGGTGCTGGTGACAAATGACACGAATCGGTGCTTCCTGTTTGCGGGTTTGGATGAGACAAATCACTTCCCACGCTTTGCTAATGACAAAAAGTTCATCAGCGCTGAAGCAGGGGCTGGAGCCTTTATTTATCCCTCTGCGGTTCTGCTGCTCCCGGGAGGGGCTGCCCTGCCCTGCCCTGCCCTGCCCGCTCCGGGGGGCTCGGTGTGTCCCCCCCCCCAGGGGGTCTCTCTGTATGGCTGTGGTCCTCCGGGGGATCTGCCCCCGGCCCCCGCATCCTCAGCACCCGGCGGAAAGTAGTTCCAATACGATGTTTGTTAACTAGGTTATCTAGGCTGTAGAAGATTTTAATGTTGAATTTTATAGCTTTACCACGCTCTACCGTCCTTGTGAATATTGTAATATTGCATTTTTTACAAGTTACTCTTCTGTTAATGTTCCAGCTAGTAACTTTTATAATCCTCCTCAATGAAATTTTTTTGTATTCTTCCGCACCGTTAACCTCAATGGCGGCACCTCAGCCCCTGGCAGGAGGCAAAGATGAAATGAATTCCTCTTTAATCAGAAATAATAATAATAAAAACACACACAAGGTTCCTTCTGCCTTTTACTTCAGCTCCCTTATTTGGGGTGGGGGTGATGCCTGGGGAGTCTCCAGGCCCCCGCCCCCCGCTGCACCCCTGGGCAGAGCTGAGGAGGGTGAGGGGATGGATGGTGTTTGCCCAGCTTTCCCGGGCCTGCTGCAGGGGGTGGGGGGCACAGCCTGCCCTGCCCAGCTCCCTCTGCCCCCCCTGCCCCCTGCTGCCTGCTGGGCTCTGCTGTGGGGCAGGTGGGAACTGACAGCCTGCCCAGAGCTGCAGCAGGGAAAGTTGGGCACTTCTTTTCCTTCTGCTCCATTCCCGAGTGTGGAGTGATGAAGGTGCTGTGCAGAGCATCCTCAGAGCCAGAGCATCCTCAGAGACAGAACATCCCCAGGGTCAGAGCATCCCCAGACCCAGAGCATCCCCAGAGCCAGAGCATCCCCCGACTCAGAGCATCCTCAGAGCCAGAGCATCCTCAGACCCAGAGCATCCTCAGGGCAGGTCCTGCTGGCTCAGTCAGCTGAACTGGGCTCACTCTCTGGTTTCTCCTGATCTCAGCTGGGCTGGAAGTACCCAAACCCAAGATGTTTGTTTTGTTGGGTTGTCCCAGGTGGAGTTCCAAGAGGTGTGTATGCAGGAGATGCACCCAGATGGGATTTCAATAAAATATGTCCCTTGGCGTGTAAATAAGGGTGGAAATCACACACAGCCCCTGACCTGAGGTGCCCTCACAGATGAATTAGGCTTGCAAGCATAAGTGACCAGCACCCAGCAGCAGCAGGGATGATCCCAGTGCCCTTTAGGCCAGGGAATGTGCTCTCAGCAAGGGCTGGATGCTGGTATTTCCCTTGGTAGCATTTCAGAACTTGGTGCTCAGGCTCAGCCCCCCTGAGTCTTGTGAGACAGAAGTAGTGGTGGTGGGGTGTGGGTGCTGGTTGCAGGGCACAGGAGTCAAGGGAGTATATGCAACTCTCAGCTTGTGGGTATTTTAAACTGCCTTTTTAGCTTAAAATAGTCACAAGGAGAAACTTAGCTCAAACCTTAACAATCAAATGAGAAGGATGTAAAATTCATTGTTAACTTGCTAGTTTCTTAGTCTGTAACTTCTTTAGGATTGATACAGTGCTTGGGGATTTTCTGAATCAAGCCAGATTCCTTTTTTAAAAGCACACAACTAGCTTTCTGGTCATTTCAGAGAATAAAGATAATTTTCTTCTCCTAGGAGCCTACAATTTAGACAAGTGTTAAAAGTTCACTGGTATTGGGGTTTTTTTGTTTGTTATGGTTTTTTTTGTTTGTTTTTTTTTTTTGGTTTTTATCCTGTAAGGTGAGCAAGTACAATAGGTACAAGTTTCTCTTAAAAAAAAGTGAAACAGTGGAGAGGGTTCAATTATTTTAACATAAATGTTATTTTTAAAAACTAGTTTATACTTTGCTGTCACCTTGTAAGGCAAAGACAAAATACAGGTTAATTTTTGCTCAAAACTCTTGAGCTAGGAAAGAATTATTGTTCAGAGCCCCTGTCTGAGAACCTCGTGGGATGCTTTTGGACTGTGAAAAGCTAAAGAATTTGACATTTACTCAGGAGCACCTCTCCCCCTCCCAACAGAGCTGCCAGCAATCCCTGTCTCAGCGAGGCTGCTTCACACACACGCAGGGGAACGTGACCTCAGAGGACTTTTCCTGTGGGTCTGCAGTGTGCAGGAGCTCTTCTGCAGGTGTGCTCACACGTGCCTGTCTTGCCTGGAAGTAAGTAAATATTAATTTACACCTCAGTGTGTCTGAAGGGTGTGGGACTTGTGTATGGTGTCTGCAGGTGTCCTGTGGGCACGTTTGGGAGTGTGTGGGTCTGCAGATGTCTGAACAGGGGTGTGTGGGCAGGGCAGGGTGAGAAGGCTGCAGGTCTCCTCCTGCTGAGGCTCAGCACAAAACTGCAGCATCAGAAGGACCCTGGCTGACAGGATGGCAGGACCAGTGCTCGCAGAAGATGAAGCAGAATAGACAGGATGAAAGTTATTTTTGTCTATCAGCTGAAGCATTATAGAGACATCAACAAGCTCTTGTCTCATGCCAGCTTAATTCCTAGTTAATCAGCAGTCTGCTTGGGCAAAGGAAGGAACTCACATCAGGGGCTGATGATGAGCCAAACTTCCCGATGCTGCTTCGGGAGCCTGGGAGGAACTCTCAGCACTGCTCTGCCTGCCTGTGGCTGCACTGCTGCCCACCCAGGGATGCTCTGGGAGAGGGGACATCAGCTGGGTCCTGGTGGGAGCCACTCCTGCACAGGGAGTGTGGTCTGGTCCCTTGGCTGTCCTTCCCTGGGCAGTAAGCAGAGGCTTTTTCTTCACCGTGTGTGACCAGGTGTTCATGCAGGCCAGTTTCAAATAATGTAAATAATTCCAAGGCTTCCATCCTCTCTCTTGGGACACTTCCACATAACCTGCAAGTGGACTCTCGTTCCATCCCTGCAACCTCTACTGAGACCTTCCTCTGTCTTTGGATTGCCTTTCTTCCCCTCATTCCTGAGCTAAACCCCTCGTGGCCCATGGCACTTGCATACTGCAGCTCAGAGCCAGCTCACTGGCCTTTCTCGCCTGACTTTCCCATCTGCTTGCTGAAAAGCTTCTTTCCTCCTTGTTTTTCATCCAGCTACTTTCTCCAGTGCTACCAGAGCCATGTGGGAGGCTACCTGCCTGCTCTGGGACTGGCGGGTGTTTGTTGACCTACAGCCAAGCTAGTTAAAGTCTTTATTGCACAGACCATGGCCATCAGCCTGATAGTCACTTTCTGGGAGTGGCTGGTATGGTGTCCTAGTGGACAGATGTCCACAGACAGTAATGGGAAGCAGCAAATTCTCATCTGTGGCTGCTTGGGACTCAAACACATTACCACGAGGTGAAGCCAGCTCGGGAATGCCTCGAGTGTTTTGCTCGTCTTTTCTAGAACCCCTCACTTTCATTAGGAGCAACCCAGGAAGATGTTCTTTACACAAAAGTGGGTAGGGAAGGCAGAATCGGACTTCCTTTGGTGAGAATGGCAGATGGGAAGTGCCTGGGTCCTGTCTGTCCTCCTGTCAGGTTGGAGGGGACACACTCTGTAAACACACTCTGCCTTCTCTGCTTGCATCTGAGTAACCCTGGGCTCTGCTCTGGGGCTTTGTGTGCTGCTGGGGAAGTGGTCTTTCCAGTTCTCACTGATATGGTCCATATTCTCCAGATATGGTCCAGGACTCACTTTCCCCCTGTCAGCCCTAGCAGTGATTAATAAGGACACACATTTCCTGGGCTTTGCACCCATTTTTCTTAAAGATTTGTCTGCCAGCAGTGAGGAGGCTGAGGTTATAAACCAGAGCTGCTGTGTGAAGGGCCGGGGGGCAGCAAATCTTGGAGAGGCTCTGATGCAGTTCCAAACATGGAGAGAACACAGGGCAGCAGCTTGCAGAGACAAATTCTGCTGTCAGCTGTAGGCTCCCTGCAGCTGAAGTGAAACACAGGGATGTGGGGTTCATTCTTACCCTCAGCCATAGCTCCTCAGGGGGGACAGTCCCAGCAGTAGCTGCTGTGGTACATCTGGCTTTTGTAAAGCATTTCTTCACTGTCTCAAAGATCAAGAAAAGTCCACAACTGGGCATCCTGGAATGTTTTCCACCAGGTTCCCGACTTTATGCCCCTCACAGTGTGGTTTCTGTGAGATGTAACCTGGCTGCTGGGAACCCAAGAGGTTGAGTGGTTGTGCTTTTTCTTTTCTTTCTCAAATGGATCGTGGTCCAGGTGAGTCTGCCCTGGCAGTCAAAGGGGGTCTGGCCCATGTACAAAGCTCAAGGCCAGCCTCAGTATACAGAAATCACTGACAGTGGCAGGGAGGTGTCTTGGGATTGTTGCTACTGCTTATGCTGTGATAATACTGAGTTGCTCTAATGCCACAGTACAATGATACTGAGGGTTCTGGCTGATCAGAACAGCCATCGTGAAAGCAACCCTGCCCTCAGGAGTCTGAAACAGAATACATTTCAAGCACTTTAAGCCTTTCTTAGGCAAACTTTTCCCTGTGACTGCATTCAAAGGAAAAAGAGAAAGAAAAGCAGATTCAGGACCCGTTCTTTTCAGTGGTTTGAAGCACTCTGGAGATTCCTAAGTTCTGTGTTTCAGCCTGTTGCACTCTGTGAGGGCCTGGGGCCCTGGCACAGGGGGGAGCACAGCCCCTTCCCATCAGCCGTTGGTCTCCACTCTTGCCTTCCTCCTCCTCCTCCTCTCCTGACACACATGTGCTCTCAGCTGTGACCCCAGCAGCTCCGAAATGATGAACCAGAGCTCCCTGGTGCTGCCCCAGGTCCTGGTGGGACTCAGCTGATGGGCACGTTTTCCAGGGCAGCCAGTGCTCAGCTTTTTGATGGATTCAGCTCCAGCTGCTGTGGGGTGAGCTCCTTCTCCAGCACAGGGGGGGTGCAGGGGATCAGGCAGGGGAGGAGGGGGGAGGCTCAGTGCTTCTCCCTGTGACTGCAGCAGCCTGCACCTACGGGACAGAGGGATGGAGGGGAAAAAGGGATGAAGGCAGAGAATGGAGAGGATCCCAGCTGGTCACCTCTGAAACTGGGATTCAGCACCTTCTTCCAGTGATGGCCGCATCCTGCTTAGAGCCAGAGCTGTGAGAAGCTGGTGATAGCAGCCAGAATGTACCAGCTCACAAACAAACAAGCAGAGAGAGGAATAAAGGGAGGCAGGAAGACAGGTGCCCCTTGGGCAAACACTTGTTAAATTGACAAACTTGTAGAAAATGATTAAGGCTCTCGCTGTTTCTGGTCCAGAGGGGCCCTGAGCTGCTGCCTGGAGCTAAGATACAAAGGTAGTTCCTTGGGAGCCTGCAGTGGACAGGGCACAGAGGGAGGTGAAACAATTACTGCCTGTCTCTGCGGTGCTGTCTCTTGTCAACTGTTATTTATGTTTCCCCAAATGTTGCAGTCTTCTTACAGGGAAAGCAGGCCCTGCCAATCTATGGCAAAATAATTGCAGACGCCTTTCTCTCTCCCTCCTTCCCCTCCGCCTCCCTCCCTCCCTCTTTCCCTTTCCAATTTCCCTTGGACTCTGTTGATAAAGAATGGGGATGTAACCCCACATCACTGTGGATGGATGGGTATGGGTGCTCTCTGGTGCTTTGGACCTTGCAGTGGTCCCTGCTGGAAGCCACCCTAAGACAAGAGAGCCGTGCCCCTAGAGCAGCTCCCACTGAAAGCATTTTGTGCCATGCTTTGTCTTTCCTCTCTCAGCTTGCAATTGAAGCAGTGTAGAAGTTCTCCCCTGCCTTTTGCAGCTGAAATGTGCTCCCGGGAACTAAGTCAGGTGATGCACGTGTGGAGTTTCAGCTGTCCTGACCTTACCAGGCGTGAGGGAAGAAGGAAGGGTGGTTACAAACCTACTTCCCACACCTCTTGAGAGCTTGCCCCTGCACTTGATTTTCTTGGGAGGTCTCCATCCAGACAGCAGAGTCAAAACAAGGATCTCAAACAGGGACAACCTGTGCTAATGGGCAACCTGAAGCAGCCAGGGCTATTCCAGGGCTGAGGCTGTGCTTGCTTAGTGCAAAGGTGTGGTACAGGGCTAAAGCTGCAGTGAGCCCTCCTGGAGATCACCCTCATCAGGGACCCAGTGCCTTCCACCAGCTGCTGGGGCTTGTGTCCCAGAGGAGCCTCTGCTCTTCTCTGCCAGTCACACAACAACGTGGCTGGCAAGAAGCAGAGACTTTTGTCATCTCTTTTGGCCCCTCTGAGAGCAGGGGTGCTTTCAAGGAAAGCCATCAGCACTTTGACATGGTTTCAAACTTTGTGCTTCCCCTGCTTGCCATCCTCCCCGTCCCTTCATTCCAGCCGTGCACAGAGCCTGTCAGGAACGGGTTAAGTGCTGCTTACCCCAGCCAGCTCCGCGTATTTAAAGTGAGTAAAGGTTTAATTACCAAATGATGACAGTGTCATATGGTTTTGGTGATGGCGCGTGGCATTCGATGAATGCAGAAGAGGGGAGGATGTGAGAAAGACACTGAGTGGCAGTGGGGAAGCGAGGAAGCTAAAAATGCCAAAGACAGTAAAACATCTGTAATTTGCAATTCGCTAGTGTTCGCTGATTGCTCATGGATTAAAGATTAAAATCTATTCTCTGGCAGATGGGGGAGAGAGAGAGAGAGAGAGAGAGAGAGGGGAAATTCTTACGAGCATGTTTTGCATCTGCATTTCATTCTGCTCCTCTTTACAATAATCACGGATGAGGAAATAAACCCGGCTCTGGGCTGGCAGGAGGCGGGGAAAGCACACAAAATAGGCAGGACCCAGGCTGCTTCTGCTGCTGGGAAAGGCCGGGCAGGGAGAGGGGATGGAGCTGGCATCAGGAGGGCTCTGCTCAGGGCCTGGGACTCTGCTCTGCTCTGCCTGCGGGAGGCTGAGTGTTCCCGGGGGGCTCGGAAGTGCCAAGAGCCAGAGCAAAGGCTTTCTTCTGGTCACCCCAGTTCTGCACTGGGGGGTTTCTTTGATGGGAAGGGGACGTTAGCCATCTGTCCTGTCTCAAGGGATGGCTGAGCCTGGCTACAGTGTCCATGACGTGATGGTAACGCTCGCAGGCAAACAATACAAGTAGAAATAATGTTTGCAAGTATAAATCATTTTTATAACTTCAGCTAATCAGAATCTGTCCCTTTTATGGGCATGATGAGCTCTCTCTCTCTCTCCCTCTCTCATTCTGACTCTCACACAGGGTTTCTCAAGTGTGCAGGACATTAAAAGAAAAATGGATAATAAAACTGCAAATGCAAGGTCTGCTCCTGAGTGGGGCTGGGTCCTCCTGACTCCGTTTGGCTTCCCTGGAGCCAGCATCCCTGCTGGGGCAGGAGGCAGCCTCAGCCCTGCACAGGAGCTCAGTCCCTGCAGCCCAGCAGAGCCTGAGCAGTGCTGCTGGCAGACCTGCCTGCTCTGCAGAAATTCTGCTCTGCAAGGGAAAAGGATCACGTCAAACGATCAGGCACAGTTCTTCGGGTGGTTCTGGTTGCCAGGAAGGGCAATTTCTCCCTGCTGCAGCACGAACCAGAGCAGGAGAGGAACTGCAGCTCATCTCTTGTCCAGCTGCCTCCTGCTTCACAGGGTTCTACCTGAACTCCAACCACCTGGATAGGGCTTTTTTTCCTCTGGGAGTAAAATTTTGTTGGGTGTCTCGGGAGATGTACAAATCTGAAGATGGTGTGACCTGTCACTGAGAGCAATCACTCTAAAATCAGTGTGCATTGCCATAGCATTTACTCCAGAAGCATGCACCCACCTCCACCTGTCTGCACACCCAGGGACACCCTGACATCTCAGCTCTCATCCAACAACCCCATTTTCCTGCCCCTCCACTGTGATTTTGGGTACATAGAAACGAGAAGGTGAATGTGCCAGAGGGAACTTAGACTGGGCTGGGCTAAGGTCAAATAGATATTTGTGGTGAAACTGGGAAGAGGAAGTGGTCTAAATGTCCTTGAGGTCCTCCATGTCACATCCCTGTTCCACTTTTCACCTAGCTCCAAGTCCCCCATGCTGTCTTCTTGCCTCCATGTCCCCCCTGAAGGAGCCCCAGGTCAACCCACAGCAATCAGATTGTTTCACACCAGTACCCACACCTGGCTAAGGTGTAAAGGCACAACTGGATGGGGGAGGAGGGGGGAAGGTAGTTATGGCCCCAGAGCTCTTTGTGCACTTAATTGTCCTGACGAACCTCAGCTGGGACCCCCACCCAGCCCATTGGTCTGGCAGGTTTCATTTAATCTGAGAGAATTTAATTCCTCCTTGCTTAATTTATGTTCTGGGTGCAGCCATCTTCTGACCTCTCTTGGAGAAGGATCTCAGACCAAGATTTCATTTTGCCTCCAGCCCTGTTGCTAGCACCATCACCCTGCTCCTGCCTGGGCTCCTGGAAGGACTCTGAACCTACACCCACAGCTTGTTTTACCCAGGGATGCTGGTGGACCCTGTCCTGGTGTTCCTCCTCTCGAGGTACTGTGAAACTGCTCTCTGGCTGGGGGGTGTTGTCTCTGTTGTTGGTTGCCTTTGGTCCTTGGCTTATGTCCTGTGTGGTGGAGCGCTTGGACTCTGTTGGTGTTTTGGGATGGGAGGAAGGTAAGGCATTGGGCAGTACTGCTGGGGGAATGTCAATGGGCTGTGCCAGGCATCAGTTGGAGCTACCAGGAAAAGTTAGCTGAGAGATGGCTTTTGTCTGGGCAGTGCCTGGTGCAGCTTGGCTGCAGCTAAAGAGAAACCTCGGAGTTCTGCTTAGAGAATAAATAAACTGAGCTTTAGTAGAGTGGGGCTGGAAAGGTTCTGCTGAAGGATAGTGCCAAGGTAGGTCATCTGACAGAGGTTTTTTTGTGTGTCTGGGGAACAACTGCAAAGTGTTGGGGTGTTGTTGAAATCTCTACTGAAAACATAGTTTTATATTTATAGTTGATAAATGGGAACGTGTCAAAGGGAGAAAATAATGTGCCCAGGAGGAGCAAAAAAAAAAAAAAAAAAAAGACAACCCAGTATATGTGGGCAAAAAAAAGGAAGCAGCATTTGATTAAGAAGAGGAAAGTGATCTCTTTGAATTGGGTCGCTGCTGTTGGACCACTGGGAAAGCAGTGTCTCTGTTTGCAAGTGATCTGTTCCACCAAGCGAGAAAGATGAGGCAGAGCAGAAGAAAAGCTGAAGAAAGATCAATGGGAGGAGGGGGACAGCATGGCAGATTTAATTAATTACTGCATATTAAAATGTTTGTTTACAGTAACAAACAGCTACAAGAGGTCTGATGTTAATTAATTTACAGCATTTTTCACCGGTCCCTTTGCCGGTGCCGGCAGTCAAGGAGGTAACACCATGGCAGGTAAGATGATGTCCCTCTGGGTTTCCAGCAGCCCCTCGGAGGTGAGCTGGGCAGGTAGAGTGGTTCTGCTGGCTGCTTCTGCATGGCACCGGGCTCAGGGGTTCTGATCCAGCTGGTGAAAGGGACACAAGTAGTGCCAGGGAAGTTGTTTGGGTAAGAAAGCCAAGCTTTTGGGGGTGTCATTTCTGTGTTGGCTGTGCTGCAAGGCAGGGGTACTGTGAGGGGGCAGAAAACTTTGTGGGTGCTGCAAAGAAATCTGGGCAGCCTCTGTGGTGGTCAGGACTGTGCAGTATCATCTCTCAGGGGTTGGCATGCAGGGGTTTGCTATCTCCTGCTAGTGTGGAGGCTTCTGGAGTGGCACGTGTGCTGCCCCAAAGCGGATGTGGTGGGTCTGGAAGCTCTGTTGCTGTGAAGCAGCTGGAGTGCTTAGCAGGTCTGAGAAGCCTTTTCACAGGCTGCATAATGTGCTTGTGGATGGGCAGGTAATTAGGCATGGAGAGAGCAAGGCTGGGCTTAAAACCTCTGATCTTGGTTTTGCTGGTGTTAACTGCAAAGAAGCAGTACAGGAGGTCTGGATTTCACACCTGGCTGGTTCCTGGGGCTGATAGAGCTGTGCTCTGTGCTCCCTTTCAGGGAGCCCTTTGTGAATACAGCTGTCTCTTGCTCCTCTTGGTCCTCCCTTACAACCCTGAGACTGTGAGCACCATGGAGAAGAAAAGTCAAATCTTACCCCGCTCCTGCCAGCACTGAAGGCTTCCAGCTGGAATAAATCATCCTGAACTTCAGTGAACCTCAGCTGTGCCAGCTGGGGGAGACTGAGCCTCTGTCTTCCAGCTGCCTCAAGGGGGAAAAGTCTTCTCCCCCTTTTGGAAGCCTCTGATCTGCATTTCTCTGTGTGGCTGAAGGTGGGCTTTGTCCTTAGATACTTGTGGGCCTTTTGCTGTAATCCCATAACTGATCTTTGCTGTGGCCCTGGTGCTTTCATTGGCAATTAACCCTTGTGGCTGGGCCTCTGCTCCTCTGGCAATTACCTCTTGTCACTGCACTTCAGTTCCACGTCCTTGATACCTGGTGTTAAGAGGTCCTAATGTTGGCCTGCCCAAGCAGCCCTTTGCTGGTCACAATCTGACCTGCTATAACTCTGGACATGTGCCACTCTGCTCCTCCCTGATCTCAACATTAACACTTGTCCTCCTTCTCCGTTTTGCTGACCTCTCCAATCAGTCCCTGTGACAGAACCACAGGAGGAGCTGGATGGTAACCAGAGCAGAGCACCCTGGCAGGGAGATGTGCTGGAGCATGGGGCACAGAAAGACCGGGGTAACTTTTATTATTATTATTATTAATATTATTAATGAAGCACTCAGTTGCCTATGAGTGCATGTGGGGGCCTCTTCACATCTCTGCCCTCAGCACTGAATAATTTCTGCAACCCAAAGAGAGGATGGTGAATTCAGAAATGAGAAGGGGTTTCTTGGTGGCAAGCATGGCAGGCTGAGAGCAAGTTCTTCTGTAAGTAGCACATTGTTTGAGATCAGCCTGCAAGGCAGCAAAACCTTTGCTGATGAATGACTTCTGGAACTGTTAAAGGGCTGAACATCTGGGGAAGACACCAGAGCAGCTGTTGCTGCTCTTTAACTTTCCTTCTGCTTTGCCTTTAACCAGAAAAGTGCTGGCAGAAGGTACAGGTGGGGAAAAGGCCCTGGATGGAGGAGTCCCACAGCCCTGTGGGTGAGATCACAAGCCATAGTGCCAGGGGCTGGTGGTTGCACCTGGCAGTTTTAGTGAGAACGAAACCTGTGGCCCTCCAGGATTCCTGTAGACAACAGTGGCTCTTGGTCTACCTGAGAACTTCTGTTTTGTGGCTGTCTGCTGTTTCTGTGGTTAATCCATGCTCCAGGAGCAGGAGTGGGTAACTTGAGTCTTACACAGGAAGCTCTTCTGAGGCTGAGTCCCTGCAGCAGAGACCCAAGTACCTTCCTTGTGCAAGGAATACTTAAAAGCTGTCTTGTAGAAAGCCCTTCCTTTTCAGAGCTCTGAACAGGAAAAGGTAAAGGCTAAACTTGTAACAGCTTGTACTTACTATGAAAAATGTCACCAACATTAGTGGCAAAGCAGAACACAGCTGCTGTTTTAGCATCATTCTCCTGGTGCTTAGAAGTGAACAGAGGATGTGAGAAGATCCTGGTTGTAGTCCTGCTTGTCGTGTGAGCTAAAGCTGCACCATGCCACCTCTGCATCCTGTTTCCTTGCTCGTTTTCTGTCTTACCTGGCTCTGGTGTGACAAGATACAGCATGTGGGGTGCTGGGTTCCAGGCACTATTGCAGTACCAGGAATGTGCTGACTAGGGAGAGTCACTCGTGTCATTGCTGACACCAGGCAGACACATCAGGTTAGGAGGTGGTCAAATCTCCACATGTGAGCCATGTACCAGTGATTGCTATAGGGTGGTCAAACCAGATTTCCCAGAGAGGTTGTGGGGTTTCCATCCCTGGAGATATTTAAAACTTGACTGGACACAGTGCTGTGTTACCTCATCTTCTTGACTCTGGATTGAAGAGGATGACTGGACTAGACCAAGAGGTCACTTCCCACCTCATCCAGCCTGTGATTTGAGTAAGAGTTACAGACCTGCAAAGCAGTCCTGAAGGGTCCTTCCCGTGGTACAGATTCTGAGGCTGTCTCCCCATGGAAGTCTTTGATGTGGGGAGCCTGGCAGTGCTACAGAGCTGAAGGTATCTATAGGACCAGGTATCTGTGTGGTCCAGGAAGGATGCTGTGCTTCTGAGAGGTCTTTTGTGCAGGTTTCTAACAGTTGTGGCTCTCCTCCCCCCTGGCCTGAAGTGTTGTGTTGTCTGGAGGGCCAGCAGACTGCTGTCCTAGGTTGGTAACTGGATGTAGAGGTAATAGGAGCTGCTGCTCTTTGGGAAGCTTGGGTTTACTCCCTTGAACTGAAATGCCAGAGTTAAACACCATCTGGGAACACAGCAGAGCAGGGAGGAGCTGCACCGTTCCTCATGGGGTGTAGTGGGGTGTTTTTCTTCCCAGTGTGTCTTGGTATTTCACTTAGTTTTTTTCCTGATGGAGATAAATGGTTTCTTTAGATCTGAATAATAACTAAGTAGAATAAATGTGCACGTAGGGCTGGTAATTCTGACTCAAGTTCAGGCACATTGAAAACCCAGCCTGAGAAGCCTGTGTCAATTCTAACTCGCAAGGGTTGCGTTTTGTTACTCAGACTTTGCTTCCCATTGTTGTTTTCTTCAGGCTTCTAGTTCCTTCTAGACTGACTGAGCAGAAATAGGACTGGGCACCAGCCCAGCCAGTGGCTAATGTGCCATGCACTGAGGATGCAGCTGGAAACCAGAGATGGGCAGAAAGACCAGACTGGGGGTCTGCAGTGAGGCTGCTCTAGGTAAAAGAGAAGCCTTCCTCTCCAAGAGCTCATCAACCTGGGAGCTGAGGTTTGGAGGAAGATGGGGGTTTGTGTAGGCTCACTCTGTAATTACAGGACTTGGCAGTATTCTCATCACCTCAGAGTGTATCTGGGCTATTCCTGGTTTTGGTCTCCTTTCATTGCAAAGGGTTGAAGCAGGTGCTGTGTGTCATTACTGATCAGTGCAGAATGTGGTGGGGTGGGGACTTTGGGAGCCCCGAGGCACTGGGATCATGCTCTGTAATGAGGAACAGCATATGGACCTGGAGCCATCTCCGAGGAGGTCTGACTGCCTGCTCTTGCCTCTCTCCTCTCCGTGGGGTTTGTGTACAAAGACAGGGAACTGCACTGGTGGGGTTAGGGGGTGTATTGACCCCAGGAGCACTGCTCCTGATTTACACCACTGCAGAAGTGACCATAGGTTACCCAGGTGCACACACTGGATGGAGCTCTCAGCTTTCCCTCAGAGTAGCTTGCCAGTGTTTTTGTGCCTGTAAAGCTTCTAATTCCCCTGTGAAGAGCAAAACAAATGTTATTTCACAAGGGGAATACAATGTCTCTCTTGATGGAGGCAGCCTGTATGAATCTGTAGTGATAATGCCAATAATAATAATTATTGGGTAATGTCATGTTCAGGATCCTGGCTGCACAGGCAGTTCCTCTGCATTTTGACAGCCTTGTGGCCAGCAAGAAAGCATTAAAAATGGTGCAAGCATTTAGCATTAGTGAACTTAACTCTATAAACTTGATGGAGTGAAGAGAATCTTTTTGTTCTGTGCTGAGCTGAGAAATACTCTGGCACTCTGGACACCTGCCATCTCCCCCCTCCTGCCTCTTTTATGCCCTGCTGTGAATCTGCAGTATCTTCTGCAGTGGCAGCAGCTGGCAGGACTCCGGTGTCTCTACCTCCCTGGCAGATTTTTTTTATTTCTTTTCTTTTTTTTTTTTTTGTATTTGCACAGCACCTTGCACTGCACGGCCCAAGTTCCTGTGCTGGGGCTCTTAGGGCTCCAGCAGTGAATGTGATAAATAATGACAATAAAATATGTCAATAATGAACAACATGACCCTGTAAATCATTGACAGCTAGAGCAAGTGTTTCCTCTTTGGAAAATAGTCACCCTCATGTCTGTATTATTCTTTCATCTCTGTATTGTCTCCTGTGCTAATGTCAGGCAGCAGCCAGACAAATCCACGGGGTGCATGTGCCGGAGTGGATCCAGGGCACGGGTGGAGGTGCTGGGATGTGGATCCACACTGATCCCTGGTCCCTGGGACACCCTCCTGCAGAGCTGAGCTGGGTGGAGAATTCCTGTAATCGCTCAGTGGGCATATTTCTGAGAATGAGACCTGAGCCAAGAGCAGAAATCTGATTCAGGATCTCAGATGATCTTTCTTTCTTCTAACTGGTGGCCTTGGGCTCCGAGCACTGACTCACACCAGGAAACGAGTGTGACCTGGGCCCTGGTACTGCCATGTGTGCATGTAAGGACACTTCAGTTGGTTGGTATCTGATGAAATCACTGATGACTTTTTGGTGACCTCTGATTGAAAGGTCACACTTGAGATCAGGAGATTTTTTTTTTTTTTTTTTTTTTTTTTTTGCCGAGTGGTCTGTCAGCAACAGCACCTCGTTTCCACATGCTGGCTCTGCAGGGAACAGCACCAATCCAGCATTTCCAAACTTGCCAACATAGAAAATAGGGTCTGAACCTTTAGCTTAAATCAATGTAGTTCCCTGGGAGCTTTACTTGTCTCCACCAGCTGGTTCTTAAATGCAAGGGTGAGCATTGAATACTGTGGGGTGTCCAGATTTCCATCCCACCCCCTGAACGGATGTGATCCTTACACTGACTTTTGACTAGCAGGACGTTCTCAGTAGTAGATAATGTGCACTTAGGAGTTAAATTCTTTTTTTTTGTAAGGTTTAAAAATGTTGATCAGAGTGCAACATATGTGTCATCATCTCTTGTAGGTCACTGGAGCTGACACGTGTCTAATTTGCCTGCAGTTTACTGTATTTGAGGAAAAGAATTAGCCTCAGTGGGTTTCACTGATGCTGTAGCCATTGGTGTCAGCAGAGGGTTTGCCTAATTCCATGATGGTTTTTGGGCAGCATCATCAGTGTGTATGGCTTCCCACCAGCTGGGAACTGGCCCTGGCCTGGTGCTGCTTGTCTGCACCTCCCTTGCTGCCCAGGATGAGATGTGGCTCCACTGCCTACCTGGGTGCTGTGTGGAATGGGCAATCACAAAGCTCCCCGGGTGAAATGTGTTTTGAAGAGTCAGTGAATGGCTCTGAAAGGCCCCTCTCACTTTCTGCTCTAACAAATGAAGCTCCTCGTGCCATCAAAGTAAGATTGATAACTCCTCTGACATTTCAGATTCAATATTCTGAATATTGAGAGGTGTGGGTTTCCCTTGAGATGCCAACCTTTCTGCTCCTCTCCATCTTCAGAGGGCCTGATGGAAGATGGGGGAGGTGGGGGGAGAGGTGGGATGGTGCTCTGCAGAGGAAAATAAAAGACTTCTGGTGGGGGGAAAAAGAGAAAAATGACAGAGGAGCTTTTACGTTTTTTTGACTTCATCAGCAGCAAGCCTCTCATTTCAGAGCCTGGCAAATGGAATTGTGCTGCTCAGCCACGATGAATGATCCTGCTTCCCTACCCCCAGCAGGGTCATTGACATAGGCTTGGAAACTAAATTAAAATGTTCCTGTTTTTATGGACACTAGAGCCTGTGGTCTGCTTCAGCTGAGAACTTCTGAGAGATCAGAGTCAGGAGGGGAGAAAAATAAAGGGAGCTCAGGCCAACCTGAAGACTTTTTTTTTTTTTTTTTTTTTCTTTTCCCAATTTGCCACGAGGAGGCAATCCAAGTTTTTGTGTATCCAGACAACCAAGAGTTGCTTAAAGAATGAGAACTGGAAAAAAAATTAGTTTCTAATTGCATTTCTCCCCTCCCATGAAGGACTCTAGCTGAAGCTTTGTGGTACTGCTCTGTGTCCTGTCATGCCTGGAAGTGGACTGCATCATGCTGCAGGGTACAGAAGGTCCTCCATACTCCTGAGAGTGGTCCCGTATAGATGGGTGACAAGTGGGTTTGCAATAAGTTGGGGTCATCTATTCTCCTTAGGACAACAGAAATCTGTTTTCCTTGAAATGTGTGGATTTCAGCTTCCTGTGCAGGAGAAACCTCTCTCTGCAGGCTGTGGCCTGGGGCAGGCATTCTTTGCTCCTTCACAAGTAATTTACCATCTCAGGGGACCCATTGAGCTTATTTAACAAAGGTCAGCTGAATTTTCTAGCATCCTGCTGTGGAAGCAGGATTAGTAAAAATCTTATTGGTGTCCAACTTGACTGTTCCCTTCAAACTGCCATGCTGGCCCAAGCCTGAAATCAGCGTGGTTGTGGTGGGGAGGGTCTTAAAGCACCCACTACAAGATGAATTGCAGGAGGGTGCAGCTGTTCAGAGAGGGATGGATTTGCTTCCTCACTTTCCCTCCTGTGTTGTTCCATGTCTGGGACTCCCTGGGTTGTGGGTTGGCCGTGTTTGTCATCAGCCTGTGTGTCTCTGGGCAGTTCTGAGCTTAGAGGACTTGTGTTCAGGGGCTCTAAAAGGAGTCTCTTGCTCCTGTGAGGTACCTGATTGACCTGTCTCTTTTAATTTTGCTGTTAATTCTATGTATCCCATCTCTGGAATCTCCACAGTGAGCAGCATGTGCTTCTGGCTTGTGTGCCACATCCACCCCTCCTTCCCCTAAAGCAGAGGGTGGCCCTTCCTTCCCTTCACAGCAGTGTGGGTGCAGCTCCAGGGGACTAAAGGGTGCAGGGCAGACACAGAGAGCAAAGGGAAGGTAAGGACTGAGGTGAAAGCCTCCCAGCCCTTTGCAGGTGAGGCTGGGGCAGCTCCATCCTTCCTGGGCTTCTACTTGCGGCCCCTGAGTGAGTGTAGCTGGAACTGTCAGTTCTGCTGATACGAATTAAAAGCAACATGGCAAGTGGTGTTTTCTAGCTGCTGTAATTATCTCCTGAGAAGAAAACAAGCAGCTGCCTCTGGCACAGCTCTGATCAGCTGTCTCAGGCAGGGCAATTGCAGCTTCGCCTGTTGTGTTTCCTCTTGTTGGTGTGCCTTGGTACCCCACACCAGTGAGGCTGGGCGCTGGGACAGCTTGGTCCTGGCACAACCAAGGATGGGGAGCAGACTCTTGCCTTCAGGGAGACCCTGAGCACTGATCACTTCCAAGGTTAGGTTTCAGCCTTCTCTTCATCCCTGGGACCAGCTTCAGCTGTAAGCAGATGCTGATGATGTTCCTACTCTGGTGGAAAAGGAGTAAAGGTTTTATTCTGAATTTTTGTCTGTGTCAAGAGTTAAATAAATCAACCTGTGTATCTTGGTTCCACAGTCCCCAGACTCATCCAGGAGTCACGAAATACCATGTAGAGCCAGATGTTCTTTAATTTTTGAAGAAAAAGGCTTCGTGGTGGCTATCATCCTGTGTCATGGCCTGCTGGTATCTCACCCATGCACTGCCAGGGCTAAATGCAAGAACCTGACTTGCTGTGATTCAGTAGCTCAGTATGATCTGGGCATTTTTGCGGTTGCCAATCCTTCTCTCACTTCTATTTCTCTCCCATCCTCCCTCTGTACAGATGACTTGTGTTACTGAAGGTCTTGTGTTCAAGCACAGACCTTTCCAAGAGTGTGTCCTACCTGAAGGTGCAGTTTGTATGACAATATGACAGCCTGGTTTTACACAATGAAAGTTAGTGCTGTTTCTTGGCCGTTGGCTCATCAGAGACATGGTTCTTCCTACCAGCTCACAAACCTCCTTCAAAGGGTCACCTGCTCTGAAAAACATTTCCCTCAGTGAGAGGAGCTGAAGACACTACAGCTCTGAAGATGGAGCACAGTCCAGTACCAATAACTCCCAGTAATTTCATTTTTTGCAAGGGTGGACATAGACTGACGTATGGTTGTCTGAAAAGGGAGGCACCATGCTGTGTATTCACATCTCCCTGGGCACTTGGCTTTTGCTAAGGGAAGCCATGGTGGTAAGAACAGGAAAGATCAAAGATTGGGTCAGTCATCTAGTGGTCAAAACCAGCCTGATGGTCCCAGGCCACACCTTGCTCTGCAGAATGAAGAGAAAGCTTCCCTCCTCCCAGCAAAGCTGACATAAAGAATGTAAAAAGTCATGTGGGTAAAATCCTTGCCAGCCCCGTCTTCTCCCCTGACCTTCCTACCTGTTCCAAGACTCCTTGCCAGCCTGGCCCAGGCCACCAGCATGCTGCAAGAGCAGCAGAGGCTTTAAAGAGATGTTCATAGCACCAGGGAAGGGGGAAACCAAAGGAGAAAATGAAAGGCAGGAGGAATTACAGTTTTATTTTTTCCCCCTTTCCCTTTTTTTTTTTTATTCTTCCCGTGCTATGCCTGTTCCTGTCAAAGCTGCTGGAAATTGTTACCGACAGATCGAGTGTCTTCCAGTTTCTGTGTCAGGGAGTTTTGCTGATTCCATGAACCATGCAGAAGAGGGGTCAGGCAAGAGAAGGCAAGAGCAAGAGAATGACCAATTCAGCAGAGCTCTGGCTTTATCACTGATCTGGTCAGGTTCACTGGGTTTTAACTCCATGAGCCAGTCAGGCTTAGAAGCTCACACCTTTGTTATCACCTTTCAAGAGGAGGGAGCAGGGCAGTGTGAATTCTCTGGGGTCATCAGGAGAAGCAGTCCAGGGATCACCTCCCCTAGCAGGGGCTGCCTTGCCCTCCACAGCAGGCCAGACACTTGGATGTTCCCTGTCAAGATTCATCACTGTTTATTAGTGCTCCTGTCAGAGAGGGGACAAAGGAGGTTTTGGGTTCTGCGGGTCCCTACCATCATGGCTTAGGGCCCAGAGGATTATGAAAGGATCACAACTTGCCAGCACCATGTACCATTCCTGTTGGGATCTAGGTCAGGACTGAGGTCGTGGGACTACCTTTGGTTCTGCTGTGCACACAGAGGCTGCCCCTGCACAGATCTAAAAGTACAAACCCCACGACTGTCCCTGTGAGTGCCTCCTGTGTCACCTGCCTACACCTTGTTTTGGTCTGCTTGCCCATGAGCTCCTGTCCCTCTTGGACACCCAAGGTTCCTGTGCTTCAAAGGATGTGGTGTAGGCTATGCACAGCCCAGGAGGGACCTTGGGGTGCTGAAATAGCATTTATCAGTGGAAGAGAGGAGCAGTAAGTTCCTGGGACTTGGGTATCCTGAACCTTTCTTGGTTGTCAGGGACTGCTGGGACGCTCGAACACCTCTGCTCTCCTCTCCAGAAGGGGTCTGCTGTAACCTCTCTGCTCTGGAGAGGTTGCCAGAGCTGTTCCCCTGCTCCAGCTCAGGAGGATGGCCACCAGGGGCCCCCCAAAGTGCACACCAAATCCTAACCACCCGAGTTCCCCCAACACTGCAGTGCTCTGCAAAACTTTCTGGCTGTCTGAGCAGGAAAGCAGCAGAGGGACAGCACTGGGGACAGCCAGATGAGGAAATGATGTTCACGTTTTGGTGGTAGCTTTGGCAAGGACTGTGCTGAATGTGGGTATTCCAGAGGATGTGCACAAATAGCAGTGGGGCTGGAGCTGCTCTGCAGGCTGATGGGAATCACCTGTCCTGCTGATCATTGGCCTGTGCTGTTTCATCACCCTGTGGAGAGAGCAAGGTGCTGTCTGGGTGTAAGTCAGTTTAAAAAATAATAATAAAAAAAATAAAATTGTTTTTTCTGAAAAAGGTTCCTGGAGTTTGGAAAGAGGAGAGAGATGGAGGAGGAGGTCAGCTGAGCTTGCTTTCCCCACCAGCAGAAGGCACAGGGATGTCAGGCCGCTTTCTGTGTGTGCAGGGTTGCTCACAAAGATGTCACTGAATGAGTAGAAGTGTGAGTTGATGTATCCTGGGCAAGAGTTGCTTGCTAGAGCTGAGCATCTCCGGATCCCTTTCTGCAAAGGAGAAGATCTCTGAGGTCTCGGCTCTCTCCCTCAGGGCACTATATCTGTGGTGGGTTTGAGAGTCAAGGGTCTGGTGGAACTCCTGAAAGTTTTGGGTGGACCTCATCTGAAGCACAGAGGAGTTTGGTGTTAATTGGATAGCTGGCTTTTCCACTTCCCTTGAATAACTTTCTTTTATGGCTACGGATGTGGCAGGGAGTTTTGGAAATGTTACAGCCCCAGTGCAGGATGGAGATTTGTTGCTGTAGCTGCTGTGGAGCTGAACAGCAGTCTGGACCAGACTGTCGAGCTCTCAGGCAGAAAAGTGTGAAAAGGAAGGGAGCAGAGTGAATGTGGCAGGGTCCAGGTCAGCAGCAGAGTTTGGAAATGGTCCCAGGCCTCTTGTTTCTTTTGCCTTCACATTCCTTAGGGCACCTGAGAAGGTGACTGACTCATGTTCCTCACTGAAGGAAAGATTCTGGGGCTGTTTGGAAGAGATCTCTTTCTTTTCCTCAGGTATTGCCTGCACTGTTCACTGATAGCAGAAGAAAATGGGTGGCTTCAGTTCTTGAAGTGAAAAGAGCAAGCATTTGAGATGGGTCGTTAGATCTTCTGAGGGTTCGTGACAGATTTGGAACAATTTCAGGCAGCTTCTTCCCCTTCCTGCATGGGTGCCACCCTTGCTGTGGGCTGTTTCCTGCTGTCTTCTGTCCTGCCCTGCTGGTTCCCAATGGTGCTGCAGAGTTGCAGAGGTGTTTGATGTCCTGACTACTGAAAATGTAGGAACAGAGTAGGCAGGTCCTGAATTTGACTAGCTGTGGACACTGCTAAGGGTAATTTGATGAGTAAAGAGTCCTTTAATTTTGGTTCTTGCTTTGGAACAAGTGGGGTTGTGTTCCCTTGGTTTTTTTCCTTCACTAAGAAAAAAAGCAGAGAACAAAAGTTGACATGAGCATATACTCCCTTATCTCCAGTCTCTTCACACTCACTATTGTATGTGAGATCTGGTAACTGCAGAGAAAAAGACACCGTGTCAGCAAGCAACCAAAACCAAGCAAGCCTTAGGACAACAGATGAGGTTCTGTGCAAAGCACACAGATGCCACTTCAGTTCCATTCTGATCAGCTTCACATTTCATGTGCTTTCTTCTCTGGTGTTGATGCTTGAGGTGTTTTCATGGGGCTGCCCAAAACTCTCAACTGGACGGGACTTCAGGAATGCAGGCTTTGGGTTTCAGAAGATGCTGTTGAGCAACACAGGGAGGAAGGAGAGAAGCAGCCTTTTGTGGGAGTCACCCAAGCATGGGTACTGCAGGTGGCTTTCAGCCATGGTGTCCTCTGAGTGTGGGATCACGAGCACTGGTGACTTGGTCCTTGGACAAGGCGCATCTGGATGGGCTGCAGCATCCACTGGCAGAACTAGTTCTAGTGGGTCTGGAAGGAGCCTGTTCACAGCAGTCATGAAGAGGAGAGGGGGAGAGGGATGGTGTGGCACTTTAGGAGGTAGGGGAACTTTGATTACATGGGCATTGCAATTAGCACGGGGGGGGTGCTCGTGCTGAAAGTGCCTGTGGGGAGGGGAAAGAGCTGGCGGTGGTGGGAAGGAAGGGAGGGTGCCCTGACCTCTCCTCATAGCCCTGCCTGTGTCCCCATCTGAAGGTCTGGCATATCCACTCTCACTACTTAATGATAGTGACATTACCCATCCGCCCAGCATCGCGGGGCTTTTGTCTTCATTCAGGCAGAAATGAAGTTCTCCTGGGCGCACTTATCAATCACTGCAAAGCTCCAGCTGTTCCGGAGCCTTTGGATCGACTTCAACAGCCGTGCTTACAAATTGTCTCTGAATAGCACCGAGCTGAGACCCCCTTTTTTGTCATTGTCTTCCGACAAATGTTTTTTTTCGGCAGCCTTTCGCAGACGTTGCCGGCTGCCTTCTGCCGCGGTGATTGAAAACAGCCCTGCTTTGCATTCTCCTGCCGGAGCCAGGGGTTCAGGGAGCTGTCCCCCAGTGCCACTCCAGCGAGTGCCGTGCCAAAGACAATTACATGCATAGTTTTGCTGATTGCATTAAAATCATTAGAATGAAAGATTCTGAAATCGTACATTAAGGGGGGAAATTAGAAAAAGCTTCAGAGACAGACAGCAGTGTCCCCAAAGTGAGGGCAATACAATTATCTCAAATTGTGTTACATACACACAGACTAGGAGTAGCTCCTGTAACAAATGACCTTATTATTGCTGCCTCCTCTCTCCCTCCATTCTCTTTGCTCTCCTCCTCATCCCCTCTTTCTTCTTCTCTCCTCTGAAACTTCTCCTTTGCCCAGGACCGCCGTTATCCTTGTTCTTCACCTCCCCTTGCCTTTCTCTCCTCCTTTAGTCCTGGGTGAGGTTGGTCCTGGGCTCCCTGGAGTGCAGTGCTTTGCTCTCAGAGCTGCTGTGCAGGCCATTTCAGAGGAAGTGAGTAAGTGCAACCCCAGAAGTTAATTTTCAGCTGAGCAAGAAACTTTGCTCTCAGGGGCACAAGGAAGTACGTGACTCCAAAGGCTCTGTACATGCAGCAACCATCAAGAAGATCAAAGCATTCAGCTGTCTAGCTGTACTCCATGTCCAGTGCCAGGAAAGAGACTTCTAACTATGCCTGAGGTGGGAAATATTCCTGCATACAGCAGCACAGTGGGAGGTGCAGAAAGGTTAAATCCGGAGGGGAGAATGAAGCTTCTCCCATCAATTCTGGGTTATTGAGAAAGAAATTATGCCAGGGCTTATGGGCCAGCCCCTTTGTCATCCTGTGACCCTGTTCAGATAGAGCAGTTGACCACTTGCCTTACAGTTCACATCCCTAGTATTTAAGACAACTGAAGGTAAGAGAGGATTGAACTCTTATTGGTTTGGTTGAATGGTAATCAGTCTCTGAGGAAAAGGGGAAGGAAGAGGATAACTGAAAATACTGCAAAAAGGGGGCGACTGGGAGGAAGAAGACTTTCTGGGAAACAACAAAACTCGGGTTGTAGCTTGAGCAAAAACTCCATGGTCTTGGGATCAGGGAGACACCTGATAAAAGCTCAAGGAAGCAATCAGAATGCCTTGTGGAAAGAAAATGTAGACTTTATGTGGATGCTGGAGTCTGGACATGTCCGTTGATCATTCTGTCTAGATAATGCCAAGAAGCAAGTGAAAGATGGTGGTCCTCCTTTGCATGAAGAACAGACTCCAAAAGGTGTCAGGTGAATTGACCAAGGTCAGCCAGGGAACCTGTGTCAGGGACCTCCTCCTTAGCTTCTCTCCTGGCCAGTTCTCCCCTTTCTTCCTAGCAACTGTTGAGCTGCAAGGGAGAGGGGGAGGGAAGGGCTGGGAAATTCTGGCATTGCAAATGCCAACAGCCCCCTTTTCCCATTGGAAATGAAGGCTGCCCTTGGCTCCTTCAGAGAACGGTGGGAGACATTCAGTCCCAGCAGCTTCTCCCTGCAAATTGGAGAGTTTTGTGCAAACAGCCTACATGCAGATGCCATGCCTAAAGATGGGTAGGTTGTGAGATTTGACCTCTGAGGTGAAGCAGTAGAAAGATCAGAGCGTATGGGTCTGAGATTCAGCTATTAATTTCCAGGCTACATTCATATTCAGCAAATGCTAGCAGAACTTAAAGTGGTGTTGTCAGAAGATGCTCTCTGAGCCCTCTCCACTCTCTGGCCTGTGTCTTCTCTGTACTCTTATCACAGTGTGCTCTCCAGATTTGCAGATCCTACCTTGCTCTCAGCCAGTGCAGACAGATATGCATAGATATTTCTGAGATAATATGCATCTTCTTTACATCAAGGCCAGGGAAGATCTAAGAAGATCTGTCTCCCAGGGCAGAGTTAGCCTGTCTGCTCTGGCAGCTTTTGAGAGAGCCCGTGAGAGCGGCAGGTTTCTGCTTTGCTTAGAAATGAGGGGAAGGTATGGAAGGGAACAGACCAGAGCACGTTGGGGCCAACGAGGGCCTGAGTTGATCAGCTTCAACAGGCTTTGGCTCAGGCCTTTAATGACTGTTTGCATGTGTGCTGGTGTGAGTAGGCAGAGGAGGGATGTGGTCTATGGCAGGATCACTGCAGGGAAAGGATGGTGCTGTACTGGGGGTGGAAAATGGAATTGTCACCGTGGAATGAATGAATTGTACAGTTTCTCTTTTGTAACCCAGGGAATAATTAAGATAGATGGGTAGATGAATTAGCTGTCCTGCAAGGTCAAAAGTGGATTGCCTTATTACTCTATTATTTCACTGTTGTGGAACTATCACCACTAACGCCTTTTTCATGATATTTTGTACATAGCACCAAAAAAAAAAAAAAAAAAAAAAAAAGGAAAAAAAGAAAAAGGGGGGGAGATACAAATTGATTGTTTGCTGGTGAAATCAGTCTTCGTCATCGCCAGCAGTGCTTGGATTAATGGGATTGAAGGCTGCTGGAGGTTCAGCCAGAGAGACGGGCGGAAAAACAAGAGAAATTGGTTTGCACCCCTGGGAATGGAATTGATGTGACTTGCACAGAGCTGCTACTCCAGTGGTGGCTGTGATGCTGTAGTTTATTTTTTTGTTTGTTTTGTTTTTAAAAAAAGGAGAGGGGAGGACAAAATAAATCCCTGGCTAGAGTACTGGGTCGTTACAAACATGGATGGTAATCTTCCAAGGTGTTTGGGAGGTCCAGAGGTAGAGATCTGCTATGAGCCTTTAGGGAACAATAGAGCTTTGTGAAGCAGAGCTGCTTCTGGTGGTCTTCTGCTGTTCCTGGGGGGCTTAAAAGATGAGCTTTGGGACAAGCATGAATATTGGACGTTACTCCTGTTACTGGAAAATACTCTCCAGTCTGCATAACTGGTCATGGAGATCTTCCAAAGACCATCATGTGGACGTAGTGGAAGAAAAGGAGAGGAGACCATTGATAGACATGGTTGTAGAATGGGAGAAGCAGGGCCACGTCAGTTTAGGTCATTGTGTCTTTGATCTGATAGTCACAGAAAGAAATACGAGGAGAGGAAAACCTGTAGTTAGTCTTCCCATCTGCAGTGCCAGGAGGTGGTTCAGAAATGCTCGCTTACCCCTGAGTTCCTTACTTAGGTTTAGTTAGGTGCTGCTGGTGCTGCTTGCGAGAAAAATCAACAGTGAAACTGAAAGAGTGAAACCCAGAATATTTCTGAAACCTTGAAGAGTCAAGACACCACACTGTACAGCTGTGTCCTGTCCATGGGGTGTCCAACTGAGACTTGGAGGTGGCTTTCTAACTCCTGACTGGCTCTGGGAGCATTTCCCTTGAATGAGACCATCCACAATGCAATAATAAGGTGCAGGGGCAAATTTCCTCTTTGCTTTACCTCTCCTCCTTTCCTGGCCTACACCCGTGATTGTGAGAGATGATGGTGTTAAGTTGGTGATGAACTGAAGGCTACGTATGAAAGCCCTCCCCTGTTAATGGTTAAATCAACTTTTTCCACTCTTATAAATCCAGGCTAGCATAAAAGTAGAATGGAGATTTCTAATGTATAATCTAGGTCTGATCTGCCCATGTTCATCTCAGACATGTCCAAAACCAGCAATTTTTATCTGAAACAACTAGTGGGTGAACTTTGGGTGGTGCTTTGGTGGAAAGCTGGGCCTCCCTACCCCAGATATCTGTGGGACAGTCTGAGCTCTCCTTTCTCTCTGCAACACCATTGGCCAGAGCATCAGTGAGAGGTGAGAGAAGTTGACAAAGGAAGCATTTGGAAGAAAATTCAAAAAGTGAATTCTCTCAGCATCTTCAGCTCAGACTTTTTTTTTTTTTTTTCGCTCAATGCACAGATAGAAAAGCCCGGGGGTGGTCTGGGAAACTCCTTCTCCAGCACTGTGAGCAGTAGAGAAACAAGAGCTTGATGCACAACATTACGGTGTCTGCACCAGGCAACTGGCTCTGCAGATAGTCAGGGTGAGCTGAGCTGATTTCCTCTCAGGAGGAACAGCTGCTGCACGGGGCCACTGGTGCTTTCTGCTCTCAGATCTGCACGGGGGGGGATCCTGCCTCCTGCTTTCCTGATGAGAGGTCCTTGCGTGTCCCAGGGGGCAGGTCCATCCCTGGGAGCCCTGGTCCGTGCAGGCCTGAGGGAAGCATGCTTGCTGGACCAAGGGATGCTGTGCTGGGTGAGGAAATGCTTTAACCCTTGTCTGCTTCAGGTGAACCTCTCCTTGCTGCCCATCTTGATCATAAAATCATAAATTTGTTGGATGGCTTGGGTTGGGACTGCAGCTATTTACTGGCCACTTGTGGAGAATTCCCCACAGTTGATGGCTGCTTCTCTGCCTTGTTTTGGGTGATGAAGGCAACAGCTGGTTTGCCTGCCACATGAGGCTATGGCATGTGTGGGTCTCTGTGTGCTTTTAGTTGTGGTGACAAACCCCAGAGTAAAGGTTTGGGGACAGTTATGTGAGTGCTACATACACAGGTGTACGTGTGTAGCAAAGCAAAGGAGTAACTCCCACTGCTGGTCTTGTAGCTCTGATGTGTGATGTCCTTTTGTCTCTCACTGCTGGCTCCTATGTGACTGTCATAATCCCAGGTGAACTGTATTTTTCCTGAGAACTATTTTTTGGACCAAAAACAGAGATGCAGAAAAACTTAAAATGTTTCCTTCCACAATTTAGAAGCAAAACGTGATTTCATTTTTCCTGTTACGTAGGTTATTTTGAGACTGACTTTGTTTAAATGAAATTTTAAAGAGTTCAGAGAGAAAAATGCAACACCAGAGTGCAAGGACTGGCTTGGGGTGAAACCATGCATTTTCGTTGCTCTCAAATGCTAACCCCATCCCTCTTTTTGCCTCCCTTTTCTGACATGCAATTTTTTTTCTCTAAATGTGTGGTTTTACAGATGAAAGTTATTTGTTGAGACAGCAGATAGCATCAAGGAGTAGATTCAAGTGAATCTAATGAAGTGTTTCTTTACCTTCCTGACCTCTTAACTGATAGAAGTTGGGTGTTAGGAATCTGTAACTTCTAAATCATTTCTAACAGGAAAAAAGTTTTTATTTAACACTGAGACTTTCATTTTTTCAGCTGAATGTAGACAGGTGTGCTTTACCTCTGGTGAAAATCTGTGCATTTTACACCAAGTTTGATTTTTCTTCTTCAAAAAAAAGCCCTAAGTTATTGTCCTTCCATGCCCCTTCCTCCCACAGCATTTGCACACTTGTCTGCATGTCTGGGTTTGACCCATGGGTGCTGGTAGCTGTTGTTATTATGGTCCTGACAAATCAATGGGTGTTCATTAAGTTAAGCAGCAGGAGAGGAGTGGAATAAAGTGAACAGAAAAGGTACAGAAAATATGGTTCTGAACTCACAGCTCCTTTGAAAGCTGAAGTAGGCACTTTATCTGCTAGGTTACAGTCTCTGGTTATCATCTATGGGAAATTAAAGGTAGTATTTTTACCACCGGAGGGCTCCCATATTTTTCCATTAATGGAACAGAAACATATTGAAAATGACTAATACTCAGGTGATAAAAGCCATGAAGTTCAGACAGAGTATGTTCTCTACTTCACAGCAAGATCTGTATGCAAGGGACCTGTGTTGCTGGTGTGACAAAAAGGCAGTGCAGATCACGTGAGGGACAGGCTTTTATTTGGTGGTGACATCAACTAAGTGGTATTAAAATGTCAATTTTGATCTATACACAATAAATTAGGTCAATGGCAGGAGCATGCAGGGCCACAGGCAGCATCAGTGAATATCAGTGGATCCCATTAAATTCCACCAGTAAAGATTTTGGCCCTATGAGAGGAAGAGAAACAGATTTTGCAAAATCAGGTGGGAGAAGGAACATGTTTCTTAGCGTACTAGGAAGGTGTAGGAGAGTTCATGGGTGGTGTCTGCTGTCTGTATGCTCTGGCAGTGGGATATCACAGAGTGCATGGCTCAAGGTGGGATGTGCTGAGCCCTGTGCCAGCTGCACTCTGCTCTCTAAAGGCATTGCCCTCATGTAAGGAATGGTTTCACCAGGGCCAGGAAGCCCCTTGCCCAACACATGGCTCAGAAATGCCAAAGCAGGGAAGTCATTTGCTTAAAATTTTTTTTTTTTTTAATTTCAGAATAAAAGGTAGATCTGGTATCATCACCTGAAAAACACTTGCATTTGGGTGCATTCTCTCAGGAAAAAAAAAAAAAAAAAAAGTTCTGAACACATCTAAACATTAGAATGCCAGACCAGTGCCTGCTGCTGGTCTTTCCAGTTATGACTGCAAAAAGCAAAGATCTGAGGCTGGGGCTCACCTGAGCAGCACTCACAGAACTCCCCAGGGTTCAGGCTGTTGTGAACGCAATCAGCACTTCAATACAGCTCATGCTGTTTCTGTCAGTGCTGTCTCCTGCCCAAAAAATCAGCCTAATTTGAGCCTGCTAGCTAATAAAACTAGAGAAGGTTACAGAACAAGGTGGTTTGTCTGTGGGCCAGGTAGCATGATTAACAGCAGGCATTTAATTGATTCTGATGTCTTCAATGATCAGCATCGGAATGGATTATTGCCTCCCAGCCCAGATTTACTGTTGATGATGCACCATGTCATACCACTAAGCTGTCTTGAAGGTGATTTCTAGCCAGCACAATATCATGCAACTGCATTGCAATGACGTTTTATGACAAAAAAAAAAAAAATAAAAAAATCAATGGCATGTGTTAGCTCCTCAGCCACTGAGCTGCAACGTGCCCTGAAAAGGTGGCCCTTCCCACAGGAGCATCCCTGGAACTGCTGCAGGTTGCTGTACCTGTGTCCCAGTGGTGCAGAAATGTTGGAGGGGGAATGTTGTGAAAATTCCACAACTCTTCATATTAAAAGAAATTCAATCCCTTATGCTTTGCTATAAGTTTGATTTTTGTCTGATTTTTGATGCTTTCATTAAATGAAAGAAAAAAAACCCATAATTTTTTTTTTTTTCTGTCTCATTCCTTTCCTTTCTCATGGAAATGTCATTTTGGGGTAATCCAAACCTTTACATTTACCCAAAAAAAGATATATTTTAGTTTAGCTCTTTTCCTAGTGTTGGTTCTATTTTGCAGAAAGGAAAGAGTTTTGACTCCTAGCCAGAAAGTTGTGTCTGGGCTCTGGTCCTTCAGCTTTTGCAGAGTGTTACACCTGTGTTTTCCTACTGCAATGGCCTGGCAAATCGATTGGCAGACTTCAGGAATTTTCTCCTTGTTCTTAAATCTCACCTAGCAGGGGCTGGGGAGGAAATACCTCCCCTGAATCCAGCAGGAGAGAAATCAAAGTGCTTTTGCAGCCCCTCATCTCTCTAGTTCACTATTCAGAGTAATTTGCTGTAGTGTTTTTGCTGCCCACCAGGTTTTGTTACACAGGTCTTGGTCTCGTTGGCTCTTGTGGTGTGTGTGAATATGAGGGTCCTGTGCTAGCATTCACTTCCCTCCTTGGCTTCCCAAGTTCCCATGGCCATTTTGCTCCCGGGGAAGTGTGTCTGGATGAGGCTTGCAGCCTGTGATTGACAGTGACAGAGAGCTGAAGTGGCAGGTTGACTTCAATGCAAATCCAATTTCTCGTCCTTTATTAGTGCTTCCTGAGTACTATTTTGCAACGGTGAAGCCGGCGTGATTTGCTGAGTGGATTTACACTTCAGTGGTGTGGCAAGAGCTATGGTAATGAGTGAAAGCCAGCTTAGTGCTGCTGCCACTCAGCACCCCAACACCTCCCACCTGCCTGAGAGGCCACACGTGGTTTGCTTGGTGTCTGTGAAAGGCTCTGGGCCCCCAGCCCAGCTCCATCCCTTGGTGGGCATCTGTGATGGGCATGTCCTGATGGTAGTTTTGTGTGCCCTGTCTGACCACCTTGTGTGGAGTCGTGAGTCTGCTGAGCAAGGACTATCCCTTGCCCAAACTCAGTTTGTTTCAGCCAATGCATTGCCAAAACATTCTTGTTTTTGTGTCCAGCTGCTTCAACATCAAGGTGTTCCCATATATTTTTCTCACAGATGCTGGGACATACTCTTATGAGTTGTGGTAAAGCAAAGCAGGATCTTCCCAGTGAGCCCACCATTCAGGCAAGAAATACAGCCCAGCTTCCCTGTCAGCTGGACTTGGTTGTTGTGAGCTTCTCAGCATCTCCTCTTTTGGGAAGCTTTTTTCCTTCCCCAATCTTCCTTGAGCTGTGATCACCCTGTCCCTTTCTCCCCAGAGCCTCTTCAGTTCCTTTGCTTTTTATTCCAGGACACTTGTGCTGAATTTTCCTGTTCTTTATTCCTTTATTACCTCTTGCTGCAAAGTCATTGCCTCACCTAATTGTGTTATGGCTTGGATCCATCTGTATTCTTTTTCTGGGAACATTCCAGCATGCTGCTCTCCTTCTCTTACTCTGAGGCTTCCTCTCTTTTCCTGAGCTTTGTGCAGCAGACAAGTTGAGGTCTCAGCCCTTCCTCATCCCCATCTGTCCTAGGGTAGAATTTTGGGATGCCCACCAGCCTAGTGTGTCTACTGCATGTGGGGGTTTATGTTCTTTGGACTTCAGTGCCTTAGGCAAAGTTGTTTGAGCCATCATGGGGGTGACTTAGCCTAGTTTTAGCCAACTTTGTCTAGTTGGCTTCTTTCCTGTTGCTGTTTTCTCGTCTTCCCCCTACAAGTCTGCATGGAAAGGGGTCGGGACGTTGTCCGGGGAGGTGGCTGAGAAGTACTGATGGTGGCCCCTGTGGCTGTAGTGCTGAAAGCCACTTGGCCACCCCTCTCCACAACCCCATGTGCCAGGTGGTGGTGCCAGGTCCTCTGGTTTGGTTTCATTTGTTTGCCTTTTGTGTTTTGGTGTGGGTCTTTTGGTTTTGTTTGGTTGTTGGTTGGTTGGTGTTTTTTTGGTTTTTTTTTTTTTGGTTTTTTTTTGTATAAAGCCAGCAGCAGCTGTACAGCAATGGCACAGCCGCTCTATTCCTGGCCAAGAACCCTGTGAAATTAATCCACATCTCACTGAAATCCTACCCCGCTTTCGGGTCACTGCCTCGTTCCGGCACCGCGGAAGGCAGGGATCCCGCGATGATTTATTACCAGCCCCAACGCACATATTATTATGAAATGAGTTTATTACACTCTAAATCTCCTGTTAATGTGCTACTGTTTTAATCCCTTTATCCAATTTTCAGTCTCTCAGGCTTGGCTGCTGTTCACTTGCACAAAACTCTCCATTCTGAAGGTTTTATTGTACGATATCCATACCCATTTATCCTGCTTTAAGGCTGCGGCACCGAGGCTCTGGTGAGGAGGGGAGAGAGAGGCAGGAGGGGATGGGCCAGGGGATGCTTGGGGGCAGAGGAAGAGATTGGGCTGGCTGAGCCTCTCGGGGTATAAAAAGGAGTTGAAGTGGGTAGAGCAAGAGTTGGGGGTGAGGGGTGTGGGGAGGAAGGAGAGGCAGAGCTGATTGTAAGGGGAGCAGCAAGGATGGCTGCCAAGGCAAGGGATGGCACTTGGGTAAATCATACAGAAAGTGGGTAAGAGAAGAAAGGGCCTTGGCCTCTGCTTTGAGGCCACCGTGAATCAAACAGCTGAAGAAGTGGAGGGGAAAAAAGAGGGCAGATTGAGAGGGAGGACAGAAAATGAAGGGAAGGAGCAAAAGGAAAAGAGGATCATGGGGTTAAATGGGAGAGTGTGAGGCAGGAAGCCTGGGGGGAAAAGGGTTGATGGAGATGCAGGGGGGAAAGAGCATGCTCTGGGGTGGACAACAAAAGCTTTGGGCACCAGAGCAGTGGGAAGAGATTCATGCCTGGCTTCCCCAGCAGTGGTCAGGGACCAACCCCAGCATGGACAGAGGGGAATGCCTCGTGGCAGTTTCTGTGGGTCAGATCAGTGTTGCCACGGGGAGGTGCCCCATAAGGCTCAAGGATCAACATTTTCGCCCTATGTCAATGTACTCAACCTTCCTGATTTCCAGCCTGGAGAGCTCAGCCAACCATTTGGAGGTGGCCAGCTGGATGGGCAAGGTGATTCTTGGCCTTTCAGTGGCTGGAGGGAGCTTGCTGTGCAGCGTTGTGATGTGTGATGAGCACTGGGTACTTCCCCTCAGCTCTGCTCCTGCTTGGCTGTAGCACCCAAGGTACTCTCAACACCTCCACGTGTCCAACTTCAGCAGGAGCACAGTGACCCTACCCCATCTGGTCCTTTGGTTGGTAGAAAGAAGTAGATAGTGACATGTGGGCTGGGACTTTGTGGCTACCAGCTGGGGCTTGCAGGAACCTGTGAGGAGAATGTTATTGCATGGAATTTTTTTTTTTTTTTTTTTTTTTTGTACCTAACTCCCTAGGCTGCCTTAAACATCTCAGCCACAAGGAGGGTGATAGGTGTCTGCACTTCAGTGCTTCCCTGCTGTTTTGTGCCCTCTTGTTGTGCAGCCCTATAACATGCTCTGCACTGCCCAGGAGGTACTTGTGCACAAGTGTGTTGCATTTTGCCCTGAAGAACAGACAGCAGAGGGCAAAGTCATTAAGCTGGTTTCTGATGAAGTACAAATCCTTATGGCTTTCCCCCAGCATATTTTATTGTATTTATAAAACAAAATAAGAATGAGATGTATGTGCAAAGTTTGAAAATAAAAATACAGAAGGGAATGCAGCTAAATAAAACTCTCCAGAACTTGTTTGGGAGGAGTGGAAAAATCCCCAAACTTTCAGCCAGAATAGAGAAGCAATGAGATTTGCTTAAAATAGCACAAGCTCTTGTGATGGAACTGCTGAGTAGCTAATGTCCTTGGCTTTTTTAGCTAGCCAGTTATTTAAAATAGCTCCTGCCCATACTGTTTGCTTTATGATGTTCTTCTCCTTCCTTCCACCTATTCTCTTTCATTTTCTCCGGAGACATATTTTATCAGATCTAGCCACTGAGAGTAGGAGAGGCAGAGATTAAATGGGATGGTTAGGAGGCTAATGTTTTTGGTCCATGGGAGGGATCTGGGAGCTGAGGAGGCTTCTTGTAGTTCAGTCTGTGCTGGAGAGCTGGTCTTGCTGTACTCTGCTGTGCACAAAGGATTGCTTGAGGGAAATGCAAAGTAAGAGTGAGAGCAGAAGGTCTCAAAGGATCTGCCAATCTGGGCTGGCTTCTTCTCCCAGTCCTGCTTCCAGTCTCACCACCTCTGGCAAGACAAAGACCTGTTCTGTGCCTCGGTTTCCCTTCTGTGCAAGGTGATAAGGACTCGATGGAGGGTACTTAGTGGGTGACACAAACTCGTGAGGAGGAGGAGGTCTGCTGACATTGAATACTCAGTCAGATCTTGTCCCGGTGTGGACTTCAGGTCTTCAGAAGGAAGCAAAAGCCTTCCCCTGACCCTGGTGAGGATTTCTGCTGGGTCCTGCCCTGTGTTCCGTGGGGGCTGGTGGGCTGGGGCAGGCAAAGAATTAGGGAAACTCAGTGCCTTGGTGTTCATCCAGCCTGGCTGAAGCTGCTGACCGTGCTCAGGGCTCCTGCCAGGTCAGGGTTTCACCAGCCCCCTGACTCTCCTCTTGCTGAGACACCCAGATGGCTTCCTGGTGGCCTTTCTGAGCCCTGCCATGGTGCCCAGCAGACAGCCCTCCCTCGCTGGCCTTCCCTGCCCTCCTCTTCCTCACCTCCCCTGACTGCCTCCCTTCTCCAGCTCCTTCCCATGCTTTCCCACTCCTCCTGTTGCCCCTTTTGCCATGACTCCAGCTCCTCCTGCCTCTTGGCCTCCCAGACTCCCCCTCCCAGGTCCTGGCAGCCTCCCCCACGCTCCCGTGCTCTCCCTCTCATGTCGAGGACTTGCCTCCACTCTCTGACACAGAAGCCTGTATCACTTCCAAGGCTCCTGCTGTCAGCTGGGGAATAGATAAAGATAAATGATATTATGTTAAATTCCACTTAATGACAAATTTTTAATTTTCTGAACATGGTCATTTTCTGGCTAGTGAATCAAGTGTAGGGAGCTAATTACATGAAGATCTGAACAAAAATAACTCCTAATTTTCAAGGATAATGGAAGAGAAATGTTGGAGATTAATGGCACTATTTATCTTTTTTAAATTTCTATCTTTCTCTGTGATAGCACTGCTCCCCAAGGAAAATATTCATAAAATGAAATTGAAGTCGTAACTTAATAGGTTATTAAAATTTTTGAGTGCATATCACTTTCCTTCCGCCGCACTGTAAATTTAAATTGAAGTTTGCGGCTCCTCGAGTCACCAGCGGAGTTTTTTTTATGATGGCACAATAGAGGGAAACATGCATCTTTGTCAGGAGGTATTTGCTATTCTAATTTTATGGCAGGCCGGATTATCAGAAAGGAATGTCAGAGCACGGGGAAGCTGACAACACTACAGCCTTCAGCCATGTGTTTCCATTAACGCCCAAAGCCGTCCAGGGGTTTCTCTGGACTGTTATTTTCCATTTCAGTCTTTTATCTTGATTTAAAGTGAGGGCGCCGAAAATTCAGCTCCTGTCATTTTTCTCACTCTCTCTCTCACTTTCTCCCTTCCCACTCCTTTTTTTCTTTTTTTCTTTCCCTGCCTCTGCTCTCTGACTCTCTCCCATTTTTATTTTTTTTTTTCCCAATCCTTCCCTGAGCCTCTGGCAGGAGATCCTCTTGTGCTGTGTCCCCGTCCCTCCCCCTGTCTCTGCCATCCTTAGGGTGCAAAGCCACGGGGCAGACAGGGGTTTTTCTGCCTTTCTTAGAACAGGGGCTGTTCTGGGGCTGTGTTGGGCCGTGGTGTGAGGTGAGGATAGATTTGTGTCCTCCTTGGCCATGTCAGATCCTGCTGCTGGAGCAATGGGCCCAGGCAGCACACGAGGGAATGTTAAATCTTTGGTTTCCTCCTTGGAGGTCTCCCTCTCCAGTGCATGACAGGCTTGACCTCTTCGTCTTTGGCTCTATTCCTTCTCCTTTTCTGACACAAATGGTTCACCTCTGAAGGTTTTATACCAGGGATGGCACAAAGCCAAGACTCAGATTTTCTCCCTGGGATCTGGCCGTGCAGCCAGAGCCTCCTCAAGCTGCTGCTTTGAAGGGAACTGGACACAGACCAGGCCATCCTGGGAAACCTACCTTGGAGGTGTGATCCCAGTGGAACAGATGTCTGTTGGACAGATGTTACCATCACCCATGGTGCCCAGCCTGCATGGGAATGCATGTTCACTCCCCCATCCCTTCCACTCCATCCTTAGATGATGACATTCACTCAGTCCATGCTTTCTTTACCAGATCTCATGCCCACATCCATCCTCTGTCCAACCTGAAGTGACACATTTGGTGGCACTGAGAAAGCATCAGTTCCTGCTGGCCTCGCTGCTCATGGCCAGGTCATAGAGAAGTTGTTTTGGAGGGTCCCAGTGAGGAGGGTGCTGCAGAAGAGCAAGGGATGTTCTGGAGTCCTGCCAAGAGACAGAAAGCTGGAGGGACACATTTCCTCCATGCCCTGTGAAACTGGCCAAGTCCTGACCTTGCATGCTATGGTCTCTTAATCAAGGCAAGAGAACAACTTTTAGGGTTCAGGTTATTTTCTTGGCAGCTCACCTCTGCCAAGAAGGCAAGAGAGCTCTTGGCTCCTGGCTGCTCTGCTGAGCAGCTCCAGGCTGGACCATCCCTGTTGCCTGCACTGCTACATCCTACTCAGCACCAAAGGTGGGTTTTCAGGAGGAGCTCTGGAGAGCATTCCCACAGATCCTGATTCTACCAGAGACTGGGGAGGCTTTAGCAGGGCATACTCTTGCTGTGTGACTCAATGTCTTGGCTATGTGACTTCTGCCAGAGGTCTCAAGTTTGTCTCAGAGATGTGTGGTGATTTGCAGCTTGGAGATGGGATGTTGTGCAGACACTTCTGGATTGAGTGTCTGTTTTGTGATGCCTGTGAATGGCTTGTATTTGATGAATTTTCTCTCTCCTGCTCCCTTGTTCCTCAGCTGGTGGCAGGTGTCACAGTGTACCAAGGAAAACAGGCAGCCTGGTGCTTAGGAGACCCTGCTTCTCCTGTCTCAGGTTCTCAGGCACATCACTGAGAGGTTTTGTAAGTGGCTGACAGGCTCCTCCCCTGCCTCAGTTTCCTTGCCTGTGTGACGAGGATGCTTTCCAGAGGCATCTGAAACTTCTACCTCTTGATCTCTGCATGACACTCAGAGTCCTGTGGACCATGATGGAGGCACACAATGGCAAGGATAGACCTTCAGCATGGGACTGTGTCCCTCTTTCCCTCACCTCCGCCTGGTTTGCTGATGTTTGGAACACTTGAGTCCTTAAGGGATGAGGAACAAAATAAATGATTTTACATTTTTTCAGCTTCTCTTATTTTCCTTGCCCAAAAGGATCCTCAGTAATAAATGAAACACGACTGCTGTGTGACTGATCTATTTGTACAATTCCAGCTATGGACTCAGGCCCCAGAAGACACATTCAAGGAGGGAGGGTGTAAGTGGGAGGGAAGCTATTTGTCCCTGATAGAAACTTTTGTGTCGGTGTTGATGACAGCTTTACAGCTTTTTGCTAGCGTGTGAGGAAGGCCAGGACTTGACTGAGATGCAAAACCTTCAGAGGAGCAGCGTGATGGAAGAATGGAAGTGCAGCATCTAGGAGAGGGTGTTTTGCTCCCTGGGAAAGCTCACCATCTTCCTCTTGTGTCTTTGAGAAAAAGATAGCTTGCAACATTTTAAATGGCCCAAGTCAGATGCACCTGACATCTGCTTTTGTTTTCTGGTGGAGCTGGAGGCAAAGTGCTGAAGGGGAGCTGAGCCTGGAGCCCAGCAACTCTGCCTTGGTGTCCTTTGCCCCCAGCAGAGGATGAGACCCTTGTGTGAATGTTGTGCTTTCTCTTTGCAAGCTCTTTCATCAGAAGGATGAAGTTTCTTCATCCAAGTGTCAGTAAGATCCAGAGAAGCCATGCAGACTTACCCTTCCAGTGAGGCTGTCTGTGTCTGGAGCTTGTGAACTCTTTCAGGTGAGTTAGCAGGTGGTTTCCAGGTGTCACTCCTGCTCACTAGACATCGTGGCTGTTATCACATTTCGTGTGATGTGCCATGCACTAGGAGCAGCTTCTGTGTTTTGTTTGGTTTTTTGACTTAGCACACATGTAGTAGGTGTTCCACGCACCACCTGTATAACCAACCACATGTAGCACTGGGCTACATCCTGAGTGAATTCCACAACCCTCACAAGCAAGCCTGGGTTTCAGCTAGGAAGTGAGGGAGATGTGTGAGTATTTGAATAGGAAGGAGCAGAAAACACATGTAGGGGCTATTTTGGCTCGTTTGTGTGGGCAATGGATGAAATAAATGCGTACATTAAGAATACTTAGCACATATTATCTGCAGTCCTTAAAATATCTCATATAGATGGAAATTGGATCTAGGTAGGAAATATTTTTATTTCTATGAGAATTTGTAAGCTGCAGTTACCTCTGCTTCAAAATGGTATAAGAAATAAAAATACATAACGCTTCCACAAAGGAATAATTTGATTTTCATCCTGACCCTATCTTCTTCTCTTTGTGCCCTAGCCTCAAAATTTTGTATTGGATCAAGTGAAATGTTTTGTTCCCAGTGCAACTTTTCGCCATTTGAAAGTCCCTTTTAAACCTAAATGGTCTAAAACTTAAAAATGAAAAGTAATTTTCAATCATAAAGCAAATGTTTTTGTTTAGAAAATGCCAGAGCTGGATGTTGCCATGGTTCCACAACTTTTTGTCTTCTTCCTCCCCCTTCTCGAAATAGCTTCAGGGAGAGATAGCTGTTAGAAATTGACCTCTCCCTCCCTTTGGTTTTAATGAAATGAAGCTTTGGGAAGTGAGAGGTTTTTATGGAAAAATTGCATATGTCTCTAGAGATTAAAAATAAGTAAATAATCGTGTCACTTATAATTCTCCAAAATTGATAATAATAACTTTCCCCCCCCCCCCCCCCCACATTATTCCAGCATCATGTGGCCAGTTGAACTGTGAGCTTTGAGCTCAGGAAAAGAGAGCAAGCTCTTCTAAGTCTTGTAGAAAACCATGCAAACCCGAGTCCCACTGAGGAGGTTCTCTGCAGGCCTGCGAGTCCTCCTGCACGTGGCCTTATCCTTCTCGAAGGTGTCACAATTTATTTTTTTTTTTTTTTTAGCCAATCTCATAATTTTGGAATGGGGAGATGGTCTGATTAATCATTTTTAAGTGCTCAGTTTTAACAATACTGCATTATTTCCAGATAGCAGATGGGGAAATGGAGAAATGTGGTGAATTGCCAGCAGCAGAGCCAGAAATAGAACCCAGATGTCCCGGTCTTGTGTCGAAGCTCCCTGGTCTCTCCAGGAGGGCAATGAGCAGGCTGCAGTGTGGGGGGATCTTCCTGGCAGCCCCAAGCCAAGCCCTGGTGGGCAGGGTGAAGAGTGAATCCCCCCCGGCAGCGTGCATGGAGCTGCAGCTCCGTCTGTCCTTCTGTCTGTCCTGGCACGGGGGGTCCTCTGGGTCCCTGCCAGCTTTGTTGCTGATGTCCCCTGTCCCGGGTGGGCAGGAGGGCTCGTGGGTGCTGGCTCCCCAGGCTGCCTGTCCTGCACAGGGCAGCTCGGTGGCAGGGCTGGGGAGATGCCTGCAGGCCCAGCAAAGCCCAGGCAGTCTGGCTCCCCAGCCACAATCTCTCGTTAGAAAGAAATTAAAAGCCACTCAATTTTGGCTAATATCCCTCTGTAGGCCTTTAACTCCACCTGTGACTAACCCATTCATAATAGCTCTGTTTTAGTGGCTTGGGTTGATGTATCCTCGATTAATTTGGGAGGAGAGCGGCAGGGCCATATCTCTTTGTCTCCCCCTCTCTTACTCCCTGTCCTGCACTCTGTCTTCTCCCACTATTTCATCTCTGATATCATTTCTCCATTAATTTACCCTCTTCTCCCCTGCAGCCACCTTCGCCCCTCCTCACTTTTTGGCATTTTCTTCCCCAACTCCTCTTTGCCTCTTTCCCCTTTGTTCTCCTCATGTCCTTTAACCTTCCTTCTCTGTCTCTTTCCTCCTCCTCTTTTTTTCTCTTGGCTGGCATCACTTTCTTTTCCTTTTTTATCTATCCCTTCCTTTCTCTTCCCTTTTCTCCCTCCTCTGGACCCCTTTCTCTGGTCCTCTCCCCTTGCTTGCCTCTTCCTCTTTCCCCAGGTTTCAGATGCTCACTCAATTCCTTTCCCTCTTTGTTTCAGGCACCCCCACCCCGCTCCCCACTCTCGATTATTATTAATGATAAAGGCTAAAACATCACATCAGTAATTTCTGAGTGAGTTTTGCAATGAAGCTGGGGCCTTATCAGCCCCTCCCGAGTGCCACAAATTTTACTTTTGCAATTTCACGCCTTTGGTTATTATCACGCTGCTTCGTCCCTGCTCTGCCTTGCGCTTTCCCTCCCCCCCTCCTCTGGAGAGAGTACTTAAACTTGTTTTCATTCCCTTATTCTTTATTTTTTTAATGTCCACTCTCTCTGGAGCCAGTAATGTTCTTCCTCTTTTTTCCTCTCCCATTTTCTGTTAATTCTGTGCCATCTGCCTTAGCATCTGTTAAAAATAAAATTTCCCTCACAATGAGAAGCCCTCCCTGCCTTGCCTCCATCCCCTCCCCCACAGCCTCAGCCCCCCTACTTTTCCTACCAGGGTTGTCCAAGGCTGCTGCTCTCCCTCTTGGGGTACCTCTTCATCCCTCTTCCCAGCTCCCTGCCTGCCCAGGCTGGCTCAGCAGCATCTGCTGTGCAGTGGGGTTGGGAGTGGGAGGAGAGGGGATGTAGAAGGAGGTGCTGGGTGCAGCTGAATTGCTCTCAGCCCATATGTGTGTGTGTGTGTGGGGGGGGGTCTCCTCCCTGTGTTCCCGTGGGTCTGAGTGGGGTATGACCAGCAGAGATATGGTGGGTCAGCACTGGGGCCAAGTGTGAGTTGTCCCCCAGAGGCTGATGGCTGAGCCACCCTGGAAATGGGAGAGGGTCTGGGTGCAGTGTGATGCACCCATTCCCCACCCTTCATACTCAGGATGTTTCAACCAAAACTGTGGTCAGGGGTGGATTTGGCTGCTGTGGAGCAAAGCTTCTACCAACCTGGTTGATAAGAGCATGAGGAAAATTTCCTGGTCCAGAGAAGAGGAGAAAGCTTTGAGTTTTTCACACTGATCTCCTTTTATGGTCGAGATTAGAGTAAGAAGTGGGCCATGCCTCTGGGATTTCCCCCTTCTGTCAAGGTCTGACACATTTGTGAACCCCCACCTCTGGCAAAGCACTCCTGGAGGGGCTTTGGTTGGCACTTCCCCTGGGCAAGTTTTTGGGCATATGGAGAGAGAGGCTTTGGTTCCCATTAAAAGTTTCTTTGGTGATTTCATGTCTGATGGTTTGGTTCCCACAGCAGGAGGTTGGATCACTCTTGGAGTTGGTGGGACTCATGAGCCAGGCTTTGGGAACTGATCCAGGTCAGGCCAGAGTTTGAAGAAGCTTCTGGCTCTTTGCTCAATCTGACTCTGGTGCTGTGGGACATGTCCTGCTTTCAGTGTCAGGGCCTTCCTCTGGTCAGTCAGGGGTTTTGGAGCAAAGTGTTTTGGGAATCATCAGTGTGTGCCAAACTACCACCAGCAGCCTCCTGCTCACGAGCCCCTTCCAGAGGCTTTCACCTTCAGCTTCTCCTTTCCTCTGGTGCGGGTGAAGCTCTTAAGCCCAGGTGGCTCAGCATCCCTCCTGCTGCCTCCCCCGTGTGATCTCTGGGGCAGGGCACTGAGCCTTTCCCCTTTGTGGATGCTCTGTGTGCCAGGGTGAGCTCCTGCACTCAGGTAGATCTGGTGTCCATCTGCAGACACCCTCAGCCAGGAGCTGTTGCCGTGGCAGGTGTCTTTGGGTGGAGAGGGGCAGGAGGGTGCTCCCGGGCAGCAAAGTGGCCGCAGAGGGAGATCCGTGGAGTTTTCAGGGAGCAGATCCCACCCTCAGTCTCCCCGCAGCGGAGGGGCTGAGCAGCGGCGTGGTTCTGCTCCGGCACAATAACCTCAGCAGCTTTGATAACAACAAGCCCCCTTAAGCCCTCTTCCTCCTCCCAGCTCCCCTTTTCTCTCCCCTGCTCCCTTTGAGCCCTGCCGACAATAGGCAGAACTGCTGCAGCGCTGCCCGCAGCCCGGCCAGGCACACAAAGCCCCCGAGCTTACAGGAATTCTTTGGCAGGCTGCTGGTTGCTGCGGAGAAGAAGAAGGGCCCTTCATACTCGGAAGCTGTCTCATTGCCCCTGGCCCTATTCTCTTCCCGTGTTTGATAGACACTGAGCCACGGTAATCTCTCTCTGCCCCGAGGGGAACAACAGCTTTTGTGAAACAGATTTTTACAAACTGTTTTGACCCCACATCCCCGGCCCCCTCCCCTCCCTCACCTCCCCCCTTCCCTCCCCTCCAGTTCACTGGCTGTATCAGTGTCACATAATTAAATCAGCTTTCCTGTTTGCCTCTGCTTCCTGCTAATTGTTTGCTCACAGCTAGGATTAGCAAGTCAGGGTTATTTTTCACATATCCTCACACAGGTTTTTCTGCTGCAGGAGGCCACTTCATGGTTCTGGGCCTCCTCACCAGCCAGCTCCCCACACACTATGGATGAGCAGCTCTGTGGGTCTTGGAGATGCAGGAGGATTTCTGGGATATCCCAAGAGACTGCCCGGCAGCTCTGCAGGCTGGAGAAGGGACAGATGCTGTATAATTTTTATTTTTTTTTTACTCTCTTTTGCAAAACGGGATGAAGATTTTTCCTAGGGAGAAGCAGTCTGAGTGCAGGGGACTCCAGTGGGCACTCGGTGAGCCTCACACCCTTTCTGCAGATGGAGTTGCAGCTCAGAGGCTTGGTCAAACCAGGAGCTCCTCCAATGGAGGCTCATGGTAATCCCTTTGGGAACTGCTGAGCCACACCATTTTAATGGCATTAGCATGAGGGGTGAGCCTAAAGCAAACACTTGCTGTCACTGCTGCAAGTGCCTTGTGGTGTAAGAAGTTATCTCCCCCCAGCTAAGCCCATGAAGCTGCTCAGGAGCCCCTCTTGCAGGGGAGGCAGAACTGGCTCACAGGAGCCCTGTGGTGGCTTAGCCCCTCTGCAGCTCACAGAGGCTGGAACTGGGGTGCAGAGGTCAGCTAATGGTTAAGTTACATCATCTTGTGTGAGCCTGGACTCGGGTCTTCAAGCCTGGTCAGAATGCTTGAATAAGCTGTCTTGTTTTGGGAGGAGGAAAATAATGATTAAACTAATCAGTGCAGACAGTATCTTTTTTGCGGCAGCCACTTGGAGCAGAGTGTGCACGAGGTCATATCCACTGTCCTGCAGACCTGCTGCTGGCTTGGCCTTGGCCTTTCAGGAGACTGTGTGGTTTTTAATTGTTTTTCCCTATTGGGAAGAATTTGTACGGAAATTCCTCAAATGTTGAAGAAAAGTTTTCATAAAGGTCAACACAAGATTCTGCTTTTCCACCCATTTTCTTGTTTCAGGCTTAAGAACTTCATCTTTCCCAGTGCTGCCAATTAGTCTTTCAGTCTTTGATGGCATGGGCTAAGAATCTAAAGTAGCTTTAAATATAAATTAGGCTGCTCTTTCCTTTTTGTTCTGTGTCAAAAACACCCAGCAAAATTTAGCTGTGTATTTGAGGGCTCTTGGCTAGCTGATGGGGTGGCCTTGAAGATTCATTTTGCCTGTAAGCCCAAGGGTTTGTAATAGCAACAACAATATGCAACCTAAAATAACAGCCCTCCACCACAGATCTCCAGGTTCTTCACACTGGAGGCTTCACTTGCAAAAAAAACCCCTGTGTCTCTGTCTGATGGACCTTTTGACTTTTCACTGCAGCTTGGTGTGTGCTAAAAGCTCTGGTGTTCCATTCCTTGTTCCCCTACCCAACTTTGCTGCTAGTACAGTGTTAGATGGAGCTCTGAGCAAATGAATCTGCTTTGGGTGGTTGCTAATTAATTGGATAATTATTAGGCTGACTGATGGTTTAGTTGATGACTCGGTGGTTGCTGGTAGCTTCATCATGTGGGTAGGAGTACCCTTCATGTGTTTCCCAGGGAATGAACACAGTGCTGGGCACAAGGAGTTTCTCCTAACTCTGCCTTTGCCCTGAGTGGGTTTTGTAGCCTGGGACAAAGATCTTTGCCTCAGTTTCCCCAGCTGTAAGGTGGAAGTGAGCGTTCATAGCTCATTGGGGTGCCATGGACATTAATTAGTTCCTGCTTGTTAAGGGTTATTTGAAAATGTAAAGTGCAATTATCTGACTACCCAAGTAACAGGCTGGGGTTCTGGTTGGCAGGGTAGCTGGTGAATTGGTGGGTTGCTTAACTAGCTTGGTTAATGACCTGGTGACATTTACAGTGGGAATAGAACGATGTCGGGACATTTCCTGTCGGCAGCAGGGAGCGGGGTGTTTTTTCCTCAGGGACAAGGAAGGGTAGGGACACCTTTATCCAGCCGGATCATTGTGGATCCAAAAATCGGTGCCAGGTTTAACCTCGTCCCGAAGAGTCCTGCTGGGGGATGCAGGAGGGAAGCCGTTCCTCGGAGGAGGTTTCATCCCGGGCGAGGCTCAGCCTGTCTCGGGGAGGGCTGGGATGTCCCTGCTCCCGGGGGACACGGGGAGGTGGTGGCACAGGGACAGCGCGCGCTGCCGCTCTCCGCGGTGCTGAAGGAGCCGGCGGGGACCGAGGGGACGCGGAGGGGACACTGCGGGGACACGGCAAAGGAACTCTAGGACTTCCTCAGCAGCCCCACAGTCCGCTGGTGCTTCCCTCAGTACCAAATGTCTGGAGGCCTGCAGGAGCAGCTGCTGCTGGGGTCTGCCCGGGATGCTGAGTATCAGCCCCCATTCTCCCTTGCTGAGGGTTTTATGGAACCTTAACCACATGGGCTCAGATCTTGCAGGCTGAGTCTTTCCTCAGGTGAAGTTTTACATTTTTTTGCTAATTCATATGTTTTGGGAAAATACAATTTAAAGCGATGTGTTACAGGTTGTTTTTCTGAGCAGAACTGGCATCCCATGCTCTGGAGCACAGTGCTGGAACTGGAGGAGGACAGAGCTGTATTAAGGAGATCTTTAGCCTGTACCTCTGCTCTCAAGGAAAGATCACCATTCTCTAAGCAGTTCTGACACATGTTTGTCTAATCTGTCCTTGGAAACCTCTAGTGAATCCATCCTCCTCTCTCCAGGCAAATCTATTGCAGTACTTACTCCTCTAACATTCTTCCCAATGTCCAAAGTAAATCTTTTTTTGTTGCAGTTTAAGCCCATAACTTCTTCTTGTATCTATCAGTGCCATGGAGAAAAAATTATTCCCTCCCTCTTTGACCTATTAGTAAACTGCAGCCATGCCTCTCCTCAATCTTTTGATTTGTTTTGTTTTGTTTTGTTTTTTGTTTTCCCAACTAAGCAGTTCCAGTTCTTTTGGTCTTCCATCTCATCTTCACAGATGCCTGCTCATTTGTTCCCCACTTCTGAGGTCTCAGAGTCTTGAGTACATTTGCATGTTGCTTAAATTGCCCCATATGGAAAGCAGCCCACCAAAGGAGGCCTTTCTGGGATAGATTACAGTGGGAAGAGTAATTCACATATCTTGCAAAGGACACTGTTGTTCATAATCCTGGTGTGGAAGCTGCTTTTTTTCTTTTTTTTTTTCCTGAAAATCTTGACATAGTTGACTCATGGATGTGATTCATCATCACTCCAAGATTCTGTTCTGCAAATCTGCTGCTTCCTAAATTGTGTTTGCCCAGTCAATTATTCTTGACAGTGTGGTGCCTGCTCTTTTTTTCTTTTGGTTTGGATTGGTAGGGGAGCAGTATGTAGTCTTCTTACACGTTGGAAATGCAAGCTATAAGAATGGCATCTTTCCCCTCATTATTTAAAAAAAAAAAAAAAAAAAGTCACAATAGTAGTAAAAGAGCATTTTTATACATTGCAGTCAGCATTATGGTTATGGAGATCTGATAACCTCCACCAGACATCTCTGTCAGTATTCCTTATAAGATAAATCTTTGGTCACAAAGATTTTACATAGTATTCCTGTCTTCTTTGCTGCTCAACCTGTTTGTGCTCAGGAGGGAAGCAGAGTGGGGAGAAAGCCAAAACACAGGAGAAAGAAGTGTACAGTTTGGTCTTCAAGAAAAGGTTTGTGCAGTGAGCATGGTGCACAGCACCTAGGAGTGAACAAAGAGAAAAAGAAAATAAGGGCAGAGCCACTTATTAAGGGAAAACCATCCTAAGGCCTAGATTAAGGAGCCGTTTCCTTGGAAATAGAGTTGAGATTGTGTAACTGAAGCTGATAACATAATGCAATGTGTATTTAGGGCCTTTAACACTAGAAGGCAGTTTTAATTCTGGCATGGCATCCCTTTGGTTCCTTGGCTTTGCACTTCAGGCAGGATCTGTTAGTGCTGTAGGCAGCGATGTGTGTGTGTGTGCACAGTGGAGGAGACACTGCATTTAGTTGCCAGAAAAACTAATTTGGACTCGGCTGGAGCTGTGAAATGCTGCTTACCCTCTCGTGTTGTAGGAATATCTGGGGAATGAGGGAAAAAAGTCTCAGGAAGCCCTGTGTGGTTTATTATTTTTCAAATTTTGACAGAAGAAAAGGTGAATTGAAATGTAACCTTCGAATAACAAAAAAGGGGGGAGACGGGTTTTACTGCTCTAGTCAACCCTCCCCCCCCCCCCCCTCTTCTCCTTCTTCCAGTTGTGGAGCCAATTTAGAGATGGTTGGATACGTTCACATGGTGCAGATGACCCACTGCCAGCAAAAAAATTCTAATTTTCCCTTCCTCCCAGAAATCAGCTCCACCGTGGGGTCCTGCTGGTAGCTGTGATGATGCGTCACAAGCTCGGTGGAGCCTGTTTCTCACCCATGATAGGAAATGTCTGTTTCTAAATACAGGCTGAGGGAATATATTTGTCTCATGAGCCCTTTGTTAGCTAAGGGCTAATGAGTTTGGGCTGGTGGGATCCTCTGCAACATGTTGATGGCTGCTGAAGACAAGCAGTGGGATGTGGTTCATCTTGGCACCAGGGGACTCACAAAGTAAGACAGGAGCAAAGTGATACGTGGAGACAAGAAGTAAGGGGCTGGGGACAAACTGAGAGAAGATGAAGAAAAAAGGGAGTAAAAGTATAGCTGACAATGTGATTCAGATCCCTGATAACAATATTGCCTAATCTAAATGTTAAACATTGTCACATGAAGCTGCAGTCAAGGTCCTCTCTGTATTCCTCAGAGACAGAAAAGGTAGGAGAAGATCTCTGGGAGCACCAGAGCAAGAGAGGAGTGACATGTATTGCTTTCATGTTTCACACGTGCCCATGTGAACTCCCTAAGTGCCAAAATCAAGTCAAGTCTTGGTAACCTGTTTGCTGAAGTGAATGAAAAATAGGTTTGAGCTTGACAGGGGTGACCCTGTTGCAAGAGCTTGTGGTCCCTTGCTCTCCTTCCTGCATTGCCCTGGAGGAGCTGATCCTAAGCACAAAGAAGCCAAGACACTGTGTCCCTAGTGGATGAGCATGAAGAGATCTGTTCTTTGAAAAGCCTCAGAATCTTTTACTCCTTCTCGGAGAATTCTTGGTGATAATCAAAGTTGTAATCAACATTAATTGTCTTTTAAAAGCCATGGAGTGTTCTGCCCTCATCCTGCTGGATGTGTGGTCTGCTGTGCTGCTGAACAGTGACTGCACAGCCTGAGATTGGGTCCTGTGTTGGAATAAGAAGGTCTTGATTCCAGGAAGAGAACTGTTTACATCTTACAGGAGAAAAATTATACCTCTGTCTGGTAAAGGGAACTGTTGGTGAAGGTGGCCATGTTGGTTTGGCATGTACAATGAAGAAATGAGGCTGGGCTCTGGTTTTTATGTCTCAGGCAGATTTTTTTTCTGTTGGCAGTCACAAGTATGTGCTGAGAAAATGGTTGCCTGGACAAGGTGGAGGGAAAGCAAGATTTAAAAAAACTTCTTATGGAGACCACTTCCTTTTGTGCCTACAAATACGGCCACTTCCAGCTTTCCCTTTGGATTTTGGAGCTGCAAAGTGGCATCTCTCCACCAGAGGGCATGTGGGCCACTTTCTCCTCCTGAGCAAAAAAAAAAAAAAAAAAAAGGAAAGAGGTTTCCAAAGGGAAAGAGATTTCCAAAGCAAATTCCCTTCCATCACGGGTCCATCCACTGGCCAGCTTGGCCAGCTGGGTTGCTGTAGGCCAGGGCACAGGCAGTGGGGCTGGTGTGAGCCATCTGGGTGTGAGGTGGGGTTCTGCCTGTCTGAAGGGTTAAATGTGAAGTCTTTATGGTGCCGTGGCTTTATGGGTCCCTCGACTTGTGTTTCAGAGCCCTGGAGGGGCACACGTGTGCGTGTGCATGCAGGAGAGAGACACACGTGCACGTGGACCCACCCACCTGTGCTCTCACAAGTATCTGTATCCACACAGGCCCACTCTACAGCTTGCAAAGTAAATTAGACTTAAATGACTCTTTGGAAACAAAATAAATCAAATAGCATAATAGTACCATCTTTTTATCTCATTTGTTCCCATACAATTAGTAGTTTTACTGCCATGTTGTGACAGGTGACTGTGTTTGACCTTTGCCGCTTGGGTGGTTGGCTGGTGCTCAAACTAATGAAGACCCTTAATGGATTGGCTTTTGTGAGGCTGTGAGCGGTGGGGTTAAAGAGAAAATGGTGCCTTAGACAGAGTCCAGAGAAGATCCTTCAATTAAACCTGAAGTCTATTAGCAAAGAAATATTGAGGAGGTTGAGAGTTAGCAATGATTTAACCAGCAAGCCTTCCTAGTGAGTCGTTAAAATTAAAAAAAAAAAAAAAATCATCTCCCTGGTTATTTATTGTTGAGCGTGTGGTTGGACTCCCATCCTCTTGGGTGAGAGGGTGGGAGCAGAGCCATTGGTTTGGAGGGTTTGGGGCTGCAGGGCCCCAGTCCCAAGTTTGTTAGCCCTTTGGCTCCCACATGGCTGAGCTTGCCTCGGACAAAAGAGTGAGGAAAAATGAAGCAGTAGCAGGAACAAATGAAGAGTGATGCTGGGGAAGATAAAAGCAGATCTCTGGGATAAATAAGACTTTTTGGAACTTAATTGTTTTTCATGATGTAAATAAATTACAGTGAAAGAAAAGGAGACCTGGCAGCTTCTGGGCAAGGAGTCAGAGGGCAGCGCCGAGCTGCAGAGCGTGAGGAATGAACAGGAGCAGAGGGAGGCTGATGGGGAGGCAAGGGCTGGCCAGAGCAGCAGAAATGGACAAAATAAGGAGTGTTGGGTGCAGGGAGCCAAGGCATGGCTAAGCTGGGAGAGCACTGGAAGGGCCAGGCCTGATGACAGCAAAGGCCACAGGGCCATTCTCCTGTTGTGGGAGACACTTCAGCAGAACTCCTGCCCATGGCAGATCCAACCTGCCTGCTGCTCCACAGCATCTCCCCCAGCCCCAGGGGATAATGAGCTACCTCCTGTCCCTTCCCATTAGCTTCACTGTCAGGACCTCAGCATTGCCCATGCCTTCCAGGAAGACTTCCTTCCTTTCATCTGCAAGAGTTGCTTGACTTTCAGCCCAGGTACCATCTCGGAGCAGGGTCCATGCTCTTTAGCAGAGCTGGGGCTTCCTCTTGCCCCTCACTAGTCCTTTGGGTGATGTACTGTCCCACAGCTGAGAGACAAGAGATGGAGAGGATCTGATGAGGGAAAGCATGAAGCTGGTGGTGCTGGGTGGGAAGACCCACTGGGTCAGCCAACACCTGGATTTTGTTGGGGTGTCCTAGAGATAGCTGGCATAGCCAAGGCTTTAATCCCCACACCCTTCCCCTGCTTCCAAGCACAATGTGTAGTAAAAACCTCACAGAATTCACCATGTCAGGCAGGCGTAAGCTGAGATGGGACAGGGAGTGCAGGGAATGGTGTCCTGGGTCCTGATGTGCCTCCTGTGCCCTGGCCCATGCTCTGGGCTGGGTCAGCATCTTGGTGCCTGCCTCTTTCTTCTCCTCCCTACACTCTTGTAGAAGAACCACGGGGGGGAGAAAGCAGTTTGGACCCAACACATGCATCTGCATCTGTTCCTCATTAGTTCTGGGTCATGGTTTTTTTGAACATGCACTATTTTTTTACAGCCTTTTCTTCCTCTACTATTTCTTCCCAGTGCAAAGGCCTTTCCTGATGGAACCACAAGTGTCTGCATGTGTGGGTTCACTCCAGTTTAGCTGAGCCATCACATAGCTTGGGAACATCTCAGCTGTAGTGCCCAGCTCCTCCTCTTCCTGGGCCATCCCACCTCAGCGCTCTCAGGCAGGACTCCAAAACTGACCACCCTGCTCCAAATTCCTCAAGCTTTGTGACAGACCCCCAGGGCTGGACTACAGGACTGCCCTAATAATCATTCCTCCTTCCTCTCTTTATCTGTCTGTCTGTCCAGCTGATCATTCCCTCCTTCATGGAGCGTTTCCTCCCTTCCACTCACAAAGTCCCTATTCCTTTCTTTTTCTTTTCCCTCACTCCTTGACACGTGCTTTCCCCCCTCCTGCCTCCCCCTACTTTGGGGATAATTTAACATGTTACACACTAACTTTCCAGTAATGGCACTCTGGCTTTTTGAAATTCTGCTTCCCTGTTTTATGGCTGGGCCTCTAATGGTTATCTCGCAGCCCTGCCTCTGGCAATCATGTAAGGAATAAATAGAAGCTGACACAGTAATTTACTTAAATCTTCTCCACACTTTTGCAGCATTTTCCTCCAGAGGATACCCCCGAAACAACAATTATTTGAAATGTCACGCGTTCCTGCCCCTAGGCTACCGACAAATGAACATTAAATCTATTAACAACAAAAAAAATTAAATGTTTACTTTTCCGCGAAGGTAAAGGAGAAGCTGGAGAGAGGGAGGGATGTCTCCAATAAATATCTTCTCAATAATAAAGAGGTGTAGTTAATGTTCTCTCTAAGCAGAGTCAGCTCACAGCCCACTTCCTACGAGGACAGAGAAGTGATGCCACAGTGCTGCCACGCAGCCTCACCAGGACAGCCCCAGCAGCTTCATTTTCCCAGGCCAGGAAGCTCAGGTTTAGGTTGGTATTTTTGCAGATTAAAGCAGAGGTGCAGTGGGCAAGAAGCTGTGAACAAGGTGGTCCCAGCTCCCACAGAGACTGGTGGTGTGGGGACAGGAGCGGGTTAGAGGCTCACCAAGATACAGTGGCAGAAAAGCAAAGAAGCATCCCTCATACTATCTTGAAAGATTTCTCACCAATTGAACTTTCCAACATATGGCTTTCCATAATTGTAAAACATTGCCTTTGAAATCTTCTGTCCACCTGAGTTCAGCAAATGGTTGGGATTTGAAGGAACCAAAAGCAGCACTTGTCTTTTGTGAATGAACATATGAGGGAAAATTTCTCATCTGATGTTGAATGCTGCAAACCTCATAGAAAAAAATTACACCACTGTTCTTTCTTTTCCTCCCTTTTCAGCACAAGAAGCTTGGGTGTAGACCTCAAACAGCTTGGCACCTCTGACTGTATGAACCAATCCCTGATATGGAGTGTGAACAAAGACCTCTTGTCCACCCTCAAAGCAAGATGGGTGAATATCTGACCAGCCTCCTACTCCTGTCTGCAGAATGGACCTGGCTGTCACCACGTTTCACTGTATCACCAGGCAGGTATGCCAGCATGTGTGTCTTGTCTTCCCAGGAGGCTGGGAATCCACCTCCTTGGCTCTAGTTCTGAGCCAGACAGTGGAGGAGCCCTCCAGTAGATCTGCTGCATTCGAGTCCCAGCAGAGCTTACTGTCCCAGTCTGAATCCATTTCCTTGCTGTTCTGTGTAAATGGTCCCAGTCCACCCACTAAGGTGGCTGATGGTATGCAGATGCTCAGTCAGGCATCTGTGATGCTGGGCTGCTCTTGAGCTGAGATCATTTTCTATCGGTGGGAAGTAGTGCTCCTGGGATGGTGTCAGCTTGGGAAAAAGCCCTCCAGGGTAGCTGCTGGAGTCCTGTCCACAGCCCTGTACCCTCTTATGATGGTTTGTACCACCAGGGCAGTCAGAGCTGGGACAGGGTTGCTGAGGTCTGTGGTCCCCCTTGATGTTCTGCTGCTCCTTGCTGTGATTCTTTAAGGAACATGAGGCAGGATAATCTTCTACATGTGTGATACCTGTCTGTCTAGAAGAGGTGAGGCTGGTTCTCTACCAGCAAACCTGTTGACATCCAAGGGTGTGTCAGAAGAGGAAACCAGCTCAGAATCAGACTCTGACTCTGGGGTAACAGCTGTCCTGGGCTCTTCTCATGCCCAGTGCAAACCCTTGGTCTTGCACTGCCACAATTCCATAGGGAGAGTATGTCCTTTCTCACCTAGAGAGAGGGGCTTATGTGATGGGGCTTTTCTGGGTGTTTCCCATTTACTTTCTGAAACAATTTATCCCTCTGATGGAACGGGTATCCTGCACTTCAGATCCAGTTTGGTAGCGCCTGGGATTGAATGTAAAGTGCAGAGCAAGGGAGATCAGGGAATCATGGAATTGCTCAGGCTGGAAAAGACCTTCCAGGTCATCAAGTCCAGCCTTGTCTTAACCCTCTTGCCCTATTCCCAATAACCCATCACGAAGCCGTGTCCCCAGGCACCACATCCAGGTGATTTTAAAGCACATTGAGGGGTGGAGACTCAGGCACCTCCCTGGAAGATGTTACATCCATGATCAGACAGCCCCACAAGAGACACTGCCTGTGGGAAACCACAGAGCTGAGGATGCAGAGCACAGGGCTCTGGCTGGGTCTAGGCACAGACCTGCCCTGGGTTCTAGAGTATGTACTGCAGGTGAAGCCCACCTCACTGTGGCAGCACATCAGTGTCAATAGTTCCACTGCCAGCCAAAAGCCTCAGCACCACGGCACGTTTATGAGTTATGTGAATGAACAGAAACACAACTATGTGGTGTAATACACGAGGAGGGACTCTAAGATAGTGTATGGCATCAACACAAATCAGTCTGCCACTAGAAATTGCAGGGTGTCAAATACCTGATAGCCTATTGCTAAAAAAAAAAAAAAAAAAAAATAAAAGCAGGAAATTGGGAAGATGATTCCCTGAACTACTTTGCATAAAGTTTTATTAAACTTCCTCCTGTAATGTCTCTCCACTTTGATCTCTGCCCAAACTCAGATCCCAGCTCCTGATTTCCACCAGGGAAGGTATGCAGGGAAGCTGGGTGCCTGCACTTAAGTTTGGGGGGTTTTTTTACTTTTTTTTTTTTTTTAAAAAAAAAAAAAAAAAAAAAAAAAAAAAAAGCTTTGTAGCCCGTCTTGTGCTCTCAATTCCGGATAATGCTGGATCCCTTTTATCCAGCCCCTCCTCTTGTCCTTTCAAGTGAAAAGAGGACTCCTGTGCCCCCCTATCAAAGTTAAAGGGAGGCTTTAGAGAGGAAGGCTCAGCACGCTGGGGCTCTTGAGCCTGTGTTTAATCTCTTTCCCCGTTCCTGTGTGCCTCTGTGGCTTCCCTGCCAGTTTCTTTGTTGCCGAGTTTCTCATTTCCTTTTATTTGTGTGTGCAGGAGGTTGCCAGGCTGGCTGGAATGCAGCTGAAGTCATCCTGGGGGGATGCTGGGGTTATCCATGACCTGCCTCATCCCCCCGGGGCTGGGCAGGCTGCAGGGGGGGCAGTGGGAAGGAGAGGAGAGGAGGGGACAGGCACCCACCTGTGAGAAGCTGCTGTGGGGTGAGGTGTCCATCACCATGCAAGGTGCAGAGGAGGACAAAGGCTGAGGAACAGGGATGGAGAGAGAGCACCCTGCCCTCTGGGAAGGGGAGCAGGGACACAGGGACATAGGGAAGGGGACCTGGGATGCCTCTGTTCCTGCCTGCCCTGGGTGCAGTGCCCATGTCCCACCACGGTGGCTGTGGCCTTGGTCCACTGCAGACTGGGGCTGTTGCTCCAGAGCTGGACATGGCTCTGGGGGTTTGCATTGGTCAAGTGTCCATGGAGGCTGAGTTTGTGTTCATGCTATCTGCTGTTCTTTTGTCATGAATGTATTCAGTGGGGGACATGTCTCTCAGGGAACCTGTAACAGTGATGTCCTAGGTGAAGTGAGACATGGCAGGAACACAAGTGCACTGATGCAGTTTGGCTCAGCTCTCCTTGCACCTTGTCCCTCCCACCAGAACACAGAGGCAGATGATGTTGCCAAGGTTTCCATCCCTCCTAGGCCATCTGGGTCCAGTTTGGCACATGGGGTTACTTTTCATTTCCCCCTGAAGCAGTTTTGGGGAACTGTAACTCCAACAGCATCCCATTAAATCAGTCAGTGTTAATAGTCTGTTTGCTAGGCTGTGGAAACCAAAGAAGAGGGAAAAGGATGGGGCTGTGCCCAAAGCTGGGCAACTTAGGAAGTGGCACCTTTATCTCAAGTTGCTCCACAGCTAGTAGAAGTTTTCTGCTCTTCCCAGGCTGGATACCTGCTGGTCCAGCTCCTGACACTACAGCTAGACCTTGTCCCAGCAAACTCTTTCAGGCTTCCTGGTCCTTGCTGAGCTTCATCCAGGTTCCTGGTAAAGCTTGGTAAAAGTTTTGTTAGGGCTCACACAAGTGTCTGTACCCACACAGGTTGGTTTGTTTGTTTTTAATGGCAAATTTAAGCTTTTTCTTCTTTATTAGAAGAAATTGATGATTTGAAAGAATTGTGAAACTGTGTGGGAGAATTGCATGAATTTAGTTTCATACCCTGATGGGCAGATGGACACAGGAGGTGGGTCATGGCAGGTAGGCAGTCCCTGAGGTATATGGGTATTTGTGCAGGAAGGGACCAATGTACATGTTTTTAAAAGTGTGCGCTGCACAGGGCAGAGCTGGGAAAGCTCATGGGCCCTCTGGCTGCCACCCAGCATGGCTCTGCACCCCTGTCTGCCCCATCTCCCTGCTGCCTGGTTCATGGACCATTTGTGCTGTCATTGTCCCCTGGGATTGTGCAACTCTCCCAGTCTGTGGTGTATCTACCTGGGTGTAATTGTTTTGGCTTTGCCCCTGGAACAGTCTGTCAGTCCACAGCCTGAAACTCCTGCTGGGAGCCCAGGGATTGCATCAGGGATCAGGGGGAAGTCTGACCTGTAAAGATATTGCAGGGAGCAGGGGAGAGGCCACTTGCTTAAATACTCTCTTACCCTCTGTTGTGTGGTGCTGTTTAAACCAACGAGTGGTTTCAGTATCTTTGTAGAGAATCTTCTGTGCTTGAATTTTTCTTTTCCCACCCGTTCTTTCATGAGGTCGTGGGAGTTCCTTGCTGTACATCTGGCTGTTCCTGGGTTGCTTCTATGTAGGATTCCTCCAAAACTTCCAGTAATTTTTAAAATGAAAAAATGTGTTTTCTTTAATAAGATATTGTGGAGAAAGCTTCTGATAAAACCAGTGTCATCTTCTTGTGTTAGAAACAGTACTAGATGAGCATTCTTCAAGAAGTTTCAGCTTTTACATTCTCCTCTTACTATTTTTTTTATCTATTTTATCAACCTCAAATCTTTTCATTCTTGGTTTTCTTCAGAGGGATGAAGTGCTATGGGATGGCGGAGCAGAAGGAAAGCACAACATTGAACTGCTTTGATTCTCCCCTGCTGCTGCTTGGCATTCACACATACTGGGTATTGCAAGAGAAAAGCCAGACCTGGAAGCAATCTGCTGAGGGTTTCAGATTCTCTCTGTTCCTCTCTTCCAGACCATTAGGCTGGAAAGGGAATGGCAGTCAACAAGTTTTTCATCTGGAAGTGTAGTCCTGGGATTTCCCCACATTTTTACCCCAGCTTGAGCTCTGAAGACCAGTTTCCAGCTATCAGTCCTTCTTGGCTGAACCTCTACTGTGATTTTTTCAGAGCTCAATTCCACCCCCTGCCCTCTTCAGGGCACCAGATCCTTTAATGATGTGGTTGGATCCGGCCCCAAGATGGGACTGCTCCAGGTTGTCCAGAGAGGTGAGAGATGCCCCATCCCTGGAAACATTCCAGGCCAGGTTGGACGAGGCTCTGACAATCTGGTCTGGTTGAAGATGTCCCTGCTCACTGCAGAGGGGTTGGACTGGATGACTTTTAATGTCCCTTCCAACCCAAACCATGCTGTGATTGTCTCAATGCCAGGGTCACTGCTGACACACGAGGCCACTGCAGCTCTCTGGTCCTCGCACTTTTTTTCCCAAGCTTCTGTTTATGCATTTCCCCCCATCCTTCTCACCTGCCTGGCAGCTGACAGGGCAGTGGAACTACAAAGGAATTTGCACTTTGTAGTTTTCCCTTTTTCCCAGTGGAAAACCTCCAGAATCGGTGGAAACGCGTAGCACATGATCAGTACATTCCCTCACCAGAAAGCTATCTGATGCAAAATGCTTTGAGATTTCCTGCTTGGAAAGATGATTGATTATCAAAGAATTATTAAACAGTGCAACAGAGATCACAGCTCCTCTCTGATGCTGGTAAAACTAAGGATCAGACTGGCACCTCCTAGGGGAGGGATCCTATGGGACGGGAGGCAGTGCAGTAAGCATGTGGCTTTTTCCCCAGCTCTCCTGTTCCAGCCCATGCCATTGGCAGCTCAGGGCTCTCCCCACCTCTCCCTGCACCCCTGGCATGTGCAGGGCTCGTTAGCAGCAGCCCAGCAATCTGGAGAGCCTGCTATGGCAGCAGCTGCTTTTCCAGAGCCATCCCCTCTGCAGAGCCAAGGCCAGGCACTGCCTGCACCCTGCTGGGCTGCCACAGAGGGTTGGTCCTCACCACCATGCAACCAGATCCAGAAAACCCTTCCTCCTTGCAGAAAGTGTACCTCTGGTGTAGCCACAGCCAGGTCCCAGGGAGGAAGATGCCACCTGGCTCCTGCCAGGCTCGTTCCCAGCAGGATGGCATCCCCTGGGATGCAGGATGGCATCCCCTGGGAGAGCCTGGTCGAGGGAGTTTGTGAGCACTGGGGGAGTCTTCAGCTTGCTTCTCCCCCATCTCCTGGCAGTCTCCAGGCAGCAGGTCTCCCAGGCTGCAGCGGTGTGTTCCTGAGGCTGAGCCCTGAGCTCCAGCCTCTCCCCATGGTTGGGATGCTTCTGCTGGACTTGTATGAACCACGGCCTCTTATCCCCCTGCTCAGCCCGAACTGCTGCCCTGGTGGCAGGCCCTGAGGACCACACTGGTGCTCAGGACACCCTGGATATCTCTGCCAGGCCTGACACAGCCACGGTGCTGGCTGAGGTTTTCTTGGCATGGGTTCTGCTTCATTCCGTGCTAGCTCCACACAGCCGGGCTGCGTGGGGCTCGTCACCAGGGAAGAGGGGCTGGCAGAGATGAATAGGGGATGTGAACAGTTCCCTTGGTGCCCTTTTCCTTCAGTCTTGTTTCCCTCTCAGCAGGGGGAAGCAGTCTCTGCGCCGTCCTCCACCGATTGCATCGGGGAAAGTCATTAAAAAGAATTAAAAAGGGAACGGAGAGAGGGGGAAAAGACAAAATAACTGAACAGCCCCAAACAGTTACAAACTCAGACAAAAGAACAACAGAATCTTCCTGCTCAGGGCCCTGCCTGGCAGCAAAGGACGGCAGCAAACCAGTGGCTTACTGGGAGAAATGGTGGGGCTGTGGTGATGTGAGGCTGGTGGTGGAGAGTGTTACCTGATTGTTCAGACAGGCAAAAAAAAAAAATATACAGAATTAAATTAATCAAAAAAGATTGACTCATCCATCTGATGAAATAGGCAATGACTCTATTCTGGCTTTTGGAGGGAGAATGGGGTGTAAGGTACCCATCCCAGGGGGGCAGTGCCTCTCCTCCCCTGCACTCGGGGGAAGCACCAACCTTTGCCAGCAAATGCTCCAGATGGGGAGCAAAAAAGTGGGATGGAGCTCCTGGTTCCTTCTGTGCTGCCTCCAGAGAGGGTTTGGACTCCAAAGGGTGTGGATGTATGTGTAGATCTGATTTAAAATCCAAATTACATACCAAAATGGTTTTCCCAAAATTAATTGCTGAAATTTTGAATCTGCCTTGAGATGCAGAAGTCTGGGCTCTTTCAGATGGCAGCCACTCCTTTGCTCTGAACATGAGCAGTCACTTTGAAAAGGCCTGATGCTTCAGCTCTGGGTACATGCTTGCAACCTTGGAGCTTGTAAAACTCTACAGAACTTTGTCCCAGGACCCTCACAATCTTCCTTCTGTTTCAACACCAGCCTGTACCTACCTGAACAACTCATTTGAGGACCCTGAGGCAAGAGCATAAACTTTGAGATAGCAGGGGAGTAGCTTGTGCTGCAGTCAGAGCAGCCTGCAGGATGCTAATGGTAATGGGGGAGCATGGCAGGGCACTGACTCTGAAGATCAGGGTATAGGCTCATTCTGAAGTCCTACAGGACACTTTTGCTTGCATATGTCTCAGTCCCTGGTTAAGTTTCCATCTCAAACCATTAGAGAAACAGCAGCATTTCCATTGGGTTTATTTCTGCATGTGGCAGCGCAGCTTCAAATGGATTTGTTTTTTTTCATCCAAATATTGGCTTCAGGAAAGTTCCTGGACCATTTTCTTGTTATCCCTCCTTGCCAGAGCTGCAGCTGCAAACGTTCCTGTGTGGTGGTTACCAAGGCTGAGGGTACAGCTGTTACAGCAGTCCTTAAATCCAGCACGGTGCCTCCCCATGAGCACCATGGATGTGCTCGTTGTCATCTCACCTGGCATGCCACAACCTGAGGAGGAACCCAAAGGGGTTCTGCTGATGCCAGGGAGGTTTGGGTCATATATTGAAATAGGTCTAGCTGTTGTGAAGAGCATGCTTTTCATTGGGGGGGTTAATTAATTTATTTACCTGTGTATTCTGGCATCTACTGTGTATTACTGTGGGTCTCTGCCTTTCCCTGCCTAACTGTGCTCCTCTAGGTAGAGCAGTCTGTGTTGTTACAACTCACAGGTTTACCTTAGTACAGATCATCAGTCTTGGGGTGGAATGTAATCCCTTTGGTGCACTTGCAGTTGGTTTCTAGCTGGGTGGCTGAGCCTGTGGCACTGTGAGGTCAGTGTCCTCAGCGAGGTGTTGCTGGGGTAGCTGGGGAGGGGTTGGGTTGTTGCTTCCCTCCCCAGGGGTGTCCCTCTGCCATTCCCTGTGAGCATCACCATGGGGAGCAGCCAAGGGAAGGAACACAGTTTGTGTTTCTGTGTTGAAGGTGCCTGGTGAGCTGCAGGGCTGTGTCCTGTGTGTGTCTGTGTGACAATACCGTGTGGCACACACACCCCCTCCAGGCTCCAGTGAGTGGAGGAGAGTGTGTGTGTGTGTGTGTGTGAATGCTATTTAAATAAAAAAGAAAGGAAGTGAATCAGGGTCGTTTCCATTTTAATTGTAAAACAGATAAGCACTAAACACTTTGAAAAAGTAAATGACTTGAGAATAATTACTATCTATTACTCTGCGTCCCAGGGGGGCAGTTGGAGGAGCCCAGATGGCTACAAAAATGGGATTTAGCAGAAAATTGAAGACATTATTCACCGTAACACATTATCAATTACCTTCATATCAATTACAATAACCTTACATTAGAAGAAGGGCCAGGAGACTATCTTCAGCCCCCAGCCTGAATAGTAATTGCACTACCCCTATGGATGGTGTGTGTGTTGGAGGGTGGGGGGCACCACGTGGTTGTGCAGGGGCTTCTGGCAGCTCCCACTGCTCATGGGGGAGAGGATAATAATGGCTCAGGGTAGTTTTCCCTCCCCTCCCTGCAGTCACCTCATGGAAGGTTTTTCTCTGTCCTGTTTGCGTGGTCTCGTAGCTCGAAGGGCAGCTGATGTGGCTCCTTCCAAGAAACTCTGCTTGGCTTGTCATCTAGGAAGCTGTGAGTCTCTGTGCAGAGGCTGCTGTGTCCTCTCCTGTCCTCTTCCCCTCTCAGCCATTGCAGCCAGGCTGCTCCTCTCACTATCAGGGACGCTGTGCAACCTGAGGTCCTTTCTGAGGGACCTGAGTTTCTTGGTGCAGCGATCTGGCTCCCACCCTCTGCCAGCCCCAGATGGGGCACACGAGCTCAGTGTTCCATGTAAACACTCTCAGAGGGGTCACACAAGGCCCTGAATGGGACTGGAGATGAACCAACCAAAAACAATGGAAAAAAAAAATAATCTCTCCTCCTCCTTTTCTCTGGGGATGGTGGAAGGTGTCCTAGGGAGAAGCAGTACCAGGGCTGCTTTGGCAGGCTGCTAGCATGAAGGTAGCTCTAAGGACATCTTGTTGCCTGTGACTGTCCCTTGCTGCCAGCTGGGACAGCCCTTGGAGCTGGTGGTAGCTCAGTACTTCTGACTGTAGCTGGTGAATGCCTGTCTTGCCACCATGCCATTCTGAGATTCCACCTCCTGGATCTGGGATTGATCCAGCTCACCTGGGTATCCACACACGCAGCACTCAGGTGTTGCTGTTGGGATCCCATTCTCTGCTGCCATCCAGACAGGTTTCATGGACACACCATCCCGGCCTCTGGAAGACAATCCTCCGGACACATCAGGGCATGGATGAGTTAAACTGTTGGTGAGGCTCCCTCCAGCCTCCCCCCTTTCCCAAGTATGCAGTGCAGTGTCCAGTGGGTTAGTGCAGAGAGGACTAATTGCTATTAAAAGGCTTTTATCTGGGAGATTAGTGCTGGCTCCAGGCGGTGTTTGCACACGAAGGAGACGTTTCCGATGAGATGAACTAGAATTCGTCCCTGCTGTTTTGTTGATAGAAAATCATCTTCCCCCTTGGTTTTTTCTCTTTATCTCTGTCTCTCTTGCTTTCTCGCTCTCTCTGATCATTTGCTTTTGCTTCTTCCTTGAAGTTGAGCTGAGAGCTTTATTGTTTTTCAGAGCAGCAGTCCTCTTTGACCTCTGGGCTGGGTTGGCTTTGGGCAGACGTGCGCTCTCAGACCTGACCGGAATCCCCGGCTCCAAAGGTTCCTCCAGGAAATAGCTTCTGATCAGGAGAAATAATGAGAAATACATAAGTATCCCCTTGCTTGTAGTCTCTTATGGGTCACTGAGGGGTCTGCAGAACCCTCCTTGCAGTATGGATCAGGCCAGGCCCCTTCTCCTGGACAAAGGTTCGATCCAAGGAGCATCAGGAGGAGATGTTCCAGACTGAACATCTTAAAGCTCCCTTAAAGCAGAGATTATTAGTGGGAGGTAACTAACTTATTACATATGGGAAGGTATGGAGCATTACTGGACCTCTGGCATGACCCAGAAGATGTCACTATTGACTTTGATGAACACTGGATCAAGCTCAATGGAAATTAATTTGATAACGTGCCAGATGTGTCCAGAGAGCTTGTCCATGAAGGAGACACGTTTGACCTGGGAGCACAGAAATATTTGTGCTACATTGGCTGGAGGATCCAAAAGCAGATGTGCTTATCCAGAACACATTGTTGTCAGAAATCCAAGTGTGTGTCTCAGGTCTGACTTTCCAGGCAGGTAATCCCCACCTCTCCTCATGTCCAGTGGGAATTTTCAGAACATCCTCAGGAAGTTAAGTGCCAAAGGAAAAAGCACAGAGGAGTAAATCAAGAGTGTTTACATGTAACTTGAGTGGAAGGCACTGAAGACATTGTACCCCAAAGAGAAGTGGTGAAACTTCAAGTGTGAAAACTTGAGGAGGAGTGGAGGACCCTGGTAGAACCACCAAGCTGAATGGCCTTGAGGGTGTCCAGACAAAAGGTACGGAAGAGAAATGGGAAGAGGGGCTGAGTGTCCTCAAATCAGTGAGACCAAGAGTTGAGGGGACAGTTGGGCAGGGGGGAGAACGTTGATTCAGGATCTAGATCTTCCATTCAGAGAGGTCAGGGCTTTCCAGGGAGAACACACTTCATTTGTGTCAAGCTCCTTTCTTCTGTGCACTGTCTGAACACCTTTGCTCTTTCATGGGATTCTGAGAGAAGCTTTTGTGAGGTTGCACCTGTAATTATTTCCACCCTAAGCAGGTGTTTTAGGAGGTGTAAATCAGGCACCAGGAGCAGAGGGGCAGATTCAGTCATATCTCTCTCCCTGGGGCAACGTGGCTCTCCAAAGGTGGCTATAGAGCCTTTTAGTTGGCAAAGCAGTCTGGTGGTCTGGGTTTTGTGCTTGGGTTTTGGGGGTTTTTGTTTGTTTGTCTGTTTTGGGTTTTGTGTGGTTGGTTTCTTTAAAGCATCTGAATCAGATCTGAAGTGTCACAGCATGGAGCCTCTCAGGAAGGCTTTGTAGTGGGCTGAAATCTTGTATGAAGGTATTCTGTCTTCTGCCCTCTCTGCCTGAAAATCCAAACTGTTCCTGCTAGCCAGCTGGAGGGCAGACCGACTGCTCCTGTAAATTGCTCCAGTTCTGTTCTTTGCCCTTGTTCCCTCAAGTTTGCAGATGATGCTGGTGTAACCAGCATAAGGATCTGGCCTCTAGCATGTGTTTGTCCCATCTGCTGTCCAGCATGTTAATTTTCATGGAAGACACAAACTTGCACGGACTGTGATTTTAAGGAGGGGCCCTTTTTCTTTTCAGGAGCCAACTGTGAAGCCTGAGGGGCCAGATTCTGGAAGGCAGTCAATGCCAAGATCAGCAGAAGCTGGGAACTTGGGTCCTGGCAATTTCTGACTTGCAGTTCCGATCCTGGCAAGACCATAGGGAAGGAAATGTCTATTAGACATTTGTGTAAAAGCAGAAATAATGTTGAAGATTTTTCAGTAGCAACATCCTCAGGTGGAAGGGCCAGGCTGCCAAAAAAGGACATGGCAGAAATGAACCCTGAAAAACCTTCGAGGGGGTTAGAAACAGGGGGACAGGGCTAGTGTGTTAACCAAAATAAAAATAAAATTTAAATAAATAAAATTAACTTTAAATAAATTTTAAAAAGTATTATCTCTTTAAAAACAAAAACCAAATAGCAACAGGTAGGAAACTAGGGGTCTGTTTCTTTGGCTGATCCTCTTTATCTCTTATAGTTTAGTAGGAGCAGAATTATGCCAGGCACTGGTTCAAGGGACTCTTGAACCAGCCTTTAATGATGCAAATAATATTTGCAAATATTAGTAGCCAGGCTTGTTAACGTGCCCAGTGACCTAGAATGCCTTGTATTTTGGGTGCAAGACTGGAAATACCTGAGACTTTCTAAATGCTCACGTATGATCTTCAAAAAGAAAGGCCAAACCAAAACCAACACAGTATTTTGAAGGTGACCTGAAACTGGGAATCCAAGTTCTATCTTAACCATAATTTCTTTATTAATGTTTGTTAGGATACAGTTTTTGGTTGCTACTGATCTTATGCAAGTGGCTTTTTGTGGGCTGGCACATTGGGGTGGCAGTGTTGGTAGCTCTTTATTTTTATTGAAAGTTTAATGAGAAGTACTGAGATTCTGACCTCCCAGCTCTCAGAATCAGGTGAACATATGACAGTGTCAGCTGGCCTTTCAGTTTGTTGTCATCTCTGTGTTTCTGTGTCCAAGCTGGGACTTAAATTAGAATAGATTTAGAAACTTAAAATTCTGAAGGCAATCAGGTTCTGTGGTACTATAAAATACTTTAATGACTTTCAGTGAACCTTCTGGTTTTAGCAGATATTGTGCAGGACCAAACTGCAGACAAGAGCCTTTGTAGGGGCAAGTGGGAGATGGGTAAAGGGCCATTGCAGGAGGTGTGTGCCATACAGAGGCTGATGCAGAGGCTGGAATTGGAAAACTCCATGGACAGGAGGCAGCAGGGAGCTCACTCACCAACTGAGTCATCCCTGTTCTCTGTGCTGGAACTAACCAAGGATGGAGCAACTCTTCCAGCCTGCCAGTGGCTTTAGAAATTTTAAGGAAACCTAAATTAAACCTGGCCCCTGATGGGTGTTCTGCCTCCTCAAATCCAATTAGCCAATCATGACTTTTCACTTAACTGCAATGACTTTAATTGGATCAGAATAACAACAGGAAGGATAGAAAATTACAGGAATTTATTTAGCATGAAGGGTGGAGCCTTGCAGCTGGGATCATCATTATCTCTAGCACAGGCTGCAAAATTCCTCAGAGATGTTATAACTCAATGAAAAGTCCATAATACCATCTAAGAAGTTTTTCTGTCTTCATTTAAGCTGCAGGAACGCCCATGGAAAGCTGCCAAAGGTGTGGTGGCCCATCCTGCTGCTCCCTGTGGGCATAATCCAGCCAGGAAAATGTAACTGTGGGCAATACCTTCATGGCACTCGGTGGTGTGAAGGGGCTTTTGAACAAGTGAAAGGTCCCTGAGTGGCCTCCAGGTCATGTAAGTTAAGCCCAGGCTTAGAGTACTAAAATATAAACTCCTCCTAAACAGATCTGGTGGCTCACCAGGAGGTGGGAAAGAGAGACATGGCTGCACAGCCGATGCTTTCAGAGCCTTATTTGGGATGAAATTTTGGAGATGAAAACCTACATAAAAGGATTCCAGGTTAGTGATTTCTTTTTTTTCTTCTGCATTTGACTGGTCATGGTTGGTGATGAGTAGTCTGTGATGAATGCAGCATCAAGCAAATCTTAGGAAAAAAAAAACCAAACAAAATGGGAGGAGAAAGGCAACTCTTTTCCTGCTTTCTGCACAACAGAAGGGACCTGCCTTCTACCAAGAGCAGGATTCCTGATGCAGGCCACACTCCATGCATGCTGATGCCACTTCCTATCCCAGGGATGCCTTGCAGCCTCAGTGAATGTTGATCTGGATTTACACGACATAACAGGGATCAAATTTTTGCCCGCTGGGAGCTGTCAATGAATGCAAAGTGTGACGTAGTGCTTATCTAGCACACACACGAGGGACCCTGCTGCAAATCAGGAATGACTTCACCAAATCCAGTGGAGCTGAACAACCATAAATGAGCAGAATGGGGCCCACGCATTATCCCAGGCTAGCATGCTATCTGTAACAGGCCCTAATGAATTCAGCTGCAGCGTGCAGTCATTAATCCCAGTGGAAGGAGCAGCTCCCCATTACATGAGCTGGGATTTCAGGAGTTTGCTGTTCATGCACCAGGCTGCTGTCCTGATGCAAAACCTTCCACGGCTGCAGGCTCAGGGGAAACGTGCAGCACTCTGGACCAAGGCAAAAATCCCAGCAAAGCTCTTTGGGCACCTTCCAGTAAGCAGAAGGGCTGGTAAGAAGGGAGGAAAGGCCAGGGTAATAGATGGCACACGGGGCCCTGAAATTGTTTATGATGCAAATATGTTTAAAAGCACCGCATTGCCTCCTCTGGGAAAAGGAGCTTAAAATTGAAGTCTAATGATAACAAATGATTGTTAATGAGTTGTCTAAACATAATAGATGGAAAGAATTAAAAGCCTAGAATAAACAGGGTTTCATTAAAGCCCAATAAAGAAACAACAGAAATTTCATATCTGAGAATAAATGGACCCTTGTGGTCTCGCCAGGAGTGGAGGGCAGCGGGGAGGGGGCAGAGGCTGGAGAGCAATTCCTCTCCTGTCCAGGCATTCCCCTTGCAGGGTGCAGGTCTTGTTGGCTGGAGCAGCTCGGGGGGTCCTGCTAAGGGACCCCCTTCTCCCCAGGTTACACACTGCCCCAGCCTGCAGCACGGGAGGAATTCAGCCCTCACCCGCAGTCCTCGGGTGCTTGGGAGCAGCCCCTTGCCCAGCTGTCCTGCTGAAGCACCTCTCAGAGCTGCCAGCACTCAGCTGGAGAGGCAGGTTGGGTTCAGAGGGGCTGACACTGCACTGGGAACCCTGCCCTGGCAGCCCGGGCAGCCCATCCTTGCGGCAGCAGGCGCTGGCTTGAGGGTCCACAGGACCCTTGGGCTGTTCCTAAGTAAGTTTGCAAAAGCTACTGGGAAAGGTAAGTTGAAACCAGCTGTACAGCATCCTACAGATTGTTTTTTAAGTCCTTCAGAGACCGATTTATTTATTTATTTATTTATTTATTTTGAGCCCACAAATAGGGTTGAAAATCACTCCCCTCGAAAAGCATGCTACTGGGAATATGAAACTCTGCAGTGATTTCACAAATGGTTCATCAGAGTGTTAGATGCCAAGAGCACACGCCATATTTCATCTGAGTGTGTGTCAGATGGCATACTGTGGATGGATTTTAGACCAAGATTTTATTAAGGACATGTGAAGAGATGATCGATAATCCCCTGGTGGGTTTGTTTCCAAGACTGCCTGTGTTTGACATGGTGACATTATTGGTGTGTGGTGGGAAACTCTGAAATTTCAAAGTTGCTTTCAGGCTTTAGGACAGAGCCTGTGCTTCAGATGTAATTTTAAATCATCCTCTAGACATGAGCAGTATTCTGCAAACCCCTTTTAGGCTCTGGGAGTCTGATTGTTGCTGTTAGAATTTATCACTAAAGGAAATGTGAGGTGACACACAAAAACTGATGTGGCAGAAAGCATGTCAAGAATTCATCATAAAATACTGTGTTTTTAAATTATTATTATTATTTTTAGATTTAAAAAGATTTTGTTTTTTCTCTAGGAATTAAAAAAATATAAAAATCCCAAGACACTTGTGGCCAGCCCCCTGTGTTCTGTTTGTTGGCTTGGAGGTCTGGTTTGTGTTTCAGGAGGGATTGCATGTTCAGTGGAGTGTATGCAAGAGCAGGAGTTTTTGCTGTGGTGACGTGTCTGTGTTTCAGAGTGTGTCCATGTCCCGGTGTAATGTACTTGTCTTTACTGATGTGCTGTTTGATGGATGGATTGCAGACCTGACAGGTTCTTTCTCTGTGTGTGTAAAGCTGCAGAGGGCTCAGCACTGGAAAGCCCCAGTCCTGACAGAAACCCCAGAACAACCCTGACATCCAGCCAGGGCCAGCTCCTGCCTCTTTTATTCATGCTAATTTGTACTTTACCCAGTGACTGGTTTGCCTGAAGCTGCTGGGAATACTTGTGAACTGGGCAACACTAACGCAGGTCAAACAAGGCTTGAAAACTCCAGGCAGGCAGGAATTAGAGCTGTGTTGTGTTGGACCTTGGCAGTGTTTTCCCAGTGGGAAAATGGCTTTCTTGTGACACAGGGTGTCTCTCTTCTTTTTTTTATATAAATCTTACCTTTTTTCTTCTTCTTTTTTTTTTTTTTTTTTTTTTTTTTTTTTTTTAAAAGAATCAATGTGGAAGTTTCTGTTGAAACTGGAAAGTGACCAAGGTTTCAATGTGGATTTAGGGTTTATTTTGAGAACAACCTAGAAGAGAAAGTATCTCTCCTCCTTTCTCGGAAGCCAAGGAAAAAACTACTTAGAACTGAAACGAAAATTTCCATAAGAACAGGAGTGCTGTGTAGTGTTTTTATTAATAGGAATTAGCACTGGTATTGTTGTTGTTGCCCTTTTGTCAGCAGTGCCAGTACAGGTTTCTGCTTGTGCTCTTGGGCTCAATGCGACGCAGTCTGCACTGGCAGGGATGGGGTGAACTTCTTGCTGTGTCTGCATTGCGCTCTGGTGTGACTGTAGGGGGAAAGGCACATCCATGTGGATAGTCCTTTGCAGAGAGGACATCTGGGAGGTGGCAGTCCTGCTCCTAGGCAGCTGCTGAAGTTTCCTTCTAGCATGGGGAGAGAAGAGGGAAACCTTGCAAGTGCAGCTGAATGGCATCAAAATGCAGGATGGGGGCTGGCTTGTGTCTGAGACCCTTGGAGCTACAAAGTTCCTAAGAAAAAACTTGATCCAAATGACTTTTGGTTGCCCAAATAGCTCAATTTTGCTAAAACTTAGTTTTAATTAAATGCAATGACCATAAAACATTCTGACTGGCTCTAGTGAGGGGTATCACAAACAGCTTCTTTCATGGCAGACCAGATCTGGGGAGTCCGATGCTTTGCATCACAGAGGAGCAAAATCCCCTCCCTGATTTCATACCCAGGGAGGTATGAATGCAGCTGGGTGTCCGTGTTTGTGGGAAGGGAGCTCAGGAGATCATCTTGTTCAAGCAGGACAACCCAGCACCATGGCCAGACATCCATGCTGGTCTCCCTGGCTGTGGTTGTGGCTGCAAGGAAAGTCACCGGGCTCAGTCAGGCAGCACTGGCCCTGCCAGTAAATCATTGTGCAGTTCAGGCTGTTTTTTCCCCTGGATTGGACTCCATTGAAAATCAGACAGACTGTGCTGAGCTGGTCCCATCTGCACCTAACCTGGACAGCAGCTTTATCTTGCCTTGTAAAACTGCAGAGCTCTGTGACAAAAGAGTTAATCTCTGCCTTTGTTTCTCTTCCTCTCTCTCTTCTCTCTTGCAGCGGGACTGAAAGGCAAGATGAGAGCAGATCCATCAGTGTCAGCTGCTTTCAGCACATCAGCACTTTTGGGGGGTTTATTGGGGAGCAGCCCATCAGCAGTGCTTCCAAACTACAACCCCCAGCAGACAGGAGCTGCCTGGGGGAGACACCCGGGTGCCCCTGGCCAGGGGCTGGGTGACAAATGATCCCGTGAAGCATCTCCATGGCTGGGCACGTCCAGAGGGGAGGCCAGAGCCAAGCTCCTGGAGAGGCAGCCATGAAACCATATTAATTCCCGGACCTGCATCCATGTGTGTGTCTGTATATAGCAATAACACACCTGACACACTCACACACACACACAGGAACACGAGAGAGGGGTGAAGGAGAGAAAGCAAGGTGATTGACAGGTTAATGAAGCAGTTCACAGTAGCAGTGTATATTATAACCTGAGAAACAGCTTGTAAATACCCAGTTGCTTTACACATATAAATACCCTCCCATGACTAGGACTGTGGGTATATGTATGCCTACAGATGAAAGGTAGGAGCCTGTGTAGGTGCAGATCTGAAAGGTGCAGGGTGTGAAACCAGTGGTCTGCAATGCAACCAAAGTATAAATGGCAGGTGGGAAAAATTAAGCTTCATTAGCCTAGCAGTCTTATATGTTCTCTGGTTTTTACTTTAGTCCTACAGCTGGAAGTCTTCTGAAGCAGTGGAGGGAGTTAGGAGCAGACATCTCACTGGCTCGCAGCCCTGAGCCCTCTTTGTACTTTTAGAAGCTCCACCTATGGCTTTTTGTCATTTTTTTTTTTAAATCCCAGGGTCTCAGACAGAGTGGCATCTGCCCATGCAAGGCTGGGAAGTCACGTTAGTGGGAGTACCATGGAGTTGGAGCTTGGACCCAGATCTAATCCAGGGGTTTGACTTATTCCTCACCACACTGGCATGTTTCTCTTTGAAAACATAGATGTATCTTTTACTGGGCAGATACTTGGATGTCTTTGTTTGCTTCTGTATTGTATATATCTGTGGGAATTTCCTGGTGTACACTGAACTGGGGCAATGACTTACACAACAATCCTTTTCCTCTTTTATGGGACCCATTAGCAAATATAAATAGTGACATACTGAGCTCTTGTGGATGGGCAGCAACCCCAGGAGCTGAAAAAGCAAGTTCAGCATGACTAAGGACCTTTAGCTTTTCATTTTGTGACTCTGCTTTTACTTGTAAGCCTCAATTCTACAGTAAGATCTTTCCCCCAAGTTCTTTTGCTGGCTTCTCTTTGAGAAAAACAAGAAGATTAAGAGATTTCTCATACACACAAAGGCGTATTAAAGCTGCCTGTTCCCAGCAGAAGCCAGGCTGTGTTTCTGAGCCTCATGACTGGATGAAAAAAAATCAAAGATCCAAGTGTACTGGGAAGGATCAGAACCAGCAGGTTTGTAGAACCCAGTCTGCACAATGGGAAGCTGGCTTTGTCATATTGAAGTTTGGCTCAGGCTTGGACTGCTGGGGAAACCCTGCTGCAAATTCCCCTCTAAGAATATCCAGTGGCCTCAGGTCTTCTGGAAGGAGTTGTGCCAGATACTTTCTGGTCTTAGGTGCAGTTTGAAGCACTATCTGAGGACACTGTTTTGCCCATCATCCCCTGTCCTTCTCTAAGCTCCCCTCTTCCTCTGTCCCCTAGGATGAAGGTCTGTAGCTAGGATGGGGGGAGACTGGGGGCTTGTAGAAGTTTAATTTGGAGTCCAGAGAATTACTGGCCTTGCATAAATTCTCCACCAGTGAGGGCTGTCAGAGGTTTGAGCAGAGTGCTGCTGCTTGGGCAGTTCTGCCCCAGTGTCCAGCGTGGGGGGTGCTGGTTAATTTTCTGTGGGAGCAGTGTGCTGAGGGATGGGAGCTGGCAAGGTCTCTGTGTCTTTGGTGGTCAGGAGAGGGCTATGCACAGCAGTCTGCAGCTGTCTGCTGCCACCCAGCCCAGGCAGCCCAGCCTGGCAGACCTTCCCAGCCAGCACAGCAAGCTCTGCTTTGCTGCTGTCAGCATGCTGAGAGCAGAAGCTGGGGATGGGTGAATCCAAATATCTGGCTCGCCTGGATATTGGCTGGAAATGTTCCACCGTACCCGGCTGGCTGCCTCTGCCTGATTTTCATGCTGGTCAGAAAATTAATTATGGGTTTCCCAGGCTCCCTGAGCCGGGAGGATTACCTCTCCATACCTGGAGCTCCTCCTGGGGGTGGTGTGTGTGATCCTGGTGGTGTGCCTGCTTCCCCACGGGGTGTGAGAGGGGTGGGCACAGAGGTGTGCAGGCAGCAGGAGGGATCTCTGTGTGACTGCAGGCACGGGGAAGGGCTTGCAGGGGTGATGCTGAAATGAGGAAGATACCTTGCTGTGTGCCTGTGAGAAAGGATGCCCTTGGGCATGCTGAGAGGCTTTGTCTGCACCCCAGGGAGGGGGATGTTGCCCTCCAGGGAAGGTGAGCTGTTCAGGGAGCAGAGGGTGCAGGGCCTGGGTAGGTGGCAGTTCTTTGCCTTTATGTGTATGAGGGGTCCCCCTGCTTTTTGGATCTGCCTTCAGAAAGGTCGGCGTGTGTTTGATGCCTCTGGTTTCCTGTGCACTTGTGCTGATGGCACCATAAAAACTTCATGTATATAATCTGAGCACTGAAAAGCTGCGTGTGTGGTGGGAGGTCTGGTGTCAGTTGGCATCATGATAATACCTGTGGTGTGCAGCTTCTTTGATCCTGACTCTGGCCCTCCTAAATACAGCTCTAGTCCTTGTCTTCCTGCTTTTACAGCTGATCAGCCCACATACATCAGTGGGTAACTTACGGCAGCAAGTAAGCAGCATCAGGTCTTGTGATACTTAAAAAGAAAACTTTTGCCCTCCAATGTGAAAGCTTTCCTGGGGTCCTTTAAGTCACAGAAGGTCCCATCTATCCCATCCCAGGCAGGTTCTGTGTGCAGCAAGGAGACATCTTTCCTGGAAAGCAAAACTACTCACTGGTGGCTTGGCTCTGAGCACGCCCTGATTGGCTCTGCCAGGCAGCACAGCACTGCCTTTCAGGCTCGGGGTATTCTTGGAAATTTGTATTATTAATTGAAACCTTATTAATGGCAAACACAGGATGACATTTTACATGGTTTAGTTATGTTCCCTGAGTCGTTGGTACAAGGCAGGCTCAGCCACCAGGCAGGGAAGCTCCTGCTGTAACTGATCAGGGAGCAGCAACAACAGCTCAGCTCCCACTAACTGGCTCTGGGGTGACAGGGACAACCCCAGCCACTGTCTGATCATCTCCTCCCTGGTGTTCATTCATCCCGGGGTGAGGGGAGCCTTGGAGGAAGGCAGATTTACTCACTGAGGTAGTAAGCACTCTGTTGGGGTTTGTTACCAGTGGGCTCAAGAACATTGACCTCTCCAAATGTCTGTCACTGCCCTGAAAAATAAAAAAGCATCAAAGTAAAGGAGCCTGATGGCATCCCACTGGATGGGTCAGTAGCCGCATGTCAGAGCAGATGTGATGTTGCTCTAGATGAAACTCTGGGTGCCAAACTGTGGCTGGCCTCTCTAGAATAATGCTGGAGTCTCCTTGAGCCAAGATGTGGCTCCAGTCTGGGTCTGGTTTATGTGGTAGTGGGAGAAGCACATGTTCTTGGAAGAGACCTGACCCCTAATATCCTCCAAAAAATTTCCTGTTCCTATGCCCAGCTTCATAGATGGTCAGAGCCATGTACCTATAAATCCAAACAAGATCCCAGCTGAAACAAGAACAGAAAAAATACCTTCAATGCTTAAGATAATTTTAAACAAAGTGTCCTGGTCCAGTCATGGTTAGGATGTGACTGCTGTGTCCACCCAGTCTGTGAAGGGTACATTTTCTGGAAGCAGATATCTGAGGACCATCATTCAGAGTCGTGTCTGTCTATCTTAGAGCTGTAGGCATGGGCAAAGCAGATGACCCACTGACAGCAGAGCTCCTCTGCCTTCCCTTCTCCAGCAGCAGAATTATTTCCACACAGGCACGGCAGGCACTGGGAGGAGATTATGGGCCAAGCACTTAAACTCGTCCACCCTGTTTTAACAAGAGCCCCACAGCTGTGGATTGCCTGATGCCAGCAGATAAACCAGATGGACAGAGTGGATGGAGACAGGCCAAGCTGGGATGGAAAGCACAGTGTGCCCTCCTGTCTTAATGGGCTTCTGGAAGATGGAGTAGCACGAGCTGGAAAGAGCCTTCAGCTGCACAGCTCTCTGTGTTCAGGTAATGGGGAACAGCATTTACTGTGGGGCTTCAGCTGTGGCTCCTGGGGTCCCCTCTGATGCTGCAGGAACATGGGTGGTGCCTTGGGTGCTTGCAGGAAGGTGGGTGCTTCATGGCTCCCCTGGAGAGCAGAACCTCTGGAGCTGTATTGCTCCAGAGGACGCAACTGCAGGTGCCAGTTCTGGTTAGATGGGAGCAGGAAGATGAAGCCCACCCAGCTGGCACAGGACAGCCATGGATCAGTGCTGCTGGGCAACATCTCCTGCTTGGATGCTTTTAGAAGGGGCCAGGCCTGACTCTTCCTCCAGCACCTTCTGATTGGTAATCACCTGGGTTACCAATCAGATCAGACTCTCACTGTGCCAGGCACTGTACATATATAAGTCTGATGAGATTTGTGTCCAGAAAAGAGCTTTCTCTTGTCATTAACAGGACATCATTTTATGGATAGACTGTCAAAAAAAGGCTGGGAGAAAACCACAAGTGCTTCAGTCCACCCTGAGACTGCCCAGTGTCTCCAGAATTAGGACTAAATTCTTCACCATGAGGGTAGTGAGATACTGGAATAGGTTGCCTAGGGAGGTTGTGGATGCTCCTCCCTGAATGGGGCCAGGGAGGGATCTAAGGCCAGGTTGGATGAAGTCTGGTGGGAGCTGATGTGGATGATCTTACAGGTCTTTTCCAACCTGAACTATTGTATGAGGTGTCCCTGCCTGTGCAGGGGGGTTAGATCTTGATGGTATTTAAGATCCCTTCCAACCCAACCCATTCAGTGATTCTATGATACGGCAAGGAGTAGTGGTTTTAAGCTGAAAGAGGCTAGATTTAGATTGGACATGGTAAAGAAATTCATCACTACAAGGGTGCTGAGCCCCTGTCCCAGGTTGCCCAGAGAAGCTGTGGCTGCCCCATCCCTGGCAGTGTTTCAGCCCAGGTTGGATGGGGCTTGGAGCAACGTGGGCTGTGGGAGGTGTCCCTGTCCATGGAGGACATTTAAACGCAGATGATCTTTAAGATTCCTTCCAACCCAAAGCATTTGATGACTCTGTGATCAGGGCTGATGACTTAACTTGGCTTTGTCCTAGCCCCATGACTAGAAACTGTGTCCAGCTCTGGTGTGTGGCTACAGCAGGCTTCAGGGTACTGAGAGATGGGGTATCCCAGCTTTACTGGGAGATGAGCCTCTCATCACTGCCACATGCAGCTTGCTGGAGTCTGTCTCAAAATATAAGCCAAGCTGCTTGCAGGTCTGTTTTGGAAGGAACTGCTGAACACTCCCTGCAGTGTGCTGGAAAATCACCCCTGCTGGGAAAAGGTACTGTGCAGCCTCATGACAGTGAGTTTATGGGGTTCAGTGTGGAGGGGTGGATCAGGGTGTGCTTGCCAGGCTGGTTGTGGCTGGGGGGAGTGTGGCCCATCAAGGTGTGCTCCCCACCTCTCCCAGTTGTCCTTCTCTCATCTCCCCAGCAGCCTGGGTTGGTGATAGCCCACACGTTACGGTGGCCAACCTGCAGAGAGAGAGCCAGAAAAAGTTAATGTGGAGTTCTGGTCCACTCCCAGGATGCATTTGGGCTGCAGCCCATAATGATATGTATAATTGCGAAGGCCTGCCAAAAAAAGCAGGCTGGATTTAATTGAGTCAACACACTGCTATTAATAATAAAATGGCAGAGACTTTGCTATTAATCACTTGTGCTGGCTTTATCGCAGGCAGTCTCGGCTATCTGGCTACCAAACAAGACCTTTAAAAAAAAAAAATGGTGCAGTGGAAAACTTACTAGTGGGAATACACCTGCTAGCAAAATAAACCATGTAAACAAAATGTTCCTTGCAGAAGAATGTACTTTCTGAAGGAGCAGCCTGTCTGGGAGGCAAATGGGATTCTGTCAAACACCTGTGTCCTACAGAAAAGTCATCCTTTTGTAGGAATAGATCACTGGAGGATGCACTTGGCAAATGCTGCCTCTTTGGAAAAGGTTGTGCTTGATAAAGGACTTTGTATGGGATGGGGATTCAGGCAGAAATGAATCCTCCAAAGGGAGGTGTAATGGAGGCTGGTACAGAGAGGTGGCAGGAATACAGCACAGCCCAGAAAGGTATGCATCTGTTCCTAGTAAATGGAAAATACTGGATCCATGGAGGAACCAAAGAGAAAGGGAAACCAAAATAAAAACCATGCCTAAAGTGCAGCCCTCCTTGTAGAGGGTTGGGTGAACTGTGGTGTGTCAGGGTGGCTGTGTCTGGGATGGAGCCAGGTAGCAAAAAGGTCTCAAACCCAGGAGGAAGGGAACAGACTTGAAAACAGTGCTTTTGAGCAGGGAACATGATGTGTCTGTGGGCAGAGCCAAAGGATGTAAAGCAGGTAGAAAAATCAAACAAAACAGATCCATTATGGGGCTTTTAGGGTAGAGCTTGTGAGGCTTTAAAAAATTACTCTTCTAGCAGAGGGTTGGAAGGGGAGAGTCCCATGCCTCCACATCTGAGAGGGCTGGAGGAATGGATTGTTTCTTGCAAGTTTTCCTGCACAAAGGGATGCATACATTTTCTGTGCACCAATGAAAAAACCCTATGTGTATCTTGCACCAAATAGTCATACAAAATAAATGATCTAACAGGCTAGAAGGCCTCTTTCTCTCTGCTATGAATTAACAAGGTCTGTAAATGAATGCAAACATTATCCCCCAGAAAGAAAGAGAAAAAAGAAAGAAATTAACAAGAAAAGGAAAAAAAACCACAGAAAAAAATGTATCCACTTCCTGCTGTTTTCCTTTCCTGCCCGTAAAGTGAGTGTCTTATCCTCAGAGAAATTCACTTCATTGTTAGAAATAGCCGAAATTGGCTTGCAACTAGTAAAGATGCCAAGAATTTGCACCTTGCTCTGTGACCTAAAGCAAAAATGACATGAACATTGACAAATTTGACAAGGAAATTTGTGCAAAAAACAACTTCTATTTGGCTAGCCAAGCAGCAAATATGTCGGATGATATGCTTTATTAAGCAATCCATTTTTCAGCAATAGCTGCACCATCTGCAAAGGTTAGTGTGCATCAGGCTTTCCACAGAATTTCATCTGCGTCTGCAGCTAGGTGCAACACACGACCACATTTTTCATGTACATACAATTTTGGATGCAAATAGAATACTTGATGAAAGAGGTGACCTTCCGGACTGACTTCCCCCATGCAGTAAAGTCACAGGCACAGAAGGAGCTGAGAGAAACAGATCTCTGCTTGGAGAGGGGGAGGAAGGAGTGGGGGAGAGGAAGGAGGGGAAAGGGAGAAATAAAAAGAGGAGGAAACTTCAGGAAAAATTCCTTCCCAAAGATTTGATTTCACACCTGGCATAGCAGGGACTCTGCACTGGTACCAGCCAAAGGGGAGTGGGAACTGTTGTGTCAGGTAGCTGCAGTTTTCTTCTGGATGGTATCCATCTCTCCCCATCTTCTGGTTTTATCTTGTTATCTTGTGCAGCTCCTGCTGATGCATTATCCAAACATCTTTGACTTTTGTTTTGCCTTTTGCATGGTTTGCATTCCGGACTTACTATCTTTTAGGGGAGGGTCATTTGCCCTCTTGCCACTGTGGCCCTGCCTGGGGCTGCTGGATTTCCCACAGAACATCATCGGCTGTGCGGGATGGGTTTTCTAAACCCAAGGAGAGGAAGCATTGCTTTCAAATATTAGTTGCAGGCATTTGTTTTTTGCCCTTTTTGCTCTTTTTTATTATTCCTGTGACTGTTTCCTAGTGGATGGATATGGTCCTTTTGTGTCCTGCCTGCCCTACATGCAGTGGAATCAGCTCTTCTCCAGTCCCCGGTTTTCTTCCCCAAGTGTGCGCTGTGCACATGGCTCCCTACGCCTCATTGGTGGTTGCTGGTTATAAATTCATGTTCTCAATCCCTACTCAGTGTAGCTGCAGTTGGATGCCATCCCAGTGCCTTGCAACTGTCCCTGGTCCACTGGAAAGTTTAATCTGCCGGTCCGTGGCGTGCGGTCCTGCGGGGAGAGCTCAGTGCAGAGCAGCTCGGTGCTGCACGGAGTGGAGCTCATTAGCAGGACATGGTGGTGTCTGGTGACATGGTGGTCCAAGAAGGCCTCATTAGGCACAAAATGTTTGCTGTGGTTCTCTGAGATTTCCTGGTAACTTAAGGAATTCAGGCACAGTTACGGCAGGGGGGGGCTCGGGAGGGATGAGGAGCAAAGATGCGCTCCCTGAAGGCTGCCTCCCATCTGTGTCCTTTGGAGGAGCAGACCCTGGATGAAGCCTTTTGACTCCTCTTACCTAGCCTTGGATCCTTGCTACCAAGATGCAGATGGGACTGGCAAGGCCTGGCAAGCACGCTGTCCCCTGGTTGGCTGCTAAGTGATGTTAAGTGATGAATGTTAAACTTAACAAGGGGACTTAGCAGATTTACGTAAGGATTTTACTGCCTGCCAGGTATAAATGATGGAACGGCTTTGATCTTTAGGGGGATCAGCACTGGAAGTGATTTAGGTTAAAGTTAATAAAACTGCTTAAGACTGTACTCTGTGGTCCCGCAGGCTGAGGGAGCCCTAATGGTCACTTGACTGCTCCAAGTAAAAATTGTTCACATTTATGAGGGAGATCAAATCCCACTGGCGTTAACTGTGTTTCCAGCTGAATAATAAATGGTACCTTCCAAGAGTCCCACAAGTCCTTCCCTATGTGTGCTGCAGGTGTGCTGGAACCACCAAGCTCTTATCCACAGGTGCAAAAAAGCATAGACTTGGGCTTTTTTCGTTCTCTCTCCATAATCTCTAAACCACGTCTGATCCTTTTGTCAGTTTGTAGCATATCACAAGCTAGTGTTGTTGCCATCAAGTGGGACTCTGGGTGTGTTTTTATCTTTGGAATTTGCTGGCCAGCAGTGACAAATAAATGCCATAAAGATAAAATTTCCTTGCCTTCATGGTGGGCTTTGCCATCAATGACCTCTAGAAAGGGGATGTGGCATTGCAGTTTTTATGAATGGTCCTCTAATGTCTTCCTCCATCACAATGCATCCTAAGAAAGTTCCCCGTGAAAGAGAAAATTCTAATATTTAATGGAAAATAATTTCTGCCTCCCAGGAATCTCAGTCAGCCCTGCAATGTAATCATGGGTATCTCCAATGGGCATTTCCAAAACATTCCAGGATGAAATGGTGGGATGAGCAGGGTGGTTGGATGCTGCTGCAAACAGGATTTGTGCAGCCTGTGCCAATGCAGGTGAAGAAGTGGCTCCTTTGTAACAAGGGGAGAAGTGGATGGGATCTCCTGGCATCCCTGTATCAGCCCAGCTCATTAGGTTTACACATGAGGTCAAATTCCATCAGTTAATTGTGTTTGCAGCTATGAAGCAACCTGGCCTTCCCTGCATGCCAGGGGGTCACACTGTCTACTGGAGTCACCAGGCTCTCCCTCCATGTTCACACATGGCTGGAAGTCACCCTGCCTCTGCTGTAGGGTTTTCTAGTCCTCCTGCCATTTCCTAGAAACTCTTTAACAACTATCAGAATGCCTTCTGTCTGCTTGGTAACAAAGCAAGTAGCCTTTCAGAGACCTCTCTAGAAATCAGTGATTGGCAGCCACTGAAATTGAATTAGTAGTGACTCACCACTGGTAGAAAAAAAATACTTTTTTGCTTGTTTTGTTTTGTTTTTCAGCCCAGTGCACCATTAGTGATGAAACCCTGCAGCGCAACAATTTGATGAGACCTTCATCTTGGGAAGAGACGGGCTGTTCCAGGCAGATCACGAGGAAATCCTGAATTACAGAGGTACAGTCAGGCTGGGATGGGATTTGCTCCGTGGCAGAGCCAGCTGGAAACTGCCAGCAACGGGAAGGAAGTTGCATGAAAATCTCGTTACTGGTACCTTGTTATATAATTGCCTCTTGCAGAGTTTGGGTTTTTTCCTGAATTACAGTCCCTGCAGGAGACAGGTTACGTACTCAGACAGAGCACTGGCTGGGCAGCCTGGTATTTCCTGCATTCTTCCTTCCAGGGATCCTCTAATAGCCCTGCAGCCCAGCTTTGTCCTGCTATTGTGTCTCGCTGCCAGGATGGGCTGTGTCTGAGATTGTCATGGGATTTCTGCAGACAGCTTCTGGGGGGATTTTCAGAGCCCCCCAGTATGCTCCTCCCACTCCCCATAGCGACTGCTAAACCCCCCGGGGGCTGAGGGTCATCTCTCACTTTACATGGGATAAATTGATAATGACACGATGAAATCAGTCATGATGAAATGGCTCCATTTTGATTACAAGGAGAGGAGATTTTGGTTTCTGTGTGGGTGCCTCAGGAGCTGTCCTTACAGCACAGTGGTGCTTTGGCCAAGATTTCCAACAGCCTTTTGAAGCATGAACTCGATGCTAGACTCAGCAATCTCTTTTCAGAGGTTTTTCTGTGCATTTCCAGAGTTCTTCGTGTTGCATCGTGCAGCAACCTGCTCGTTCCCTATGGTTGGGTTTTTGTGGGGCTGCAACTGCTGTGTTAGGGAATGAGGGGAGTGATACATATCCTGGGTGATCTGTCCTGGCTGGGATTTGTTCCTCATCCACCCCTCAGAGTGGGTGAAACAGTAGTTTGGGAAGCATCCCTAGATCTGTAGTAATTTGTTTGTGTGGCTCCTAATTTCTGTCTTGTACTATCTCATCTGACTAAGGGCTAGTTTCCAGGTTTTTTTACTCTTTTGGAAAAGATGCCATTTTTCCCTGGAAGTCTGGGGAAACCAGGCACATTGTACCCTGAGACTCATTGAAGCCCAGCCCCTGCTCTCTGTTTCTGCTGCCCAGGGTCTTGCCCAAGCTGGAGCGAGGTGTTGGAGCACTAAGGCACGCAGGCACAATGGGTGGCTGCTGATTTACACCACTGGAGGACTGGGCCCAGGTCGGATAGAGAGCAGAGAACCCTCCAACAGGGTCTCTTTAAAAAGAAACCACAGGCAGGTATTTCAGCCCACTTAACTGAGCATTCAATTATGGCTTTTGCTACAGAGTAAAACCAGTTTTTCCAAAGGATACCGGTAGCAGCCTCTTAAAAAAGAAGTCGTGGCCCCTCCCCAGTGACCTTTCCTTGTCAACTGCTACATGCTGTGATGTTCCTACACAATAGAGAACACTCTGGTCTCTGTGTACTTGGCAAAGGAAGAAATGGCTTTTTTAATCTCATTGCATGAATTATTGGCAGAACGTTTGAAGTGGCTCCAAGATTTCTCTCTGACTGACTTGCATTTTCTCAGGAGATTTGTGTAGTTTGGGAGTTTGGAACGTGTAACTGAGTAACTCGGGGAAAGCATTTGCTACCACCTTTTGAAAGGCTGCTGTGTCCTTGCAGAAAAAAAACTTCATCTGCCACGTCCCTGTCCTCTGACAGAGGACAAGGGACATGCCACGTCCCTCCAGAGGATGCTCTCCCCTCCTGTGGCATCATCCCCAGCCAGGATGGGACACGGGGCAGGCTCTGCCCTCCCAGGCTTTGGGCAAACACCAACCTCTGCCAGTGCTTCCCAACACAGCCTGCAGGGACAGGACATGGAAACTCAGGCAGCAGCAGCAGGTCAGGCACCCAGGAGGAGCCAGAGGTGGGATGGAGACCTCTGCTCCTGCCCTACAGCCTCCTCAGTCCTGCGGTATGGGATTGGGCCACCTCCTGTTGGTAGCCAGCCTGTTTCTTTTTGCCTACTGCCACCCTGGGCTTGCTGAGGTGGCTCTGCCAGGAACCAGGTATTGTTCCAGGGATCCCGTGCAGGCCACATCCATCCCCGTTGTGGGAGCATCAGAGAATGGTTCAGGTTGGGAGATGGTGAGCATGGTGAGTGAGGGGCTGTCACCTGCAGGGGATGGCCACCTCCCCTCCCTCAGTGCTCAGCTTCCTTTTGCAAGATGAGAGCAGAGGGAGTGTGCCAGAACCTGCCAAACTGCTGCTGGGGAGACTGACGGGGAGTGACAGAGCCTGAAACTGTCTAGCAGATTGTTTGTTTAATGGGGGAAAATGTTTTCCTGACACTG